>CM030364.1:279416975-280878714 GCA_017893485.1 Hemerocallis citrina | reverse complement strand
TTAGTTGTGATTTGGAAGGTACGGCGGAAATTATCAAAACGGCAATTTATGCAACCACTTGCTGTCCGAAATTTGAGATGGTGTTTTGGCTATTAAATGAATTCTAAATATTACAAAAAAAATCATGTAATCTCCAGATACATAGCAAAACAAGTCTCCAAAATTTGAGTTCAAAATTCCAAACCGTTTATGAGTTAGAAACTCCTATGCTGCACATCAAGAATATGTATCTTTTTAAAGAAAGTCTTGAAAAGGAGTTGTTGTACCATACAACCTTTTCTTTTCTTATCATATCTACATTCATACATGGCCATCAAGTTTTTCTTAGCTACTTTTACATGCTAACGTCACACACAAAGAAAAATTTTTTTTTCAAAGTTTAGAGTATCACCCATATCTTGTGTTGTTGTGAGAACTCTTTGATCTTTTGCTCCTTGCTCCTTGAGATACTCCTTGCTCTTCTCCTTCTATACTACTCTCTACCACCCTTCTCCCCCTCTTCCCCCCCCCCCCCCCCCCCCCCCCCCCCCCCCCCCGTGTTTTTTTGACACTATACAAGAAGATAATACGAAAGAATGAGAGAGTGAGTGAAATGGGGGTTTTATAGAAGTGATGGAGCTAGGGTTTTGGAGAGGTGGCCGGATTTGAAAGATGGAGACGGAGGGCTATGATGGAGTATTGTGGGAGGGAGTGTAGGTAGAGGGATGAGATGGTGCCAACACACAAGACTAGAAGTTTCTTGAGTCAACTTGAAGTCTTCATGAAGAACTCTTCATGGTGTAATTCCAACCTTTAGATCTTCATCATGATTAGTGTTAGGGTTTGATTAGGATGATGGTTAGCCTTAACCCTAGGTTACCATACCCTAACCCTAACCCTAACCCTAGTGTATAAATATGCATGGTTATTTAATTCAATAATCGTGCACCAATCCATTCAAATCTTAACTTAGTTTATAATAAATAATATTGTCACGCCCCGCTTTCCAAAAATACGGAATACGAGTACATGACAAAAGCCCAGCGAATGACTAACGTCACCCATAAGCTGTTTAATCGATCAACTCAATAATATAAACAACACAGAACAATTGCGCAGACAATAATAATCTCATGAACAATAATACTTGAATTGAAACAATACAAAATATCCAATAACAATAATAATCCAACGTCTGGAAACAAATAGCAATATTCGGGTCATAAGCCCAATACAATAAAAATAACAATAACCCAATAATTAAGTCTCCAAATAAAGCAATAATTATTTATTAAGCAGCGATGCAATCAATTCCTTCACCAATGTTGTTCTGCTAATCCATCTGGTAATTCTCCATCAACACCTGTAATTACTTCATCTAAAAAGAGAAAATAATTGTCCTTAGAGCAAGTCATGGACAGCAAGTAGAGAAAGCAGAGAATAATGGAATAACGGTATAACAATGAATCAACGGATCAATAAGAATCAATAAAATGGAACAAAATCATGATAATCGATACAATTGACTATAAACAATGGTGCAACATTCGGTAACGGTAATCAATAATCAATAACGGTAATACCTAGCCAATATTCGATATCAATAGGAACAATAATGATCAATATGCAATATTGGTGATGTGTCAATCCTTATGTCTATTAATCATTTTAACATATAACTAATGCACGTACTACTGTGTCCCATGTGTGCCGTACCACAGATTCGATGCATACAATCAATTTCGTTTTAGACTTAAGTGGAAGATTCTATAGATCATGTACACGGCACAATAACGGTATTTGCAGCATTGCTGCACACTGGTTGGCTCAGTAAAAACAATACACGGTCAATTGGGGATACTGTGTCAGTAGTCCAACAATAAACCGATAACAATAACTTTTGCCAACACACAATATTTTGGGAAACAAGGCCCACACTTCAGCGTACAATCACTATGTTATCAACTACTCCAGTCAATCCCTTAAACCCCGGCTTATTAATTATTTTATTAATACAACAATATAATATGCAACTAAGACATGAGATGAACAATAATATCAATCGGGAAACAATAGGTCGATAGTATGTATAGGACGGTTAGAATAGTGACAATAACTCATTGAGGACATGCAATGCAACATACATTCATTTAATCATGCAATGATACGATAGAGGAATAATTAATACATTAAAAGAGAGATATAAAATTCTGGAATGTAAAAACATAGCTGCAATAAAACGGGCATAACTCTTGCTAGAAAACTCGGAATTCGAAAATTGTGGATGTTATTGACATCTAGACATTCGGGGCTACATTTCATATTCAGAAAATATTTTATTTTAAGGTCATTTACTGCTTTGAAAACAGCGATCAAGTTCAGGTCAGCAACATGTATAGTTCTTAGAGTATTTTTCTTGAGAAATAAAATTAGTTAAGCATGATGGGTTTCGATTCTATATTCAACAATTAGTGTAACAAGCATCATAGGTGTCCAAACATGATAAATAAGGATTAGAACACACATATACAAATCCAACATCAATCAATCATCAAACGACATACAACCTAACGAATGTCTCTACAATAAATTATTTGTGTTGTGACTTGTATGAATAACCCTATTAACAATTCTATATGCATTCATTAGAGATCCAAACTTTAGAGTCAAATTGGCACGATGTCAAGAATATTGGGGTTAGCTCGTGTAAACCCACAATAAACTCAACGAAATGCACAACAAAGGGCAATACGATAACAAAAAGATCTACTTGCAAGAATTTTTCAATAAAACTTGAATTTGAAACGAATAGCAATTCAAGTGGACGGTGACTTGCCTGTTAACCGGTAAGCGAATAGCAATAATAATGGAATATGAATCCCGAAGCAACGAACTCGCGAACTAGCACAATCTCCAATAATAACACATGCAATCTACGTGCAATAAGATCCCAAAGAACCACACAGCACACGAGACATTCAGCAACAAAGCAGGAGAGAAGGGCAGCAACCACCGTAGGCAAGGCCGGCCAAGGAGGCGACGGCGAGCGGCGTCTACGGCGAGGGCGTCGACAGGGGTAGGCGGCGCGAGGGTCAGGGCGGCGCTAGGAGGCGTCGCCGGCGATCGAAGCTGGGAGGAGAGGAATCGGGACTTGAGGCTGATGGGTTTTGAAGTTTTGTAATGGTGAGAAAGGGGAAAGGGGTGAACGGGGACGGCGTTTGGGTTCGTGGGTGTCGAGGGGAGGCGAAGGGGAGTAGTCGACGGCGGTCGGCGCAAGGGGGGGTGGCCGGAGTGGCCGGGGAAGATGATCGGAAGGTGGGGGGATTTGGGGAAATTCTGAACGGGGAGAGAGAAAGAGGAGAGAGAGAGCGCAGCTAGGGTTTCGATTTGTGTGCAGAAATTAGGGTTACAGTATAGTTGCATTTATATGGTACAATTACGGTACTGGGTTAATGGTTTAGGATCCAATAAAAGCGGGTTTGGGTCAATAACACATCAAATTGGATTTTAGGGTTCAATTAGAGATAGATCAAAATCAACACGTTCAAATAAAAATACCCACAATTCAAATAAACAAAATCCACAATATAGATAACTCAATAAAAGAGAAAGGTAGTTCATGAACGAAAATTCCAACCCAATTAGATAAATAAATAACACAATTGAAATAATAAAAATTGGGCTTAAAACAAACTGGAACTCGCTGAGAAAATCAGATCGGGTATAGAAATAAAATAATCCAATATATGAATTTTAAATGGAAAATCATGAAATAATAACTTATAATCATAATTATAATAGTGATAAATTATACAATAAAATAGTGTTCGGGTTTAGCAAATTTTATTAAAATAATCCAATAATAATAATATATTTGTTTTAAGCTATATATTTGTTTTAAGCTCAAATATAAATGGCCGATCAATAAGATGTCGAAGATAAGATCAAAATACAACATTATTCGAAATAAATAAATTTTTGTTTAGAAAATACTTTAATACAGATCCAAAACGAATTTAACACAAAATAAATTTATAAAAGTTCAAATTATAGAAAATACACAGAAAATACTAATTATCGAAAATGGGGGTTACAAATATGTATAAAATATTTCACTTTATTATCGGGCATTACACATGGAACCTCCCCAAGCATGGGGGGAGGGACAAAAGACAGAACCGTACAACCTTGCATCAAACAAAAGTGCTAGAAAGCATCTAACTCCCCCCTCCCCCCGACAAAACCCTGGGGGTGGTGGGGAACGAACAACAGTAAAATGCCAGATGAACAACACAACCTCTACCCTCAGTCGAGCGTCGGCCCGATCTCGACTTCATCATCGTCATACTCCTCCACCTGGAAAACACTAGCAATCCTCCCTCGAGGACCTGTTGTAGCGGCAGTAGCCCAAAAGAAAATAAGATGCATAATGTGAGTTAAATTATCAGAAATACTATTACCAGTCACACGAAAGTAACAGTTGTTCCTATCTAGCCAAAGGATCCAGGTCGTAGCAGCGATAGCGATAAACCAAACTTCTCTTATAGCTCGTTGCTCAGTAGCGAACTTTGAGCCTACCCACAGATCCTCATACATATTAGGGTACTCGTTAGTACCCAAGGCGCTGAGTACCTCAAGGAGGACCGCTTTGCTCCTGGGACAATCCAGAAATAAATGATCTATAGTCTCGGAGGACGCATTGCAGAACATACAGATAGTATCGATATTCAGTTGGCGTTTAGCCAGGTTCTCTCTAGCAGAACTGCATCGTTCAGAACTAGTCATAAGAAGATTTTTATTTTCAGCGGGGTTTTCACCTTTCAAATAATACCCGACCTCTTCGGGCGACATCACCTGAAATGAATGCGCTTATAAAGGGATCGTACGGTGAAGGTGCCATTCTTTTCGAGTCCCCAAGTTTTTCTATCTGGGCCCTGCGAGTATTTAATACTAGAGCCGACAATATGGGCCTGAAGCTCCCTGAGCCTAAACTGAGAGTCTGAGTCCATTGTCTGTTTAAAGGCCGGTGTCCAGGAGCTTCTCCTCCAGGCTACGGCCACGGTGCAGTGCGGCTGTGACGCCCGCGCATACAAATCAGGGAACAGATCTCTAAGTGTGTGATCACCACACCACTTATCCCACCAGAAATATAGTAAGTCTGCCATTTCCAATAAACGACGACACACAGCTATTAAAAGGTTCATAAGCTTTAGCAATTCCTTTCCAGAGCTAGGAAATGCGTTGGCTCACCCTGAATTCCAAATTTCTCGTTCCATTCCCATGCAGGTACTCTTAACGAAATCCTGCCAACATTATCTGTTAGGATGAAAGATTTTCCACCAACACTTACATAGGAGCACGATGTTCATATCTCGAAGGTCAATAATACATAGACCTCTATGTATCTTCTTCATACACGCTTTTTTTCCATCTGATGAGGTGATAGTCGCCTCCATCAGGGCTTGCACCCTTCCATAAAAACCGCTTTCGGATGCGATCAATTCTCTAGATGACCCATCTTGGTATTTCGAAGAAGGACATGTAATAGGTTGGCAGATTCGAGAGGACTGCATTGATAAGCGTGACTCTTCCCAAAGACAAAGCTCTACCTATCCATCCAGCTAGACGGTTCTCCACCCGATCAATGATTGGTAACCAATCAACCTTTTTGAGCTTGCCATGTCTCAGAGGGAGCCCCAGGTACTTAATGGGGAAATTCTCGATGGAGCAGTTGAGAATCGTGGCATGTTCATGTGCCTCCTATGGGGTTAAGGCAATGGGTATAAGAGCACTTTTGTGGAATTTGATCATGAGGCCAGACCAAGTTTCAAAACTATACAAAATTCCTTTGAAAGCAGTTGTTTCCCCGAGGTTGCCATTTCCAAACAGGAGAGTATCGTCTGCATATTGGAGGATAAAAAAACCTAGACGGTTGACCCCACTGGCCACCGGCGCAATCTAGCTGGCCCATCTGTAGTTAGCCATCATGGACCGCAAAACGTCTGCCACAATGGTGAAGAGAAGAGGGGAGAGGGGGTCTCATTGTCTTAGGCCCCGTTTGCATGAGAAAGGCTGGCCCAAGACCCCATTCACCAAGATAATAGTCCTGCTGGTGGTGAGACACGTGTGGATCCATCCGATCCACCTTTCTCTAAACCCCCTTCCAGCTAGCGCTTCTAGGAAACATTCCCATTCAACAGAGTCGTAAGCCTTCTCGAAGTCCAGCTTCAGAAGGTAGCTCTTAGTATTTGACATGTGGCAATGGTGGATAACTTCTTCAGCAGTGGCAATACAATCCTGGATACACCTTCCTTTAATGAACCCAGTTTGCTCACAGCTAATGAGTCTATCCATCACCTTTCCTAATCTATTAGCGAGTGACTTGGTAATTATTTTAATTGAGCAGTTAAGAAGGATAATCGGGCAGAAGTCTCCTACCTTCAGGGAATCTTCTTTCTTAGGGACCAACACGGCCTTAATATAGTTAATTCTTCATAACTTAAGCTTATGGTCAAAGAAATCAACGAACAGATTTACAAGATCGTCTTTGATTTCCTCCAAAAAAACCCTGGTAGAATAAGATAGGAAATTCATCCGGCCCTAGGGCTTTCTCCTTTCCAAGTTGTGACACCGCCTCCCAAACTTTCTTTTCCATAAAAGGGACCCCTAGGGATCGAAGATCCAGGTCAAAGTCGTTTGGCGTAACACACCAGTAGTCATGGTGGAGGGGGACTCTCAACTCCGCTTTCTGCCCAAAATGGTGCTTGAAGTCCCTCGACTGGAATGCCACTCTGATATCGTCGTCTCCTTGTAACACTCCAGAATCAGAATAAACTGAAAGAATGAGGTTAGATTTATGCCGGGCACTGGCAACACGATGGAAAAAGGCAGTATTCGCGTCTTCCTCTTTGAGCCACAATATTTTAGATCGCTGCTGCCATTTGAGTCCCTCAAGCCTATTGAGTTGAGCAATGTCCTCTCTGAGATGAAGCAGTCTATTCCGCTCCTATTGCAAAAGGTCTATAGTTCCTTCAACCTTTTCAAGCTCCTCAATACCTTCCAGAAGGGAATCTTTTGCTATCCAAATCAGCGCAAACCTGGCCCGGTTCCATTGCAAAATTCTCAATTGAACAGGAGGGTATCTGCAATTTGCTCTGAACCTTAACCCAAAGGCCTCTCAATTTGACCAAACATCGGTCCCAACCCAATTTGCAAAGTCAAAAGTCCATACTTATTCCTGAACTTACCCACTTTTTGAAATTAATTCTCAAAATAGATCGCTTTCAAAACTAATTTCGAAGATAGACCAGCATCATAGGCCGTGATATCAAACTGCAGCTTCTTCGATAACAAGACCGCAGTTCACAACCACGGCTTAAGTACACACCGTATATCTTTGGCTAATAAGCTCTGGAATTTGGGGAATTTTTTTCTAAGTGTAAAACATGAAAAATATGAGGCTGCAGTTGGGTAATGCGGCCTCGATATAATATAGACCGCAGTCAACAACTGCAGCCTCATTTATATGCTAAAAATTGAGTCATACGAAACATATAACTAAGGCCGCAGTTGTGAATTGCGACCTATGTTATATCAAGAACGCAATACCCAACCGTGGCATCATATTTTTCACATTTTACAATTAGGAAATTTTTTCCTAAGCCTCGAAGCCAATTAGCCAAAGATATATGATATGTACTTAGGCTACAATTGTGAACTACGACTTCATATTTTTCACATTTTACTCTTAGGAAATTTTTTCTCAAATCTCGGAGCCTATTAGTCAAAGATACATGGTATGTACTTAGGTCGTAACTCACAACTGTGACATCGTTATTGAAAAAGCTACAGTTTAATACTGCGGCCTATGAAAATTTGTCTATCTTCGAAATTAGTTTCGAAAGTGGTCTATTTTAAAAATTAATTCAAAAGAGTGGGCCATTTTCGGGGAAAAAATCCAGAAGTCCAAAAGGTTGTGAACCAACTTTCAACCAACCAAAACTGTTCAATCAAAGTCACCATGAGTCA
The DNA here is from genome assembly GCA_017893485.1 of Hemerocallis citrina. Classification (NCBI taxonomy): domain Eukaryota; kingdom Viridiplantae; phylum Streptophyta; class Magnoliopsida; order Asparagales; family Asphodelaceae; genus Hemerocallis; species Hemerocallis citrina. The sequence goes on along the minus strand of CM030364.1, from coordinate 280,870,707 downwards.
ATGACCAAGGAGAAAAATTAAAGTCATTTGTTTAAATTAAACAATATCGGTAAAAAAAATTAGCGGAGAAAATAGTAAAAATGAAAAGTATCACAAAGTTATTTAAGTTTAAATGTATGGTCCTACAATGTTGAAATACTAATTGATTAATTGATTATCTATTCAACACTCGAGCTGCAATTGCTCTTAGAGCATCCGCTATCGTTGGCTAAAAACTAAAAAATTAGAAATAGATTTAGAAATCTGCCTCGCAGTCGTTCGCTAAAAATTCATAATTTAAGATAGAAATAAGTAGTAGACTGCTAAATTTAGCAGTGCCTTTAGATAATTGTCAAAAGTAAAAAACGGATGAAAAACCTTATTGCTAAATATAGAAATAGGTTTACAAAATCACAATGGATGCTCTTGCACATGGTAACAGCATGGCATCAACTTCATAATTACGAAAATTCTTCTTTATCAACCATTAAGCTCAGCTGAAATGATTAATACAAATTCAAGCTTCAATTGTAAGATCGAAATTTACAAATGAATTATTACCTGCAATACACCTATTGACCTAATCTCAAACTCCCTAGTGACAATGGTTGAGATAATGTTTATATATATTAGTCAAAGAGTCAAGTTATATTCTAGACGGAGTCGTAATTGAATATGTGGCATCATCAGCGTGTTCATTTATTTCTATGGCATTAATGATTACTCATTAGAAAATTTTCCTATACGTTAGAGCATCTGTAGTCGTCGGAGTTAAAAGATGTTTATATGGAAAATATAGAAATAACAAATAGAGTTAATGCTGCAGTGATGAATATTTAAAAAATAGTCTTTTTTTTTATCAAATGGAACATGATTTATCGTCTGAAAATTTTTAGATTTTTTTTTTGAAAGACGGCAGATGTTTTGCCGTCTGATGAAAAAAAAAGATTTGTGAAGGACGGGAGATCCAACACATGTGGGTTTTTTTTAAATTCCCTCAAACGGCACTTGATTTACCGTCTCCCCCTTTTTGTTTTTGTTTTTGTTTTTTTTTCTTCTTCCAAATGTCATATCATTTGCCGTCCGCTCAATATATTTTCTCAGACGGCATATCATCTTCCGATTTCTATAATCTCTAATATTATAATAGGAGAAAGCCTTGGTGTCATTTGTCATTTTGTCATTCTACCAACATGTGCAACGCACATACATAACTAATATAAATGTGGTTTCCGATTCAAATCCTTCCTACGCCAGAGTTTTTATTTTTATTTTTTGAAATTATAAAAATGTGCATCGCACATGTAAATTACTAGTCTATCTAATCTAATCTAATATTATAATGGGAGAAGACCTTAGTGTCATCTGTAAATGTTTTGTCATTCTACCAACCCGTGTAACACATGTGCATAACTATTATAAAGAAAGTTCTAGGTTCAAATCAAGACCACATCTAAATTTTTATTTTAAAAAACTATATTTATTAAAACGTGCATCGCATGTGTAAACAACTAGTATATATAATGTCAATTTGGCTGCTAAATATAAACATCTGCTGTTCATCTATAATATAAAAAAAAAATTTTAAAAAAGAAAAAAAAAAGGGGTAAATAGATGACCACTGCAGTGGTTTTTATCCATTTTTTTTGATATGTAGCCAACAATACATATGCTCCTACGTATGCTATTTTTTTGGTTTTAAACACAAAAACCAAACTAAAATAAAAAAGGAAAGGAGAGGAAGAGAATAAGAGAAGAGGGAGAAAAGAGCAAGAAATAAGGTGAGAGGGCTGTTGCTTGTGCCGGTGCCGCTGCTCCTCCTCCCCTTTATCTTTCTTTGGCCGCTGCTGCACGGGAATGTGATCTATAAATCCTCCGCTCCTCCCTTCCCTTAAAAAAATAATATTTCTCCACCAAAATCCCCAACCTCAAAAATGCCGGCTCAAAAGCGGTCCCACCCCGACGATTCCTCTTCCCCTCCCTCCGAGTCCAAACCAGATGACGAACAACTCGAAGACGAACAAGACGACGACAACGACGACGACGAAGAAGAAGAAGCCGAAGAAAACGGCGACCAAGAAGAGGAGCCCAAACTCAGCCCACAACAACAACAAGACGGAGGTAAAATAATAATAATAATAATAATTACCAAAATACAACGTCTATCTGTTTCTCATCTCTGTCTGTGGCTGTTGGTTTCAGATTCCGACGACGACGACGACGACGACGAGGAAGGTGGCAGTGACTCCGACAGGGACGAGTACGTTTCTCCTCCTCTTCATTTCTTGATTTCTTGTCTCGTTTTTTTGTGTGTTAGCGGTTGCTTTTCCTTTCATGCACGATGTGCGTCGGGGTTCGGATCTGGATTTCATGTCATGTCATCGGATTCGGCCGGGAATTGTGATGACGTGGAGGGTTGGCGAATGCATGTGGGATATGGTTCATATGAAGATGAAATTACGGTCGATTTGACTTATGAATGTTTCGTGGAGTTGATGTATTGGTTATGAATGTCTCGGAATTTTATGTCTTAAGATAGACGGGATGAATTTGTGGTCGCAATCATGGGTTGAGGATGCTCAGTGTATGGTCATGTGGTGATTTGGGATGGTATGTTAATGGTGACTTGGCGAGGATAGAGAAGTGCTTCGAAGTAAGCTGATATATATATATACTAGATTTGCCCGTGGCCACGTGCCTACGACACGTCTTTAAAACGATACAACATATGAAAAGACTTGTAAACAGTAAATCAACAAGTATATAGCTCAAGTTTGAATAGTATGAAAGTCCATGTTTTCATTAGTATATGTTGAAAAATAATTATGAATTGGGTTATAAAAGTCCATGTTTCCATATATATATATATATATATAGAGAGAGAGAGAGAGAGAGAGAGAGAGAGAGAGAGAGAGAGAGAGAGAGAGAAATAAATAAATAAATGAGCTGTTTGGGGATTTGAATTTAAGTTTTGGGGGAAAACTTTTGGGGGGGAAATGTGTTTTGTGATATTAGATCTGGGCCTTTGATTTTGGGGGAATTGAATGAGAGCCACTTGATAGCTTTCTTTGTGTTTTATTATATAGATATATATATATATAGAGAGAGAGAATGAATTGCGGTCAATTCGACTTGTGAGTGAGTACCTGTATGGTTGTTTCTCAATTTGATATCGGTGATAAACCGAATGAGGTTCCTGTCGTAGTTATGGGTTGTTAGTGTTTTGCATTTGGAAGCGTTAAGTGTTTGAAGATGGTTTGGGGATGCTTAGTGTATGGTCAAGTGGTAATTATTATTGATTTAAGATGGTTTGGAAACAAAGGTGTGGTTGGTATGCTGCTGAGGTTGGAGAAGTGGATGGAAGTAAGTCCAAGTTCAGGTTGTCGGAAATACTGCATACGAAGGGGCGGAGGCAGGCAGTGAAACGTATGTATAGATAAAGTGAAGCTAATAGTACTAATTTTCATGATGGATTTGATTTGCCTCGCATTTCCCTTAATATTTGGTGTTTTTTGGGGGGTCTAAGATATGGGTAACTGTATAATATAATAGGGTTTGCATCTTAATGATGAAGTGCTCAGTATATGTTTTTGGTTATCTTTATTTTACTGTTTCAGCAACTAGATGGTCTTAATCTTTGTTGCTTAAATTATTGCTTCCTTTATAATTTGACTTTGCCTTTACAATTTTTGTTGGTAGTAATTACGAAAACACCAAATAAATGATCATCAGTTCCTCACCTGGTGAGTTCTGGTTTAAAGACATCTAAAATTTGAAATTTTGATTTGTGTTGAAGTTGGTTTAAAGGAATTTTCTTGGAAGCACACCATCGTCTTCCCAAGGTACAAACCGGAGACCTAAGCTCACCGTAGGAGATATAGCACAAGGAAAACTAAGCTAAAACGCATGGTTGCTAACCATATACGCTACATGAAGGTTTAGTTCATAAGCCAAGAATGTGGAGACCCCCAAAAATGACAATAAGAGAACTGAAATTGTATAAATATTTCTAAATGTTATAGATAGAATATTTATATAAATGTTTTAAAAATACATATTCATAGATAGCATAGAAGTTCAAGTTAGTTTTATGATAAACATGTATAGCAAGGATCACTTTTAGAAATCTATAAGGCTGCTTATGATTTGTGTAATTAGGAATATTGGTAGGATGGAAGTTAGGGTTGAAGCTTTCGTTCAAGCTATTAATAGGGATTTGTAAAGTGTTAATCTGACGAAGGAGGGGGCCCTCAATAGAGTTGAGTGGAGGAGAAGGATTCACGTAGCCGACCCCAAAATTTTGGGATGAAGGCTTTGTTGTTATGTCATTTGTGTAATTAATTTTGAGCTAAACTAAATGTCTCCCTTCTTTGATCTAATAGATCCGTACTATGAATGCTAGAATTATATCTTTATGCTGAATGATCGTTGGTCCTTGCGTTTAATTTGCAGATTTATCTTCGTGAAGCTAGCAGACATACGCAAAGAAGTGCAATGCCCTATTTGCTTAGGTATGTATATATGAGAAAATATAATCTTACGAAATATATATTTTGAATACTGGTCTCTTACCGACTAGCATGTTATAGCTACGATTCATTGTTAAGTAAACATTGGAATATACAGGGCTTACGATTTTTTTTATAATGGGCTTCTATTCTCTTGAAAATCTGTTTTGTTCTCCATCTGTATGCATTTGCACAATGCATAATTTATGTGGTCTTCGTTGTTTAGTAATGCTTCTAGGAATTATTTCATCTCAAAATGTATCTTGTGTCCTTGTCTTTTTAGCCTATTTGTTACATGTGCGGTTTCTCCTATAGACTCCACAGATGGCCTAGTAGGATGGTTTGATGCAGATTGTGCAAACTTGATGTTGACTGTGTACCCAGGAAGCTCGAACACGGACACTGTGCAGTATGAGGCAGTATGAGACACTGACAGAAGGAATATTGTGAAAACTACGCTATAATAGCTCGTGTCCAGTTAGATATGTGTGCCCAACACGAGAGGACTTCCATATAAAAGCGGCCATGCTTCATAGCCATGTAGAGTACTTTCTAAAAATATCTTTTGAATTATTTTAAATAATTATTTAAAATTTGATTCTATTAGTTGATTATTCAATTAATTTCGATTAGATGCTTGTTTTAATTTTCAAATTAGGATTTTTAAATCTTTTTTTTGGTTACTTTGGATTTAAGTAGATGAGGTTTATCTTTTTTTATGTAGTTCTCTTAGCGGCATAGGAAAGTTTCTATTGAGATTTTTTAATTTGATTTAATATCAACCTATAATGCCTATATATTGAGAGAAACAATGAATGAATAAATTAGGTTATGTTTAAGCTGAAAAATTGGTTGGTTATGCCTTTGGCTTGTGTTATTTATCTTCTTTGTTCATCCTTCTCCATTTCTCTACTCATTGATCATCTCTTTTGCTAATTCCTTCTCTCCCTTTTGATTCCCATGTGTCTCTTCCTTTCTCGCCTGTGCTGCATCAAAGTGATAACCTTGATCTTTATATCTTGTTACCTCTCTTTTACCAAGGACAGATTCAGAATTTTTTTCTATTAGGGCTAAGAATTTTTATATGCACATGAAGAAATATTAAACCTTCATCTTTGACATTAAAAATGACTATTTCCTCGGCTACACAAAAAATAAGAAACCACCAAGTGCATACGAAAGCATCTTTACAATTTCTCTTTGTGAGATTTCATGTTTTTGGACATATTGGATGAGCTTCTCCTTTCCATTAACATCACAGACATCCATGTCTTGAGTCTCACAAGGAACAATGACCATAGTCTTTTGCAAGGGGGAGGTGCGGCAAGAGAAGATTTTATAAATATATTTGATATTTAGCTGTTTCAAATTTAACTTGTTTGAGGACATTTTATTCTGCTTGGCCTAGTGGGTCCAGATTCACTTTAAGTCTTGTTTTCCGCAACCCTAGTTCATCATACAAAAATATATGTTGGGAATTTGCCAATCTTGTCTGTAGGTAAATCTGCATTATCTACGTCAGGTATGGTAGTTATTTAAATATTTTGTGGGGTTGGTGACCCATCGCCTCCACTTTGGATCTGTCTTTGCTCACAACTATCCCTATGACCATCCACATCATCGTGATCTTCATACTCATGTTCTCGATGTCTTATAATATAAATATTAGACCCTCACCCTTACTACAACTTTGGAGTTTTGGGATGTTGGTAGGGTCTTTCACAGTATTTAAAAAAATAAAGGAAAGGGTGGATTATTGTAACGCCCCCAAATCATATCAAGTTTGGCAACAACATATTAATTATGCAATCTCATGATAATAAATTTCATCAATAGAAGTAACTGAAATGGCTAACAAAAAAAATATAATTCATTACAAGAATGATTAAACATATCAAACAAGAAGTCTCATTACAACTCCACCGTACAAAATAACTTAGAAACAAGGTTCGAAATCCAATTTGTTATCACGACACTCTCTACAATAACTTATTCTCAAAAGATAAAAGCTTCCAAGCTCCTTTATTCCTTTCAAGCACCTGGCCTTGATGCACTAATCTAAAAAGATTTATCACCAACAAAATGAGCTGACGCCCAGTAGTAATTGAATAAATATAACAAGTAGCTGACAGTCTATAAAATGTCAGGTTAATAATTAAACATATTAATGTACAACCATAAGCCAATATAAATAGTATCAAAAGATTATCTAGACTGCAAAAGAATTTACGTATGCCCCCCTCTCATGCGGTCAACACTTACTACTCCGGTTGACAAGGTATACACCACTACAGTCCGTGGCAGGACAATTTATTGCGCAAAAGAACCCATCACTCATAGAGTGGACACATGAGAGCCCATAGGGGTTACTTAAATTCCAGACTCATACCGGTATATAACTTGGATGCATGACACATGAGCAACATACTGTAGATATGGTAATAAGCTAAAATAGCCATCTCAATATTCATAATGTCATAATACTACTCATGTATATACATCCTTACTCAAGCTATGCAAAATAATACATAAAGTTATAGTTTAAATCAAAAATACATAGATATTATTAACTACAATCCACATACAGATGACAAAACGCTCATATATTACAATTTCATAATCACACAAACACACCACAGTACAATAATCTCAATCTAATAGTTGCACATCACTACACCACATCACATCACATAAAAATAATCCAAAAATACACACAATATAATAATATTACAAACAACAATCTATATAATAAATTACAAAGAATGCTATCAAGTGGCTCTCCTTCAATCTCCCCCAAAATTAATGGCCCAGATTGATTTTCACAAAACACATTTTCTCGCCCAAAATTTTAAACCTCAAAACCAAATTTTTCCCCCCAAAACTAAAAAACTCATTACTTTACGGATTTTTTTAATGATACAAACCACCAACTACCTTAACTTCTCAACTTTAATCATAACTATCCTACATTCACTCTTAGCCGTTAGATTAATTAATATTTCTTTCCAAAAATAATGTAATTTATTAAATATAAAAAATGGCATTTTGGTCACTTGAAATATCCTCTCTCTAAGTTTTCTTCCATGTTTCATTTTCATCAATCATCATCTCTAAATTTTTCTTCAATATTCAATGAATATAGTAAGGTTTTCTCCTCTCTAAATCATTGAAAAATTATATTTTAATTTATCTAAATAAACTAAAAATATTAGGTTTTTCTAAAGTAAAATCAAAGCTATGCATATCACATTATTAGCCACTCACTAGGGTTCGGGCTATTTTCTTATATTTACGGGGATTGTCGGATGTTCGTTCCTTTTTTTAATATTTATTCATAATTATTATTTTATCATTGAAAAATTGGTCCCAAGTTTTTTTTTTTAAATAATATTTTGCGGTGACTCGTCGCGAGTTGAGAATGAATTGAAGTTGTCATAGGTAAGGATGAAATGATAAGCTAATATTAGAATATAGAAAGGTGATTTTATAAATTTAAACTATTGATCATAAGATATCTAAAATTTTAGCACATTATTTAAGATGATCCAACGATTAGTTTTATTCCCTATAATAAATCATATACGTTTTTTTATCATAAGAATGTTTTCTCAACAAAGAGAAAACCAACAAAGTAGTGGGTACGTATTTTTTGGTTTGTTTAAAAGTAAATACCAAAATTAACCCTAATTTAAAATAAATTGAAAATTAACTTCACTTTTGTAGGGGTTGTCTAAAAGTAGTTAAGGTAGTTAAGAGTTTGCATCATAGAAGAACTCTTACGTTATTACTATCTCTCTCTTCTCTTTTCACTTTTTCATATTTCTCTTTTTCTCTCTCTGCCTATCTCTCTCTCTCTCCCATTCTTTCTTTATTTACTTAGAAATTTATATTTTAAGATTTCAGGTTTATAAATTTTCAGATTTTTTATGTTTTTTTATTGCACATGTTATATTGAAAATAGCAAATATCTCTTCAACAGTTAAATTTCATCATTTTCCACATTAATAATTATTTTTCAATATATACTAATGGAAACATGGACTTTTATTTACAACTAATTATTGTCATACTATTCAAACTTGAGCTACATAATTATTGTTTTACTGTTTACAAGACTTTTCGTGTTTTGTATCGTTCCGAAGACGTGCCGTAGGCACGTGCCCATGGGCAAATCTAGTCATTTTATAAAATTGCATTCTACGAGGTATTGATATTCAATTACTTACCGCAGCTGGCGAAATAATAATCAGCTACGGGTCATCCAAACGACTCCTCAATTCCAGTCTTCTTCTATTATAAGATAATTCATCATTTAAATACGATATCAACCCATTCACGAATACATAAAGTACATGCATACACCCTTAACTACGTTTTACTCATTAATCCTAAACAAATGCAATAGGTTCTTGATTGGGTTGTTAAATTAGTTGAAACAATTTTTATTTTATTTTATACATATATATAATAATAATATAATAATAATAATAATAATAATAATAATAATAATAATAATTCAATGACACTTCTCTCAAGCATTCCCTTATGCAGACATATTTTTGAATGACCATGAGTTCTCTTGTTTGATACCAAGTGTTGGAATTTATGGATGTAAAGGAATTACAAGATAATCTGAAGCATTCAATTGTTGACAGGAAGGGATTAATTCAATAATAAAACAATATTAATGCCAACATTTTGTCTGGCCTCTAATAGTATGAAATCTAGAACATATGCAGCAACATGGTTTCAAAAGAAAAGAAAAAGGAAAATCATTCGAAAATGTTTTGTTCTTTCTAAAATCAACACATTGAATGTATCAAAAATAAGAAGTGATTGCAAGAGTTGTCAAAATATTACTTCCATGGATCAAAATTGAGGAACAGGTGGTCGGAGATAGGAGATGAACAACAAAAATGCAAGAGAAACTATAGGGATAGGTGAATGATTAGATTACCTTATTCTTAATATAGATTCTACTATTTACTCATTCCCTTCCTCCTTCCCTGATCTTCTCCTTTTCCTTTCTTTTCTTTTCTTTTTGTTTTTTTTGCTTTTGGTTTTTTGTGTGTGCTAGCGGCGGCATCCAGAGAAGAGAGAAACAAAAGGAACAAAGTGAAGACCTGGTCCCTTTTTCAATAAAACCCTTTGTGAACACTTTTACAAAATAGCCCCTTATTAATGTATATATTGCACAAACATATATATTAATTATTAATAACATTTTGGGGACATTACAATTATAACATGGGGGGATACTTATTCAGACTTTAGAATAAGCAAATGGTAGCATAGGAGACATAATTTTAAAAAGAAATTGCAATGAGATGATCCAATCAAAGAGTAAAAACCACCTTCTCCACTGTATCCTTCACCAATCTTGATGCCATCCATAATGAAGCTGACAATTGGAGAGGAATGCATGGAGTTTGTGATTGCTGACTACATCTTATCTATCAATTTATAATGGATGTTTTTCATCTTTTTAAATGGAAAATGATTTCCCCCCCTAAATTTTATAAATTTCATTCTTATTCTTCTGCCTCGATTTGGAGGTGAGCTCTTTTCAGCTGAGGAGAATGACACAGATCATATTAAGTTCAGTTTGGACTTTAATGGAATCAACTGGGAAACCTGCTAATCCACCTTGGAGTTAAATCATTTAAATATGCTTTATCTTATGAATTTATTTAAAATGGAGTTACTGTTCACCCATGGATAATACTTTCAAATAATAGCCTAGGATTCAGGAATTTGCAAAATTCTTATGTTATTCATTCAGTGACTGCATGTGATAAATATATTTTTTATACGGAAGTTTCTTTCTGTTGACCTAAACACTCTGAATGATTCTTATTTAGAAAATGGTTGTGTATTTCTTGTCATCAAATTCAACTTTTGTGGATTTCTTGTGATCAAAGTCAATAAGTTTCCCTTCTATATATGGTAGATGATAAGTATTTAATTCTCATATAGGATTAGTTTTCTAATCTATTCAGTGAACTCAATTCCACCTAATTTAGCATCACGAGCAATAAAAACAAAAGCCATGCATGAGAACACTAGTTGATACGTCTCCCTCATCTTCCCTACCTCGCCGTCTTTTCTCTCTCTAAATATTCTCGCCCTTCCCACATCCTCTTAAGTCAGAAAATAAGATGGCAATGAAAAGTAAAGAACTTTAAGAAATCTTAAGCCATGGATTTAGTTGGCAGACTACATGTAATAAATCACTTTCCATTTTCCACCATGCAAAACCTTGTGGAGATTCATTTCTCTCGTAGCCTTTCTAATAGCCCAGGTGTTCTAATTCAATCCTTAGATATAAAATGTGCTGACCAGTTCTGTTTCTCTTGTGATCAAAGTTAAGAAGTTTCTTCTGAACACGGTGGACGATAAAGTTATGATTTAATTCTCATAAAGAAGTCTTTCTCTTCAGTGATCCAATGAATATGGTTCCACCTTGTTTGGCATCAACACCATACCGGAAAAGCCTTAACCCCAAAATTTTGGGTTAACCACATAAATTCATTTTCTCAGTTTAGCTCTGCCATCTTTGTAAAACTAGAAACTAATAAATTCTTCTTATCTGCTCAGTCCAAGTTACTTTACTCGAATTATTTTTGCTCCATAATCAAAATCCAATTACTGTTCATATTTGGTGCCTCTGTTGGTCTTCCTAGGATATGGCCAGACCATTAATTCATTTTCCTCATTTTATTCAATATTGGAGCTACCTCTAATTTAACATAGATGCACCTATTTCTTATTTTATCCTTTAGTATTCTACCACCCATCTACTTCAATATCCTTATCAAAGTCAAGCTCATTTTTGGACATTTTCCTTACTTGCGTAGCATTCTGACCTGTACACCACCATGGCTGTATGGTTGTTCAAGTCATGGTGTGGACAATTTCCTTTTCAATTAGGATATTTTTACATTCACACAATACTTTAGCTGTTATGTTTTGATTCAATAGACATCTTCAATCTCCTTTCCATTATTGTTTCTCAAATAGCGAAAATAGTAGTGCTAAACTGCTAGTTGTGCAATTGTGCTTCACTTTATGTACAACTTTTGTACTTCTCAGAGGGTGTGGATCCAAACAAGCAATTAAAGAAAATGTCTATTATATGGGTTCCCTTTTTTTGTCTTATAGTACAAAATAGTACAAGAAAAGTAGTAAGCCATGCATTACTTCAGCAGAATGGTAAGTATCACTATATTTTTTCCATCATATGAACTATAATCCTTCTTCATTGTTTTATAAAGTGACATACCTGCATGATGTTAACTTTGTTTTGTCCTACTAATTTAAAACCATTTAGATTCCAAAGCTTCTCTTCACCAATATGTATGACTTTCATGTACTCATATTAAATTACTATACGTTGTTTAAGACCTTTTTCTTTAATATTTGAAAGAAATTGCTTTTAATTCTTCAGATTTGTAGTTTTCAAAGTTTATGTCCAAAATACTTCCATATTGTCTTTCTGGCTAATTTCTTGGTCATCCGGGAAGAAATGACCTGTAGATTGTTACTTAATTGTTGAATGATTCGCCATATAGCATACGATTTATGCATTCACTCTCTAGTAATTCAAAGTATTACCAGTTAATCACTGAACTTTCTACAAGCAGGGATTATTCGCAAGACCAGGACTGTAATGGAATGCCTACATCGATTTTGCAGGGAATGCATTGACAAATCAATGCGACTTGGGTATGTTACTAAGGAACAAGTAGTACTTTGATGTTTTATGAATATTTTCACGGGTGTGGTAAAATCATTTATAATTCAACTACAAACTGAAAATATTTGTAGAAACAATGAATGCCCAGCATGTCGTACTCACTGCGCAAGTAGGCGTTCTCTGAGGGATGATCCAAACTATGATGCCCTAATTGCGGCTCTTTATCCAGATATTGACAAGTATGAGGCAGAGGTACATATATTAGTGAAAATTGTGATCCTTTCATCTGGATTCATGTTGGATTGTGTATAAAGGTTTCTCTTCCTAATAGAGCTCATTCATGAACTATCTGCCTGCAGGAATTGGCTTTCCATGACGAGGAAAAAAACCGAAACAAGAAGGTAATGTTTCATCATTATTATAAGTTCTTATACCGTGCAAACTAATAACTAACTCAACTATATTTAGACTGCTCCTAAAAGGTAGGCGTTTGGTTTATCAACTTTTTCAGTAAAGGGTAAATATGTCTATTAGCTTCCTAACCAGAATGATCCCTCTATTTTAAATTTTTTAAAGTAAAAATTCTTCTGCTTCTATGAACTCTTTCATACTTTGCCATCTCCTATTCTCGTCGCCATTCACCAACCAGCGTGATTCACATTTCTCTTCAGATAAACCAAAAGATCTAAAAGATTCTAATAGAAAGGATGAGAGACCAATTTTGGGCTTTTATCTCTAATCAAACCCCACCACACCGCCACCGCCGCCACCCTTGCTGACTCTGACTGGCCAACCACCTTCCTCGCCGTTCAAGGTTGGGCATTAATCCCAATTTTATTTTTTTGAAGTTGGGCCAAATTTCAGCCAAAGAAACACAAAAATTAGAGGGAAGATAGGTGGGCTCCAGATTGGTGGAAGAACGATAGCTGGAGAGAAATTAGGTGGTTATCTTAAATTACAAAAATGTTAATTACTGACATTTTGAAACCCTGGAGCTCTTTTTTCCTTTCAAAGAGGATTTGATGATCCTTCGGACTAGAGTGAATCAACGGATAGTTAAAAAACAAGTTATAGGTCGAAGTTAGTTATAAGTTTGCACCAAAAAACTTCCTTATCATATATATATATATATATATATATATATATATATATATATATATATTTATATGATATGCTTTGATCTACTGCATTTTCCTAATTTAGACATAAGATGTCGGTTGCATGAAATCATGTTTAAGTCGAAGTTAGTTATAAGTTTGCACCAAAAAACTTCCTTATCATATATATATATATATATATATATATATATATATATATATATATATATATATATATATATATATATATATGATATGCTTTGATCTACTGCATTTTCCTAATTTAGACATAAGATGTCGGTTGCATGAAATCATGTAAACATGACCTCGATTGTATCTATGATTCCAATTGTATGAAACCATATTTATATCACAAGTGTTATCCATTTTTCCTTTCTCTCTTCTATTTTCTGACAACAATTGGAAGAAGCCCAGTACATCATTCCAGATTTTCTACATCTCTCCTCACTTCATTTTTTTCATTACACAATTTCTCCACCTTTGTAGCAAATTTATATCCTTCCTGATATTAGCAATCTAAACTACTATGTATTTTTGTTGTAATTCCCTGAGTGACTTCCTAATGGAAGTTGGCTAACTGAATTCTTCCACCACGTATTTATTTAAACTGACTGACTTCCTAATGAAAGTAAGGTGACGGAGTTCTTTCACCAAGTATTTCTGAAACTGACCAACTTCCAAATGCAAGTTAGCTAATTGAAGTTTTCCACCAAGTATTTCTGGAAACATGCTATTATTTACCTATTAAAGACTAAGAGAGAAGTAATTAATAGAACCATTTTTGGAAAATTTGCTTTAATTATAATATTAGCGAAACATGCAATCAAATTTCCATTTATACAAGTAATACTAATTTTTTACTCCAACAACAACAACAAAGCCTTTTTCCCAACTAGTTGGGGTCGGCTACATGAATCATGGTTTTCCATTATGCTCGGTTTAGCGCAATATCTTTTATAAGGTCACAAGCTACCACATCTTTTTCCACCATTTTTACCCAAGTTAGTTTAGGTCTTCCTCTACCCCTTACTCTACCCTCAATACTTATCAAATCACTCTTTCTAATGGGGCACTATTAGATTTACGTGTGACATGTCCAAACCACCTGAGGTGATTTTCTCTGAACTTATCTTGGATTGGAGCTACCTTTAGCATGTCTTGTATATGCTCATTTCTAATTCTGTTCTTCCTTGTTTTACCACACATCCATTTTAGCATCCTCATCTCCGCTACACTCATTTTTTGGACATGTTTCTTTGTTGCCCAACACTCTGCTCCATACATCATTGCTGGTCTAACAGCCGTCATATAAATTTTTTCCTTCAACATCAAAGGTATACGTTTGTCACACAAAACACCACTGACACTTCTCCACTTAAGCCACCCTATTTGGATTCTATGTATAACATCTTTACAAATCTCCCCATCTCTTTGTATGATCGAGCCTAAATATCGGAAACGGTCTCTCTTACGTATCTCTTGGCCATCAAGCTTCGCTACTTGCTCAGTTGTGTTCCGAATATCACTAAAATTACACTTCATATACTCTGTTTTAGTTCTGCTTATTTTAAAGCCTCTAGCTTCCAAAGTTTCTCTCCACAATTCTAATTTAGCATGGACTCCTACTCTAGTCTCGTCCACTAATTTTTTACTCCAATATATATATTTTAAACTCTTCCTTTATTAGAAGGCCTCAACCAGAAGTACGAAAAGGAAAACTAAAAACAAGGGTGCCTCACAATCACAACCAAAATGATTCCCCAACAACAAAATAAACAAGAGATATCTATTATAAACTCAATCTATTCTATATCATTACTTGTAGTAGGTTTTATTGTTTATGTAAAAGTTAATATATTTATAGCAATTCCACTATATAACTTCAGTTATAAACTATTGCAGTTTATTCGCTATACCTGTGCCCTTCAGTGACAAACCGAGTGGAATTCTGTGTGGTTTTATCTGCAAGTTCGTATCCCATTATTGCTGTCCTCATTGTATCCCATAATATGGAGTCTTGATTTCTGTTACTATTAATTAACAGATTGCTTTCCTGTTGGTAATAGATTCAAGCTTCAATTGCTGAGACATTCCGCCGACAATCTGAAGCACTAGGAAAGAGAAAGCCAACAGCTAAAGCCACAGCTGCGGCTTTTCTAAGAAGATCTCGGAGCTCACACGGGGTTCGTGGCAGAGGTCGAACCAATGCTCGTGACACTTTACTTGCAGTATCTGAGGATGAAGAAGATGAAGATTCCAATCGTAATGATGGCAAAGAATCGTCCTCGGCTGATGAGCCCTCTTCTGATAGAAGGCAAAAGAGACCTCGAAGGTGGACTCAACCACGGTCTTCACCAACTAGAACTATAGCAAATGCCGATAACACTGGCGATGAAAATGATGAGGGGGAAATAACTAGAGATAACCGGGGCTCTTCACCTTTGCAAGTAGGGAACAGAGAAATGCTTGTATGGGGTAGGGGTGGTGTTCGAAGCCAGATTAGGCATCCTGGGTCAAATGGTAGGTTTGTCAAGGGTGGGCGTATTACCAAGTTGGTGGAACACATTCGTAACTTAAAGAAAGATGAGAACGAGGTATGGTTTTGAGTTATAGATCAGTACCTATGTTCTGAACTTGAGCAGTTGACATTGAACTTGCCCCCCCCCCCCCCCCCCCCCCCTCTCTCTCCTGTTTTTCAGTTTGAAGTGCATCTTGAACTGCTTCCCATGAGCGAACAAAGTGTGGCTATACAGAGGCCATATATTTGCTGCAAACCAACTTTGACCATCAGAAACCTCTGTCAGGTGAATTTCCCCCTCCTCTTATACACACCCTTCCAATAGTAGTTAAATATTTAACACAATTTGACGATGCGTGCTCTCTTACATGCAGTTCATCGCTCTCCAGACTTCGGTAAACGACGAAGAAGTTGAGATATTGGTAAGGAAGCCTCAATATAGAAGTTGGGAGTTGAAGCCATCTAACCCTTCAGAAGAGCTGCAAGTAGTGGGACCACAAGAATCTCTTGCAGGGTTGTGTGATTCTTCCACCAACACTCGAGGGAATCTGGTGAGGACTCATAACTTTGGGTTTGATATGAATTGTAGATTGCTTCATCTAAATTTCAAGTATGGTAAGTTTTGTCGTGCTTTCAGGTATTGATGTATCGCTTAAAGACAGTAAATTGAAAAGATGCGCTTCATGAAATTCTTGATGGAAAGATGTCTATAGAAAACTTATACATACGGAAAATGGAATATTAGCTGTTTGTGAAGTTATAGTTTCAGTCATTACAGTTATGCTGAGTATGTTCCGAGTCTTGGAAGGCTGCTGAGAACTTAGCGATGGAAAGGGTGCTTAGGGTTCAATGCAAGGATGACAGGGATTAACACGCTCACGTTTATGTTTATTTGTTTGTTTTAAATTCGGTCCAACTTCAAAATCTGTAATGTTTTTCCTTGGCAGCCATGAAAGGTAAAAAAGAAATAGAAGGGTGTATCTTGTTCAGATATTTCTGCTGCTTTGATCTAATCTTTCTGCTTTGCTACTGAACCGTTGCTTTTTACATGTAACTGATATTTCTCTATGAAATTCGTAACTTACACAACAATTAGAATTGTTCCCCCCTCTTTAGGAAACTTTTGACTAGTGGAGTTTCTTCATGCTGTTTGGGATTGCAATAAACCATATGATTGTATTTTTCTCATTTCTAATTACTGCTTTTTTAAATTTGAGTTGGTGTATTCCTTTAGGATGTTTTGAAGTTTCTCTTTCTGATGCTCTGGTACCCTGGCATGCAGAGAAATCAGATTTTAGAATGAATCCATGTATCAACACAATCTATGAATGCTCAAACACACCAGCTTTGATATTGCTTTTATTTCTATTAGTAACATGGAACTGAAATGAAAATGTCTAGCATTTGTTGAAATTCTAAATGCAGTAGTGATACTTCAGTCCTGTTCATCAGTTTGGTATGTTTGCAGTGAATGGTGATCTCTTAACATAAAGGCTTATCTTAAAAATTAGATGTACAAACTTCTTCATGCTATTCCTTTATACACGGTGTCTTATTTCTATGTACTATCTTGAGTTATTAAGAGAATTGACCAAATTAGATGTTTTTTTTGTTTTTTTGTTTTGGTCTCGCGGTGCTCAATTCTATATTGGTTTGTGCTCCTCAAAAAGGATCTGTAAAGCCAAAAAAGAGGGAGGTTTTAGGGATTTTCAACTTGAGAAATCAAAATCTAGCCCTTTGAGGGAAATGACTTTGGAAAGTATTAAAACATGATGATCTTTGTTGGATTAGAATGGTTGAACATAAATACCATAGAAGGAAAAAGGTGTGGGATTTGCATACTAAAGCTTTCCATTCAATCCTTTTCTTTTTGGAAAGGTATTTGGAAAATCTCCCATTCTCTTAAATGTGGTCTTCAAAAAATATGTGGTACTGGAGACTATTAGGTTACAAACTGATTTTTGGATTGGGAATAGCAAACTTTCCATTTTATTCCCTTTCTAATATTCTCTATCTTCTAACTCTAGTGCTATTGTTGCCACTTTGTTGATTATTGATAACAATTAAAGGGACTGGCAAATCCAATTTCGAAGGAATCTCTCTTTATGGAACAACACTCTTAATATATTAGACTTATTGTTCTCCATAATTCTTATTAATGACAAACTAGAGATTATGTGAAATGGAGATGGAAAACTGATGCTTACATTGTCAAATCTTTTTATACCTTTCTTAATAATGGGGGCTTTATTTCAATCTGCACAACTTCTGAAAAGTTGAACATCAACTCTGTGTTATCCAATCTGCCCATATACTACATGTCCTTTTTTGAACTCCCAAAGTGGGTGATCCAACGGATTGACCGTATCAGGAAAAGATTCCTATGGAAAGGGGCAGACTTTAATAAGGGAGGCTACCACCTTATTAAATGGAATATCGCTTGCATGAAAAAGAGGCACGAAGGGCTAGGCATCGTTGACCTCAGAGATATGAATTTGGCACTCCTGGGAAAGTGGTGGTGGAAAGTGTTTCATCACGGCGGGGAAGGATGGCAGGACTTTATCCAACCTTACCTCCGAGGGAAAGGGACAAGAAGCTTAGGCTTTCGAGTAGGATCCAAAGTCTCCCGCTTCTGGAAAGGAGTTGCTAAAGCCAGCGGACCTTTCAACTCAGCAACCTCATCTTTGATCGGCATTGGTCGAACCACCAGATTTTGGTGGGACAAGTGGTGCGGTCCTCATACTCTTAAGGAAGATTTCCCAGAGCTGTTTGCTATAACGAATCGACCGAATATCTCGGTGGCGGAAACTTGGAAAAGGGGGACTTGGAGACCGTCGTTCCAAGGAACTCTTTCTCCAAGGTTGCTACAGCAACTGCATGAACTACAAACGCGCATAGCCCAATCTGGGGTGATATGTGCCCAAGGCCCAGATCACATGTGTTGGGATCTTGAGAACAAGGGAGTGTTCTCGGTTAGATCACTTTACCACCGGATTCACTACCGAGGATGCAGGCCCAACTGGGCAGCGGTACTATGGAAGACTAAAACACCTCTGAAAATTAGAGTCTTCCTCTGGCTTGTGCTCAACAATGCCATACTCACTAGAGAGAACCTAGCCAAGAGGCAACCTCACATTGCGACCAATTGCGGGTTCTGCAACGTACACGTGGAAGATTTGAATCATCTATTTCTTCACTGCACCAGAAGCAAGGCCATCATGATAGAGGTGCTGAGAGCACTAGGAACAAGTGACTACCCAAGAGACTATGAGGAACTGTGGGTCGGCTCCAGATTTGCATCATCCCGTCACGATATGAAAGATGCATGGTTTATTGCCATTGCGGCAACCACATGGGTGTTATGGCTAAATAGGAACAATTTTTATTTCCGTGCTTCATGTAATTCTATTTCTAGTAATCTTACTCATATCATGCATCTAATTTTCTTTTGGGCTACATCGGCTGCTTCAGGAGCAAGAGGGAGAATTGCAAGGGTTTTCCAGGTGGATGATTTTGACGACGAGGAGATAGAGATCGGGCCAACTCTGGACTGATGAGTGGACACCCGCCTCACTACTACATATTTTGTATCAGGCCTTTGTATTTTGGTTGCCTTTGTATTTTGTATCTGGCCTTTGTATTTTGTATTTATGTTTTGGTTGCCTTTAGGCTGGATGATGTAACCCACCCCCAGGGTTTTATTGGGGGTTATGTTTTATTTCCTGCACTGCACTTTTATTTTTCCGAGACTTCGGGGTTGTTTATTAATCACTTATTAATGAAACAGGGTGGCATTATTCCACCTTTTCCTCAAAAAAAACAATGGGGGCTTTATTTCACCTTTTTATCAGTGCATTTGACAAAATATTGCTCCTCTGAAGCTCAAAATTTAAGTATTGCTTGCTGTTAATAACAAATTGTTTATGGTTCATTTGCAACAAAAAAAAACTTGGAAAGTTAGAGGTAAACTTGATATAATGTATTATTGGTTTAGTACATGGAGGAAAAGAAGAATTAAACCCTCTATTAGGCTTACCTGGGATCTTGCAATTATGGTTTTTATCTGGATTATTTGGAAAGAGAGAAATAATAGAATTTTCGCCGAGAAAGCTCTCTCCATTGAAGAATTATTGGAAGATTTCCTTTATTATATTCATTTTTGGTCTGAGATTATTCCTCCTGATATGAGAAATAAATTGAAGTTATATGCAGGGCCGGCCCCACCCTTGAGGCGAGTGAGGCGGCCGCCTCAGACCCCTGGAGTTTTTGCGATTTTAGGAGCCACAAAATTGTAATTTCCTTGTAAATATATGCACGTATTTTGCGCCCAAAAAAATTACTGTTATTACTTATTAGGGGCCCCCAAAAATAATTATTTGAGCCTTTAAATTTTTTTAAAAAACATTATTTGAGTTTAAGCTTAAAGACTTGAATTGAATTTGAGACTTTAAATTTGGGTAATTTAAAACAAATCCACATTTAAATCAATATAAATTCAGACCCGAAACCCACGTTCAATTTTAAACCCGAAGCTCTTTCGGGCCTTACCCTAAATCCGATTACCCGAAACCCACTTTTAAAATAAAAGCTCTTCTTTCGTTTCCCCGAATCCCAACCCGATCGAAACCGTTACAGCCTTACCCTACTTCTAATTTTCGGAATTCCTCTTTGCTGCCGCTTCTTCAGTTCTTCCCGCTTTCTTTTTACTTATATGTTTGATGCTTATGAATAAATTTGTTATTCAATGATATATATATTTTGCATATTTTGCTTTCAACAATGTGCAAAATTTTTGTATACATGTTTTTTTTAAGTGTATGAGGGGCCCCATTTCGGGGAGTTTGCCTCGGGCCTCCGGGAACTTAGGACCGGCCCTGGTTATATGTTCTACATAACATAGTTATTTCATTAGTTCAACAGGGTTCTCAATTCTAACATTTGGACCTTGATCCTCACCTTTTTTTTTCCTCTTGCTGAACCCGTCATTTTGATTGATCAAAACCAGGAATTTCAACAGTCTGCTTTTGGTTACTTTGCTAGCTGCATTCTTGTTATCCGAGGTGTCTTTGGTATGGACTTTTGCTTCCCTGAATAAGATTTGAAGATGATTCGAAGTTATTCTGAAGTACTACTGCCGCTGCCAACTTGGAGCTCCTATCTGTGTTGCAGTTTCAGAAGATGGAGTTTTGAAAGTGCTTTCAACTAGTTTTTTTTGGTGATGTTTTGCACTAATATCCGATACTGTATCTAGATGTTATTTCTGGTGATGTTTCTAACGATATTTTTTTAATGTAAACTTGTTCTATGGTATCATTCTTTGTAAGATACATGATCTACTTTTTCTGCACTTTTCTTTAAATTTTTTTTTATAAATTTGGCTGGAGTTACTTGGGCTGCAAACGAATCGAGCTATTCGGCTCGAGCTCGGTCAAAGCTCGGCTCGAGCCGAGCTCGAACTCAAAACTGAGCTCGTTTCGTAAACGAGCCGAGCTCGAGTTTGGTTTTTTTTTTTAAACTTTAGGCTAAGCTCGCGAGCTATTCGGCTCGAATACGGTCAAAGCTCGGCTCGAACCGAGCTCGAGCTCAAAACTGAGCTCGTTTTGTAAACGAGCCGAGCTCGAGCTTGAAGGTATTCGGCTCGGGTCAGCTCGATTGCAGCCCTAGGAGTCACTAGACACCATCTCTAATCTCTAATCTCTAATATTATAATGGGAGAAGCCCTAGTGTCATTTGTAAATATACCACTTTATTTGTAAATCTATCACTTTACGTGTATTACACGTGCAACTCAAACTCTCCCATTATACACTTTATTTAAATCTACAAATTTTCGTGCATTACACGTATAACTCAAATTCTCTCATTATACTTTTTATATTACTTTAAAAATTATGTATTTATTAACACGTGGTATATTATATTACTTTAAAAACTATATATTGATTAAAACATGCATTGCACGTGTTAACTACTAGTCCCTGTTAATGCTTACTGTTGCCTCAAAGATTTGAAATGATGACTTCTGTTGGGCTCAAAAGTTGAGACCGAGTTCTCTATAAGTTGAAACATGGCTTAGTTGCTTTTAGCTATTGTTCTCCATAGTTCAACCAATTTTGATAAGGAAAATCATTTCTGACAATGATAGAGATAAAGATTCTTATGCAAATGTGTTCACATGCATTATAAAATCTTATTTTCCTACACAGTATTCAAATGTGTTCTGTAATAGAATCATGTTGCGTCATGCACTACAGAATCATTTCGTATGTACAAAATCATATAGTAATAATCTTCACAACATAATTATGTTGTACATTGTTAATTTGACATCGTGCATCACATTCAAATCTCTCAACAAAATACAAGAGAAGTACTAGCTAGTGGAGTGGTAAGTGAAGCAGGTCCAAATTTGTGCATATCATATTATCATCCCTAATAGCACCCATCTCAAAGGGCGGCGCACTCTCCCCAATCCAACATCTACCCACATCAAGATCCGTGCCTTCCAGTCATACCCAATCCAACGGTAATACATTGGTTTACACGAGTTGACCCAAACTCAACCAAAGAGATCAAAGGAACAGTTGGTTGAGTTTGGGTCAACTTGTATAAACCATGTATTACTGTTGAACTGGGTAATGTTATTCCATATATCAATATTCTCATTTACATAATTTTCCAGGTTCAATTTTTTTTTTTTTTTTTTCAGAGTAGAAGAATTCTCCTGCATCTTCTATAGTTTCATTACAGACATGGTGATATAGATAAATATATAATACGCAGAAATACCAAAGTGTTGTGTCAGATACATGCATCAGTCACAAAAGGACTTTCATATAGCCTAGGAATCTAACTTACAGGTTCCTCTTCAGCTCAATCATGACCCTTCCGGTCATTCATTGTCATTGAAGGGGTGCATTGCCAGATCCCAGCTAGAGCACTGCCATATATCAAATGGCAAATGCTTGAAACAGCACAGGGAACAGCAGTTAAAGGGTTCCTAAAATGCTGGCTTGCAAGCACCAACCCTAGTGTTGCATTCTGCCCCCAATACAGCAAGCATAGGATTAGTAACACGTAACGCTTATAATCTTTGCCTACTACTACTAAATCAACAAGTAAATATATACCTGCATGCCAACCTCAATTGAAATTGTATGAGAAGAAGAGACATCGATTCTGAGTTGTCTTGAAAACCCGGAAGCATGAAGATTAAAGACAGCAACTAATAGTTGAAATTTGGAGGTTAAGATGGCTGAGGCATTCTGGGCAATTGCACCACCACCTAGAATGGATACACTTGTCATAGGTAAGAGTGGCATTGCAGGAGAAACGACATCAACCAAGTCGTTGAAATACTGGTTTAAATCAGTTCCTATTAGTATTGGCACAGGGGCAAGCACAACCAGTGTTTACAAAGAAAATCAAGTAGAACGAAGATCGGAGATAGCATAATCCCTACAAGCCCTCATCTCAAAGACTTGGATAAACTTGGTGGCACTTTGAGATGAGTGCCACTGAATGATCTGAAACTCATAGCAATATCCTGAATTTAGAAAGTTCGTTATTACCTGCACCGTTGACATGAAAAGACCAACCGGGTCTACTGCAACAAACTGTCTAGCAAAGTTTAGAAGTCAAAACCGCTGTCATTACATACAATCAGCGAACCTTTTAACGTTAAAATCGTTGTAAATCACAGGGAAAATGGAAGCAATGTAATTCTCTTACCGCAGCAGTCAAGGTGCTTGTAGCTGTCATAAGCACAGAAAGAGCAACGTTTCCTCTGATTCATGAAGAAATAACATAAGAACAAGATCGGCTTATGCAAATAGAAGAAAAGATGGTGCTTAGAATTATATCATGCAAGATATGCGACGACGTTACTTGCTGTGCCTCCAGGGCAGCAGGCAACCAGAATCGGCCCAGCAGCATTATAGGAAGGCAACTTTAACAGTTTGATGACAAAGAATCCTGACAATGGCATCACCTACAAGCAGGGCCGGCCCTGAGTTCCCAGGGGCCCGAGGCAAAAAACCCAAATAATTATTTTTGGAGGCCCCTAATAACCATATAATTTATTTTTCGCACAAATTACGTGCCTATATTTACAAGGAGAATACAAATTTGAGGGCCCTTAAAAGGTTGACTAGATTTTTTTGTGTGGCATGTATGGTGTATGTGTATACTTTTACCAGGTAGAAAAAGGTATTTAGCATCATTGATATGAGGGCATAGTTTGTATAGTGCTTCTGGTAATGTCGCTGCTTACTGTAAAGGCTGAGTTCGCACAATCTAGGTCAGTTATAACTTATACATGCATGAGGTTGGCTTTGTATTTACCTGTTTGAGTTACTAAGTAAAGATAACAACTGGAAAAATCTAGCATGTAGTTACCTTCCACTACACCCTTCTAGCAGAGTGTAATGGTAGAACAAATCAGTCAGGCTTTCAGGCAAACTAGTCAGGCTTTCGGATGTAAGCTCCTCAGTTGAATTGGCAATTAGGCATCCTACATAAAACTAAACAGTGTATATGTTAGCATGTTGCATACACGCAAGCATATGCAGCTGCATAAATGAATTAGTGATTGAATGAGTTGCAAAAATGATGGAAATCTCTGATGATCAAAGTCCAATGAGAATCACTCAACAAAAATAACTACTCAGGCTAAAATACAGCTTGAAGTTTAATAACAAAATACCAGCAAGTGTTCCTTGAGACCTAACTTCAGAATTCAAGAGTTGGACAGAGGATTAATCATTTATCCGATAAGCAACTCTACTCGCGTTTCATAATTTAAGGGAAAGAAAACTACAAAAAACCTTCCTTTTTTGAACCCAACACCCATTTCCCTAACCTCTCCGGTCCAGTTTTAACCAATCTATGAATTTATTCTCTCAACAAAATCAGTTGTAGTAATCTTGAAATGCCCCCGACCAAGCAATTGCTCGATTTTCATGAACTCAAAGGCCAATCCTTCACATCCTTTTCCACAGGCAAACATCGCCAAATTCCAGCTAAAACGCTCCCATAAATAGAGTGGCAGATACTTGAAACAGCACAAGGAACTGCAGTCAGAGGGTTCCCGAAATGCTGACCAGCAAGAAGTACACCAAGTACTGAATTCTGCACCCAAAAAGAAGGGAAACAAGAAACCCTCAGTGAGACTGAAAGGGAATAAAGTGCCTGTGACACTGAATTTGAAAAGGAATTATGAACAGAAATATACCTGCATGCCAACCTCTATAGAAATGGTACGAGAAGAAGAAACATCAATTCCCAACATCCTAGAAAACCAGTAGCCAAAGAAAAAGCCAGAGCCATGCAGAGAGAAAACAGCAACTACTACTTGGAACCCAGATGATAAGATGGCTGAGGCATTCTGACCAATAGCACTACCACATAGAATGGCAACAGTGGCAACAGCTATGAGTGGCATCACAGGAGAAACTACTTCGACTAAATCATTACAGTACTGGTTCAAGGCAGCACCTACTAATACAGGGGCAAGCACAACCTGTGTTCGAAATGACAAGCAAGTGGATGCAAATTTTGAGTAGGTTCTGCCACAAATTTTAGTCCATTATTCAATTAATTGGAAAAGGGACTGATATTTGTCCCATGTATCTAAAGTTATAAACAGGTCTGAATTTACAATTTTCGTGCAGGGTCTCTTAATAACTTATATCAAACTGGAGTAATCTAGAAAATTAGTGCTTTTAGTATATTAAAAAATTTATAGAAATTTGAAGGTCAGAATGGTGGGCAATTAAAAAACAAGATGTCCATAAAATGAGAGTAGTTGAAATGAAAATGCTGAGGTGGATATGTAGAAAAGACACAAAAAGATAAGATAAAAATGAGCACATATACAAGAAATTAGAGGTTATGTGAGAGAGGAACAATTAGAGTTTGTTAGATGAATAATGCAACAGTTCAGAAGTGATCTAATTTTTTATAATGGCAGAAAAAGGATGAAAGGTGGATTTGAAAAGACTCAGATTGAGATGGTTGATTATTTGACAGAATAGAGGACTGTGCCGGAGAGCAAAATGTACGAAAAGACCCCCCCCCCCCCCCCCCCCCCCTCTTCAATGCCAAGTCAAAATTATTATTTAAAAATTCCAAAATTATTATTTAAAAAAAACTATATAATGGTGCCTTACCTGAACTGTTGACATAAAAAGCCCGATTGGTTCTACAGCAACAAACTGTCCAGCAAGTTTGGAGGTCAAAAATGGTGTCATTATCTGCAATTAGAAAAAATGACACTAGTAAACTTAAAAATGAAAATGAACAAATATTAGATTGAACAAATTGACAAGCAAAGTTGTCCTAATACCGCTGCAGAAAAGGTGCTTGCTGCTGTCATAAGCACAGAAAGAGCCACATTTCCTCTGATACACGAAGAAATAAAATTAAGTGCATCTGCTTATACAATTCGAAATTCAGCAACGCAAAGATCTACCTTGCAAGATATGTGACGATATTACTTGCTGTGCCCCCAGGACAGCAGGCAACTAGTATCAAGCCAGCAGCATAATATGAAGGTAACTTTAACATCTTGCTAACAAAGTATCCTGACAATGGCATCACCTGCCCGTCAAATCATTTAAATGAGTCCAGACTAGAATTTTGTGAAAAAGGAGATCAAAGGTAAAGATGATAAACAGGAAAAAGGTAGAGAGAACTGCATCAGAAAATAGGAAACATGTACAACCTTTTGTACAAACTACTACATTGTTTAGTGATGGCGATCGGGTCCACCAGGCCGGGCCGGGCCCAACCCGTTCGGGTTTGACCCGGTTTTGGGTGGGCTCGGGTCGGGTTGGGCCATTAGCCGGGCCGGGTTGGGAAACGAAAAAACCAACCCGGTCGACCCGTGAACCAATTCGGGTTGAACCCGGGTTGGGTCGGGCCGGTCGACAGGTTGGCCCAGTTTTTTTCCTCTCTTTTAGTCTAAAAATAATTAAATAAAAATTGTACAACAACTATAAGAGATTAAGAATTAAACAAAATTGTATATATTATTCATTTCAACTACCATGAAATTTTTATAATTATTTTTACATACATATACTGTTAAAAAAATATACAAATTCCTTCAATTACATGTTTAAGAGGACAATCTAGAGTTTGAGATAGCGTAGAGTTAAATTAAAGAGAGGACATTGGACTATTGTCGTGCACCTCTACTTAACCTAAACTTAGGATCTCATCGCCCTAAATTCCCTAATCTTGTTGTTGGACTTTAGGCGAGTTGCTTCCACTTGTTGATGTAGATGCCGCTTTTTCTTGAGTCCTGTCTTCAGCCTTCATCCAATCTTCAGTGCACATGAGCATCTCCAACGAATCCGGCTTCAAACGATTCCTATAATACGTAAGAACTCTGCTGCTTATAGAAAAAATACTTTCTGAAGCATCTGTGAAGACAGGAGTTAGTAGATCTCTAGCCATATGTGAAAGAATAGGAAAAAAAATCATGTTCTTTCTACCATTGTAGCACTTCAATCTTAGTGCTAGAACTCTCACTATCTTGTTGATTATACCAATTTAATTCATTAGGTGCATTAGTCCAATATTTTTTTGATTGAATACGGGCAAGTAAATTAGCAGTGACATTTTCTAATGTATTCTTACCCTTACCTCTAGAAGTAAAATAAGTAAATATACTAGTTATACTACTAAATGCAAAAGTTCTATCACAATAATCATACAAGTTATTCAATGTCGATTCAAAACTAGCTAAAAAAATTATTACAATCATATTCGGAATCATCTATAAGTAAAAAAATATTTCAATCAAACTTCTCGTACAGGCTAATTTGATACGAAGATCCATAACACTAGCAATACAATACAACATAGGAGGATTAAAATACTTTAAAAAATTTGGATAAGCAGAAACAACAATATGGCTAATGTATTCGTCCGAAATTATTTCTTGAAAAGTTTGCATCATAATAATGATTGAAATAAAAATATTACTAGAACAGAATCATAAGATGTAGAAAACTTCACAGTTGCGTTTTAAAAGGTTCCAAAAATCATAATAAAAATTCAGCAAAATATCATGATTGGGGAGTCATTTGAAAAAATTTCATGTTTTTTGCAAGACAAAAATCGTTTATAATATCTTTGTATTGAGTAACATTTAGTAAACCGAAAGTAGAGTTCCATCGATATTTAACATCTTTAGAAAATTTTCTAAAATGTATTCTCCTAGCTTTACACAATTCTTTAAATTCTTGAAACATAGGACCACTCAAAGCAATAAAATATACACAATTATTAATTGCAATTATATATGAATCGGCTACTTTTAATGCATCTTGTACACATAATCTAACATAAAAAAATGCATTACATGGAAGAGTTAATTGTGTTTTTAATGTACTAATCGAAGCATTGTTGTTAGATGCATTATCAAAACTAATAGTAAATTTTTTATCACGAATATGATATAAATCACAAACTTCTAAAATACGTGTTGCAATAACTAATCCACTATGGGCATACAGCAAAATGGCAAGTGAGATGATTCTCTTTTGAATCATCCAATCACTATCTATCCAATGACAAGTTAAGCCCATCATCGGAATATCGTTACAACTTTTCCAACAATCGAGAGTTAACGATACTCTATAAGTTAAATAATACAAAAGTGCAATTAAAGCATCTCTCATTTCGTTGTAAAGTTTAAAATAATCGGACTTTACTATATTTCAAGGAATTCTTCTAAAATGTGGATTTAGTGCATTTTGGCTGAAAGACTCGACATTCCTACTCTCGGAATAGAAAAAATGTAGCTCATCGATAATAACTAGTCGGGTAATTTTCCGACGAACAAGTTCGGGATCATATGGTTGACTATATATTTGTCCGGTCCTAGAGTTGATTTTTTGTTGGCCTTGTTAGTCTTGTAATAATTCTTTGTGTACATTTAAAATGTGTCGTTTAATTGTACATGTTCCCTCATCCTTTTTCCATTTATAACTCTTGTCACAAGTTTTACAAATCTTATGTCCTACACCCGGATTATCCTCATCGGGGATAGTCATAATATTTGTGTCAATCACTTGTTTCTCTCCTAGTTTTTCTACTAATAGTGGATTCGGTTTGTTGCGTTTGTGTGTCAACATCATGCATTTCTTCTTCTATTTCGTGTGTAGGGATATCATGAATTCCTACCATAGGATTCGGTATAAATTCGGGCTCTACATGTGGGACTATTGGAGGCCGACATGAAGTACCGGTGGAATCTTATCCACTTTGGCTACGGCAGTTACCTCGTGATCTAAATGTAACGCCCCGAGCCCGGCTCAGCTGCGCACGCGGATACACGTGCGCGCACGCGAAAGAACAGACACAAAACTCTAACCATGCCCACCACAGGCACCATCAAAAAGTGGGTTAACCCTTAGGTGCCTTTATCATATGGCTTTCCTAATATATACCTTACACTCCTAGTCCCAACCGATATGGGATATTACATCCCATGGTCAACCGGTCAAAGCACACCACACATTCCACTATTTCATTCATTTATTCCATATATGGTCAACCGGTCAACACCATCTCACACACTTTCCTACTTTCCATTCCTTCCACATCACCTACCATCCATCCATTCTTTCTTTATTTATTATATATATATATATATATATATTATTATATATATTATTATATATCTCTATATAATATTATATATATACCGGGGTGTTACACACACCCCTCCTTAAGAACTCAGCGTCCTTGCAGAGCCCGGACTTACAACTTGATTCAGGATTCCTTTCTAGCCGATGTGGAGAGGATTACCCTGATTTTGCTAGTTGTACAGTCCCCTACCTGGGCGACCTGTCCCAACCTAGCTCCCTCTCAAGCGTACATCTTGCACACACTCGGTGTCGAAAGTCGGCTCTGATACCATTTGTAACGCCCCGAGCCCGGCTCAGCTGCGCACGCGGCTACACGTGCGCGCATGCGAAAGAACAGACACAAAACTCTAACCACGCCCACCACAGGCACCATCAAAAGGTGGGTTAACCCTTAGGTGCCTTTATCATATGGCTTTCCTAATATATACCTTACACTCCTCCTAGTCCCAACCGATATGGGATATTACATCCCATGGTCAACCGGTCAAAGCACACCACACATTCCACTATTTCATTCATTTATTCCATATATGGTCAACCGGTCAACACCATCTCACACACTTTCCTACTTTCCATTCCTTCCATGTCACCTACCATCCATCCATTCTTTCTTTATTTATTATATATATATATATATATATATATATATATATATATATATATATATATATTATTATATATCTCTATATAATATTATATATATACCGGGTGTTACACTAAACATGGTAATAGTATATGTGAAAAAAATTGATTTCTAGTGTTTTACTTGTGTATGTGAAATAATACAAAACAATCTATAAAGTATATGTTAAAAAATAAAATCTACAAAACAATAGGAGGGTTGAGAGAGAAAAGCGAAAAACCAACAAACAAATATGATACAAAAAATAAGAACTACAACAAAAATCAAGACAATAGGCCAATGGTTGTGAAATTTGGATACCGTACTTCGCGGATAATCGTATATAGAAATGAAAGAAAAAATAAAAGAAGTAGACGTAGTCGATTGAGAAATAGAGTAGACGTAGTCACGAAGTCTGGTAGTCGTTGAAAGAAGAGAGAGAGGGAGGTTCTTTGTTGGAGGAGTTCAAATAGACGTAGTTGAGAGTTGAATCAACACAATTCGATACGATCGAAATTTTTAACTTCTATGTTGAAAAAACTTGATGGAATTGAGATTGAATTGAGTAGTACTAGTAGAGAGAGTAAGATAGTCTAGTGTGAAATTTTTTAGATTGAATTAAGGGAGTATTTATAGGGGAAAAACCAAAAATAAAAAAATAAAAAGCCCAAAACAGAGCCAATGGCTCTGTTTCAGACCGTTCGACTAGCGGGTCGAGTGTGCGGGTTGCGGGCGAGTTTGACTTGGTCAATAGGTTCATGAGCCGGGTCAAGCAGGTTGGGTTTCCGAAATTTGCGATCCGGGTCGATCCGCGGGTTCGTCCTGGACCTGAACCGCCTAATTGAGGGCCGAGTTCGAGTGAGCGGGTAGCGGGCGGGTTGCGGGTCAACCCGGCCTGGTTACCATCTCTAGCATGGTTGATCCATTAATACATCCAGAATTGACATATTACAATAGTGCACTTCAGATGCCAGACTAAACCAAATGCTATAAGAGCATCCACAGTCGTTTGCTATTTTTTCATTTTATCCATATTATAGCTTTTTTGACTCTGCAGTCGTTTGCTATTTATTCAAATTTTGGCAAAATCACTACAGAACAATGCTATATATGAAAGCAGATATGAGAATATGCATATTATAGAGAACGGATCTTAAAGATCCGTCCCAATTATTTTTTTATTTTATCGGACGGATCTTTAAGTTCCGTCCCAAATAAAAAATAATTTTTTTTATATGGGACAAAACTTAGAGTTCCGTCCCAACTAAAAAAAATTAACTATTGGCCTTGGACGTATCACTGAGATCCATCCCACCCGTTTTTCCTTTTTTTTAACTTTTTTTTAATTATTAAAATTATTAAAATATTCAAATTAATTATTAAAAAATGCCCATAATTTTTTTTTCACGGGACGGAACTTAGAATCCCGTCCGATTAATTTTATTTTTTTGCTATATTATAGCATTTCACCACTGCAGCAAACGTCCGATTGCTATAGGTATAATATACATTTTGCTATTTTTTAGCAATCACGACTGTGGATGCTCTAAGGAACTAAAAATCTTCATAAATGACAACTACAACAGTATTCCTCCAGTGGAACCTTTTGTAGATAGATTCTTCAGGCATCTCTGATTTTTAGGTAAAATTTATGTTAACCCAGTTTCAGCATATTTTTCATCTTATCCTTTTAGGCTTTTATAAAAAGAAAATAATAGATCTCTCCCAACAATAATTAAATAAATATTCACTGTTTTAAAATACGCTTCTTCCATAAATATAAGACGGACAGGACGGTATAAAAATTCTAAGACGATTTATAGCCATTTGACTAGGAATAACATACCTTCACGGTCCATTTGGGATTGTAAATGTCAAAACAACCAGGAAATCATTACTATTTTCCAAAGTTGAATCATTTTATAGGTTTAAAAATAAACTATTGACTTGTCCGCCACATGTTTGCCTCATGAGGTATTTTTTTTTTTTGTAATTCGTCTACTCTTCTTTTAGACAGAATACTTTGCTAATATATAACCTGGTTTACATGTGGGGTTAAAAATTATGGAATTTGTTTAAGGTTTTTCAGCAAAGAAATGATACAGGAACTAAAATTTCAGAATTTTGGTGGTAATAGTAAGCACCTTCCTTAAGCTCGTGCAGACCCTAGGTGTTGTATGAGAGAGAGGGAGAGAGAGGGGGAGAGAGAGAGAGAGAGACCCCTCATCCTGTCTGGTAATTTAATCACTGTATTTTTCCTTACTTTCAGTAAACAATCAGAACGTTTTTTTAATAAAATATACATGTAACCCATTGTTGGAAAGTAGATCGTTATATTCAAAAAACAGGTAGCGAATAAACTTCTTTACTGGATAACCTCTCACTGTCTCACAGATATCTTGTACTGTACAGACAGAATGCTGCTACAAAGCAATAAAGACAGAAGAATAGAAGAAGAGGGCAGTGGTCCTTTCAATTTTGTGCAACATGATTAGTAACAACTCTACTATTATAACTCCAAGAGCTGTAGTGTGTGATGCGTGAATGCGTGAATGTATTAATCACAACCATCTCTAAAATGATCTTATCTCTAAATCTTAGCCTTAAATGATGTCCTATCTCTAAATCTTAGCCTTATGTCTGAATCTTGTATTGATCAATTAACAAATCTTTCTACTAATAATAATAATTATTATTATTATTATTATTATATAGAGAGAGAGCTTTCTTTCATTGCAAACAGGTTTGTTTGCACAGACCCATTGCGAACGGCGATCTGAGCCGTTGGATCTAGATCCAATGACTCAGATCGCGTATGGTTTTTTTTGGGAAATTTTTGTCTTAGCCCACCATTGCCAAAGACGGGATAAGGCAAAGTGGATTTTTTTTTAATAACTCTATCTTCTCTCTCTCTCACCTTTATCTATCTTCTTCCTCGATCCAAACCCAATCACCACCGACACCGATCCCCTCACTCCGGCAGCTCCTCTCTCACTTCAGTCTCTCACTCAACATCGTTCCCTCGTTGGCATTCTCTTTCTCTTCCGAAGCACCTCCCCACAACTCAAAAAATCCTAACCCTAACCCACACTCAAACTCCTCCTTCGTCCACTGCTGCTGCTCCTCCTCCATTCCCACACTCTCTCACTCTCAATCTCTCCTCCTGCCTTCGAAACCACTCCTCCAATCTTCGAAAGCAAGTCGAAATCCTAGTTCGGCGATAACACCTACATTAGGAAAATTTGCAGTAGTGCAAGATAATGACTAAATCATTGGCTTCATAGTTGTATTTGTGATGTTTTTCAAGTTTTTTTGTCTTTTTCAAATTACTTGAATTGATTAAATTTGCACAATAATTTAGTAGATGTAGTAGTTTGTATATAGTATTTTGATGATTTTAGACGTTGGAATTTTTGTCGTAGTTGTAGTTGTTTGCTCAAATTGTATATTTATTCGTATTTTCAATTGTTCGATATTAGTAAAACCGCATAAACAGTCCCAAAAAAAACCGAAACTTTGCGGGTAGGTTGGACTCACCCTACACAAGTCGACGCAACTTGTAAAAGTAATTTTCGACTCACGATTTGAGATATATGGCCTTGTATCGCTTATGGTCAAGAAAAACTAAAATAAAGCGATACACGGTCGTATATCGTAAACTGTGAGTCGAAACTCAATTATACAAGTTGCGTTGGCTTGTGTTACGTGAACCCGACAAACTTGCAAAGTTTTGAAATTTTTGATCACGTTCGTGCGGTCTTTTCGCATATCTCGAACAACTAAACTATGAAATTTTTTGTACGGTTACACTTGAAAACCCTACAAATGACATTCAAAAATTACGAAACTTTGCGAGTAGGTTGGACTCGCGTAACACAAGCCAACGCAACTTGTAGAAATGAGTTTCTGCTCACGGTTTACAAGATATGGCCGTGAACCGTTTTATTTGGGTTTTTCTTGACCAAAAGTGATATACGGCCGTATCTCTCAAACAGTGAGTCAAAAAACACTTCTACAAGTTGCATTGACTTGTGTAGGGTGAGTCCGACCTACCCGCAACGTTTTGAAATTTTTTGATGCAGTTTGTGCAGTTTTCTCACGTATCTCAAACAACTAAACTATGAATTTTTTTAGTACAGTTACACTTAAAAACCCTACAAACGATATCCAAAAATTATGAAACTTTGTGAGTAGGTTGGACTCACGTAACACAAGCCAACACAGCTTGTAGAAATGAGTTTCGACTCACGGTTTGCGAGATAAGGCCGTGGACCGCTTTATTTTGGTTTTTCTTAACCATAAGCAATACACGGCCGTATCTCTCAAACCGTGAGTCAAAAATTACTTCTACAAGTTGCGTTGGCTTATGTAGGGTGAATCCGACCTACCCGCAAAGTTTCGATTTTTTTTGTTTTTTCTTGAAATAAAGCAATACTCGGCCGTATCTCGCAAACCGTGAGTCGTAACTCACTTATACAAGTTGTGTTGGCTTCTGTGGGGTGAGCCCGACCCACTCGCAAAGTTTCGGTAATTTTCGTTGCCATTTGTGTGTTTTTCCACATTTTTGCTTTATTTATTGTTGATAGAGAAATAGATTATCAATTAACCTTATGTTTATTGTTGATAGAGAAAATGGCTAGAACGAGGCGAGCGAGAAGCCCTTCTGGTGGTGCTAGTAGCGAACCATTTACAGAAGTAAGATTGATTATTATTATTAGTTTAAATACGAATATGTAACATTGTATTTTTAATATCAAGCTTTGTATTCGTTCGTATAGGTTGGTGGCCGAAGCTTTTCATCCGCTGAGGCCGGTTCGTCGTCTTCGGCTAGACTTACACCTCCAGGACCGGAAGACCCAAGCGTGTTCGCATTGCAGCCAATACACAGATCCCAAGCCGTGTGGGATGGGTCCGCAAAGAAGTGTAACTTCCGGAAGCATGCGATACTTCCCATGGACCCCCGTATTGCAATGGAAACAATGGAAGAAAGCTCATATATATATATATATACACACACACACACACACAGAGAGAGAGAGAACAATGCTCCATTGCAAATGGGTCTCGTGCAAACGGGTATGCAAACCACTAAAGCCGTTGTTCCAAAACAACGGCTTAGGTTCAAAATAAACGAAGACACTCTTCCGAACAACGGCTTCAGTGGTTTGCAATGGAGCATTGCTCATATATATATATATATATATATATATATATATATATATATAGTCCACTTCTGTTGTACACCAGCCATGGTGCACACGGCGTGTGCACTCAGCCTTCGGGCGTTCATATCGACAATCTGAACCGTTCACATTGATCTACACATCTAAATTAGTCTAAATATGTAAAATTAAGTCATTTGAAATTCATTTGCCCATCCATCATGTCATTATAAAAAAATGATATTCAGCCATACAATTTTGTAACACTTCAACGCATGAACAAATGAATTTCAAATGACTTGATTTTACATATTTAGACTCATTTAGATGTGCAGATCAATGTGAACGGTTCCGTTTGTCGATATGATGCCCGAAGGCCGAGTGCACACGCCGTGTGCACCATGGGTGGTGCACAACGGAAGGGGACTATATATATATATATATATATATATATATATAACACAAAGAAAGCAATCAAGTGGCTCTCCTTCAATCCCCCCAAAATCAAAGGCCCAGATCTAACCTTACAAAACACATTTTCCCCCCAAAACTCAAATTCAAATCCCCCCAAAACAACTCCTTTATTTATTTAATTATTTCTCTCTCTCTCTCTCTCTCTCTCTCTCTCTCTCTATATATATATATATATAAACATGGACTTTTATTTATAACTAATTATTGTCATACTATTCAAACTTGAGCTACATAATTGTTGATTTACTGTTTACAAGGCTTTTCATATGTTGTATCGTTCTGAAGATGTGTCGTAGGCACGTGCCCACGGGCAAATCTAGTATGTATATATATATATATATATATATATATATATATATATATAGGGTACAAGGGATATGAGCAACTTGCTCATTTAGTAAATGAGTAATTGATTATGTGGCATGCATGTAATACAGTGAAAAACTAACCCTTTTAAGGATTTTTCAATCACATGTATGTCACATCATAAATTGCTTATTTACTAAATGAGCAAGTTGCTCATACTCTTTTTTCTCATATATAATAAAACACAAAGAAAGCTATCAAGTGGCTCTCCTTTAATCCCCCTGAAATCAAAGGCCCATATCTAACCTTACAAAACACATTTTTTCCCCAAAACTCAAATTCAAATCCCCCTCCCAAAACAACTCCTGTATTTATTTAATTATTTCTCGCTCGCGCGCTCTCTCTCTCTCTCTCTCTCTCTATATATATATATATACTTATGGAAACAAGGACTTTTATTTACAATTAATTATTGTCATACTATTCAAAATTGAGCTACATAATTATTGATTTACTATTTACAAGGCTTTTCATATGTTGTATCGTTCTGAAGACGTGCCATAGGCACATGCCCACGGGCAAATCTAGTTATATATTGTTAGATGTGAGATATTAGTTTAGTCTCATATCGAATAATGTATTGGTTTAATCTTTGCTTCTTTCCTATATATAGGATACATTGTACTCAGTTATAATCAATTCAATAAAACCAATAACCAATAAACTATTCTTTTCTATCTCTGAACCTAACATAGTATTAGAGCCTCTACTCCTATATATGTGTGTGTGTGTGTGTGTGTGTGTGTATTTATATATATAGTGTTAGATGTGAGATATTAGTTTAGTT
This sequence comes from Hemerocallis citrina, assembly GCA_017893485.1. Lineage (NCBI taxonomy): Eukaryota > Viridiplantae > Streptophyta > Magnoliopsida > Asparagales > Asphodelaceae > Hemerocallis > Hemerocallis citrina. The sequence continues at coordinate 280,833,816 of CM030364.1, read as the reverse complement.
TCATATCGAATAATGTATTGGTTTAATCTTTGCTGCTCTCCTATATATAGGATACATTGTACTCAGTTATAATCAATTCAATAAAACCAATAGCCAATAAACTATTCTTTTCTATCTCTGAATCTAACATGGTATCAGAGCCTCTACTCCTATAAGATCTATACTATTTTTATCCTCGTCATCGAGGTGGAGTGGTTCCCGCCTTCATCGGAATCACTCCACCTCCCATCAAAACATCCCTCACACAAACCCTAATTACACAATATCCTCCTTAATCTCTAATCCAACAACAACAAGTGCGGCAACTTCAACAGCCGCCTCCTACTCTACCCTAACACCTCCTTCAACAACCAGCAAGATCGGCAACAACAACCAAGAGTGGCAACAACAACCACAATTCCTACCCTCTCCTTCAACCTCCCGGCCTCCATATATACAGCCCGACCTCTCTCCGTGACAAACTCTCAAACCCACCTCCAAGATCACCCACTTGCTGCTCTTCGACCTCCATATCCCGCCGCCACCCGAACACAACTCCTGAAACCCATCTCCCTCAACCCAATCTGTCAACACCCAATCTCTGACCACCCAAACCCTCGTTACCTTCATCCCTGAACACCTGCAACCCTAACCCTAGCCACCAAAACACCCTCATCTCCCAAACCCAACTACTGAAGCCATCATACTCATCTCCCCGAACATCCTCACCCTAATCCTAGCCGCCAAAACACCCACATCTCCCGAATCCAACTCCCGAAACCATCACCCCTCACCCCCCCACCCCCCCGCCACCTACCCCTGTTGCATCTCGACATCTCAATCCCGACGTCCTCAAAATCCCAACACCCAAATCTGCCCAAATCTATTAACCCTATCCGCCATCTACCCTTTAATCTCTACAACTACCTCAACCAAACCCGAACCCGAAACCCTGTTCTAAACCTTAACACCTGAATCCATAGGTTTTTTTAATCCAACCCAAACCCGAAAATCCTAACCCTAACCCTTACTTCTCTCTACTCCCGCTCAGTCAGTTGTCATCGCCGCTCATCGTTAAAAGGGGGGTAAATGCACGTGCACGTGTTTGTGTTTCTCCATGGAATCTCAACACAACTCATCAACACTCTCCCACTTCCGCATCCAGATCCCAATACAAACTCACACTGGTTAATCTATCGTGAGTTTGAGAGGGGAGATCCCGACATCATCTTCGACACTGACGACATCCAATCCCAGCATCCTTCTTGGTGTCCTTCCCGTCCGTCAAGGCCATCCCGAGCTACTACCACCACTACTACTATTTCCCGCCTCAGAGAACTATTTCTACTACTTCCCGCCAAAGAGCACTACTTCTACTACTTCCCGCCGAAGAACACCACTTCTACACTTTCCAGATCCAAGAACTGGATCGTCCCATGTGCCGCTACCGAGCATCGTCCCTTGCGCCACTGCCAAGCACCGTTCCTACGCCACTACCGAGCGTCGTCCCTGCGCCACTGTGCGCCATCAAGCATCGTACACGTGCCATCACCGAGCGTCGTTCCCCTGCACCACCGTGTGTCGTACCTGCCACATGAACATCATCAATATTCCAAACTCATGTTGTTTGAACCAACTTGAGATTAAAATGGGGTGTTAGATGTGAAATATTAGTTTAGTCTCAGATTGAATAATGCGTTGGTTTAGTCTTTGCTTTTCTCCTATATATAGGAGACATTGTACTCAGTTATAATTAATTCAATAAACCCAATAATCCAATAAACTATTCCTATCTATCTCTGAATCTAACAAATATATAGGCAGACTTCCAGGCCACCAACTCGCTTGATTACACTGTCCACTGTCTTGTCTAATTGGAAGTGTGTCTCCACCTGAAGTGCACAGGACAAAATGTCAAGTCCATATTACATAATTATGTGAACAAAGTGCTTCCAAAGAGAGAACCGTCTCTTACTAATATTTAGGAGCTTTCATATATTTCTTCAATAAAAAAAAAGATTCCAGTTTTTGAACCCTTAACAAAAGTTAGCTTCTTTGTCTATCTGCTGTCTAATACCAGTTGGAACAAGCTCTCCTTGAAGTTCATTCACATCGGCAATACTAAATCATGTTTAGACTACTCAGGAATACTAACACCATTTCCAAACAGGGTCTAAGAATTGGGAGAAAACAACAAAGATGATACCGAATACTGAAGCACGAAACCAGCAGCCAACTCCTTGGGCATCAAAAGCGCAGCTCTCAGATCATCCAATGTCAATGTCATCCCCATCCCTGTATCGAACCAAACACTATCACCTTCAAATTTCTCATTTTAAAAAAAAAAAAAAAAAAAAAAGGAGATTCCGATACCGAGCATAGTGAGAGTAAGCCCAACAATCTGCCACGTCCTCCCAACCCAAAGAAACGACGCCGGCCTCCACAGCGCAAGCAGACAAGCGGACCCCACCCATACAGGAAACCCTAACGACAGCAACTCCCCCAATTTAACGACGACTTCCCGCAAACTCAAGGTTTCAGTTTTACTGATGGCTTCGCCATTGCCGTCGTCATTGGCGGTGTTTGAGGAGGGATCGGAGGTGGATTGAGGTCGGAGAAGAGACGGTGAGTTGGGGGAGTGAGAAGGTTTGGGGATGGGAAAGAGTGATTGGATTGAGAGGGTTCGTTTTGGGAATCGGGAGTGGAGCGAGAGAGTGGGTGGGAGTTTGGTTAGGGTTTGGTGGTGGAGGAAGAGGGAGGTGGGTGGTGGTGGTCGTCGGAGAAGGGAGGTGGCGGCGGCGGCGTTCATGATTTGTTGTGGTGGTGATTTGTTGTGGTGGTGGTGGTGGTGGTGGTGGTCAATTTTTTTATAAGTGAAGTGGGAGGTGATGAGTTGGATACAAACTCATTCAAGTGGGGGTTTACTAGTTGGCGGACTTCAAAGGACCCGGCCCATCTGGCCTTCTTTAAAATATTACTAGTAATTTGCACGTGCAATGCACGTCTTAATAAATATAGTTTTTTAAATAAAAATTTAGACATAATCTGAATTTGAATTCGAACCTCCTTTATAATAGTTATGCACGTGTATTGCACGGGTTGGTAGATTGACAAAACATTTACAAATGACACTAAGGTCTTCTCCCATTATAATATTAGAAATAGGAGTATTTCTTAGTTTTTAAAAATAATGGGGGTATATGCTAATTTTCACATTTTAAACGAGGGCATTTGCTAAAATATCCCTTTTTTAGGATCTGCACGTGCATCACACGGATATGTTTGGTGGATTTAGTTTGCCGTATATTGCACGTGTTTAATCAGTTACAAATTTAGGGTTTGTTTGTTTACAACCCCAACTCTCCCATTAAAATAGTAGAGATTTAAAAGAATTAACGACTCATTGGCACATAGAGGTTATAGAAATTATCTACACACACATAAAAGTGAAAAAAATATTCCAAGATCACCCAAATTATTATTATTTGGACTTAAAGATATCCGCCATCTATTTCTCAGTTAAGTTAGTGGAATATTTCAAAAATATACCTCTTACCCGTTAAGAAGTATGTAAAATGACCAAAATACCCTCACTTATAAAAAAAAACCTCTCTCTTCTCTCCTTCTCTTCTTTCTCCTAAACCAACTTTTTCTTTGTCTTCCTTCTCTCTCTTCGAAACCCTAGCCCCCGAAACTCCACCTCAGCACTGCTCTCACTACTGCCGCCATTCACCATTGCCGCCACCAATCTACATCTCCATCTCGCGCTCTTGAAATCCCCCCCCCCCAAATCCCGAAACCCCAGCTTCTTCGTTTTCTTCATTCCTTCAAATTCAACCCCCAAATCTGGTGCAGATTTCAGTGAAGTGACATTTCGATGTTGACCCTAGTCCCCGATTCAACCCTTCTCATCGACAATATTTTTTAGGGAAGTGTTTGATCCTCATACATGCTTTTAAGATTTTGGTACAATTTCTTGCTTCTTTTTTGGGGGGTTTTGTTGTAGGCAATAATGCAATTCTGAGTTTGTGTTTCATGTTCAAATTCTGAGTTACTATTATTTCAAATTAGTCTTTCGAAAACTGCCAACGTTCACATACCTCTGGCATTTATCAATGTTCACACACTTTGGTTGATCTGCAAGTTCTTTGTATGAACTTATCTTTAACTATGTGTTTTTCTTAATTGCATCTCATTGTCGTGGTGGTGCATCACACTACTGTTGTTAATCTTTGATATTTAAGCATGTTCAATGTGACTACATCTTCCTAATTCTTCCAATTTATCTATCTATGCATTTATTGGTGAATATTAGTGTGCTTTATGTCTATATGCTACGATATTAACGATGTAGGGACGCCCACATGTTCTTTTAAGTTTTGAATATTGACGACACGTAATGAATAGTTTCGGTGTATATGTGTATATGAATAGCTGGGGTATATATGTACACGTTGATAGTGGATTGGATTTTTTTTTATAGGAACAGTGGATTGGATTATTGATGATTGACTTCTTGTTTGTAATGTATTCCAAAATTGGCCTATAAGATATTGGCATTGTCATCTACCTATTGAAATTCTCATTGTCATGTGGTTTGAATAAGTATGTCTCTTCTTTAGCATCTGTTCAAATTTTCATAATGCTAGCTACCATTTTCAAACTGCACTTGCATATTTTGACTTCCTACTCAACATAAGTTAGACTTGTAATGTAGCTGTGCACATGTAAATTAAAATGCAGAGTATTGGTTCTTCTACAGTAACCTTGTTACAATATATGTTAATTCCATATTGCGGTAAGTAAAATTGTTATATGTGAAAAGAAAAGAGCAGTAATGCTGATGAGCATACGGTAGAGCAGGAAAAAGGTTTATTTTTCCGACTAAGGTTTAAATATAGGAGATCATGTACACGGATCTAGTTTTCATGATACCATATACCTTGTGAACTCCTTTAACGTTAGAGCATCCATATTCGTTTGCTTGTTTGCCATTTTTTTCAATTTTTTTTGTACTGTAGCGCACACAGTTGCAAGCTATTTTGCCATTTTTTGGCAATTCAGCTACAGTATAAAGTGAAAAATAGCATTCAAAATAGCGAAATGCATATTATAGCATACGAAACATTGGATTATTTAATTATATTTTTAAATAATCGGACGAAACATCGTGTTTCGTCCGAAGTAAAAAAAATAAAATAACTAATAAAATAACCCAGAAATATGCATATATGGCTGGACGCCATTGGGTCACATTTCCTTAAAAAAATTGCAAATTACCATCATTGGTTACTGTGGGAAATATATTAAAAAAAATTGCAAATTTATAAATTGTTTTTGCAATTTGTAAATGTTTTTGCAATTTTATTTTACAAAAAAAAACCTCCTTAAAATTCGGACTCCGGTCATTTTGCAATTTTCCCCCTTTTTGGGACGAAACATATATTTTATTAATATTTTCTCAGTTTCTGACTATATCAATGATTTTTTAATGACATCATGTTTCGTCTCTTTCCTTTTCAACGAATTTATGCCTTTTTTTGTCATTCGACGACTGCAGCGTTTCGTCAAAATGGATCGCCAAAATATGCATTTTGCCATTTTTTACATTGAACGACTGTGGATGCTCTTACATTGGTTTGGTTTGAGATCACTCCGTATTGATTGCCAGAACCACATCAACATTGTTCTGATTTGCTTAATCTCATTAAATTGTACATCACTGAGGGGTGATTAACAAATGAAATTAAATAGCTAGCTATAGTAATCTAGATGCTTCCTTTCTATCTTCATTTTATGAGTTTCTTATTTGTCATATTTGTCTTATATCAGTCTTGTAATACATATGTGCTTCCTCACTTATTCCTTTGTTAACACATTTTAACACTGTTCTATATTGAATTATCTAAGTCTGTAAATTTTCTCGATGAGTATTGTTTGTTGATCAGAAAATTCTTATGGAGAGCTTGCTGCATCAGTTATGAACTACGAGGTATGACTATCAAATGCTTTATTTGTGAAGTGAATCATGTTCTTCATTTTATCAATGTTTAGTTGTAATGTGAATGAGAATGAATAAACAAAGAATTTTTAAGGTATTTATAATGAATTTTTAAGGGTTTTTGTAAGGATTTTTAAAGGCTTTTAAAGGATTTTTTAAGGAATCTGTATAGGAATTTTAAAGGGATTTTAACAGATTAAAAGGATTTCAAAAGAATTTGTAAGGAATTTCAAAGGATTTTAAAGGAAATTTAAAGGATTTTTTGTAGGATTTTGAAAGGAATACGTAAGAAATTTGTAAAGGAATTTGTAAGGACTTCAAAGGATTTCCAAAGGAAATTTTAGGGCGCGTTTGGAAACCCAAAAAACTAGGAAAAGGAATGGAATACTGTGGATAGACCCATCTTATCCTATTCCACGGCCTGTTTGTTTTGAAAAAGAAAATAAAGGAAACAATTAAATATCATTCCCTAGTGAAAGATTTGAGCCGAATTCTATTCCAGCTCCACCCCCTCGGAAAGCTGGGTAAAGGAATGGAAACAACTAATTTTTCTTCAACTTAAATAAATAAATAAATATAAGACCAACTATGTTAAAAGAACTTCACATAAAATAAACGTTAAATTTCAGGAACCACCGAACTTTTTAATCAGAGAATAGTTTTTTTTTTTTTTTTTTTTCGCTTTCAGTTTCGGCAAATCACCTCGCCAACTTTTAGTACCGAACTAAGATCCCTCTTTCGGTGTAAATTACCCAATGTTCTTGATCCCGTTGATAATATATTTTTTACCCGATTCTTTTTTAAATTCAAATATCAAAAGTGAAAAGAATTAAATTACAAAAAAATAATAAAAATAAAAAATAAGGTAAACTAATTAATTTTGGTTAGAGTGGGTGATTTTAGAATTAATAAATCTTCATTTTTGGGGAGTGTCAGAGGTATGTTTTTTCTCTCCAGGAAAACAATTTTATTCATTACTCAACCTAAAATGCAAAATGTCAGAAGTATGTCCATGTACAAATGTTATCAAAAGGTTTTTCAAAATGCCGTAATCCATAATATTTCATTGTTTGTCAAACAAGACTAGGGAATGGAAACAAAAAAAAGTCAATTTCATTCCACCAGTTGCCAAACACACACAACTTATAAAGTTAATTCATCCCTTTCCCTTTCTTTCCATTCCTCTCCATTCATTTTCATTCCATTCCTTCCTATTCCTCAACTTAAATGTTTCCAAACAGACCCTTAGAGAATTGTATAGAATTTTAAAAGATTTTTAAAGGAATATTAAAGATTTATTAAGTCATGGGGTAAAAAAGTAAATTTACCCTGTTGTTGTTAAAAAATTACTATTAGGACATTACTATAACTTTAGATGTGTATAGGGTATTAACACTAACTTTAGATGTCAACAGATAATTATATTTAAAAACTAGATACTCATTTGAGCATACCATTTGATATCAATCAATTTATTAAAAAAAGAAAAAAAAAAGTAATATTATTTTAATTAATAATTAAATAAAACAACTCTTCCCAAACTTATTCCCAATTTTCGACATCTCACACACCATCTCACCAAATTCATGTCAGAGGTCATGAAGCTCACACGCAGCTTTTATTTTTTTTATAATGTACACATGATTGGCAGCCAAGCGTAATTTACCTCTCTTAATTATTGATCAGGTTTTTCTTGAATTAATTTAAACGGGTTGGCAACCAAGTGTAGTTTCATTAATAAACAATGTGACTCTTTTGAGTAATGCTACATCCACTACCAATTTCACTACATTTTTCTTCACTATCTTAGGTGGCACACTCCAATAGGTAGGAAAAGATAGAGTAGGCAGGGGAACTCTCCAATAGAAGTATGTCATCTAATATAGTAAAATTAGTAGTGGCTAAAGCATTACTCGACTCTTTTTATGCATTTGATTGACAACCACTTAGAGCATCCACAGTCGTTTTTCTCATTTGCCAAAAGATGGCAGCTACAGTAATAGCATATAGGGGAGTATCGTGCAGTCGTCGTTTCTCAAATTTTTCTCATTTGGCAAAAGACCAAATTACCCCTGGACTTTTAAATTCGTTCAAAAGAGATTGAAGGGCAATTTGGGAAAAAACACCCAAAAAAGAAAAAAAAAAAAAAAGGAAAATACCCCTGGACGGGGTATCATCTCCCGGACGGGAGAAGATTCCCCCGTCTGGGGATTTTTTCCCAAAAAAATGATATTTTAAAAGGGAAGGACGGGGTATCATTCCCCGTCCGACCCTTTTTTAAATAAAAAAAAATCGGCAATCCTTCGGACGGTATATGATTCCCCGTCTCAGTCGATTAAAAAATATTAAAATCCTTCGGACGGTATATGATTTCCCGTTTTCTATAATTTGAGAATTCTTACTTCGTTTCTCATATTTGAGAAACAGATTTGAGAGGAATGAAAAAAAATGACATATATAACAAACGAGTGCAGCGCATCGTTTGCTATAATATGAAAAAATGGGAGATATAAAAAACGACTGTGGATGCTCTTATACTCACTTGGCAACAGAGCATGCTTTTAGAAATTGCTCACTTCATACCGTGCTTTGATAAAGAATCTACATGGGGTTGAGAGCTACGTATGGACACTTGCCAACATTCCCTACTTACAGTAACAAAAAATGATGGGCATTTTTTTTTTCTTTTCTTTCTTCACACGGTATTGGCAACCACTTGTACGTGCTTCCCAATCAAGGCTAAGTATACAAAATAATAAAACTTCTGACAAGTTACTGGACAAGAAAAAATAGTTGACCCACTACAATCCTTCAAACATGTTATAGCTTTTCTGATTTACATATGTTGCATAATCCGATAGTAGAAATTCATTCAAAACACAAACTAAAACACATTTAAATGTTGACCCTAAGTTTGGTGTGCACAAAACGTATCATCTACAACTAATATTTTCAGTTGAGATTTACAGGATCTACAGAAAATGGAAAACCAAAAGAACAGATTCAAAGTGATTGAAAATCAAGCAAAAGAGGCTTAAACAAAAAAAAATCAATGAAGATTGCACAATAAGTAACATGTGGTTCAAATCATCAAGAAAGTCAGCCAAAATAGATGATTTATTTATGTTTATGTAAGGATAATATATGTAAAGTTGTGTTGATTAATAAATTAGTTTTGGAAAGAATATAAAGTGAAATCGCCAAATAAAAGTCGAATCTGCACGACAGCGGTCGACCATCTCTGTGGAAAAGATGAGTCGGTCGACCGGTCATCGCTTGGCTTACAAGTTAAAAGATGAACGGTCGACTGTTCATCATTGCAGCCGACCGTCTCGGTGCGGATCTCACTATTTCGAAAATATCTTTTTCATTTTCGGAAATATACATTTCCCCACTCTATATATTGAGGCGAATTCACAGTGTATCCTTCATCCCTTGCAATCATAACTCTTCTGAAATCATTCAATCAATACTCTGAGTGTGAGAGTTTTTTTTTTCTTTCTTCAGTCAAGGTCTTTTTAGATCTTGAGAGTTTTTCTTTTCCACTTCGGTGATTTTTACAGGACTTACTGTAGAGCCATGCGGGTGTAATAGGGCTCTTAGCCTGAATTCTGAGAATCACTGTACAAGGATTTAAAGTATAGGGGAACGCTTGTGGCGGAGAATTGCTACAAGTAGGTGGTGTGGACGTAGATATGGGGGGCGAACCACGTTATATCGATGTGTCTTGCTCGTTGCTCTGTTTTCTTTTTCTTACTCTATCCTTTTAATTTACGCATTTTATTTAAATTTTTAATTTTCGCACAATCAACCTATTCACCCCGCCAGGGTGATTTACAGTGGTGTCAGAGCGAGGTCCTTATTAAAAGCTTAAAAGCCTGAGCAAAATGTCCAATGGCCGAAATCCCTCATCCCAAAAACTTGTACTCGTCGGAGTCATTTATTTACAATGGGACAAGTCTAACACGTTCACCTTATTTTGATGGAAAATGTTATGATGTTTGAAAAGTTCGCATGTCTCACTTTTTTACAGATTCTTGGAGAAGAAGTATGGAACATATGCATAAACAAAACAAATATCCTTGTCAATGACGGAAAGAGGGCTTTCACAAAAGCTGAACTAACACCAAAAATCGCAAACTCCAAAGCTATGACAACACTCTACGCAGGTCTAAACAATGAAGAGTTGATGCGATGTGGGCAGAATTGCAAGACAGCGTATGAAATCTGGAACAACATGCTAAAACGGCATGAAGGAACCGCATCTGATGTACAGGAAAAAAATAATTTATACTTTTATAAGCTTGATATTTTTCGTATGTTGCCAGGAAAGAACGTGGATCAGATGCTTGCCCGCTTCGACATTATCACACATTAACTTGAGAGTTTAGGTAAGGGATTGGATGATGACCAAAATGTTGGAAAACTCATAAGCTGTCTCACGTCTGAATGTGACGTAAAAGCTGTCGCTATGAGGAAGATGCTTGAAGAAAAAAGGTTTAACTACTACACTTTCCAAGGAAAATTAAAGACGTATGAGATGGAGATGATTGAAACCAAGAGGTACCGGCAGAACATTGGGATTGAACTCAAAATTGAAGAAAAGACCATTGCCTTGAAAGCAGAAACTTCGCGATCATCAAAAGCAGAGTCAGATCATGAATATATCGCGTTATGGACCAAACAAGTATGTTAGTATTTCAAACACAAAAAATATGACAGGTCTCAAGGAGAAAGGAAAAAGGACAAAGATGACATATGCTACAAATGCAAGAAGCTGGGACATATTCGCGCAAACTGTCCATCTCACATGACAGAAAGAAGTCCTACTATCACTCCAACCCAGGATTGAGAAAGAATGCATTGAAGGCAACATGGCTAGATTCAGATTCCAGCGATGAAGAGCAAGACCATAATAACCTTGGATTCATGGCTCTTGGGAATGGTAAGGTGCAATCACCACCCCAAGAAGAGGTAATCAAAGAACTCACCTATGATGATTTAGTTAACATGTGTAACGGCTTAAAAGATTATGCAAAAAAAATTAAATCGTGAATTGAGGCAATATAAACAAATGTCAAATGAATCACATGACTCTTGCATTACTAAAAATCAAAAGTTGGAAAATGAAAATTCTTTGATTATTGAAAAATTCAAGTCATTTAAGAAAGACCATGATGTGTTGATAAAGGAAAATGAGTATCTAATACAACAGATTCAATAATCCTTAGCAACAAAAATGGGTTGTTTTTGTTCTCATGCTCTACCTCTTTTTTCTGATATCCTGCGATTCTTGCAGGAGTGAAGATTAGGCTTCTGCCTTGCCCTTGCGGTCGTTCTATGCCTTTTGATCTTTGGCGTGGATCTTTTGTATCTATGGCTCTTCTTTTTTTGTTCTCGCCTGGTTTTGGTCGGGGTTTCTCTGTGTAGCTGCGCCCTATTATCTGAACAGCTCATTAACTATGTTACTTTGGTTTTCTTTGGTTTTTTCTCGTTGTTGCTATGGTATCCTGTGGTTGTTTAGCTCTGTTTGATGATTGTCTGTTTCTCTTTGTTTCTATGATTGTGGGCTGTGATTTCTGGTTGGCTGTGGTTTCAAGTTAGGTGGGTGAGCGTGAGGATGTAAATTTTTGCGTTCTAGCTCCTGGACTTGTAATCATTATTGGCGGCTTTCTGCTGTGGCTTATCTGTTGGCTGTTTTTATTATGTTGTTTTCTTTGATGTAGGGCGTCGACCCTCCATATTGTGTTTATTCTCACTCGGTTTCTGAGATTTTGATTGAGCTTACTGTTTGTTAATCTGTGCTTCTCTTGTAGTTTCTTTTCTTTGGGATGCTTTTGCCTAGCTAGGATGCTGTGTTGTGTGTTGGGTCTCTTGCTTCTATGATTATCAGTCATGCTGTGTGTTGTTTGGTGTTGGACTTGGTGCTTTTCTCTTGATTTGTGGGTCATTTATTGACCTGCTGTGTTAGCGCGCCCCTGTTTTCCTTGGCGTCCTGAGGTGGCACGGCGATGGGGTTTCGTCCTTCGGTAGTGCGCTGCTCTCCCGGGCTACCTGAGGTTGCCTTGCTCAACTAACTCTGTCCGTCGCGCTCGCTTGATGATCCCTAGCTGTCAGCAAGCTGCATCCTGTACCCCCGAGCATGGATCTCTGGCATGGCTTCAATTTGATTACGCTTGCGTTCCCCGACCGAACCGTCCTCCCGTTTGATTGCCTTGTTGTTACTATCTGTTAACTGTTTCTTTTTCCAGCTTTCATCTTCTTCTTTGTTATTTCGCGTTTTGTTTTAATTATGCTTTTGTTTTACTTCTTGTAAAACCTTCCTTGATTGTCTTGTACTATGACTATTTTGATCTATATAATTTTTTGATCTGGCTGGAGTCGATTGACTCTATCCGTTTACATCAAAAAAATAATCCTTAGCAACACATGATGAAAATCTAAGAGAAGTTCTTGAAAAATACGTTTCTATTGCTAAACTCACTGATGATTTAAATGAATGCAAAAGAAAATTTGATGAGATAGTGGAAGGTTGTAAAGAAGCACGCGAACAAAATAGAATACTTGATGCTACCCTAGACACTCTTCGTTGGAACACCAAAGACGATGAGAAGACTAGGAAAAGGCTTTGTAATAGAATAATTGAGCTCGAAAAAATTGTTGAAAAATATGAAGGGCCCAGTTATCTTATTACAAGGAATTCAATATCATTTCAAGATAATCGAGGACTTGGTTACAATGAGCCAATACCACATCAAAAGTCTAAGCAACCTTGTCATACACATGTGCATTGTCACCAAAACAGTTACAAATCAACACAAAACTATGCACGTGTGCATGATCCAAGGCATAATTGTATTACATGTCACTATTACTGTAAATTAGGACATATATCTTATAATTGTTCATTAAAAATGAATACTAATTTTGTTTAGGTAAGAAAGAATGCAATTGCAGGGACAATGTTTACTTTGACACCTACAAACTTTCATGCAGGTGCATCTACGCCTTCAACTTAAAAAATCGTAGGTATCTGATGGTAGATGCTCGAAAGGCACGACTAATTATGTCACACCCCGCTTCCCAAAAATACGGAATACGAGTACATGACAAAAGCCTAGCGAATGACTAACGTCACCCATAAGCTGTTTAATCGATCAACTCAACAATATAAACAACACAGAACAATTGTGCAGACAATAATAATCTCATGAATACTTGAATTGAAACAATATAAAATATCCAAGTACAATAATAATCCAACGTCTGGAAACAAATAGTAATATTCGGGTCATAAGCCCAATACAATAAAATAACAATAATCCAGTAATTAAGTCTCCAAACAAAGCAATAATTATTTATTAAGCGGCAATGCAATCAATTCCTTCACCAATGTTGTTCTGCCAATCCATCTGGTAATTCTCCATCAACACCTGTAAATACTTCATCTAAAAAGAGGGGGAAAATTGTCCTTAGAGCAAGTCATGGACAGCAATTAGAGAAAGCAGGGAACAATGGAATAATGGTATAACAATGAATCAATGGATCAATAAGAATCAAGAAAATGGGACAATATTATGATAATCGATACAGCTGGCTATAAACAATAGTTCAATAATCGGTAACAATAATCAATGGTCAATATTAATAACACATAGCCAATATCCGATATCAATAGGAACAATGATGAACAATATGCAATGTCAGTGATGTATCAATCCTTATGTCTATAATTCATTTTAATTCTTAACTAATGCACGTACTACTGTGTCCCATGTGTGCCGTACCACAGGTTCGATGCATACAATCAATTTCGTTTTAGACTTAAGTGGAAGATTCTATAGATCATGTACATGGCACAATAACGGTATTTGCAGCATTGCTGCCCACTGGTTGGCTCAATAAAAACAATACACAGTCAATTGGGGATACTGTGTCAGTAGTCCAACAATAAACCGATAACAATAACTTTTGCCAACACACAATATTTAGGGAAACAAGGCCCACACTTCAGTGTACAGTCACTACGTCATCAACTACTCCAGTCAATCTCTTAAACTCCGGCTTGTTAATTATTTCATTAATGCAACAATACAATATGCAACTAAGACATGAGATGAACGATAGTATCAATGGAAAACAATAGGTTGATAACATGGATAGGACGGTTAGGATAGTGACAATAACTCATTGGAACAATGCAGTGCAACATACATTCATTAATTCATGAAATAGTACAACATAAGAATTATTAATTCATTAAAAAGAGAATTCTAAAATTCTGAACAGCACTCGCAGTCTGTATAGAAATGCAGTTTCCTGCTGACTCAAAAATTGAAAGTTGAATCCGTCAGAAAATATGGAAACTAGACTTCCGTACGGTTCCAACGCATACTTAAAGTTCAAATTCCGACAACAGTAACTAGGTCAAACACGTGTTTCTTTTTCAGGTTTTATGTCCAGGCAGAAATTCGGTCTCGTGTTATTTTAATTTTTGAATCAGCAAAAACTCAATATTAAATTCAGTAAAAATATAATCTAAATTCCTAAACATGTTAGGAAACAATCTGGAAATTTTCATAGCAAAATTCTATCATGTGATCAACCTTTTTACTGTTTGAAAATGAAAGGTACGAGAATCTGAAAATCTGAAAGTAAAAACACAGTTGTAGTAAAACGGGCATAACTTTTGATACAAAACTCGGAATTCGAAAATTCAATATGTTATCGACAACTAGACACTCGGGGCTATATTTCATATTCAGAAAATGTTTTATTTTAAGGTCATTTACCGGTTCAAAAACAGCAATCAAGCTCAGGTCAGCAAGCATGTACAGTTCTTAGGGTATTATTCTTGAAAATAAAATTAATTGAATATGTCGGGTATCGATTCTATAGTCAATAAATTGTGTCACTAGCATGATAGGTGTCCAAACATGATAAATAAAATTTGAACACACACATATACAAGTCTTTCATCAATCAATCATCAAACCATCACACGACATACAACCTAACGATTGTTCCTACAATAATTTATTTGTGTTGTGACTTGTATGAATAACCCTATTAACAATTCTATATGCATTCATTAAAGATCCAAACTTTAGAGTCAAATTGGAACGATGTCAAGAGTATTGGGGTTAGCTCGTGCAAACCCTCAATAAACCCAACGAAAGAGATAACAAAGGGTAATACGATATACAATTAGCAATTCAAGAGTACGGTGACTTGCCTGTTAGACGGTGAAAACGAATACCAAGAATAACGGGAAGAGAATCCCGAAGCAACGAACTAGAAAATTACGTGCACAATACGTGCACAAAAGAACCCAAATAAAACAGCCAGAGGAGACAACAACTGCAATAGGGATGGCAACTGGGCCGGGTCAACCGGCGACCCACCGGCGACCCGGCCCGCCAACCCGGCCCGCTTAGCTTCTTGGCGGGTTCGGGTCGAACCCGGTGAACAGTACCGGGTCGACCCGGGTCGCAATTAAGGCGAATTAAACTTGTGAAACCCGGCCCACGAACCCGGCCCAACTCGCGAATTCAACTCGCCAACCCGCGGGTCGACCCGCGGGTTCCGACCCGTTCGACCCGTGACGGGTCAACCGTTGACCCCGGGTCGAACGGTCGAAATTCCTCCCGTTGCGCGCTGCTGCCTGCAGCTGCGCTCTGTCTGGGACAGAGCCGTTGGGGGGTTATTTATTTTTTTATTTTTTTTTGTTTTTTCACACATATTTAGCCTATAAATATCCCCAAAATTTTCATAAAAATCACACCTCACTCTCTTACTCTCTCTACTATTATACATCATTTGTAAAGAATTTTTGAACAATTGTAGTATTCATCAAACAAGTCTACAATGAGGCATATACACGATCAAATTTCGGTCGTATCGGAATCAAAATTCAACGTCTTCAACTCTCTTCAACCCTCGTCAACACTACTTCAACCTCTTCTCAACTATTCAATTGCGGAATCGGCAAAGCGCTCCTCCATCTTTTCTATTGTATTCTTATTTTAACGGTTTTTTTTACATACGCGTATTCCACGGTGAACGACATCAAAATATCTCTATCTCTCTCGTTAATTTTTTTTTTGCGTTGTAGTTAAAATTATTGTTCGTTTTTTGAACTTCTCTATCTCAACCCTTTTGTTTTTTAGATTTTTTTTGTACAATTCACAGATTCTACATTGTATATTTTTTTTACATACTTTAGCTCATTACTACATTATGTCTAGATCACGCGGTAGCGGTCGTAGCGGACAAGATTCCTCCTCCTCTTCACGTAGGCCACCAATTGTCCCAACTAGTGAGCCCGCCCAATATTACATTGATCCTACTATGGAACAATGGGGTATACACGACGATGTTGTAGGTGACATACAATTAGAAGAAGAACAACAACAACAACAAACCGAAACCACACAACCCCGTAGTAGGAAAAGGAGAGGAGAAACTAGCGATTGGCATAAGTTTTATGATTATATCCCAAACGAACATACTCCGGGTATAGGTTTGAAAGTGTGTAAAACATGTAGTAAAACATACAAATTCAAGAGGGGTGACGGCACCGGTACAATTAGTAGGCACATCCAACATAATCATAAAGAACTTCTTGATCAAATACAAGGCCAACAAAAAATCAACCCTAGGACCGGTCAAGTTGATAGCCATCCTTATGATCCCGAACTTGTTCGTCGGGAAATGGCCCGATTAGTCATTAAGAAAGAGCTACCATTTTCCTATCCCGATAGTAGGAATTTGGAAAATTTTAATCAAACGGCCTTAAACCCTCATTTAAAAAGAATTCCGAGAAATACATGCAAATCGGATTGTTTTAAAGTGTACATGGAAATGAAGGACGCTTTGATTGCAATTTTATGGAGTTTAACTTGTAGGGTTAGTTTAACTTCGGATTGTTGGACCGGTGTCAACAATATTCCAATGATGGGAATAACCTGTCATTGGATCGACAATGATTGGATTCTTCAAAAAAGAATCATATCACTTGCGGCGTTGCCGTATCCCCATAGTGGCGCTGAAATAGCAAACCGTATTATAGAAATTTGTGATGTTTTTCATATTCGCGATAAAATTATAGCTATTAGTTTTGATAATGCATCTAACAATAATGTAGCAATTACTACTTTAAAATCTGTATTAAACCCTCCATCTGACAATATTTTTCATGTTAGATGTGCATGTCATATTATAAATTTATGTGTTCAAGATGCATTAAGAATAGCCGATCCATATATAGTTAAAATTAGAAATTGTGTACATTTCATTGCATTAAGTCCGAGCATTTTACAAGAATGGAAAGCTTGGTGCAGGGTTAGAAATGTTCATTTTAGAAAATTTCCAAAGGATGTTAGACACCGATGGAATTCTACTTTTGATTTACTAAATGTTGTCACCGATTATAAAGCAGTTGTAAATAATTTTTGTATCGCAAAAAATATGCACAATTTTGAAATGACTCCCACCGACTGGTTTTTTGCCGAATCTTTGTTGAAATTTTTAGAACCTTTTAAAACCGCAACTTCAAAATTTTCAAAAACATATGAATCTACTTCTAGTAGCATTTTTATTGAATTAGTTAGCATGATGCAAATATTTAACGAAATGTTAAATGATCCCTATATTAGTGACATTGTAAAACCTGCATTTACAAAAATTTTGAAGTATTATTTTCCTTCTCCTATGTTGATTTGTGTTGCTACTGTTATGGATCCTCGTATCAAATTAGAAGGTACGAAGAATTTGATAGAAATGTTTTTTGGATATTTAGAGGTAAATGTAGAATTAACAATTGATTGCGCTACTTTTTTAGTTCAGTTTGAATCTACGTTAAATAACTTGTATGATTATTATGATAGACGTTTTGCTTCTAGTAGTACAACTTCTGTAGTTAGTTCTTCTTCTGGTAGTTTTAAAGGTAAGGGTAAAAGTAGAATTGGTGATAGAACATTTAGTTTACTTGAACAAATTCAATCTAAAAAACCTAGGACTAATCAACCAAATGAATTAAATTGGTATAACCAACAGGATACTGAGCCTACTCTTTCTGCACTAGATATTTTACAATGGTGGAAAGAACATGAACACACTTTTAGTATTCTGTCAATTATGACTAAAGATTTACTAACTCATCATGTCTCTACAGTTGCTTCTGAGAGTGCATTTTCTACAAGTGG
Organism: Hemerocallis citrina; assembly: GCA_017893485.1. NCBI lineage: Eukaryota > Viridiplantae > Streptophyta > Magnoliopsida > Asparagales > Asphodelaceae > Hemerocallis > Hemerocallis citrina. The sequence continues at coordinate 280,815,630 of CM030364.1, read as the reverse complement.
CAGGGTTCTATCTGATTACAGGAATCGGTTGAAGCCCGAGGCGTTAGAGATGCTCGTTTGCACAGAAGACGGGCTGAAGGCTGAAGATAGGACGCAAGGGAAAGCACTATCAAGTTCCACAAGTGGGAGCAACTCGCCCGAAGAACAACAACAACAACAACAACAACAATAGCTTTACTTGTTATGTCAAATTAGAAAACTTGTACTCAATTAAAATTGTGTATAAGAAATATGTTATTAAATAAAACTTATTTGTGAATTGAATTCTTCATTTAGTTATAAATTGTTAAAATTGTATAACTTAAATTCATATGAATAATATTTCAAAATTTGTTGTCAATTTCACTATTTGTCTCTTTCAATCTTATTATTATTATTACGATTTTTATTGTTTATTAGTATTATTACTTACTTAGTATTATAATAATTATTATTATTTTAATTTAAGCTACCAAAAAAAAGTTAATAATATTAAACGGGCCAACCCGCGGGTCGACCCGGCCCAACCCGGGTTGAACCCTAAAGGGTTCACGGGTTGGGCGGGCCACCCAAACAAAACATCAACCCGGCCCGGCCCGGTCCGGATAAGAGTGCAACCCGGCCCGGTCCGTCTAAGTGTACATGCCAACCCTTACGGATTGGGCCCGGCCCGGCCCACTCGACCCGTTTGCCATCCCTAAACTGCAACAAGGAAGGCCTCGATCTTGGCCGTTGTTGGTGGTTGGCGACTCTGGCGACCAGAGGGGGCGGCGGCACCGGCGAACGGTGGCGCGTCAGGGTGGCGCGTCGGCGGAGGCAGGCAGCGCGAGGTGTGCCGGCGATCGAAACGGAAAGGAGGACAGGGGGATTTGGGTTCTCTGCTGTCGTCGAAAGGGAAAGGGGGAGGACGGAGGGGTTTCCCAGGTGGTGGTGGCGCGCTGGTGGCGTCGCCGGAGGTGAAGGGAGATGGCGGGAGAGTTGGGGGGTTGACGGAGAACGGCCGGGGAAGGTGATCGGGAAGTTGCAGAAGATGGGTTCAAACAAACATGGAGATAGAAAATGGGAGGAGAGAGAAAGATGAGAGAGGAGAGAGATTAGACGGCTAGGTTTCGATTTGTGTGCCAAAAATTAGGGTTTACAGTAGAGTTGCAATTATAGGTACAATTAGGGTACTGGGTTAATGGTTTAGGGTTCAATAAAAGTAGTTTTGGGTCAAGAACACATCAAATTGGGTTTTAGGGTTCAAATAAGAGATGAATCAAAATCAATAGGGTTCAAATAAAAATACCCGCAATTCGAAGGAGATAATAGGAATCAACAAGAATAGCCTGACAACAAGAACGGAGATTTCATAAATGAAAATTTAAATCCGAATAAATAAATAAGTAAATAATACAAATGAAATAAAAATATAAATTGGGCTGGAAAAATAATTTGGAAATTCGCAAAGAAAATTAGATTCGGTATAATAATAATAATAAAATAATCCAATATGAATTTTAAATAGATAATCATGAAATAACAATTAATAATAATAATCATAATAGTAATAAATTATACAATAAAATTGTATTCGGGTTTAGCAATTTTATTAAAATACTCCAATAATAATAATATACATGATTTGGGCTCAAATACAATTAACCAATAAATTAAGATTATAAAACAAGTTTAAAATACACCATTACTCGAAATAATAAAATTTTCGATGGGAAAATATTTAAATAGAAAATCTCAAAACGAATTTAACACAAAATAAATTTATAAATGATTAAAATACTGAAAATATTTGGAATATAAGTATTTACGGGAATGGGGGTTACAAATTACAACAACGAAATCTGCATCTCTATCAAAGGAAAAAAGGAAGGACACTAGTTCTTTTGATGAGTACAACACTACTGGGTAAAATCTAAACCAATTTCGACTTACTTTTAAACCCACACTGGGTAAAATCTATTACAAATAACCCTTTCTTAATATATATAACTTCATCCAACATCGTTGTTGAAAAGAGAAATATTGTTCTAGACTACAAATTAGCTGATTTACATCCAACACCATTCGAAGAAAAATGTTTTCATGTCTTAAAAGATTGACTAAAAGACGTTAATCATTTTGTGCATGTTTTTCTATGTCAGTTTGTGTTCAGTCGACTGCATAGTCGACTGTTTCTTCATAAGTGGTTCGGCCGACCGTCCTATACTTAGAAAATTCTTTTATTATATATCTGGTTGGTCGAAAGTGGACCGGTCGACCGTCCTACTCTCTGCCAGATTCATTATAGTTAATTCTTCTCTTTCCCTGTGTTGCGGTCGACCGTCTTCCTAAACCGGTCGACCGATCGTATCAGCTGATCAGATATCAAAATATTTCATTCCTTTTATGACATGCGAGACCACACCTCTAATATAAATACCTCTTTTTCTTCCGCTCTCAGTCTCCACGAAACCCTAAACTCATCTCTTCCAAAACCCATCAAAATTTTTCAAAAATTTCTTGCGATATTCCCTTAAGTTTTTAGGTGCTATATCTTCCATTGCTTTATGGCTTCTCATGATCCTTCTTATTCTCACAGATCTAAGGATAAGAAAGTTGTTGCCTATAAATATGTTGCCAGAGAAGGAATTACGTTTAGAAATACAAATTGTGCACATCTTTATTTCTTAACACTTTCTTCTGCTCCGATTGTTGCTAACCGTGAAATAAACCTATAATTCTTGGGTGGGAAATTCAGTCAAATGGTTAGGATTATTCGTAATTTTGGGTGGGAAAATTATCTCACTACACCAAGTACCCACTCCGAGTCATTGACTCGTCAATTTTATGCAAAGTATCCAAAACAATGATCTCACTCTTTCTTCTATTATTATTGGGAAAAGGGTTAAAATTACTCTTGATTATCTTCGTACGCGATATGCGTTGCCCGAAGGTGAATTTGATGCTTACCATATTGACTTCAACACACTTGACTACAAACCGGGTCATGATAAATCTACTGTTAAATTCATGATTGTTAAATCTAAATTTATTCATATCCCTCATCCCGCTCCCACAAATTTTACCGATGTTGCCCATGTCTTGAATAAAATTGTTAATGTAAACATTTGGCCTAAAAAGAATGATAAGACTGAAATTCGGGTAGACCAATCATTCATAATTTTCCTCATTCTAGGCGAATATAAATTCGATCTTGCCACATTCATCATCAGGACAATGAATTTTGCCACCACTCGTAACCGTGGTCTACCTTTCGGTTATCTTATTTATAATCTCGCTAATGATTCCTGCATTAATGTTGAGAATTTTCTTCTTAGCAAAAATCCTATGCCAATCCTTCCCCAACAAAATGAGTATTGACGTTCCGTTTACCCAACGGGCTTGCCGTCGTCAAGCCCAACAAGATCGTCAAGCCCAACAATCCCAACAAGGCCCTTCCTCATCTCGTCGCAAGAATGCTACTCCTTCATCCACCTCATGTACGTTTGTGACTCATGATTAATTTGCCGCCCATCAAAGGCAAGTATACAATTACTATTTCAACACCATCGAGTACTTGCAAGACAAAGAAGATTAGGAACTCCTTCCTCCTCCTTCTAATGAAGAGGAGAACAATGATGAAGACGAAGATGATGATGGTGATGATGATGACAATGATGATGAGGAATAGCTTGTATTGGTTAGGAATATGTCTTTGATGATTGCAATGATCATATGTGGAATAGTTCACACAATGTTGCTCTTGTATGGAAATTTCTTGTGTTATGTAACAATATTTATCAAGAAATCAGATGTCAGTGCTTGCAATAATCATCATGTCAAATATATCTCTCATTTATCTTTATGCTGAGCTTCTCATTCTGATCATGATTTTCCTGTTTGTATGCATGGTCGACCGATCTCTCTTTGCTTTGCTTACAATCTATCTGTGTTACATTAGTATTACTGGTCGACCAGGCGGTTGACCGGTCCCCTCTCTGTTTTCTTACATTCGAACAGATGCATGTTTTGTTTTTTTTCTTCGGTCGAACGTATGTTCGACTGTCCTGCTCTTTGTTTGTTAGGTTTCAATGGCAAACACATATTGAATACACAACAAAAAATTACAAAAATTATTGAAACCTAGCCATGGATCCATCCGAAAACCATAAATCGTGTTTAGGAATTATACCTTATGGATAGATCTGCTGTCTCCAAGATATGGAGATCACAACACTGCAATGTTGCGGTGCCTCCAAGTCCAATGTATCCACATGAACGGATCAAAACCAAGCTTTTATCACGCCGTGGTGCTAGCTGCGAGATGGGGTTATTCCTCACGATCTCTCTTTCACAATTTCTGTGACGGCTAGGGTTTTCTCGTGCAAATTTTTTTCAAAAATATGTATCATATATATAGCTGCAGAAAATCAACCTTATGAGAGTAATGAGGTCGTTGGGCTCACAATCCAACCTGGGTCAGATTCGTGTGGGGCCTGTGGGCCTCTGAACTTTAGTCAGCCCATTTAATCTAATTAAATGTCCAACCGATGTCAGGTGTCCATGTCTTACTTGGATTCCCAATTAAATTCATCTAATGAATTTAAATCCAAATTTCTATCCATTCTAAGTGTGCGACCCTGTAGGTTCTCGTTACGTTGACAGTAATACTAAAAATCATATTATAGTATTACAAATAGTGAGCGGTATCTAGCAATACATTAGTGCTACTCAAGTAATGGGAATATCAGTGATTAGACATAACATATCCGTGACCAATGTTACCATGTAGTCTAGTCCATTTGTCCAGATATCTTAATTGACCACAAGGCATAGAGTGTGTCACCCTTGTATAGTTCAATCTTTGGTTTCTTGATGTCCGAGTAGACTTACTAAAACAAATGAGCTCAATATCTCATATTGACTCATTGATCATGAGTCACAAACGTATGTGTGGGCAGAACGACCGAATGTGCTGCAACCGATTGTGCAGTCATATTTTGGGTCACTAATGTTTCGGCACTGATAAGCCCATTGACACTTTCGATTTGTGTGTTTTATATGTTCTGAAACAGTTAGAATATAACTATTAGTTGTTTTTCCGAAATGATAACAAAACCTGTAAAGAATCTTCAAAAAAACTGTTAGAATAGAGGAAAAATTTCGCTTTAAGATTGTTAGAACAAGAATTTCATAAAACAGAAATGCTAACAATAATTGTGAAGAGTTACAATCACTAGAAATAAAATAACAAACTGATGCTGCTTGTTTTTGGTCGCAGTCTGGGTGCACCAGGTGTGAGTTCGGACTCAATTTGTAATGAGGGAAGAGTACGGTGCCGGACGATGTGCGAGAGGCTCGCTTCAGCGCTTGAGGATCGGCTCGGATGGCCTCGCCTCGAGTACCTGCAGACGGTCCTGAAACACCGGGGTTTATCCCGGCGGCGGACCCTCCGACGATCTAGTTAGTCTCTGTGAGAGAGTAGTAATAACTAGGGGAATTTAGGTGGCAAAGATTCATTACCTGAAAAGGTGGGTGAGGGTCTGGTATTTATAGGGAATCCCAACCGGGTTTGGATCCGCTTGGGGGCCGGGTCTGAACCCGAAAGCCCATGGGCCTGACGTGGCAGGAGGCCCAGGGGGTTTAGGGCGGACGTGGCAGTGCCAGAAGTGGTATAGGGCTGACGTGGCAAAGCCCTAGGTGGTATTTGGAGCTGACATGGCTGATCATGGGGCTCCTGTGCCTCTAGGAGAATCGGATGGCCTAGGTTGTGCCAGGTCATCCTCATTCCTTGCCAGGCTGGGCGGACGGCCCGTGGGGCTGTCGTGGATCGGAGGCCGAGGGCCATCGGGGCTCGTCGAATACGAGGAGACCAGTTCTGTGGGGGTGAACTTGCGGCTCGGTACCGACCCTGTAGTGGTCCGAAGCCGAGCTGGATTGTTGTTTTTCTTATTTTTGAGCGAGAGCCGTCCTGGACCCTGGTTGGGCCCCAGACCATTTTTACCCTACCACACAAGCCCCCCACTCCTGCGGGGGTGCGGGAGTTAGCCGTGGAGGAGTGTTTATGGTCGTGAAAATGGGATGGCGAATCGTTGGGCCTTCATGAGAAGGCTACCCTGATGCTAGACCGAACCTCGAGCTGGCGAGGGTTTATGGGTCGGTAAGGGCAATGGCGAACCGTTGAGCCTTCCTGAGAAGACTACCCTGGTGCTAGACCGAACCTCAAGCTGGCGAGGGTTTATGGGTCGGCAAGGGCGATGGCGAGCCGTTGAGCCTTCCTGAGAAGACTACCCTGGTGCTAGCCCGAACCTCGAGCTGGCGAAGGATTATGGGTCGGCAAGGGTGATGGCGAGCCGTTGAGCCTTCCTGAGAAGACTACCCTGGTGCTAGACCGAACCTCGAGCTGGCGAGGGTTTATGGGTCGGCAAGGACGATGGCGAGCCGTTGAGCCTTCCTGAGAAGACTACCCTGGTGCTAGCCCGAACCTCGAGCTGGCGAGGGATTATGGGTCGGCAAGGGTGATGGCGAGCCGTTGAGCCTTCCTGATAAGACTACCCTGGTGCTAGACCGAACCTCGAGCTGGCGAGGGTTTATGGGTCGGCAAGGGTGATGCTGAACCGTTGAGCCTCCCTGAGAAGACTACCCTGGTGCCAGACCGAACCTCGAGCTGGCGAGGGATTATGGGTCGGCAAGGGTGATGGCGAACCGTTGATCCTTAGAAGGTTTGAGAAGACTACCCTGGTGCCAGACCGAACCTCGAGCTGGCGAGGGATTATGGGTCGGCAAGGGTGATGGCGAACCGTTGAGCCTTAGAAGGTTTGAGCCGTCCAACCTGATGTCTTCGCGAAGCATTGAAGGCGCTCCGGGATCTGTATAATGTTCCAATTTCCTAGGGGCATTAATGGCGCCGCCTAATAAATGCATGGCGCTTAGGCTTCCGTCGTTTGGCTTTCCCAATGTCATAATGGCCGCTCTTTGGGGGGGGTTATAGATACCCCCTTCCCCCTAGCGTTTCTGATCACAGCAAGGGCGGTCCATTGGCCACAAGAGGTGTCTGCTTCGGCGGACGTCTGTCTCTTGCAAAATTTTGACCCTGAAAGCGTTGGACGGGTGGTCACTCTATTGCCTTTTTCTTCTCCCGTTCCTGACGGCCTCGATGTGAGTGTCAGGGTCGAGGGAGAACAAGGCAGAAGAGATGGCGGCCATAGTCCGGGCTCGGGGGACAAGGTGCTGAAAGGTTTTAACCCTGGGAACCTCAGACTGGTGGTGACTTTGCCGTCCGGATCCTTTTTCGGGTCAGACGGTCCTGACACGGTTGTTTGGCCCGAGAGAGATCAGGACGGGAGTGGTATCAACCGAATTCCGGACCTGGGGCTGAGGAGCCTCGGATAGATGGGTCGTCTCCGATCTCTGTCTTCCTTCTGGTGCTAACGGTTTCTGATGGTTGTCAGCCCAAAGGAGTTAGAGATGGGAGGTGGGCCGATCTGCTTTCCGATAGGGTTCTAGGCGATGGTGGCTTTTCTCCCACCCTCGAACAGTTCGGGGTTTCGGCTGCCGAGGCCGTAAGCCCTGAGCTGTTCGCGGGTGTGAGGGGAGCCGACCGAGCCCTGGAGCCCGGGGCGCTCGCCCAAGGTGAGCGCCTTCAAATCTTAAGCAAAATTTTCACTGATGCGGGGTGTCCGGATCCGGACTGACCCCTGTGCCTGGTGTTCAGTCTGATGCTGGATGACGTCAGCCACGTACGCTCTAGGGTGACGTGGCGCGATTCTATAGGTGGCAGTGGCGCGCCTTTTGAGGAACAGTTAATGCGGAACTCGAGGCATCACCTTTCCTCTATAAGTACCCCTACTCCCCCTCATTCTGCTCACTTCCCTCTTGCTGTCTTTTTAGAGAGAGAGAAAAAAAAGGATTAACACTTCAGCACTCGGCTTGACCGTTTAGCAGCTCCGACTCGTCAGTCCGAGGCAACACAAAGGTTAGTTTGTAAGTTTATTTTGTTAGGCACAGATATCTAGGGCTCAGTCTGGCTCGTCGGCGTCGACGTCAAGGGGGGAAGGGGACCCCGCCTCAAAATCGACTTCGTGGGAGGAGCCAGTGCTCGAGGAGGAGTCGGTACATGATGTGGCGCATTCCGCTTCGACTTCGTGGGAGGAGCCAGTATGCGAGGAGGAGCCGGTATACAACGTGAGGCCGTTACGCTCCCGGAACCCTTTTGTGGTGGAGAGTAGTGAATCCGAGGAGGCAAGTGACGGCCCTGACGTTGTGGAGATAGTGGGTACGGATTCCGAGGGGGAAGATACTGAAGGAGAAGGTGAAGCAGCCAAGGTTCGGACCAGAGGCACAGGGAGGGGCCCTAAGGTTCGGGGGGTAGGTTCGTCCTCCACGCCGGCCGGCCTTGAGCATTTGTCCACCCCCTCGCCAGAGAAGGCTCGGAAGAAGAGGGTGCCGAGAAAGAAAGGGATCAAGGCCGAGGGTTCGAGCAGGGCGCCTGTCGTTCGGAACTTGGTGACGGGGTTGCCAGCGTAGCCGGACCACTTCCGGCGGTACCCCGATGATCTTTCTGACACGGTGTTCTTTGGGGTCCAACCTTCTTCGCCGAGTCGGAAGATTGTAAAGATGGATTCGATTCCGACGGTACTGGAAGATGGTGACTTGGATGTTGCACGGTCGCATTTCCACATCGGGTCGGAGTATGAATTGATGCTGCCGAGCCCGACCCTTCGCCCCACCGACCCTCTGCCGGACTGGTACTGCGTCTTCCCTGTAGACGCCTTCGGCTCCGGACTAAGGCTGCCGATGCATCCGTTCATCAAGGAGGTGCTCAACTGGGCGAAGCTGGCCCCGATGCAGTACGGGCCGAATTCGTGGTAGCAGATCATCTGCTTTGTGCTGCTCTGCGAGGAGCAGAAGGTACCCCTTCGGCTGAATGTGTTCCGAGCGATGTTGGGGATCAGCTCGTCGGGAGAGTCGGAAGGGGTATACTATATCTCCCCTCGGGGTAAGGGGAAGGTGGTTCATGGCCAGCCGGACTCCATCAAGGAGTGGAAAAAGAAGTATTTTTGTGGTCCGGAGTCAGGAGCCTTGGGACATCCCTACTCGTTGGAACTACTATAAGCCGGGCTTCAAAGCGCTGAGGCCGAAGGACCTGACGGCCGAGGAGTGGAAGTTTGTTGAGCGCCTCCGCCTGTCGCATAGCATCAGCTGGACGAAGGTGACGGAGGGTCACTTGGCGAGCGTTGGACTGAGCCCGGCCGTGCTTTGTATGTAGTTGTTTCTTTCTTGTTTTACTATTCATTTGCGCTCATTGTTCTTAATGGATCTTTTCGCAGGTATGGATCCAGAATCAATCAAGGCAAAGAGGCTCGCCATGAAGAAGCAGAAGGCCGAGGCGAAGGGGGACGCGATGAGGACGAGGGGGTCGTCCCAGGTGGTCTCCGAGGCCCAAGACGAGCCTCCGGCCAAGAGGACACGCTCGGAGACAGGCAAGGTGGCGGTTGCTCTGAAGAGCTCGGACCAGGGCAAGGTTGTTGATCTTGATAAGGGGAAGGGTCCCTTGGTGGGGTCAGAGGAAGAGGAGAGGTTGCGGCGACCGTGGGTGCCGGCTTGGTCGATACGTGAGGGTGACAGCTTAACCCGAGGGCGCTAGGCCATCGAGGTGGCGGATAAGCTGGCGACTCCCCGGGACCGCTCGGAGATGAGGGCCGAGACCCTGGAGGATGCGTACACGTGCCTCGCGCAGGCTAATGTGCTGGTAAGTCTGCCGACCCCGCTTGCCTTGTGATTATGTCGTAAAGGAGGTTTTCTGAGTAGTGCTTGGTTACTGCAGGCGACCGTGCAGGGGCCCCACGTGAGAGGCCTTTATGAGGCGGCCTTGGAGCGGGAGCGAGACCGGGCTGACAAGGCCTTGCAGGAGATGAAGGAGATGAAGATCGAACTCGAGGGCTCGCACAAGAGGGAGCAGAAGATGAAGGTCGAGTTCGACGCCAAGGAGGCGGAATGGGGGAAGAAGATGGCGGCTCTGAAGAAGAGGTTCGCAAAGGAGAGTGATGTGAATATTTGCAAGTGTACAAAATCGCAACAAGTAATATAGTAGTGAATAGAGTGTCGAACCCACAGAGACTAGATATTTTATCGAGTACTGATATTACTAGATTAGCTACTATTTGGAAGATTGAAGTTTAATAAATAAAAAAACAATTAAATTAACCTAAAAGTCTAACTAAATTAATGGAGAGGGAGCGGAGTCTGAAAATTGTAATTTATTAATTGCAAATCAATTCTAGGGCTTTAGACTTCACCTAGTTCATCCCACACAATTTATAATTCCTAAAAATATTATTTTTCCAAGTTGTAGACCGAAATCCCCAAATTATTTAATGCTTTCTCTCGAACAACACCAAAAATATCTCCAACTAACAGTTTGACACATCTCTATGCAAATTTAATTAATCGAACACTCATTAAGTTCTGTGGATTTCTTAACTGCCACATTAATCGCGGTAAATTATCTCTAATTTAGCTCAATTAATGGTGTTCAATTTTTATTGTTCTAAATCACAAATTACCTCTCGGTCTTTCCATGATCCAATAATCATACAAAAATCAGTCAAATATTTGTAAGCATTAAGCACAAAAATTAAACACACAACCATGGAGAAATATGAAATTGTGTTTTCAAAACTAGGCTACATCTAAACCCTAGAACAATAAATTTAGTTCATAATAAAAATATTGCAATTAACAAAATTGTTCATGGATTGCATAATAAAAGTAGAGAGAGAAAATAGATACAAAAATAGACCGTTTTGTAATAAAAATTGCAAACCGAACGGTCTTCAAAATTGTGCCCAAACAAGTCAAATCGTCTCTCTTTCTGTCTTGAAGTCAGAGCCAGGCCCAGCCGAAGAAGACAGCGCCCGGGAGTCAGCAGCAGTGAAGCAGTGCCGTCGCCTTGGGAATCGCGCCAGAGGACAGAAGTGTCAATCACGTGCTGCTTCTCTCTCTTGCTTCTTGAATCGCTGCTCTTTCTTTTTTTTCCTTCTTTCCTGAAGTGGCCAGTGCCCACCGACCAACTCCTCTCCCCGTCTTCACGCCAACTCTCTGCAAAACTATTTATAGGAATAGGATATGATTAGTTAGGTTTAGTATTATTAGATAAGTATTAATTAATTAATTAATTAATTAAAAGTTTAGATAAAGGTTAATCAATTAATTAATTAAATTTTTAAAACTTTTTTCTCATCTATCAATCCTACCGTTCTTTTAAATTTATATTACTTGATAATAATATTTTCTACTGAGTTTTTCGAGGATCAAATTGTAAAATTCAACATTAAACAAATCAATAAAAATAATAAATCACTAAGTATGTTTAGTTTGTTGATTTTTACCAAAAAATAATCACTTTTTGCATCAAAATTCTTATTTCTTCATAAATAAATAATTAATAGAACTCTTATAGAAATAAGATAAAATATTGACAAGATAGATGAAAACAAGCTATTTTAATGGGTAAATGAGTACAAATATTTGTATAAAAATTAGACACATCAGAGAGGGAGGAGTTGACGGAGGCAGGTCAGAACATGGTGATCAAAGCCCAGGACGAGTGCTATGCGAAGGCCCTCAGTCATGTGAGGCACTTCTATCCGACCATCGACCTGTCCAACTTCGACTACGACATGGAGGTCGAGGGGACTCCGAAGACCCCTAATGAGGAGGGGCCCCAAGTCGAGGGATCGGCAGTCGACCCTCAAGTGAACCCGGCCGAGTTAGAGGTGGGGAAACAAGATGTTTAGCTTCGTTTTTATTTTTTCTTTTCCTCCCATTGTATTTGCCGAACGCGGACTGGCCACCGCCTTTTGTACAACGAACTTAATTTATAAAAGAGGATTTTTTTGACTTGGCCAAGTGTTTTGACCTCGAATATTTCCGAACCTCTTTGTATATGTGTCTTGAGTGATGGCTGGTTCTCTTGTAGATTACGGCTTCCCTTCTCGAGGCGGACCCCCGTCGCTCAGATGTGGCGTGGCTCCGGAGTAAGATCAAGGTCCTGGAGGCCACGCTGGTTCGCTATCGCAAAGGGGCTCGCGATCAGGATGCCGCCTTCAACTATTATCCGGACAAGTCTGAAGCCCTAAGTGCGGAAGCGAACCGGCTGAAGAGAGCGATGGTGGATCGGGACCTCGGAGGCGCCGGTCTTGGATACACCATGTCAAGTGCATCGGTGCAGAGGCCCTCGTCTGAGAGGCTCCTCCGCGACGTCATTGTGGAGAAGGAGATGGAGATACACCATTACAAGACGATGCTCGGAGTGTCGGGGGCGAGGACGGCCTCTTGCTCGGGAGGCCTGCGAACGAAGGGGGTTCCCTCGGCGTTGCTGCTGCTGGAGCGTGTTCGACCGGGGGATGCCCAGAGCTCCGTAGCCGGTGTGTCGACCGTGGCTGAGCCTAAGGACCATAATGACGAGGAGAGGGCTCCTAGTCGTTCGATCGGAGTGGTACCGCCATTCGTCGGACCCGAGGGGCCCTAAGATGGCGGCTTCCTTCAGTTTGAGATGAGTGGAGTGGTCCTGTAACGGTCTTTGTTTGTTTTTTCAGAACTAATAAGGGAATATGAATACGAAATTCTTTTTCATTCTTTGCTCTGGTCAATAGTGTAGTGAATGATGGCGGAGGTGAGGCTCGGCCCCGTCGATCCGTGGGGGATCGGCGCAGGGCGTTAGGAAGACTCCATGGCCTGACGCCGAGTATGACCTACCGAGACGTTGGGGACGATACCGGAGTGAGGAATTGGGTGCCGATCCCATTGTCCGGTGTTTAGGTCGGGGCTGCCGAGGCGTTTGGAGTTGGCAGAAAGAATATCTTTTTATATATGATAGGGAGGGTCGCCAAAACGGCCCTTTACACACGAAAGCTTACAAAAAATATTATTTACATTAGCCAAGCTAGAGCCTATGTTCGTCCCTCCAGGAACTTCATTAGGTGCTCGACGTTCCAGGGTCGGCTGATCGGCCGGCAGTCCATATCCGCCAGTCGGTACGTCCCAGGGCGCACGGCCTCGACTACCCGGTATGGGCCTTCCCAGTTGGGAGCCAATTTCCTCTTCTTGGTTGGGTCGGAGACGGACAGTTTTCGTAACACGAGGTCCCCCGTCTTGATGTTTGTGGGGCGGACCTTCTTGTTGTAAAACTTCTCGATCCGTTGTTGGTAGATGCTTCTTCGGATTGAAGACTTCTCTCTGACCTCGGCGACGAGGTCCAGGTTGGCCCTCAGGTCGGATGAATTGTCAGCTTCGTCGAAGGCCATGATACGGGGAGAAGGCAGGCCGACCTCGACGGGGATAACTGCCTCTGTCCCATAGGTCAGACTGAACGGCATTTCCCCCGTGGGGATCCTCTTGGTGGTTCGGTGCGCCCATAGCACGCTAGGCAGTTCTTCGACCCACAGCCCTTTGGGGGAACTGTCGAGGCGCTTTTTGAGGCCGTCGAGGATTTGCCTGTTCGCGTTCTCCGCTTGGCCGTTGGACTGAGGGTGGCAAATAGCGGAGAAACGTTGCTGGATGCCGATGTCTGCACAGAAAGTTTGGAAGTTCTGACCTTGGAATTGGGTTCCGTTGTCCATGACGAGGACCCGAGGGATTCCGAACCGGCAAATGATGTTCTTCCAAAAGAATTGTTGTACTTGGCGCTCGGTGATGCTGGACAGAGGCTCGGCTTCGAGCCACTTGGTGAAGTAGTCGATGGCGACTATCAAGAATTTCTTTTGCCCTACCGCTACGGGGAAGGGGCCCACAAGGTCCATGCCCCACATGGCGAACGGCGTAGGACTAGCCAGGGATCGGAGATTGGCTTGAGGAAGCCTCTTGATAGGGGAGAACCTTTGGTATGGGTCGCACCTCTTGACTAGGTCTTGCGAGTCTTGGAGCATGGTCGGCCAATAGTACCCCTGATTCAGGGCCTTCCGAGCGAGCGTCCTGCTCCCTATGTGGCATCCGCCGATCCCCTCATGAAGATCTCTCAGAGCGTAGCTGGCCTCGTCACTGGTGAGACAGCGGAGGTACGGCTTGCCGTCGGCCAAGGTGTATGAGTATTTGAAGAGGATGTCATCAATCATGACGAACCTTTCAGCTCGGACCCTGACCCGTCTGGCTTCGGCCTGGTCTTCAGGAAGCTCGGCATTGACTAAGAATCTCCGGATGGGAGTGGTCCAGTTGTCTGGACTGGTACCGTCTTGAACACACATTGCCTCCTGGTCTTGATCGTTGATACTCGGCTTCAATAGGATTTCGATGAGTACCGTTTGGTCGAGACCCTCGAAGGAGGAAGAAGCGAGTGAATTCCACACATACATTCTACTGAAATTTTCATTATCAAATTGTGATTTATATGCCTGCGTGGATTGTTCTGTTACATTGTTGTTGAGTTTACTTGAATGACTGTGGAGTGGCAGAAGGATGCTAGGAGACGTCGGACCACCGCCAAATACCTCACCATGCGATCATCGCGGGCATCGTATTCTCCGGTGATCTGATTGACCACGAGCTGAGAATCGCTGAAGGCCCGGATTTGCTTGGCTCCGGCTCGGTGTGCTAGGGTCAACCCGGCGATCATGGCCTCGTATTCCGCCTCGTTGTTGGAGGCCGGAAAGTTGAGGCGGAGGGAGTATTGAAGTAGGAATTGGTCGGGGCCACGAAGGATGATGCTAGCCCCACTCCTCATTTCGCAGGATGATCCGTCGACAAAGACCTCCCAGGTCGGATCCGAGCCCCCGATGTTGGGCTGTTCGGAAACGGTGCACTCAGTTATGAACTCGGCGAGGGCCTGCCCTTTGATGGCCGTCCTCGGCTGATAGCTGATGTCGAACTGACTCAGCTCAATTGACCACTTGACTAAGCGGCCGGAGTTTTCGGGCTTGTGGAGGACAGTCTTCAGTGGCTGGTCGGTCAGTACTTGGACGGAGTGGGCCTGGAAGTAAGGACGAAGTTTCCGGGCTGCCATGACCAAAGCATAGGCCACCTTCTTTATCTTTGCGTACCTCGTCTCGGCGGGGAGCAGGACTTTGCTCACATAATACAATGGTCTCTGAACCCCATCTTCTTCTCGGACGAGGACGACGTTGAGGGCGCTATTCGAGGCGGACAGGTAGAGCCATAGTGGTTCGCCCGGCTCAGGCTTGCTGAGGAGAGGAGGGTTGGTGAGGTACTGCTTCAGCTGTTCGAAGGCTTCTTGTTGATGGGTACCCCACTCGAAGCCCCCCTTTTCGCGTAGGGCCTTGAAGAAGGGGAGAGACTTCTCCCCTGACTTGGAGAGGAAACGACCGATTGCAGCCAACCGGCCTGTAAGCCTCTGAACCTCCTTGACATTCCGGGGCGGGGCCAGGTCAATAATAGCTTGGATTTTCTCGGGGTTCGCCTCGATGCCGCGCTGGCTGACGATGAACCCCAGGAATTTCCCAGTGGAGACGCCGAAGGCGCATTTAGCCGGGTTGAGCCTCATGTTGTGATGCCAGAGGACTCTGAAGGCTTCCTCGAGGTCGGCGACGTGGTCCGGCCCGGCTCGGCTCTTGACGAGCATGTCGTCGACATAGACTTCCACGTTGCGGCCGATCAGGTCTTTGAAGATTCTGTTGACGAGCCGTTGGTATGTGGCTCCGGCGTTTTTCAGCCCGAAGGGCATAACGCGATAACAAAAAAGACCCTGGTCGGTGACGAACGAGGTCTTGGAGATGTCCGGTGGAAACATCCGGATCTGATTGTACCCCGAGAATGCGTCCATGAAGGACAGTAGCTCATGCCCCGAGGTTGCGTCGATTAAGGCGTCGATGCGGGGGAGGGGGAAAGGATCTTTCGGACATGCCTTATTTAGATATGTGAAGTCGATACAGATTCGCCAGCCCCCGGTTGCCTTCTTCACCATGACGACATTAGCCAACCACTCGGGGTAGCTGACTTCCTGAATAAATCGAGCGGACAAGAGTTTGTCGACCTCTGTCTTCACAATTTGCTGTCTCTCCGGGGCGAATTTGCGCCTCTTCTGGACGACCGGCTTAGAGTCCAGGATGGCGCTCAGCCGATGCATAATCAGGTCTTCGGAGATCCCAGGCATGTCGGAGGGCTTCCAGGCGAAGAGATCAACGTTGCGGCGGATGCAGGCGGTTATGCCTGGCTTCAAGTCCTCGGGGAGCGAGCGGCTCACCCGGAACCATTTCGATTCGTCCTCGGCGCCGAACGGGACCTCCTCCAGTTCGTCGACAGGCTCGGGAGCGGGGCCATCCCTCTCGGGTTCGAGTTCAACGGCATCGAGGGGGAACACACCCCCTCCGACGGCGGTCATGTAGCACGACCGCGCTGCTTCTTGGCTACCTCGGACGATGCCGACCCCTTGCGGGGTGGGAAATTTAAGTTTCAGATGGTAAGCCGAAGGTACTGCTTGAAGGGATCATAGTCCGGGTCGGCCGAGTATAGCGTTGTAAGCCGCCTTGACGTTTACTACCATGAAGTCCATGGCCTCGGTCCTATTGACAGGAGCCAATCCTGCGGTAACGTCGAGAGTAACAATCCCTTCTATTACGACAGGGATGCCGGAGAACCCATGCAAAGTGTATCCGGCCGGTTTTAGCCTGCCTCTGGGCAGCTTGAGATTCTCGAAGGCTTCGAGGAAAAGAATATTTACGGAGCTGCCGTTGTCGACGAGGATTTGGCGAACTTCACAATTAGCCATGTGGAGGCTAATGATGAGGGCATCGCAATGAGGGAGGCGAACGCCCTCGAGGTCCTCTCCGGAGAAGGAGACAGGCACCGGTTGCAACCTGGGCGAGGGGTTGTCTTAGACAGCGTTCACCTCTCGGATGAAGGCTCTCCGAGAGGTATTTGACTCTCCCCCCATTGGTCCTCCATGGACACAGTGCAGAATGGCCGGCGTGCCTGTGGCTCCCTCGGGTTCGGGGTCCCGATCCTGGATGCGGTTCAGAGTAGGGTTCGGAGGCGAAGGCCTCCGGTTCCTAGCATCTCGCCGATCCCATGGGCCTTCTCTGGTGAATTCTCGGAGGTACCCTCGTGAGATGAGTTCCTCAATCTCGTCTTTCAGGGCCCGACATTGGTCGGTTTCGTGCCCATGATCTCTGTGGAAACGGCAGTAGAAGCGCTGATCTCGCTTCTTGTTGTTATTTGATCGGGGAGGTAGTCGGACAATGCCCTTATCCTCGATTTCTAAGAGGATGGCGGACACGTTATGTGTCAAGGGAGTGTACCTTTCGAAGCGAGGGACCGGAGGTGCCCTCTTCGCGCCGACCCCTTCCTTTGCTGTTTTCTTGGCAGGTTCGGCCTCATCGACCCTGCGCTTGCCCTTCCCTACGACTTCCTTGCTGCCCTCTGGGTTAAGAGCCTCTTCAGCTCGTATGTACTTCTCGACCTGGTTGAGAAGGTCTGGGAAGTCCAGAGGTGGCCTCTTTGCCAAGGAGACCTTTAGCTGGTTGTGTCGGACATTGTGTCGGAAAGCTGCCGAGGCGACCCCTGCGTCGAGGGCTGAGACGGATCTAGCATCGGTTGTGAACCTCTTGACGAAGTTACGAAGTGACTCCCCCTCCCTCTGAGTGAGGTCGAGCAGGGAAGCGCTTGTCTTCTCGGCCTTCCGGCTGGTGATGAAGTGGGCCAGGAAGCTGGCTTCCAGCTGGTCGATTGAGAAGATCGAGCCAGGGGAGAGTTTGGAGAACCAATCCCTGGCCGGACCCCGGAGGGTGGCCGGGAAGGCTCGGCACAGCAGGGGATCCGAAGCGCTATGAATCATCATGAGGGTTTTGAAGCCCTCCATGTGATCAGCTGGATCACCCTCGCCGTTGTAAGTCTCGAACTGCAGAGGCCGGAAGTTCCGGGGGATCTCCGCTTCTATGATGTTGACGAAAAATGGAGGTCGAGAAGGTCCGCAACCTTGGACTAGGTTGGGATTCCCGTCGCCGATGCGCTCGATGCAATTCTCCATCTCTAGGAGGCGTCGGAGTACCTCGTTGGCGCGCTCGGGAGGAGGAGTTGGCACCCGAGAATAACTTCTTCCTTCGCTCGCTGGAGGGGGGTCGGTTGAGAGTTGCGGGCCTTGGCGCTCCGTGAAGAGCATTCAGGATTTCGTCCCGAAAACTTCGGAATTCGGCTTTGGTCACCGCGCCGTGGTCAGAAGGATCGAGTGATGGCGTCGGGATTCGGCCGATGCGGCTAAGTGCCGACGGCCGCCCCCCGTGTGCAGGTCCGGATCGGTTCGGGGCCGAGTTGGAAGCGGTCCCTCCCCTAGCCTGACTAGCCCTTCTGTTGACGATGACCCGACGAAGGTCGGGTTCGACGGTATGAGGTGCGCTTTGATGGGATCTGGGGTTGGCCCTCGGATCATTTGATCCTTACCTTCCGTTGAGGGCCCCCTCGGGGGGAGGCCCATCTGGTCGAGCGGAACGCGCCGATCTTCGGACTCGGGGAGTCATGGGAGATCGGATTAAAGGGAGAGCGTCGGTGGCGAGGCTGGGACTGTCGTCCGT
The DNA here is from genome assembly GCA_017893485.1 of Hemerocallis citrina. Lineage (NCBI taxonomy): Eukaryota > Viridiplantae > Streptophyta > Magnoliopsida > Asparagales > Asphodelaceae > Hemerocallis > Hemerocallis citrina. The sequence goes on along the minus strand of CM030364.1, from coordinate 280,797,154 downwards.
ACCGGACAAAGAGTTCCCACAGACGGCGCCAACCTGATGCTGCTTGTTTTTGGTCGCAGTGTGGGTGCACCAGGTGTGAGTTCGGACTCAATTTGTAATGAGGGAAGAGTACGGTGCCGGACGATGAGCGAGAGGCTCGCTTCGGCGCTTGAGGATCGGCTCGGATGGCCTCGCCTCGAGTACCTGCAGACGGTCCTGAAACACCGGGGTTTATCCCGGCGGCAGACCCTCCGACGATCTAGTCAGTCTCTGTGAGAGAGTAGCAATAACTAGGGGAATTTAGGTGGCAAAGATTCATTACCTGAAAAGGTGGGTGAGGGTCTGGTATTTATAGGGAATCTCAACCGGGTTTGGATCCGCTTGGGGACCGGGTCTGAACCCGAAAGCCCATGGACCTGACGTGGCAGGAGGCCCAGGGGGTTTAGGGCGGACGTGGCAGTGCCAGGAGTGGTATAGGGCTGGCGTGGCAAAGCCTTAGGTGGTATTTGGAGCTGACATGGCTGATCATGGAGCTCCTGTGCCTCTAGGAGAATCGGATGGCCTAGGTTGTGCCAGGTCATCCTCATTCCTTGCCAGGCTGGGCGGACGGCCCGTGGGGCTGTCGTGGATAGGAGGCCGAGGGCCATCGGGGCTCGTCGAATACGAGGAGACCAGTTCTGTGGGGGTGAACTTGCGGCTCGGTGCCGACCCTGTAGTGGTCCGAAGCTGAGCCGGATTGTTGTTTTTCTTATTTTTGAGCGAGAGCCGTCCTGGGCCCTGGTTGGGCCCCAGGCCATTTTTACCCTACCACACAAACCATACAATACAATACAGAGTCAAGATTTGAATATCTCTGTCCTTAAGGCAAATTTTGCCCCGTAGTGTGACGGTGGTTGACGAAATGTCTCTCAAGATACAACTGTATTACCTTTCCCTGAAGAGCAGCACCCTAACTTTAGAGATCTGATCGATCTGGAGCTGTGTTGTATTCTCAGTATTGACTCAGAGAGGAAGAAGAAGAAGAAGAAGAAGAAGAAGAAGAAGAAGAAGAAGAAGATTCGGACTGTTTTTTTCAGAACTGTTCATCTGGCAGACAAAATGGACTGGTTTTATAGGAGATTGAGAGCAACTGAAGGGTCAATAGAGTAATGGTCCATTACTCTGGGTGAATTTTTTTTGACTGGGGCAAAAAAAAAAAAAGGCCAGAGCCAAGCCAAGCCGAGGCCGGAGCTGGGCCGGGCGCGCGCACGTGTGTGTTTGTCATTTTTGCTAAGTCCTCTCTCCACTACACGTTAGTGGTAACCCCCGGGCCACGCCCTTTAGTCCATTTTTTTAGTATATATACTAGAAAAAACTTTTCTCATTTCCGATATGGGACTATCCATTTTCTTCCAATATCCAAGTTAGTACATTTCGAGTCCCCAACTTTGGACCAACATTTCTCATTCATACGGAATCCGTTTTTGGCACATGAGTACACCACATAATAATACTCGACGAGAGGAACATGATCCAAATAATTTCCAATGCCGTCGGTGGCCAAAGCCCATCGGAATCTGGTCCGGAAAATCTGCAAAAACTTTTTCCAACAGTTCCATCTAGACTTCTAGCTCCATTTTTGTTTCTAAACTAAATGTTTGATGTAGTTATTGTACTGGCATCTTGCTATTGATACCTGCTTAAGTTCTGTTTTATCTTGTAAGATTATTTTCGAAAGTAGGTCAGATCCCAATTATTTTCAAAAAGTGCGTGAGTACAGCAAATCTTTCAAGAAAAAACTGAGAAAACGGCGCCATTATCTGAGCTGCTTTTAAGAAAACCGCCCCCAAAAGAAAAAGTCCACCAAATTCATCCTCTCCGACTCCACAATGTCGACGGCGCGATAAAAAAGCGAAAAAATAAAAAAAGAGGAAAAAGAAAAAGTTCACCCCATGGTCGCAGGCGACGCAGCCAAGGAATACGCGGCGGGATGCGCCGCCGGCGTCGCCACCGTCGTCACCGGCCATCCCTTCGACACCGTCAAGGTTTCCCCCAATCTCCCCTTTCTCTTTTGCCCTACATGTCCTTTCTATCACTAATTTTAGGTTTAGGGTTTTAGCTTATTCGCTTAGGATTTTTGTTAGTGTTGTGATCTGAACAACTATTTGGGATCTATTATAATATTGTAGATTTGGTTTGTCTAATATAATCATTGATTCTTGGCTAATGTATCGAAAGATACGCTTAAGTTTGCTACTTTTTGTTGTATAATACTCCGGTATGCATTTTGTTATCTGCAAGTCTGCAACTATGGAATTTTTGAGATGAAAAGACAGGGATGTCCCGGATGTGTATGTTATCTTGAACATTGTATCGACCTAATCAACGGGTACGAACATTAGTGAATTGGTTCGTTCTGGGTAATAATAGCAATCAGGTCTGTGCAAACTCTCAAAAAGGGGCCCCACATATAACCCCAAAAAAAAAAGAAAAAAAAATCGATTCATGTATTAGAATTTTTTTTCACATATACCCCACATACACATTTCCTTTTTTTTTTCCTCTTCTGAAAACGGGGCCCCCTCATGTATTAGATTTTTTTCACATATACCCCACATATACACATTTCCATTTTTTTAATTTTTTTATTTTTTTCCTGAAAACGGGGCCCCCACATATACAATATTTTTTTTTTTTGGGGCCTGATGCAAATGTTTCACTTGCATTAGGCCTGGGCCGGCCCTGTGTCACTGTAATGGGCACTTGAACGAGCGGGGTGAAATGCGTGAAGTGCCACAAGAGAAAGAAGAAAGACCTTTCCCTATGCGGAGGGTATGCGGAGGGCATCTGTACCGGAGATTAGAAAAGTAGATTGTTGTGGGTAGTGAATGCTGAAACTACATTTTAGGACAGGCGGATAATAAAATGCGGATTAGGGCAATTTACCGATAAAAAGTGGTAAGTTTTAGGTTTTTTGTGTGTGTGGGTGATTAGCCGTTATTCTTTAAGAGTCTAAAGGGGCTATGAGAATGTGGCACGGGCAGTGGAGTACTGGAGTGCTTCTTGTGCACGCATCATTAGTTATGTAATAAATTAGTAATGGTCGTCGGGTTGTAAGTTAGAAATGATTCAGGAAGAGATGTTGTCTTTTTTTCACTGTAGTAGATCTTGCAAATTCTCCTTAGAAATTCAAGGCAGTGTAATTACTGATGCTTTGCGTGTTGATGCATTGAAGAATTTCATGATTCATTTATCTAATAATTTTTTTTCTTTGATTCATGAATTGGTAAAGATATTAAGCAACTCTTTCCAGCCCGAGTGACGCTAGTTGTAATCAAGCTTTCTATACTCAAAATGTACACCAAGTGGAGAGTAAGAGTGGAACCCACAAACAATTAATGAAGATCTAATTTTATATGAGCTCAATATTCTTGTGTCTTGGAGTATATTTTGAGTACGCACAACATGAGTCCAAAAATCATTGCTCTTGCAACCCTGTTTGTTCCTTTTTGTTTTGCTTCCTTCCATCATTCAAAAGAGGATATTGGTGAGCGATTTTCATTTTTTTAAAAATATATTTAGAACTCCATTGAGTATTGTCAATTGGGATACCTGTACCCGACACAGGCCCATATATGTTGTCAGTATTTTTAATTGGATTATCTATGTCTCCTAACTCAGTACCTCAACTCAAAATCTAAGTTTATTCTAATCCAGTCAATCATAGGTGATGGAAATACAACATCTACATGAACTATCTCCTACAAAAATTTCTTTTATCATATTAATTTTATCAGTTCAACATGGGAGGTTGAACATTACGAATGATTAAACATGACACGTGTATTTTGGTGAAGCTCACTGACTCACATGTTCCACGTTTTGGACACAGTGAATAGGATCAACCATCACTTACCCATACAAAATACAAAAACCAATATCCCAAATCTTTGAGGTTGGTTCATAGTTGTAAATAGCATGCTGAGGGCGCTTCAGACCTTTCTTTTGTAATAACCTTTTGGACCTCCTTAGTCCCATAATTACAAGAAATATTGTCTTCAAAGATTGGCTTTTATAGTTATCTTACAAATAGTGTAGTCGAAGGCGTGCCTGGGGGCTGGGGCGCAAGGCGCAGACTCCTAGACTATTTGCGCCTCATCCTTGCAAGGCACACCTCAGTTTTGAGAATGTCAGAGGTCATAGGTTCAAGTTATGCTCACCATTTTTGATAAGAACATTCTTATAATGATTAAGGAAAAGATATAATTACTGCACATTATATTATAATACATGGTAAAATGACCTTATAATATATGAGAAAATTCCATCATTTAGATTGATTGTCATCGATTGGCTACCTAATGGGTGATCCATGTTATCATTATATATAATCTTATTTATCAATTTTAAAACTCTAAAAAGTAATATTGCGCCTTGGTTAATTGCGCCTTGCGCCTCGAATTGCGCCTTGCGCCTCGAATTGCGCCTTGCGCCTCGTGTTTTTACGGAGTAGTGAAGTTGCTTTGTGCCGTTCGCCTTCGACTACATTGCTTACAAAATTCAGTAATAGTGGTGAGTTACTTTTAGTTCAACATTTTCTCATATATATATATATATATATATATATATATATATATATATATATATATATGGCCCTTCTGTTGTGCACTACCCTCCGTGTGCACTCTGTGTGAACTTTTTACACGGAGTGCACATGGATGATCCGAACCGTTCACATTGATCTACACGTATAAATTAGTCTAAATATGTAAAATCAAGTCATTTGGAATTCATTTATCCATCCATTGAAGTGTTACAAAATTGTATGGCTGAATATCGTTTGTTTTTATACTGACTTGATGGATGTGCAAATGAATTCCAAATGACTTGATTTTACATATTTAGACTAATTTAGACGTGTAGATCAATGTGAACGGTTCAGATCATCCACGTGCACTTCGTGTAAAAAGTTCACACGGAGGGTAGTGCACAACGGAAAGGCCATATATATATATATGATTAATGGAGGTAGGGTGGCACACTACCTAAGAATCGTACACACTCAACCATATTTTGAAGAAATAAAACGAAAAAAATTATGATCCATGCCGTTGAAAATGATCTTCATATCATTAAATATATGGTGATGCAAATTCACTAAATTTGCACATGTTTTGCTCATCCTTTCACGGGATTGCAAAATAATAAAAAAATCTGCAATAAAACAAAATCAAACCATATGATAAAAGGTTGGGTGCCTAACACCCTACCTCCATTAATCCTGTGTGTATGTGTGTAGTCCCCTTCCGTTGTGCACTCGCCTTCGTGTGCACTCCCTATGCACTCGGCCTTTTGGCCTTCGTATCGACGATCCGAAATGTTCACATTAATCTACATGTCTAAATTAGTTTAAATATATAATATCAGGTAATTTGAAATTCATTTGCCCATGCATTGAAGTGTTAAAAAATTGTATGGCCGAATATCCTTTTTTTTATAATGACATGATGGATGGACAAATGAATTTTAACTGACTTGATTCTACATATTATAATAATTTAGACGTGTAGATCAATGTGAACAGTTCGGATCGTCGATACGAAGGCCAAAAGGCCGAGTGCACAACAAAAGGTTTTTCTCTCTCTCTCTCTCTCTCTCTCTCTATATATATATATATATATATATATATATATATATATATATATAGGGAAATGCTCCATTGAAAATGTAAATGTTGTGAAAACACGTGAAAACCACTTAGGCCGTTGTTGGAAGCAACGGCCTAGGTTATAATGCATTATAACCTAGGCCATTGTTTCCAACAACGGCCTAAGTGGTTTTCCACGTTTTCATCGCTACAGTACGTTTTCAATGGAGCATTCCTTATATATATATATATATAGATGAGCTATTAAGTGACATTTAATAAGTGAAATAAATCAACCTTGTTTCTCCTATGTCCACTTCTCAAATGCATGATCCACACTGTTCAAAGTGTTCAACATGTCTTAAAATATAGGAGGATGAGATATGACGAAATTTGAACATTATTTGTCCATGCAACAAGTGATTGCTAAATGAACGGTTTTTCAATAATAGAACCAATGAAATCCCTTAATGCATGACTAGAACATGCTCAAACTTTATGATATTTAATCTACCTATATTTTAAGACATGTAGATTACTTTTAATGGTGTCGATCATGCATTTGGGAAGTGTAGATAAATTAAATAAGGTTCACTTATTTTCACTTATCCAATGTGTTACTTACTAGATCATCTCCATATATATATCACTATATATAAGTATAATTATGTTAGTTTATTTTCTTCAGTTTTTTATTTTAAAACTTTCGATTTTTTTCTTCCCTAATTAACATACAACAACATAAATCCTAAATTATATATATATATATATATATATATATATATATATATATATATATATATGCTCCATTGCAAATGGGTCCCGTGCAAACGGGTATGCAAACCACTGAAGCCGTTATTAACCTAAGCCGTTGTTGGAAACAATTTAACACTGAAGGCTTCAGTGATTTGCATACCCGTTTGCACGGGACCCATTTGCAATGGAGCATATATATATATATATATATATATATATATATATATATATATGTTAGTTTATTTTCTTTAGTTTTTTATTTTAAAACTTTCTAATTTTTTCCCCTACTAATTTATACATGACCCAGATTTATTTCCCAATCTATACATGTAGCTTAGCAACTATAACTTAACTAATTAATTAATTTATTTTTAATTCTAATTCGAATTCTAATTTTAATTCTAATGAAATAAAACTCTATGGAACAACTCTCTCTCGTTCCTTGCTACTATCCCCTAAATCTAACAAATCATAGGATTGGCATCCATCTTTCCTTTCATGCCACCACCACTGTAACCTAGTGAAGATTTCTAGTGGGTTTGGATAAAGCTTTCATATGACACATTTATCATGAGGTCCTTAATACATCCAATTCTGCCAAAAGAAAAATTGATCTTTAAATGTTATATATATATATATATATATATATATAACATATATATATATATATATATATATATATATATATATATATATATATATATATATATATATATATATATATATATATAAAACAAGGTCGTCGCTGCACATACAATCATACCAAAGTTAGCGAATTGAGCAAAACTTGTTTTTTTGTTTGACATTCGGCCGCAGCCGCAGCAAAACAAATTGATACATATTCTTTTCCACCGTCACTTATGTGATATAAGGTTAAATTATTTATTTCATTATTTATCTAATTTTTTTTTTTGTGTGTGGCTGTCATATTATTTTTCTTTGAGTGCATGAACTACAATATTTACTAATGAGTTGTATCTAGTTTTGTGATATGTTAGATCATGATCTACTTACTTGACACTATAATCCAGTGTATTTAATTTATAGTTGCTTTAATATGTTATATTTGGTTATATTATGAAGTAGCATTCAATTTGTATTATTTTGCTTTTAATTATTAGTATATTTCTATATTCATTCAAGGGACATGCATTTGCAGAAAACCTTTTGAGTGGTACAATCAATGTAACAGGGAGAAGAGCACCAGCTGGGAACTACCAAATATCATAATTTTTGTGTTACAACTCAAGCAAGTTGATACAAGGTTACATGAAGAAGAAGAATCTTATGTCCTAATCTACATACAGGGAACATTGTTTTTTTAAAAATAATAATATTATTATGATTTTGGGATATTGATATGCTACATGTTTCTTTTTTTGTGAAAAATACTTTGAAGGTTTATACTTGATATTAGAAGTGGGTTCAAGTATAATATATTTTGTTCAGGTATTTTTGCTTTTAGCTGCTTCTGAGAGGAGCAAATGTATGTAAGATCAATGGTTTTATTATTATTATTATTTTTTATTTTTTATTTTTTCTTTGCCTAAATGGTGAGTTTTTCTAGTGAAGAGTGAGCTATTTTTTTTGGGTTTTAGGTGGTGTTGAGGGCCTGTCATGTTTTTCTTGTTTAATTAAACATTTCTTAACTGCAAACTACAAAATGCTATTTAGTTATTTATGCCCACCATTTAAAATAAAATTAATAATTAGATAGGGATTACGTGGCATTTAGTTGCTAAGTTGCATGTATAGATTGGGAAATAAGTTTGGGTCATGTATAATTTAAGATTTATCCTATTAATTCATGTTAGTTAGGGAAATAACTCAAAACTTTCTTAGCACCTTTTAGTGCTGAAGCTCCAAGATAGATTTTAAAAGCCTATGGCCTTGTCATTTCGCCCTGCTTTTCGCTTTACACAACATTGGTTTGGTTAATGTATCATTTCGTAGTTTCAACTTTATTAATGGTCATCTCCTTTGTTGAGAACCATCACATCCTTTTAATTTGCATTTTTCCTCTCTAACCTCGCCCTTACTCCATTAACTACCTTTGTATGAATTTCTTACAAACGTAGCAGTGGCGTTCATTGTACATGTGCTGGCCATATCAATTAGTTCTCAAAATCATGGTCTCACAAAGTTATGTTGTTCTTGCATTTTAATTAATAAAGCATGTGCATATGCTCTCTCAATTTTTTTGACAATACCAAGGTAATTAGATGTCGTCCTGTAAGGCATGTCGTTTCATCCTTTTATTCGTGAAAGAGTTATCTCTCGTTACATAATATTTCTGTTGTATATGCATATAATACATGCATGGAATTTACCATAATCATTTGACTGATGATCGAGAAACAATATTGTTACAGGTAAAGTTGCAAGCGCACAACACTAATACACAAGTAAAGGAGTACAGGAATGCTTTACATTGTGCTAGTCGGATCTTGAGTACTGAAGGAGTATGTTCTTGCACTGATTTTTCATTTATAGTTACTACCAGTACACTTACATGATACATGTCCATGTGCTTACAAATGCCCAGACACATAATTCTATTTACACAATGACATATACTATTTCAAATATGCTAAATTAACCTATTATGTATTTATCACATTTTATATTGAACGGACCTACTTTTTATCCTTCAACCAAATAGTTTGTTCCAAACTTATTATAATTTTAAAAGCAACAAGTTTAAAATTTTCTTTCCCATTAAAATCTAGTCTGATATATTTAACGAAAGAAAATACATACCTCAATGAGTAGGAAGAAATGTTTGAATGACTAGAATATTATGCTCGAGAAGAGTGAAAAACTAAGAAAATGTATTTTACACTTTGAACTCGTTGAAAACGTGTCCAACTTGTATCCATGAAGCATTCTATATCTCTATAGAAGTGTCCCTGTTACATAAATTGTAAACTTCCTGGTTCTTGGATATAATGGATGAAAAGAGAAACAAGTCACTTGATAGTAAAATCCATGGTGACATTGCACCGTAGCCATTGGAGTGGCCTGTATGGTGGTTGGGTAGGCTTTTCGGCTTTGTAGTGTGTGTGTTTGTTGGTTGGGGAGGAGGGCAGAGGGTTTGATCATATATGTACCTCATTATTTTTTGTTCCAAAATCCCCCATTGCCTTTAGTTAGAGGGGGATTCAAACTCAGGAGCTCCCACTTATCATGGAAAGAATGAGCTAAACTCAATTGGTACATATGTTACTTTTCTGTTTGTATGAATTTCTTCTGATGCCTGCTAGATGCACGAAAATACTTCTGCCTTCAGAATCCTAGTATAAACTATGGGCTGAAAGTGATTTTCTCTAGCATGATCTGAAGTTCTTCTTTGTGTTGTTTGTGATTTTTCTAAAAATTATTTATTATGATGCATCTGAGAGTTCTTCAGCATCTTACACGTACAGTGAAGTATTAGAAAATTAGAATACCCTGCGTATCCAACTTCTTAATTCGAAATTCTTGTAAGTTTCCTCACTTTAAACTTCGACAGGTGAAAGGATTGTACAGAGGTGCATCATCTTCTTTTCTTGGGATGGCAATTGAGAGTTCCATCAGTTTCGGCATCTATGTTCAAGCAAAGCAATTGTTGCAGGTGTATTTAAATGTAATCACGTAATATCTTTTACCAATTCACCTCATATAGTACAACAGTTATATGTTTGAATGATAATCATTTGATCAAGTTAGCAGTTATTGAATTGTTTTTATGGTTTCATTGCAGGGGGAAGCTCAAAGCAGTAAGCCTGACCTTCGAGCAATTTTCCCTTCTGCAGCATTTGCTGGGGCTATCATCAGTTGTGTACTTTGTCCTGCTGAGTTAGTGAAGGTTTGTGCTTGGAAACCTTCACTTGACTTTTTTTTCTTTCTTATTTGAAGTAATCTCTTTGGTCTTCCTCTTTTGACATGTAAAGATTTTCCCAGTGTAGAATGCAAGTTCAGGGAAGGGACACAGCAATTTCTAATTATGTGAAGTACTCAGGTCCTCTAGATTGTGCTCTCACTACCATAAAGACTGAAGGGGTGAGCACTGTGACCTTACTCTTAGCCTTTCTCCCCATCATTATTGTCATTAAACTCATATTACTTAGTTTTTAGATTAGAGGTATACTACGTGGTGGCTTCGCAACATTATTGAGAGAATCCCTTGGAACTGCAACCTTCTTTAGCACTTATGAGTTGAGCCGATATCACATGCATTTGCAACTAAATTCTACAACCTCTACTCATCGTCACAAGTCAAAGTTATTATCTGATTTGGGGATTGGCATCATTAGTGGAGGGGTTGCTGGAATGGCTGTAAGTTTTGACTTCTCTTTTATCTCAGGGCTAAATTACGAAAAGCTACTGTGAAGTATCGACCATTTTCCAGAAAACCAGTGTAAACTTTTTTTTGTTATGTTCCCATGAACTTTCTTGTCATACAATAATCTACCATGCAACCGATGTATTATCCAATTTGCCCTTCATAAGAGCATGGTCTTTTTCTGGATGTTTTGGAAACACTCGTGAGATTTTTTTGACATCTCTCTCTCTCTCTCTTTCTCTCATTGCTGTTATCTTCATCGTCTGTGTCATTATTACATTGTACCGGTAATTTACAAGTGCAGTGCATGTTTATGGTGTACATTTTCTCCTAGATTACAAAGTTACTTTTAACTTTTAAGTTAAATTTTATAACAGACATGAAGTGAATTTAATGATTATGCACATTTATGATAATGAGTTGATTGTGTCATTTTTCTCTTCTCAATTACTCATTAAGGGTGTTTTGTTATTTTACCCACAAAAAGTTATGTTTATATATCATATTTTCATAGTGTAAACTTTAAAAAACAAAATTTCAGACTAAATGAAAATTCAATTAAGAATGTTAGTATTATGTTAATGACTTATTTACAACTTGTTATTATTGATGACATTCTTGTCATTATTACCAACTTCCTGTAGAATTCCACTTGTGGGAGAAAAAGAGAGGCAAAATCTAGAGAATAATATCTTAACCTTGTGATGTCTTAGTTTATCACATCGTGTAACCTTTCCTTTAATTTAAAAATGAATTATAAGTTTTATTGAATGATAATTACTTCAAAAGTTATTAATGAACTAGATTTGCCCGTGGCCACGTGCCTACGGCACGTCTTCAGAACGATACAACATATGAAAAGTCTTGTAAACAGTAAATCAACAATTATGTAGCTGAAGTTTGAATGTATGACAATAATTAGTTGTAAATAAAAGTAAATAAAAGTCCATGTTTCCATTAGTATATGGTGAAAAATAATCATAAATTGGGGTATAAAAGTCCATGTTTCTATATATATAGAGAGAGAGAGAGAGAGAGAGAGAGAGAGAGAGAGAGAGAGAGAAAATTAAATAAATAAATGAGTTGTTTTGGGGGGGAATTTGAATTTGAGTTTTTTTTTTTGGGGGGGGGGGGAGGAATGTGTTTTGTGAGGTTAGATCTGGGCCTTTGATTTTGGGGGGATTGAAGGAGAGCCACTTGATAGCTTTCTTTGTGTTTTATTATATAGATTGTATGTTACAAATATGCATACTAATTTTTCTGTGGTCGAGCAATGCACATGTTGTTACTTAATTTTTTTGCCTATTTTTTTTAAAAGAGTTAATAGTGGTCAGTTGGGGTTAAGACTAATTCAAAATTACCATTATAAAATTATCATTTTATTTGATGTCTCTCTATATGTACACCTAAGATTGTTCCTCGACTTCTCTGGCAAAGAAAAGTGGGCTTCACACACTTTCAAATATATTTTTTGAAGTAAGAGAGGGATGGAAGCAGAATTAGAGTGTTGAGAAAGAGGGAAAAAACTACCATGAACTACTAGGAAGTAGCAAATGGCAAATTGGGCAATTTGCATCCACAACATGGTAGTTTTTTGTGTGATAAGAAAGTTCATGGCAGTGCGTAAATCAAGCAAGTTAATGGTAGTAATTTAGAAATGTTCGAAACTTCATGGCAGTATTTTTTTGCAGTTTATCCTCTATCTCAGTACCAATTCATAAGCATTTGCCTTATCAAGTGTTCCTTCTTGGCAGTTCTGGGCACTTGTATTGCCATTTGACGTTGCGAAAACCATAATACAGACTTCGCCAGATCCAAATTCTAGTCGCAATCCTTTCAAAACCCTAGACTCGGTACATATCTTTAGTATTCTTTTTCCATTAATGATAATCTCTTTCAAATTGTCTAATTTGTTTTTGATTTTTGATTTTTGATTTTTTTAACATTTAGATATATAGGAGAATAGGGATTAGGGGTTGCTATGCTGGTCTTGGGCCCACATTAGCAAGGGCATTTCCTGCAAATGCTGCTGCTATTGTTGCTTGGGAGTTTACTGCTAAGTTCTTGGGAGTCAACCGACTTAAAGCTGAGGCTGGTTAAGGTTTGTACTTTGTAACTTATGACTTAATGAATTCTGTTGCCATATACAATCATAACTCTCGTAAAGTATGCTTTCTGTTTCCTTGTCAAAATTTCCAGGTTTTTTATTAGGTTTATTGCTCTTCCTGCTCATCTTTCAACTTCCAAGTCTACAATGGCGATATCTGAATGTTTAAACTGTATTGACATCAGTTACTTGGATTCGCACTTTTTACCTTATTATTATTTTTATGGATGATAGTGAAGTATTTGACACCCATCATTCAGTTGCATCTGCAGCTCTCATGACAGTGAATTTATAGGAATCATATAGGATTTGTGTCACGCCCCGCTCCCCAGAATACGGAAACACGGGCACGTAACCGAGGCCCAGCGAATGATGTGGACACATCATTCATAAGCTGTATATTAACTCAACAACAAGATAACAAGATCAACCATGCTAGCATATAAAATCACAACATGATAACAGAGTACATGACATATTACATGAACATAACCAACAACTGGAAAGAAACATAGTTACGGGTCAAACACGCCCGAATTACAACAAGATTACATGAATAAAACATAAACTAAAATAACATGAAAAATAAACATGACTAGAATCTCTGTTCAGCAACACCTTCAGGTAGTTCTCCATCTGGACCTGCAAGTATATTATTACAAGGAAAGAAACAAGTGGTACCCGTTAATGCAAGTCACGGGCCGTAAATGGTACAAGCTACGGGACAAAAATAGAATGAAACAAAAGTAGGAAAGAACAAGAAATCAAGAATCATATAATAGAGCAAATACAACATATGACAAAATCAAGAACAAGATATCGTGGAACAAATAGCATGCATGTGAACAATTAAATAATCCATAGTAACATGTAAGATGTAAACGAGTAAGCAAGTAAACATGTCAAAATAAACGAGTAACATGTAGACAAGTAAACAAGTCATCATAACCATGTAACATATAAATGGATCATGCAAGTGTACGTGTCATGTCATATCTTTTATTAACCTAACTAGGTAGCACTTCATGCGTCCCATACCACATGGTTGCTATCCACAATCAAGTGAACGTTTAGACTAGTGGTGGATTCTATAGGTCACGTACTTGGAAAACATATCCAGTCAAGTCAAGTCAAGTAAAGTATATAATGTATCAAGATACGTGCAATGTGGACATAGTGTAACGTAGCGTGAAACATAGAACATAAAGTTTGCAAATTTACAATTTGCAACTTGCAAATTTGCGTCGGGGAACCACGAGCCCCCGTCCGAGTACGCTCTTCTATATTGTCCACTACTAAATCTTTTCCCTTTATACCCCGGCTTGTTATCTTTTTAATTACAATTAAACATGAACAATAACTACATGCAACAACAGGGACGGGTAACATGGCAAGGGTAACATGACAAGATCAAGGTATCAAGACTTATACGAGGCAGGAAATATATTTCAGGGCTTATAAAACATATGATGCAACTAATGACATGCATAACACTTAATCAAGAATGAAATATATTATAACAACATGCAACCTAATAACAAGCAATTCATGCACAATATCATGTGTAATAGTATATATGTGTATCGTGTTCATGCAACGGACATGGCAACAAAGTATTCGTGATCTTGTACGAATACGGGATACGGATTATGTATAGAAACAGTTATCAATTCGACTTATGAATGCGAATTGGAGTCAAAAATAATATACTTGCGGTATTTTTTACAAAGGCTTGTACTAGAATAATAAAATTGTACAAGAGACACTTGCCTGGTAGTTGACGACGTTGAATTTAAAGATAGAATAACGAGATCAGTATCCCGGGCAGCAGAACAAGTGCGAGATAATTGGCAACCACGCCAAATCAACAACTCCAATAATAGCAAACTTCAACAACTCCAAGGCAGCAACACTCCAAACAGCAACTTCACGAGCCAAACTCCAAAATAGCCAACAACTCCCTTCAACAATTTCAAGACAGTAACTCTTTCCAACAACAACTCCTAGAATTAGATTCCAACACAACACCCAACACACTAGCACACCAAACAATAGTTAATAACCCCAACTCACTACAGCCAATCAAAATCTCCAAATCCAATCACCAAACAGTAACCAACTAATAATCCCCAGTGCAACTAATCCAATCTGTTTTCTCCTTCACACAGACACCAACCCACCAAAATAACTAAACAACAACCAATAAATCCCCAAATCCACTCGTCTTCTTCACGGCAAGACAGAGAGAGAAAAGAGAGAGAGAGAGCGATGGCGGGAATGGGGAGCGGGCTGCGATCGACGAGGGCGAGCGGGGTGGCGACTGAAGGCGGCGCAGTGGCGGAGGGAGCTTGAACGGGGAAGGCGACGGAGTTCAAGCAAGGAGACGGAGAGGGCTTCGGGGTGGATGGCGTCGACGAGGGTGTTGCGAGGTTCGAGCGGAGAGGGCGATAATGGTGAGGGGTTCTCGGCGGCGGGAGGAGCAGTGACGGTGGCGCTGCGTTCTTCGGCAGAGGCTGAAGGAGAAGTCGGAGGACTTCGGTGCTGGCGGCAATGGTGGACGACTGCGGAGGCTTGAAGGCGGCGATGGAGGGGTTCGTCAAGTCGGGGCTGGCGGCAGGCGAGGGGAATGGTCGCGACGACTGGTTGGAGCAATGGCGGAGGACGGCGGAGTGGATTGCGGTGCTGCTGAGTTGAAGGGGACGCGATGTGGGGGTGAGCGGGATGAAGGAAGAAGGAGGATGGTTTGTTTACTCTGTTTTTGTTTTGTTTGGTTGAGAACAGAGAGAGGGGGAGACAGTATGGGAGAGTGGGAGAGAATGAAACGGGAGAATTAAATAATTGTATAATAAGAAGTGAAGTAGTGGGGTAGTTATGAGGAGATGGGGGAACGTGCAGTACGGGTATTAAGGAGATGTGGGGAGTTGGAGTACGGGACAGAAAGTGGGTGTGGAAAAAATATTGTATACGGGTGGTTGTGTAGGGCAAATCTGTACAAATATGGGTATTGGGTTTGGGCTTAGTTCTTGGGCTTAAAAATAAAATAATATGATAATATTGGTTGGATTGGGCATCAAAATAATGGGCTCAAATATTTAAATGAAGCAATTAGTGCATTGGGCTAATCAATTGGGCTCAGATTGATTAATTAAATAAATAAGATCAAAATACAAGTTTGGACTTTGGATTAATTTAATAAAATCAAATACAAATTTGGGCTTTAGAATAAACAATTTGGTTTCAGAATAAAATCAAAATACAACTTGGGCTTAAAATAACAATTAAACAATTGGGCTCACATTTAATAAAATTAATAATGTAAACTTGGGCTTATAATAGACAATTGAGTTTATAAAAATAGTTTAAATAACGAAATCAATTAGGGAAAAAAATAGTTAGGAGATACTGAGGATTTAAATACGGAAAAATACTTTTAAAAATACGTATTATTGAAAACAGGGGTTACAATTTGTGAGTAACAATAAGGTTTAATTGAGTAAATTGATTATTAAGGCAGTGGATTCAAGAATTCATTTTTCAGTTGTGGGTGACATAATGGATGCTAATGTCTGATTATCTTTGTTTTTCCTTAATAGTTAAGGTGCAAATGTCAGCACTTTCGTTTTGTTATTAATGATCTGTTTCCTCTCTTTTACTTTTATTAGTGAGATGTTAGCATTCACTTACTGTTATGTTTGCTCTCTTTTCCTGATGTATAGTAGTATCGCATTACATTTTTACATATTTATTTACAGGTCCTATGGAATATATGATCGTCTGATTTCATAACAGTAGAGATAATGTTTGATCTTTAGTTAAATCCTTACCAAGTGCTTTGTTTTAGCCTCAGCGTCCACCTATTTATAGCCTTATGTTATCATGGAGAAGAATAATGGCCAATGTTGGAGTCTAATATGTTTTAATCGTTTTTGAAGTAAAACTGAGAGTACATAATAAAAAGTCACAAACTAGCCATAACTTACAATAGATTCAGGCCTGTTTGGAATTTACGGGTACAGGGTCTATGATAATTGCAGGTTAATTTTTATTGGGTTTACCTCGACTTTGAAGGTGAGATAACTTGAAAGTACCAACTCCAAATGAAGCTAAACATCTCAAAGATACCTAGAAGTATGTTACTTCTGAAGAAAATATCTAGAGGTGTGATAACCTTACCTTTACCTCTGGCTATCTTAACCTTACCTTTACATCCAAACAGATGAAAGATTGGAGTTACAGTTAATTTGGCGAGGAAGATGATACCAATCAGATACCAATCATGCTAGTGTTTGAGTCAATAGTTTCCATCTTTATTACTGTCTGTATACTAGAGTTGGGAGACGTGGGTTGTGTGTTGCATGTATGGTGGGCAAAAGTAATTGTAAGTGATACTTATACGTGTACTGCATGGCCATTTGATCTAGTTATTATTAATTCTCTCCGCAGAGTATATTCAGAGTTGGCAACTTTCATCTTCTCCACTGTCAAATAAGTTCAACCCCACACCAAACCTTTCGCTAAATTTTAACTATTTTATATACTAGGACTACAAAATATATTTATAAACTTAAGGTAGCAACACATAAGATAGAAGGTACATCCAAAGCTTATCTGAACTTTGTACTTGCTATTTGAATGGTAACTAAATTTTCGTGCAAAAAAAAAAAATTCACTCACAGTTTCAAATTTCATCCTAATTCAAGACACATAAATCATATCAAACTGAAATATTGTTTATTCATTCTTTGGGCATATCAGATGTTACAGGTAAATAAAAGATCTATACCTGAACCTGATTTATTTTTCTTAGAGTAACATTCACTCTTCCTTGAATACAACAGTGACATGATTATTAAAGCCACTAGGCCAGTCAGACTCTTCTAATGGTAAAATAAAGAGATAAATAACATCACCATCACAAATTCCATACTCTCTAAGAGTAAATTGGTCATTCTTCAGAAGACACCCACCCTTCAGCATGAACAGCAACCTTTTCTCTTCAAATCCCTCCTTGGTGGCTGTCTCTTTCTTTAGATCTGCTACAGTTGCTTCTTCTCCTATCTCTATGTAGAAAAACCTGCCTGTAATTATTTCTATACCCAACCTCATCTTTTCTTATTTTCATTCAGTCTCTGCAAAGAACTCTATTTAAAGTGTAAATTCTAAGACCATTCATAGAACCTTTGTGGTTAATTATGGAAATATAATCTTAGTTGGATTCAAAATCTTAATGGCACGAGTGTCCTTCTAGAGGAGGAAACTTATTTAGGTTACTAATAAATTCATTGCCCAAAATTCTCCAATTGTTCAACTCATCAGATAAATTGCATGGTCACAAACAAAGAATCTGGCTATTAATATTCAAAAAATAAAGTAAACAAGGACACACATATATCTGGCGAGATTATGCTTCTACACAAGGATGTTTATTTAGGATAGTAATAATTTCGTTGCCCCATATACTTCTATTCTTCAATACAGAGAATTTATTCAACAATTAAAAAAAGGATACGAGGACACAGAAACACACACACAGACAGACAGACATGTAAATAGGAAGATTATCCTTTTATAGGTTAAGATGGTAATAAATTCATTCCCCAAACATCCCCACTTGTTCAACTCATTAGATGAATTGCATCTACACATAACATAACCCAAACATTGGACACAGCAGTCAAGAACAGTATACTAAGAGACATATATTTAGAATAGTAATAAATTCCTTGCCCAAAAAACTCGTATTGGTCAGTTCATCTGATAGGTTGCAGTATACAGAGACAAACACATAACATAACGATTCTTAAAAAAATGAGTATTGGGACAACTACACACAAATATTAGTTTTTCATATTTATTCACTATTATAAGTAATGATAATTACCAATGCATCCATTCATAACAATCTTATAACTTGAGTCGTAATATTTTGGGGCCATTGGATTTACATCCAGTGGTTAGGATCTCATTAGTCATTACTTATGTAATAAAATCATAACCATTGGCGATAATTTCTAAATGTATTTAGCAGGGAAGGATTTACATGAAGTGGTTAGGATCTTATTAGTCATTACTCTAATGGGCTTTACCTTAATGTAGAAGGCCCATAAGATAAATTTTTCGAATGGTGGATTCAAGCAGGCTGTCAGTTGCTTAGGCTTATTTGCAGGTTTAGGTATTTGGATCCAGCTTTCACATTTAACGATTATGGGTCTTCTTTGTGCTCACAAACTTTTGGTACCATGAAAGGGAAGAGCTTGTGGCATAGCATTGGAAATCTTTTTGATCAAGCGCTTTGACATGAAAAAAGGAGTTAACTAAGGGTTGACCTAGAAATATCAGTTCCATGACACTCACTACGTGAGTTCTGTTTCACTTGATATAGAAGCACACCTCTTCATTCTCCCTCCCCTTTTGAGCAATTGTTCCACTATTTGAATTTAAAAGTTAATAAAATACGTCTACATGCTGGTAAGATGATCCAACTTGCTAATTGACGGGTTAGACCAGGTTGACTACTAGCAATTTGTTTCTAGGTAATCTTTTTGCGGACTTGATACCCTATTTTTAGGGTATTACCCGTAGGTATCTGAGGATCCACATCAAAATCCCGAGGTCTAACCATAACTAGGGAGTTCTCATAATGTAGAGTAGATTAAAGAAGAAATATGAAAAATTACATTCTTATCTTAGATATTTTAGAAGGCAAAAGGAGAAATCGGACATATCGTACACTAGCAATCTGATGAAATTCTGGACAGATGATCTTAGGCGGAAACTCGAGTTACCCCAAATAAATGCCAAAAAGCTAAGTGAAAAAGCAAAATAAAATTTTATTTACTTATTGCAACTTTTTGAATGATTTTGCAAATATTATTAAACTATTTTATCCAACATTGTATTTCATGGATTTGCATCACTACCTTCTGAATACCTTATTATGCTACAAAAAGTTAACCATAAAGTTTCGATAGCACTACAAAAACTACAACATAGGCCCAAAGGTCATCTGAGTTTCCATAATTGCTATTTGAACGATCAATAATTAACTTTTCCTTAAAAATTAACTCACAGTTTCAAATTTCAGCCAATTTCAAGACACAGAAATCATATCAAATTGTGATCTTGTTTATTGATACTTGCAGCACATCAGATATTACAGGTAAATAACAGATCCATACCGGAACCCTGAAATACATACTGTCTTATAGAGTTATTCTTTCTTGTCAACAACAGTGACATAATCATCAAAGTCTTCAGAGTCACTAGGCCAATTGGTGTCTTCTAGTGGTAAGAAAAAGAGATAAAGAACATTACCATCAGAGATACCATACTCTCTAAGGGTACACTGGTCGATCTTCAGAGGACACCCATCCCTCAGCGTGAGCAACAATCTGCTCTCTTCAAATCCCTCCTTTGTAGCTATCTCCTTCTTCAGACTCTCCACAGTTGCTTCTTCTCCTATCTCTATGTTGAAAAACCTGCCAGTAAGAATTTCTATGCCCAACTTCATCTTTCTTACTTCCATTCAGCCTTTGTAGAGAACCACATTTATAGTGTCAATTTTATGACCACCGCAAGCATATCTATGTTTAAATTGTGTTCATCGGGACCTGACATAAAATTCATGCACGAATTTCTAGCGGATTCATTGCTAAAATTAATTTACTTGCCCTTCCCATAGTGGCCCTTCAAATATCAGGAAACTATACAAGGAACTTGACATATTATAGAGGTAACGGTTCAAGGTTCCGGGCTAAGAAAACGCGTAGAATTTTTTCCTACCAAATAGAGAGTGATATTGTTTAGCACCAAGGACGAACTATTGTTTGGGCAACTAAGATATAAGCAACGTGTTTTTCTCATAGAAAATCCAATCCAAATTTGAAATTTATTTCCTTGTTTAGCACCAAGGACGAACTATTGTTTGGGCAACTAAGATATACGCAACATGTCTTTCTCATAGAAAACTCGATCCAAATATGAAATTTATTTCCTATTTTGCAGTTGTGCATGCATGAGTAAGCATTCCATAAATTTCACTGTCACATGAAGCCTGGAAATTCAGAATGATTTTCCATGCTTGACATTGAGATCCTAACTCGTGCACTAGGTTGGATTAGGATATTACCAAGTTAAGGTCTTTTAATGAGAATGAATCATTGCTCTGAACACTTGGATGCATGCCACATGTTTTGTCAATATCGAATTTATCTTTGTATGCATGCCACATGTTTTGTCAATATCGAATTTATCTTTGTATGGTGTACAGGGCCGGCCCTGAGTTCCCGGGGACTCGCGGCGAACTTCCGAAATGGGCCCCCCCATACACTTAAAAAAACATGTATACAAAAAATTTGCACATTGTTGAAAGCAAAATATGCAAAATATATAAATTTGTTTCAAATCACTCAAATTTAAAGTCTCAAACTCAATTCAAGTCTTCAAGTCTAAACCCAAATAATATCTTTTTTTAAAAGGCTAAAATAATTATTTTTGGGGCCCTTAATAACAGTATTTTTCTTTTACGCGCAAAATACGTGCCAATATGTACAAGGAAATTACAAATTTGGGGGCCCCTAAAATCGCAAAACGCCGGGGGCCTGAGGCGGCCGCCTCACCCACCTCAAGGGTGGGGCCGGCCCGGATGGTGTATACAAATTAGGCCTTTGGATACGAGAGAGAATATCATTTTATGTACCACTTTATCATAACGTATTATCACATCAAAGATTTTCATTTCTTTTGAGTTACATGCAGTCTCCTAAAATTTTCAAGACATGTCAAGCTATATGATTTGTGCTAAAACTGTTAAGAGTATGCCAAATACGATCATTGTTGTGTGAAACTTGTCAGAACCTTGCTTTTACTCCATTCTTTCACTAAAGCTTTCTAGAGCTCTTTAGGCCTACTTCAAAATCTATGATCATACTATCTTCTATAATTTCTTTTCCTAGTTAGACAAATTTCTGTTGTTAATTTTACGAATTGCAATTATGAATTGAACTATCCTGTCAGTTTCTCCTTTATTGTAATTGTGCTTTATTTTAATTTTGATACAATGTTGGCTCTTTTTGTGGCTTAAGCCTTGAAACCCTAATCCTTGCCTTCCTGCAAAATTCCCCTTTGCAATTGCTTCAACATTGAATATAGTGAAGTACATGTGATTTCACAATTTTTTTCTTTTCTTTGAGTGAACAGTTACATTCCACTAAATTTTTTAGGGTTATCTTGCAGATGTCCCTAATCATTTTTTCTTGCCTATAAGTTCTCAATCCATGGTATTTCCCTTCGATCCCTCAGTTCTCTTAAATTGTTCCAAGACACCACTAGATTTTGTCTTAACTGCTACTTAAGCAAATTTAACCCTACAGCGGGTAAAGTTTAAGGTACCCCTAATACAACCTAACTAACCGACTGTCACAATGGGCACTTGAACTATACCCAGACCCTAACATTGTTCCTAAATTAATTTATTGTCCTAACTATACCCAAATCCTAACCCCGAACCTCACGAGAGAGTTCCAAGTTCTAACAGATTTTAATGGTGGGAGAATTAAGCTTCTAATGGAAGAAGGTGGGGACAGATGAAGTGAATGGTGGATTAGGAGATTTGAGGAGAGGGATATCAGATAAGTAAATGGGATTGATTGAGATTTCAAAGATGGTTTATTCAGAATGGAAGATCAAATAGTTCACATAAATTTTATAGTAGATTTTCAACTACTGTTGGGGTAACTTAACTAGAGAGACTTAGCCTCAGAAACAGAGACCTACAAGAAAATACCTTGTAATATATGCAAAAAGCACAAATTTATAAAATTTGTCTCAGAATAAGAGAGAACGTTACATGTTAGAGGAGAAGAAAACGTTGATGAAATTCCTAAAACAGTCAATTTTAGAGTATATAGTAAGCACACCAAAATGATAGCTGAGATCCATACAATCAGAAAATAGCATACCTTCAAGAATCATACATGCTAATACAGTAATTTCTACAACAATACTGATACAGAATCCTTGCAATAATAATTTATATAAGATGCAACTGGATGACTTAGAGAGCTCAACATGCTTAGAAGTAGGATTAGTTGATATCATTTCTTATTTGATCTAAAAATCTTAGCACACCGGACTTTCAGTATTCATCTCAATCAGCCTGCCAGGCTGCCACAGATTGTGTGTATGCATTGGCTCAAGTCTTCTTGAATTTCAGAGGATTCTTTTCTTCGTTGTTGGACCAGCCAAACGTTGTCAACAGCTTTTGTTTGCCTCATGAAATTCCAACGACTAATGGAACTATAATTTTAGGGGAATCAGAAACACACAAACTATGACAAAAGTTCAATAGATAGAAGTGAATAATTAATTATATGGTGTATGATTAGGCAATGTACTCTCCATGCCAGACTTATGAGCATTTCAAAGAAGTGACTATTGCATATACATAAATAAAAAATTTATGCATATTATAAACAATTTAACCAGAGAGGAGGCTACAATTTTTGCCAACCTGCTCATTTCGCCGTGCCTTTGCTTCCCTTGTAGACTTTCATGTAAAACTAAATAAAGTGCCAAAACGAGAGCATTATTTTGTGTTCTAGGATGTATGCATGGTACCAAAAAAGCTTCCGAAATTTCAGGGAGTTGACTGTGAAAGTTCGCACTTTCGGTGTGAAGGCTTGATACTCTCATATCTCTTCTTATGTAGAGATAAGTGAGTCTACTACCTCACAACTTGGGCTTTGATTTAAACCCATACATTCCATTATGAACTCTCATTGAGCTGAAACTATTGTTAAGTTTTGTGAGAAATTAACAAAGGGAATTATGGTTAATATCTAGATCTAAGTTGCTTGAGATATTCACCCTAGGTATCAAGATTGGAATACCTAAACTGCTATCACAAGCTAGTATTTATGGAATAAATATTGGCTTGTGTATCGGGTTATAAGCCCACAAACCCGCATTCCAATATCCAATCAATTGTACGTTCAATACACGTGTTACTCATATGCACTTGTAATATTTATATATAGAGAATGTACCCATATATCCAACAATCTTCTCCTATATTCTCAATATATAAAGTACAGAATTATCTCATCAGTTCAGTATAAAACTGACTGGCTGATAGCAGTCCATAATATAAGAATAACATCATAAAAGTATAGTTTCATAAGAACCAATATAATTATAAATCTGAATAGTTCAATCAAGACTAAACCAATATAATTAAATAGTTCCAAACCATATCCAATTCAAAATAGTTCATAAAGACTAAACCAATAGATAAAACAAATCATAGTCTCAAAACTAAACAAAGTAAATAAACTTCAAACCAAATTAAAGAGTTTTAAGCTCAAAATGCCGTCTTAAACTCGAGAAGTTCTTATCAAGCAAGTGATCAACAATAGAAAATTCTTGCATGCTGCTTCATGATTATTCCTCCATATCGAGCAAATCATCATCTTCAAAATCGAGATCTAGGATTCCATCTCCACTATCTTTGCTAGCATATGTTTCTCAACATTGCAAATAAGAATTTCATGAGTCATTTCTCTTAGAATTCAAACAGATTGCATAAAAGTATCTAGTTCAAACAAAAGAACTTAGTACAATTCAAATTAGCTAGCAAGATTTTAACACAAGCATCACAATTAAGTATCTTTAACAAATAAAGTACATGAACTTTTATAGTTTCACACAAGAACCATACTATGTTTCATATTGGAATGAAAAGACTGCCATTTCAATCACAGTTTAACACTGAATCATCAAAATTGGAATGAAACATGTATCCATAAAAGACATCATCAAAATTGGAATGATATTTAAAGACAATTTAATCATCGGAAACACATCGACAAGTTTTCATGTTTCGTATTGGGGAATAATATGATTATTCTAAATAAATTCTCTAGATATATACAATACCATAAAAATTGGAATGACATTATATATTTGTGAAATTTATGTGGAATCATCAAAATTATATAAAACATGCCAACTGTCAAATTGATGCTTAAGTTTGAACTTGTCTATAGTTGTTATGAGTTCTAATTATCAAAATAACGAGGGTGTTAAGGTCTTTATTACTCAATAGCTCTTAACCCCATTTCCCCCACAGTTTTGACAATTAGACCTCTTTGTAGTCCCTTAGTAAGGGCATCAACCATATTCTGTTTGGATCCCACATCAATGAGGGTAATAATTCCTTGCTTAATGAGATAGTTCAACTTTGTCTGTCTAAGATCGACAGTTTGTCTCTTACCATTGTAAAGAGTATTAGTTGCTACAGTTTTTGTAGTTTGGTTGTCGCAAAATAAGCTGAGAGTGGTTACTTTAAACATTCTCAATGGAATATCTAGCAATAGGTCTCTCATCCATTCCGCTTCTTCACCAGCACAAGATAGCGCAAAGAGTTCAGACTCCATAAATGAGAATGCAATGTCTGGTTGCCTTTTAGATTTCCATGACACAGCTGCTCCTAGTGTAAACACGTAACCACTAGTGGATCGACTTTCACCAAATTCTGTGCACCATGATGCATCAGAATATCCTTCCAAAACTGAAGGATGTCCAGAGTAGCACAAAGCCAACTCTTGAGTACCACTTAGGTAACCCATCTCAAGGGCATTCCAATGTGACTTACTGGGATTATTAGTGAATCTGCTAAGCATGCCTACCGCAAAGGCTATGTCTGGTCTAGTGCAGATTATTGCATACATGAGACTTCAAATTAGTTTGGAATAATCCAACTATCTCACTGTTGCATCATCGTTAGGTGTCAACTTATTGTTATAATCATAAGGTTCTTTCAAACATTTTGCAATCACTGTATCCCCACTTTTGTAATACATTATTGATATAGTGAGATTAATTAAGGAATATTCCTTGCCTACCAAAACTCACTCTCATACCTAATATAGTGTCCACAACACCTAGGTCCTTCATGCAGAATTCTTTGGATAGCATTGTTTTAACTTCAACTACAGTTGAGGGGTCGCTTACAACAACAAGCATGTCATCAATATACAAGCAAATTATAGCAATTTTATTTGATAGATCACGAAAATAAAGGCATTTATCAGAATTACTAGATTCAAAACCTAAGTTCTTTATTGTTGTATCAATTTTTTCATGCCATAGTTTTGGTGCTTGTTTTAATCCATACAAAGATTTTACCAATTTGCAAATTTTGTTCTCCAAACCTTTAAGTACAAAACCTTCAGGTGGGTTCATATAGATTTCTTCATTAAGATCTCCATTTAGGAAATCAGTTTTAACATCCATTTGGTGAATAACAAAATTTTCAAAGGATGCAATGGCAAGAAGAATCCTTATTGTAGCAATATGACAAAAAGGTGAGTAAACATCAAAATAATCTACCCCACTTTGTTGAGTATAACCTTTAGCTACTAGTCGTGCTTTATACTTTGCTACAGATCCATCCGGATTAAGTTTCTTCTTCAAAACCCACTTGTTCCCTATGGTTTTAGCCCATTTTGGCAGATCAACTAATTTCCAAGTTTTATTTTGTAATAAACAATCCATCTCATCATCAATAGTCTCTTTCCAAAGTAAACCATTCCTAGACCGAAGGGCTTCTTTTACACTAGGTGGATCAGCCAACAGTGCATAAGTTACAAAATCATCATCATAGGTTCTAGGTGTCTTATTTCTGATGGAGGTTCTTTTAGGCTCAATTTTATTTGTAATTTCAGTGTCAGTTATGCTAGGTCTAGATTCTGTTTGTGAATCATTGACTAAGTCTATGTGGCCAGATAGTGTTATACCTTTGTCTTTGATGAACACATCTTCAAAGAATTCTGCATCTCTAGATTCAATTATCTTATTGAGAGATAGGTCATAAAATCTGTATGCCGCACTATCAACTGCACTTCTTAAATACACACAAATATTTGTACAAGGTCCTACTTTATGCCTTCTAGGGTCTGGTATTCTAACAAAAGCAATAAAACCCCATGTTTTTACTTTATCAAAACTCGGTGTGTGTTTATGCCATAACTCATAAGGTGTTGCAGACAGTTTAGAGTGTGGTAACATATTAAGAATATTATTAGCAGTCAATGCAACCTCTCCCCAAAAATTCGAAGGCAATCCAGCAGTCAATAACATAGAATTCAACATTTCTGTGAGTGTTCGATTCTTTCTTTCGGCTATACCGTTTGACTGTGGTGAGTAGGGTGCTGTTGTTTCAGAGATAATGCCATGTGAAGTGCAAAATTCTTTAAAACTCATTGATACATATTCCCCACCTCTATCAGATCTGAACCTTTTTATTTTAGCATTTAACTGATTTTCGATATGGTCTTTAAATTCTTTGAATTTATTAAGTGCTTAATCATTAGTTTTTAACAAATAAATATGATAACATCTAGAATAATCATCTATAAAAGTGATTAAATATTTCCGACCTCCTTGCGTCACAAAATTTTTAAAGTCGCATGTCTAAAATTCTTAATCCCAAACAGTAAAAAATGCTTTAATCTTTTTAAAATTCTTCTGAAAATGTGCAACTGACTATATATGAAGTGACATATGAGTCTAAAATCACATCCAGCTATGATATTGCTAAACGGAATTAGCCTGAACAACCAAATGAAGAGCTAATATTGGAAAAAAGATAAAAACTCTGAGATTTTAATTATGTTTAGATAAATGGACAAATAAGTTACTTCGGCTTGTTGTTTTGCTACTCAACGAAAATGTATTATTATGGTGACTGTACTATATAGCAGAGCAGAATGTATTGTTTGTTTACTGCCCAAAATGCCTAAATTTCTATTCGCAACTATAAGTTTCAGGGCTGAAATATTTGCTACAAGTTTGACCTTAACAGTCAGATTGCATTTTCCTTCAACTGAGGTAGTATGTAAGAGCATCCACAGTCGTTTGCTATAATTGCCATTTCCCCAAATTTTAGCAAACGAATAGAAAAGTAGCGCTGCAATCGTTTCTCATTTTCCCATATTTTGGCAAAGCTTCTATTCTCATTTGTCAAATATGAGAAACGAAATGAACTTTCTCAAATTATAAAGGACGGGGTATGATACCCCGTCTCTTCGATTAATTATTTTTTAATCGTATCAGACGGACGATCATACCCCGTCTCTATCATTAACCATTTTTTTTTTTTTTTAAAAGTGCTCAGACGGGGAATGATACCCCGTCCGGGGTATCAAACCCCGTCCCACAAATTTTCCACAATTTTTTTTAAAAATCTCCTCAGACGGGGATAGATACCCCGTCCGGGGTATCATTCCCCGTCCGGGAGATATATTTTAAATTTTTAATATTTTTTTTTTGTTTTTTTTATTCCTAATATGCCCTTCATGCATTCAATCCTATATAAATTTATACTGTTTCAACAGACTTGAAAGCCATGGGTATTAGGGTCAAGTGGCATTCAATCCAAGTGGCATTAAATGGGCCTGATTTCATGGACGGGGTATGATACCCCGTCCGAATAGAAAGGTGCCTTTTTTTTTTTTTGAGAGACGGGGAATGATTCCCCATCCTACCCCATTTTAATATTAAAAAACGTGGGACGGTAAATCATATCCCGTCTCTAACGAATATGAGAAAAATTTAGCAAACCACTACTGCACGATCTGCGTCCATTTGCTATTACTGTAGCTGCCATTTTATAAGAAATGAGAAAAACGACTGTGGATGCTCTAACTGGTCATCGGTGTTTCCTTAACAAAGGGGTAAAGAGAAATATAAACTTAGTACAACTTGAAAAATTACTCAAACAATTGCAGATTAATTATCACTGCAGTATAAGAACCAGGAGTACCTAAAAGGCTATACCGGCTACTGAAAGATGTGCAGAAACTAAGCAGTAAAATAATAATAAAGGGCTAAAAAAATTAAGATGATATCTTTTGAATTCAGAGTCTCCAAAAGGTGATATATATGGTCTGAACTGCTTTGATACCACTTGTTCGAATTTCAAGTCGATGTTTTTGATAGTTTTATGGACAATATAGTTACAATGAGGAAAATAGATTTGTGCAATGTCATCTTATTGAGAATTTCTTTTGTCAAGGCTTTAGATTCAACAGTCTAATAGTATGCCACTTGCTAATGTGTACCATCTTGTTCTTTTATGTTTCTAGTTGTAATTCAGGTACAAACAATCCTCAAATTTGTGGATATGTTCAGTTATAACTTTGTGGAAGAAGCCGCGGCTGAATTTGGGGGATTTTGATGCGGCTGTTTCTTCTTTGATGTCGCGGTCTCATGATGCTTTTTCTGCAGTTTTTTCTGGTGACATTGCGTCATTCTTCTGGTGCTGCAGCTTCTGAAGATGCAGATTTGGGGTCTGTGGTGGTGTTTATTTAGTGGTTTGTAATTGTGAAGGGGTGTGTTTTCTTTGGTTGGGATAGATTTGTACTTTGTTCAGAGGTTTTGTTCTATGCTACTTTGTTGGGGAAAAAAAATTGTTTATTTGTTTTGGCTGGATTATCTTGGGTCCTGACTCTTTATACCAAAAGACCAAAAAGAAAAAAAAAAGGATAAAATTTCCTTTTTGCAATTAATTTGCTGTTCTGTTCCGTTTTCTTGTTGATGTTTTCCTTCGTCATAAACACTGAGAAGTCTATCAATGTTCAGTCTATCACTCTATCAATGTTCAGTCTTTTAACTTTATCTCCAAACTAGTAATTTACACGTGCGATACACGTTTTAATAATTTCAAAAGATAAAAATAAATACTCTGACGTAGGGAGGATTTAAACTGAAATCTTATTTATATTAGTTATGTACGGGCGTTGCACATGTTGGTAGAATGATAAAATGACATGACACTAAGGCCTTCTTTCATTATAATATTAGAGATTAGAGATTAGAGATTTATTTTCTAGTGTTATGGTTCTTATGGTGTATCTCCTTATTTTTCATTATCCTTGCATGTTTTTGGAGCAACATGATGTGGACTGTACAAATTAGGCAATCAATTTATGCACTGAAGGCCACAATGACAAACAAATTGCACATTAACAAGTAGTAACTACATCCATAATTTATTATATATAGTTTATGTAGAAATTAAAAAGTGCAAACAACAATAAGCACTTCATTTATTTACATAAACAAATATAATAGGCTCTTCCCCCTTTATTATAGACATATTACTTTACATAACAAAACCAAATTGCTGCACTCTTCTTCCTCTTCTCTCATTAACTGATTCTGTGAACATTCTAACGGTGGTTGCTCTTTGTTTCCCCGCTGTAGAGCCTACAGTCCAAAACCAAAAAATATATAGAATAATGAGAACTAGACAATTGGTGGATATATATATATATTTTTACTATGCCTAAAACTATTTGTACTTACAGGACAATTGTCAAAGTATTTGAGCTCACGAACTCGATAACTAAACTCGCCGTTGCTAATGGCGAGTTTAGTTGTTTCATGCTTACTGTTGGGACACGGCAAATTTAGTGCTAATTTTTAGTTCAAAATTTTCAATGAAGACTCAGACATTTATGTTTTGTTCATAATTTACAATGAAGACTCGTTCCCAACGGCGAGGACATTTACACTAAACTCTGGGAACGATGAGTTTAGTTAAAAAAAAAATTCTATGGAGTTTTTTTTCGAAAATTCACTAAGTCCAATAGAATGTTTCACTTTCCGTAAAAATTTCTACATGCTCGCTGTTTCCAACAGCGAGTCTAGTATAAATGTCATCGCCGTTGGGAACATCGAGTCTTTCAAAATTTTGAACTAAACTCGTTGTTCCCAATAGCGAGTTTAGTATAAATGTCTTTGCTGTTGGGAATGACGAGTCTTCATTGAAAATTTAGAATTGAACACGCCGTTGGCAACGAGTTTTTCAAAAAAATAGCACTAAACTCGTCGTATCCTAACGGCGAGCATGAAATAACTAAACTTGCCGTTGAAAACGGTAAGTTTAGTTGTTGAGTCCATGAGCGCAAATACTTTTGGCAACTGTTCATTTTTTGCAAATAGTTTCCAAAAGTGTCTTGTAAAAAAAAATCCAATTGGTGTGTGAATTGTAGATATATTTTTGTTCATTTCAATTATCTAGTTATAACCGTAAAACAGATCCGAACAATAAACAGCCAATATTAATTATATGACGGGCAGGATGAATCATATTATATTTTCAAATAGAAGTTAAATGCAAAAGTTCATCTATATACAACATGTATGGTAAATAGTATACCAGTCATAAACTGTAGGGGAGTTAGGTTGAGGCCTGTCAAAGAGATTAGCACCCAGTGTCCTGGTGTTGAGATTGCTCCCTGGATTGAACACACTCCTCCACACATTCTGCTTCCCAGCTGAAGATGGCGATGCCGGACTTCCCGGAGTCCCCGGCATCTTCGGAGATCTGCTGCTCTCCGTACCTTCATCTGTCATCAAAGATACATATCCTCAATTGTACCAAAAACTATTACTATTTACTAAATGTTTAGCATGCGCAATATATTGTATTTTCAAATTTAAAAAAATCTGTGCAATACAAATATATTATGCATTAATCTATGAAGCTTAGACACTTCTATTTAGCAACCATGTCGTATCCGAACACGACACTTTGTATTTTAGAGTACTTTTTAAAAGAAATTCATGTGTTCAATGTATCATATTCCATGCTTCTTAGTGCATAGCAATCATTAAAAAGCAAAACATTTGTGATTTACGAAGGAAACCTTTGATGAGTGAGGGCTTGGTAGAGAGCTTCCTGAGATTGCCAAAGCCCTCATCAGGGCTAGGTCCAGCCACCACATCATCCCACATCTTGTCCATTTTCTTATCTAAATAAATAAATAAATAAATAAATAAATGTTTCAAAACCTTTCCTTCCTTTTCTTTTCTGTTCTTTTCTTTTTGGGCAAAATGTTTGAGTTGGAGAATTTTGGTGATTTTGCCCCCAAAGTATTTATAAGGCCATGTTGGGTCTTGTCGGGTTTGGGTTTGGGATTCAATAAAACTAGCAGAAGATCCTATAACCCAATTTATGACATAGTATTTCAGTTAACTTGGACGAGTCGGGTCAAGTCCGGGTCGGGTTTTAGTACTCATGTGTATGGTGAGAAGTGAATTTAGGAGATAACCCAATTTTTCCCATAGAGGTTGGAATGAGTAAACCAACTGGAAATAGTTTGCCCGGTTCTTGTGGTTGGAGAGAAGGCGCGAGGTGAACACGTGGTTTTGTTCGCTTTCTGTGAGAATTAATGAAGATGGTGCAAAGTATTAGATTGGGTTTTACCTACTATAGAATATCTGGCTAAAAGTTACTTATATAGTTTGGGAAAGCGTCATTAGTGTAGGATATTGGGTTTATGTCTTACATACTATATTAGATAAAGAAGACTATGAAATAAAGGAGGTCGTCGCGAGATAGTGAAAGCAAGTCACAACAGCAGCAGCGGGGAAAAGAGAAGGTTGCGGTTGACTGTGCAGTCAACCTCCCACCTCTCTGGAATTGACGAGAGTTAAACAGTCGACCGCAACTTTGTGATGTTGATCGAGCGCTGCTGATGCATATTTTTGGTTCGGGTCTAGGAGATTCGATTGAAGCCCAAACTTGCCCTTCAGGTTAGATCGTGCAGCTTTTATCGTAAGATTATCTCTTCAGAAAAATCTAATGACTATTGTATCAAGATATCAAATTAGGGTTTCTCTAGATTATATAATCAATTGTAACGGCTCTAAGAACGATATGATTCTATTGAGTGCCGAGTAGAAGAATAAAGTACTTCATCTAAGAAGTGAGAGAACTCTCCATTGTAAATAGCAAGTAGTTCTAGTTAAACTTGAAAGAGGGTCGTGGTGAGAATTGTAATATTCTTGTATCTTCTCTAGTTAAAATAACATCTCGGTTCTTCCTTTCCCAAATTAAGGCAAAATCTCCAACTCGGACAATTCTTGTGTTCCTTGTGTGATTGGTGTGATCTAGTGTTTGCTTGGTGGTTTGTATTGATCGTGTCAGAAACTCAAAAATATCCTCTAGAGAGAATAATTTCCTAATAAGTGGTATCAAAGCATCGGGATCGTGGGTTTTATCGAGTTCCATAGAGAAGATGGCAAATAAAAAGATGAAAATCAAGCAGTTTGATGGTAAGATCAACTTCAATCTATGAAAAATGGACATATACGATGTATTGGTTCATAATGACTTGCACCTTGTCCTAGAAGAGAAGAAGCCAACTGACATGAAGCAGGAGAAGTGAGATGAGATTAATTTGAAGGCCTTGAGTTTAATTCGGCTGCAATTGGTGGACGAAGTTAAGTGTAATATTCTTGAGGAGAAAAGTTCTGTGAGTCTATGGACGAGACTCAAATCTAACTACTCGGGATCGTCGTTGTTAAGTCAGAAGGGTGCTACTACAGGAAGTCATCAATCAAACATAGCTAGTTTGACTAGTTTAGATGAATTTGGTAAATTTGAAATATGTTATCTTGTTTCAAGATATGGATTCGAGTTGGTATCTTGATTTGGAGAGTCCTTCTCATATATGCTTCGAGCGGGAGATGTTTTCTACTTACAAGTCGTCAACATGCCGTAGTGTGAGAACGACGATTGGAAAGATTTGTGAAGTAGTGGATGAGGGAACAATTGAATTAGAGATGCTAGATGGTAAATGGTTCACACTAGAAGAGGTCATGCATATTCATTCGATAAAGCAAAATCTGATATCCTTGGGGACTCTCGATTCCCAGGGCAGCAGGTACACAGCTCGAGGTGGAGTTTTGACAGTTTGAGATAGTCGATGTAAGGTGATGAAGGGTAAGAAAGGGGTTAGGTAGGGTCAACACAACTTCTACAAACTTTGTGGGAGCAGAAAAACTCGTCTCAGTGTTTGGAAGTTCATTGTTCCTAAAGCATCATCTAGTAAGCCGTCACTAGAATCACCGAAGCAATACTGTAATGTTCGAATACCGTTGGAAGATGGAGAGAGCCTTCAGGTAGGTGGAGTTCGTGTGGAGTGTGACACCTCCATGATAACATTTACTTGGGTGTGCCCTTGAAGGGGGCATACGATCGGAGAAAAACACATTGAGGTAGATTCAACTAGCAGAAGAAGCCATAGAACCAGGTTATTTATAAAGCAAAGATGAAAGGTCTAGAAGAGTTTAAATCACATAGGTGGATTCATGAGTATGCAATCCAAGGAGGAGATTGTTGGGTTTATGTTTTGCACTATGTTAGATAAAGAAGACGATGAAGCAAAGGAGGTCGAAGCGACGGAGCGAAAGCAAGTCACAACAACAGCAGCAGGAACAAAGATGGTTGCAATCGATTGTGCAGTCGACCGCCCACCCATTTGGAATTGATGAGAGGTCAATAGTTGGCCGCAACTGTGTGTGATCGACCGAGCATAACTGATGCAGATTTCGGGTTCGGGTCTAGGGGATTCAATTGAAGCCAAACATGCTCTTCAGGTTAGATCATGCGACTTTTATCGTTTCAGAATATCTAATGACTATTGTATCAAGATATCAAACTAGGCTTTCCCTAAATCTCTATATGATCAATTGTTTCGACTTCAAGAACGATATAATTCTATTGTGTACCGAATAGAAGAAGAAAGTACTTCATCTGAGAAGTGAGAGATTTCTCCATTGTAAACATTAAGTAGTTCCAGCTAGGCTTGAGAGATGATAGTGGTGAGAATTGTAATATTTTTGTATCTTCTCTTGTTGAAATAACATCTTATTTCTTTCTCCACCGGATTAAGGCGAAAACTTCAACCGAAACAATTCTTCTGTTTTTTTTGTGATTGGTGTAATCTAGTATT
This sequence comes from Hemerocallis citrina, assembly GCA_017893485.1. Classification (NCBI taxonomy): domain Eukaryota; kingdom Viridiplantae; phylum Streptophyta; class Magnoliopsida; order Asparagales; family Asphodelaceae; genus Hemerocallis; species Hemerocallis citrina. The sequence continues at coordinate 280,762,556 of CM030364.1, read as the reverse complement.
TGCTTGATGATTTGTATTGATCGTGCCGAAGACTCAACAAGATTCTCTAGAGAGAATAATTTTCTAACATTGTCTATGCTCTTGTTTATTTTTTATGTATATAAGCATTCAAGAAGAAGGTGTATAGTATTATCTTTGAATAAAAAGTTTGACTGATTTAAACACTAATCTACGTATAAATGAATGGTTGTGATTTGATACGTGTCCATCGTGAGCTCATCTAATTTGAGTCACAAAAGTAAAATGTAAACACCAAATTGAAATGAGTAATGCTACGTCCACTACCAATTTTACTATATTTCTCTTCACTATCTTAGGTGATACACTTCAATAGGTGAAAAATGAGAGGGCATGTGAGAGAACTTTCCAACAGAAGTGTAGCATCTAAGATAGTGAAGATAAATATACTAAAATTGATAGTGAATGAAGCCGTACTCAATTGAAATTTGCAATTTAATATTTTCGAGATATTTAAATAATAGTATGCTCTAGATAGAAGACAAACCAATATCCGTAGAAAATTTACCGAGGAAAAGTTTTTTTTTGATTGGCTACTACCACCCTACCTACCTAGTACCTGCGATGGTAACAAAACTCTCAAAGAGATCTAAACCCACTTTGATCTTTTGTGTTTGAGGGTGACTACATATACATGAGTTTTTATCCCAAACATATATTATAAATGCATTGGGGCTCACTTCTCACAAAAACATTGCCCCAATGCATTTATAATATATGTTTGAAATAAAAACTCATGTATGTCTAGCATTTTGCATTCAGTAAATCCCACTTGGTTGTCAATCTCCTTCAAAGTAACTCTCTAAAATTGCTGCTGCTTCTTTTATTTCTATACCCACACTTCTTTCTTAATTATTACTCCCTCCCTCTCAAAATATAAGTTTATTTTTTTATTTCAAAATATAAATCACTTTAGATATTTTAGAAGAAGTTTCGTGATTCTTAAATATCCATAAATTAATTTTCTATGAAGTTTTCAATTTTACTCTTGTTTTTATTTTTAAAGAGAAGTAATAAATATATATGGAGGAGGGCAAACAGGATATTGTACAATTAATGACTCATTTATGAGCTTAAAAACCAGGAATATATAGTAGTACTTTTACTCAATCATAGGTTGTTTCTTAATAGTCATGTAGAAACGTAATTTGAAACGAAGGGAAGGGAGTACTTCCATTCAATCTCTTTACTAAACCCTATTTAAATTGTGGTTTTAAAGGTATATGACGGTTGTATCCATCTAGTTGGTTTTCGAAGAGGATTTTTGTTTGAAGGCTGCTACATGTTCTTCTTAATGTGCTCACTAATGTAATTGATATATTAGATTCCTACGTAAAATTCAATTAGCACAACCAGTTATGGTATCTACAATCATTTAATTATATATATATATATATATATATATATATATATATATTATTATACAGATCATAGCAGAATGTATCAATTAGATTTTATGCAGAAATCACATCAACTAAAATATTGTGTACATTTAGCAGTTCTCATGGCATTAGCATACCAATAAAATTTATTGCCCACGATAGCTTTATTCAACTCACCAAACAAGTAAAAATTTATTGCCCAAAATAGTCTTCCAATTGTTCTACTCATCAAATAAGTACAAAATTCATTGCCAAAAGACTCCCATTATATTTCAGCTCATCATTTTACATTTTTTTTTGGTGTGAATAAATAACGGCCAAAGCACATTATTTTTTTAATTATTAAAATTTGACAAAATCATCATTAGATAACTTGGAGAAAAAACAATAAAAATCAATTAGATAATTTTTCTAAATTTCCAGACACCATAATAAAAATTTGTTTAGCATTTGTATAAATCCCTTTCTGCCGTATTCTATGTGAGTTTCTTTATGATGTAAGTTACGAAAATAAAGCATTTTGGAGGAGGAAGAAGGAATAAACACATAAAGGCAATTTGTGTCCAACATTAACCGACACAACAAATTAATTAATGAATGATTTATGCAAACTTAGTCTACAATTTAGATTGTTCGGTTGCATGTACACATACTATGTGCACAACTTTAGGTCACAAACTTAGTCTACATTTTGACATGCACATCGCATTACGCTTTACATATAGACTTCAGAGAGAAACGCTCAAACTCTTCCTCCTTGATGATCAACGAAGACAAAATTATCGAGGACATCGGGCCAGTTGCAGTCCTCTAATAACATAAAAGTGAGATAAATAACATGACCATCACAAATACCATACTCTTTAAGGGTACACTGCTCGTTCTTCAGTAACTTCCCATCCCTCTTCATAAGCAAGAGCCTGCTCTCTTGAAATCCTTCCTTGTCCATGATCTCCTTCTTCAAACTCTCGACGGTTGCATCGTCTCTGATCTCTACATAGAAAAGCGTACCTATAAGTATTTCTATACCCAGCATCATCATTTTTACTTGAGACCTAAACTCTGTTGAGATTTTTGTTGTTGTTGTTGTTGTTGATCGGGAACCCTATTTATAGTCCCATTTCGAAGTATACTTTGAGAACCAGAACCGAAAGAAGCCCAACAGTCCAAGCCCATCCATCTAAGTCAATAAAAGCCCGGCCTGGCCTGATTGGGCTTGGAAGCCCGGCCCTGTCCATAGATCATGGGCCCAGATATAGGGGCTGGCCCTTTGACTAAAGAGTTATCTATATAATAAAACACAAAAGAAAGCTATCAAGTGGCTCTCATTTAATATGATTGAAATTAATGGTCCAAATCTAACCTCACAAACATATTTTTCTGCCCAAAAGTTCCCCCTCCCCCCCCTCCCCCTCCCCCCAAACTCAAATTCAAATCCCAAAACAACTCATTTATTTATTTATTTATTTATCTCTCTCTCTCTCTTTATTTTCAGGTTTCAGGTTTGTAAATTTTCTGATTTTTTATACATTTTTTTTATTGCTCATGTTACATTAAAAATAACAAATATCTCATCAACCGTTAAATTTCATCATTTTCCACACTCAAAGTTCTAAGAAGTTGAATTTTACACCCCCATTTATAATTACTTTTCAACATATACTAATGGAAACATAGACTTTTATTTACAACTAATTATTGTTTTACTATTCAAACTTGAGCTCCATAATTGTTGTTTTACTGTTTACAAGACTTTCATATGTTGTATCGTTCCGAAGACGTGCGTAAGCACATGCCCACCGGAAAATCTAGTATATTTATATTATTCCATGTTTCACTATTATAAAATAAAAAAATTAAAAACATTACATACTTATATAGGCCAAAGTGTTGCTTATAACTGTGGCTAACTAAACTCCACCTAATCTAAGTTATCTCAACCCGACTTCTCATACAGAATAACTTAAGCTATCTATTAAGGGGAGGTAGAGTTTTTGTCTTAAAGAAAGAAGGGTTTAAAGATTTGTTAGCCAAAGTTTGCAAACCTCTGTACCAACTCAAAAATAACTTTAGCTAGAAACACTTTTTTTTTAATTTTTGGATGATGCATGTTTTAAGCCTATGTGGGGGTATTTGTGGTGCTCCAAGGCCTTAGCTCATAGTTCTTTTTGTAGTGGTTGCCTGTAACTTTTGGCATGTTAAGGTTGTAGCTCAAATAATAGTTTCGCACGGAATGTAGGAGACACGAGTGTCAAGTCAATTGCCTTGTCGAATCAATAGGGTGAGGCCTAGTTTTTCAAGGTAATTAAGCTTAGAGCGTCCACAGTCGTGATAGTTTAAAAACACAGAAATGGATAAATGCATATAGCAATTTATCACTTCGCTACAGTCGTCGAAAGCTATATTTTACCATTTTAATTTAAAATAATTTAAATCTGAGAACGGACGGTGCTTCAAATTGCGTCGGAGAAAAAAAAAAAAATAGGGTCAGACGGAGTGCCGTCCAACCAAAATTCAGTTGTTTTTAATACTAGTTAGATGAAGGGTCAGATAGCTATATACATTTAATACTAGTGTTTTTTATTTATTTTTTAGTTAGAAAAATTCCTTTTTTTGGAGGGCTGACGGTTAATTTTTTTTTGTGCGACGGCACTTTGAGTTCCGTCCTTCATATATGCATAAAAAATATATCGATTATCATATATAGCTAGCTACTGTAGCGATATATGCAAATTATGCATATTTGGCCAACGACTGCAACGTTATTTTTTATCAAATATGCATATTATGCATATTTACCTAACCACTAACGACTACAGATGCTCTTATGGAGCTTCGTCAGCCTCGCCAACTCAGCAACACTATATCTAGATGAATCTCGCAGTACTGGATCCATATACTAAAGACTCTCCAGCTCATCAGATAGTTCTCCAAATTTGCTAGGCATGTATTGAAGTTGGTAACACTGCGCTTACGTCCAAAAATATTAGCCCTGTTTTTGGAAATAAAAGGTGACCGAAGTCACCAATCTCATTAATGATAATTAACGGGATTACATCAAAAGTCTTACATAATCAAAGAGTGCTCGTCGGCACGACAAACAACAATAAAACATAAAACGGTGCTCATCGACACAACAACATCATATAGTGCTCTTCGGCACTTAAAGCAGGAAATCTAAAACCAGATGGTGGCACATAGGTCTCTCCTCCCTGATCGATCACCAAAGTCGTATCCCAAAGAAACCTGCTGCGCGCCCCCCCACGCTCACTCTGCCCCCTCACCTCTGCATCGCTTCCTGGAACCTATGTTACCTGCCCAGTCATGTATGAGGACAACAGTTTTGCGCAGTAATATATGAAATTGACATCTAATGTTACGAAAGCATAAATTATTTATATCCCTCCATAACGACCACAGAATCGCCCCAACAGTGATATCCCAAAGCGGCTTATGATCTTTTCTAATATTTTTATTTCTCCAGGCTCCCCATAGGTCTTGCACACTCTTCGGCATTTCTACCGTCTTAAAACCCAACCCAAAAACTTCCCACACTAAGACAGCTCTAGGGCATTGAAAGAATAAGTGGCCAGTGTCCTCCTCCTCCAGATTGCACTGTTGGCAAATAATGTTAAACTGGATATTGCGTTTTAATAAGTTTGTTTTAGTCAATATCGCGTTGTGGAGAGTTAGCCATGCAAATGCTTTGACCTTGCTCGGAATTTGTGACTTCCAAATGATCTGCGCGTGATTATTTCTGATTCCCCCGTCGTTAAACACCTCATGTTGTGCGGAATACAAATCAAACCAACAATCAAACGAGAGAAACAGCGAGAAAACACAGAAAAAGCAAGCAACACAAGAACACAAGATTTACGTGGTTCGGCAAAACGATGCCTACATCCACAAGGGGCGGTTGGGATTCTTTACTATGTTCTCCAATGGGCAAACAAAGCCTTTACAAGAGATGACGGCTGCAAAATCCGAATAAGGTGTTACAATTTACAAAACCCTAACGGGTGTATTTATAGGGAAACTATTGGGCCTTTCGAATTGGGCCTATTCTGGATCCAAAACCCGCCGACAGTCGACTGGTCTTCATACCAGTCGACTGATAATTCCTTCGGGACAGTCGACTGACTCGCACATACAGTCGACTGCTACTGCTGTATTCTCAGTCTTCGAAAACTCCTCTCTGGACAGTCGACTGCTCCTCCATCCAGTCGACTGAAGCTCTGAAACTTTCGAACACTGCAGATACCAAATACCAGAATCGAGCCATTATCCTACAATCTCCACCTTGGCGAGATCTTCTAAGTATCCAACAATCTCCACCTTGGTGAAATCTTCCAAGTAGCCCAAGCAATCTCCACAAATACTCCAAAACAACTGCTCATCACCAAATGTAACAACAAACCAAACTCCGCCTTAGTATGATATCACATACTAAACAAACCAATAGCAAAGCACTATCCCAACCGCCCATGCCAAATTATCAAACATGCAAAATATTAGCCAGGTTCATGCAATGCTTGAACTTGGCTGCCCCAACAACTTTGGTCAACATATCAGCAGGATTATCAGCTGTTCCAATCTTCACCAAATGAATATCACCATCCTTTATCAAATCACGCACAAAATGATAACGGACATCAATATGTTTGGTCCTCGAATGATGAACTTGGTTCTTCGCTAAATGAATAGCACTCTGACTGTCACAGTGTACCTCCACCTTCTCCCGATGAATTCCCAAGCTCTTCAAAAGTCCATGTATCCAAATGGCTTCCTTCATGGCCTCAGCAACCGCCATGTATTCAGCCTCAGTAGTAGACAACGCTACAGTAGACTGCAAATTGGACCTCCAACTTATAGGTGCTCTAGCCATAGTAAACAAATAGCCTGTAGTAGACCGCCTCTTATCTAGATCACCTGCATAGTCCGAATCAACATAACCCACCAATAACCTGCTAATATTGTCATCCCTTTCAAACTTCAAACCCACATCTGTGGTGCCACTTATGTACCTCAAAATTCATTTAGCTGCTTGCCAATGCTCTTTGCCTGGATCATGCATATATCGACTAACCATACTCACCGCCTGAGAGATGTCTGGTCGAGTACAAACCATGGCATACATCAAACTGCCAACCACACTAGTGTAAGGTACATTAGCCATACACTGTCTCTCTTCATCTGTACTTGGAGACTGAGAAGCACTAATTCTGAAATGAGGAGCTAAGGGTGTACTGACTGGTTTAGTTTTCTCATCTATACCAAACCGTTTCAGCACCTTCAAAAGATATTGCTTCTGTGTCAAACTTACTATGCCCTTTGCCCTGTCTCTAGCTATCTCCATCCCAAGTATCTTCTTGGCTTCACCAAGATCCTTCATCTCGAACTCAGAACTCAGCTGATTCTTCAAATTTTGAATCTCCTTAGCATTTTTAGAGGCAATCAACATATCATCCACATATAATAACAGATATATAAAAGAACCATTCTGCAACTTCCTGAAGTAGACACAATGATCACACTCACTTCTGGAATATCCATGCACTTTCATAAACTGGTCAAACCTCAAATACCACTGCCTTGGAGATTGCTTCAACCCATAGAGAGACTTCTTCAACCTGCAAACACAACTTTCCTTTCCAGCTGTCTTAAACCCATCTGGCTGCAACATATAAATTTCTTCATTTAGATCTCCATGTAAGAATGCAGTCTTCACATCCATCTGTGTCAATTCAAGATCAAACTGTGCTACCAATGCCAACAAAATCCGAATAGAAGGATGCTTCACAACTGGAGAGAACACTTCATTATAGTCAATACCTTCCTGTTGAGCATACCCCTTTGCAACTAGTCTAGCCTTGAACCGAACACTGCCTTTTGGACCTTCTTTCTTCGTATACACCCACTTGCAACCAATTGCTTTCTTCCCCTTTGGTAGTTGCACTAGATCCCAAGTCTTATTCTTATGAAGAGAGTTCATCTCTTCATCCATAGCAACTTTCCAATCTGCATTTTCTGAACTTCTAGTGGCTTCTTTGAAGTTGGAGGGAACTTCATCATCCACAATGGGAAGAGCAAATGCAACTGTATCTGTAAAACGAGACGGTCGTTTGATATCTCTTCTTTGCCTTCTTACTGCAATTGATTCTACCTGCTGGATAGGAACTTCTTCATCATTCTCAGTATCAACCACATCATCTTCATCTTGGACAGGAACAGGATTTTCAACTGACAACTTTTCTAACTCCACCTGTTGGAGAACTCTCCTACCAGTCGACTGGTTATTGCCAACAGTCGACTGTCCCGAGCTCCCACTCTTCTGCTGTTCTAGACCACCAGTCGACTGCTCCTGTACATCAGTCGACTGTCCCGAGATTCTGCTACTCACCTGTTGGAGAACTGTCCCACTCTTCTGCTGCTCACCTGTCGACTGTCCCATACCACCAGTCGACTGTCCCGAGCTAATCATGCCGGTCTCATCAAAAGTCACATCTCTGCTGATTACTAACTTCTTTTGTTCTGGACACCACAACCTGTAACCTTTGACACCAGTACTAAAACCAACAAATATAGCCTTTTTGGCTCTTGCATCAAGTTTAGTTTCAGTTACATGAAAATAAGCAGGACAACCAAATATATGCAAAAAACTATAATCAGATGCAGGTTTACCACTCCATACCTCAATAGGCGTTTTGCCTTCAAGTGCTGCTGATGGTAAACGGTTGACAATGTGGCTTGCATATATAACAGCTTCTGCCCAAAATGTCTTCTTCAATCCAGACTGTGCTAACATACATCTCACCTTCTCAAGTAAGGTTCTGTTCATCCTTTCTGCAACCCCATTTTGCTGTGGAGTCTTCCTAACTGTGAAGTGCCTCTGGATCCCTTCATCTTCACACAATTTCAGAAACGGATCATTCTTGTATTCCCCTCCATTATCTGACCTCAGAACCTTAATCTTCCTACCAGTCTGATTTTCAACTTTCTTCTTCCAACTTGTGAACAATGTCAAAACTTCATCTTTGTGCTTCATGGTATATACCCAAACTCGTCTGGAGTAATCATCAACAAAAGTAACAAACCAGTGTCTACCACTCATAGAAGGTGTCTGAGTAGGGCCCCAAATATCTGTGTGCACATAATCGAGGATACCCTTTGTCTGATGTACAGCTGTACCAAATTTTACCCTAGTTTGCTTACCCAAAACACAATGTTCACAAAATTCCAACTTGCACCCTTTAGCATCTTTAAGCAACCCTTGCTTCACAAGCCCCTGCAAGGCCTTTTCTCCTGCATGCCCGAGTCGCATATGCCACAACCTAGTAGAGTCGGGAACAACCTGTTTAGGCCTTTCAGTTACACTGGCAGCCTGACCCAAATATGTTTTTCCCTGTAAGAAAAACAAGTTCCTTTTTCTTTGCCCTTTCATCACCACGAGTGATCCGCTAGTCACCTTCAGAATGCCACCTTCACTAGCAAATTTCAATCCACTGGCCTCCAAAGCACCAAGTGAAATCAAATTCTTTTTCAAATCTGGAACATACCATACATCTGAAAGCTCTCTAATAAGACCATCGTGCATTAGCAATTCAATCTTCCCGATTCCTACCTTCTTACAAGGTGCATCATTTCCCATCAAAACTACACCACCATCCATATACTCCAAAGAAGTAAACCACTCCTTTTTCCAAGACATATGATAGGAGGCTGCTGTATCAAGAAACCATACTTCTTGATAAAGTGAGGGATTAGAAGCAAGTGCAAAAGAAAAATCCTCGCCACTTTCTAAATTATCAACAGTCACATTTGCAGTCGAATTTCCCTTATTTCGTAGCTTTGGACAATCCTTTTTCCAATGCCCCCTTTCATGACAGAAAGCACATTCATCTTTGGCCGGTATTTTCCTGTCCTTCGAAACTCCTCTCGATTTGGAACGAGATTTGTTTCCCTTTTTCCCAGATTTGGACTCAGATCTGGTCTCAGTCCTGCCCCTTACAATCAATGCTTCAGAAGTTTCTCTATCAACCATTCTATCCCTTCTCCTAGTTTCATTATTCAACAGAGCATTTGCAACATCTTCATATTTCACAGTATCTTTTCCATATAATAAAGTAGTTGCTAAATGATCATAACTTTCAGGTAATGAATTCAACAGAATTAGGGCTTTATCTTCATCCTTAATTTGCTCATCCAAATTTAACAAATCAGCCAATAATTTATTAAATGATTCAACATGAGCATTCATAGACATACCTTCCGTATAGGTGAAGCGAAAAAGTCTCTTCTTCAAATACAGCCGATTCTCCAAACTTTTCCTCATGTATTTGTCTTCGAGCTTCTTCCACAACACCGCAGCAATGGTATCCCTCATCAAATCATACTTCTGAGCCTTCGCAATAAAGAGCCGAATAGTCCCACACGCAACTCGATTCAACTTATTCCAATCTGCTTTGGACATATCCTTAGGTTTTTCTACCTCCAAAGCAACATCTTGTTCTTGTTGAATAAGAACATCCAACACCTCACATTGCCACATCCCGAAATTGTTTGTCCCATCAAATTTTTCAACTTCAAATTTTGCGTTGTGAATCGTTGTTCTGGACGAACTTGATCCCACAACATCCTTGGTTGCATCTGCATCACCCGCCATCTCCCTCTAGGTCGAACCAACAGCTCTGATACCACTTGTTGTGCGGAATACAAATCAAACCAACAATCAAACGAGAGAAACAGCGAGAAAACACAGAAAAAGCAAGCAACACAAGAACACAAGATTTACGTGGTTCGGCAAAACGATGCCTACATCCACAAGGGGCGGTTGGGATTCTTTACTATGTTCTCCAATGGGCAAACAAAGCCTTTACAAGAGATGACGGCTGCAAAATCCGAATAAGGTGTTACAATTTACAAAACCCTAACGGGTGTATTTATAGGGAAACTATTGGGCCTTTCGAATTGGGCCTATTCTGGATCCAAAACCCGTCGACAGTCGACTGGTCTTCATACCAGTCGACTGATAATTCCTTCGGGACAGTCGACTGACTCCCACATACAGTCGACTGCTACTGCTGTATTCTCAGTCTTCGAAAACTCCTCTCTGGACAGTCGACTGCTCCTCCATCCAGTCGACTGAAGCTCTGAAACTTTCGAACACTGCAGATACCAAATACCAGAATCGAGCCATTATCCTACACCTCATACATAGACGATACCGAGAACGACCTCTCTAACCCTCTCCCCCATTCTCTAACGTCTGGAGTTCCTGTCGTTGGCTGATCAGCCACTACAAGCATCTCTTTCAGCTTCCCAAGCTGAATTTGTTCCCTACCAGAGACATAATCTACGTCTAGAAGTCTCCATCTTCCCTTCCTCCATCTTTCCTTGACAAGTTCGTCCTTCGAGTGAACACCATTCGCTAGATCTGGAAATAATGATTGAAACGTATTATCCCCACACCACTTATCCATCCAGAATCTAGTATTCAACCCATTTCCTATTTTGCAATTCGTGTTGGAATGAAAAAACTTCCCCAGTTTTTCAATCCCTTTCCAAAGAAATGAAGCCTTGCCATGTGAACTCCTTCCTCCAAATCTGAATATTTTCTGCCGTCTGTATCTCATGAATGAATAGCTCCACCATGCTTTCCTTTGCTTGTGCATCTTCCACCACCATTTGGACAGAAGAGCCTTATTCATATCTCTTAGGTTGACAATACCCATACCTCCAAACTCTTTCTTCTTGCAAACTCGATCCCATTTCATCAGGGGGATCCCCTTCCCCTCCCTGTTACCTTGCCAAAGGAATCCCCGCCTACATTTATCAATTCTTTTGATCACCCAGGCTGGGATCTCGTATATGGACATAAGATAAGAAGGCAGGCTACTGAGAATCGAGTTGATAAGCGTGATCCTACCTCCCAAAGAGAGGAACTTTCCTTTCCATCCAGCCAGCTTTTTCTCAATTTTTTCAATAAGTGGTTCCCAATCCTCTCTTTTCATTTTTCCCGGTCTAATTGGCGTCCCTAGGTACCGCATGGGGTATTCGCCCTGCCCACACCCGATAAGAGATGAGATAACCTCCATCGAGTTTTCTTGGTTATGGCTAAGATTGACCACACTGCTCTTTTGCAAATTGACCGCCAGCCCCGACCAGAACTCAAAGCATCTGAGAAGAATTCTAAAAGCCACTATTTCCTCAATTTTCGACACTCCAAACAGAAGGGTATCGTCTGCGTACTGCAGAATAGATAGAGATTGAGTAATCCCTTTAACTTTGATCCCCTTGATAATACCCCTTTCGTTGCCTCTTTTATTCATCTCCTTTAGTCCATTGGCAATGATCGCGAAAATCAGTGGCGACAAGGGGTCGCCTTGTCTTAGTCCCCTTTTGCATCTAATTTCCGACCCACTCTCTCCATTCAGTTGGATAAACGATTTGCCATTCCTCACACACAACTTCATCCATCTTTTCCATTTTCCCCCGAACCCTTTCAGGTGGAATGCTTCATCTACACAGTCCCATTCCACCGTATCATAAGCTTTTTCAAAGTCTAGTTTAAGCAGGAAACCGTCGATTTTATCCTTGTTTCCTCGGAAGACCAATTCATGGGCTGACGCGATACTGTCCATAATATCCCTTCCTTTAACAAATCCGCTTTGTGAAGCATCTACGATATCCGCTAGGTGTGGTGATAGCATGTTGGCCAACACTTTGGAGATGATTTTGAACGAGCCATTAAGAAGACTAATTGGTCGAAGATCCGATACCCTAAGAACCTCTGCCTTTTTCGGAATGAGCACCACATTCGCGTAGTTTAACCGCTCGATCTGACTCTCCTGCTCGTGGAACTCTCGAAAATTTTGCAAGAAATCCTCCTTGATGATAGGCCAGAAACTTTTGTAGAAATAAATGGGAAATCCATCTGGGCCCGACGCCTTATCCTACCCGAGACTCCTGATAGCCTTGCCGATTTCCTCTTCGCTGAAGGGCTCCTCTAGACCCTCGCTACCGTCGATTCTTGACTCGCTCCATATGCCGTTAATAAATTCACATCTAATCCTTCTCTTCCTTCCCAATAAGTCTTTGAAAGCGGAATCTATATGACTTCTAATGGTCGACATGTCCTCCGTCCATGTATCGCCTACCATGAGACCCCCTATATGATTTTGTCTTCTTCTCCCATTGGCCACCTTATGGAAGAAGGCCGTGTTAGCGTCCCCCTCCCTGAGCCACTGAATCCTGGACCTCTGCTTCCAGTAGCATTCCTCCCTTTCCCCAATATCAGCCTCTTGAGTAAAGTGATTGCAGGAGTCAATCTCACCAAATCGTGACATGCTTGAAGAACCGGGCTAATTAAGAAGATTAGTGAGCTTGCCAATGGAATCAGGGAGCTCAGTAGTTTTAGAAATGCCTCGAAGGCTGAGGTACGTAAGGTTGGTGCAGTGCTCTAACCCATGCAAAAATTTAATTGGCGCTCTCTATTTCTGTATGCATGGTACTTCGGTGAACCCTGCGTCCATCGTCCAAGTTGAATTACATTCAAGAATTCCTTGCTTGCAAACCACTCTTTATTGAGTCTCAAGCACTCCTTACTGACGATGAACAATATTTGCAACTGACGGGTTTCTTCTGTTGAAGTGAGCTCCTCTGTGCTGGTTGTCTCGAACAAGAACAAGGATTCTTTGGAAATTCACGGGCACAGTGATACGTTTGTATCAAGAAATCGAGAGCGAGAACTTTAGAGCTAGGGTTGCGAAATTGGGAATTTGGGGAAGAAGAGAGAAAGAAGAGTAAGATCAGATTAGGAGAGAAATCAAGAATCAATTCATTGCATTATCCCTAGTAATTAGTACAAGAGTTTGCTATTTATAGTAGCTACAAGACAAATTCTGCTATACACATCATATTTAAAAGTAAAGCGTGTATATGGAAAGTACAATGTAGGCATAACATATATTACCCAGAAACACAACTAGACAATCGATGACACTCTATATAAAATCCTTCAGGTACTCAGGCCTTCTCTTGATCCTTGCAGACGTCTCTCGCTTCGAACCTGCATCAAGCTGATCATCCCTATCAGATATCCCAACATCAATTTGAACTTGATCACCCTTATTAGCAATAGCATTAGAATGTGTAGTAGATGTATCAATACTTCCCTCTTCAAAATAAACCTTGTCCTCAAGGTTCAAATCCGGAAATGCTTTAGCTATAGTAGCTTCTCTTTCCAACGTTGAATCCTCCTCACGCAGTAATTTCCATTTGATCTAAATTTCATTAACAAATTGGCCTCCCGCTTTGATTCTTCTCCTGCCAATAACCTCATCTGATTGAAATACCCACTGATTTACATCATTGACCTCAGGTAACTCCTCCAATTCTACTTGCAAAGGAATATTTGTACATTTCTTCAGCAATGATACATGGAACACTAGATGTATACGATCACTTGTAGGCAATTGAAGCTTATAAGCAACCAATCCTGCTCTCTTAATTACTTGATAAGGTCCAAAATACCTATTCACAAGTTTCTGATTGTGTCTATTAATCATCGACTGTTGTCGATATGGCCTTACCTTTAAAAATACCTAATCCCCAACCTGAAATTCTTTCTGCTTTCTACTTGCATTCGCCTTACTGTTCGTTCTGCATTGAGCTTCAACTAGTTTTCTCTTCAGCTTCAACAATAAATCTTTACGTTTTGACAGGCTAAGATCAACTTCATTATTAATAACATTGCCTTTTATGTAGTCAGGTATCTCAGGAGGGTGTCTACCATATACTGCTTCAAATGGAGTCAATTTTGCAGCTGAATGCCACAAAGTGTTATACCAATATTCCGCCCATGCTAAGTACTTACACCAGTGCTGAAGTTCATCACTAACAAAAGCTCGTAAGTATTGCTCAAGAGTTCTATTTGTTACCTCTGTCTGACCATCTAATTGCATATGGTACGCAGTGCTCATCTTCAGTGAAGTTCCCTGATTAGTGAACAGTTGTTGCCAAAATTGACTAAAAAAAATGGGATCTCGATAAGATACAATAGACTTTGACAGCCCATGAAGCTTCAAAATGTTCGCAGCAAACACCTTGCCACCTTCATAGTTATAAAACCACTTGCTAATGGGATAAAATTTGCATACTTCGTCAATCTATCAATAACAACCATAATAACTGATTTACCCTAAGACTTTGGTAATTCAATTATAAAATACATAGCAACACCCTCCCAAATCTACTTTGGAATTGGTAATGGTTGTAATAATCCCTCTGGCTTTGTAGTTTCATATTTTGTTTGTTGGCACATTACACATTTCTGAATATAATATTGTACCGACTTGAGCATATTTTCCCAATAAAATGAAGCCCGTAGTCTCGCTAAGGTCTTAGCTACATTAGCATGACCCCCAATTGGTGTTGAATGCATTTCATACAAAATCTCTTGTTGCAGCCCCTGAGGTATAACAATCTTGCATTTATAAAACAAAACACAATATCTTACCCGAAAATCAGGTTTGATATCAGGAAACTTTGATAAAGAAGAATTCAGATTCATAATTATCCCTAAGAAGTGATCTTAACCGCTTCTATCCATTTACACTGGGAAGTAGAGATATGTTCTTATCTCGAAACGGGTCCCTAAGGCGACTATAAAAACCCCTCTCTCCCCACCATAACAAGGTAATCAATACTTTTCGAATTAAAGCTCTTTTATAATCATTTAGATTACTGACAAGAGCGTCGGAGGGTGCGTCACCGGGATCTATCCCGGTATTTCGCACTTTTTGCAGGTCAACGGCAGCGACAAGAAATCAGTCAATACATTGGTGAAGGTCAACAGGTTTGCCTAAATCATTTTCTCAAGAATCCACAAATTTATCTATTTGTTCCCACACCAAAATCAGTCGCAACACTGACAAAATGAGCCGTGGAACAAACTCCTGGTACTTTCATTTCACATGGGCAACTAAAAATGCCAGATGGCTGCCACGTGTCACAACCAGAACAATATTTCAAGAATGACCTGCTACAACTGGTTTACCCTGTGAAATGACATTTCTGCCCTGTTGTAGCGAAGTAAAACTCTTATTTATAAGAGCATCCACAATAGTGTTTCTCATTTTTTTAGAAAATGACAGCTACAGTAATAGAAATAGGGTATTTGTCTGTAGTGATTGTTTGCTAAAATTTTGCTAAAATTTGAGAAAGACGAGACATGTTGTTTCGTCCGGTTTCAATTTTTTTAAAGAGTTGTTTAAGTAGTGATTAGATAATAAAATAGGTTAATTAAATAAATTAAATAATAAAATATAACTTAAACCTAATTAATTACACACTATACTACGATTTCCACTAACTTAATCATCCCTATTTGCTGGACGGGACATGTTTTCCCGCCCACGCAAATTTTGCTTGAAACGGGACAACATGTCTCGTTTCAGCGTTTTTTTTAAAAAAATTTTTTGATTTTTTTTTTCCAGACGATACATGTTGTACCGTCTGTTCATTTTAAAAAAAAATGGGACGGAACAAGTTATCTCATCCAACGATCTTAAAAAAAAAATTGAGATGAAACATGTTGTCTCGTCTCTTATAATATGAGAATCGCAATTTGGTTTCTCTTAAATGAGAAATGACCGTAGCTATTTTGCCATTTTATGGCAAAATCGCAAACCACTGCAGCACCAACTTTCTCAAAAAATGAGAAATTGGCAAATATAGCAAACCATTGTGGATGCTTTAAGAGCATCCACAGTCATTTGCTATATTTGCTAAATTTCCATATTTTGATAAATGAAGGTCTGCAGTCGTTTGCTATTTTGCCATATTTTGGCAAAATCGCTACAGTCCGTACTCATATTTGAGAAACGAATTAGCGTTTCTCAAATTATAGGGGACGGAACATGTTGTTCCATTCCTTTATTTTTAATTTTTTTTAATGGGATCAGATGAACAATTTTTTTTAATGATCGGACGATACATGTTGTATTGTCTGAACAAAAAAAAAAAGAAAAATCGTCAAACGAGACATGTTGTTCCGTGGGACATGTTGTCCCGTTTGAAGCCAAAAATGGCTTGGACGGAAATGTTCCACCTCCTTTGTAAGCTTTAGCCCATCTTAGGTTAGTGTATTAATTAGGTAGATTAGTATATATTTTAATATTAAATTTATTTAATTTACCTATTTTAATATCTAATCATTAGTTAATTAACTTAAACGTCATGTTAAAAAAAAGAACGAAACAAGATGTTCCGTCCGGGCTCCATTTTTTATATTTCTTTCTCAAATTATAGCAAATCACGACTGCAGCAAATTGCTCTTTTTGCTATATGCTATTTTCCCATATTCTCATATTTGAGAAATACCATTGTAGATGCTCTAAGGTTCAATGGTTTCTTATATTTTTTGGCAAAATGGCAAAATGAGAATTGACAAAAGAAAAATCGCTACACTGATTCGTTTCTCATATTTTGAGAAAGAATTAATTTTTTAATCGGACGGAACATGTTGTTCCGCCCGAAAGATATTTTTGTAATTTATAATAAAATTAAAATAGTGTTAGTTATTAATTAGTCATTAGTTAATTAATTATTTATTAAAATAATACTAAACCTATATTAAATCCTTCCTAAAAGTGATTAGTGCCTAATTAATGGGTTAAAACATTGAAACTGACATCTCCTATCTTCAAACGGGCACATGTTGTCCCGTTTCTTAAATTTTTGAGATCGGACGTGACATTTTTTAAAATTTTGAAATTTTAAAATTTTTAATTTTTTTGGACGAGACAACATGTTCCGTCCGATACTTTTTTTTATTAAAAAGGTTATAAAATATTCGGGATGAAACAACTTGTTTCGTCCAATGCTGTTTAAAAAAAAGGACGAAACAACATGTTCCATCCCCAATATTTTGAGAATGAGCAAATTATTTCTCAAATATGAATAGCGACTGTTCCAACTTTCTAAAAAAAATGACAAAATAACAATTTCTCCGAATGAGACTACATAACTTTCTATCTTTGGATCACATTCATATAAGGACAAATTTATCTAGGACAAAATTATTTCTTACGGATTGTGGAATTTTCTCTTCATCATCTATAATCTCTATATATAATGGTAGAGTTGGAGTTGTAATTTGTCAACATCAAACCCATGCATTATACGTGCAACTCAAACTCTCCCATTAATCACAACAAAAACAAACAAACAAACAAAATTTTACCTATTTAAAACGTGCATTGCACGTACAAATCGTAGCTTTTTAAAAGAATATTTTCCCTAATTACGTGCAACGCACATGTAACACCCCGAATTTCAAATAAGGATAAACTCGGTATTTCACAGGATCTTTACTTCACTTCGTACAATTTTACAAGGAATTTAAAACTTTTTATTCACAATACATCAGAGTTTCTTTACACTTGGATTTTACACAGCGGAAGACTGAAAGATTACAATAATGAAAAACAACTTGTATAACTTTAACATCATTTGCAACATCTTTAACTTCTAAACAGCAACAGCATATCCACTCTATATCTCCACGAATAGTCCTTTACCTGCATGTCAGTCTGTGGGCACGTCAGTTACTTACAACTGACGAAATGTTATACACGGCTATCCTCTCTATGCCGGGAATAGTATAACGATCTCATACTTTAACAAATCACAAAAGATTGAATGAACATATAAAGTGTCAAAAGTGATTATTCTAAATATAAGTGTATGTCATGCCTTAATGCCTAATGCATACCATTCTACACTAGGATGACACTAATGCACACTTGTTCGGATTCTATGCATCCCATACTATATAGGTCCGAGGGCAAGCGCCTACGTACTCCACATTGAAGGGTTCGATCCCTCGCCATGAGACTACCCGGTAGTAAAACAAAGTTCAGACTATTCCACAAATGTGAATCCCAGCCTTGGAGTCCACCGCCGGCTGTTATAACAGATTCCACATCGTGCGAACCGTCCCGTATGTGACTCTCTAGCCCAGTATATATATATATACATTGGAGACGATAAATACAAAAATTCATCCGTCCGACTACTCAAGATCTTGGAGTCCACCGCCGACCCGTCCTCATAGTCCCGGATTAAAATATAATAATCCGTCTCCCACAGGGCAATCTCAGTCCACCAACTGGGTCTATAGTCTTGGAGTCCACCGCCGACTATATAGAGCACCCCACTTACGTTTCCCTAAGTTTACTACATCTTCACTTATGTGCCTAAATTTTCTTAAGTTCAAGACATGAATAATTTCCATTCAAAGAATTAGTTTTACCTCCTACCGGACTTAATCAACAAATGCGAGATAGCCCCATGGCCATATCTCCAAATCATATCTCAAATATTTCTTTCAATAATGCCGGATCGAGGTCTTACTAACTCTAAATCATAAACCTTCATGTACAAGAAACATGGGTATACATACCCTTTAATAAACATGTCTTAAATTTATTATATTCATATCTCTAACTTATCCATAATCTAATCAATGTCTCATTTTTGCATTATCCATGATTCATTCATTCATTCATAATTTTCCATAAAAACAAATAATCCTTTTTCATGAACAAAATTTTCATCCATTATCAATCTTTTTAACAACTTAAGCACATATTCATAATCAACTGATTCATTCAAAATCTTTATAAGCAAAATAATTTCTCTCAAGTACGCAACTTCATCACATGAAATTTTATCAACAAATTCAAACTCTCACAATATCTCAACTCACTTAAGAACATTCTTTACACAAATAAGAGTAAAATTTTCTTCAAGAAAATCACTTCACAAACTAATACTTTACTCTTCTTAATAAAATAAAGGTCTATTCTTAAATAATAGAATTTTGAAGTCAATAATTTATTTGATTAAAACCAACAAAAAAGAAATGCTTACTGATTTGATTAATGGTATTAATATTACTGATTTGATATAACCAAACTCATTAAAATTACTCATTAATGAGTAACCAAAATTACTCATTAAATTTTCCATTAAAACCAACCAAAACCAAAAAGAAAGCTTAGGAAGCCCATCAGGTTTCGAACCTGGCTCCTCTGGTCAAACCGGGTCAAAGCCCAACCCTTCACCGCAAGCCACTAGCCCAAGTGGGCTTGGTGTCTAAACTCCACGCCGAAACCTACTTATACTCATTCTCAGTTCTTGTGTTTATTTTATTAAAACAAAAATATGTT
The DNA here is from genome assembly GCA_017893485.1 of Hemerocallis citrina. Lineage (NCBI taxonomy): Eukaryota > Viridiplantae > Streptophyta > Magnoliopsida > Asparagales > Asphodelaceae > Hemerocallis > Hemerocallis citrina. The sequence continues at coordinate 280,742,923 of CM030364.1, read as the reverse complement.
TTGGGCAATACTAAGATTCGAACCCAGTCATCAAGGGAAGACAGTGTAGCACTCCGACCACTAGGCCAAGTACATCTATCGATATATAGTTTCTGCATATACTTTTCTGTCAACTCTCTGTCATTCTTTTATTTTCATAAAACTTTAATCTAATCTTTTGTTAGATATATATATATAAACTGAATTTATTTTCTAATCCGTAACTCATTGATTTAAAAATCATATTTTAGACAATAATTTATTTCTCCCTATTAATAAGCATGAATTTGTATTTACTCAATTTAATCAAAATAACACATTAGATCTTTTATGAACAATCAAATGAATCCCATAGTATCAAATTTCACTTTACCAAAAATATATTTTCTTATTAAAAAGGAAAACTCAACAATTATCAAAATCTCTAGATTCATGTATACTAGTGCATGGCAATAATAAATTCTTTTCTCATTTATCAACTAACAAGTTGTAATTTAATCTACTAATTATAACATGATTCACTACTATTCACCACATCCAATAGCATAAATTGTTCTACTTATCATAATCAAAATTTCTATACCATTCATCTATAATTACTAGCATGCATAGTTCTAAATTAGAAAGCATGAGAACCCACCTTTTGTTTGAAGGTTGAAAACTACAAATGAATGGCTCCTTCTTGCTCCTAGCAACTCCTAGTCCTCTTCTCCTCCTAGCAAATGCTCCAAGCAAGAGATCCTCCAAGCACAATAACTTTCTTACTCTCTTTCTTTTATTCTTCTCTTTTCTTTTCTTTCTCTTATTTTTCTCTCTTTCTTTCTTCTATTTTCTATTGCTTGATTTGCTTTTTGGTGTCAAGAATGAGAAGAGAATTGGTGGCTATTTATAGGATTTTGCTAGGGACTATATTGCAAAATCTCCCACCTAATAAATTACAAAAATTAATTTTCAACCTCTTCATTTTCTCAACTCCTAAAACTCCCATCTTTTATCTTCCCACTTCTTAAAAAACTTAACTCTCATAACCCCCTACCTCTTCAACTCACCACCTCTCTAAATCCCTAACTCCTTTCTAACTCCCCAACCTCTCTCCCGGATTACCAAAGACACCCGGTCACAGCACACAAATGTGCTGTGCTGCTTCACTCAAGTGGCCCACCTTTCAATTCACCATTTTTACCATTACCCAATATTTCACATGCCCTCAAAACATAACAGCCCATTCCATCCATTTCCAAACCGTGGGCCCACTCCACCCATTCACAACCAAAACATTTCACCAAGTTATTTACATTTAATCACACCATATATATCACCTTATATATATACTGTATATTTCTATTTTAGAATGTAGTAAAATAGTTTAATTTAAATTTATAATGTATCACTCAAAAATAAATACGCATACTCCAAAATTTATTTTGAAAACAAATGTGCTTAAGTACTTTTACCGACAGCACGTGCGTCGCACGTGAAACTTCGAAATACAAAACATTGATTTTATCAACGAAAAATGTTAAAAATTATAAAATACAATATGAGAAAATTATTTATTAATTTACACATTCTATGACGTAATTACTACGTGCGTAGGAAACACGTGCATCGCACGTAAAATATCAAAATGCGAAAAATTAATTTTATTGATGAAAATTATTAAATATAATCGAAAACAATATAACCAAAATTATATTTACTAATTTATATATATTTCATGATGAAATCACTACACGTAGAAAGCACGTGCATTATACGTGCAGAAAATCGAAAAATGCATTTTAATCAAAACAAGGGAAAATGAATTTTAGTTTTATAAAATAGATTTAAATACATAAAAATAAATAATTTAAACCTATAAAAAAATATTATACGTAGTGGTGGAAACACGTGCATCAAAACACGTAAAAAGCACGTAAATCCCAGGGATTGAAATATTATATTTTAGTTGACTGAAATCAATACGGAAAATGTATAAATAGTATGAATCCAAAATATGTAGTGAAACACATTACAAAATATACGTGCGTAACAACCAGGGGCAAAATTGTAATTTCCAATTTTGCGGGGTGTTACAGCACATCCAACTCCAAAACTATTTCTTTACAGATATATCACACATGAAAATCCTCTAACTCTTATCAAAACGTGCATCGCACGTGAAAATTCTAGTAATAATTCTATAATGTGAGAGTTGGAGTTGTGTAACTTGTAAATAAAATGTAATTTGTAGACAATTAACCATCTAATATCAACCATTAATTTTTAAGTGAGAGTTATATTAATCATTCATTTACTCAACTGTTATTTGTTACCATAGAACTTTCAAAGTTCAAATTTATTTACAACATAATTATTTACAAATGTGCCACTAGGAGTAATTTGTAAAAGTACTAGATTTTCCCGTGGCCACGTGCCTACGACACGTCTTCAGAACGATACAGCATATGAAATGTCTTGTAAACAGTAAATGAACAATTATGTAGCTAAAGTTTGAATAGTATGATAATAATTAGTTGTAAAAAATTCCATGTTTCCATTAGTATATGGTGAAAAATAATTATAAATTGGGGTATAAAAGTCCATGTTTATATATATATATATATATATATGGTAAAAGGGATATAAGCAACTTGCTCATTTAGTAAATGAGTAATTGATTATGTGGCATGCATGTGATACATTGGACAACTAGCCCTTTTAAGGATTTTTCAATCACATGTATGTCACATCGTCAATTGCTTATTTACTAAATGTGCAAGTTGCTTATACCTCTTTTCCACATATATATACTAGTTGTTTACACGTGCGATGCACGTTTTAATGAATATAGTTTTTTAAAATAAAAAATTAGACGTAGTCTTGATTTGAACCTAGGACCTCCTTTATAATAGTTATGCACGTGCGTTGCACGAGTTGGTAGAATGACAAAACATTTACAAATGACACTAAGGCCTTCTCCCATTATAATATTAGAGATATAGGGAGAGAGAGAGAGATAATTAAATAAGAGTAATGCTTCAGCCACCAATTTCACTACCATTTGCTTCACTACCTTAGGTGGCATACTCCTATTGGAGATTTTCCCCACCTACTCTATCTTCCCCTACCTGTTGGAGTGTGCCACCTAAGGTAGTGAAGAGAAATGTAGTGAAATTGGTAGTGGATGTAGCATTACTCATTAAATAAAAAATGAGTTGTTTTGGTGGGAATTTGAATTTGAGTTTGGGGGGGAAATTTTGGAGGGAAAATGTGTTTTGTGAGGTTAGATCTGGGCTTTTAATTTTGGGGATTGAAGGAGAGCCACTTGATAGTTTTCTTTGTGTTTTATTATATAAATGTGATGAATAAAGAAGGTCTCAGGCTCGAGGCAATATTACATCTTAATATTTACTATAAAAATAAGTAATATTAGAATATGTATCGTACATAGGGATGGCAAGTGGGCCAGGTCAACCGGCGACCCGCCCGTTGAACCCGGCCTGTGAATGTGTTTGGCGGGTTCGGGTCGAACCCGTGAACAGTAACGAGTCGACCCAGGTCGCGTAAATAACGAACCGAAACCGTATAACCCGGCCCGCGAACCTGTTACTGTTCACCCAACCTGCACGCCAACCCGCGGGTCGACCCGCGGGTTACGAACCGTTGGACCCGTTCGGGTAGAACGTTCGACCCGTCACGGGTCGACCGTTGACCCGCGGATCAAACGAGTCGTTGGGCCCATTGGGGGGAGGGGGGGGGGGCACTGTACAACAGAGAGCCGTTTGGCTCTTATAGCCGTTGTTTTTGTTTTTTTTAATATTTTTAGCCTATAAATACCCCCCAAAACCCCATAAAAAAATCACACCTTACTCTCTTACTCTCTCTACTATTATAACTCATTTCTAAGGAATTTTTCAATAATTTAAATATTCAACAAGCAAGTCTTCAAGGCATATACACGATCCAATTTCGATCGTATCAAAATATAATTCAACAACGTCTTCAACTCTTCATCTCTCGTCCAACTCCAAGTGATCAAGTCGTCAATTCTCCTTCATGCTCTCCTCAACTCTTCAATTCCGGAATCGCTTATTTCTAGTTTTACTTTTATTATTATTTTCACGGTTTTTTTTATATACGCGTATCAACAGTGAACGGTATCAAAATTTCATACCTCTCTCATTATTTTATTTTTGTGTTGTAGTTATAATTATTGTTGATTTTTTGATCTTCTTTATCTCAACCCTCTTGTCCTTTAGATTTTTTTTTATAATTCACCGTTCCTACATTTTGTAGTTTTTTTTTACATACATTACTACATTATGTCTAGATCACGCAGTAGCGGTCATAGCCAAAGTGGGCAAGATTCCTCATCCTCTTTCCGTAGGCCACCAATTGTCCCAATTAGTTTGCCCGCCCAAGAGTACCATGATCCTCTTACCCAACAATGGGGTACACACGACGATGTCGTAGGTGACATACAATTAGAAGAAGAAGAAGAAGAAGAAGAACCAACCGAAGCCACACAACCCCATAGTAGTAGGAAAAGTAGAGGAGAAAGTAGTGATTGACATAAGTTTTACGATTATATCCCGGACGAACAAATTTCGGGTATAGGTTTGAAAGTTTGTAAAACATGTTCTAAGACATACAAATTCAAGAGAGGTGATGACACCGATACAATTAGTAGACACATCCAAAATAACCATAAAGACCTTCTTGCTGACCTACAAGGCCAGCAAAAAATCAACCCTAGGACCGGTCTAGTTGATAGCCACCCTTATGATCCCGATCTTGTTCGTCGGAAAATGGCCCGATTAGTCATAAAGGAAGAGTTACCATTTTCCTATCCCGAGAGTAGGGACATGGAAAATTTTAATCAAACGGCCTTAAACCCTCATTTTAGAAGAATTCTGAGAAATACTTGCAAATCGAATTGTTTTAATGTGTACAATGAAATGAAGGACGCTTTGATTGCAATTTTATGAAGTTTAACTTGTAGAGTTAGTTTAACTTCGGATTGTTGGACGGATTGTTAAAATTTTTAGAACCTTTTAAAACCGCAATTTTAAAATTTTCAAAAACATATGAATCTACTTCTAGTAGCATTTTTATTTCATTAGTTAGCATGATGCAAACATTTAACGAAATGTTAAATGATACTTATGTTGGTGAGATTGTAAAACCTGCATACAAATTTTTTTTTGAAGTATTATTTTCCTCCTCCTATGTTGATTTGTGTTGCTATCGTTATGGATCATCGTATCAAATTAGAAGGGACGAAGAGTTTGATTGAAATGTTTTTTGCATTACTTGGGAAAAATGTAGAAATAGTAATTGATTGCGCTACTTTTTTAGTTCAGTTTGAATCTACATTAAATAACTTGTATGATTATTATGATAGATATTTTGCTTCTAGTAGTACAACTTCTGTAGTTAGTTCTTCTTCTGATACTTCTAAAGGTAAGGGTAAAAGTAAATTTGATGATAGAACATTTAATTTACTTGCACAAATTCAATCAAAAAAATCTAGGACTAATCAACCAAATGAATTAAATTGGTATAACCAACAAGATTCCGAGTCTTCTTCTTCTCCACTAGATATTTTACAATGGTGGAAAGACCATGAACACACTTTTAGTATTTTGTCAATTATGGCTAAAAATTTACTAACTCCTCCTGTCTCTACAGTTGCTTTTGAAAGTGCATTTTCTTCAAGTGGTAGAGTTCTAACCGATTACAGGAATCGCTTGAAGCCCGACACGTTAGAGATGCTCGTTTGCACAGAATACTGGCTGAAGGCTGAAGATAGGACACAAGGAAAAACACTATCAACGTCCACAAGTGGGAGCAACTTGCCGGAAGAACAACAACAACAACAACAACAACAACAATAGCTTTGCTTGTAATAGCAACTCGTTCGACACGTTAGAAATTGTATTATATCTTTGCGTGTTATGTTAAATTAGAAAAATTGAAGTAAATTAAAATTGTATATAAGAAATATGTTAGTGTATAAAACATATTTGTGAATTGAATTCTTCATTTCATTAGAAATTGTGAAAATTGTATAACTTAAATTCATATGAATAATATTTCAATATTTTTTGCCAATTTCACTCTTTCAATCTTATTATTATTATTACGATTTTTAATGTTTATTATTATTATTATTATTATTATTTTAAGTTAAAAAAATTTTAAAAAAAACCTGTCTATCTAAACGGGCCAACCCGCGGGTTGACCCGACCCGATCCGGATTGGACCCAAAAGGGTTCACGGGTTGGGCGGGTCGCCTTAAACACCTTTAGGCCCGGCCCGGCTAAGTCACCAAACCGGCCCGAACCCGCCCAAGTCAACGGCCCGGCCCGGCCCGGCCCGTTCGACCCGAATACCAACCCTAAGCGTACATGCAGGTTACTAGTCTTCTTTAATTCTCACAATTCAAATGGAGGGAATATTTTTGGTTTAAATTTGAATGAAAAGAATATGATCCGTTTCTTTGCTTGCTTGCATTACTTGTTGCCTTGAGCTTACCTTACCTGAACCCTTCCTCTATCATCATGTATTCCAGAATATATTTGCTCAGACTGAGATCAAAGAATCTCCATACCCTCCAATATTCCCTTGCTTACTTCACCTCCCAATATTATTCTTCCTATTATCAAACACGAGAACCCGTAAAACCCAACAGACCCACTTACATCTTCCTACTTAAATCCTGCACTGCTCTCCCTTCACTTCTCTATGCACTCTCAGTCCATGCTCACATCCTAAAATCTGCATATCAAAATGACATCATTCTTTCGACCTCATTGATCAGCACTTACTCTGACTTCTCCGATACTAGTTCTGCTCGTAAGCTATTTGACGAAATGTCCGAAAGAGACGTGGCAGCATGGAACTCAATGCTGTCGGGGTATTCCCAAAACGAGCATTTGGATGAATCCCTATCTTTGTTTCGGATGATGGGTAGTTTTGGAACGAAGCCCAATTCAGTTACACTATCGGTTTTGCTTGGGGTTGCTGGCGGATTGGGAGATAGGAGGATTGGGAGGTCTATTCATGGTTATGTTTATAGGAATTTTGAGCTTGGAGATGCTTCCTTTGATCACTCTCTTATTGTTTACTATAACAAGTTTGGTGATCTTCGTATGGCAGAGAAGATTTTTGAGCTAATGCCAATGCGATATATAGTTACGTGGAATTCTATGATGTCGCGTTATGCTAAAAATGGATGTTGTTGGAGAGCATTGGAATGGCTTTGGCATTTGAGGGATGAAGGCCTAAGTCCTGACCTCGTCACATTTGATATAGTATTTCAAGCATGTGGGCGGATTGGCAAAGATGCAACTCCTTTGGGAGAGTCTCTCCATGGACTTTTAGTTAGAATGGGATTTCACATGAACGTGTATGAAGAGAATTCTCTTCTCATCATGTACTGCAAGTGTGGAAGGATGGAGTCTGCGAAGTACTTGTTTGATTCAATGGAAGTGAGGAATCTTGTCTCTTGGAGTATTATCCTTAATGGTTATGTTCAGATGAAACATTATTCCAAAGAGGCTATAAATATATTTAAACATGCATTTTCTAATAAGTCTAAAGTAAGTTCTGAACTATTGGTGGGTGTTCTACAAGCTACTCGGATAATGGAAGGCTGCTTCCAACTAATCATGTCAATACATTGCCTTAGTATAAAGATGGGTTTTGGTTCTGATGTATTTGTATCTAGTTCTCTTATCACTTCTTATGGTTGTTCCAGAAAAGTTGAGTTAGCTCGTAGATGCTTAGATGGTGCAGTAGCTGACGGTATCAATCCATTGGTTTGTTGGAACTCTGTGCTTTCTGTTTATGTGCAACATGGGTATTTTTCGGATGCTGCAGAGCTTCTTCACTGTATGAAGTTTCAAAAATGTTCCTATGATGCTATAACCCTTGTAAATATTTTATCCTTGTGCTCTCACTGGATGAATTTGGGATCAGGCAAGGCTGTCCATGGCTATATGACCAGGAACAATTTTGATTCAGATGTTTTTGTCACATCCTCACTATTGGAATTCTACATTAAGTGTAGACTTCTGAGAGTTGCTTGCTGCTTGTTCTCAAATATAGAACTCAGAAATACAGTCACATGGAACACAATGATACATGGTTGTAACAAAAATGGCTTCTTCAAGGAATCGCTAAGGCTTTTCTATCTCATGCAGGAGAAGGATGGCTTAGAACCTGATGCCACATCAATGGCCGGAGCTATAGAAGCAATTGCACAAGGTGGATACGACAGAGCTAGAAACTACATTCATGATTATGCTCTTCAGAATGGTTCACTGGATAATGAGTATGTTGCTAATTCTATAATTTCTATGCATTCAAAATTTTGTGATTTCGACAAAGCAAGTGTAGTGTTTGATACAGCCAGCAAACTTACATCAGTTACCTGGAATACTATGATTGCCGAGTACTGTTCTCATGGTCTAGTGGACAAGGCTATGTCGGTTTTTTATCTAATGAAGCTTAACTACGTAGCACCAGATTCAATTACACTGCTTTCCCTTCTGAAGGGGGTTTCAGATCTAGGCTCACTAATTTGCATTAAGTGGATTCACACAGTTATATTTAAATCTGGGTTTATATCCGACGTTTTTCTAGCAACTTCACTGATTGACTTGTATTCAAAATGCGGTGAACTGAATTTGGCTCGTCAGATATTTGATGAAATGAATTCAAAAACTATAGTATCCTGGAACTCTATGATGCAAGGGTATGGAATTCATGGGAATTTAGAGGACGCTAATATTCTCTTTTCCCAACTGCGGCAGTCTGGTTTGGAACCAACTGTGGTTACTTTTCTCATTCTTATGTCAGCCTGTAGCCATGCTGGAGATTTGGGCAAGGGTCAACAATATTTTTACATGATGGCCAAGGATTATTCACTCTCCCCGACAAAAGAGCATTTAGCAAGCTATATTGACCTACTTGGTCGCAGTGGATTTGTTAAAGAGGCCTACAAGTATTTAGTGAAAATGCCAATCGATCCTGGCGTTTGTGCATGGGGTTCTCTTTTGGGAGCTTGCCGAGTTCAAGGTAATTTAGACATAGGTTTAGCTACAGCACACAAGTTGTTTGACTTGGACCCCTTTCACTCTGGATACTATGCTTTATTGTCAAATATATTGTCAGAATCTGAGAAATGGATTGATGCATCTCTTATCAAACAGAAGCTGGGAGAAATGAGACTTAGGAAAGCACCGGGCTGGAGCGTAGCTGAGAGCACTTTGTAATTTGTGGGAACGGGAAGTGAGTGAAGTCTTCATTGTTGTGCTTAAAGCCTTTAAGTCCATATTTCTTTCACTGCCACGGAGCCATGATAATGTGGAGGGGGTATTTTTGAGTAGCTCATGATGAGAATGTAATTAAGTTGAATCTCTAGAAGAGGCTGATCCTTAAGGATTTGGGAAATAGGCTTTGTTGTTGCTTGAAGGGAAAGAAAGATAATGCATTGAACTGATCAAATTTTGCTCTTACTTGATAAGCAAAAAGTTAGTATGGTTTCATAGTGAAGCTGAGGAATCAAACAAATGGCTACTTGGGTTAGGAGCAAGAGATGCTTTGTGAGTTGTGACATACAATTTCTATACCTCAAACGCACGACACTCTTGACACACAATGATCAAATGATTCGGTAGAACATGCAGGCACGAGCAACAAATTGTTGATCCAGATTGAAATAATCAGTGTCATGTGGTTTCTAAGAAGAAGATTCCCTGCTTCATAGATAGAATGCTCGAGGATTTACCTTGTTTGACAGGTATGTTTCTTCATGGCATGTGAAATAATTTTTGTGTTTACTTCGCTCCGATACATTCATCTGATTAGAGCCCTTGCAATTTTTGTTTATTTTTTTTCCTTTTGTTTTTTTTGACCTTCACAGATTACCATGCAGGCATTGGGGTTGAGTTCCAATTGCCTTACAAGGCTTCAAGCCTACAACCCTATGTAAGTGCAAAACGTTAATTCCTCTTTGAAGAACGATGCTGTTGCTGCATTTGTTGCTGCATCATTCATTTTGCATTCCAAGACAAGCAGTTATCGATTGTGTACTATAGGACATTCAACAAGTGTTTCCCTTCATGTGGATAATACAACTTTGAATATAAAGAACGGATCAGAAAGGACGGTATATGACACAAGTTTTAGTAACTGGGCGTTCATGAAAACGAATCTTTGAATCACTGCTATAATAAAATGAAGATTATCTCATTAACATCAAAATGCATTTTAAAAAATTATTTATTGTGTTCAAGTTTTCCATCATCTATCTCGTAAATTTTAGGCTAATTTGCTACTAACTGCAGTTTGTTTATTGATTAGCAACTGCAATTAAGAAATTATATTGCATAGATCGCTCATGACGAAGAATAAATATTTATTTTTATCTCTAAATTAAACTCCAGTTAACTTCCATGTGCTATCAGTCTGTAAACTTCTCTGTGTCGAGGAACATTTGATTTAATCGCCATAGTAATAGCCTTCGATTTCTGTGGTGTTCAATGGGGTACCATATTTTATTTTACTGGGAGTTTGTTGTCTCACTACTGAAAAAGAATGCTTCAATCTTCTCCCCTCCTCTTCAGTAAAATGAAACACGCTAACATCTCGCAACTGATATTTTTTGAACAGCTGATTTTGTTTCAGATCTTCGATCACATTTTTCCGTATCTTTCAGTAAAGAAAGGTGTTTGATTGTTTTGGAGCTTCGGACTCGACTGACCCTTGCGCGCTGCCTTTGCTCCGGTTTTGCAGCTGCTGCTTGCTTCAGTTAGCGAGAGGTCGTAGTCTTAGGGGCGTTTAGTGCCCGATTTGTTGTTTGGTTGTTTTTTCAGTTTCACTATGTCTGTATGTTGATGGCTTCTCCTGTATTGTGTAGTTTCTTCTTTGTCTGTATCTTATTTCACTGTCTGGGTTTTACTTCTTGTAAAGCTTTGTCCTGTACAATTTTTATTATAATAAATGCGCTTTGATGTGGCTGAAGTCGAGAGACTCTATCCGTTCTCATAAAAAAAGAAAGGTGTTTGATTTTAGGCCCTGAACTGCGGATAGATGAAGAAGTATACGATTCTCTTCAAGATAGGTGTTTGATTTGCTTCAAGATGCGCGATCCATCAAGGATCACATCAGTGATTGCAACAAGATCAATGTCAAGACTATCGAAGGAAAGATGATTAAAGGATGAGTCTCAGAACCGTCCTTTGGGTTCTCGGATCACGTGCATTTGTTAAAAGATGTGGCCACTAAACAACAACAGAAATTTGTGAGGGAACGTGAAAGAGAGGGATCGATCACGTACGAAGCAGCAACGATGAATGCACATATGAATGAAGATGAATATGAATGAGATAGCAGGCTGACACTTTAAAGCATCAATGAAAAGTACAGATGATTGAGAAAGAACTCAGACCTGCACAGAACCAGTGGGTCCACATGGAGATGGGATGGAGATTGTGTCCTTTCCACAGAAAAGAATTTAAGTTAAACCAGTGTTACCCTGTGAGAGTGTTACCCTGTGAGATGGGATGGATAATGGAAAATTTTGCCGAACTACCATCTTTTTTGAAATTAATTAGTGACTTGTCATACTTTCGAAAATATTTAGCGAGATGTTCTTGTCTGTGACACGTCAGCAACAAACGTTATTAGGAATCACAGCATCAGTTATTTCAATACCGTGTTTTCCAATAACGGCATCTGTACTTGAAAAAATTGCCGTGCCGTTATTCCCAATAACGACATTGGTTTATTTTTTCTAAAGAGCTCTACTGTATCAATCTTGACTCGAGATTGAAATCCAAATAGAAAATAAACTGATGCCGTTCTTCTGGAGAACGACATCGTTTATACTGATGCCGTGTTCCAGAATAACGGCATCAGTTATTATCTTTTTGCACTAATCCCTATAATCGAAAAACCCCTTATTCTTCCCTTATTCCCTTCGATTCGTTCCTTCCCCAATTCGACGACGAAAACCCTAAACGCTCTAAAAAAAAACCCCCCAACATCTTTGGTGTGTAATTGATTTGTATTTGGGAGTATACTCTTCAATCCTTCATTCAGAGTGCCTTATCATTCCGAATCCGAAATTATTGTAAGTAACCAAAAACCCTAATTTGTATTTTGTATAGTTGATTTTGATAGTATGATATGTAGTTTAGTACAAGTATTGTAGATTTGTGTTATTGATGTAGTAATTTTGGAAGTAATGTTAGTGAAGTAGGGTTTGCTAAATATTGAATTTTTGAGAAGCACAAAATCATAAATATTGAAGTAGTATATGTTGAAAAATTTTCTACTGAAAATGTTGTTGATTAGTGATTTTTAATGTTGACAGGCCAATGGATCCTACACAACCATCTTCTTCGCATGGTGTTGGTGCTTCTTCTACTTCTTCATTTGGACCACGGGGACATTCGGGTCCATTAGATCCGACTGTTCTATATCTGTAAGAAGACCACAGATCACAGACCGTTTGGACTGGGGATGTAGAGAAGATGAGCTTCTGTATGTACAACATCATGCCGCTGGTCCGCGGTATTGGTATGGAAAATTATTTGGTTAGCAGTGGATTTAACGGGATGTCAAAGCTGACCAAAAATAAGTGTGATCACGCCCTACTTACCGCACTTGTAGAGCGATGGAGGCCGGAGACACACACCTTTCACTTACCGTGCAGAGAGATGACGGTCACCCTACAAGATGTAGCAGTGATTTCGGGTCTTCCAATTGACGGGGTGGCCGTCACCGGTAATTTGATTTTTAACAAGGTTGCACTGGTACGAGATTATTTGGGCTTGACGGTGCCTGAAGAGGACCACGAGATTTTCGTTGGGGAATCCATTAGACGTTCATATCTTGACGATATGTTCACTAATCTATTGCCACAAGTGCCGACGGACATCCAAATCTAGAACTATACGCGCGCATATCTACTGTCGATGATTGGAGGGATTCTATTCCCTAACTCCTCAGGTGATGTAGTCCACCTCATGTACCTTCCACTCATAGCTGACCTGCAGATAGCCGGCCGATATAGTTGGAGAAGTGCGGCTCTAGCCTCCCTTTACCGTGCACTCTGCAACTGTTCGTTGGGGTCGATTCAAATGACCAGGCCGATGTCCATCTTGCAAATATGGTGTTGGGAAAGAATACACCTCGGCCGACCCCGTGTCACGGTACTATCAAAGAGTTGGAGAGTGCTCCAGGATAATCCTGTGATGAGAGCTCTTCTCGGTGCCTACTGGGCGGGGAAGCGTACATGGAGGGATAACCCACGTGGTGTCCTCACCTAATATAGGGACGAACTCGATCAATTGAGGGAAGAGCTCGTCAATTGGACCCCGTACACAGATGATCTGCTGCAACGTCTACCACCCATTTGCACTGCCAATGCACAGTTGTGGTTGACCCTAGCTCCACTGGTGAACTTCTCAGTTGTGGAGTTTTATTACCCTGGCCGTGTTTTTCGCCAATTCAATGCACAACAACCCGTCCCCGTGAACTCATTATACGATCGTAGACTACACAACATCACGGGCCAAGGTCGTTTACCGAACATGGATTGGGCCGATCACCACTGCGCTTATGTAGGATCCTGGAATGAGCGGAGGTATGAGTTGGTGGTTGAGGGTATTGAACATCCGTATGACGGATCAATGCACACAGCTTATATGGCCGGTACCGTCGCATAACTAGATAGTATATCGGACCAAAAATAGATTTTCCAGCGGGTATCCAACAACCGATTCCCGCGCCCCAGGTTGAACCACCACCGGCATTTTCATCATCACAACCGATGTATCAACCAAAAGCTTCATCATACTGTCTTATGGTAAATTAGTTTGTTTGTTGAATTTTAAATATTTTGATTAATTTTACTTCTGCATTTTCACTTACAACATATAAGGTTTACTATTACAGATCGAAAGCACATGGGATATGGCTAGAAAATGTGCGAATGTCTTGAAGAGCAATGCCAATAAGGCATGCAAAGAATTGGCACGAGACCTCCTGTGCAATTGTCGTACCTCTCTTGAAGAGGTTGGAGATGGTCCTCGTTTCAATGAACTAGTGCGGTCAACCGAAGAGCAATGCCAACAATTAAGACCTACCGCTAGCCAGGCTACACCTCCACCTCAACAAGCATTGGAATCCAAAGCTCCATCACAACATCGAAGAGCCAAGACCGTTCGTGACCCTCCACCGCAAAGCCAATTGGCAAATCCGGAGATTGAAGTAGCCGGAGGTGACGAAGAAGAAGGAGTTGGTCCAAGTGGACCCCCAACGCAAGAGCAACGGGAACGTAGACGGAAAGTCCCGGCTCGAAGGAGAAGAGCACCCCAACATTTCACGCCGAGTTAATTGTAAGCAATAATTATGTATTAATGGTCTTTTTGTAATACAACACTTTATTTAGTATTTGATTTTGAAGTATGATGTATCTGTGATGAATGATAACTATCTATTAATTTACTTGAAATTATGAAGTATGTTGTAATTTGATTTTAAAGTTTTGAAGTATGAATTAACTTGAAGTTTTGAAGTTTTGAAGTATGAATTTACTTGAAGTTTTGAAGTTTTGAAGTATGAATTATCTGTGCATATATCTGTGCACATATCAAAGGTTGAAGTTATTTGAGCATATATGTGCATATTGAATTTGAGTTGGAAGTTGGAAGTTGGTGGTTGGAGTATGTGCATATGTGCATATGTGCATATCTGAGCATATATGTGCATATGTGCATATCTGAGCATACTCAGATATGTGCATATGTGCATATATGAGCATATATGTGCATATTGAATATGTGCATATATGTGCATATCTGAGTATGGAGTTGGAAGTTGTATATCTTGTGAATATTGAATTTGAAATTCCTGCATGTTTGATGTAGTAATCTGTGAATTGAGTATGGAGTTGGAAGTTTTCACATTGAGTTGAGTAATCTGTGAATTGAGTAATCTGTGAATGAAGTGGATGTATCTGTGAATTGAGTACTCAAATCTATGAAATTTGATGTATTTTGAAGTTTAATTTGTGAATTGAGTTTGATCTGTGAATTGAAGTAATCAAATCTTAAATATTGAAGTTTAATCTGTGGATTTGATCCTGCATATGTCTGTTAAGTAAAAAAAAAAAGAACAAAACGTGCCGTGATTCGCAATAACGGCATCTTAATCCTGTAACGTTATTGTGAATAACGGCAACAGTTATACATCAAAATTTCAAAATTTGAGTATTCTGCCAAACTTTCTGTTTCCACAGTCGTTTTTGGGAATAACGGTATATAAAGAAGATACCGTTATTCCCAATAACGGCATCTGTTGTTTGCACAGTTGTGCATGTTTTTATGCATGTTTTGTTGTAAAATTGCTCAACATTAAACAACAACTTAACAATATAAACTAAAATTGCTCAACATTAAACAACAACTTAATAATATAAACTAAAATAGCTCAACATTAAAAAACAACTTAATAATATAAACTAAAATTGCACAACAATATCATTCCAAACAATATAAACAAAAATTGCTCAACATTATAGGGACAAAAAAGATAATAACTGATGCCGTTATTCTGGAACACGGCATCAGTATAAACGATGTCGTTCTCCCGAAGAACGGCATCAGTTTATTTCCTATATGGATTTCAAGATTGATACAGTAGAGCTCTTTAGAAAAAATAACCAATGCCGTTATTGAGAATAACGACACGGCAATTTTTTCAAATATAGATGCCGTTATTGGGAAACACGGCATCGAAATAACTGATGCCGTGTTTCCCAATAACGTTTGTTGCTGACGTGTCACAGACAAGGGCATCTCGCTAAATGTTTTCGAAAGTAGGGCAAGTCACTAATTAATTTCAAAAAAGAGGGCAGTTTGGCAAAATTTTCATGGAGAATGTGTCCTTCTTACATAATAGAATCTAAATTAAACCAGTGTTACCCCCGTGCAATTTATAAAATAGTTTTAAGAGACTTATAAAATTATTAGGTTTGTCCGTTGATCATATAAAATAGTTTTGGAGGTCTAGCAAATTAATTGAAGTAGCAAACATAGAGCAAAGAACATATTATATGATTTTTTGATTTTTTTTCAATTATTTTTAAAGTTTTTAATTTTATTTTTTTTAGTTTATTAATTATTTAAAATTTTTAAAATTTTTATTTTCTTAATTTTTTGAATAGAAGAGGGAGGGGGAGAGAGAGAAAAAAAATGATTAAATAAATATAGGAGTTGTTTTGGGTGAGGAATTTGAATTTGAGTTGTAAAACGATTACAACTAGAACCCCAAATTCATATTTCTAAATGTCAAATACACAAATTTGAATTCAAACGACTTAGAAAATTATATTACTACTATGAAGTAAGAAGTTGATTGTTTTGAAGGTCTGCACAATATTTTCTAGATTTGCTTATGCTTATTACTTAAATACTTCATTGTCGTTCGTTGATATTGAAAGAATCTGGTTCTCACAATCAACTAAGAGTACAATATTTTACTTGTGCTCCATCTTAAGTTCAGTTCAGTATTTTGCGCAGTAACACGACCATAAGTAAAAAGTTACTGTACAAAATTGAGCATTTTCCTAGACTCACAAATTCAGCAGCAAATTTCATCTATTTGAAAATAAATTATTTTTTTGTTCAAAATGTAAAATTTGTAATTGTTTATGAGTATTAGGAACATGCAATTACATATTTGATCAAGGGTCTATCTTGAAAAGAATAAAAAAAAACGAATTTTTTGCAATACTAGGCCACTTTTTAAAACAATTTGTGATTTTAGACCACTTCACAAACTATTAGCACTTTTGACAATCCAGTGCCACGTCAGTAACGGCCGCTATTGAAAATAGCGGCCTCTTCATAGTGATCTCTCACACTAGAGAGGATATTGTATAATGGACACGACTTGGTGTAACTAAGGTCGCTATTACCAATAGCAACCTTCCAAGACCGCTATTTCCAATAGCGACCTCAGGTTAGCCCAACGCTTTTAGGCTCATCTGAGGTCGCAATTGGGAATAACGACCTTAGTTATACAAGACCGCTATTGACAATAGCGACCTCAGTTACACCAAGTGGTTTGTAATTATAGAATATCATTTATAATCTGCTAAGTGTGGTAATCTAATGTGTTGGTCGCTATGAAGAGACCGCTATTCTCAACAACGATCGCTGCTAACGTGATACTGGATAGTCAAAAATGCTAAATAGTTTGGGAAGTGGCCTAAAATCGCAAATTGTCTCAAAAAGTGGTCTAGTACTGCAAAAAATTCAAAAAAAGCAGCAGTGGTTCGCACAGAGGCAATGAATAAGTGGGGACGGCAAGTGAGTACTATGCACGAAAAAGGTCGCACGTGTCAATTAGTCAATGGTTGGAACTTGGAAGTGGGTCAGTGCTGCACTCTCAGTGGTTCTAAACCCAACTTTGGGACCCACGCCTTTATTTCTCTTCAATTATACTGTCACATCACCTCTTAGTTCGGATCCATACCCGGATTCCGTAACCCGTAGACCCAGAAAATTATACTCTATGACAAACGAACCGAGCTACTCTGTCGGGAGCTCGGTCAAAGCTCGACTCGAGCTCGGTAGCTTAATGAGCCGAGCTCGAACTTGAGCTTTTCGTGATTATTAGGTTAAGCTCACGAGCTACTCAGTTTGAACTCGGTCAAAGTTCGGCTTGAAACGAGCTCGAGCTCGAGCTCGAAACTGAACTCGATTGCTTAACGAGCCGAGCTCGAGTCTTAAAATACTTGGCTCGACTCGGCTCGTTTGCATGTGGATTATTTGTAGAATAGTTATCAAATGTGGCACGGCTCTCACTTTTTCTCTCAAAGTATGATTACGATGAGTAATTGTCAAAGTTGGTGCAGTATTGAGGAGGATTAAACAATGTGTACAATTCCAGTTTGAAAAGGTCAAAAACATGTAAAACAGAACTAGCAAACCTGTGTCATTCTCACATCCCGGTCAATATTAGTCACTCAAATTAGAAGCACTCTCAACTCAGATTTGGATTTCGTCCATTTGTAATAAAAGCAAAGTGATTAGTTACCAGTTTTTAGGTTTGAGTGAAAGCAAAATGAGGAGGTTACTTTATTTGCTTTACTCATCGTCTTTATGTTGTCATAGTTCTTCTAATGAAGAAACTACCTACCTGTCTCCGCATTGATTGCTGATCTTCATTATCTGCTTTGTCTGTCTTAATAAGATGAGGATGACTACATATACATGACTTTTTACTCTAAATATACATTATAATGCATTGGGGTCCATTTCTTACTAAAAGACAAGGTTTTAACATGATCTTTTAGTGAGAAGTGAGGCTCAATGTATTTATAATGTATGTTTGGATAAAAATTCATGTATGTCTAGCATTTTGCTAGTAGGATATAGAAGTTCAAATCTTACTAATATTCTCGGGACGAAGCCGATTCAAAAACTAAATTAAAAGAAACTAAGACAGAGAAAGCAGATAATGAAGATCAGCAATCAATACCCGTCCATAACAAAACAAAATAAAAAGTACGTTGCAGACATATGTTAATTCCTTCTCTTTGATATCGGTGTAACAGGAAAGGGCTCACGTAATTTGGGCTTCGGGGTGGGCCCCAGGGTATGTTTCAAAAGCTCATGACATGTTTTGTAGTGGAGTAACATTTGTCATTGATAATGGCTTGACGACTAAATTCTGGTGGGACAAATGGTGTGAAGCTCATGCATGCCTTACGCGACATGTTCCCGGATTTATATGAGATTGCCGCTCACCCTCACAATCTTGTGGCCAAGACTTGGAAAACGAGTTCATGGAGACCCTCTTTCAGACCCCGCCTGATGCAGGAAACCCAAGTGTGATTAGTAACACTTCATGAGTACATTACACAATTAGGAGTGAGGTGCACACAAGGCCCATATCGGAAAACGTGGAAACTGAAAAAACAGGTTCCTTCACATTCCACTTTCTTTATAACCGCATCCATTTCATGCGCTGTAAACCGAGTTGGTCTTCCATTCTTTGAAAGATGAATGGCCCATTGAAAGTTAGAGTTTTCTTGTGGTTAGTCTTAAACGATGCTATTTTAACTAGAGAAAATCTAGTTAAGAGATTACCACATGTTGAAACGAATTGCGGCTTCTACAGTGCTGATGTGGAGTTGAGAAACAATATTTTTCTAGACTTTCATCGGAGCATATCGGTGTTATCCGAGGTCCTTAGAGCCCTCGGCGCAACGTCGTAAACTCAATCATATGAGGAGCTGTAGGTAGGCCCCAAGTTTGTATCAGAAAGAAAAGACATAAGAAATGTGCGGTATATTGCCATCGCCGTAATGACCTGAGTTTTATGCCTAGACAGAAATAACTTTTACTTTCATGAGACTTGTAATAGTGTTTCTGGTAATCTAATTCATATTATGCAAATTTTTTTCCTTTTGGACTATAGCTGCAGCGTCGGGTCCAAGGAGGAGGATCATTAGAGCTTTCCAGGTGAATAAGTAAGACAAGGAGGAGGTCGTGATTGGTTCTCCTCTCAATTGATAGGTACTCTGTTACCCATCCTCTAGGGTTTTGTTGGAGGGATTTCCGATCTATGTTTGTACTCCCTATGTTGTTATTTTGCTGATTCTAGTTTTAGATAGTACCCTCCCTCCACGGACTTGTTGGAGACTTGATGATTATGTTTTATTTTCCTGCTTAGTAATTCTTATATTTGAGCCCAGTACTTTTAATTTATTTTGTTAAATTCTTTTTAATGAAACATGATGGCTATACTATTCTTTTCCCTGTAAAAAAAAATTAAAAAAATAAGATGTCGTGTATAACACGGTCAACCCCACCTGCCATAAACAGTCAAACCCTCTTCTCTGTTCGAGCATCTGTAGTGATTGAGAGCCAAATTTTGGGTTCAAATGGAAATGGAAAAAATGATTTTGCGCTGCAGCCGTCGAAAGCCAAATTTTGGGTTTTTTCACTATTTAAAATCTCAGACGAAAGAATATTTTTCGTCCCACGCCAAAAAAAAAGAAGAAGAAATTCCAACATACGGGGAATGATTTCCCGTTCGTCTTATTTTTTAAAAAAATAAAAAAACTTTAAATCATAATTAATTCTTTAATAAATGTTTTCTATTCCTAATAATTTCTTAATTATTAATTAATTAGCATTTAAATCAAAGTTTTACCCATAGAAATCATTATAGGGTCATTCTATAGAAAATTTTATGAAAGAAATATATGGGACAGGGCTTCATCTCCTTCCCACTTCATTTCTGGTATTTTTTGTTGTAAATGGAACGGATGGGATTTCATCTCCCGTTCAACCATTTTTTAATTTAAAAAAAAAATCAACGATGTGAAATAATTCATCGTCTGAGAAATCCGTAATTTTTGGGACGATGTTTTATTTACCATTCGATGGGGAAAAAGTGACGAAAAATAATTTTTCTTCCTATCAAATAAATGATAAATCATTTTTTGTTAGCTATATTTTAGCAATTGTCATTTCGTCTCTCAAATACAGTCGATCAATGTTCATACGAAACTCAAATTTTGACTAAATGGCCAACGACTGCATGACTATTTTGGCCAAAGTTTAGAAAGTTTGGCAAAATAGCCAACCAACTACATATGCTCTTACCTCTCACTCTGTTTCTTCACCTCTTGTCCTTCTTCCTTAAGATGCTACTCTCTCTCCATCAATGTAAAAAAAACAAAAAAACAAAAAAAAAGGCAACAAATAAATAAATAAGTATAAAAACCAAGAAAATATGACGGTAGCCTTTCTTACTTTGTGGCCCTCAAATCCCTGCTCTTCTCTCTTTAACCTTTCCCATTCTCCACTCTCCTCCTACTACTAGTACAACCAATGGATCGAAACCTCTCCGAACCGAAACGATCAGGCAAAGAGAAGCACCCGATAGACCCCGCAATCGTTGCAGAAGACGACGACGATGAAGACGAGTCACGCGAAACCGAGGAGAAAAAGCGAAGGCCAACAATGATTTATTCTTCCAAAAAAGGAGGAGCCGTGACGTGTCAGGCTGACAAGTGCACTGCGGATCTCACCGATGCCAAGCGCTACCACCGACGCCATAAAGTCTGTGAGCCCCACTCCAAAGCTGCTTTTGTCATCGTTGCCGCCTTGCGCCAGCGCTTCTGCCAGCAATGCAGCAGGTGCATGCGTTGCAATTAAGAACTAGGCTTTTTGGAAATGATGTTTATGTTTAGATATAACTACTGTAGTTTCCGGAATTAAAAATATATACTACTAAATAATCTAGATTTGTTTCATATATAACTGTACAAAACCTACTCCAGTTCTCTGAAATTACCCTCACTCCCAAAAGGGCTTTAGGAGAAAATTTGTCAAAGCTGCAGTAGTTTTATGATTGCTTTTACCATGGTGGTTCCTTAGTAGGGCTGCAAACGAACCGAGCTACTCGCGAGCTACTCGGCTCGAGCTTGGTCAAAGCTCAGCTCGACTCGAGACGAGCTCGAGCTCGAAATTGTGCTCGATAGCTTAACGTCGATAGCTTAACGAGCCGAGTTCGAACTTGGGCTTTTTGTGATTATTAGGCTAAGCTCGTGAGCTACTTAGCTCGAACTCGGTCAAAGCTCGGCTCGAAACGAGCTCGAGCCGAGCTCAAAACCGAGCTCGATTGCTTAACGAGCCGAGCTTGAGCCTCAAGATAGTCGGCTCGACTTGGCTCGTTTGCAGCCCTATTCGTTAGTAGAGATACAAGTGTAGATCCTGCTTCCCGTCACACTTTGTGTGCAGAAGCTTCACAATCTACATCTTGAATTTGGATGAAGAGAAAAGACCATCATGCTTTAATACTATATTTAGTTTACACATGAAAATCACATAATTAAGGATATGGCGAAAATGACCGGGTTGGTAGAAGTTGTAGCTTGAAATCATTCCTTTACAAATTATCTTATGAACAAAACATTTCCCGAAGTAAATCTATGTGTAAACATGTTATTGTAACTTCTTACAGCAACCATGCGACAGTTACTTGTTTAAATCATTTGTGTCATAAACTGAATTGCCTAATCGTACGATGTTTAGTTAGTTTGCCCTTTTCTGTACTCTGTTCAATTTTCTTCAAGCATCGATCGCTATTACTTAATTAATTCATTCTCATTTCCTTAAATTTAAGGTTTCATGAGTTATCGGAATTTGATGAAGCAAAGAGAAGCTGTCGCAGACGTTTGGCTGGTCACAACGAGCGACGGAGAAAGAACTCCTCTGATTCTCAAGGAGAAAGCTCGAGCCAGTGCAGTCAGGCAAACCAAGGCGGAACGATTCCAATCAATACGGGATCTCCTGCCTACAAGCATTTCCAGATCAGATAATCTACGTTGTTATCATCGACAATTTCTTTCTACTTTTCCGCGAATTGCTCTCTCTCTTCTGTCATCCTATGGTTTCTTCATATTGATTAATCAAGTAATTGATGTTTGAGCTTTGTATATACTTGAAGAACCTACTATCTTCTTATTGTACTAATCTTAGCAGCTGGTGTCACAGACATCATCGTGCTTTGTTATATATGCTATATATTAAGGTGTGTTTATCTTTCCAACTGTTTATAATCATGTAGGGTTCGCAATTAGCCTGAACCTGATATATGTCGTCTACACCTGGCACTGTTACGAGAAGACTTAGACATACAACTTATCAACGAGCAATGCTGGTTGTACTATTAGCAATATATATTACTATCTCTTATGAGAGAATGATATGCATATGATTTACAAGTTCCCAACAAAAGTAGGGGTCTCTACATTCCTATTTCGTTTTTCTTTCTGTCAATTAGTAGTACATACTATTAGTAGTCCGAAATGTATTTCTCGTTGGGAACTTCGTAGTCGTTGAATTTGAATGGTTGGGAGCACTTGGATATGGATATGGACTAGAGGGCTAAAAGAGTGCTGGCGAATTTGCACGAAGTCTAAAGATTGATGCTTAAAGTTTGAACTACTCTCTATGACTCAAGCTTGGGTTCTAAATTATCAAAATAACTACAGTGTTAAAACTTTAACTCAAAAATTTTAACCCAATTTTCCTCACAGTTTTGATAATTAGACATCTAATTAGTCCCTTTGTAAGAGCATCAGCCATGTTATGTTTTGATCGTACATCAATAAGTGCAATAATCTATTGTTTAATGAGATAGTTCAACTTTGCTTGTCTAAGGCCTACAACACGTCTTATACAATTGTAAAGAGTATTGTTTGCTATAGTATTTGCAGCTTGGTTGTCGCGGAACAGACTAAGGTTGGTTACTTTAAACCTTCTTAAAGGAATGTCCAGCAAAGACCTACTTGTCTTTTAAATTTTCATGACACAGCTGTTCCTCCTAGTGTAAACACATAACCACTAGTGGGTCGACTTTCACAATTTTTTGAGCACCACAATGCACTAGAATATTCCTCTAATACTGAATGATAACCAGAGTAGCACAAAGCAAATTCTTGAGTACCTTTTAGGTATCACATTAGGCTCTCAAGGAAATTCCAGTGTAATTTACTAGGATTACTACTGAACCTACTAAGCATGCCTACCGCAAAGGCTATGCCAGAGATCTGATATGTTGTTCAACAGAAATTCTCTACACAAGTCCTCATTTGTCACCCAAGTTGCATCATCCATCCTCAGCACAACCATCATAAGTTGTTTGACTAGTATAGATAATTTTCATAAACTTCATCCCGTATTGTGTTTTCTTCATCTAACTATTAAATTCAAAACCGATAAATCTCTCTAGTTCAGGAACCTTGTATGGACGATTATGTTTCTCCATCTCAAAAGAATAAATAATAAATTTCAGAAAGTAGATGATTTATTCTGAGTAATTACTACTCACATACTTTAGAGAAAGAGAAGGGCTATTCTTTAAAACTACTTTAAAACAATAAAACATACATTTAATTAAATTAAAACAATACTGATCTTAAAGTTTAGAGTGCACCGAAGCGTGATAAAGATCAATAGGTGTTGGATTAAGGGTTCGATCTGTAATATGAGACAAAGATGCTTTGATGTTTGGTCCCGAACACACAACACCAAACCAACACCCAATGAAAGAATCAGATGTGAGTCGAACGAATCTCGTAGGTCCAAATACAGAACATCAAAATTCCACCCATTAGAATGCCTTGTTTTGGATGGATCAGATCAGATCCCCAAACACCAAACACCAACTTAGATCCAATGAAATAATTGGAATTGAGTTGGATCTTCTCAGATCTGGACTGGAAAGTAGAAACCCGATCACACATGATGGCGTTGAATAATAATGAGAATAAGAATAAAAACAAAGGAAAACTAGGGTATGGTTTAATATCTCTACTGTTTGAGATATTATACCCTGATTATTAGAATTGAAATAATCTAAGTCACAACCACAAGACCAATATATATGTGATAAGACTGGGTTTTGAGTATTAGGCTTTATGCCCACTCAATCCGGTCCAACAACTAACAGATAACACATGCAAACACGTGTTGTCTTATACAATATTATACACAATAAAATTATATTATATTAAGAATGTACTTATATATCCAACAAAGAACAGCCCTATTCTAAAACAAGCTGGAAAAAAAAAAGATAGGAGCATAACCAGACATCAACAAAAAATTCCAGGAAAATTAACATTCCGTATTGACCGTATCTAAAAAAGCATCTCTGACACCAAACTTATCACAACAAACTAGAGATGCTACCGGTTCTTATCGGGTCAGGTCTTCCACTACTGAGACCTGGACAAAAAATTGGACCCGGACCCGGACTTGCAAGAACCGGATCCGGATCCTAGTCTTAGTTAAAAAAATCTACCTGTTGGGTCTGGTAGTGGAGAATAAATATTTGTACTTAAGTATTTTTGCACCCAATACCCTATGATTCCAACAATTTTTCATTTCAGTACATGAATAAATATTATATTTACACATCTATCTTCAACAATTACTATTTATATGTATATCCTTATCACCCTATTATTTATATTCCATATTTTTTGGAGGTATTTTTTAACGGGTTCAGGTCCGGATCTGGGTCGGTTTTATTTTGAGCGGATCTAGACTCGGACCCAGAAGTGCATCGGGTCTTATTTTAGGACCCGAACCTGAACCCGTATAGATCGGGTCTATTCCGGTCCAATGCCAGATCCAGGTCGGATCCAGGTATCGGATAAATGTGACAGTGCAACAACAAACTATGGGAGAGTTTAAGACTTGCATGCATGAAAGTAACCATGAATTAAAAGTCGATAGTGTGAACTGAATTGGGCTTCAATCCATAAAATGGAGTTCCATGTTGAACACGTCATGGATTGAGTGTCCTGGGATGGGAGAAAAAGAAAAAAAATGAGACAGTACCGAGATATGCTTTCCTCTTATTTTGAGGAAGTGGGTACAGGTATAGATTATGCTTTGCCGCAAGGTATTTCGGGAGTGATTGACGAGTGTGTAAAGAAAGAGCCACAAGGACAAAAGTAATGCAAACAAGCGGAATGAAGAAATGCATCATTCTTTTCTTTCAAATTTGAAACCCCAAAAATATTCCCTCCTCCTCCTCCTCATCAAGCCGTGCACTTCATCATGCATCCACAAACAATTAATGGTGGATCATGATGAAATGAAATATCCCAAATAATGGTGAAGCAGAGAGGAAGCATAGCTGATGAAATTTTGGCTCCGTTGCTGTGCCAGCTTACCACTGCCAAGCGCCTCATCATCCACAAATCATCATCATCATCATCCAATGGCAATGCTGAGTGGAATCGGATCCTCCTTGACAGGATCAAACGAAATGTCCAGGAAATGAAGGCCGTGACCGAAGAGAAGGAGAAACAGTTGATTGACGATTTCGAGGATGCCTTTAATGGGCGTGCTGACAATCTCTTGGTGCAGCTGTCGGCCGAAGAGTCTGCACCCCTTGAAGAAACCAGCAAGCTTCTGCAGGAAATTGACGACCGGATTATGAAATTGGTAGAGAAGGATGCTCTTCTCCGACGTTCTGAAGCTGGATCATCATCCTCAGTAGGTGATAATGAGGTGAATTTGCTCCTTGATCATATCAAACAAGATTTCCAAGTTACTATATCAATCTTCATGGAGAAGGCGAAACAGTTCACTAACAATTTAGAGATCGACGTGCAACGGTTTGCTGATGAATTGCCTGTTGACGATCTCAGACATTTCAGTGAGTATACAGCATTTTTCCAGAAGAGGCTTATGGGCTTTCTCAGCGCATTGACGGAAATAATGGAGAATTTTGACGAAGAACCTCCTCAAATATTTCTTTTAAAAATGGAACATTTGGGAGAGATCGAACAACATTTGAAAAAGGAGAGATGGAAGATGATACAACATTTCAAAGAAATGGAAACCATCTTCATGGAGAGGGAGAAACAGCTGACTGACAGTTTAGTGAAGCGTGTTGATGAATTCGTAAACAACTACTACTCATCAGTCGTTGAGTCAATTGCCCTGCTAAATCGAAAGCTTACAGGCATTGGCGATGAGGTTAGAAAAATAATGGTCGGCATTCACCGACCAGCACCATCCACCTCTCAGAAACCACAATCCGCTATTGCTGAAGGCCTCCTGCTTCACAGACCACCACCTACAGCTGTCGAGATGATCGGGCTCCTTGACAAGGTAGAAGAATGTGTGCACTTTATAAAATTGATCACCGAGAAGACACCTCATCAAAGAAAAACTTTAAAGGAAATTAACGAAGAGGTTATGAGTATAAAGATGACGCTTGAGAAGAATGTTCTTCTCTGGAGTTCAAAAATTGGAACATCATCATCATCATCATCCTCCCGGGAACCACTACCTCCTGTTGTTGATGCTGCTGCTGCTGCAGCTTTTCCCAGGCGCTACCTTCGCCACAGACTATATGCTGACGAGATTAATCTTCTCCTAGACGAGATCAAACAAGATGTACACACACGGTTCATTGACAGATTAGAGGAGGTCATGCCTTGGCGTGTTGACAATTTTGAGAAGAAATCATCCGTCATTAAATCTATTGCACTACTCAAGACAAAGCTTATGAACATTCACAGCGAGATTGCGCGAATAAAGTTGATCCTTCTTGATAAGGATCATATTCTCCACCATATTAAAGATGGACGTCTCGTCCGGCGGTGCTTCTTATTTTTGAATGTCTTGAGTGAAGGTGAGTTTATAAACAAGCGGCTACTGTTGGAGTGGTTTTTGGGTGCTGGAATCGCTACTTCAGAGGTGGAGATAGATGAGTTCATCCAAAAGCTCATCTCGTTAGGCCTGATCAAGCCACTCAAAAATAAATGGAGTTGTAGTAAAGTAGTTGGATGCAAGTTGGATCCAGATGTTCGCACCGCCCTGGCTTCTTCTGATTTTGCCCATGATCAGCCCAAAGACCATGTGTTCTTATTCGAGAAGACCAATAAAGAAGTGCTCACCTCAACAAGAGAAGAAGAAGAAGTGTCGGTATTGTACAACATCAGTAACAAGTACGTGAGACTCGATAAAGACTGGTTTCTGACCAAGAAACACTTGCGTGTGATTCAACTTGGGCGATGGCAACATGGTTCACCCGAGTACCATATAGAAGTAGAGAGCACCGGATTTCTAGACGGGTTACAGCACTGCACCAGCCTCGAGTACCTCAGCCTCCGAGGAATTTCTGAAATTGATAAGCTCCCTGACTCCATTCGTAATCTCACCAATCTTCTTAGACTCGATCTTCGAGCATGTCATGATCTGGTGAAATTGCCTCCAGCAATCACTTTACTCAAGAGGCTGAAATTTTTGGATGTATCCGAGTGCTACCAACTTGAGTACATGCCTAAGGGTCTTGGAGATCTCACCGAGGTGGAAGTTATCAAGGGGTTTGTGATTGGTGATTCTACACGCAAGTCAATAAGGAAAGTTTATTGTCGCCTCACTGAGTTGGCAAGACTTAAGAAGCTGCGGAAGCTCAGCATCAGCATAAAGACCAATTCAGAGATTTCTGAAGAGGAAAGTTGTACATTGCAAAATCTCGTAGCCCTCGAATCCCTAACAATCAAATGGGCACTTTCAGAGAAAAGTTTAAACTCAGAAAAACAGCAGATCAGGAGAGAAACAGTTTGCGAAATTTGTCACCACCCTCCTCCTTTTCTTCAGAAATTGGACCTCCGGTGCTTTCCAATTAAATCTTTTTCAGAGTGGATGGACCCTCGACAGTTTGAGAGTTTGAAGACATTGTGTATCAGGGGAGGTAGCCCGGTTAGCCTGAGCAATGCGAGAAGTGAGACCCACTGGCAAGTGGAAGTACTACGTCTAAAGTACTTAAACGATTTAGAGATTGGATGGGAAGATCTACATGCTGCATTTCCAAATCTTTCATGCTTGGAAGTTCAACAATGCGACAAGCTAAAATCCTTTCCGTGTGATCGTGAAGGCGTGTGGACTAAATGTGAAGCAGTTCAAAGACAAATTATTACCATAACCATAAGGTAAGGTGGCTCAACTGCAGACTATGAAGTAACTCGGTGTGATATAGTGATATATATGTGTGTATATTTGATCTTCTTTATTGTCAGTAATAAGTAACTCTGGACTTGTTTGTGTGTCCTCAGTGCCTATCGTACTCATGCCTTGATGTTAGTTTCACAATTAAATAGTGTGATTGTAATTTATTTGTAATTGTTCGTGGTCATGCCGCGATAGTGTGAACTGAACAATATGATTGTATGTTATGTATCTTTCCTTCTCTTTAGTGGATTGTAATTTGATTGTGTGTTGATTGTAATTTGTATCTCTATATGTTATCAGTTTAATGGATTCTACTATGTGTTGATTGTATTTTATCATTCTTATGTCTGTTATGTGCTATTACATGATATGAAGAAAGTTGGTTCATAGCTAATATTTTCTTCTTTCTTTTCTTTTGTCCTGAAGAGACTTCACTACATTGACTGGATAAATTTCTTTCTGCTTAACTTTGTTTTGGTTGATACTTTTACAAGTAAATGTTTTCGTTGGTACCTTGGATAAGTGCAGTAGCTGTTCTTTGAACTTGAGCATATAAATGAATTACTTTACTTTGTAAGGTGAGATTTGAGTAGCATGCAAGATGGATTCTGCTGCATAATCCATTATTAGAGTATCAAACCAATCCCTATCAATTTTAAACTTAACCTAAGTGGAGAATTTCCAAGAATATTAAAAGATTAAGTTTACCAACATGTAATGCCGATTAAGATAGAAATTAAAACTACTAATTGGTTTGATGAATTTTCAAGAATTGAAATAAGATTAACAAGCCCAATTAAAGATTCACGCATAATAATCAATAATTATACTTAATCGTTCTTAGCTTGTAGGATATACAATAATGATTCGTACTCTAATTAGCAAGTAGAAGTACACACATTCAATATTCAATATTTGTACAGTAAATTCAGATAATATTCTAGAAATGATATGCAGTAATACAAATAATGGCGGAATTGACAGAAATTACCGAGGTTCGATGAATGAATCGTCGCCACAGATGGAGATGAAGAAGCTACTGGATCTGAATCTGGATCTTGCCCAACACCAAACACCAACACCAATAACTACCAATCACAAATCAGATCTGACCCACTTGGATTCTCTGTTCGCACTCGGGATAAGGAGAAGGAGGCAGGGTCGGGGCGCCGGTGGTCCACTGGGAGCGCAGACGACAGCGGCGGTGCTGGCAGAGGGTCGACGACGGCGAGGGAGCGGGGTTGACGATCGGGGGGGGGGGGGTTGGATGTTGGTGGATGGTGGTTGCGGGGGTGATAGGGGAAAGGAGCGTCAGGTGTGATGAGGAGGTGGAGAGGGTTTGGAGGTGCTCGGGTTTGCAGCGGCGGATGGAGGGTGCGGGGTCGAAGCGAAGGCGAGGTGATACCGGGACGGGGGCGAGAGCGGGGTGAGGGGATGATCCAGCTCAAGGATCGAGCGGTAGTGGTGCTGGAGTTAATGGAAACTAGGAAGAGAACCAGTTGCAGCAGCTATCAAAGGAGGAGTTGCGTTACCAACTTACTTTGTGAATGAATCTCCTCAACCAGAGCAGGTGTTGGCCAGGCGTATGGTTCCGAAGAGAGGGATTGGTGTGTCTGAAGTTCTTATGCGGTGGAACAATTCGGAGGAGGTAGATGCTACTTGGGAGCGCTATTGGGACATTTACTGGCGATTTCCTGCATTTCGCAACACCTTGGAATCACCTTTTCAAGGGGGTGTATTGATCCAGCTCAAGCATCGAGCGGTAGTGGTGCCGGAGTTAATGGAAACTAGGAAGAGAACCAGTTGCAGCAGCTATCGAAGGAGTTAAGTGTATCAAATGTATCAGTTAGAGTGTGTCATTTGATTGTGTAATTTGAGTTATCCAGGGGGTTCTTTGTAAAAAAAACTCCAGCTGTTAGGACAGCTGGAGCTATTCAGTTGGTTATCAAAGGGTGGGGCCCATTAAATACCGGTCTAACGACCTGTAGGAACACGTGCAGTTGCCGTGTCTTTTGGGTATAAACTCCCAACCCTGTACTCTTCATCTTCATGAATGAAATTTACATTTTCTTGTTCATCCTCTTCTTTTTGTGTCGCCATTGTCGCAACAACAGCGAGCTGCGATGCCGAGAAGAAGAGCACCAGTGATCGCTGATGTCGTCGACGATCAACCTGGGGGAATGTAGGGGTTTCGGGATGAGAAGGATAAGAAGAAGGGAGGGACTGTGGGTTTTGGGCGGAAGGGGAAAAAAAAGAAAAGGGGCGGGAGGGGGTAACGGCTAGAGAGAGGGGGGGTATTAGGGTTAGGGCTTAAAATAAAATTGGGAATTTGGGGTGTGGCTAGAGCTTCTCACAATCTCTAATAGTTTCTTAGGATCTCTCACAAATCCTAAAATGTTCTCTTATGGTCTCACACACACAAGAGAAGAATGAAGAGCAACAACTTAACACACAATTTTTTTTAAAATCAATAAAAGCATACCTTCAACTTATCCTTTTCCCATCCTTTTGAAAAAAAAGAGTTTCTCTTTCTAGATTTTCTAGAGAGAGAGAAGCTCTCCCAAATATCCAAAAAAAAGAGCGCCATGGTCAGTCGACGGTCTGGGGAGGGGGGAGGACTCTCTCGCCACCCCCCTCCTCCTCCTCGTTAACCCTTCACCCCACCACGGGAGCGGTGGTGGGCTCATCGGAATCTCGAACATGGTATTTAGATGTGGGTTCTCTTGTGTTTGTGATGGATAGAGGCGGATGGCGTGGCAAAGAGAATCGAAGACAAGGTGGCTGATGTCGAGGGCGGGGCTGGGTCATCGGCAACGACAGAGCTACTGGGTATCGGGAGCGGCGGAGACTACGTGAGTTAGATTGGAGTTCATCAGTGAGAGTTGACGACATTGGGGACGTGCCGATGTTTCGAGGCTGCCATAGAGGGGTAGGCCCTTGGGTGTTGGAGTCTAGGGTCGGAACTACCTCGGCGGATGCTCATCGGCAGTTATGATAGCATTGGAACTTCTGTAGACAGTCGAATTTGACGCCATCAGATGATGGCATCGTGGTGGGATGGCTTGGCGGAGGTGGACAACGGCAACGTCGTCGGGAAACGGATGAGGGTTGCTAGCAGTAGACAAAGCTTATGATGGTGTCAGGTGAGATTTTGGGAAGGAGGAGGGATATTTTGGAATTAATTTTGAATTTCAAATTTTAGGGTTTTGGAAATTCAAAATAGATTTGACGAGTTTGGAAGGGGGAAATGTGATTGATTTGAATTTTAAATTAGATTTTTGAAATACAAATCATATTTGGGTTTTGAATAAGGGAATGTGTGAGGAGATTTTGAATTTTGAATTTCAATTTAGGGTTTTTAAATTCAAATTCAAATACGATTTGGAGTGTGGATGAAAAAAATTCAATAAAATTTGAATTTCAATGTAGATATTTGAAATTCAAATTATAAATTGGGAAGTGTGGAAAGATTATTTAGTTGTACTTTGAATTCAAAATAGACTTTGTTTGAATTTCAAATTACAGATGGGGAACGATTGGCGTGAACAAGCGACACTTTTGATAGGCGGTGGTGTTTACGGCGGAGAAGGGCCTGTCGGCTGTGAATAATGACAACTGTTCAGGGATGGATTTGACGCAATCAGAAGACGACGAAACGTCGTTGGGAGAGGAGTAAGCATATTAGAAAAACTGAGGATCTTGTTGAGTCTTTAACACAATGAGCACAAACCACCAAGCAAACTAGATTGCACCAATCACACAAAGTACAAGAATATTACAATTCTCACCATGACCCTCTCTCAAGCCTAACTGAAACTTGGTTGCTGCTTACAATGGAGAAACTCTCTCACCCTCTCAGATGAAGTACTCTCTTCTTCTATGCGGCACTCAATAGAATAATATCGTTCTAAGAGCCGTTACAATTATTTATATAGATCTAGAGAAACCCTAGTTTGATACACTTGATATATTAACCATCCGATTACTACTGAAGAGATAACCCTGCATTGGGAGTCGTACGATCTGACTTGAAGACGAAGTTGGGTTTCTCACGAATCTCCAAGACCCGACCCAAATAACCCATCAACGTCGTAGTTAGTCAACCGTACACAACAGTCGGTCTACCGTCCCACTCTCGGGAATCCTGTGCAGTCAGAGCAGTCGACTGACCCCAAGTGCGGTCGACCGCAACCCGGCCCACTGTTTTCTTCTGTTGACTATTTTCCTTCTTCTTCGATGCCTCGCTTCGATCCATCTAAATGCTTCATTGTCTTCTTCATCGGACATATGTATGCAAGAGATACAAACCCAACAAAGCATGCCAGCAAGAAATTGTGGCTATGGTTGTTGCCATGGTGGACATTTGGGAGAAGGTGGAGGGAGTTTCTAGGGTGGAGAGGTTTTTTTGATGGAATTTGAATTTCAAATTAGATTTTTTGATATTCAAACTACATCTGGAAGGGATGGCTGAGAGAATAGGGTGCAGAAGCCTTCATCTTCAAGTTTCCCAAAATAGTTTTTTGGAAAATGTTTCAAGCAAATGTGTTTTTTTCAATTTTTTTTGGATCGAATAGACAACATTTTTTTTTTCGTTTTTTGATATCTCTGAATCTGAAGTAGTGATTTTTTTTTTCGAAATTGGGTAAGGGAACCCCCGAGAAAAACAAATTTCTTATTTTTAATGAAGAGGAGACAAAGAGAAAGAAGAGGAAATAAACGAAGAGAAAGAAGCAGGCTTAGCTATGTATTTGTTTTTCACTGTAACATTTTTTGGAATAGATAGATGTATATTTATTGTACTAATTGTTTCGTTAATAATTATTAATTATGAAGCGGTGACAATGTCACATTTTTTCTCAAAAAATAGCATACATACTCATTATTCTTAAGGCCTAATCCAAAACAAATCCAAAACAAATATCAAACAAATCTTAAAATAAATATCTCAAATAAACTACATATCGCTAAATCTCAAAACAAAATAAAACAGATACAAATAGTTCTTTAGCTATTTTTAATAGAAATTTCATGCCCACCGGGCTGCTTCTTTTTCTTCTTTTTCCCCGTGTATGAAAAAAGACCACATATGAACACAATTATAAGATACAACAGAAAACACCGGGCAAAATGGATATGAACACCAACAGAAACTCCAATGCACAAATGAAGAATTAGTGAATTACTTGTTTTTACATGATACAACAGAAAACACCACCAAAGACTGGTTCAAGCAGACTTGAACAAAATTACCGGAGAAACGCATGCTTCCGCCTCTCTTCTCTCTCTTTCACGCACAACTTTGGTGACTTTGCTTTCGTCGGGTCCTTCGTTGATCTGTACATCATATATAATCTTGTTCAGCAAAAATAAAAGAAATTTAATGAGTGACGAGAAAACAAGATGCGCACTTTTGAGGGAGAAAGGGATTGTCGAATTTGGGGACTGGTCTTGCATGAG
Source organism: Hemerocallis citrina (assembly GCA_017893485.1). Lineage (NCBI taxonomy): Eukaryota > Viridiplantae > Streptophyta > Magnoliopsida > Asparagales > Asphodelaceae > Hemerocallis > Hemerocallis citrina. The sequence continues at coordinate 280,708,922 of CM030364.1, read as the reverse complement.
GTACCATTGTCCTCCTCATTTGCTTCACTGCCTTCTCCTCTTCCATCTTTTAAAAGAAAACAAAATGCAATATCATTATAGACGGAAAACATCAAGCAAATATGGATTTTATTACATTACATGCGTAATATCAGTACCATCTTTGCAGATTCATACTCATCCCTCATTCGCTTGTACATCACCTCTTTCTCTTTTATCTGCGTCACAATAAAAGGGGAACGAACAAATAAGCTCCTAGATCTTTTATATATTAAAAGAGAAAGAAAAGAAAATGTTATACCTTCGTTTCAAACTCAGATCTCTCAACTGCCCTGTGATCCACATGAAGGACAAACTCTTGGACATCAGTTAGAGGCTTCCTTTCTCTTTCTGGGAGTGGAATCGGATCCCTGCTAACAAATTAAGCGCATCCAGTATGTTATAGTTACTATTATACCGAAATAGGGACAGATAAATTGAACATAAACTGAACACAGGGTAATCAAATTTACTCTCTCATTATGGGTTGTGCTTTGAATAGTCTCCTTTCTGCCTCTTCTCGCTCCATCCTTTCTTTCTCTTCCATTTTTCGCTGCATCTCCTCTTCATGTCTTACCAAGCTCTCTAGTTGGAAAGCTTCAGGTTTTGTGCATCGTTTAGGTTCAGGTTTGGGTGGTACCTAATAAAAATGATAACGAATGCATAAATACATGTAAAAAGAAGTATTAAAAATTAAATTAATAACGGTGCAAGGTTTTCTTACCACTGGATAGTCTGTAGTGTAAGGGTAAGGATTTGCCTTTGGTATACGGGCTCGCTCCTCCTCCAACTGTTTCTGCAGAATCTGGACTGAGAGCTGCCTCTCTTTCTCAACTCCTCGCTCCTAAAAAAGCCAAAGGGTTCGAAATAAATTTCTTAACTAGAGTAACATACAAACCGACGCATGTCGATAAGATGAGCACGATTTAGGATTTGGGTTACTACCTCTGTACAGAGATGAAAAGGGTTCGGGATTGTAATCTTAGGAATGTCCAGTCTCTCACGTCGAGAAGATGAGTCAGAGTGAATTGAAAGCTGATACAAGAAAAAAGAACAGATGGTTACTTATAAAAATTAATCTATTCCTTTAACTATAAGGGAAAAGATTTGGTCTATTCCTTTAACTATTTTGTTTTCGAAAAAATTAATCTATTCCTTTAATTATAAAAATTAATCTATTCCTTTAACTATTTGGTCTTTATGGCTTCAAAGAAATGATTTTGTTTTCCGCAATATCACTTACAGATTTCCTCACTCTATGAACAAAATATTTATGTTAATCCATGATTGGGCAGGGGCTATGGAGGCTAGAAAGAGACTCAGGTGTGCTGAAGGAGAGGAGTAGAAGTAAACATGGAGCGCTACATCCAGCAGAGTCGAGCTTGTTGGGGTGGTGTGAATGGAGAGGGGATTCACCGTATCAGTGTAGCAGTTAATTTTGGCTTCCATCGGAATCTCATAGTAGGAGATGGCAGGGATGGATTTGTATCGATGATATATTAGCTTCTTTGTTAGACCTTATATTGTAATCGCTTCTATGTAACCTATTATGTATGTCCTACTTTGTTTCCTTAATTGTTCGTTAATGAAACGATGGCGTAGACCATCTTTTGATCAAAAAAAAAAAAACTATAAGGGAAAAGATAGAAAATCACTCTGCAAACCTTATCAAAGAGATCAGTAACAGATACTGGAGGACCCAACCTCTCGTCAGTTGCAAAATGGAACTCCTGAGGAGTTGTGATTTGAGGTTTTGGAATACAATACAATCCAAGATCTCCTTTGCTCTCAAGAATCTGGACAAGTTATATGTAAAAATAGTGAGCAATCAATATTTATGAAACTTGTACAATATGATTAACAAGGTGACAACTAGAAATCCTCTAAAAAAAAAAAAAAAAAAAGGTGACAACTAGAAACCTTTTTATTTAGTGGCCTGGCCTTGAACTTTGGAATTTTTTTGAGTGCTTCGAGCTCCAACTCCTGGGAACTTTTAGTCCTGTAAAAGCGGATGAGTAATCAATAAACTTGCAGCTATATCAGAATATAAATGGCTATAGGGTGATCATTGCGTACTTCGGGGCTCGTGCGCGTAGAGAAGTTTCAAGAACAGGAGGTCGTGGTTCAGTAAGTTTACAGGGTTTGTTTTGATTCTGTTACATAAAAGAGAAACACATCAGCATAAAACAATATAAGCAATCATGTCTTAAATGGTTTGCCCTCTCAGATAAATGGTTTTACCTGAGATGAAATTTCTACAGAAGAGACAACGGAGGAAGTTTCAGCATGTTGGTTTGCCCTCTCCATTGTTTTCAGATGAAATTCCTGTAAGAATTGAAAGCAAAATATTTAAGATTAGACAACTTATTAAGGATTTCCTAAGTTTAAATCAATGAAAATAGTTACCTGAAACTCAGGTGGCTTAGGAGTACTTTTCGGCAGCAAAGGTAGTTTAGGTGCTTCTAAGATCTACAGTAAGAGGCCATTAACTTCATGAATATAAAAATATCCCTTCAAAACTTTGAATTAGTGAGAGGAGGGAAATCAAACCTTCTTATTTACTGGGCGAGCCTTGAACTTAGGAATCTTCGCCAATATTTCCTCTTCGAGCTCTGCAGAGCTTTTCACCCTGACAGCACGAACCCGCTGTGCTGTTTGAAGCTCAGGTTCCTTGGGCCTTGTAAGTTTAAGTTTGGGCCTCCTTTGTATCATGGAAGCAGTACTCTCCTGCTCAAGTTCTTGCTTCGATTCAGATAACAGCTACTAAAATTTTCTATTATCAGAACCATTACATACTTCTCACATTTTGAGAAGATGATTTCTAGACAGTAATTTTATGTATTATCATTAAACTGGATACACATCAAACTAATAAAGTTCGAAGCAATTTTCTGCAGAAAAACCTTGCGGTCAACATTCATTAAACAAACCTGGTTTTAAATGTTTTTTACAGCAGGAAGCAGTTGTCTATAAAAGGCAGTACATATTATAGTAAAATAGAAATTGTCTTTTTGAGGGATATTAGTACAAAAAATGAACATGCCGAACTGTTTTGTAAGTTTTTTAGAGCAGGAAGCAGTTGACTTTGAATGGCAGTACATATTCCAAGTAGTATGACCAGAGGCGGATCCAAGATTGAAAAGTGAGGGGGGCTGGAAAAAAAAAATCGCACAAGGTAACATGCAAAATATATATAAAGTTGTTATAAATACTAGAGAAGTAAAGTTGTTATAGATACTAGATAGAATAGAGTTGAGCTTGGGCCCAAAAAAATAAATAGAAGGCTCAAATATATATGGGGTGGGTTTTAAAATATATTTGGGGTGGGCTTTAAAAAATATTTGTGGGGGGCTAAAGCATATATATATTCCACACTAATATACCCCAAAAAATTTTTTTACAAACAAATACCAAATGTTAGGGGGGGCTGTAGCATACCCCCCAGCCCCCCTGGATCCGCCCATGAGTATGACATAAAATAAAGTTACTGCTTTATCAGAAGAGAAATGTTAATGATTACTTCTAATTGTACCCAATATTTTAGTTCATGTGTTGGATTTCTACATGGAATTCAATTGACACGCTATGGTATGTTTAATCAACAATAATAATTAATTTTACCAAATCTGATTAGGTGATCTAATTAGGTGACGATACATACCATAAGTGGTAGTTCACGTAGGAATCCAACACATCAACTAAAATATTTGGTACATTAAAAGGTACATATAACACTCCTCATGATATAAATAATCTGATTGTTAAATATCAGAAAGAGCAGTATAATCTGATAGGAAGAAAAGAAGGTATTATTATCGGAAGATTGTTGCCAATTAGGGCTTGTACAAAAACCCAAAAAAAGACGAGGCTTCCTGGTTGCTACATATTCAAGTAGGATGCACTTTACCTAGATATTAAATGTCAGAGAGAAATAAACAAGCACCGTGTAAGAAATGAACCTCATAACATTTAGTTTGTTCTAGCCCTATTATGAAATTCATTATAATGTTAAAAAGCAACAACTTCTATATAGTAAAATTAAGAAGAAAGGTAAAGCGATCATATAACTAGATAGAGTTGAGGAAGTGTTTTGGACTAACATGTGAAGTTGATTTATTTTGTGATAGTTCTATATCCCGGGTTCTTGATTGGAACTTGTTAACCATCTCTGCAGTTGATATATATGGGCCTTGCTCCTGTTTCAGAACAAAACTATACCGGTGAGTATGCACTATCCTATAATAAAAGCTATGAAGATAAGGTATATTCACACAAACCTTGTTTGTTGTGTTCTCCCGGTACCCTCTAAGAGCAGAGGCAAATAAGTATGAGTCACTCGCTGAACCTGGCTTCGATTTGTGAGGCAACACTCTGTTTCTAATATTAAGGATCTGGGTATAAACAAAAAAGAGAGAACGTTTACTTACAAGAAGCTTTAAATGACTCAAACTACTCTAAGGAGATAGCTCAATAATGAATAACTAACTACAAAACAAAAACTACCTGTCGGGGTCTCCCATCTTCCAGCTTCTGCCTCTTTATCGCTTGATTCTCCTGAGCAATGTCAATAGCCAGGGCTTTGTTCCGCGCATTGGTACTACCCGGACACCTATGCAATCAATGAAGATTCATTTGTAAACCATCTCTATCACATTAAGAATCTATATCTGCACATCTTAAAAAGTTTACTAAATTACTCACTTAATAACACTCTTCGATTTGGTGCTCTTTGAAGAATGAGCACAAAGTGGTGTCTGGTCTTTCGGTTTTAACCTAGATTGTTGTTTAACAATGCTAACTGTCTTCTTCGCAGTTTGGTTCTTTGAGCTGTTAACTGGTGCTGCCTCTTTCGAGAAAATCATCTGGGCTTTCGGTGTGCAAGCTTCAGGAGCTCTTTCTTTCTTCAACCCTCCTGGTTCTTTCACACTAACTGCATGTGCTTTAGGTGTCCGAGATTTGGTTGCAGTAGAAGGCAAATTCAGAACTGCCACAATGGTATATTGGAAACATATCAATACAGAAGCTCGAAGTCAAGGGTGAGGTGATATAGTTTGCTTTTGAAATCTAGTCCTGTTCTTTATACCTGGCTCTGCATCCACATTGGATGATGGCAGAATCGGTAACGCAAACGAAGAGGTTTCTTTGCTCGAGGTATCCACCGGAACCGACGAAGAAGAGATATCAACAGATGAACTGCAGTAACAAAGAACAAAGGTAAGGCATGGATTTTCGTCTGAATTGCAGAAATTGAAAGTTAATACCTGTTATCTTCTTGAATGGGCAGAGTCTCACAAGGCTCGACTTTAAGAGCCTGAAATGCAGCAAACATTGTTAATAAACAAAATCCATATCTCCTTCTTAACAAGCATAATAACAAACACCTAATCTGCATCAAACACTTACAAATTCAAATGACTTTTTGCCTCCACTCAGTTCTTGATTTCGCGACGATTCAGCTTCCACAGCACCGTCCTCACCATCTCTGAATATATAGGAAGATATAGTGATATGGGTTTTCGTGTCTCGACTAAAACTACTAATAAACTATAAATCAATTCCTTAAACAAACCTTGTGATCCCTATTGCAGTTGGTGCAAGCTCTGGTTTCTGCCATTAAATATAACCAAAATGGATTAGGTATTGGAATCAGATCTATAAAAAAAATATAAAAAAATGCAATTTTTGTTGTTGTTGTTGTTGTTAAATTACATTCTGGGTTTGCTCCTCAGTTCCAAAATCACAGAAACTCTCGAGTTGAACAGACCTTCCCTCTCTGATTTTGGGCATGAAGGCTGCAACAAAACCCAACAAAAAAAAAAAAAAAATCAAGAAATGAAAAACATGAATTTCAAAGAAAAGGGTCGGATCAAGAAATGAGGAAAGAACATACGAGATGGGGCGTAGCTTTGGGAGATCTCGAACCAAAGCTCGGCGCTTTTGATCTCGTCCTCGCTCTCTTCGACCATGAAGTTGAAGAAGCGAGGGGCGCAGAACTCGTAAGCGTCGTCAACCTGTAGAACTTCTGGTGGTCCTTTCGATTCGCTTCCCATGAGTGCGAAATCAAGAATCGGAAAGGTGGAATTTTTAGGGTTTGGAGATTTTGGGGGATTTTAGGAATTAGAAAAAATCTGGTGTTTTTTTAAAGGAAGATGTAAGTTAATAACGTTTTGGGGATTTTATTCTAACGGTCGAAAATTTTGAAATGTTAGGAATTGGTCGGGAATGGTAGGGGATGGATGAATGTCTAACGGCTAGATTTTGTGGGCCGGTGGGCCCGGAGATGAATGGCGATTTGCACGTGCAATGTGCGTGATTTGGGAGAGTGGAGCCCAGTTGATATAAAGCCTGGTTAATGTAAAGTATAAACTGGCCCACGTATGTTTTGGGCTCTTATCTTTTGGGAGAGTGTTTTGGTCCACGTAAAAAAAAAAGGTTTTAAGCCTTCAACAATCAAATTCTTCGATAGAGTGTTTTGGTCCACGTAAAAAAAAAAAAAGGTTTTAAGCCTTCAACAATCAAATTCTTCGACTTTTTCAAGCACTTATATATATATATATATATATATATATATATATATATATATATATCTTAAGCTAATAGGCCTACCCCATCTCTCCTTTCTCTATTTTGAAATAGAGAAAAATAGAGAAAGGAGAGCAAAAGTAGGAACTGACACGTGCAGCCCACACCAATTGCCAAAACATAATTAATTAAAAAAAACACAAAAAAAAAAAACCTTTCCTCTTCCACATCTTCCCAAAACCCACAAACCCTAACTCTCCCTACCCCAAAACTCACTCACATCTCCTCACCCGTCCGTCCCTACGGCCGCCCGCCGTCCACCCCGCCCCGATCCCGCCCGTCTCTACCCTCCATCGTCGATCCCGTCCCGACTCCGTACCTCAAGAAAAGTGAACCCAACTGTGTTATTTTCTCTTAAATCCGATCAGAAAGTCGAAGAATTTGGTACCAGTGATTATTTCCCTTCTCCGGTTAGGCCTCTTCTTTTAATACTATCTGTTGTTTGATTGTTTAATAATATTTTAGTCCTGAATGAATACCAATTTGAGATAATTGGAGGTTTTTTTTGGATACATTGTAGTTATGTTATTGCATGAAAGTTGTAGTTAGGGTGTAGAGAGAACCATTTCGGGAGAATGCAGAAAAAACACTAAACCCATTTCGATTGTGAAAGAATAGTAACACCCATTTGAGATTTTGAGATAATTAGTAAATTGGATGGCTTAAGTATGGTGATATTTATGCCTAGATGAGGAAATTTATACACAGTTCTTGAATGTGGGAAGGATTTCATGGGAAGTTGAAGAGGAAAGATGTGAACCTCGCACCTAAAATAATTATAATGGATATTAATAAACTTCAGTGTAACAATTTTGATGCAAAAAAAGGTTAAAGGGGTAGAGTAATGCATATACACATAATAAATATGAAATATAAATGCCTTTAATAATAAAACATCTATTCGGTTAGAGACCCAAACATTAGCCACAAACAAGGAAAGCAAATTTATCCTCAATTAAATAATATCATCAGGGTAATCAAACTTCATATAGATAGAAGGAACACAATCCTCTTGATTATAAAATGATAGAAGAATTTATGACAAATAATTTAGGACTAAAGAAGCTAATATCAGGTTTATAAATCACCGAGTAATTTCAAGATGTCCGTAACTTACTTTTTTGCAATTATTCCGGACTAATGTAAAAATAATTACAGTAATCTTTATCGTCGACCTATGTGGAAACAATCCTTTTCAAAATAAAGGTTAAGTGCTAAATCTAAAAATCATTGTGACAAGAAAGTGCTCTAATAAGCTTAATTAACTTTTACTAAAATAACTCAACAGTTCCCTTTTACTTAAGATTTTTTAATCTTTCTCTAAGGCAAATTCAGTGGATTCTTATTATTATGATGATGTGATTGGGGCTTTCAGTGTGGAGTTGTTTGCTGGACTAATGTAAAAATAATTACAGTAATATTTATCGTGGACCTATGTGGAAACAATACTTTTCAAAATAAAGGTTAAGTGTAGTTTAAGAGCAATATCTTATTTCCTTATTTATTATTATTATTAGTTAAAATCTATTCTATTTTGAAGCCAAAGACTGTCATATGATTTGATTATTCGTATGCCCTATAATTTTTTAAGAACACTTTTGTGTTTACATGAAATACTGCTTCTCTTGAATGAAAAAATACCCTCGTATAGAGATTTTTTCAGAAAATGCCTTTATTATTAAGTTGAACTTTTTCGATTGATTATTAAAATGCTCTTTTTCTTTTATTCGAATGCACATTAATTTTAAATGGAATACACGAATTGTCTCAAATATATACTATATTTTGTTAAGATGTACAGCTTTATATTTGGTTAATTTTGTTCTAACTAGGGATCTTAATTTCCTCTATGAAGAATCGCCTTTTGAGTACACAAAATGAGTATTTGTTATGCAATACTGTAGATGATGTCATAGTGTATGTTTATCCAAGGGTATAGGATGATGTCTATCCTATGTTTATCTATGAAAATCGCCTTTTGAGTACACAAAATGGGTATTTGTTATGCAATACTGTAGATGATGTCACAGTGTATGTTTATCCAAGGGTATAGGATGATGTCTATCCTATATTTATCTACGACATATCTTCATCCGTCCCTTTCGTAAAACGGATGAACATCATCCGTCTCCTATCTTTAGCAATTGTCTAAAGGCACTGCTAAGTTTAGCAGACTACTGTTCATTTCTATCCTAAATTATGGGTTTGTAGCAAATGACTGTGAGGCATATTTCTAAATCGATTTCTAATTTTTGAATTTTTAGCCAACGACAGTGGATGCACTGATGGGATATATTCATGCAAATGATTTGGGAGGAAAATCAAAAACGAATGCTAGGTTTTCTCTTTGGTTTGGGGAAGAACAAGTGATCTCTAATAATATTATAATAGGAGAATACCTTAGTGTCATTTGTCAATCTACCAACCCATGCATTGCACGTGCATAACTAATATGAATGAGGTCTCAGATTCGAGTTCTCACAATGTCAGATTTTTTACTTTAATTTTTTAGTATATTAAATGTGCATCACACGTGTAAATTACTATCTATCTATCTATCTATCTATCTATCTATCTATCTATTATATAATTTATAATAACTATTTATCTATCTATCTATTTATAATATAATATATAATAACTATTTTTTTTTTTGATAAAAAGATGACATAGTCATCGCTTCATTAATGCAGAATTATAGAAACAAGTCGGATTACAGATACCTTCCCCCACATAAGGGAAACCCCATCGAGGTCAAAAACTAGCAAAGCATAAATAAGATACAAGGAATACAACTCTAAGTGCAGGAAATAAAATACAAATGGCACACAGCTGCTGCCAACCCACTGAAACGATACTCCATGTTAGTGAAGTTGCTCCTCATCCTCCAACGGGAGTCTCTCCCCTTTGTCCCAAGTTGCCCTGGATAACCGCTATTCCTCCTCCAATCTTGGTCTCTTCTTGGAACTTAGGTGCCCTATCCATTCAAGAATACTGTTGCCGCTAATTTTGGTGTGGGGGCAAACAGATAGAATTTGTGGATTCTTAGGGAAACTGAATAGCAAACCTGTATACCTGTTCCGTCGGGCTTTGATCGTCGTTCCCGCCGTGCACCTGCAAAAAGTGCGAGACACCGGGGTTGTTCCCGGCGACGCACCCTCCGACGCTCAAGTCAGTAATCAGAGAGATTATGAAAGAGCGCAAAGACTGGTGAAAGATTGATTACCTCTTAATGGAGATGGGTGGGGGGTATTTATAGGTGTCTTAGGAAACGGATTAGGAATGTAATCCCCGTGATCTGATAAGGAATATTCTCCTTGTAAACAGATTAGGAATGTAATCCCTAATTCCCAATGGAGGGATAGGCCTGAATCAGGGTCGTTGATTAGGATCTAATCAGGAGCCCTAATTCTATCCCTCTGATCGGGCTTTATTGCTGGTTGAAACCCGTACCCGATTGAAGCGGATCCGTTTGTGGGTTATTGGGTCTTCAACGGAGAGACCCAGTACCCATCTCAGACCCTATTTGTAGGTGAAATTACCGTTTTACCCCTGTGCTTCAAGATTCGTGCCCGATTTGGACGGTTCCGATTAACCCCCATTTTTAGGCATATCACGAGCCCCCCACTCCTAAAGGCTGAGCTTGATCGGCCTTTGAGGAGTAGTTTAACTGTTTTAAGGGCTAGCGGAGTTGTATCGGAGTCCAACTGGAAGGTCTTGAATCTTGAAAGAGGTATTTTGGTGATTTTTCAGGTGGATTGAACTCTGAGTCGCTCCTGAACTCTTATGATCATGTGGTGTTCTTGCAGAGATATCCTTTTGACTTAAGAAAGTGTCGATTCTTCGTCCTGGGGTTTTGGAAGATTATTTTTGGGCAACAATCGTATGTTTGGGGGTGAGAAGGTACTCCCCACTTTATAATTGCTCCCCAGGAATTCTTCCTTATCTTTTCGAATTTTTTTTTTTAATTGCTGTTTGGCGCAATGGCTTGGCCGTCATCCTTTGTTGAGGGGTATTTACATTCGTATCACGCCTCCGACTCCCTTTAGGGCTCGCTGGCTAGGGGGCCGAGGTCCGTATGCGGTTCGACGCGTTTTTCCGAAGAGGAAAGTGAGTTCGACGTAGCTGCGAGTATTAGGAGGGAGTCCGGCATAGCGCGAGGTCCAATTCTTCCCCGTAAGGAGGTCGGTGCCAAGAACGCTCGGCAGTGGGTGCCGAGCTTGATTTTTTCCCCGTAACGAGGTCGGTTCCACGAACGCTCGGCAGTGGGTGCCGAACTTGATTTTTTCTCCCGTAACGAGGTCGGTGCCAAGAATGCTCGGCAGTGGGTGCCGAGCTTGATTTTTTCTCCCGTAACGAGGTCGGTGTCACGAACGCTCGGCAGTGGGTGCCGAACTTGATTTTTCCCTGTAACGAGGTCGGTTCCACGAACGCTCGGCAGTGGGTGCCGAACTTGATTTTTTTCCCCGTAACGAGGTCGGTGTCACGAACGCTCGGTAGTGGGTGCCGAACTTAATTTTTTCCCCGTAACGAGGTCGGTTCCACGAACGCTTGGCAGTGGGTGCCGAACTTGATTTTTTTCTCCGTAACGAGGTCGGTTCCACGAACGCTCGGCAGTGGGTGCCGAACTTGATTTTTTCCCCGTAACGAGGTCGGTTCCACAAACGCTCGGCAGTGGGTGCCGAACTTAATTTTTTCCCCCGTAACGAGGTCGGTTCCACGAACGCTCGGCAGTGGGTACCGAACTTGATTTTTTCCCCGTAACGAGGTCGGTGTCACGAACGCTCGGCAGTGGGTGCCGAACTTGATTTTCCCCTCGTAACGAGGTCGGTGTCACGAACGCTCGGCAGTGGGTGCCGAACTTGATTTTTCCCCGTAACGAGGTCGGTTCCACGAACGCTCGGCAGTGGGTGCCGAACTTGATTTTTTCCCGTAACGAGGTCGGTTCCACGAACGCTCGGCAGTGGGTGCCGAACTTGATTTTTTCCCCGTAACGAGGTCGGTGTCACGAACGCACGGCAGTGGGTGCCGAACTTGATTTTTCCCCGTAACGAGGTCGGTTCCACGAACGCTCAGCAGTGGGTGCTGAACTTGATTTTTTTCCCCGTAACGAGGTCGGTGTCACGAACGCTCGGCAGTGGGTGCCGAACTTGATTTTTTCCCCGTAACGAGGTCGGTTCCACGAACGCTCGGTAGTGGGTGCCGAACTTGATTTTTTCCCCCGTAACGAGGTCGGTTCCACGAACGCTCGGCAGTGGGTGCCGAACTTGATTTTTTCCCCGTAACGAGGTCGGTGTCACGAACGCTCGGCAGTGGGTGCCGAACTTGATTTTTTCCCCGTAACGAGGTCGGTTCCACGAACGCTCGACAGTGGGTGCCGAACTTGATTTTTTCCCCCGTAACGAGGTCGGTGTCACGAACGCTCGGCAGTGGGTGCCGAACTTGATTTTTCCCCATAACGAGGTCGGTTCCACGAACGCTCGGCAGTGGGTGCCGAACTTGATTTTTTCCCCCGTAACGAGGTCGGTGTCACGAACGCTCGGCAGTGGGTGCCGAACTTGATTTTTTCCCCGTAACGAGGTCGGTTCCACGAACGCTCGGCAGTGGGTGCCGAACTTGATTTTTTCCCCGTAACGAGGTCGGTTCCACGAACGCTCGGCAGTGGGTGCCGAGCTCCTAAACTTGTCGTTTTTCGTCTCGACATAGGAGTTTGTATCTACTGTGCGCCTTCTGAACTTCTGACAGCTCTGACAACTCTGACAACTCTGACAGATGGGACGTTTATTAATTGCAGTGACCTCTGGGCTTCCATCAGACGGGACGTGCATTAAATTCGACTCATGATTTGGCGCGGTTAGCAAGGCGACGATTGGGGTCGCTCCGTCGTTTTGTTTAAATGGGCCGGTCGTACGAGCCCATTAACCTCGTTTGGAGCGCCCCTCTCTATAAATCCTCACCCCCCTCTCTCATTTCTCATTTCTCCTCTCTTTTGCTCAGACGGTTTCTTGTGCTTAGGCGAATTCTTCCGGTGGTCGGCGTTTGATTCAGGCGAAGTTTTCCGGCGGCTATCTCTCTTAAGGTAATTTATCATCAATTATGTCTGTAGCTTCTGTCTTCGAAGAAGTCTCTTGGTCCGAGCCCTCCCTTGAAGTCGTCGAGGATTCGACTCTGACCCCGACCAAAGGCAAGAAGGTGTTCGGCAAGGATTCGATCGTTGTGGATCCGAAGAGGATGGGGGAGTTCGGACAACTGCCAGGGCCGTTGACGGGGCTCCACAGAGTCAGGCAGCTCCCGGAGGATCAAGCCGAGCGAATTGTTCATGGGAGGGGGAGGTCCTTCGAGGAGAATGCCGCGAGGGAGACGACGAAGGCGGATGATGCGGTGTCGATCCTGCGCGAGGAGGATCCGGCAGTGATCCGGGATTCTTTTCTCATCCCGGAGGAGTACGAAATTATGCTGTCGGGCCCCGGAGTTAGGGCCAACTCGCCGCTGCCAGTGACCATGTGTTGCTGGCCGGTTGACGCCTTTATCGCCGGTGCTCGGCTACCTCTCCACGCGTTCGCCGTTACCGTGGTGAGTTGGTTCGGGGTCAGCCCCATCCAACTCATGCCGAACGCGTGGCAAGTGATAAATGGTTTTGTTCTCCACTGCCAGGCCGCAGGGATCGAGCCACAGCTGAACGTGCTTCGGACTCTATACCGGCTCCACCAAGGGAATAAGTCGGAGTACCGGTATTACTTGACTCCGAGGCACGGCGGCAGACTCGTCATATGCCCCGACTCCATTAAGCACTGGCGAGAGAAGTGGTTGGTTATGCGGAGTTGAGAGAAGGGAGGACTCTGCCGCGTGGATCCCAGTACGCGGCTCTCGTTAAGTTCCTTTTTCCCGTACTCTCTTCCTTGTTGTTTTCAATGTGCTAACCACTTTTTGCTTTTGATGCAGAAACCATGGACTACGACGCAGTATTGGCGCTCAGGGCAGGGCTCGCAAGCAAGGCGCCGAAGAAGAGCAAGAGGGTTGCATCCAAGCTGCCCTCGACCTCGAAGGTTCCGAGGATTGCTGCCTCTGTTGAGGAGGTGGAGGTCCTCGACAGTCCGGCTGTCGCCGCGGCGGGGACTTCGGCTCCAGCGTCTGCGGGCGAGTTCCCCATCGCCGCCGCCCTCGCCATGCCGACGCCGCCACTGACGGTGGCAGGCGAGGAGCTCCTGACGGAGGAGCACAAAAGGATTCACATTCCGGACTGGCAAGTCCGGAAGCATGATGGGTTCCTCGGGAACTCGCTGGCGAGCATGCAGGCCGTCAAGCACCTCGCCACCCCGAAAGACCGAGCCGCCATGGAGGCAGGGAGAGAGGGCGACGACGTGATCGAGATCGCTCGTTCGGCGGTGTCGGTAAGCTTCGAGTTTCCTTCGTTTGTTGCACTTCTTGAATCACAAAAAAAATTTTCTAACTCTTTTAGTTCTTCTTTGCTGCAGATCATCGTCCACTTCGGCCACCTCACCGAGAGGTTGACAGCTCTGGAGAAGGAGCTGAAGCAAGAGTCCGACCAAGCTCGGAACGAAAAAGCTCGGATGTTGAACGAGCTCGACAAGCTCCGTGTCGAGCATGAGGGCAGGTCGGCGAGGATCCAGCACCTCGAGGCCGAGGTGACGAGGTTGGAGGGCGAGCTCCTTCGCCAGAAGGAGGGGTCGGCCAAGCAGTTGGTCGAGGCCGAGGCAGCGCAGGCGGCGGCTGTGAAGGCGGCGAAGGACGCGACCCTGGAGAAGGCGCAGGGGTTCCTCGCCCAGAACATGGCGAAGGCCTTCGCCGCAGCTATCGACCGGGTGTCGAAGGAGTTCCCCGAGGTGAACGTCTCGGGGTGGAGGCTCTTCCCCGGCCATGTTGAAGGCTTCGACCCTGAGTCCGAGGGGGAGGAGGAGGAAGGGGATGAGGAAGCCGACGCCGAGGTCGAGGTGAACGAGGAGGTCCCCGGTACTGCGGTCACTCCGCTGGCGGTGGAGACCCCTTCGGAGAAGTCGACCCCCACCCAAACTCGTCGCCCGGGGAAAGAGGTCGCGCCTTGACTCCGCTCCTCTTTTTTTTTTTTTTTTTTTTTCGTTATGTTTCTTTTCACTCATTGTAACGCCTAATAGCGGACTGGCCACCGCTACTTTTTGAAATGAATGAAAAGGAAATTTTTGCAAGTGTTGGTGTTCGGATCTTTGTCTTTCGTCCCCTTTTTCGCCAAACATTCTCTCCTTGTTTCGAGAGTTTCTTGTTTTTAGTGAAAATTTTTTCCAAGTGTGGTGCTCCGGCAGTGTTCGATATTTTTGCTGATTACTTCGATCTCTTTGCAGCTTATGGTGGTTGCCCAAGATGTCGAGCCGACGCGCTCGGACGAGGAAGCTCGAGCCGAGGCTGGCTTAGGGGCGACAAGGTTGTGTCTGGCGAGGTGCCGAGAGCGGCTCTACGAAGTCGAGCTCGGATTGCACCGAGCTGAAAGCGAGAGGAACCATCTCCAGCTCGTCCTCGGTCGGCGAGATATCGAGATTCGCCGTTTGGAAAGCAGGATCGCCGAGCTGACCCCCACGGGAGAAGGTGAATATTCGCCAACTGCTTTCAGTAATGAGATTCGGATTCAGTGCATCCGTCATAACTTGTCCAAAATAACAGCAGAGAGGGATGACTTGCTTTCTGAGATACAGCATCTGCAGTCCGTAGAGACGAAGCTTCAGAGTGAGGGCGAGGGGCTGACGGCCGGAGTGGCCAAGTTGACGACCGAACGGGTCCAGTTGACTGCCGAGGTCGAAGCGCTGAAGAGAGCGACGGTGGATAAAAGCATCGAGGTCACCCATCTTCGGCGCCTCATCGCCAGCCGATCAGGAGTTCCGGACTCCGCAATACCGCCTCCTTTCGAAGTTAACGTGAAAGATGACTCGTTGCGTGATCGGATCTCGGAGTTGGAGGCGGAAGTGGCTCGCCTCAAGCCGCATTCGGGACCTATCAACGTTCGAAGCACCTCGTGTAATCGCGCGGAGAGTGATCGGGGCATTACCTTCTACGAGATGGCGACCCGTCAGCGGATCGGCCATCCTAGTCCGGGGGACGCGCAGAGCTCGGTAGCAATTTCGTCGAGCGGAGCATTCGTTGGAGTAGCTACTAGAAGTGGTGCCGAGGATACGTCTCAGTTCGCCGGCTTGGGGTCGCATTTCGGAGACAAGCGTCGTCACTCTCGAGTGTCTCTGAAGCGGAATGCTCCGGCTCCAAAAAAGCGCTGAAGTCGTCGACTCCGCGAGCTTTTGTATATCCCGCCTTTTTTTTCTCTAAGTGTAATAAGTAGGCATTGTAACTTTTTCTTTAACGACTTGTAATTCTGCTGTGTCCGTCGTTGTATCGCATCCGGTTCATTAATAAAATGTTGTTGCCGACCTTGTGTGTTCTTCTTTTGCGACTATTGTTGGTTGTGCCTAGGCTTCTAAGTTGGCTGTATGCTCGTTTGTCGACCGGTGAGGTGAATGTTCGGCTAATGGTGCCGAACTTTGTCTCTGTTATCCGGTCATGTAGCTTTGTGAGGAGAGTTGGGCAACGAGCCCTCAAAGCGCGTACAGGTGCAAGTATCAGGCCTCGGATCGTTGCCTGTGGTTCGGCAGCCATGGGAGCGATCGCGGGTGGCAAATCACCACTAGTTCGCCTAGAAGCGAACTTGCAGAGTAGAATCGAACCAAGTGTAGGACTCCGAACCATCGCTAGATTAGTTTAAGGGTTGTGGGAGCAGTTCCAAGTGGCGAGCTACTTCTGGCTCGCTTATTAGCGAACTCGTGAAGTAGAATCGAGCCAAGTGTTGGACTCCGAACCATTCAACGGCTGTGGGAGCAATTCCGAATGGCGAACTACTCCTAGTTCGCTTAGGAGCGAACTCGTGAAGTAGGATCGAGCTAAGTGTTGGACTCCGAACCATCGTTAGATTGGTTTAAGGGTTGTGGGAGCAGTTCCGAATGGCGAGCTACTTCTAGCTCGCTTAGGAGCAAACTCGTGAAGTAGAATCGAGCCAAGTGTTGGACTCCGAACCATTCAACGGCTGTGGGAGCAATTTCGAATGGCGAACTACTCCTAGCTCGCTTAGGAGTGAACTTGTGAAGTAGAATCGAGCCAAGTGTTGGACTCCGAACCATCGTTAGATTGGTTTAAGGGTTGTGGGAGCAGTTCCGAATGGCGAACTACTCCTAGCTCGCTTAGGAGCGAACTTGTGAAGTAGAATCGAGCTAAGTGTTGGACTCCGAACCATTCAACAGCCGTGGGAGCAATTCCGAATGGCGAACTACTCTTAGCTCGCTTAGGAGCGAACTTGTGAAGTAGAATCGAGCCAAGTGTTGGACTTCGAACCATCGTTAGATTGGTTTAAGGGTTGTGGGAGCAGTTCCGAATGGCGAGCTACTTCTAGCTCGCTTAGGAGCGGACTCGTGAAGTAGAATCGAGCCAAGTGTTGGACTCCGAACCATTCAACGGCTGTGGGAGCAATTCTGAATGGCGAACTACTCCTAGCTCGCTTAGGAGCGAACTTGTGAAGTAGAATCGAGCCAAGTGTTGGACTCCGAACCATCGTTAGATTGGTTTAAGGGTTGTGGGAGCAGTTCCGAATGGCGAGCTACTTCTAGCTCGCTTAGGAGCGAACTCGTGAAGTAGAATCGAGCCAAGTGTTGGACTCCGAACCATTCAACGGCTGTGGGAGCAATTCCGAATGGCGAACTACTCCTAGCTCGCTTAGGAGCGTACTTGTGAAGTAGAATCGAGCCAAGTATTGGACTCCGAACCATCGTTAGATTGGTTTAAGGGTTGTGGGAGCAGTTCCGAATGGCAAGCTACTTCTAGCTCGCTTAGGAGCGAACTCATGAAGTAGAATCGAGCCAAGTGTTGGACTCCGTACCATTCAACGGTTGTGGGAGCAATTCCGAATGGCGAACTACTCCTAGCTCGCTTAGGAGCGAACTTGTGAAGTAGAATCGAGCCAAGTGTTGGACTTCGAACCATCGTTAGATTAAAGAGTTAAAAGCAGAGAGATGTAATAGCAGCAAAAACATGAAAAACTTTATTCATTAATACCCAATGATCGGCTGCTTCTAAAGTTGCTAGCCGTTATTACAAGGAAAAATAAAAGAAAAGCACTACAAGTAATTGGAAAGGAATGGTTCGACATCTCGGATTACTTAGAGAGGAGTTGCTGCCCTCTTTTGGTATTTTAAGAGATGGTCGGCATTCCAAGACCGGGGTATCTCCCTGCCTTCGAGATTTTCTAGCTTGTATGCGCCGGGGGGGATCACTTTTGAGATTTTGTAGGGTCCCTCCCAATTCGGGGCCAATTTGCTTTTCTGTCCGGGGAATGAGATGGCCAATTTTCGGAGGACTAGGTCCCCTTCTTTGAGGTCCGTTGGGCGGACTCTTTTGTTGTACGCTAGCTCGATCCTTCTTCGGTAAGTTTGCTGGCGTATGGCAGCTCTCTCTCGAATTTCATCTATCAGATCTAGGCTTGCTCTGAGCTCTCTAGCGTTCTGCTCTTCTTCATAGGCTATCAGACGAGGAGAGGGTATCCTGACTTCTAGGGGGATGATGGCCTCGGATCCATAGGTGAGATTAAATGGGCTCTCGCCTGTTGGGATCCGCTTAGTGGTGCGGTGATTCCAGAGCACGTTAGGCAGCTGATCGACCCACAGTCCTTTGGAACACTTGTCTAACCTCTTCTTGATGCCTGAAAGGATCTGTCGGTTGGCATTCTCGGCCTGGCCATTCGACTGAGGATGGGAGACGCAGGAGAATCGATGTTGTATGGCGAGGTCTTCACATAAAGCTCGGAAGGCGGCCCCGGTGAATTACGTTCCGTTATCCGTAACCAGGACCCTGGGAACGCCAAATCGGCAGATCACACTTTTCCAAAAGAACTGAACGACCTTATGTTCGGTGATTGTGGCCAGGGGCTCGGCCTCTATCCACTTCGAGAAATAGTCGACTGCCACGACTAGGAACTTAAGCTGTCCGGGGGCTGGTGGAAACGGCCCTAGTAAATCCATCCCCCACATGGCGAAGGAGATCGGACTTGATAGGGAGGTGAGCGGTGCTTGTGGAAGGTGTCGGATGTCTGAATACTTCTGACAGGAGCTGCATTGCCGAACGTGTCGCTCAGCGTCCCAGAGGAGAGTGGGCCAAAAATACCCGTAGTTCAACACTTTGCGCGCTAGAGCCCTGGACCCAGAATGGGCCCCGCCGATGCCCTCGTGGAGTTCTTGCAGGGCGTAGTCGGCTTGCCCGGGGGAAAGGCACCTCAGGTAAGGTCGACCGTCCACCTGGGTGAAGGAGCGTTTATATAGGATACCTTCGATTAATGTATAACGCTCGGCTCGGGTTCTGATTCTTCTTGCTTCCCTCGGATCCTCGGGGAGGAGTCCGTCCCTTAAGAATTCGACGAGGGGTTTCATCCAGTTGTCATCGAGGAGGACGGGCAATGTTTCAACGAAGTCAGGTGTTTCGTCCTCTATGCTCGGCTTCAGGAGGACTTCTATCAATACGGTCTGCTCAAGACCTTGAAGGGAAGAGGAGGCTAATTTGGATAGGGCGTCGGCCTGAGCATTTTCTTCTCGGGGGATCCTTTGGATGAGGGCCTCTTCAAACAGCGCCATGAGGCTCTTGACTTTGGCCAAGTATTTAACCATCCTATCATCGCGGGCTTCATACTCACCGAGGACCTGATTGACGACCAACTGAGAGTCGCTGAAGATCTGCAGTCGTTGTGCCCCAGTATTTCGGGCCATTCCAAGACCGGCTATTAGCGCCTCATATTCGGCTTCGTTGTTCGAGGCTTTGAAGTCTATACGGAGGGAGTATTGAAGGATGAAGTCATCTGGGCCTGCCAGAATAACTCCTGCCCCGCTTCCCTCATTGCAGGAGGATCCGTCAACATAAACCGACCAGACTGGTGGTCCCTTCACTGTTTGGCTGGGCTCGGGGATGGTACTCTCAACTATGAATTTGGCCAGTGCCCGAGCCTTGATCGCGGTCCGAGGCTGATATGATATGTCATGTTGGCTCAGTTCGATCGACCATTTCATAAGGCATCCCGAAGTCTCGGGCTTGTGAAGAACCAGGGCATAAGCCATCTTTTCAATCTTCAGGTATCGGAGCTCTGCGTCCCGAAGCACTTTGCTGACATAGTAGATGGGCTTCTGAGCTCGGTCTTCTTCCCTCACTAAGACTGCACTGAGGGTCTGCTCGGAGGCTGCCAGGTAGAGGTAGAGCAGTTCG
Organism: Hemerocallis citrina; assembly: GCA_017893485.1. Taxonomy (NCBI): domain Eukaryota; kingdom Viridiplantae; phylum Streptophyta; class Magnoliopsida; order Asparagales; family Asphodelaceae; genus Hemerocallis; species Hemerocallis citrina. The sequence goes on along the minus strand of CM030364.1, from coordinate 280,689,053 downwards.
CCAGGTATGGGTTTGCTGAGAAGAGGTGGATTGACGAGGTAAGCTTTAAGCTGGTCGAAGGAGTCTTGTTGTTGCTGCCCCCACTCAAATCCTTTAGCCCCCCTGAGGGCTTTGAAGAACGGGAGGCACTTCTCCCCGGACTTTGACAGAAAGCGCCCTATGGCGGCTAGGCGACCAGTTTATCTCTGAACTTCTTTAACATTTATAGGAGGGGCCATGTCCAATATGGCCTTGATCTTCTCCGGATTTGCTTCAATTCCTCGTTGGCTAACCATGAAGCCGGGGAACTTCCCTGATGAGACGCCTAATGCACACTTGTTCGGGTTGAGTCTCATATTGTGTTTTCTCAAAACGTCAAACGCTTCTTGGAGGTCGGTCACATGATCAATGCCTCTGATGCTTTTTACAAGCATGTTGCCAACGTAAACCTCCATGTTCCGGCCGATCTGAGCCTGGAAAACCTTGTTGACGAGGCGTTGGTATGTTGCACCTGCATTCTTTAGACCGAACGGCATGACTCTGTAGCAATAGAGGCCTTGGTCGGTCACAAACGAAGTCTTCGGGATATCCGGGGGGAGGAGCTCATGTCCCGAGGTTGCATCAATCAGAGTGTCGATACTCGGCAGAGGGAAGGGATCTTTGGGGCAGCCCTTGTTGAGGTCGGTGAAATCAATACAAATTCTCCACGTCCCATTGGACCTTTTCACCATTACCACATTCGACAACCACTCAGGATAGTTCACCTCCTGTATGAACCGGGCCTTCAAGAGTTTGTCCACCTCCTCTTTAATAGCGAGCTGGCGCTCGGGGGCGAACTTGCGCCTCTTCTGCTGAACCGGTTTGGACCCCGGATCGATGCTTAGGCGGTGGACTAAGAGTTCTTCGGAGATACCGGGCATATCTGCAGCTGACCAGGCGAAGAGGTCCTGATTCCTTCGGATGCATTGCGCAATGTCTGAGTACAGGGCGGACGGGAGGGTCTTACTGACAAAGAACTTGCGGGCCGGCTCCTGCTCGGAGAAGAGCACTTCTTCCAATTCGTCCACCGGCTCGGACGTTGGTCGAGCAACATCTTGGGGGATTTCCAGAGTTTCTAAGGAGAGAACGGGTCCGAGGGTAGAGGTCATATAGCACTTGCGAGCCTGCTCCTAATTGCCCCTTACTTCCCCTACTCCGGTCCGAGTGGGGAATTTCATTTTGAGATGATAGGCTGAAGGGACGGCTTCAAGGGCGGCCAAGCCGGGCCGACCCAAAATAACATTGTAGGCTGCCGGGACATCTACGACCATGAAGTCCATTGACTCCGTACGGGTAGTAGGAGTTTTGCCAGTGGTTACGTCGAGGGTAATTACCCCTTCAATAGTCACTGGCACTCCCGTGAACCCGTAGAGCGTGTAGCCGGCGGGCTTGAGTCTGTCTCGGGAGAGCTTTAGGCCTTTGAAAGCGGTGAGGAAGAGGATGTTTACGGAGCTGCCATTATCTACAAGTATCCTTTCCACTTTGAAGTTCGCCATGTGGAGGTTGATGACGAGTGCGTCACAATGTGGGGTACGAACCCCTTCTAGATCTTCGTCTGAGAAGGTGACATGCACTCCAAGGCCTTTGGGAGGAGGGCTGGTCTGGACCGAATTAACTTCTCTTATGAATGCCTTCCGTGAGGAGTTTGAGGAGCCCCCCATTGGACCCCCATGGATGAGGTGGAGGACTCGCTCTTCCTCAAAGTCGGGCGTCTCTTCTTGTTCCGGACGCTTGTTAGCCTCCCGAGGTGGGGGAGGAAGTTCGGCTCGGTCCTTTCTTACGAACCTGTTCAGCTGCCCCCTCTGGATGAGAGCTTCTATCTCATTTTTCAGGGCGCGACAATCGTTGGTGTCATGCCCATGGTCCCGGTGATAACGGCACCATTTCTCTTTCTCTCTCCTTTTGGCAGGGGTGTTCATTCTCGGAGCCGGAGGTATGATACCTTCTTTTTCGACTTCCATCAGGATTGTCGAGACGTTAGTGGTGAGGGGTGTGAACTTCTCGAACCTGGGGGGAGTTCGGCACTGGCCGGCATTGTCCTTTTGGAGCTTCTTGGCTCCTTCCTCCTCTGTTCCCTTTCTCTTAAACCCGGAGGAAGACCCCTCCCAGTTGGGTCGCTGCTCGGCCTCTTCGGCCCGGATATACTTTTCACTGCGAAGGAGGAGGTCGGAAAAGTTCTGTAGAGGCTTCTTGGCGAGGGAGGAGCGGAGGTTGGAATCGAGGACATTAGATTGAAATGCTGCCGTAGCGACCGACTGGTCGAGGGATGCTATGGACCTGGCTTCAGCTGTAAATCTCTTCACATAGTCTCTCAGTTTCTCCCCCTTCTTTTGGTGGAGGTGCAATAGGGAGATGCTGGTTTTCTTAGCCCTACGGCTGCTTACGAAATGTGTGACGAAAAGGGTCTCGAACTGCTCAAAGGAGAATATTGAGGAGGGGGCAAGGCGAGAGTACCATTCTCGAGCTGGGCCCTTGAGAGTTGCGGGGAAGGTTTTGCAGAGGAGGGCATCGGAAGCCTGATGGAGAAGCATCAAGGTCTTAAAGCTCTCGATGTGGTCAACTGGGTCGGTCTCCCCGGTGTAAGTCTCAAATTGGGGAGGTTTGAAGCCGAACGGCACAGGTGCATCCACAATGGTTCGGGAGAAAGGGGGTCGAGTAGGACGTAGGGTCCTCCCCCTAAGCTCTTCTTCTCAACCTATTTGACCCAGGCGCCTCTCTACCTCATGAAGACAGCGATACATGGCGTCGTCCCTCCGACGGTAATCAGCCGAGCCTCTAGACTCGTCTTCATAGGAGGGAGAGCGAGGGCTACGGCGATGGTGACTTCGGGAGCGACGAGGACTGGGGGTACGCTGGGAGTTGCTAGGAGCAGGACGAGGAGATGGGGACCGTGTAGCGCCCCGAATTTCTAATATAATAACTTAGAAAATACGTGACACTTTCCCAGCGATGCACTTCAATGTAACAATATACATCGACCAAAAACTCAAATAATTTTATTCCAAATCTTTATTACAACGTTCTTTTACAATTGTAGCGGAAATACAAAACACCTTAAAGCACATTTAACTGTTACAACCCCTTCTCTTTACAAAATTACCCAAAACTCTATTATATCACTCTCTAAAATCCAAAGCTACCCCAAGCATCCAAGCTCCCAACTCTAAGCAACTACCTGTAATACATGAGGCTAGAGTTGAACCTTAACCCCCAAACTAAAGGGGTCAGCCATAAATGGTGTGAGTGATATAAACAACAAACATAAACAAACAAATAAACGTAAGCAACATGTACTGAACAAAAAATACATAAACTGAACATGTAATCTGAAACAAGAACGATAGGCCAGTACATGAGTGAAGCCGAGTCAAGAAACAATACCAACGATCAAGTATCAATCAATCAATCACTCTCAAAATAGTACAGCTCAACTGCACTGTACAGTCGACTGTATAATGCACCAGTCGACTGTTCTGAACAAACAGTAATCCTCACAACTCAGAATATGTCCAACTGTCAACAAATCTCAATACCACGATGTATGTCCAATCAATCGATCACCAATAATGCCATAGATCGGATACCCATATATCCATCTACAAAAACTAAAGATAATATAGATCGAATACATACCCGGTATGCAATCACTAATAGTGACTCTTACACTGACGAACATATTCATCTACAAACAAACTAAAGATAGTATAGATCGAATACATACCCGGTATGCAATCACTAATAGTGACTCTTACACCGACGAATATATTCATCTACAAACAAACTAAAGATAGTATAGATCGAATACATATCCGGTATGCAATCACTAATAGTGACTCTTACACCGACGAATATATTCATCTACAAACAAACTAAAGATAGTATAGATCGAATACATACCCGGTATGCAATCACTAATAGTGACTCTTACACCGACGAACATATTCATCTACAAACAAACTAAAGATAGTATAGATCGAATACATACCCGGTATGCAATCACTAATAGTGACTCTTACACCGACGAATATATTCATCTACAAACAAACTAAAGATAGTATAGATCGAATACATATCCGGTATGCAATCACTAATAGTAACTCTTACACCGACGAATATATTCATCTACAAACAAACTAAAGACTGAAGGAACACTCAAGATTATAAAAACTCATCAGAACCAGTCGACTTATGCGATAGTAAGTCGACTGCCCCGAGAACCAATATCCAAGATTATAACAAGTGCAGTAAGTCGACTCAAGAAAACCATCAGTCGACTTACCCAAGACAATTATCAACAATTCTCAAGAAACGTTCCAAGTGCTAACAGTATAAGATGACTTATAAAAACATAAGTTGACTTATCAACAATATAAGATGACTTATAAAGATCATAAGTAGGCTTATCAAAACATAAGATGACTTATAAAAATCATAAGTAGACTTATCAAAAGTATAAGATGACTTATAAAGATCATAAGTAGACTTATCAAAACATAAGATGACTTATAAAAATCATAAGTAGACTTATCAAAAGTATAAGATGACTTATAAAGATCATAAGTAGACTTATCAAAAGTATAAGATGACTTATAAAGATCATAAGTAGACTTATCAAAAGTATAAGATGACTTATAAAGATCATAAGTAGACTTATCAAAACATAAGTCGACTTAAAAGGGGACATAAGTCGACTTATAAGAACATAAGTCGACTTATAAAAATATAAGTCGACTTACCCGAGAGAAATTATACGATAACTTTGAAAAATAAATTCTAAGTGTACCAGTCGACTGAGAAGGGTCTAAGTCGACTGTCCAGAACGGATTTTCGAGAAATACTAAAGATACAGTAGCTGGGGTCGTACCAGTCGACTGAATAGTAGACCAGTCGACTGTCGGCCTACAGTTTGCATAAGTTAGGTCTGAATACAAAGATCAAAACTGGAGTTTTCTAAAGATTCTTGTTCATGAAAATAATTCTTAATAATGTAAAATGACAATCTCGATTACTTCTTCATTGCCGATCCATTATTCAATCATTCAATAACTCAAAACTCAATTCTCTTGTTCTCAAATTCCTAAATCTTACATTAGGGTTTCCTTAATACTTAATTCTTCCACCAATAATAACCAAGATCTGATTATAAACACAAGATCCAGATGTTCATACATCCGATCAAACCATACTTGAATCTTAACATGTTTTCGATCAATAAAGAATTTGTCAAACAAGATCTACTAAACATTCGTGGATTTCTCATGCATAAAACGAATAACGACTATTGCATCGATCACATACAATATACGGATACATCAAACAAAACAGCACACCATCATACACACTAACAAAACTAAGTTCATATCACTCACCTTTAGAAGCAAGAAGATCCACAAAAAGCCTTCCTTTGCTAGATCCAAACTCCTTCTTGCGAGATCCAAAATCCTCTTTTATCACCAAGAAAATAGTAGTATGAGATCTGAGTTGTGCAGCGAATGACGGCTGCAAACTCCCTTATATAGGCCGGAAATATCATTTTTAGGGTTTAGGAATACATTTGCAAAACCATCCCTCCAAAATACAATTATATATATATATATATCTTCTCTTGGAAATTCATCTAAAATTTATTAAAATTAGGATTTAAAAGTAAAATATGATCCTAATCTCAAATGCTACTGTTAAAAATGTCCAGAAAATACAATTTGCATTTTAACCCTTAAAAATGTCAATTTTGCATAAAAGTCCTTCTTTTATCAAAAATTGCAAATAGATCCAATTAATTTCAGAAAAATCTGGAAAAATAGTAAATAAATTCCAAATATTAAATAATGATTTTTCATAAAGAAAACTTAACTTTCAAACTTCTCAAAAGTCATTTGCACGTGTTTTGCACGTGTGCGAAAGATAAATCTTTTAGAAAATATCAATTAAATCTCCAAAAATCATTTAAATTCATTTTCAAAAAATTAAAATAATATTTGAAAATACGGGGTTCTACATCACTCCCTCCTTAGAAGAGTTCTGTCCTCAGAACTACGGCTAATGAAGTCCGAACAACCCACTAACAATGATTGAAAACTCGTGGGTAAAAACATAAATCTTAGGAAATACAGTCACACCAAAGAATGCATTCCAACAAAATACATACATCACACCAAACAATCACAATCATGCAAGGGATTCAGAAAATCAAACTTCCGCTGCGCGACTCTGATAACTTGCCATCGGAGCCACATTGCAACAACTACTGAACTCCTGCATCCAACTCTGACCTTCTGCTTCATCCTTCTGAAAATCAGTGGTCACTCCCTCCTTAGAAAGGACATGACCAAGGAAATCCACTACAACACAATTCACGTTCACTACAATACCCTATGGCAAAACCATAACCATACCCCAAACCAAACATCATGTTTTTAACTCTATGTGATACTCACACTCTAATATCCACACCTAGGTACTCACTCTCTAGTGTCCACACCTAGGTTGGTTTTCATACTATGTCTATTATTACTATTGAAGCATGCTCTGATACCAATCTGTAGCGCCCCGAATTTCTAATATAATAACTTAGAAAATACGTGGCACTTTCCCAGCGATGCAGGACGGTCGCTTGGAACTGCTGGAACTCGGCACGGGTGATGGGTGCCTCATTGTTCCTGGGCTGTTGCCGACCCGCGGGGGAATGCCTCCTTCGGTAACGCTCGGGGGATTCTTTTCGCCCTCTTCGGACGGGGGACCTGTGGTACCGGTGGTGAGGAGACCGCTCACCTGGATGGTGTTGGCGGGAGGTTCCCTCTCGGGCCCGCTTTTCATCCAGATGGCGGCGGAGGTCATCATCTTTCTGGTGGTTCAGGGCGGTATTGTGGTGACCAGAGACTCGGGGATGATGGGAGGCCATGGAGTCCGTAGAGGCATTGTGGATAGAGACGTGGTCTTGGTGAGGAGGCTATTTCTTAGGGTTAGGACCCTTTGGATGCGGCTGACCAGGAGGGGGAAGGTCTCGTTGAAGCGGGTCTTCTGCTGTAGGGGGAAGCTGCCCTTGCTGTTGAGCGGGATTGGAGGGACCTTCCGGCTGCTGATCAGGGTTGGGTCCCCGGTTGGACCCCCTTGATCTGACCTTCCTGGGAGGCATGGCTGGATAAGATCTGTTCGCCGAGAAGAGGAGAGGTCTCTATTCGTTAGTTTCTCACAGACGGTGCCAATCTGTTGTCGCTAATTTTGGTGTGGGGGCAAACATATAGAATTTGTGGATTCTTAGGGAAACTGAATAGCAAACCTGTATACCTGTTCCGTCGGGCTTTGATCGTCGTTCCCGCCGTGCACCTGCAAAAGTGCGAGACACCGGGGTTGTTCCCGGCGACGCACCCTCCGACACTCAAGTCAGTAATCAGAGAGATTATGAAAGAGCGCAAAGACTGGTGAAAGATTGATTACCTCTTAATGGAGATGAGTAGGGGGTATTTATAGGCATCTTAGGGAACGGATTAGGAATGTAATTCCCGTAATCTGATAAGGAATATTCTCCTTGTAAACAGATTAGGAATGTAATTCCTAATTCCCAGTGGAGGGATAGGCCTGAATCAGGGCCGTTGATTAGGATCTAATCAGGAGCCCTAATTCTATCCCTCTGATCGGGCTTTATTGCTGGTTGAAACCCGCGCCCGATTGAAGCGAATCCGTTTGTGGGTTATTGGGTCTTCAACGGAGAGACCCAGTACCCATCTCAGACCCTATTTGTAGGTGAAATTACCGTTTTACCCCTGTGCTTCAAGATTCGTGCCCGATTTAGACGGTTCCGATTAACCCCCATTTTTAGCCATATCAAATACATATGTAAATTTTGTACATCAAAACAGATAGTCTAATATATATGTTGCGAAAACGTAGGTCATTCCGATCTAGCCATAGCTTCCAAATAGTAGATGCAATAGCTATGTCCCAATCTAGTCTATCCTCGTGATATGGCTAAAAATAGGATTAAATCGGGATCGTTCAAATCGAGCAAGAATCTTAAAGCTCTCAGGGGTATAACGATAATTTTACCTACAAACGGGTCTGAAATGGGAACTGAGTCTTTCTTCAAAGCCCAATAACCCATGAACAGATCTGTCCTACTGGGTACTGGTCCCAACCCGTTACAAGCCAGTTCAGAAGGATAAAGAGTAATTCAAATTCATAGTTATCTCTGTGAAATGATTTAAATTCTATCTTATCCAAAAACACCGGAAAGTAGAGATTTGTCCTTATCTCGAAATGGATCCCTAAGGCGACTATAAATACCCATCTCCCCCCCACCCTAATAAGGTAATCAATATTTTTCTACATAAAGCTCTTTCATAATCTTCTTAATTACTGACAAGAGCATCGGAGGGTGCGTCGTTGGGATCCATCTCGATGTATCGCACTTTTTGCAGGTTCGCGGCAGGGGCAAGAAACAAGACCAACATGTTGGTGAAGGTCAACAGGTCAACATGTTTGCTTTATTCGTTTTCTCAAGAATCCACAAATTTATTTGTTTTCTCCCACATCGAAATCAGCAGCAACAGTCGTGATATGGCTAAAAATAGGATTAAATTGGGATCATTCAAATCGAGCACGAATCTTAAAGCTTTCAGGGGTAAAATGCTAATTTCACCTACAAACGGGTCTGAAATGAAAACTGGGTCTTTCTTCAAAGCCCAATAACCCATGAACTGTCCTACTGGGTACGGGTCCCAACCCATTACAAACCAGTTCAGAAGGATAAAGAGTAATTCAAAATTATAGTTATCTCTGTGAAACGATTTAAATTCCATCTTATCCAAAAACACCGGGAAGTAGAGATTTGTTCTTATCTCGAAACGGATCCCTAAGGCGACTATAAATACCCCTCTCCCCCCACCATAACAAGGTAATCAATATTTTTCTACATAAAGCTCTTTAATAATCTTCCTGATTACTGACAAGAGCATCGGAGGGTGCGTCGCCGGGATCCATCCCGGTGTATCGCACTTTTTACAGTTTTGCGGCAGTAGTAAGAAATAAGACCAACACGTTGGTGAAGGTCAATAGGTCAACAGGTTTGCCTTATCGTTTTCTCAAGAATCCACAAATTCATCTGTTTGCTCCTATACCGAAATCAGCAGCAACAGATTGGCACCGTCTGTGGGAACCGAATCCATTTGTAACGAGTTTTGACCCGTACCCAGTAGGACAGATCCGTTCATGGATTATTGGGCTTTGAAGAAAGACCAAATTCCCATTTCAGACCCGTTTATATGTGAAATTACCGTTTTACCCCTGAGAGCTTTAAGATTTGTGCTCGATTTGAACGGTCCCGATTTAATCCTATTTTTAGCCATATCACGAGCCCCCCACTCTTGGAGACTGAGTTCTACAGTCTTTGAGGGGTAGTTTTGTTTTTCTAATGGCGTACAGGATTTTATCGGAGTTCTTAAGGGAGTTCGAATCTTGCTTGAGGTGTAACGGTGTTATTCTGAGCTTGTAAAATGCCCAAAAATATTCTCAGATTTTTCTAGATTTTTTGTGACTTTTCTAGATTTTTCTGATTTTTTTCGAATTTTTTATTCACTTTTCAGAATTTAAAAATTATTTTCCGAATTAATAATTATTATATTAGAATAATTAATTAAAACTTTCGGTAATTAATTATTTATTAGGTTTGTTGGTTGATTCGGTAATTAAAATTTTCGGTAATTAATTATGCAATTTTGCGAGTACGTCGGGCTCGCCACGCATAAGCCAACGCAACTTGTAGAGGTGTGTTTGGATTCATGGTTTGAAGTGTACGGCCGTGTATTGCTTTCGAGTATTTTCCGTGAGTGAAAGCGATTCATTGGCCTGGGCCCGTTCGTTTGTTGGTTGATTCTTGCCCTAGGCCGTTGTTGCCTTCAACGCAGAGCGTTCCAAAGAACCCCCCCCCCCCCCCCCCCCCCCCCCCGCTCTTTGGAGTGTGTCTGAGTTCCAGAGTTTGGTCGAGTCTGTTGGCTTATTGTATTGGGTTTCAAATAATGGTGTATTTTAATTTTATTTTACATTTCTAAGTGATCGAATATTTATATTATATATTATTACTGTTTGGATTATTTTAATAAATCTATTAAACATGAATTTCCATTTTTGACATATATGTATATATTATTGTTATATATATTTCTACTATTATTGTTATTACCATTGTTATTCTTATTGTTATTAGTATTAATATTTTGTTATGATTATTGTTATTGGTATTATTATCTTTATCGTTACTATTATTATTATTATTATTATTTTGTTCTGAGCCGAACATGCTCAATTTTATATGCATTTCACTATTTGATTTAATGTATACTTTAAAAACCCTATAGCCTATTTTCCTATTGGATTTAAACCTATTATTTGATTTGTAACCCAAATTCTTCTTCCTACACTCTCTTTGATCCTAGTGTTCCATTCTTTTATTCTCGCTCGAAAAAAAAATCAAGAAAAAATATATAATAATAATAATAATAATAATAATATATATATATATATATATATATATATATATATATATATATATATATATATATATATGTATACATACATACAGGTACTACTACTTGATGGCATCTCAGTCTCTCCCACATATTTATGCCTCCAATGACTTCTCCGATGAAACCGCCTCTCGTTCCTACTCCATATTCAAAAAGCAGCAGCACCCCTTTCAGTCTGCCTCTGGCCTCCTACCTTCTCCTTACATCATTCCTCACCCTACCCCACCTCTACTTCCGCCACCAGTAGCACCGCCCTACTCCCTACCCCGATCAAGACACTAGCAGTATTTTCCTCCACATTGTGCTCTCAGTCATAGTAGCGCTAGTCTTATTTCTCCTCGCAGTGCTTATTCCCTCACATCCTCGACCATGCCCGTCACTCCGGTCTTTCCGTCTCTTGCTGATTGGGCTAATTTTCAGAACGCCTCATTCAGCTAGAACTACAGCTCATGAGTTAGTCTATCAATGCTGGCTCCTCTGCTCCTGCACTTTCTGACACTCCCGGTATGAATTCGTTCTGGATTTTAGATTCTGGTGCATCATATCATCTCACTAGTAATCAGACACTATTCATCACCTGTACAGCACTTCCCTCTCACTCTCCATCTCTACACACAGCTGATGGCTCACCACTTCTTATTACACACTCAGGGACAATTAACTCTCTCACTCTCACATTACCATATGTTCTCTATGCTCCTTATTTATCTATAAACCTTATTTCTATTAGTGCGTTGTGCGATAGTAGTCTTGTCGTTACTTTTGACTCTTTAGGTTGTTCTATTACTGATTCCTCCACCGGTGAGGAGTTTGGGCGTGCTAGTCGTCAGGGTCATCTATATTATCTAGATTTTCTTCGTGCACATCACTCTCCTTCTAGTTTTGCTAGTATTGTTTCCTCTGATGCTGATCTGTGGCATAGATGTCTAGGTCATATTAGCGCATCACGACTCCAGACTATAGCTCGCAGTGGTGCCCTTAGTTCTCTCACTTTTAAACATTTATCTGATTGTCAGGGTTGTCATTTGGCCAAACACATTGCCATACCCTTTAGTCACAAAAAAACTTCTTAAACCACTCACCCTTTTCAACTTGTTCATTCTGACATATGGGGACCCTCTCCCGTACCTTCGTAGAAAGGCTATCTCTATTATGTTGCCTTCATCGATGAATTCACTAGACATACATGGATTTTTCTTATGCATCAGCGATCTGAGATACCTGATATTTACCGGTTCTTTACAACTATGATTCACACTCAGTTCGGTGTGCGCATTAAGAATTTTCGATCGGATGGTGCACGTGAGTACACTTCCACCACTATGAGATTGATCCTTCAGTCTCCCGACACCCTGTTTCAGCAATCATGCCCTCACACATATGAGTAGATGGTGTAGCTGAATGCAAGCATCGTCACATCCTTGAGACGGCTCGCACTCATTTACTCTCCTCTTCTGTTCCTCGTTCTTTTTGGGCTAAAGCTATCATGACCTCTCTTAGTCTCATCAACATTACTCCCCCATCTACCCTAGCTGGGACGACGCCTTATGAGGCTCTTCATCATTCACCTTCCGACTACAGTATGCTCCGTACCTTTGAGTGCACCTGTTACGTCCTTCTCCCTCCTACTGAGCGCACGAAGTTCTCCGCTCGTGCTGCTAAGTGCGTTCACCTAGGTTTCAGTCCTAAACACAAAGGTTATCGTTGTATCATTTGTGGAAGACTGCTCTTACTACCTGACTCCCCCCGAGGATACTAGATTTCTCGATTTCCTAGTTGTTGCTATCCCCCCGAATATATCTTCCCGCATTCCTTTTGATCCCACTCCTCTGGCTCCAATCACATCTCCTGCAGTCCTGACACCTGTTGTTCTCCCTACCGAAACACCACCTGCATCCTTAGAGCAGCCAGCACCCATCCCACCTACTTCCCCACCGACACATGCACCTACTCCACCATCCTTACCCCCACACCCTGTCAGTCCACCACTTCTTCGTCAGTTTACCCGTTCCACTTCTGGTATTCCTCCGGCTCGTTATACACCTGATGCCACTGGTCTTTCTGACCAGTTTGGTTTTGCCACCCTAGCTTCCTACTCACCACAGTTTCATGCATATCTCACTGCTATACACTCTACACGTGAGCCCAGAACCTATCAAGATGCAATTCAATATCCTGAATGGAGGAAAGCTATTATAGAGGAATTCAGTGCATTTGATCATACTGGCACTTGGGATTTTGTTCCTCTACCAGAGGGCGTTCAGCCTATTAGCTGCAAGTAGATCTTCAAGGTCAAATATCAACCTGATGGATCTATTGAACGGCACAAGGCTCGTCTAGTAGTCCGAGGATTTACTCAGGAATATGACATTGATTATGATGAGACCTTTGCTCCCGTTGCACATATGACGACTGTTCGCACTCTTCTTGCTGTTGCAGCCATCTGCCAATGGCCGTTATACCAGATGGACGTGAAGAATGCTTTTCTTTATGGTACCTTATCTGAGGTTATTTATATGGATCCTCCTCTTGGTCTCACTACTCCTCCTCGTCATGTTTGCCAGTTGCGTCGGGCTATATATGGTTTGAAGCAGGCCCCTCGAGCCTGGATTGAGTATTTTCGCCTTGTCATCACCAAGGCTGGTTTTATTCAAAGTTCTCAGAACCATTCTATGTTTATGCGGTCATCATCGCAGGGGAGGGTAATCCTACTACTCTATGTTGAGATATGATCATTACTGGGGATGACTCTGCGGACATTACATCCACCCAGAAAGACCTTCATCAGCAGTTCCATATGAAAGACTTGGTAGACTTCGTTATTTTCTGGGCCTAGAGATTGCTCATGGATCTCAGGGGATACTCATTCTCAACAGAAATACACATCAGATATTATCTCCGCTGCATACCTTTCTGATAGTAGATTAGCCGATACACCATTAGAGCTTCATGTGAAGCTCTGTCCCACTGATGGTGAGCTCCTTCCCGATCCTACTAGATACAGACAGATTGTTGGACAGCTTGTCTACTCATGCATGACTAGACCTGATATTGCTCATGCAGTCAGTGTTGTCAGTCAGTTTGTTTCTGCTTCTGCATCAGTTCATTACGGTGCTCTTCTTCGGATTCTCAGATATCTTCAGGGCACTATTACTCGCTCATTATTCATGTCTGCTACATCCAAACTAGAGCTGAGTGCATATTCTGATTCAGATTGGGCAGGTGATCCTACTACCAGACGGTCTACCACTGGTTTCTGTCTATTTCTTGGTGATTCGCTGATCTCATGGCAAAGTAAGAAACAGGCAGTTCTTGCATGTTCTTCGACTGAAGATGAGTACAGAGCAATGGCAGCTACTACTAGAGAGATTGTTCATATTTGTTGGCTGTTATCAGATATAGGTGTCACTCTTACAGGAGTTACTCCTCTTCATTGTGATAACCGGAGTGCATTGCACATTGTAAGTAACCCGGTCTTTCATGAGCGAACGAAGCATATAGAGATTGATTGCCATTATATTCGTGAGCGCTTTAAGGCAGGGACCATTTCTCTCCATTCTGTAACATCTTCCCAGCAGATTGCAGACTTCTTCACCAAATTCCATACTATTCAGAGATTTAGATACTTAGTAGGCAAACTCATACTGTTTGATCCATCATGAGTTTGAGTGGGGTTGTTAGAGATTATTATAGTCCCATATTGGTTGTAGAGTTGTTTTGATATTTGTTCTCCTCCTATATATAGGTGGTATTGTACTTGGTTAAACTCAATTCAATATTCAGTATTGTTTTCATCACTCTGATTTATCTTAACAGATTTTGTGAATTTGAAATTTAGATTAGATTTTGATGGTTTGGTTTTTTCAATGTCCATATATGGCATCGATAGTGGTATTAATTTAGGACATGGGATTTTACTAGTAGAATTTTTACTTAATTTGAGAAGGATTTTGCCAATGGGAAACTCTACATTGAGGACAATGCTTCATAGTATGAGCGGAATGAGCATACCATTTGGAACTGTGTTTTAGGCATTCAACAGTAATTGCACAAGTGTAGTCGGTTGAGAGAGAGTGAAGGGGATGCTTTCCTATCGACTCATAGTTTAATCATTTACCCTGAATGCTTTCCTATCCACTCACAGTTTAATGGCCCATTTAATTTCTATGACGACTTTGCAGTTTGCACTACTATTTTGGAAAAAAATTTGGTATGTTTTAAGGTAAAAGTTGGGTGTGATTTTAAGAGTGAGCTATACTGTGAAATTAAAATTGTTAATCATCTAACATAATTTGAATATATATCTTATCATAAGACATTTTCTTGATATATAAAGTGTTTTTTTTTCTTTCTGTTATCAGCTACCAACATATAATAATTATCCTGTGCTTGGATTTTTCTTTATTATCTTAAAAGGTGTTTTCAGGGAACATCTACAAACAAGGTAAATTTTTTAAAAGTTACTGAGACTTTAAAATATTGACTCTTCAATGTTTTTGTCAAGTTAGAAAACATTAAAGAAAGGAGGAAGAAAAAATATACATTGCACATGAATGAAAACTCTAGGATTTTAAAGTTTGTGCTTTAAGCCTTTATTGTGTGTGAATTTTTTTTCAAATTTCTATACTCTCATTTAACATGAATAACAAACAACAATTTCCTGAAAAGTCTTCTAAGATCATGAACAAGTTGTGATCCAGACTTATTAATTAGATTAATTTATATCTCTAATCTGACCTTTTTTCTTTTCTTATTTTGAATTAGCTAGATACATATATGATATACCTTGAAGGAAATTTTACTGAATGTTCTTCTAACACTAAGGAAATTTTACTGAATGCTCTCCTATCAAATTTTACTGAATGCTCTCACAAAGTGCTGTTTTTTATAGCACAACTA
Source organism: Hemerocallis citrina (assembly GCA_017893485.1). Lineage (NCBI taxonomy): Eukaryota > Viridiplantae > Streptophyta > Magnoliopsida > Asparagales > Asphodelaceae > Hemerocallis > Hemerocallis citrina. Next base: position 280,673,616 of record CM030364.1, on the reverse strand, counting down.
GGACTTACTCTTCCAGCTAAGCTGAAGGACCCATTCATACTTTATGGAGGAAAACGCCAACTAGTTTGTGCACTGGTTTAAGTTGTACTTAAACCCTGCCTGCCTAGCTCAGAAAAGCGGATTTTATATGTCAAAAAATTAGTAGCATTACCGACCACTATAATTAGTTCAGTGGGTATTAAGTCCGCAACCTTTTAAACTTTCCATTGTTTTCCTTTTTTTTTTGCAGAAGAAAAAATTGAAAGTCGACAAGTTGATTGTCGACCAAATTGCGAAGATATCTTATGGAACATTCAACAAAGACTACAAGAATGAAACAAAGAAGAACAAGAACCTCATTATGGTGGTAAGATTTACTTTCGTAACATTTAATTAATAGCCCTTATCTAATAAATTTATAAATTTTTGTGATTTATTCTTATTGTCAAATGTATATCAATTATTATTTTTTCTTATTTTAGGGTGCTTTGACTTTTTCCTGTCAAACAAGCTGCACTCAAGTTACAAGGTTTTGAAAATCCAGATCCATCAAAGCTGCCCCTAGAAGTTCAAGATAGGTGCATCGATAGTGTGTTTGGCAGTCCAAAGAAGAATCCCAGTAGACTTAAAGGAACCAAAGTTTCGAGAAATAGAAAGGAAGATGATGTTGGTTCTCTCCCATCGGAATCAAGAATAGGTAAAAGGATACAAGAAGAATCAACTGTTAAATATTTGTTCAAAGGGTGTGATAAGTTGGCAATACAAAATCAAGTGCTTATGGACTTCTTTTGTGAGCTGCGTCCTGACAAGTTGGAAGCCTTGAAACAAAGGTTGGAAAATACTACTGTCCACTCATGCAATAATCAAATAAGACAAGAGGTAGTCACAAATTTAATTGCCTCAATTGGATAATATATTATTACCTATATATATTGAATCCAATTCTAATTTTGTGTTGTTTCTTTTTCATGTAGTCTGTACGTAGTGGCGATGACTATGAGGTTAAGGATAATGAGGAACATGCAGAAGACTTTACGTGAAAAGTGAAGTTGGGGATACATGGAAGCAGTAGCGGGTTAAAAGTATTTTTGAAAATATTTATTGTGTTGCTTAGGGTTTGACAACTCAATTTTTTTTCTAGAATATATTGTTGTTGTTTTGGCACTTTGAAACAAACATATAATTTTGTAATGAGAATGTTCTAAATTATATAATACTAGGTTTGCCCGTTGACACGTGCCTACGGCACGTCATCGGAACGGTGCACTTGGTTTGATTATACAAAATAGTTTTGGAGGTCCAGCAAATTAATTGAAGTAGCAAACATATTATATGAGGAAGCAGTATATCTACCTTTAAGCTCAACCATCGCCTTTTTGATCATTAGCTTGAACTTACCTTGAATGCATACGGTTTGTTAGAAACACTGCATAGAGTTTTTTTTAAACTTCAGCATCACTTTTAGATACTTGTAATAGTTATACAAGGACATTATCATATAGGTTTTATAGAGCTTACTCTAATCCCATAACCATTATGAGCTTGTCTAAATACAATGGTAACGCAAGTGCAGGTGTGAAGGTATCTACAATACCAATAATTTAAACATTTGTTTGTCTGAGACTCAGTTTGCAATTGAAATACCTCTTATTATTATTTCAACCAAAATGAAATACATGAAGTTCTCAAAACTCTAATCCAAGCTAATCATTTCTTTTATATCCACTTTGTCTCCCCATTGCACATTTATAAAAAAAAAATCAAAATGGATAAATAACAAATTTACTTTAGCTGTCTTTCTTGAGCGGGGAGTTTACACCCTTCACTGTTAAACTCCAGTCATCTCAATCCTATATATCCAAACATACACTAAAAGTTCTTATATGTTATGTTATCCATGGTTTCTAATAACCAGTGAAGGGAACACTTCACGATAATATTTCCTCTTATAGTAAAAAAAATTAATGTTGCATATTTGCCAAATTATTTTAGGTTGCTGGTCAACTTGCCTGTCCTGCTATGATTTGGAAGCCCAAATTGAGGCACCAAATAATCCATCTCTCACTTGGGCACACCATAAAACAAAACCAATAAAAAAACTCATCAAATAAATCACCAAATTAATTTTTTTAAAACCTAAAAATAAAACACTTTAGGCATGATAGCAAGATACAGAAATCATACATCTCTGAACTTAGATCCCATGCACACACAAAATTCGAGTCAGCAAAAAACTGAGTAATCCCCTGCACACACAAAATTAAAAAATAGAATGGGAATTCGGAATTCGGTTAATGTGATTAAATTAGAGTCAATGCATCGCATATAGAGGCTCTCGATTCGGTGGAGGGGAATCGCCGATACGGAGTCGCTTGATATTCGCGCTCGATTTGGTGGAGGGGAGTCACCGATACGGAATCAGCAGCGGATCAGATATCGACGATGACCTTTTGATTGGGGTTCGACATTGGATTTGGATTTGCTTTGAAATTTTCAAATTTTCAAAATTTTAAATTCTTAAAATTTTAAAATTTTAAATTTTAAAATTTTCAAATTTATCAAATATTTCAATTTTAAATTTTAAATTTTAAAAAAATTGTTTTTTTTTTAATTTTTAAATTTTTTTAATTAAATTTTTTTAATTTTTAATTTTTAATTTTTTTTTAAAAAAAATTTTAAAAAGTTTTTTGTATTTTTTTTATAAGTTTTTGAATTTTTGAAGAATTATTTTTAAAGTTTTTAAATTTAAATTATTTTAGTTTTTTATTTTTAAATTTTTTTTTTAAATTTTTTTTTCTTAATTTTTTGAATAGGAGAGAGAGAGAGAGAAATAATTAAATAAATAAAGGAGTTGTTTTGGGTAAGGGATTTGAATTTGAGTTTTGGGGAGAAAGTTTTTGGGAGGGAAAATGTGTTTTGTGAGGTTAGATCTGGGCCTTTGATTTTTGCGGGATTGAAGGAGAGCCACTTGATAGCTTTCTTTGTGTTTTATTATATAGACTAGGTTTGCCTGTTGACACGTGCCTACGACACGTCTTCGGAACAGTGCGCTTGGTTTGATTATACAAAATAGTTTTGGAGGTTCAGCAAATTAATTGAAGTAGCAAACATATTATATGAGAAAGCAGTATATCTACCTTTAAGCTCAACCATCGCCTTTTTGATCATTAGCTTGAACATACCTAGAATGCATACAGTTTGTTAGAAACACTGCATAGAGTTTTTTTTTAAACTTCAGCATCACTTTTAGATGCTTGTAATAGTTATGTAAGGACATTATCATATAGGTTTTATAGAGCTTACTTTAATCCCATAACCATTATGAGCTTGTCTAAATACAATGGTAATGCAAGTGCAGGTGTGAAGGTATCTACAAACCTATAATTTAAATATTTGTTCGTCTGAGACTCAGTTTGCAATTGAAATACCTCTTATTATTATTTCAACCAAAATGAAATACAGGAAGTTCTCAAAACTCTAATCCAAGCTAATCATTTCTTTTTGTTAGATATTATTATAGTCTCATATTGGTTGTGGAGTTGTTTTGATATTTGTTCTCCTCCTATATATAGGTGGTATTGTACTTGGTTGAACTCAATTCAATATTGAGTATTGTTTTCATCTCTCTGATTTATCTTAACATGGTATCAGAGCCAAGTTATACAAATTTTTCTTTCTTCCCCAAACCCTAGAATTCCAACAGCAAAAAAAAAAAAAAAAAAAAAAAAAAAAAAAAAAAAAAACCATCATCTTCAACCTCCAGATTTCTCTAGCACCGAAGGAACCTCGTCCTCCAAATCCTCCGGCGTCAGTCCTCCCATCCTCCAGTTGCAGCCAAGACCCACTAGCCGCTTGCCGTCTTAGCCGTTTCAACCGGGGGCTCCCTCGCCGTCTACCGCCGCTCCTTTGGCAAGCGGAGCCCGACCCCATCCCGTTTCAGGATCCCCTCTCCCTCTCATTCTCCTCCGACGATCTCCCCCCTTGATGATCGCATTCGGTCCATGCTGCATTCGGTCAACATCGAAGATCTGCTGATGGTGAAGACTAGTTCCTCAGATAACCCGTTGATGGAGGCTCCTTCAACCTGGCCCAAGTCTGAGCCATCCTGACCTTCCTCATCCTCCTCCTCTTCTCCCTTTCCCTCCTCCACTTCTGCCTCCACAAATTACCAAAAACCCTAGCCCTCTCTACCCGACCTGTTCTAAAAAAAATTCAAAAAAAAAATCAAAATAATAATATTATTATTATTATTATTATTATATATATATATATACAGGTACTACTACTTGATGGAATCTCATTCTCTCCCACATATTTTCGCCTCCACTGCCTTCCCCGATGCAACCACCTCTCGTTCCTCCTCCAAATTCAAACAGCGGCAGCGCCACTTTTAGTTTGCCTCCGGCCTCCTACCTTCTCCTAAAATCATTCCTCACCCTACCCCACCTCTACTTCCGACACCGGTAGCACTGTCCTGCTCCCTACCCTGATCCAGACACCTGCAACATCTCCCTCCACATTGTGCTCTCAGTCACAGCAGCGCTAGTCTTATTTCTCCTCACAGTGCTTCTTCCCTCACATCCTCGGCCATGCCCGTCACTCCAGCCTTGTCGTCTCTTGGTGATTGGGCTAATCTTCAGCAACGCCTCACTCAGCTGGAACTACAACTCATGGGTCAGTCTATTAATGCTGCCTCCTCTGCTCCAGTACTTTCTGCCTCTCCCGGTATGAATTCGTTCTGGATTTTAGATTCTGGTGCATCACATCATCTCACTAGTAATCAGACACTATTCACCACCTGCACAGCACTTCCCTCTCACTCTCCATCTCTACACACAGCTGATGGCTCATCACTTCTTCTTACACATTCAGAGACAATTAGCTTTTCCACTCTCACATTACCATATGTTCTTTATGCTCCTCATTTATCACTAAACCTTATTTCTATTAGTGCATTGTGCGATAGTGGTCTTGTTGTTACTTTTGACTCGTTAGATTGTTCTATTACTGATTCCTCCTGCATTCCTTTTGATCACACTCCTCTAGCTCCATTCCCATCTCCTGCCATCTTTACACCTGTTGTTCCCCCTACCGAAACACCACCTACATCCCCACAGCAGCCAGCACCTACCCCACCTACTTACCCACCGACACATGAACCTACTCCACCGTCCGCCCCCCCCCACACCCTATCAGTCCACCACCTCTTCGTCAGTCTACCCGTTCCACTTCTGGTACTCCTCCGGCACGTTATACACCTGATGCTACTAGTCCTTCTGACCAATTTGGTTTTGCCACCCTAGCTTCCAACTCACCACAGTTTCATGCATATCTCACTACTATACACTCTACACGTGAGCCCAGAACCTATCAAGACGCAATTCAATATTCTGATTGGAGGAAAGCTATTACAGAGGAATTCATTGCATTTGATCAGACTGCGTTCCACTTCTGGTACTCCTCCGGCACGTTATACACCTGATGCTACTAGTCCTTCTGACCAATTTGGTTTTGCCACCCTAGCTTCCTACTCACCACAGTTTCATGCATATCTCACTACTATACACTCTACACGTGAGCCCAGAACCTATCAAGACGCAATTCAATATTTTGATTGGAGGAAAGCTATTATAGAGGAATTCAGTGCATTTGATCAGACTGGCACTTAGGATGTTGTTCCTCTTCCAGAGGGCGTTCAGCCTATTAGCTGCAAGCGGATCTTCAAGGTCAAATATCAACCTGATGGATCTATTGAGCGGCACAAGGCTCGTCTAATAACCCGAGGATTTACTCAGGAGCATGACATTGATTATGATGAGACCTTTGCTCCCATTGCACAGATGACTACTGTTTGCACTCTTCTTGCTGTTGCAGCCATCTGCTAATGGCCGTTATACCAGATGGACGTGAAGAACACTTTTCTTCATGTTACCTTATCTGAAGTGGTTTATATGCATCCTCCTCCCGGTCTTACTACTCCTCCTCATCATGTTTGTAGACTACACCGTGCTATATATGGTCTGAAACAGGCCCCTCGAGCCTGGTTTGAGTATTTTCGGCTTGTCATCACCATGGCTGGCTTTCGTTAGAGTTCCCAGGACCATTCCATGTTTATGCGGTCATCACCGCAGGGGAGGGTACTTCTACTACTATATGTTGATGATATGATCATTACTAGGGATGACTCTGCCAACATTGTATCCACCTAGAAATACCTTCACCAGCAGTTCCATATGAAAGATCTTGGTAAGCTACATTACTTTCTGGGTTTAGAGATTGCTCATGGATCTCAGGGGATACTCATTCTCAACAGAAATACACATCAGATATTATTTCTGCTGCATGTCTCTCTGACAGTCGATCAGCCAATACACCCTTAGAGCTTCATGTGAAGCTTCGTCCCACAGATGGTGAGCTCCTTCCTGATCCCACTAGATACAGGAAGATTGTTGGACAGCATGTCTACTTATGCATGACCAGACCCGATATTGCTTACGCAGTTAGTGTTGTCAGTTAGTTTGTTTCGGCTCCTACACCAGTTCACCACGGTGCTCTTCTTCGGATCCTCAGATATCTTTGGGGCACTATCACTCTCTCATTATTCATGCCTTCTACATCCAAACTAGAGTTCAGTACATATTCTGATTCATATTGGACAGGTGATCCTACTACCAGAAGGTCTACCACAGGTTTCTGTCTATTTCTTGGTGATTCGTTGATCTCATGGCGAAGTAAGAAACAGGAAGTTGTTGCATGTTCCTCTACCGAGGCTGAGTACAGAGTAATGACAGCTACTACTAGAGAGATTGTTCATGTTCGTTGGCTGTTATTAGATATGGGTGTCACTCTTACAGGAGCAACTCCTCTTCATTGTGATAACCAGAGTGCATTGCACATTGCAAGCAATCCAGTCTTTCATGAGCGCACGAAGCATATAGAGACTGATTGCCATTATGTTCGTGAGCACTTTGAGGCAGGGACCATTTCTTTCCATTATGTTGCCTCTTCCCAGCAGACTGCAGATTTCTTCACCAAATCCCATACTGTTCAGAGATTTAGACACTTAGTAGGCTAACTCACACTGTTTGATCCATCGTAAGTTTGAGTGGGGTTGTTAGATATTATTATAGTCCCATATTGGTTGTGGAGTTGTTTTGATATTTGTTCTCCTCTTATATATAGGTGGTATTGTACTTGGTTAAACTCAATTCAATATTCAGTATTGTTTTCATCTCTCTTATTTATCTTAACACTTTTATATCCACTTTGTCTCCCCATTGCACCTTTATAAAAAAAAAAATCAAAATGGATAAATAACGAATTTACTTTAGCTGTCTTTATTGAGTGGAGAGTTTACACCCTTCACTGTTAAACTCCATTCATCCCAATCCTATATATCCAAACATACACTAAAAGTTGTTATATGTTATGTTATCTATAGTTTCTAATAACCAGTGAAGGGAACACTTCACGATAGTATTTCCTCTTATAGTAAAGAAATTAATGTTGCATATTTGCCAAGTTATTTTAGGTTGTTGGTCAGCTTGCATGTCCCGCTATGGTTTGGAAGCCCAAATTGAGGCCACCAAATAATCCATCTCTCACTTGCGTACACCTTAAAACAAAGCCAATAAAAAAACTCATCAAATAAATCACAAAATTAATTTTTTTTAAAACCTAAAAATAAAACACTTTAGGCCTGATAGCGAGATATAGAAATCAGACCTCTCTGAACTTAGATCTCATGCACACACAAAATTCGAGTCAGCAAAAAACTGAGTAATCCCATGCACACACAAAATTAAAAATTAGAATGAGAATTTGGTTAATGTGATTAAATTAGAGTCGTCGTATCGCATATAGAGGCTCTCGATTCGGTGGAGGGGAGTCGCCAATACGGAGTCGCTTGATATTCGCGCTCGATTTGGTGAAGGAGAGTCACCGATACGGAATCAGCAGCGGATTAGATATCGGCGACGACCTCTTAATTGGGGATCGACATTGGATTTGGATTTGGATTTGCTTTGAGATTTTCAAATTTTCAAAAATTTAATTTAATTTTAATTTTAATTTTTTTAAAAAAATTTAATTTTTTTTAAAAAATTTAATTTTTTTTTGTATTTTTTATAATTTTTTTATAAGTTTTTGAATTTTTTGAATTATTTTTAAAGTTTTTAAATTATTTTAGTTTTTTATTTTTAAAATTTTTTTTTAATTTTTATTTTCTTAATTTTTTGAATAGGAGAGAGAGAGAGAGAGAGAAATAATTAAATAAATAAAGGAGTTGTTTTGGGTGGGGGATTTGAATTTGAGTTTTGGGGGGAATGTTTTTGGGAGGGAAAATGTGTTTTGTGAGGTTAGATCTGGGAGTTTGATTTTGAGAGGATTGAAGGAGAGCCACTTGATAGCTTTCTTTGTGTTTTATTATATAGATTAAAGTTTATTTTGGTGTTCTTAAGTTTACTATTATCTAAATATGTACGGATCGTTCAAATTGTATATTTTGCATTATTGTGTTTTCTTTATATAATTGTGCGAATCAACATGTGAAAAATTATATGTTCTTGCCTGAAAAACTACATCGCTTTTGTAAATTTGATTAAGCCATTCAAATATAATCAATATGGAGAAAAAACGTGCAATTTCATTCTCAAGGTAACAATTGCAAGGGAATGAGTACCTTGCAGACCTCTGTAGTAAGAGTTCATCAGCAACAGGAAAAATTCCTTTTAAAACACACTTGCAAGGGATAAATTTGTTGTAGATATTCTCTTATATATGAGGATAGCAAGGTACAAATTGAAGAAAACAGATTTTGGAGAAAATGATTCTTATTCTTATTCTTATTCTTATTGTTCTTATTCTTTACAGTATACATCTATATATAGGGATTACATACTTGGAGGAGAAGAAAGGAGATTGAGAGAAGATTAAGGGGTGAGAGATTTGGGAAATCTGTTTCCTATAGATTAGGAAACAGAATATACATATTAGTCCTTACTATATTTCAACACCCCCTCTCAAGTTGGTGCATAGATATTGAACATGCCCAACTTGTCAACAAATTTTAAGAAGAGCCGACTCGAAACTGCCTTGGTCAGGATATCTGCGAGCTGATCTTCTGACTTCACTTTAGATATCTCAATGACTTTCCCATCCAATTTCTCTTTGATGAAGAATCTATCCACCTCTACATGTTTCGTCCTATCATGTTGAACTAGATTGGCGGCAATATCACATGCTGCTTGACTGTCACAATATACCTTCATAGGTTCATTCGGACCACAGCCTAAGTCCTGCAACAAGAGTTTCAGCCATAAAGCTTCCGCTATACATAGAGCTACTCTGCGATACTCAGCCTCTGCACTACAGCGTGCAACAACATTCTGCTTCTTCCTTCTCCATGTAACTATATTTCCTCCAACAAAGGTGAAGTATCCTGAAGTGGACCGCCTATCAATTATAGATCCTTCCCAATCAGCATTAGTATATGCCTCAACCTTCAAGTGACCATGTTTCGCAAATAGGATCCCTTTTCCTGGAGCAGACTTAATATATCTCAGAATTCTAATCACTGTATCCATGTGATGTTCCTGAGGTGCATGCATAAACTGACTTACCACATTTAAAGCATATGATAAATCTGGCCGTGTATGCGCAAGATACATCAGTCGGCCAACCAATCTCTGATATCTTTCCTTATCACAAGGCACATGATCAGATTCGTTGCAAAATTTCAGTCCTTATTCTAATGGTGTACAAATTGGCTGACAAGCGGACATTCCAGTTTCCTTCAATAAACCGAGAGCATACTTTCTTTGAGACATAAATATACCATTTCTCGAGCGAGAAACTTCAATACCAAGAAAATGTCTTAAAGAGCCAAGATCCTTCATTTCGAACTCTTGTGACAAGTAGCTCTTCAATGCCATTCTCTCCTCCGGATCATTCCCAGTTACTCTCATGTCATCCACATATAATGAGAGCAGTAATATTAACTTCTTTTCTTTTTAGGAATAAGGTATGATCTAATTACTCTGACAATATCCGAATGTCCTCATTGCTTTTGTAAACCTCCCGAACCAAGCTCTTGACGACTGCTTAAGTCCATACAATGCTTTCTTCAAATGACTTACTTTATTGCTGTGTTGGACTGGTCTGTTCGACCGTGGTGGAAGATCCATATAAATCTCTTCTGTCAATTCCCCATATAAGAATGCATTCTTCACATCAAATTGCTCCAACGGCCTATCAAGATTTAAAGCAAGTGATAGTAGGACTCGAACAATATTGAATTTTGCCACAGGTGCGAATGTAGCTTTATAATCAATTCCATACGTTTGAGTGTATCCTTTAGCAACCAACTTGCTTTGTATCGCTCTATTGAACCATCGAACTTATACTTAACTGTATAAATCCATTTGCATCCTACTGGCTTCTTCCCTGCTGGCAGCTCGACTATCTCCAAAGTCTCATTCTTTTTCAAGGACTTCATCTCCTCATCCATAACTGCTTTCCACCTTGGATCAGTAAGGGCTTCTTGCACACTGTTAGGAATTGATACAGTAGATAATTGATTTACAAATGACTTATTTGATTCCGACAAGCGGTGAGTGGATACATAATTACTCATGGGAAATTTGACGTTACTAGTAGGATCAGGTTCATAAGTGAATTTTGGAATACCTCTATTAGTACGGTATTGGAGTTCTCTTCTAGGAGCTTCGGACAACGATGAAGATTGGTTTTGGGGTTCTAACGGTTCACTCTCTCCGAGATTTGGTACTGGTTGCAATTCTTCAAGAGGGGCTTCTTCCCTTGGTTGCACTTCTTTGTGAGGGTTTTCCTTCCTTGCTAGGTCTTCATTCAAGTGTTTGCCATTATTTGTATCCAGTTGTTCGTTCTGACTGGTAATTACTTCATCATACCCAAGAGTCTGAACTTCACTAACCCCTTCATCATACCCAAGAGTCTGAACTTCACTTCGATACCCCCCCCTGAAGTTCAGTCATAGAAGAAGAAAAATACATCTCATCTTCATGGAAAACAACATCCATAGTCACAAACATCCTTTGAGTTGGTGGGTGATAGCACCGGTACCCTTTCTTATCCTGTGCATACCCCACGAAAACACAGCGGACAGCTCAAGGAGTTAACTTATTGTGTTCATGTTGATGAAGATGAACAAATGCAACACACCCAAACACATGAGGTGGCAAGTTGACGACTTTTGGTGCATTCACAGCTTCAGTTAATGCTTGAAATGGTGTGAGAAAGTTTAGGATACTAGAGGAAACTCGGTTGATTAAGTATGCAGCAGAAGCAAGGGCTTCCCTCCAATAAATGAGTGGCATATTTCCATGGATAAGAGAAGCACGGGCCACCTCGAGCAAGTGTATATTTTTTCTTTCTGCAATCACATTCTGTTGAGGTGTATATGAGCATGTAGTCTGATGAACAATGCCGTGTTCCACCAAATATTGTTGCAGATTCGAGCTCAGGTACTTTCTGCCATTATCACTTCTAAGAACTTGAATTTGTGATTTATACTGAATCATAACATGCTTGTGAAATTTTTCAAACAAGCCACTAACTTCACTTTTCGACTTCATCAAACAAATCCAGGTCATACAAGTACAGTCATCAATAAATATCACAAACCATTTGACACCTCTAAATGTAGTGGTTTTGGATGGACCCCAAACATCACAATGGATAATCATAAATGGAAGAGAGCTTCTACTTGGACTTGGAGGAAAAGAGACACGGTAACTTTTTGCGAGTTCACACACATCACACCGAAAGATAGAAATATCTAACTTCAAAAATAAACTTGGAAATAATTTCTTCAAATAACTAAAAGAAGCATGTCCTAGACGTCGATGCCACAGCCAAATATCTGATTTCTTCTTCTCACCTTCAGATTCTTCCACACTTAGAACTTGAGTCAACTTGCTTGAACTTTCAGATTCTGAATCCAGGTAATAGAGCTTCCCGTGTCTAACCCCATAACCAATCGTTTTACGAGTCCGAATATCCTTAAACTCACAATGTGAAGGCCAAAAGACTACAATACAATGTAAAACAGTAGTTATTTGAGCAACAGATAATAGGTTAAAATTCAAGGATGGCACAACTAGGGCAGTATCTAAGGTTAGGTTGTTTGTGAGAGGTATGGTACCCTCGTCAGTAACAGTGGCAGGATCACCATTGGCAGTGGACACAGTTGATTTGGTGGAAAGTTGAAAATTTTGAACTTGTCTAGAATCAAAAATCATATGGTCGGTAGCACTTGAATCAATTATCCATGCATTATTCATATCAGAGCCAGAAATATTAAAAACCTTACCATCATTACTTGCAGCAGCACGATCAGTAACTCCACCCGTGACAGTGGGTTGATTGCAAGTGTTCTCCCGAATATCCCTGCTATGATCCCAGATCTCCGGATAGCCGATAATCTTATAACAATGAGCTTTCGTGTGACCGATCTTAGCACAATGAGTACACTTCCTTGACTCATACAGATATTGTCCCATAGCAACACAACAAACAGCATAGCAAGAATAACCAAGGATCCAAACACCAAACAGCAGACGGGATCAAAAAAAAGCAAACAGCACTCAAAGAGACTGCAGCAACAGCAACCAGAGAACACTAAATAGCAACAGGAGAGAGAGAGACAGCAGTAACAACAACAATGGAGCTTCGGTGGCGTCGCTGGCGACGAAAGGGGCGGACGGCGACGAGGTCGCGGCGGCGCTCAGGAGGAGCAGCGACCGAGCAGCGCGCCAGTCGATCAGGAAGTGGAGTAGATCAGGGTCGCGGGTCTGGGTCTGTTGCTGATGTCGACGGTAGAGTAGAATGAGTTTGGGGGTCAGGTTTGGCGGTGCATCTGGGAGTGGATAAGAAGGAAAGGCAGAGGTGTAGGTGTTGAGACAGACGTGCAGAGCGGCAGTGGTGATGGGTTCGTTGGGGTTTTGGTGGCGGAAGTCGTAGATAAGGGCAGAGCGGTGACGGCGACCGGTACGGAGGATTTTCGGCTATGGGATCTGATGGGATCGACGTCGATGATCGGTGACGGGATCAACAACGGGATCATATCAAGATGGAGGTGATCAGTCTCCTCTTCTTCTTCTTCACTTGGCCTAGATCTGATTAGGCTCTGATACCCTAAAGAAAACAGATTTTGGGGAAAATAATTCTTATTCTTATTCTTATTCTTATTCTTATTGTTCTTATTCTTTATAGTATACATATATATATAGGGATTACATACTTGGAGGAGAAGAAAGGAGATTGAGAGAAGATTGAAGGGGGAGAGATTTAGGGAATCTGTTTTCTATAGATTAGGAAACAAAATATACATATTAGTCCTTACTACATTTCAACACAAATTAACATTGCAGATATTCTATTGTGGTTAATATTCGCAAGGGATAGTTAAAATTCCTTTGTGAATGTGTACATTAACCAGGAGAGATTTCGCAACAGCACAATTATAAGAGAATGAAGAAAAATACCTTACAAATGTACACTAACCACGGAATTGTACTCTTCTGCAAGGAAAATTTCTATTGCGAATGTAGCATTTTCTACTAGCGACATTCAGCTTCCAGCAAGTCTCCTTGACATGCCCAAGCTGATCACACTAGGAACAATGATGAGGGTTATTGGAAAAACCTAGTGGAGGGCCCTGTTGGCACAGTGGGGCCGAGATTTGATGATGAGGAAGCGCATGAGCCTTATCCTGAATGGCTAAGCTTGAAACTTCTGTTTGTGCCTTCTATACACTCTCTTACTAAGATTCGTCCGTGCGGATGTATGTGAAAGTTGTACTCAAGCTAAGAGGATCTGTCATCCTAAGCAACTCTCCTTTGGCACTGCCATGCTTTGTATCATGCCCTTTCAAGAAAACATGAACCCGCTCGAGTTCCTTCTCCTTCTGGTACCACGTAAGGTCCTCCTGATTCTTGATCTTGCAATGATGCTCCTGATCAATTTCAGCTCACACATTCTTCAGCTTTGTATAAAACACAAACACTGGTTATCCGCTCTGTGTCATACCAGCAGCTTTGCACATCAACTCATGAACTTGTATAAAATTAGATTCATTGGTATACAAGTCCCCCAGTGTCTTCCAGATCACCTCAACAGCTTCACATTCCTCCACAATCTGCATCACATCATCAGTCATGGCTCTAAACAAGATTGTCATCACATACCCATCACCATCTTCCCACTTAGCATATGCTTTCTTTTTTGATTCATCTGGAGCCTTGATTGCTCCAGACACATGACCAATCTTGTGCATGCCACAAAGATAAACAGACATGATCTTCTTCCATGTCCAAAAATTAGTACAATTGAGCTTGGTACCTCCAAACGATCCAGAATCGTAATCCGTGGTGTTGACAGAGACCTCAACCTTATTGACTTCACCCATTGTAATTGTTGAAGAAATTGCAGTAAAACAACAAAACAGACGAAATTTGACGAACCAAAAAGCAATAACACCCAGTCAGAAACTTGGAAGGCTGTTTTGAACTGGGAGTTGAAAGAACCTGGACTCGAGTTTTGAATGAAAGTTCTAGTCATCGTTTCATCTTCAAATAGAGTGGTTAAATGCTATGAAAGGAGTTATGTAGCTCCGGGGAAAACAGATTTTCTATAGCTGCGCGCAGAAGTTTCAGTGTTGAAAAGAACCCTTAAAACCCCAACTTCTAGGTGTACTAATCAGAACCTGATCTAGAAAAAAGCGTTCTTGATCAGAAACTGGTCTAAGAAGTAATCAGAGTAAGAAAGAGACAAAGTCCTCACATATATTTGCTTTGATACCAAGTCAAATATAAAACTTGTATTTGAGAGAATAATGAATACAATGAACTTTTTTTTTTGTTTACACTCTTGGATTCAGCATATGAAACATCACAACTTTTTATACACATCTATCGGAGGATATGGTGGAAGAAATGGTGGAGTGAATGGTGGAGCAATTAGTGGAAGAAATATATTACAATCCTAACTTCCATTGACTCACTCCAACAGCTAAAACCAGCAACCTATATATCCACGAGTACACCTTGTAGCACCCTGAATTTCTAATATGATATCTTAGAAATACGTGGCACAATTCCCAGCATCAACTTCAATTGCAATATTAAATATAGCCAAAAACACAGATAATTTTATTTCAACTTTTATTACAACAATCTTTACAAAACACAGTGGAATACAAAACACATTGAATTACAAACTTTTCTTTTACATCACATATTTTACAAATTTACACAATCTCTATTATCTTTCTAGCACAAACATCCAAACACCAAGCTCTAAGCACCTACCTGTCAAACATGAGGCTAGAGATAACCCTAACCCCCAAAACTACAGGAGTCAGTCATAACGGTGTGAGTAACATAAAAACAAAGCAATAATTAAAATATTAAGCATAGAGTCATCAATAACATGTATTAACAGCAAAAATAAATGAAATGAGACATAACAATAAGTAGAGCATGAAAACATCAAGGAATATAAGATAGTAAGTAGTAATATATGAAAACATCAAGGAATATAAGATAGTAAGTAGTAATATATGAAAACATCAAGGAATATAAAATAGTAAGTAGTAATACATGAAAACATCAAGTGAATCTAGACTAAGTGTCAAGTGTAGGAAAACAGGAAAACACAAGCATAAACCAAGTCAAGAAAACAACAATACTATATGCTGACTCTCTAATGCATACTTGTCGGATTCTATGCATTCCATAGTACATAGGTCTGGTGCAAGCCCTTAATGATCTCCACTTTATAGGGATAACCCCTCGTTATGCAACTAATCCTACTACGATGATGGAAAACAAGATCCAGAATACTCCGCGAATAGGCACCACAGCCCTCGACGCGCAAGCATCATGTAAGATAGATAAAAAACAATCGGAGAATCATCTCCCAAACCCGTGTACCCCACGAATAGGCTTGCAAGGCCCTCGACGTGCAGATACACCAGGTACATTTCGTGAATAGGCCTGCTGACCCTCGACACGCGAATGCACCCTGTATGCTTCGTGAATAAGCCTGCAGACCCTCGACACGTGAACATACAAATGTCCTCTCGAGACAGAACTACACATAGTCCTGGGACGCATCCGTTGGACTAACAAAACCAAGAGCATATACTTACATTTCCCAAGCTCCATCACGTTTCTACTAGTGCATGTCCTTAAGTTGATTATTATTAAAAACACAAAATCCCCATATATAGAGTTAGTGTATCTTGCCGGACTTAATTACTCAACAACAACCCCAAGACCCAACTGGTCTAAATCAACAAATCTTAACTGCCGGTTCATAGGACTCCCACTCAACTCCTAGAGATATCATCAAGACCAAAACTTACAAATCCATCGTCAAAACGATCATATGAAGAAACTTCTCCAATCAACAAAACCAAATCTTTTATAAAATTCCAGAATCCAAATAAATATTAAATCTATTAAATACTTGAAAATCATATTTTTAAGTTGCGGAATATCACAAAACATCAATTTCTTTGAAAGCATGTATAACTCAAATAAGGTCCAAACGAATACTTTTAAAGCTCCAATATGAATTTCTGTAAAATATTTTTAATCTGTAGCAAAACATCTTTTGAAATAATATAATTGTAATGCCCCGCTTCCCAAAATATAGGAATACGAGCCTGTGACGAAGGCCCAGCGAATGATATTAACATCATTCATAAGATGTACCAGTCTCAACTCAATAATACTCAGAAAATTAAATTACAATCACGCAGATAATATCCTCGCATAAACTATATCTGAATTCAAGAATTTAATAATCCAACATAATAACCAATACTGAGAAACAAATGGCAGTTACGGGTCGAAAGCCCGGAATCCAAGTTTAATCAAATGAACTACAATGAAATGAAGAAACATGGAAAGAAATAGTTTATTATTATTATGCAGCTACTCCGATGTAGAAATACTGCTCGCCAATACCTTCTAGTAAATTCTCTGGCTCACCTGTAGCTGGGTTAATTAGGGGAAAAAAAGAAATGTCCTTAGAGCAAGTACGGAAGACAAGTAGTGAAACAGAGAGTAAGAAATAAGGTACATGAAGAATATGAATCAAGATCAAATTGCAAAATCAATAATGGTATTCATAAACAATGGTCTTAATCAAGTATACACGTGTCAATTTATGTTCATTGGAATGTCATTTCTCCTATCTAGTGCACGTACTACTGCGTCCCATACCACAGGTTCGGTGCACGCAAAACAGTGTACGTTTAAGACATAGTAGTGGGATCTACAGAGCATGTACTCGGTGTTAATAAAAATTATTTACAATTAACAATTTGTAATCAATCAGTCATTATCAATACTTCTCCTTCCATGTCAACACGATTTCACGATAGGCCTTACCGAGAAAATTTTCTGAGACTATCCACTACTAAGTCAACCCTTATAAACCCCGCCTTATTTAGTATTTTATTATTAAGTCATACATGTACATGCAAGTGGTTATAAGAATGTCAAGGGGTGATAATAATGCAGCAACATGATGCATTGCATAATAATAGCATGAAGTAGTAAATTTGAAATAGCCGACACAGTTTCACTAAAACAGTGATAACTCCTAGACTACAACTCCGAATTCGAAGTTCCAGGATGCTATGGAGAACTAGACAGATAGGGCTACAATCTGTATTCAGTAACTTTCTTCTAATTTTGACTGTAGCTAGATTAAATACTCTATTCTTTGCAGTTTAGCTGTTCTGGCAGAACTAAATGTCAACTTCTAAGGGGTGAAAATATGGTATAAATACACTATAAAAATATACAAAAATTAGAGATGAACCCTAAGTATGTCTATAAAGTTCCTGAAGAACTTCATGGCATTCTAATATTGTTTACATGGTATTTCACTAATAAATGTATCAATGTTGCATTAATTCTGCAGTCTGAGAATTCAGACCGACAGAGACTAAAAACATGATATCTCACAGCTCGGGACTCCGAATCAGGATCCGTCACTTGGGTTGGAAACTAGACTCAGTAGGCAAAAACTCTCTTTTGTATCAGTTGTGCTTCTCAAGTTAACAGGGTCGAAACCTTTGTGCAAAACAGTACAAGCAGCAAAAGTTTATAAAAGCTATCACATTTATATCCATCAAAGTGGGTAATTAACATGCTACTATATCATGAAATGCATTAAACTGTTATACAGCAATTAGAATGTTCATTACCGTGTACAATTCAATTTATGAAGTCATCGATCAAGTCATAATATCTCATTCAATTAATATATTTAATCACCATTCATTTCTCTTATATACAATTTCTAGTCAATTTATTTATGTCGTGTGTATGTAGGTTTGGGTTTGAGTCAACGGATACTAATAAGATGTCAAGAGTACGTCGGGTTAGCTCATGTAAACCCTCGATACTCCCAATGGAAGGGCACAATGCAAATTAGAATAATTGAAATGGAACTACTTGCATAAAGGTCAAAAATCTTAAACTAGAATAAATAACGGAGTTCAAGTGGACTTGCCTTTTTCTTGTAGACGGTTAGATTAGAATCACTAGAATAACGGGATCAGAATTTCGGGGAGCAATACCAAGAAAACGTGCAAAATACGTGCGAAGAAATAACCAGCAAAGCAACAACAGCTCCGAAATCCCCACACCGGATCGGCCCAAACACGAAACAGCGGGTTGGATCCGCTGCGCCCAGAACACGAGACACCGAATGATCCAAAAGATTCTCGCCCACGCACCGGATCGGATCCAAAACAGGGGACAGCGAAAATGGGATTTGGTGTGGCCGAACACAGAACGGCAAGAACGACCAATCAAAACCCTTCTCCTCTTTCCTTTAACTGAGAGAGAAAGAGCAGGGGAGAAGCTCGGCAATAACGGCGGCGATTGCGGCACGGCAGTGGGGCAAGCGACTGAAGGAGTGCGGCGCTGGCGGCAGTTGGGAAGCGACGCAGCCAGAAGAGCGACGACATGAGCGAAAGCTTCGACGGCGAGCGTGACTGGCCCTGTTACGCTCGAAAACAGAGGAGAAGGGATGGGGCTTGGATGGTGATGACGAGGCGGCGCGACTGGAGGTCGCTGCGCGGCGGAAGGTGGCCCTGGTTGCAAGCACCAATGGTGCTCTGCTTCGCGTCGAAAACAAAGGGCGAGAGTGGTGGACCTTTGGGCTCGTATGGTGACGGCGAGGCAGTGGGGGTCTCGGTGAGGGTGGAGAAGATGATCGAGGTGGTTAGGACAGTGCGACAGTGGTGCGAAGCTGGCAACAGTTTGGGTTCGATTTTGGGTGAAGGCGAGAAGGAGAAGGAGTAAGCGGGAGGTGGGTTTCGATTTGGTTTTGGGGAGTTTTTGGGCTTGGTTTTGAGTTGGGAAAACAGGAGAGGGAGAGAAAGAGAGAACGGGAGAGAGAGAGAAAGAGTGAACGGGATTGTTGTGATTTTATGGGAGAGTGGGGAGGGTTGTTATAATAGTGTAGTAGAGTAACTAGGGGGGAGTTAGAGATACGTGGGATTGAGGAGAGGGGAATCTGGGGTTTTAGTTAGGAAATGTGGGTTTGGGTAGACTAGATCCTGGGTTTACAATCCATTAGGGAGATGGGTTGGGCTTGCATATGAATGGGCCAAAAAGTAATAATACAAGAAAATAATTGGAACTAGAAAGTCCACAATAGGACAAAAGTCCAAATACAATCAATTAGGAGGAAAAAGATACCAATAAATTACAACGAACAAAAATCTATACAAAAGGAAACAGGGGTTACAATAATATTAAAGGAACAATCATTCGAACAAACATCAGAAAAACTCAAGAAAACATAAGTCAGAGTGGTAACAGTCGACTGTAAACAGCAGTCGGTCGACTGTCCAAAGGGAAAACCCAACACTTCAAGAAATATAATTCTAAGTAGTAGCAGTCGACTGTAAAAGTCATCGGTCGACTATCCAGAGCAAAAATCCAAAACTTCGAGAAAACATCAAAACAGAGCAGAGACAGTTGACTGTAAAAATGGGTCAGTCGACTGTTCCGCGCGGAATTTCAAGAAAACAAGAAAACACAGCAGCCAGGTGGTGACGGTCGACTGTAAAATTTAACCAGTCAACTGTCGACCTGCAGACTGCAGTTTTTAGTTGTACACTTTTCAACCGATATAGAGTTTTACTTTATGAAAACGAATTCTGTAAAAAGCATATTTCTGTTATGATCAAATACAACTTATAGGATATACAAAGATTCATAAAACCAATCAAAACCACTCGAATTGATAAAAATAGATTTTTGATGAATTTCTTCAAAATAAAACATGAATGTGTGCATATATCAAAAGTAGAGTTTTAAGAATCAATCATACATCAAAATAACTTTGTATAATATTCCAAACCATATCAATACCAAAATAAGTTGAGATATAGTCAAATCCTTCGAAAACACATAAAACTCAATTTCTTCTTAAACAACAAAAATACGATATTTATGAAAAACGTTTGTGCATGCTTGTGCACCAAAAGAACTTCACAAATCCATAAATTAAAATAACAAAATATTCAGATTTAATCTTAGTATTTGAGAAATCCAAATTCAAGTAATCTTTTTTACAAAATCATGAATCCCCAAATTTAGTCAAAATGTATCAAACCCAAATTTAGTCATCACAACTCAATCCTCAAGACATGGTCATTTAATCCGTTACTCCTCCTTAAAATTCCTCAAACTCAATCTCAACTATTCTTAATAGTTGATTCATGAACAAAAACAAATTTATCATCAACATGGCCAAGTTGCATTGATCCAACTCACCAATAGTCAAAAAATTTCATCTTTAATCGATTAATGCATAACATTCATCATTTCTAATCAAATTAGTAATAACCCAAAAATATAGCCTACTCACAATTTATATTAGGTTCTCCAACAATGCAATTCTACTCACAAATAACTAAGGTTTTCACAAAAGATCCAATTTTTAACTTATCAATTCATTCAATCCACCATATGTATTCATATCAAAACCCTAGTATGCTTTCTAATAGATGAAACACCACATACAACATACATAAAACAAAACAGAACAAAACATATTATATCACTCACCTTGTTGAAGAGATCAAACGAAGACAAATAGAAAATAGGAAAGAGCCTCTCCTTTGTAAGAAATCCAAGATCTTCTCTTTAAATTTCCAAGAAAATAAAACAATGAAACCTTTGTGTTGTGCAGTGAAAGACGGCTGCACTCCGCCTTTTCAAATAGGCCGGAATTAAGGAAATTAGGGTTTTGAACACATTTGCAAAATAATCATTTTAAAATATAACTTTACATAAATAGATCCCTATACTTGGAAACTTGATAAAACCAATTTAATTGAGATTTAAAAATAAAATAAGCACTTTATTTCCAGCCGGAACTATTTGAAAAGTCCAGAAAAGTAAGTTTGCACTTTTACCCCTCAAAATGACAATTTTGCAAAAAGATAATCTTTTATCAAAACTTGTAAAATAAATCAAATTCATCAAAACAAAACGTAAATTTTTTAACCCTGAGTTGATTAGGCATTATACCCAGCCCAAAAATCAGAAAATCTGGAGTTTTTACCCCCATTTGGTAATTTTGCACAAAAGTCCTTCTTTTTGTAATATTTGCAAATAGGTCCAACAAATATCAAAAAAATCCAGAAAATTCACAAATAATATCTAATAATAAATAATGATTTTCCACAAAATAATTTTTAACTTTGAACCTCCCAAGAAAATATTTGCACGTGTTTTGCACGTGTAAAAAGATAAATCTTCAGAAAAATATTTATTAAATCTCCAAAAATCATTTTAATTCATTATAAATCTTAAAAAATAATATTTAAAAATACGGGGTACTACACACCTTGCACCCAACAACTTCCAACTCCAACCCCCATTTACTATAAGTTTCCTCAGTCAGCAACTCCCTAACAAGCTCTTTAACATGAATCTCTCCGTTCTCCCCCGAACCAACCAAGCCATCACCAATCCACCTATGTATCAGCAACCACTTGTTACAACCTCATTCTCCTCAAACATGGTAAAACAAAACACACCCTTTCAGCTCATTATCAAGTCTCTTAATACTCGTGCAATAGGTTGCACAACAGTTGTGGGTTCGAAAAGCATGTTGCAAGCGTCTTGTACTGCAATTTTAGCTTGGGGAGGAACAAGTGAATGTTGTAGTCTTGGGTTTGTAATGATGTTTTTCGATATTCCTTTTTTGGGAACATTTTTATGTAATTATCTGATCTACTTTGTTTCGTTAATAATATCATTAATAAAGCGGTGATGCGATCACCTTTATTCTTTAAAAATAAAAAAAATTCTCGATGCAAGATGCGACATCGTCTTACTATCTTTGAAAACCTTCCCATTGAATTTCTTGCTCCTTGTTCAACGCTACCTGATCCATCTTAGCTTGTGTGTGTGATTGCTGTGAGGACGATACATTCATAGCTTGCCAAAGAGGAACATTTGTCAGGATCTTCATTATTCTATCAATCTCTTTATCGATTTCGTTAAGTTTATCTTGAAATTGTTTCTCTGTCTATTGATTCTCCGTTGTACATCATATGGTTGGCTTCATATGCTTCTCCAGTCACTGGTGGCACCGGTGTATTTCTATCACCCGATATCTCGTTAACTTCCTGCTCTAATTGAGTATCAGAAGAATGATTTTCTTGATTCAACGCTCGATTTGCTTTAGACGGCAGATTATTATCGCTATCTCGATGGTGACAATGCAATTTTTTCAACTTTATTCACTAACTTAGCCTCATCACGAGGCATTTCACCAAATACTTGAAGTGGTGCAGGAGAAGGGTTTTCTTGATTTTAGATCTCCACATTAACAGAGGATGGGAGATTGGACCCAGATCCTGTTAGGAATTCCTGCCAAGTTTTGCGATAGGATCACTACGAACAAACCACCAAGCAAATAGTAGATCAAACCAAACTCACAAAGTACACATTTTTGCACTACAAACCGCAAGGCCTATAGGGGCATACTTCTCCCGGCATTTCCGATAAATGCTGCGATAGATGTGGAAGATTTTTTTTTTTAAAAGAAACCACACACTCTATAGCGGCATTTAGACGAAATGCCGCAATAGGTTCAAACAGTAGCGGCGTGTTACAAATAAACGTCGGGACAACTCCTCTCTATCGTGTGAACACTAATTTAATTTAATTTTTTAAATAAATAGAATAGCTATAACGGCGTGGACGCTATATACGCCGGAATAGCATCATTTAAAAAATAAAATAAATACTTATCCTGGTGTTTACGTGACAAACGCCGGGATAGATTTTGTAAAATAATTGGTCTAACTTTCTTATATATATTTTTATATTTTAATATATATATTTAAATAATATTTTACATGTACATATCACAAAATTTGGTTATCGAATATTATCATGAAGAATGCATGAAAGAATTTTGATTCTATATTTATGAAGTGGTTAACATTAATGAATAGGATTATCATTGCTATACACAATATTACTCTATAGTTCATAATTTATCAAATATATATATATACACTAGGTTTGCCTGTTGACACGTGCCTACGGCACGTCTTCGGAACGGTGCACCTTGTTTGATCATATAAAATAATTTTGGAGGTCCAGCAAATTAATTGAAGCAGCAAACATTATATGAGAAACTTTTGGGGATCCAGCAAAAAACATATTATATGAATTTTTTTTTTAAAGTTTTTAAATTTTAAATTTTTTTAAAATTTTAAAAAATTTTATTTTTTTAATTTTTGAATAGAAGAGGCAGGGAGAGAGTGAAATTTTTTTTTTTAATAAATATAGGAGTTGTTTTGGGTGGAGGATTTAAATTTGAGTTTTGGGGGAAAACTTTTAGGGGGGAAAATATGTTTTGTGAGGTTAGATCTGGGTCTTTGATTTTTTGGGGGATTGAAGGAGAGCCACTTGATAGCTTTCTTTGTGTTTTATTATATAGATTGTTCCTTTTTTATTAAATATTTTATACCTAAGCTCATTATCAACAAAATATTTGTAATGCATACATTTATCAAAAATCTCATTATGTAATGGTAATTTTTTACAATCAATAACAGTACATACGTAGTAGTCATCATGTTAGTATTATCTCCCAAATAGAGAATAAGCTTGATATATATTGCGATATGATAGGATTTTCCATACATTTGCTAGCACAACTTGAAGAAGTGAGTTTTGACTCGCGATTTGCAATATACGGTCATGTATCACTTGTAACTCGATCAATATTTTAAACAGTATAACTAAAAGAAAGCGACACAATTGAAAAGTGCATGATCGATCGATATCTTAAAATTACGTAACTTTCTGATAGACTAGAATTCACCACACACAACCTAGCTATCTCATTTCGTATAAGAAAGTTTTGACTCACGACTTGCAAGATTCATACAGTTTTGTATCGCAAGAAATAAATTTGAGAATTAGTTAATTTTCAAATTTGAAAAGAGTAATTAAATATTATAGAATTTTATAGTTTTTTTGACAATATTGAGCTTTGTTCGTTTGGAGATTTATAATTATTAATGAGTAGAACCGATAAAACACGTATATACATAACTTGTCATTAAAATATAATACACCTATCACGGCGTGTTACGTATAAACCGCCGTTATACATTCGACATATAGCGGCGGTTTATAAGTTAAACGCTATGATAAGCCAATTATTTTTTTCATTGAGCCCGCTCTAAAACCCCGCACTGTTTTCGTCCCCCCCCCCCCCCCCCCCCCCCCCCCCCCCCCCCCCAATTTCCCAAATCTATTAACCTCGTTCTCTACTCCTAGCCGCTTTCTCATCAAATCCGCTACAGCCTTTATCTCTCCCTAGCCACACGACCCCCTCAACCCTCTCGCCGCATTACCCCCTCGCACCGCACCTCCCTCGAGCCGCACGACCCTCGCGCCGGACAAACTTCTGTTTGGCCATCACCGCCCCTCCTTCACCCCCTCTCATTCATCGCCGCCGACGCCCCTCAGTAGCAGCCCGTCCCTGGCCATGGGTGCTTTCTCTCCCTTCGCCGTCGATCTCTTCCACCGGTTCCCTCTCCCTGGGCAAGCACTCTTTTCTTTAATCGGCAAAATTTGGTAATTTATCAATCTTGTTTATAATATTACACTTGTTTAGGATTGGTTAAGAAGGAGTTTGGAGTTTGGATGAAGAAAATAAACTTGATGTATGTTGTAGAATTTGGGTGGGAAATGACTAGAAATTGAGGAGAAATAGATTTGGTGACTAGAAATGACTAGAAATTTGTAGGCGAGATGCATATCAGATGTTCGATCATTTGTCGATGAGAAAAATGAAAAAGTACCCATTAGAGTTGGAAAGGAGGAGGGGAAGAAGAGTACTCAGAAGAGAGATCTTTACCTAGTCAAAACCTGAACTTGTACAGATCTTCATAAACTATCTCATTATCAATAACTAAAAAGAAAATGATACTTAATTAGAGATATTCTTAGTTATTCTATCAAACATCTATCTTCATTTATCATCATTAACTAAAGAAGTGATAAAGGAAAAGACATGGCAAATCTTAAGCTGAATGCTTCTCTAAACTTCCACTCTTAAACAATATTAGTTATAATGCATTAGTATATATACATTGGTTTATTTTCCAACAAAAAAACTATACCCATCGATCCAGCCATCTTTCATTATAACTAATCCCTTTACAAACATAAGTTTTCTCTCATCCATGTGAATAGAGTACTCTCATTAACTACACATCAACAAAGTTTATGATGTTTGTTCTTAGAAGTTAATCTACACAAAGTTTTTGTATACATCACAAACATGAAACTGAAGTGATTCTTATATACTAAACGGCAGTGAGAACTATGAGGTTATTAGTTTGCTGATTTCCTGTTGTCTGCATCCGCTTTTAAGAATTATTTCTATGGGCTGGCATCATTTTCTACATTTTGTTAGCTTTATTATATAAAGCATCTTCTCACTGTGTTTCTTATGGCAGGTTTTGCATGATGCATTTTTCATATATTAGACTAAACCAAAGCTTACTTCCCATGATTTTGGGGCTTGGAGATCTCGGATGCCAGGTATGTTTGTTAGTTTTGTTAAAATAATGTTATATTTTTTCATGAGAGTTATTGTTTATTTGAATGTTAGTTACAGTTTTCAACTTGTGAAGGGAATGGGAATTCCAGTGGGGAAGCTTTCTTTGTACACTGCTCTTGGTCCATCAGCAGTAAGCATTTCATAACTAATGAATGTTCTTTGCTCTTTAAAAGAGAAAATTAAATAATTGCATGTCATTGTAAGAACTTATGGTCTTTGTTGTTTGTTCTTCGAACCTTTATTTTTTTCAACTACAGTGCTTGCCCATCACAATTGATGTGGGGACAAACAATAAGAAGTTGTTGGATGATGAGTTCTACATTGGGTTAAGGCAAAAGCATGCTACTGGCTAGGTACCCAACACTTCAATTCATATATCATGATGTTACATAATTCTCGTAGCTTATTTCTAATGCTGAATTGAGAAACCTTGTTTCTTCATTAGGAATATGAAGAAATTCTAGATGAATTCATGTCTGCCGTTAAGCAGAACTATGGGGAGAAAGTCCTTGTGCAGGTCAGTTGTCTTGTCTATCTTGATGGTTCTGAAGACATGCTTAAGAAATTCCTGTTGCCATATTTGAAACAGATACAGGTGGTATGGTTTAGTCTTTTACAAAAATTCGGTCACTTAAATGTCTGGTTCCCTTTGATTTAAATTTTTGATTCTGTTCAGGTTTTTATCATGGTGCAAAACTTAAAATTTTTAATTGAAAGTTGATCTGTTGTCAGTCTGACCCTTTCAACCACTTGATAATTACACATTGTTAGAATCCTTTTAAGATTTATTATATTTTGAAATCTGTTGTTGACTTTAGAATCCTGTTGCACTTTGACAGGGCAACTGAAAACTGAAACTTTTGAAGGAGTTGGAGAAGGCAGCCAAAGTATACTGGAGTGCTAAAGATCAATTTCCTCCTAGGGTATTGCTATATCATTCTGCACTTTATGTTTTCAAGAGTTGCAAAAAAGTTTAGTCAATTTTTTTAAAAAAAGCTGCTATATCAATATGTGCTTTCATGTTTTCAAGAGTTGCAAAAAAGTTTAGTCAATTTTTCAAAAAAAAAAAAAAGCTAATGATTTTCTGATTTATAATGGCAACTGGCCTTCGTTCCAGACTGTGAAGATTGATATCAACATCGAGACAGACTTGGATTATGCCCTTAAAGTCAGAGAATGTCCTCAACTACCCTTTCTTAAGGAAACAAAATTTTGTGTAGGGAGAAAGGTATTGCAACCATATTTAGAAGCCTTATCTACAATCTTATCCATCACATATATATTAATATGTTGTATATATATATTTTTTTGAAGGAAATGTTGTACATATTTGCAGAGTTCAGGAGTGCAGATGAGCTAGTCCATATGATTGCGCATTTTCATTATAATGCAAAACGACCTGCATGGATTGATGCTTCAGCAATTGCTCCATTTTGATATTTGTTAACCATTTTTCTATTTTCTCCTCTCAGGTCAGGTCTTGTTGGCAAATATGTATCAACACAATGTTAGGGAAAAAGAAATCTAACAACATTGTTAAATTTGTGAGTCTGTACATCTAATAATTGTTTCATCTTTCCAGAAATTGGAAAGTTCTACCGGCTGAGATGGTGCAAAATGTCGGCTGATTCGGCTATTCGATCTATTGTTGATTGGTCTTATTATAACCAACGACTTAGTTCAGCAATTCAAAAGATTATTACTATTCCCGCTGCAATGCAGAAGGTGAACTGAACTTTAAATTTTCTAAACACTGACATTTTTTCAGTTTAAAGTCTTGACACATTATTTTCAATTTCAGATCACTAATCCTGTTCCTAGAGTCATCCATCCTGATTGGTTGCACAAAAAAGTTCGTGAGAAGGATGAGCGGTTCCGACAGCGGAAACTAGTTGATATATTCAATGCAGTGAGCAAAGATGTGAATGAACCAAATATTTGTGATCTGGAAGACTTCTCAAACAAACAAAGTGCTCCTAAGATTGGACCTCGACCAATGGTTTGTAACTTTGAGGTAAACAAGAAAAATTGTATTCTTTAGAACTTTGAGGAGAGTTATCACACTTTGTTAACAAGAAAAATTGTGGTACATATTCATGTAATACATAAACTGTAGGATAGATGTCAGACAAGTCATTCTCAAAACAAGTTTGTCTAGCTCATTATTATCTGCTTAAGTAGAGAAGCACAATGCATAGTATTTGTAGTCTTCTATTGGCAAATGGGGTTGGAAATTGATGCTTCATAGAACGTAATAAATTTTATAAATTGGATCATAACGTTTGGTAAAGACATTGAGATGGATGAGAAGTTTAAGGGAAATGAAGGCAACTAGGAAATGGTGTTTGTACGGTGGTTCGCACTTGGGACACAGGCAACATAACTACCAGCCATGCATCCAATTTAAATAAGATAAATGCATAGGAGCATTAATAATTAGATATATACTACATTTCAAGAATTGAATCCATTTTCCATCACCCTTACTAGAAGTCTAATGCTTTTAATCTTGTTATGTTTTGTTTATCTAAATAATACTATAAGACAACAAAGTTCTAATGTTGTGTGAATGATGATCATGAGTTTTTATATTTGCCAAAAAGACAAAGGACAAAAGCCTACTGTTACTACTACTTGACTCCACGCTCACCACTAGATAGTTTTTTTATGAAGCAGGTGCTAGAGAGAAAAGTATAATTTCTCAAGCATTTTACTAATTGCTCCAATTTGTGCTCTTTTTCTTCTTTTGTTTGACAAATTGATAATGAAATATTTATGTTTTTCTACAGGGCCAGCGTATTCCATCGGTTTGCAGTCAAGCACATATACTAGGGCAAAATAACAATGGAATTTGAAGCAACATCGGGCCACATGAGGAGTAGGGGTGTAAAATGAACAGGACGATCCGTTGTCCGTCCGAGTCCGGCTCGAAAAATGGTCCGATCGTGGACCGTCCGAACTATTACACGAACCGAACTCGAACAAATTATTAGGTCCGATTCTTTATCGAGCTCGAGCCGGACATAAGTCCGTTCGAGTAGTATTGCAGTCCGATGCTTTATCGAACCGAGTCCGGAGTATACAAATTTTGTCCGACCTAGACCGAGCCGAACATAAGCCCGTCCGAGTAGAATTTCGGTCCGAGCTTGAACATATAGTTATCCGATCCCGTCTGGTCCGATTTACAGCCCTAACGAGGAGACTCCCCCACTGTAGTTTGTCAGATTTGGACTTTTTTTAAAATATTTTGTAGGAATTAAATCTATGTTTTGTAATAACTAAGTTTTGTACAACATATAAATTTGACACTCGTTGTGTGACAGTTTATATGTGTTATATATTTTGTTTTCTATTGAGTTGTTTTTTGTGATGTGTGACTTTTTGTTAATTGATTATGATGTTATATTGATTTTAAGATTTAAGTATTTAAATTTAATATGATTACATGTATTTGTAATATGCAATTAATTACTGATTTTTTCAATTCAAAATTTTATAATGAAATGCACCACAAAAAAAAGACCTATCGCGGCGTTTAACAAGAAACGCCGCAATAGATACTACGACTATAAAAGGTAGTGCCCTTTATTGTGGTGCTTTACAAGCGCCGCTGTAGGGGACTGGCCGTTGGCTAAATTGAGTAAACTCTTTCTCGGCGCTTGGAAAAACGCCGCTATAGCTCGATTTTTTTGAAAAATTTGAAACGGAAATGCACCTATAACGGCAGCTTGGCAACGCCGTTATAGGTTGGCACCCTATAGCAGCATGCTTGGTAAACGCCGCGTAGCCCATATAGCTATAACAACGCAAGTTCTAACGGCGCTTTTAGCGGCGATTTCAGAAGCGTCGTTATGAGCTATAACGGCACCAAAAAATGCTGCTATAGCCTTGTAAAAGCGCCCCTATAGCCTGTGCGGTTTGTAAGAACCCTAATCCGTACATGTCCTAGTTTGGACGAACCTTAATCCGTAGGAGAAATAATTAAAATGATATTCAACTAGCGAAATATACAATAGTTACAAACACTCTCACAAAAAACCTATCTATCCTCAAGCCTCACTGGAAGATACTTGTTGTTTACAATGAAAACTCTCAATCTCTCTACAATGTAGTACTCTTAATACTTCTCAAAGGAGGTCATTACATTGATATATATATATATAGATCTAGAGAAACCTGGGTTGTAGTCTTGATACAATAACTGTCTGATATTTCTGAAGAGATAACCATACGATGAGAGCCGTATGATCTAACTTGGAGAAAAAGTTGGACTTCAAACTGATCACCAAGACCTGACCCAATTCGCTGCTGCCCACAGGTTGCGGTCGACTGCCCCAAAAGGTTGTTCACTGCAATGAACCCCGACTAATCTAGAGAGTTATGGCAGTCGATTGCCCATCACTGTTGCTGGCTTCTGCTGTTTCTTCTGCCACCATTGGTGCTTCGAGCCTCTTCTTACATCATTGTCTTCTCTTCATATCGAACTAGTATGCAAGACATAAATCCAACAGATCCAGCATCAGCAACAACAACAACAGGAGGAGGAGAATGAGCAGATTGCAGAAGATGGTCGACAAGCTGAGAGACGGCCTCAAAATTGTGGATGACATCCTTCTCTTTTACGTCGGAGTATCAGAGTAGTGACTTGAGATTTTTTTTTATTGTTAATGGTGGGGTAAGAATCCCCCCGTGTTCCATTAAAAAGAGTTTAACGAAACATACAACCAAAGATGGATTATGAAGTTCATGAAACCTAATTGGCTGGGTCATGAAACTCATACTTCACAAAAAAAGAACTCGCCCCAAACAGGGGAGTTCCCTGCCAAAAATAATAACAACCAACAATCAAATAATACAACAAACCATAATCCTACTTGTCGACCAACCCAGCCAACGTAAGTCCCCCGCGCCAACCCAATCTGACTTGAATAGGTAAAAAAAATTGAGCTATTTCTCTCATTCCCTTGCTTGTACACTGTTCATAGTCACCACCACTCGCAACTACAACTGTTGTCGCCCCAAACGACAACACAAATGTCATCGCCAAGTTCATTGACACAAGAGACACCACAGACACCCATCAAGGCCTGAATAGGTCCAAATTGAGTCATTGCTCTCATCCCCTAGCTTGACTACCGTCCACTATCACCGCCACCTATAACTACAGCTGTTGTCGCCCTCAACGGTAACACAAACTCTACCTCCAAGCTCATAGATATGGGCGAAACCACATACATCCCTCCAATATGACATGAATAGTAGTGACTTGAGATTTTGAACATCTTGATTGATCTTACTGAGGAGGGAGGGGATTGAGGAGGGTTCGCGGAGGGGGCATTCGGCGGTGGTGAGCTGGCGGAGGAGTGGGGTCAGAACTTCTTCTCCGATTCTGCGACTTTGCTTTGCCATTGAATGGATCGGTTTAGTTGGGTTGGGGGGGGGGGGGAGAGATTTGGTGATGAGTGATTTTCTTCTTTTGCTTCAATTAATGGAGAGAGAGCTAAGGATCATGTCAGGTTGACCCACGACGAATGTAAGCCAAACTGTGAATACTATTTTGTACATGTCGTCTCATGTGTGTATTTTGGACGCAATCTCTTATTTCGAGCATAGTGGGTAAATAATCCACTTTTCAAAAATATTTAGCCAAATACCCTTCTTCCAAAAATATTTAGCCAACTACCCCTTTTAATTAAATAACCAAAAAGCAAAATTTTATATATAACCCCACTCTAGAAATTATAAACTATAATACACCTTAACCTTAGAAAAGCTGGATAATTCACAGAAAATAGAGAAACTTAAATTTAAAAATCTTTCAAAATTCAAGATTAGATACGTTAATAAAAGATTAGTAGAAAGTAAGCATATTGCTAGTAAAGAAATATCAGAATACCTATTACTAACAATAAAAGTAACTAATCAACTACCTAAAGAGATACAAAAACAAATAGCATACAAAGTATTAGATTACAGAAACGAAGAAGCAAGTTGGTATTACCAACACCTACTAGCAGACAAAATAGTAGGACATGGAGCCAAAAATTTATTTAAACATACAAGACTTGGAAGAAGATTACAGCGGTCCTGAAATGTTCAGTGATATAAGAAAAGATTTAAGAATCTTAAATAAAAATATAAAAGAATTAGGAAGATGTATGACAGAATACCCAGAAGAAGAACTGGGCATAACAGAAGAAGGTATGAAAGAACTAGAAGCCATAACAAAGCTTAATATAAATATCTTAGAAATAGAAGATTTAATGGCAAATCCTAATTCAGAAGAAGTGCAAGAAGCCTTGAAAAATCTAGATATAGCATACGAAGAAGTAAAAATGGACCAAGATAAAATTATTGAAAAACCTTCAGAAATTCCAAGTAACATGTATGAAATCTTAAGACCACCACCTCACAAAAAACCATACCAATTACCATGGAAATGGCAAAATACAAAAAGAAGAATGCAACTAGGAAAAGGTAAAGAAAAAGAAACTCCAAAATATGAACCAACAGAACACTTCGAAAAAGGAATAGCAGGAAATGGAGAATGGTTAGACCTAGATTGCGTAAAAGATGTAGACAAAACAATTGAAGAATGGGTAAAAGCATCACTAATAGTAGGATTTAGGCAAAACCTTAACGGAAATGCATTTGAAAAATTCATAGAAGCTACCTTTATGGGAGTAGTATCAAAATGGTGGAATGGACTAGAAGAAGAAGAAAGAAATACTATAAGAAAATCAAGACCAATTGATGATAAAGGAACTGAAGAAAGTTCAGCACAATGGACTTTAAGTTTAAAAGAAATAATTACAAATTACGAAAAAGCAATAAGAACCGAATTCAGTGTATACGATAAAGGAGAAAAACACACTATATATAAAAAGAATCAAGCAAGATGGAGACTAAGTAACTTAGAAATATGCGACATGTGCCATTTTGACAACTATGCTTGTGAATTCCGAGAATATTATCAAGATAGTTATTACACAAAAGAAGAACGGAGTCCAATTTTAGACTCATTCTTTCTAAAATTACCTGATCCATGGAGCATAAACATATATAGTGCATACATAAATGAGAAAGTGAAACCTGAAGTAGACACTTTAGGGTATAGAACGCAATTTATAAAAGATTATAGAGACAAAGTATGCCAAGATGTTAGAGCAACAATAAAATATTATAGAACGTATAAACAAAGAATCTGCTGTGAAGATGCAAGACCAAATCATTGGGGATGCAATAATAACTATAGATATAATAACTATAAATACACAAAGAGGAATAATCACAAATTCCAAAAATATCAACCAAAATATAGGAAAACTTTTAAGAGATATAGAAAACCTTTTAAAAAATACTTTAGAAAAATAAATAAAAACAAAAATAGGCAGTATACGAAAAATCCAAAAAAATGTAATTGTTACATATGTGGAGAGGTAGGACATATATCACCAAATTGTCCTAAAAGAATGAAAAAAGAAAATGTAAAATACGTAGAAGAAATTGAAGAAATGAATAACATAAATTATGAACCCATAGAATATGATGAAGAATGGTCAGATATAAGTGAAGATGAAGAAATAATGGTAATAGAAGAAGATAGTGGAAGTAGTGAAGGTGAAACAGAAGAATGTGAAATATACATGTTAACTGATCTAACAGAAATAGGAGAACCCTCAGAAAGAGAAGAAAACAATGAAGAATTAAGAGAAAGAATGTGCTTTGACATACAAAAATACGATAAAATAAGAGAGACCAAATTAGATATAAATCCAAAAGAAATCTTTAAACTACCAATATTTGAAAGAAAGAAAAGCACCATAGTAATAGCTAGGAATAATGAACAACCTATAGACATTGAACAAGCACAAGGCAAAACCATAATCCCATTAATAACAGAAAGAATAATAAGACAAGAGATGGAAAAGATAAACGAAAAAACCAGAAAAACATTAAGACACATACATTTAGGAGCTGTACAAATAATAATAAAAGCCTATTTTAAGGAAGGAATAAATACACCCCTCCAAATATATCTAATGGATGATAGGATAATATCAAGTACACAAGACGCCTTAATAGGAATAGTGCAAGGAAACCTAATGTACCAAAAGATAAAGTTCACAATAAAACCTAATTTCTCTATAAGCATAACAGAAGAAAATAAAGATAAAAGTCTAGTCATGTATCACAAGTTATCAGGTATAGAAATGATAGAAAAAAGCAAAGTTATGAGCATACAAATAAGAAATATTTATGCTTTCACTAGTAAGCACGAGGTAAAGAATAGAAATACGGACAATTTTAAAATAGAGCCGCTATTCAGCGAAATCATAAGGTACAAACCAGCTAGAGAAAACCCTGAAATGACTATACCAAATTATATAGAATTCGACTTTAATAAAGCAAAAGAAACCGAAAAAGGAAAAGCACCACAAATAATGTTCGGAAAGAGGTCACTATCAATAAGAAATAAACAACAAGCATTAGAATTAATACCAATAATAAATACATTAGAACACCAAAACAATAACCAATTTAAAATAGAAATAGAATATTATGACAACGGAAAATGGAATAAACAAATAGCCTTAGTTGACACATGAGCTACCAATTCACATATTAAACAAACAAATATAAAAACAACTGAATTAATAACATTGGATAACCCATATTATTACCTAGATTATTACAATAATAGACATCCAATTGTACATAAAATCATACTACCACTAAGGATAAATGGTAGAAAGGAAATGTTGTTACACTTACATATAGACCCAGAACAACATGTTAATGATATGTTATTAGGAACTGACTTCCTTACATCAGTACAACCTTACTCGATTCAAGAAGAAAAATTCACAATAACAGTAAACAATGAAAGCATGGTAATAAATAGGATATTGGACAAATGAATCCATTAAGAGCAACAAAAAACACATTATACATCCTAACAGAATTTGTTTACGACGGATACAAATCAAGAAACTATCACAGTCTAATAGACACCGGAGCAGGTACTAGTTTATGCCGCGAGAATATACTACCAAAATGGAAACAAGATGGTTTTAATAAAAAAGCCATATCTGGATTAACTGGACAAACCATCATACTAGACAAATACCAACAAAATGTTAATGTACAAGTAGGAAGTTACATACTAAAAATACCTATAGTATACCAGTTTGACGATATAAATAATGACGTACTCTTAGGAAATGACTTTTTCCAACAATACTACCCCATAATTATATCACATAAATCAGTTGTATTTACAACACCTTGCAGACACCAAGCAATAGCAATTAGAATAACCCAACCATATTCCAGAACTGACCTACCACACATCAGAGTTTCTTCAACCCAGCATGGTGAATACCAATACTTACCAAATAAAACTAGAATACAACAAGTTCTAATAACAACTATGTCACGCCCCGCTTCCCGGAATACGGGAATACAGGCACGTAACTGAGGCCCAGCGAATGATATAAGTACGCCAACTCATATCATCCATAAGCTGTACCAGTCCTAACTCAACAATATAAGAAAAATGAATCACAACCACGCAGAAAAACATAATCACATAAACGATAATGAAATTCAATAACCAAATCTGAAATACAAGAACTTACCAAATAGCTCGATAGGCTCCAGCTCCAATCGTAGAAGAACTGCTCACCAATGCCTTCTGAAAATTCTCTTTGTTCACCTGTACTTGTTCATCTAAAAAGAAAGAATAATTTGTCCTTAGAGCAAGTCGTGGACATGCAAGTGGAGAAACAGTGAAACAATGAAAATAATGGTATAGCAATGAATTCAAATAAACAATGAAGTCGATAGAATTGAACAGTGTAAAAGAGATAACAGTATGATATACATTAAATATGATTTACCACAATAACGATAAACAATACCAATAAGGGCAATAATAATGAGAACACTGTTCATTAAGATAACAATATGCAATGATAATGCGATGAGAGCCTTAGGTCTATTATTCATTCTTTTATCCTAGCTAATGCACGTACTACTGCATCCCATACTACAGGTTCCATGCATACAATCAATTTCGTTTAGACTAAGGTGGTAGATTCTATAGTTCATGTACTCGGGAACATTATTCAATAATGACCGATGATCGAATCAATCGAGATACTGTAGTCAGTAATCTACAATTAACCGATAACCGATATAACCAATAACCAATAACCAATAACCAATATACCGATAGTTAGGGAAACACGGGCCCCTCTTCCGAGTACAGTCACTATGTCATCAACTACCCTAATCAACCCTTAACCCCGGCTTGCTTTACTTTCTTTACTCAATTATCATACAATAATGCAATTAATAAGGGACGCTAGAGAAGGTGTCAAAACAATCCTAAGATCATGCAATACACTATATACAATTAAATACACTAAATATAACATTATAAACACAATTGTACATTATAAAATATAGAATCCCAATTCTGGACAGCAGTAGGTTGCTGTACCAAAATCAGTATTCCCGTTGCTACAGGGCAACAAATGTGGATCCGTCAGGTGGTCTAGAAACTAGACTCCCGCCCGGTTCCAACGCATACTTAAAGTCTATATTCCGACGACGGTAGCTAAGTGAAATTCGGTGTTCTTTATTGGTTTTAGTTTCTGGCTGGGTATAGATGTTGTCTAATTTTAATTATAAAGGCAGTAAATAAATATTATAAAAATCAGTAAAAATACTTTTTAACACCCTAAACATGTTATTTACAATTCTGGAATTTATCTTGGCCATATATGATTAATAGTTCACTTAATTCATTAGCCTAACTTGTTATGTACGTGAATCTGTAATTTCAGCGCAGCTGTGGTAAAAGGTTCATAACTGGAGCAGTATAACTCCGAATTCGAAAGTTTTGGTGTCTATCGACATCTAGACAGATAGGGCTACGATTTACTTTCAGGGAGTTTCTGATTTTGATGAAGTGTTCTAGGTCTAAACAGCATGTTAAGGTTCAGATTAGCGTAATTTTCTGAATAGTCTATAAATTTTCTGAATAGTCTATATGTTCATTCTAAATAAAATGGTAAAGATAAAATTTAATAATAGTAAATTGGAGTTTAATTAATCTTAATCGCAGCGAATCGACCTTAGGTGAACATGGTATTAATATAGGTGATGTCTAACATTTTAATAATCACATTTCAACAATTTAGCAATAACAATCACATTAACGATCAACAAATTTCTACAATCTACTATAGCTAATTGTCCTTTAATTTCATGATATGAAATGTGTCTACAATTTCCTATTTTTATAATCAATAACTATAACTATATGGTGTATGAATATCTCTATACATTAGAGGCAAAAGATGGCACGATGTCGAGACTACCACTTGGATTCGCTCGTGTAAATCCGTGGTATCTCGACGATTGATACAATAATATTTTATGATTTTTAAATAAGATCCACTTGCGGAATTTCAACAATAATTATCGAATATGATACAAAAAAAAATATTCGATAGGAGTGACTTGCCTTTAGGACGATGTTAGATTCGATATATTGAGAATAACGGGATCGAAATCCCGGCGACGAGCAAACGATCGGGCACGGATCTCGATGATGATCAAGATCAAGATGAAGATCCAGCGAATCCAACGGTCGAGATCGGAAATAAAACATATGAGAATTAGAAGGGAACCAAAATATATCATGATTGACAATTGACGAACGAGAACAAAAAGTGGATCAAACATTTAACTCACCAAGTAGAAGACGATCGGGGTTGGATCGGCACGGATCTTGATGGCGATCGAGATCAAGGCGATTGAACGGCTCATATAAGATCTTGATCAGATGGAGGGCTCAGATTCCAAACAGCCAAATTCTTCCTCAAAGCAGCAAACATGGGATCGGGATCGCCTACTCCATAATACCAAACACTGATCACAATCTCAATTAGATCGGACGGCCCAGATTCGAACACAGCCTTCCTTCTTCCTTCTCCTCCATTACAGTAACCGAGAGAGAGAAGGATCCCGGCGATGGCGTCAACTGGACTGCGGCGGCGACTGCGAGGGCGAGGTGGCATGGCGGGGCAGCAGCTTGCTGGGCGGCGGGGCTTTGCTGCCGCAGGCGGTCGGGCGAAGGGAACTGGGCAGCACGATGCTGCTGGCAAGGAGGTGGCGTCGGGGTGCACTGTGGTGGCGCAGTGCGGTCACCGGGGCTATCGTGGCTGAGGGGAGTTCACGGCGGTGGAGTGAAGGCCAGGAGGCATCACCGGCGGGGCTGGGGTGTTGCTGGTGCGGAGGGAGGAAACCAGGTTGGCGTCGGCTGCGATGGCTGGTGGAGGGGAGCAACGGGGAAGCCGTGGCGTCGTGGGAGGCGAGAAGATGGCGGGGTGGGTGCACACAGTGGGGGAGAAGGGTTTCGGGATGAGAATAGAAGAAGAAGAAAGAAACGTTGGCAGCTGGGGTAATTAGCAGTAGTATAGGTTTTAGGGTTAGGTTTAGTAGAGTAGGTTTTTAGTAGGGTATTTATATAGTGGGTTATTGGGTTTGGGTAATGGGGTGGGATCCAATAGGAACTCATAGGATTTGGGTTTTATTAATGGGTTTGGGGACTTAGAATGGGTATTAAAACCCAATGAGAAAAATATACAACTAGAGAAAAATAAATAAACAAATGGATCAATAATAATATAGTAACAAGATAAATAAATTTTTGTGCATCAAATCAATACTCAAATTATACTAGATGCAATAGAAGAAGATTTTTAATTCAATAATCAAATACAGTAATATTAATAACAACACTAACAAATTTTGACATACGTATCAAAAATGAGATTTGAGACAATCAAAGTTCATTAAAATCCAAATAGTAATAAAATAAGATACAAGTAGTCGATCACTTAGAAAATAAATATTAAAGTTGGAATATACTATTTTTCGAAGTAATTTAATTTCCGGTTCGAAAAGAATTTTATTAAAAGGTCCAAGTCGAGTTTAAAAATAATAACGAACTTATAAATAATTAAAATACGAAAAATATTCAGAAAATATGTATTTTGGGAAACAGGGGTTACAAACTACGAAAGAAATTTTACAAAAACAATTAGAAGAACTGTGCGGAGAAGATCCCTTGGCAAAATGGAACTTAAGTAAACCCACGGCACATATAGAGTTAATAGATAAGAACAAAATAATTAAAATTAAACCAATAAGACATACTCCAACAGACCTAGAAGAATTCAAAATACACATAAAAGAATTAGTGAAAAATAATTATATAAGGAAATCACAAAGTCCACATTCATCACCAGCATTCATAGTAAAAAAAACATTCAGAAGAAAAAAGAGGTAAATCTCGGATGGTAGTAAATTACAAGGAATTAAATAAAAATACTAAAAGATTTGGATACCCACTACCAGATATGCAAATACTACTTAACACAGTAAGAACAAGAAAAATATATTCGAAATTTGACTGCAAATCAGGATTTTATCATGTAAAATTAACAGAGGATTCAAAACCTTTAACGGCATTTAGCACACCTCAAGGATTTTATGAATGGAATGTATTACCATTCGGTTATAAAAATAGCCCAGGAATATTTCAAGAATATATGGATAAGATTTTTGAAAAATACAATAATTTCATATTAGTGTATGTAGATGATATTCTAATAGGGTCAGAAGACGAAGAACAACATAAAGAACATCTACTAAAATTCATAGAAATAGTGAAAGATGCAGGCATTATACTATCAAAAAAGAAGATGGAATTATTCAAAACTGAGATAGAATTCTTAGGAACAAAATTATCACATGAAGGGATAGAATTACAATCACATATAGCAGAAAAAATAAAGACTTTTCCTAATGTCTTAAAAGAAAAAAGAGAAGTGCAAGCTATAATAGGATTACTAAATCAAACAAGAGGTTACATACCAAATTTATCAGCAAAAATAAATTGGTTGCAACAAAAACTTAAAAAGTCTAAGAAATGGGAATGGACCCCGGAGGATGAAGAGAAACTTAAAATATTAAAACAACAAACTTTAGAGTTACCAAAACTAAGACTACCGGTTAAAGAATGTTCTTGGATAATAGAAACTGATGCATGTGAAACTAATTGGGGAGCAGTATTAAAATTTATTGAAATAGGAGAAAGTGAAGAAAAATTAGCTAGATATACTAGTGGTTCTTTCACACAAACCCAACAAAATTACCACATAAACGAAAAAGAACTACTAGCAATCTTAAAAGCTATAAAAAAGTTTGAACTATTCATAATACATACAAAATTTACAGTAAGAACAGATAATACCCAAGCAAAAAGTTGGATCAATAAAATAATAGAGCCAACTATAGCAAATAAAAGATTGATAAGATGGCAGATGGAGTTAGCACATTACGATTTTGTGATAGAAAACATAAAAGGAAAACTTAATATTTTAGCCGATTTTTTATCAAGAAATTAACTATTTCGCTTGTTGCAGAATGGAAACCAGAGTTCAGCAAATAGAACACGATATAGTCTACCTAAAGGAGACAGTGGAGCAATTAAAAGGAGCATTTAACCAACTACAGCTGCAAATATGTGGTCTTCAAAGTATATTTTACCAACATATAAGTACTGATCGTATTGAAAAAATGAGCGAAGGGAGTGAACCTACTAACCCACAAAATACAAGTGGGATCACAAAAATAGCCACACAAGAAGAAAACTCCACATCCATACAGCCCACTACCTACAAAGAGAGTTTACTCTCAGATCCTCCAAAATACTCCAAGAAGGATTTATTTTTACAATATATTGAGAAATTATGCCAGACCACTCAGGTCAACCAATTTATCAAAATTATTTCTCAACAACATATGAACAAAGCAATCATACTACCAGGAGCTAATCCAAAAACCGTAAGAGTATTGTTCGAAAGAGGACTTATCCACTGCATTTATCCATCTCGAGAATGTGAAGAACTTAGCCAGTTACCAAAAGAAGTATATAAAGCTGCTAAAAGTTATTTTGGTCTTACGAAGGCATCCAAGATATATGTTCGAATATTTTCAGCAATTCCAGAATTTCTTGAAGATAATGAAGAACTACCAGCTGAACATATTATAAAAATAGGGATGACTACGCAAATCTTGTTTGGAGCAACCGGTATCATACCATATAAAGCCGAAGAATTTGAAAAACTGATTCCCGAAAGAAGAGCTACGGGATTTATAACAATGTATTGTGAACTAAAGGACATACAAAGCAGAGAAGGTAATATATGGATCTATGACAGCCCTGACCCACAAAAATTAATGATCTACAGCATAGCAAAAATTAAACAACCCCAGTCAAAGAAAGAAGTCTTTGATAGCTGGTACCGAATCTTGCATAAAGGAGATATGACAATGACTGAAGAAACAGCTGTCCACTACTGTAGATTGATGAGGATGGAACCACAGTATTCATGTGACTATTGCAGAAAAGGACAAGAGCAGACTGACGAAGAACTGTTCCTGATGTGAAAGCACATGAAGATGTCCCCTACATAAGCAGCAAATATCTCAATTATTTAGCTATGATGTAAGCACTGATGTAAGAAAAGCAATAATTGTATCTATGATGTAAGCAATGATGTAAGGAGGATAATAATTGTATCCGGTGTGAAGCCATCCCTTCGTCTATAAAAGGGAAGGCAGGGTAAGGGAGAGGGACAAACGATTCGGAGAAAAAAATTCCTCATAATCTTAAGAGAGTCTCTTTGTAACAAGCTTGAAGAAAATAAAATGTCTTTTATGAGTTCATCTATCAGCCTCTGTAGAAAGTAAGGTATGAACAACTAAATTCATTTCCCTTAGGGAGAGTTTTGTAAGGCTCTGCCTGAATAATCTTGCAAAAAGATTCATTTGCTACCTTCTATAGTTAGACTTTTGTGGATGTTTGTACCGAAGTGCTACTAGTTTTTATAGACGTATCTCTTGGATGAAGCTCTATTAAAGGCATAGTAATCTTGAGATGGGAAGAACGTAAAAGGAGCACAGAAATCGGGGTGCATACCGGGGGTATTTTATCCACTGGTAGTAACTGGTACAGAACAGATCAAAAAAGATTAACTAGGTCGGAAGCATGATGAGCCGTTTTGTTTTGATTTTTAGGTATCCTTAGAAATCTCTCCCTCCTCTTTATTTCATAATTGCTTATTATTCGAAAGAAGTAATGGATAATAATTTCGGTATTGCCTCACCAATTTTTGAATTAATGGTTAATTACCAAGGAAGTGACATAATGCTAGTTTTTGATGTTTATTATCCTCGTAGACAAATAAACATGGATGGTTGCTACGAATTCAAATTATTCTTTTTTAGCATTCAACGAGTAATAATTATAACGATAAACCAAATAATTCCTGGAGAAACTAGTAATATAAATGTTGAAATAATTGACGACCTAACTTATCACGAAAGATCTTTGTTATTTTATGAAAATTGTATATTTAGTAGTTATGTTTGGAGTCCTACGACTGCATACAGACAATTTCTAGAAGAACATGAACAGAATGGAGGAGAAAATAGACATACAGAAGAACTCGAAGAACCCCCATATGATAGTGAGAGTGAAGGATATGAGACAGAATCAGAATATATAAGAGAACTTGACGACGATGACAATGATAGTCCTATCATTCCTGACTACTTTTTCAGAATTGACAATATACATTACTTCAACGAATATTATTTTACAAACTTTGATCTTTATTTCAACTCTTTAGACTTTACTCTTTAGACTTTTAAAAGTTTTTGATACTCTCTTCCTTTTAATTTTCAGGTCTCCAGGAGATTACGCGCTACTCACACCTACAACTCAAGTGATCTCACGCACCCAC
Source organism: Hemerocallis citrina (assembly GCA_017893485.1). Classification (NCBI taxonomy): domain Eukaryota; kingdom Viridiplantae; phylum Streptophyta; class Magnoliopsida; order Asparagales; family Asphodelaceae; genus Hemerocallis; species Hemerocallis citrina. The sequence goes on along the minus strand of CM030364.1, from coordinate 280,630,570 downwards.
ACCAGTGGTATCAAAGCCAGTACAAAGTAAGTAAATTAAATTTAATTTTAAGAATTTTCAGTGTATTTATTTAAAAGGTAGAAAGCAGAAAAACTAAAATCTAATAATAAAAATAAAAATTATTCTAAAACCCAAAAACTTTTAGTTTTTGTAGAAAGGTCACACATCCTATAAAAATTATTATAGTAAGAATACTATAGAAATCTAACTAAGAACTAGGGTATTTCACTAATTATTTTCAAAACAAGGGTATTCTACTAAATATTTTCAAAAAGGAAGTTAACAAGCCAAATAACTCTCTTATTTCACGGTTTCATTAACGATGAATAATAAAATAAGTCCAAAAGACTAAAAATAGGAATAAAAGAAAACACTTCAAAACAGTAAGTATATAATCCCATAAGAGTGTTACCCAAATCTCATCAAGTAATACATAAATAGCAAAATGATTCCATACCTAAAAACAAGAGAAAAGATCCCTCCAACATCTATGGAGGGTTGGAGAACTAGTCGATAGTAGACCCACTCTCTATCTCCTGATCATCGTATCCCCTCTGATTGTAAGACGCTGGCAATCTTTCCCACTGGACCTGTAGTTGTTGTCTCTGCTAAAAGTAAATAAAAAAGAAATACATAATTTGGATTAGCATATCATATATACTATTACTTGTCATACGAAAATTAAAGTTATTTCTATCGAGTCATAGAAACTTAAGTGCTAATAACAATTGCAATTGGCCAATCCCTTTTCAATGATGCCTACACCAAGCAATTCTGTTTCCTATCCAAGTTCATCGTATCTCATGGGGTAGTCACTAGATCCTAGGTTACTGAGAACCTTAACCCAAACCAATCTACTCCTCTGGCATTGGAGAAACAGGTGATCCATATTTTCCAACAACTTTGATGCTATGTTGTACTACTTTGTTTCGTTATTTCTTATTAATGGAACGATAACGGACGTCATCTTTTATCCCAAAAAAAACAACTTTGATGCTAGTGGTACCAGATGCTACCTCCAATCGTACAGAACCCCCTAAAATTTTATAAACTTACCACTTTAACCCCTCCCAAATTTGTTTTAAAACCCCTCCCGCTCCCGTACATATTTCAACACTTTAGTCTCCTCTGTAAGACTTCTGTAGCTTGGTCCCTGGTGATGAGTGTTCAGGAGTATGGCACAAAGAGGGAGACAAACTAATGTAGAGAATGATTATCAAATTTGTTTCGGGAAGTACATTTAAAAAGGCTATATTTCTAAATTATCAGAGAATCTGTAGTTCGTTTAAAGTTAATTTTTTTTGCATATTTGGCAAATTGCAATAGCAAATATAGCTTTTGTCTGTAGTAGTTGTTAGCCAAATTTTGGCTTTCTGAAATTTTAATTGGACGGACGGTTAATTATCTCCCGTCCGACGTTTTTTTTTTTTAAAAAAAATCCTTAAAAAAATTTCACATGAGAGGCTTGATAGTGACATTTTTAAAAAAATCAAAAAAAAAATCAAAAAAATCTTCCCATACTAGGACGGGAAGATGATATCTCTTCTGAGAAGTTTTTTGTAAAGTTTTGATTATGGTACGGTTAATTATGTACCGTCCGAAAAAAAAAATTTAAAAAAAAATTGGACCGGATAGTATTTCCCGTCCGAATTTTTTAATTTAAAAAAAAATTCGGACGGGATATTATTTCTCGTCTGATTATTTTATTATTAAAAAAAAATTAAGACGGTCAATTATACACCGTCCGATGCACAAACGGAAAATAATGTTCCGTCGGGCTATTTTTTCCATTTAGCCAAATCGTCTGCCAAATATAGCTCGCTACTGTTTCCCAAAAGCCAAATTTTGGCAAAATAGCCAACGACTACAGCACCCCTTCGAGCCAAAATTTTCATTTTTGGCTAAATAGCCAACGACTACAGATGCTCTCAGCCAACAATCACAAAGGATTTTGATTAATTTATTGGGTTTCTATCAATGGAAGCCATCCAAACAATTGCCACTCAGCCTATATGAAACTAGAACTACAGCTCTTTTTAATGAAGCACGGGGATTTTTGGACCCACCAATTACAATAAAAAAAAACTAGAACTAGAACAAAATTATTTATAATAACTAGTAATATGCACGTGCTTTGCACGTCCTAATAAATATATTTTTAAAAGTAAATACTAAGATGTAATCTGACATCAAATCTAAGACATATCTTTACTCATCATACACTCTTTACAATTTACATCTAGTGACACCAACTTTTATATTATATGAATGACACTTTTGTAAATAATTATGTCGTAAATAAATTTGAACTTTGAGGGTATTATGGTAACTAACAATAGAAGATCAAAAGAATGGTTAAAGTAAATGAATGGTTAAGAGCATCTCCAACCACGTTAGCTATTTTGGCTAACTAAAATAGCCAAAATGGATAACAAATGGATATTTTGACTAGCGAAAAAAGTCTCAACTCCAACCATGTTATCTATTTTGAATAACCATTAATAATTTAAAGTCTAAAATTAAATAAAATAAAAATATAAAACCAAAGCCATAAGAATGCCCAAGTACAAAATAAAATTTTTAAGCCCAAAAAGCCTGCAGCAACAACAACACGTGCGATGCACGTAGCACGCAAAACAGCAAAAATCAAATCACACAGCAGCAACGGTAGTGAACAGCGGCAACAACAATGAGGGGTTGCAGCGTCGAATTCGATGGCGGGGGGCGCTCGAGCAAAGGGTGGGTTGGTCTTAAGGACTGGTTTTGGAATGGATTCCTATGTCACCAATGCAGTTCTCGAGTTGTATTCAAGAATTGGAAGAGTTGATGACATGGAGAGAGTTTTCTCTAATTAATGTAACAAAAATGATATATTTTCATGGAACATGATGCTTATGGGGTACAGTCACCATGGTTTGCGTGATAAATCTATTGATGCTTTTGGAAGGAGATGGAGAAATGGGGGCTCGAGGTTAATGAATTTTCTTTCTCTGCTCACATGCAGTTGTGTTAACGACGTAGCAGCTGGTGAGCAAATCCATGCCTTTATTCTAAAGAAAAGGGGTAGCCTTCGATACTGCTCTTATGAACTCTTTACTCGCTATGAACTCAAGTTTTGGGATGATGGAAAAATCTCATTCAGTTTTTGAAGAGATCTCTTCACCGGATTCAATTTCATGGAATGCCATGGTTTCAGGCTACTCCCAAAATGGATATGCTGAAGAATCCATAAAATTTTACGCAACGATGAATATGTACAGAGTAGAGATCAATCACATGACTTTTGCAAGCATCTGTATGTCTTTTGGTGTGCTTTCTGAACTTAAACTGGGATTTCAACTTCATGCCCAAAGTCATCAAAAGAGCATTCGAATCAGTATTACCAGTTTTGAACTCCCTCATTACTATGTATTCCAAATGTGGCAAAATCTCCCCCTCCTCTAAAATTTTTGATGCAATGGACTGTAAAGATGTGATCACATGGAATTCGATGATTACTGCATTATCCCATCATGGGCTTGGCAGAGAGGCGATAAATTTGTTTGACAGGATGAAATCTTTGTTAGGTTTTGTGAGCAATTAACAATTGGGAATTAGGGTTTATCTCTAGATTTAAGTTGCTTGAGATATTCATCCTAGGTATCAAGATTGGAATACCTAGACTGCTATCACAAACCAGTATTTATTCCTAAATACTGGTTTGGGTATCGGATTATAAGCCCACAAATCCGCGTTCCAATATCCAATCAATTGTACGTTCATTACACGTGTTACTCATATGCACATGCAATATTTATATAAAGAGAATATACCAATATATCCAACAATCTCCTCCTATATTCTCAATATATAAAGTACATGATTATCTCATCAGTTCAGTATAAAACTGACTGGCTGATAGCAGTCCATAAAAGAAAAACATCATAAAGGTATAGTTTCATAAGAACTAATAGAATTATAAAACTGAATAGTTCAATCAAGACTAAACCAATATAATTAAATAGTTCCAACCCATATCCAATTCAGAATAGTTCACAAAGACTAAACCAACTGGAATAATCTGTCATAGTTTCAAAATCAAACAAAGCAAATAAACTTCAAGAACAAAATATGAGTTTTAAGCTCATGAACACAAGAGTGTTCAACTCAACAGAAGTTTTACCAAACAAGTGACTAATTTATTCTCGAAAGAAATAAACTGAAACTCTATCCTTGCACACTGCTTTATGTTTACTCCTCCATTTCGAACAAATCATTATTTTTGAAATCTATGTTGAGAGATTCAACTCCTCCATTTTTGTTAGCTTATTGAAAACAAGAATATCAAGAGACACATCTCTAAGAATTCCAACGAATTTCACAAAGTATCTAGTTCCACAAACGAACTTAGTGCAATTCATAATTAGCTTAGCAAAAATGTAACGCAAGCATCACAATCAAGTTTCTTTAAGTAAATAAAGAACATGAACTTTTATTGTTTCTACACAAGAATCATACTGTGTTTCATATTGGAATGAAAAAACTGTCATTTCAATCATGGTTTAACTTTGAATCATCAAAATTGGAATGAAACATGTATCCATAAAAGACATATCATCAAAATTGGAATGATATTTAAGACAATTTAATCATCGGAAACACATCAACATGTTTTCATGTTTCGTATTGAAATAATATGATTATTCTAAGTAAATTTTCTAGATATATAATACCATCAAAATTGAAATGACATTATATATTTGTGAAATTTATTTAGAATCATCAAAATTATCTAAAACATGTCAACTGCCTAAAATTGATGCTTTAATTTGAACTTCTCTATGGCTCCAATTGGATTTTAAATTTCAAAACAATTAGGATGTTAAAACTTTGACTCAATAGCTTTCAACTCCATTTCCCCCACAGTTTTGATAATTAGATCACTTTCAAGTCTCTTAGCAAGATCATTAGTCATACTTGTCACAATTGCACTTTATCTATGAGAAAGTTTAACTAGGCTTCTTTCAGCCTTGATATACTCCTCTTGCGATATAAAGTTATGAGCTACAGTGTATTGTAGCTTGATAGCCGCATAACAGAATTAGAGAGTTACTTAAACTTCTTAATGGATAACTAGCAACAATTTCTTCAATCAACTCAGCCTTTTTCCCCTATAGAGGATTACACATAGAGGTCTGATTTCATGGATGATAGCATAGTGCCTGTTTACATTTTATTTTCATAACATTTCTGTTTCTCCTAGTGTAAATACATATCTACTAGTTATCAACTTTCACTAAATTTTGAGCATCATAATGCATCAGATCAGCCATTCATTCGAAAATAACTAGAGTAGCACAAAGAAAACTCTTGAATACCACTCAGGTATCTCAATAGCCTCTTAAGGGCACTCAAATGTGTATGGAATTATTAGTGAATCTGCAGATCATACCTACCTCAAAGGCTATGTCTATTCTAGTGCAGATCTTTGTATACATGAGACTGTCAATTCCTTTAGAAAGATCTACCTGTCTCATAGTTACACCATCATTAGGTGTCAAACTTTTATCATAATCATAAGGTATTTCAAAACACACTTTTAATCACCATATCCCCACTTTTGAAACATATTTTGATTTGATGAGTTTGACTAAGAGTTATCCCTTGCCAACTGAAAACTCACCCTTATACCTATGGTTTCCACAGTACCTAGGTTTTCATGTTGAATTCTTTGGATAGCACAATTTTAACTTCGTTTGTAATAGAGAGGTCACTTCCAAGAATATGCATGTCAACAGAACAAGTAAATAATAGGCACTGATATGGTTAAAAATAGGATTAAATCGGGACCGTTCACATCGGACGCGAATCTCAAAGCTCATGGGTAAAATGGTAATTTTACTTACTAGCGGGTCCGAAGCGGGTACTGGGTCTCCTTCTCACAGATCCAATAACCCGCGAACGGATCCACTCCAACTGGGTACGGGTCCCGACCCAAGACAAACCCAGATCAGCAAGAGGAAAATCAGGGTTACTGATTTGACCAAATCAACAGGCCTGATTTGCTCTCACCGGGGATCAGGGATCGACTTTCCTTAACAGACTGTGAGGATTTTACTCCTGACAGTTATACGGGAAATCAAGCCCCTAATCTCTCTCTTGGCGACTATAAATACCTCCTACCCACCACTGTAACAAGGTGAAGGACTCTTTTTCCTGCATAAGCTCTTTTTTAATCATCACTGGTTACTGACAAGAGCGTCGGAGGGTGCATCGCCGGGATCAACCCCGGTGTTTCGCACTTTCCTTGCAGGTGTACGGCGGGAGTCAGCAGCCCAACTCAGACGAACAGGTTCGGATCTGCTATTCAGGTTTTCTCGCGAACTCACAAATTCTATCTGTTTACCCCCACACCAGAATTAGCGGTAACAGATTGGCGCCGTCTGTGGGAAACCATACGAATAGCTGCCTCTTCTCTTCCCGTCGACTAGCTATTCTCCAGCCATGCCTCCCAGAAAGGTCAGATCTAGAGGGTCCAATCGCGCACCCAACCCCGCGGACCAGCAACAAGTCCCCGTCCATCCATCTCAACAACTGGGGGGGCTCCCTCCGCCTGCCGAGGACCGTGTCCAGCAGGACCAACCTCCTCTTCCGAACCAACAACCTCTCCATCAAGACCGCACATCGGTACACAACGCCTCTACAGACTCTTACGCCTCCCACAGTCCTCAGGCCCCCGACCTTCGAAATACTATTCTCAACCGGCAGAAGGATGAGGATCTCCGCCGCCGTCTGGACGAAAAGCGGTCCCGAGAGGGAGCCTCCCGCCTACAATGTCCAGATGAGCGGAATCCTCACCACCGCGAGTATAGAAGGTCTCCTACCAGGAGAAGGCGGAGAGAGTCACCCGAGCATCACAGGAGGAGGCACCACTCTCCTACCGGTCGGCATCAGCCGAGGAACAATGAGGCGCCCATCACTCGCGCCGAGTTCCTGCAGCTTCAAGCAACAGTGTTGCAGGCTCTTAACCTCCGACCCAACAACAATGACGCCCAAAGGGTCCCTTCGCTCCAACGGGTTCCCAGTCCTCGCCGTAGGTCCACCTCTCCTCTGCCAGCTCCTAACCACCAGGAGCATGATCTTAGCCCTCGCCGCTCCCGGGACAACCGACGTCGTAGCCCCGGCTCTCCCTCCTACGAAGACAAGTCCAGAGGCTCGTTCGACTACCGCGGGAGGGATGATGCCCTATACCGCCGTCTCCATAAGGTGGAAAGGCGAATCGGTCGGATGCACGAGGGGGAGGGATCGAACAGCAGAACCATCCGTCCGAGCAGACCCCCTTTCTCCCGGACCATCATGGAGGCTCCCATCCCGAGGGGATTCAAGCCTCCGCAGTTTGAAACCTATTCGGGGGAGTCGGACCCCGTCGACCACATTGAGAGCTTCAAGACCCTCATGCTCATCCACCAGGCTTCGGACGCCTTACTTTGCAAGGCCTTCCCCGCCACCCTGAAGGGGTCGGCCAGGGAATGGTACTCCCGCCTTGCTCCCTCTTCCATCTTTTCCTTCGAGCAGTTCGAAACGCTCTTCATCACCTACTTCGTGAGCAGTAGGCACACGGAGAAGACCAGCATCTCTCTCCTCCGGCTCAGGCAAGAGAAAGGTGAGAAATTGAGAGACTATGTGAAGAGGTTCACCGCGGAGGTCAAGTCCATAGCTTCCCTCGACCAATCCGTCGCAACAGCCGCCTTCCAGTCCAACGTCTTCAACTCCAGCCTCCGCTCCTCTCTTGCTAAGAAGCCTCCACCGAACTTTGCTGACCTCCTTCTCAGATGTGACAAGTACATTCGTGCCGAAGAGGCCGCCTACCTTCCAAGCTTCGGAGGGTCTACCTCAGGGACGAAACGGAAGCTGACCGAAGAGGAAGAGGCTAAGAAGCTTCAGAAGGATGGCAATGGCCAGCGCCGCCCGACTCCTCGGTTTGAGAAGTTCACCCCCCTCGTTGCCAATATATCAGAAATTCTTATGGAAGTGGAAAAGGAAGGGCTACTCCGTGCTCCCCCTAGAATGAACACACCTGGAAAGAAGAGGAACAAGGATAAGTGGTGCCGCTTTCACAGGGACCACGGCTACGACGCGGAAGATTGTCGGGCTCTGAAGGAGGAGATCGAAGAACTCATTCAGCGGGGGCACCTGACCAAGTTCGTCCAGAAAGAGGGGGCCGAGCTTCCCCCATGAGGAGCCAACAAACGAACCGAAGGGCCCGCCGAGCTTTAAGACTCAGAACCTCCCGGCTCTTCCCAAGAGGTCTTCACCTTATTGTAGAAGTAGGACCCTGATTTTCAATAAGGCCGATGCTTGTAACCCGGCCAATAGCATGTAATAATGGCTCGCCCTATCGAAGCAGCCACTTAACTTATTTCAATAAAACCCTACGTTTTTCATTGGAAATTGTTGCTCTCGCTTCATCTCTATCTCTCCGAGTCACGACTCGCTAAAAAGTGAGTTCGGAGTCCAGCTTCTTCTACATGGCTGCTCCCACAACTTGCTGACATCTTTTCAATGAGTTCGGAGCGCGCAACTCTCCTAGAGTTGCTCCCCGAACTCTTCTCCCAAACAGCTCTCTTCCAGACCCGAGCTCTCCACTCTGCTCACCTCGGAGCAGACCTCTTCTCAACGAGTTCGGAGCGCACAACTCTCTCCTAGAGTTGCTCCCCAAACTCGTCTCCCAAACGGCTCTCTTCCAGAGCCGAGCTCTCCACTCTGCTCACCTCGGGGCAGACCTCTTCTCAACGAGTTCGTAGCGCACAACTCTCTCCTAGAGTTGCTCCCCAAACTCGTCTCCCAAACGGCTCTCTTCCAGAGCCGAGCTCTCCACTCTGCTCACCTCGGAGCAGACCTCTTCTCAACGAGTTCGGAGCGCACAACTCTCTCCTAGAGTTGCTCCCCAAACTCGTCTCCCGAACGGCTCCCTTCCAGAGCCGAGCTCTCCACTCTGCTCACCTCGGAGCAAACCTCTTCTCAACGAGTTCGGAGCGCACAACTCTCTCCTAGAGTTGCTCCCCAAACTCGTCTCCCAAATGGCTCTCTTCCAGAGCCGAGCTCTTCCCTCCGCTCGCCGCCGAAGCGGACCTCTTCTCAACGAGTTCGGAGCGCACAACTCTCTCCTAGAGTCGCTCCTCAAACTCGCCTCACAAATGGCTCTCTTCTAGAGCCGAGCTCTTCCCTCCGCTCGCCGTCGAAGCGGACCTCTTCTCAACGAGTTCGGAGCTCACAACTCTCTCCAAGAGTCGCTCCTCAAACTCATCTCACAAATGGCTCTCTTCCAGAGCCGAGCTCTTCCCTCCGCTCGCCGCCGAAGCGGACCTCTTCTCAACGAGTTCAGAGCTCACAACTCTCTCCTAGAGTCGCTCCTCAAACTCATCTCACAAATGGCTCTCTTCCAGAGCCGAGCTCTTCCCTCCGCTCGCCGCCGAAGCGGACCTCTTCTCAACGAGTTCGGAGCACAACTCTCTCCTAGAGTTCTTCCTCACACTTGTCTCATAAATAGCTCTCTTCCAGAACCGAGCTCTTTGCTCTGCTCACCTCCAAGGCGGACCTCTTCTCAACGAGTTCGGAGTCCAGCTTCTTCTACATGGTTGCTCCCACAACTTGCTAAGCACTTCACAACGGTTTCGGAGTCCAACACTTGGTTCGACTCTACTTCGCAAGCTCGCTCCTAAGCGGGCTAGAAGAGGGTCACCATTCGGAATTGCTCCCACGACCGTTGAATACCTCTACCGATGGTTCGGAGTCCAACACTTGGTTCGATTCTACTTTGCAAACTCGCTCCTAAGCGGGCTAGAAGAGGGTCACCATTCGGAATTGCTCCCACAACCGTTGAGCCCCTCTAACGATGGTTCCGGATCCAACACTTGGTTCGATTCTACTTCGCAAGCTCGCTCCTAAGCGGGCTAGAAGAGGGTCACCATTCGGAACTGCTCCCACAACCATTGATTCTCTCACATAAGCAGCAAGTTCGGAGCCAAAGCTCTCCCCTAGAATTGCTCCTCCCACTCGTCTCACGAACGGCTCTCTTCCAGAGCTGATCTCTTCGCTCCGCTCACCTCCGAGGCGGAACTCTTCTCAACGAGTTCGGAGCACCCAACTCCCTCCTAGAGTTCTTCCTCACACTTGCCTCACAAATAGCTCTCTTCCAGTTCCGAGATCTTTGCTCCGCTCGCCCCCGAAGCGGACCTTTTCTCGACAAGTTTGGAGCACAACTCTCTCCTAGAGCTCCTCCTCACACTTGTCTCACAAATAGCTCTCTTCCAGAGCCGAGCTCTTCGCTCCGCTCATCTCCCAAGCGGACCTCTCCTCGACAAGTTGGGAACACAACTCCCTCCTAGAGTTCTTCCTCACACTTGTCTCACAAATAGCTCTCTTCCGGTTCCGAGCTCTTCGCTCCGCTCATCTCCCAAGCGGACCTCTCCTTGACAAGTTGGGAACACAACTTCCTCCTAGAGTTCTTCCTCACACTTGCCTCACAAATAGCTCTCTTCCAGTTCCGAGCTCTTTGCTCCGCTCGCCCCCGAAGCGAACCTCTTCTCGACAAGTTTGGAGCACAACTCTCTCCTAGAGCTCCTCCTCACACTTGTCTCACAAATAGCTCTCTTCCAGAGCCGAGCTCTTCCCTCCGCTCGTCTCCGAAGCGGACCTCTTCTCGACAAGTTTGGAACACAACTCTCTCCTAGAGCTCCTCCTCACACTTGTCTCACAAATAGCTCTCTTCCAGAGCCGAGCTCTTCACTCCGCTCATCTCCAAGGTGGACCTTCTCCTCGACAAGTTTGGAGCACAACTCTCTTCTAGAGTTCTTCCTCACACTTGTCTCACAAATAGCTCTTTTCCAGAGCCGAGCTCTTCACTCCACTTATCTCCAAGGCAGACCTTCTCCTCGACAAGTTAGGAGCACAACTCTCTCCTAGAGTTCTTCCTCACACTTGTCTCACAAATGGCTCTCTTCCAGAGCCGAGCAAGTGCCGATCCGACCTCAACATCAAAGAGCCCGGTCGGCTGCCGAGCAAGTGCCTTTCCGATCCTGCAAACGGAGAAAACTCACTTTCTCCTCAACATTCGTGCAAGATCTCGATCAGACGGCCCAGATCTTGCCAGCGTCGCTAAATGACAAGATAGCATTTTCTTGGAAACTGTGCCCGCCTCGAGATCCGCCCTGAGATCCAGCGGCTCAGATCGCTCCACGTCGCTCAGCATTCCTAGCCGAGCGACTAGCGATCCGACCCACTCGCGCCTCTTCTTCGCCCCAAGGGCCTTCCTAGCACACCTTACAAGGGTCTTCCTAACCCAAGGGTCTTCCTAGCACATCTTCTCCGCCCCTAGGAGCGGAGCTCCTCTTCCAAAATCCCCAAGACCAAAGTACTTATCAACTTCATGAAGACAAGCATCTTGCGGGGCTATTTTGACCATGAAGGAGGGTGAATCTTCATCCCACTCCTAAAGAGAAGTTTTAGATCTTCGAACTAGCTTCGAAACGAGGGGTCGCACGCCCCGATCGGACCACCGTAGCACCGGGAAAGTGGACCTCAATGCAGCTGCGCCGAATAGCTCGGAAATCCGAGCCGAGTCACTCGCACGAGCCGAGCCGAGCCACTCCCATCCGAGCTCTTCCCATCCGCGCTCTTCCCATCCGAGCCACTCGCACGAGCCAAGCCGAGCCACTCCCATCCGAGCTCTTCCCATCCGAGCTCTTCCCATCCGAGCCACTCGCACGAGCCGAGCCGAGCCACTCCCATCCGAGCTCTTCCCATCCGAGCCCCAACATCAAAGAGCCCGGTCGGCTGCCGAGCAAGTGCCTTCCCAATCCTGCAAACGGAGAAAACACACTTTCTCCTCAACATTCGTGTAAGATCTCGATCAGACGGCCCAGATCTTGCCAGCGATGCTAAACGACAAGATAACGTTTTCTTGGGAACTGAGCCGTCTCGAGATTCGTGCCATCATCCAACGGCCCAGATCTTGCCAGCGTCGCTAAACGATAAGATAGTGTTTCCTTGGAAACTGAGCCCGTCTCGAGATTTGTGCCACCATCCAACGGCTCAGATCAAGCCACATAGTTCGGATCTCCAATCCGAGCTACTGCCATACCGAGCTGCAAAGTGGCCAAAAATTGCCTCAAAATCCGTGCTCGGATTCGCCGAACAAGGCGAGAAAAAAAAGGGGAGAAGAAAAACGGGTCGGCTATACGGGTTCGGACCCGTTAAGGGATCCAAACCCGAACCCCGTACACAGTGTCACCTTCTTCTCCTCTTCAAAACAGAAACCAAACAAAATCCAAAAAGAAGAGGACCCAAACTCTTCTCTGAGCCCCGAGTCCATCATCAACCGTCGAAGCTCACATCTCCATTGCCGAGCTCCTGCGGCGAGCTCCTCCACGAAGCGAATCAATCGAACCAAGCTCACACATCACTCCCCTTCTCCACTCTCTCGCCAAAACCAGAAAAAGAGAAACCCAAAGCTCCACCTCCCGTCGAGCACGCCTCACCACCACCATGGCCGAGCTCACACTCCGGAGCTCCGAGTTCCGAGCACATTCCTCGCCGAGCTCCATGGACGAGCTCAGCCCTCAACGGCGTCGAGCTTCTCCTTCGGCGAGCTCAGCTCCGAACTCGCCAACCTCCACTTCGTCGAAGCTCAAGCAGAGACTCATCTCCTTCTCGCCGTGCCAAGCTCCACCTCCCGTCGAGCATGCCTCACCACCGCCATGGCCGAGCTCACACTCCGGAGCACCAAGCACCGAGCGCCTTCTCCGTTGCCTAGCTCTCTCTCCCACACTCTGGAGCACCGAGTTACGAGCACATTCCTCGCCGAGCTCCATGGACGGGCTCAGCCCTCAACGGCGTCGAGCTTCTCCTTCGGCGAGCTCAGCTCCGAACTCGCCAACCTCCACTTCGTCGAAGCTCAAGCAGAGACTCATCTCCTTCTCGCCGTACCAAGCTCCACCTCCCGTCGAGCACGCCTCACCACCACCATGGCCGAGCTCACACTCCGGAGCACCGAGCACCGAGCGCCTTCTCCGTTGCCGAGCTCTCTCTCCCACACTCCGGAGCACTGAGCTCCGAGCACCTTCTCCGTTGCCGAGCTCTCTCTCACTCACTCCGAGCTGCACCGAGCTCCACTGCCGAAGACGAACTCTTCCATGGCCGCGCTCGTCTCCCATCTTCGCCAGCTGCCTCCGCCGCCAAGCTCCGTCCCCTCGTCGCCGACCTCCCCGCCAGACGGAGTCGGAGATATGGAGAGCTTGGGAGCGGGGTGGTAACGACGGAGAAGTGAACGAAGAAGAAGAAGAGAAAGAACAGACCGCGAGAAGAAGAAGAAAAGAAAAGAAAAAGGAAAAAAAAATGTGCCACGTGGCCGCCACGTGGCAGATCGAGATGGATCAGAACCGAGCTGCGCGAAGTGGATCGGTCGGCTGCCGAACAAGTCCCTTTCCGATCCTGCAAACGGAGAAAAAATCCAGCCGAACGACTACGGCCATTGGATCTTCCAGAAATTCGCGCTTCTGGTGATGGACGATCTAGATCGCGCCACGCGCGCTAAACGACAAGATAACGTTTTTTCGAAAAGCGCGCCTCCTCGAGATTCGCGCAGAGATCCGACGGCACAGATCGTGCCACGTGCCAGGTATTATTTAATTTAATTAATTAATTAATTTATTTGTTTTTTTTATTTAAAAAATCCGAAAAAATATTTAAAAAATCGGGAAAAATTAAATAAAAATTCTAAAAATAATTATAAATTCAGAAAAATTATTTTAAATTCTGAAAACATAATTATTTAATTAGAATAATTATTTAATATTTTTGATAATTAATTATTTAATTCGGAAATTGAATAAAAAATTTAAAAAAATGAGAAAAAATTCAGAAAAATCTGGAAAAATCACCAAAAATCCAGAAAATTCTGAGAGTATTTTTGGGCATTTTACAAGCCCATAATAACACTGTTAAACCCCGAGCAAGATTCCAAGCTCCCTTAAGAACACCGATAAAATCCCGTACGCCATTAGAACAGTTAAACTACTCCTCAAAGGCTGATTACACTCAGTCTTTAGGAGTGGGGGGCTCGTGATATGGCTAAAAATAGGATTAAATCGGGACCGTTCACATCGGACGCGAATCTCAAAGCTCAGGGGTAAAACGGTAATTTCACTTACTAGCGGGTCCGAAGCGGGTACTGGGTCTCCTTCTCACAGATCCAATAACCCGCGAACGGATCCACTCCAACTGGGTACGGGTCCCGACCCAAGACAAACCCAGATCAGCAAGAGGAAAATCAGGGTTACTGATTTGACCAAATCAACAGGCCTGATTTGCTCTCACCGGGGATCAGGGATCGACTTTCCTTAACAGACTGTGAGGATTTTACTCCTGACAGTTATACAGGAAATCAAGCCCCTAATCTCTCTCTTGGCGACTATAAATACCTCCTACCCACCACTGTAACAAGGTGAAGGACTCTTTTTCCTGCATAAGCTCTTTTTTAATCATCACTGGTTACTGACAAGAGCGTCGGAGGGTGCGTCGCCGGGATCAACCCCGGTGTTTCGCACTTTCCTTGCAGGTGTACGGCGGGAGTCAGCAGCCCAACTCAGACGAACAGGTTCGGATCTGCTATTCAGGTTTTCTCGCGAACTCACAAATTCTATCTGTTTACCCCCACACCAGAATTAGCGGTAACATGCACTATATTTGACACACCACAAAGTTGAAGGCACTGATCTGAATTACTTGATTCATATACTAGGCTCTTTCAAAAATTTGTCAAATTATTTATTCGTTGGCTATACATGTTTTAAGAACGTACAATGATTTTACTAAATTGTAAATCTTGTTCACTAAACATATTAGTTCAAAACTTTCCAGTACAAAAACATCAAGTACAAAGCCTTTTAAATATCCTTTATGAATGACAAAATTTTCAATAGATGTAAGGGTAAGAAGAATACTTATTATAGCAACATGACAAACATGTGAGTAGACATCAAATAAATATACCACATTTTTCTCAGTCAATCTGTTAGCTACTAAAAGCATTAAAATTGTAACTGAACAATCAAAATTAAGTTTCTTCTACAAAACTCCACTTACTTACTATAGTTTTAGCCCCTTTCGGCAGATCAACTAAATTAAAGTATTATTGTATGACACAAAATCATCTCATTGTCTACTAAAGAATCTTCTTAGCTCATTTGTCATTCAGGTTATTAAGTGTCAGTAAGTCTGGTTCTTGATTCCAACTGTGAATCATTGAACTTGTCTATAGGACTAGATTATTTCAAACATTTATCTTTGATAAACACATCCTCAAAGAACTCTGCAAGTCTAGATTCTTCTAACAAAAATTAGATAGATCCAATATCTGTCCACAGAACTACATTCTGCACTTTTAAAACACACACAAATATTTGTTGTAGGTCCTACTTTAGGCCTTCTAGGGTCATGTACTCTAACAGAAGTATCACAACATAAAATTTCACTTTAACAAAATTATTTGTGTTTTCATGCCATGATCTACAAGGTGTATTCAATTTAGAGTGTAGTAGCACATTAGAGATATGATTAACAATACAACATCACTCATATTTACACAAGACAAACAACAGTCAATAATATAGAATTCAACATTTCACTAAGTGTTTGTTCTAACTTTTATCAATACCGTTTGACTGTTGTAAGTAGAGTGCAGTAGAGATTATGCCCAATGCAAATTTCTCTAAAGTTGTTAAAATATATTCACCACCTCTATTAAATCTGAACCCTTGATTTTTAGCATTTAACTATAATTTTTAATTCATTAAGAATAACAAGTGCTTCATTCTTCATATATATAGCAAACTTATGTTAATCATCTACAAAAGCAATTAAATACTTCTGACCAACAATCGTCTCATCTAGTCACAAAGCTACTGAGATCACAAATATCAAAATGTATTGACTTAAGAAATTGTGTGCTCATAGAGACCATACTAAATGATTTTCTAGTGATTATAATCTGAGCACAACTTTCATATTTGTTGTCATTTTTAATGGAGTGTCATTTAGCAGAGTTATGAGTTTTAACAAGAACAAACAATTTAATATATAGTTCATAGTGATTCTAAATTTCAAAATAACTTGGATGTTAAACCTTTAACTCAATAGCATTTAACTCCATTTCTCCCACAGTTTTGATAATTAGATCACATTTCCTCACAAACAATTGAGTATATAGTTCTCAAATCCTGGCCAATTATGCTATGTTCAAGAACACAATTAGAACTATTATTATTAATTGTCTCATTTGTTAAACTCAACTTATACATGTGATTGACAATATATGCTCTTTATAAGAGTTAATACAAAATTACTCTATCACATTTTACAAAAAATTATTTGCTTTCTCTAATGGTTCTAACAATGTCCACTTGCTTAAACACATTGAGCGAAGAGTTCTTTCCTTTATTCGTTCTTCATCTTCTTCATAACGCTAAACGAGATAATGACTAACATATTATAATTCAACTTTGCACACACAGTACAATCAACGAGAAAGAACAAACGTAACTAATAGAGTCATATCCTACATTAAGTAATGCTCTCTCCTAAGTTACAGACATTTGTTATATATTTTATACATCAAAGAATTTTATTTTATTTTTAATTATTAGAGAAGCAAATATGTAATCTCACACAAACTGCAAACAGAGGATTTGTCAAAATATCTATACACACAGTATGATAAAACACTTAACAACCCCAAACATTAATTTTTCAAAGCGAGAATAACTATGATCTAAACTCTCAATCATATGATCAAACACACAAAACGTTAGCACATTCATCACATGAAAATATTAAGAAAGATTGAAGTAGATCATACCGATACTTCAAGTTAGAAGTGTTTTCCAAATTCGATGAAGAAGCCTGCGTAGTGCAGACTTATCATACAGTGATGCAAATCCATCGTTTCCAATACACACAATTTGTAAGTAACTTTGAAGTTCCTACATTCATCAAATCGTTTAAAGATTAACCAATTAAACAAATTATTAGCACTATCCAATTCACAACAATTTTATTGGAGATACAATTTTATAGTCAAAACTATAACTTATCTTATCAAAATAAGTATTTGATGTTCAGCACGTAGCCACAATATTTATTCAAATTTGTATTTTAATTAAACAATGCATAATACAGTTTTGAACTTTAGCACTTAGCAACAAAATTCAAACAAATAATTAAAATATATATGCAGGTAAAGAACTTATGTTTAAGTTTTAGATCTGATCCAGACCAATTATCCTTGGATCTAATCCAAACAACATCCTCATTGCCCACATGGTTTCCAACACTAAATCTTGATGAAGATCAAGAAGTAATGAGTGGTTGGATCTGAATTTGATGCACACAGCAAGATCCCGTAACCCCCCAACATCAACAGCACCCAATAAAGAGGAAGAAGACAAGATCTAGATCTGATCACTGCCTCAAACACCAACAGCAGCCAATCAAGAGGAGGACGACGATGTGGTGTTCGAAGTCTTGTCCTGATTCTTCTTGGGTGGTCTGCTACTGCTTTCAATGATAGGTTCCTCTTGGTCCTTGCTGCTACTGCAGTAGCGATAGAAGAAGGGCCTTTTGCTGCAACAATAGCAGTAGCACCGACAGTAGGAAGAAGATCGGAAGGGCCTGTAGACAGAGACATAACAACATGACAAGAATCTTCCTGATCCTTATGGTGGGAATTCAGCAGATCGTACACAACCCTCATTGTTGACAGTATCGATGCCTTCTTTCTCTCTCTTCCGCCTCCTCCTCCTTCTTGCTCCTCCGAATCGTCGTCTTCCTCCTCTTCCCTAACCCCCATCAGAGAACGGGAGGCGGAGTACGAGATTGCGATCTCGATCTCGTACGGCGGAAGCAACAGTCAGGAGACTGCATCGTGCTGGCGTTAGGGGCGGCGGTGGCAGCCAGCGACGGCCGCCCAGCAGCATAGCTGTGTATTCCGACGAACGAGAACTTGGATTTCGAAGATCTCTCTAATCTCACAATTGATTAATAATATCTCAAGATTGTTAGGTTTTGTGAGAAATTAACAACTGAGAATTAGGGTTTATCTCTAGATCTAAGTTGCTTGAGATATTCACCCTAGGTATCAAGATTGGAATATCTAGACTGCTATCACAAGCCAGTGTTTATTCCTAAATACTGGTTTGGGTATCGGGTTATAAGCCCACAAATCCACGTTCCAATATCCAACAAATTGTACGTTCATTACACGTGTTACTCATATGCACATGCAATATTTATATAGAGAGAATATACCAATACGTCCAATAATCTTCTGGTGTGCAACTGAACAATGTTAATTGGATCGCGGTGCTTTCAGCTTTGGCAGCAAAGAGGATAATGGAAATGGACCCATGTGATTCGTCGGCATATGTTCTTCTCTCTGGTTTGTATGCTTCTTTAGGCAATGGAGATCATAAAGCTGAGGTGAGGAGGGTAATGGAAGATAGAAGGGTGAAGAAGGAGATTGGCTGCAGTTGGATTTTGAACTGGCGACGATGAAGGTGGTAGGGTGAGGGGCTTCGACAGTCGAAGGTGGAGACACAGGGCGGCAACTGGACGGGGATGCGAAGGTAGGCGTCAGCGATGGCAATGAGCAGGGGCTCGCGAGGCTGACGGGGTGGAAGATGACAGGGTCAGGGAGAGGGTGGAAAAGGGTTTCGGAGGTGGATGCAGGGGGTGAGGAGGCGATGGGAGGTCGGGGTTGAGGTGCAGATGGTTCATTACAGGGAAGGGGAGAAATCAGGGAGAGAGAGTCAGGGAAGATGGAGCGGCTGTTACTTTTGATCGCGATTTTTTTTTTAAAGAAGTTTTTAGCGATCGGTACACACTCGCCAGATCTGGCGAGTGAATATTAGAAATCTATTTTGGCGAGTGGTTTGGTTAGTTCCGTTGGAGCATATTTTTGTCTTCATATTAGCTATTTTGGCTAAAATTAAAAGATAACTAGCATGATTGGAGATTGCCTAATAGAACTCCCACTTAAAAATGAATAGTTGAAATTAGATGGTTGAATGAATGTCTACAAATTACAGGTTGTCTACAAATAACAACTCATACTCTTCCATTATAATATTAGAGATAATATATTTAAAACAAACCTTAAACCAGCAATTCCATTATATAAGATCATGGTGTAGGCCGCCATGAACATCATATCCCTTTGGTTGGTTGTACGTTTTAGTAAAATCTTTTTAATAAAGTGCGGGGGGCTTTGCCCCACCGTTAACGGTCAAAAAAAAAAACAAAGGAATCAAACAAAACAACAAGAACAACAACAAGGCCGAAGGAATCAAACAAAACCAAATTCAAAAAAGATCTGATAACAAAGAGAACAACCATTCCCTCACGATGATCACTTCTCTACAATCAGCTTAGCTCTGGCATGCCCAGCTTCTATTCTGTAATGTTCTCCCATACCGAGATGTGCAATTAGAAACCAGACATGGGTGAGAAGCTCCCCTCCTCCTGAACTCAGCTGCTTTGCGTGCACATTCCCCCTACAATGAATTGCAGCAAAACATAACATTTCCACCCAAACTGCACTCACCAATCTCCATCTCTTTTCTATCGGTACAAAATCACGCAATTTCTTTGCAAGCCTACATGCATCAAACAGTACTGATTTGCTCCTGTCCCCTTTCACCTCTATAGGCGGAACATCCGTTGCGACCTGAAGAAGTGACTCGCAAGCCCTTCGTGCCTGCTCTTTATTTTTATCAATTCTACTCTCATCCTTCAATCTTGGGTTGTTGTCATACTTCACATAAATGTATTCTTCTTCTTGTTGGAAAAACTTGTTAGCCTCAGCACAAGTGTCGCCATACCTAATCTTCCCAATTCCAACGGTTAACATAAACGGCCGTTGTACGAGGAGATACATCATATAGTTCGATATATCTCTACTCAACTCTCTGTTGAGTTGATCTTTCCTACAATCACCAGAAGATAGTTCAGAGTAATAGCAAAGATCGGTGGCAATGTGCCAGAGAAGGATGCTCTCGTCAAGTTCTGCATCATCAATGCTCCATCCAAGAATCTTCCGGAAGCCCTTTTGCTGGAGAGTCCATTCCCCTCTGCTTGTATTGTAACGCTTGTAGCCTGTAGAATTGTCGGCGCTCTCTGCTTTCTCCTTCAGCTCATCGAAGATCAGAATTTTAAGCTCATCTGCTACAACAATTCTGTTTGTATATCCAAGGTAATCCCAAGTATCTTTCATATTCAGGAAACCAAGAATCCTTCTAAATATAGTGCGCCGGTCTCTGATGCAGAAACTGAGTAGACTGTATTGTGACATCCGATTAGACCATCGCGATCTAATGAGCGAATGTAACTTACAAGAAAGCTCACAGATTTTGCTAACTATCAACATCTTTTTGCCGCAGTAACCTGTCAGCAAGACAAATACACAATCGGAGGCAAAGAGCAGAGTAATTGAAATTATTTCAAGACCGAGAGCAACCAGTAACAACACATAGGTGATAATTACATCCGCCTTCAAGTAACCGTGCTTTGAAGAATGAAGAAAGAATGAAAGAGATAGAATGATCATACTGAGAGACGTAACACGCGCCACACGACCTTTGCGAGTATGCACGAAAGCTGCCTTTGTGTATAGCACGTCGAACACGAAAGAGAGTTCAATCTCGATCACTTTAAAAGCTTGTGTAGGGAACCTTTCGAGGAAGAAGGATTGGCTCTCGGCTCGGTCGTGGAAGGTGAGGATTAGATCGACCACAAGACGCTTGAATGTCTTGAAAAACTCGAATGCATTAGACATGATCTTCTCTTCACTGAGCCGAATAGGTTCAAAGTCGGAAACAAGAAGAAATGTTGACTGGGGTTCCGGCTCCATGTGGATCTCTGCTTCGAGCCCACCTTCCTTTTGAGAGACGTATTCCTCCATAAACTTGGCGTAGTTAGGACCCGGATCAGGACGAGGAATCATCGAGTCCATTAAGCAGTCCACACTGGCTGCACGCAGTGCCCATGTTCTCTCTCCATACTTGAGGATCCCAGCAATGTAAACTGGAACGGCTGCCTTCCAAAGCCGAGTAGTTGGCAATGACAACAACAGCACCACAACAGCCGCAGAAACCTGAAATATAAGACCCAGGAGATGCCTCCACCAGAGCTCGTTATCCTCCATGGAATACGCGGTGATGGCATCAGGCCCACCGAGATGTAGAAGAAGGAAAGGTGCCCAGAAAGCGAGGAGATCCAGGTTGCTGCTATTGTTGTTGGTGTTGTTGAGATTGCTGAGAAGGTTGCCGAGAGCTAAGGTGGCGACATAGTCAGCCAGTAAGTAGAATAACCAGAGAGCAAGGCTTACGGATCTGGAAGCACTGTATTTGCGACGAATGGCAAAGCAGATGAGGAAGATTTGGAATGCCAAGCTGAGAAGAACGAGGACTCGGAGCTCCTCAGCATTCCATATTCTTCTTACCCAAGCTGGGATGATCTCCATTTGTGTTGATGATGCCTTTCCTTAATTCTCAGTCGTGAAACCTGAAAAATCATTAACGAAAGGTTATATTTCATGAGCAACTGAAAGTAGATAATTTTGAAGCAAAGGGGAGACTAGAGAGACGACTCAAGTTAAGGTGAAGATGAATGATTGATTGGGTTTCCTTTGGCTATCTCTATTTTGGTTTTACAAAAACAAGACTTATCAGACTTCTCAGGTCAAGGAGTTTTTGGCAGGTTGCATCTAATCAATTAATATTCTTCGAATTTATCAAATATAAATATGGTTTTTGTTTTTACAAATCCATATATATGTATCTTATGTATAAGTATTGTATTTGAAACCTACATACAATATTACCTGATGTAGGATAAATTAAGCAGCATCAACGAGAGTCCTCTGATTTCCTCTGGATCCTCCCTCCTGTGATCATCAGGCCAGCTACAGTCCAATGGGCCTCAGCCAGCTCAGGCACATGGACAAACAGGTCCAACCCGGCCCGCCAGGGCTCCAGACCCGTTTACCCCTGCCTATAAATACTCCACCCCTTCCTCACTGTGAAAGGTAATCAATCTCTCCCCACCTGAACCGTAGCTGCCCAGTCTCTTTTCCAGTGACTGACTATATCGTCGGAGGGCCTGTCGCCGGGACCTCTCCCGGTGTTTTCAGGCCGTGTGCAGGTACAGAAGACCCAGCCGATCCGAGCTCCTGGATCCGAGCTGAGCACCCGTCCTCATTTTCGAGCCCCTCTGCGCTCCTGCTCCCGAACCGCTCCCGTTATGTAGAATCCCGTATTTTCAAATATTATTTTAAATATTTGAAAATGAATTTAAATGAATTTTGAGGATTTAATGAATATTTTCTAAAGGATTTATCTTTTGTACACGTGCAAAACATGTGTAAATACCTTTTGAGGAATTTGAAGGTTAAGTTTTCTTCATGAAAAATTATTATTTAATATTTGGGATTTATTTAGTATTTTTCCAGATTTTCCTGAAATTAATTGGAACTATTTGCAATTTTTGAGAAAAGAAGGACTTTTTTGCAAATTTGACATTTTAAGGTTAAAATGTAAAAATGTATATTCTGGACGTTTTGAATAGTATTGGTTGAGATTTAGAATTATAGTTTACTTTTAAATCCAAATTTAAATGAATTTTATTGAGTTTCCAAGACTAGACCGATATATGTGAAGTTGTATTTTGGAAAGGATTATTTTGCAAATTGGGTAAAACCCTAAACCTATTTCCGGATTGTTTAAAAGGATTTTCCCAGCCGTCATTACTGAAAATACATAATTTTTGAGATTTGTTTTGGAGGAGCAAGAGGAAGTTTGGATCTAGCAAAAGGAAGGATTTTTCGTGGATTTTCTCAATTCAAAGGTGAGTGACATTGTTTTGTTTTGTTTTGATTTGTGATGTGATATGAACTATGTATTGCGGTATGATTTATGTGAATAATTGTATATTGTTGGTTGACATGAATGTTATTTGGAATTTTGCATGAGAGCGATGCAAATGTTGTTATTTGCACCATATTTGTGAAATCTAAGAATATTGAGTAGATCTTGAGTTATGAAATCGTATTGCTAAAAAGCATGTTAAGATTTGAGCATGGTTAGGATCAGATGATGAGCATCTGGATCTTATATTTGCAAATCAGATTTTGGTTATGAGATGTGAAAGAATTTAGTCTTGAGAAACCCTAATGGAAGATTAGTAATTAGAACATGAGAATTGAGGTTTGAGATATTGGATGATTGAGTAAAGTATCCATAATGGAGATTAGTTATGATTTGTCATTTTTCCTGAATACGAACTATTTTCATAAACAATGAATCTTTAGAAAACCCCAGTTTTGATTTTGTATTCAGATCTAAATTATGAAAAACTGTAGGCCGACAGTCGACTGGTCTACTATTCAGTCGACTGGTACGATCCTACTGCTGTACCTTCAGTCTTTTGAAAATTCATTCTGGACAGTCGACTAGACTCTTATGCAGTCGACTGGTGTCCTGAGATCTTTATTTTGTAAAATTATTTCAGTCCTTTCTGGATAGTCGACCATGACCTCTTTAAGTCGACTTAAGTTACTTAAAATATTTTTAGTGAAAATTATTGGAATTTTGTCTCGAGTAAGTTGACTGATGGCTTTCAAGTCGACTGTTATGACTTAGTTTATTTTTGTAAAATTTTGAAAAATTGTCCTCTGGACAGTCGACTTACTACAGTATGAGTCGACTGGTACTGATGAGCTTTTGTAAACTTGAGTGTTATAATTTAAAGATTGGTTTTCAGATAATTCAGTCTATACTTGATATTCAGTTGAGCATTTGATTTAAGATATTCAGTTGAGCCACTTTTGTTTAGTGGAAATTTGATTTAGACATTTGAGTATGAGTCTCTAGAAGTGTGTGACCCTAGTATACCGGTGTTGAGTTATTTTGTTGAGGCCCGTGGAGGCATTTTAGTTATTCAGTTTTGAATTTAGACCGATAGGGTACACCAACTTTAGGAGATACGTTAAGTAATTAAATAACCCAAAAATGATAAGGACAGACACTAGTGGTGATATGATGAACGGGAACATGGGTTATGCACCTCAGCATGGCTTTGGTGTGGGATTTAATCTCCGGAATTATCCAAGTATCTTACTTAGGGTGTGGGATTCATCTCCGGAATTATCTCAGGTAAATTACCTGCGGTGTGGGATGTATCTCCGGAATTATCCAAGTGGTTACTTTGGGTGTGGGATTGATCTCCGGAATTATCAGAGTCGAGGCGACGCACATGGGGTATTCATGTGATGAGGGTCATTGTTTCGGTGTGGGATTTAATCTCCGAAATTATCTCAGGTAAATTACCTGCGGTGTGGGATGTATCTCCGGAATTATCCAAGTAATTACTTACGGTGTGGGATTGATCTCCGGAATTATCGGGACAAGGGCTAGTACTCACAGTTTATCTTTATCTCGTAGTAGTCATCGTGTTAGGATTGGTTGCATAGCGGGGATTGAACCCTATAATGTGGAGACGTTAAGGGCTTGCACCGGACCTATGTAGAATGGGATGCATAGACTCCGACAAGTACGCATTAGAGAGTCTGCATATAGAATCTGTGTTTCTTGGCTTGGTTTCATGCACGTGGTTTTCCTGTTTTCTACACCTGACACTTAGTTTAGTTTCACTTGATGTTTTCATGTTTCCCTGTCATTTCTTACTTCCCATATCCTTATTTAGTACATGTTGTTTAAGAATTTATGAGGTACGTTCATTTATGTTGTTTGTTTGTTTTTATGTCACTCACACCATTTATGGCTGACCCCTTTAGTTTTGGGGGTTAGGGATCATCTCTAGCCTCATATGTTGCAGGTTGTTGCTTAGAGTTGGAGGTTGGATGCTTGAGTTGGTTTTTGAGATGAATTGATTCATAAGAGTTTTGTGTAAATTTGCAAAAGTAGTTTTGAGATAATTTGAGTTGTAAATGACAGAAAAGATTGTTTGAGTTGTTTGAATTCCGCTGTGATTTGTAAAAGTTGTTGTAATAAAAGTTGAAAATTTTAGTGGTGTTTGTTGTGTTTAATGTTATATTGAAGTCGATGCTGGGATTGTGCCACGTATTTTTTAAGATATTATATTAGAAATTCGGGGCGCTACATGCTACCCGAGGTCGGACCGATGCCAGTACTGCGTAAGGACTTCCACCATACAAATTGAGAGAACTCACACCTGTTGCCCCCACACCCCAAAAACAAACCGCATCAGGTTGGCGCCGTCTGTGGGAAACTTTCCTCCTCAGTACTATCATCCTTTCGAGCCCAACCAGAGTCGTCACCTTGGGTCCAAGCTCCTCCATGGCTCCCAAACCCAGGAGGGCCGTCACCTCGGCATGACATCCGGACCTCAACCATCATAGCCATGCGAATGACCAGGGTTCCAACCAACCCCGGGCCAACGGTGCGGCCCGACCTTTGATTGCATTGGATTTGCGCCACGTCATCTCGGACAAACAGGCTAGCCGGAAGAGGGGAGAGGCCGCTTCCAAATTGGCTTCGAACCATCGCCGACATCCTTCCCAGACGCACAATCCCCCGCAGAACCCAGGGGGACAAGCCCCCGTCACAAGGGTCGAATTCCAGAACTTCCAGGAGGAGATCCTTCAAGCCATCCGAGACGGTCCGGCTACCGAGGTCTACCACAGTTCTGCCCACCGGTCAGGAACAGGACCCGGTGAGTCCTGTGGATCGACTCATCCCCAGGAAACGGCGGATCCTGTCCTTCGTCGTTTAGAGGAAATGGAGAACCGCCTCGCCCATTTCGGCAAGGGCGGACCAATGTAGGGCCACGGTCATCGTCCGACCGGACCCCCCTTCTCCCCTCAAATCCTTGAAGCCAAGATTCCTCGGAACTTCAGACCTCCTCAATTCGAGACCTACAATGGCGAGGATGATCTTGCTGATCACATGGAGGGGTTCACGACCCTCACGATGATTCACAACACTACGGATCCCCTCCTCTGCCGCGCCTTCCCTACTACCCTCTGTGGCCCAACTCGGGAATGGTTCTCCAAACTTACCCCCGGTTCGGTCTTCTCTTTTGATAGCTTCTTAGCCCACTTTGTGACCAGCAGGAAGGTCAAGAAGACAAATTCTTCCCTTCTGGACCTCAAACATAAGGACGGGGAATCTCTCCGGAAGTTCATTCGGAGATTTACCACCGAGGGGAGGTCAGTTTCCTCCCTCGACGCAGGGGTCGCCTCTGCAGCCTTTCGACATAACGTCCGCCACGGCTAGCTCAAGGCCTCTTTAAGCCACCCGTGGACTTCCCTGGCCTACTAAACAGGGTCGAGAAGTATATCCGGGCCGAGGAGGCCCTCAACCCCGAAGGCACGAAGGAGCCATTGCTAAGGGGAAGCGCAAGGTCGATGATGCCGAGCCCTTCAAAAGGCCCGGGAAAGAAGCAACTGGTCTCAAGAGGGTCCCCCCAGTCCCGCGATTCGAGAGGTATATGCCCCTGACTCAGAACGTCTCAGCGATCTTGATGGTATCAAGAACAAGGGGGTCGTCCGGTTCCCTCCCCGACCAACTAACAACGGCAAGAAGCGAGACCAGAGGTTCTACAACTGCTTCCACTGAGACACCGGGCACGATACAGTTCACTGTCGAGCCCTCAAAGACGAGATCAAAGCCCTCATCCAATGAGGGTGCCTAAAGGAGTTCACCCAGGCCAACCCCAAAGACCGAAGAGAGTCGAGGAGCCCGAGGTGTTCGCCTCCCCCTCGGATGGCCGGTCAACGACCTGATCGAGACCCGGAACCTGAATAAATCGGTGGACATGCCATCCTACACTGCATCCACGGCGGACCCATAGGGGGGGGGATCTAAGACTTCTTGGAAAGCCTTTATCCGAGAGGTTAACTCTGTTCTAGACCATCCCTCCCCTTGGATTCAGCAGCGGGCGGTCTCCTTCTCAGAAGAAGACCTTGAAGGCATCCGACTTCCACACTGCGATGCCCTCGTCATGGCCAACTTTCAGGTTCGTCGAATCCTGGTAGACAACGGTAACTCGGTCAACATCCTTTTCTTAGAAGCATATGAGAACCTCAAACTCCCCTGAGAAAAGCTGAAGTCGGCCGGTTACACCCTCCACAGATTTTCTAGCGTCCCAGTGCAAATCGAGGGAATCGTGACACTAGACATGACCGCAGGAACGGCCCCCGTCCTCCGAACTGAGTCGATGGATTTTATGGTTGTCAACGTCAAGGCAGCCTACACCGCCATCCTCGGCCGACCCAGACTCTGTTCGCTCCAGGCCATCCCCTCCGCCTACCATCTGAAACTGAAGTTCCCAACTAACGTCGGGGTCGGGGTCGTTCGGGGCAACTAGGAGTCGGCACACTCTTGCTACATGATCGCAGTTGAGGGCGATGTATTTCCCCTCGACACCGTCGAGCTCCCACCTGAAGAAAGCCATCCCGAGTCAGAACCCGCGAACAAATTGGAGGAAGTCTCCTTTGAAGCAGAGGATGAGTCCAAGTGGTTCCGTGTGAGCCGAACCCTTTCCCCCGAACTGAAGCCAGATCTGATCGAATGCATCCGCCGAAATGTTGACCTCTTCGCCTAGACACCATCCGACATGCTCAGGATTTCCGAAGACTTAATCATGCACTGGCTAAGCGTCGTCCCTGGCTCCAAACCAGTACAGCAGAAGCGCCGCAAGTTTGCCCCGAAAGGCAGTAAGCAGTGAGAGCAGAGGTGGATAGGTTGTTATCCGCCTGGTTCATTCAAGAGGTCAGCTACCCCGAGTGGTTGGCTAATGTCGTGATGGTGAAAAAGGCTAGCGGAACTTGGAAGATTTGTATTGACTTTACCGACCTCAATAAGGCGTGCCCCAAGGATCCTTTTCCCCTCCCCAGCATAGACGCTCTGATCGACGCGATGTCGGGTCACGAGCTCCTAACTTTCATGGATGCCTTCTCAGGTTATAATTAGATCCGGATGTTTTCCCCGGACATCGCCAAGACGTCCTTCGTCACCGACCAAGGCCTCTCTGCTACCGGGTCATGCCCTTCGGGCTCAACAACGCCAGGGCCACCTACCAGAGGCTCGTCAACCAAGTCTTCAAAAGTTAGATCGGTCGGAACATGGAGGTATACATCGTTGATATGCTTGTCAAGAGCCGACGAGGGAAAGATCATGTTGCCGACCTCGAGGAAGCCTTCGGCATCCTTCGGCATCCTTCGGTCTCACAACATGAGGCTCAACCCCGCCAAGTGTGCCTTCGACATCTTGTCCGAAAAATTTCTGGGGTTCGTCGTCAGCCAGCGCGGCATAGAAGCTAATCTGGAGAAAATCCAGGCCATCATCGACATGGCCCTGCCCCGAAACGTCAAGGAGGTTCAACGGCTTACGGGTAGACTGACGGCCATCCACCGCTTCCTCTCTAAATCAGGGGAGAAGTCCTTCCCGTTCTTCAAGGCCCTGCGAAGGACGAAAGGATTCGAATGGGGCAAGCCTCAGCAACAGGCATTCGACCAATTGAAGTCCTACCTCGCCAATCCCTCGCTCCTAAGCAAACCCGAACCCGGTGAACCCCTCTTCTTATACCTCTCAGCCTCGAAAACTGCGCTCAGCACCGTGCTCATCCTAGAAGAAGACGGTGTCCAAAAACCTCTGTATTATGTAAGCAAGGTTCTACTCTCAGCCAAGACCAGGTATGCAAAGATGGAAAAGATGGCGTATGCGCTGATAACAGCAGCTCGTAAGCTCCAACCCATTTTCCAGGCTCACTATATTCAGGTCCTCACAGACCAGCCCTTGAAGACCATCCTCCACAAACCAAGAGCTCCGGCCGCCTGGTCAAGTGGTCGATTAAGCTAAGCCAATACGACATCAGCTACCAGCCCAGGACGACGATCAAGGGGCAGGCACTCACCGAATTTATCACAGAGTGCACCATCTCCGAACCATCTGACACCCCGAAAACCAACCCAATGTGGGAGGCTTATGTCAACGGTTCGTCTTGCGAAGGAGGGAGCAGAGCAGGCGTCATCTTAAAGGGCCCCGATAATTTCGTCCTCTAATATTCTCTCCGGCTAAATTTTCCAGCCTCAAACAACGAAGAGGAGTACGAAGCTATGATCGCGGGGCTCACCCTTGCACACAAGGCCGGATCCAGACACATTAAGGCCTTCAGCGACTCCCAGCTCGTGGTCAACCAGATCACTGGGGAGTACGAAGCTCGTGACACTCGGATCGTACAATACTTGGCGGTGGTCCGAAATCTCTTGTCATCTTTCGAATCTCACTCGGTGGAACGAATCCCCCAGGAATAGAATGCACAGGCAGATTCATTGTCGAAGCTCGCCTCGTCATCTTTCGAGGGGATTTACCGCACCGTTCTAATCGAGGTTCTCCTCAAGCCCAACATTGACCTCCCTGAAGCTTCCTGCCTCAACACCGATCTCTAACCCGACAACTAGACAACTCCCATCCTAAGGTTCCTTTCGGAGGGCAAACTCCCTCAAGACCGGTCCGAGGCAAGAAGGATCAGAGTTCGATCCGAGAGATTCACCCTGATCAACGGAATGCTCTTCAAGCACTCGTACACGGTGGCTAACAGCAGACCCTACCTCCGCTGCCTGGCACCTGACGAAGCCAAGTATGCCCTGAAGGAATTACATGAAGGTATCGGCAGAAGCCACATGGGAAGCAGGTCGCTCGCCCGAAAGGCCCTGAATCATGGATACTACTGGCCGACCATGTTGCAAGATGTGCAAGACCTCATCAAAAGATGCGGCCCATGTCAAAGGTTTTCTTCATTAAAGAGACTCCCACAGGCCAACCTCTGATCCATGGCCAGTCCGACCCTATCTGCCATGTGGGGGATGGACCTTGTCGGCCCCTTCCCTCAAGCAACGGGCCAAAAAAAGTTCCTGGTGGTGGCCACCGACTACTTCACCAAGTGGATCGAGGCCAAACCACTGGCCTCGATCACCGAGCACCAAACTCAGCAATTCTTCTGGAAGCACATCATCTGTCGGTTCGGGATCCCTCAGATGCTCAACACCGACAACGGGACCCAATTCACGGGCAAGAATTTCCGAAAGTTTTGCGAAGACATCGGTGTCCAGCAGCGCTTCTCAGCCATATGTCACCCTCAATCAAACGAATAACCTGGAAACACCAACCGCCAAATCCTTGATGGCCTCAAAAAGCGATTGGACAATTCTCCCAAGGGACTTTGGGTCGACGAACTTCCGAGCGTACTCTGGGCACACCGGACTACGAAGAGGATACCCACGGGTGAGTCGCCCTTCAACCTAACCTACGGTACCGAAGTGGTTATCCCCTTGGAGATCGGCCTACCTTCACCCCAAATAATGGCCTTCGACAAAGAAGGCAAGAAATTGTTGATTTTATGTGTTGTGCACGTACAAATTTTTGTATAAATATTTTCTTATAAAATCATTTTCTATAATATGAACAAACAATTGTTTTCTTTCTTTCTATTTATTTTCGAGAAGCCTATTTTAAAAAGCCTAAGCATGTTTTTCTAAATTAAGCCCAACCTAATTAATTAAATATTTTATTTTGACCCATGAGTCTAAAGGCCCACTATTTGAGGCCCACAAATTAATTACCCTTTTAATTATCATAACTTGTCATGTAGACACAATTAGTAGACAATTAATAAATTTATAATGTACAACTTTTAATAAGGGACACTAGTTGGGGCACGTGCATGCAATAGTGTGTGCATTGCACACCCTAGGGAGGCCGGATTGTGGCTAGAGAAGAGTGGGGGAGAGGAGTTGAGTTGAGGGGTGGTTATGAGATCATGGAAGTTACTACAACTTTCCTTTTCATCTTGATCCTTGATCTCTAACTCCTTGATTAAATTCTATTCATTTATTCTCATCCTAAAAGTGTATAAATACCCCTAGTTTCTTCTCATTTGTACACTACAAATTATTAAGAGAGAAAAGACTAAGTGAGAAAAGATTGAGAAGTGTTAGTGAGTAAAAGATTAGAGTGTGCTTGTGTGTGTGTGTTCCCTCAAGAGAAGGCCAGCTAGCATCCAAGGAGCATAGGTGGGCTCGGGTCCAATCAAGCACCAAGGAGGAGACGTTTGGCAACACAATATAGGAGGAGAAGGCTACTTTCTTGCATTTCAGGAGATTCTAGGAGCTTTCATTTCATTTTCTGCAAATAGGTAGATGTTTCTCATGCTTCTAAATCTAGATACCATGCTAGAGATGATTTGATAAAATTATTAAGAAGCAACTAGGTGAAATTGGACCCATATTTGCTTATTTAGAGATGGAATGGTAATTTAGAGAATGATTGATAAAATGATTGCTAGTTGATAAATGGTGAATTAAAGTGCTAGAAATTATCATGTTGCCATGCTATATATTTTAAATTGAGTTCTATGATGAAATTTGTGCTTATGAGACAAATAGTTGATTAAATGCTTCATGTGTAGTTGATTGTCTAAAATAAAGTTTCATTGTTGTAGAAAGATGAGAAATTTGTATTTTAAAAATTGTAGGTTGTTAATAAGTAAAAGAACAAAGGAATATAGTAGTTTGTGGAAACCTAACTCTAAATAATATTGTTCTCAATGTCGAAATTATGGACATAGAACATAAAGTAGGACCAAAATGCATGTTTTATAAAGCTAATAATGTTTATAAATACTGGTTTACTGTAATTTTATGTATGTTATAATTGTTAGGTTTTGTGAGAAATTAACAATTGGGAATTAGGGTTTATCTCTAGATCTAAGTTGCTTGAGATATTCACCCTAGGTATCAAGATTGGAATACCTAGACTGCTATCACAAGCTAGTATTTATTCCTAAATACTGGTTTGGGTATCGGGTTATAAGCCCACAAAACCCACGTTCCAATATCCAATCAATTGTACGTTCATTACAGGTGTTACTCATATGCACATGCAATATTTATATAGAGAGAATATACCAATATATCCAACAATCTCCTCCTATATTCTCAATATATAAAGTACAGGATTATCTCATCAGTTCAGTATAAAACTGACTGGCTGATAGCAGTCCATAAAAGAAAAGCATCATAAAGGTATAGTTTCGTAAGAACCAATAGATTTATAAAATTGAATAGTTCAATCAAGACTAAACCAATATAATTAACTAGTTCCAAACCATATCCAATTCAGAATAGTTCACAAAGACTAAACCAACTGGAATAATCTGTCATGGTTTCAAAATCAAACAAAGCAAATAAACTTCAAGAACAAAATATGAGTTTTAAGCTCATGAACACAAGAGTCTTAAACTCCACAGAAGTTTTACTAAGCAAGTGACTAATTTATTCTCGAAAGAAATAAACTGAAACTTTATCCTTACACACTGCTTTATGTTTACTCCTCCATTTTGAGCAAATCATTATTTTTTGAAATCTATGTTGACAGATTCAACTCCTCCATCTTTGCTAGCTTATAGAAAACAAGAATATCAAGAGACACATCTCTAAAAATTCCAGCGAATTTCACAAAGTATCTAGTTCCACAAAAGAACTTAGTACAATTCATAATTAGCTTAGCAAAAATATAACGCAAGCATCACAATCAAGTATCTTTAATAAATAAAGTACATGAACTTTATAGTTTCTACACAAGAACCATACTATGTTTCATATTGGAATGAAAAGACTGCCATTTCAATCATGGTTTAACATTGAATCATCAAATTAGAATGAAACATGTATCCATAAAAGACATATCATCAAAATTGGAATGATATTTAGGACAATTTAATCATCGGAAACACATCGACAAGTTTTTATGTTTCGTATTGGAATAATATGATTATTCTAAGTAATTTTCCTAGATATATAATACCATCAAAATTGGAATGATATTATATATTTGTGGAATTTATGTGGAATCATCAAAATTATCTAAAACATGTCAACTGCTTAAAATTGATGCTTAAGTTTGAACTTCTCTATGGCTCCAATTGGATTCTAAATTTCAAAACAATTAGGATGTGAAAGCTTTTTTACTCAATAGCTTTCAACTCCATTTCCCCCACAGTTTTGATAATTAGATCACTTTCAAGTCTTTTAGCAAGAGCATTAGCCATACTTGTCGCAATTGCACTTTATCTATGAGAAAGTTTAACTAGGCTTCTTTCAGCCTTAATATACTCCTCTTACTATTATAGAGTGAGTTATGAGCCACGGTGCATTGTAGCTTGATAGTCGCATAACAAAATTAGAGAGTTACTTAAACTTCTTAATGAATAACTAGCAACAATTTCTTCAATTCACTCAGCCTTTTCCCCTGCAGAGGATTACACATAGAGGTCTGATTTCATGGATGATAGCACAGTGCCTGTTTGCTTTTTATTTCCATAACATTTCTGTTTCTCCTAGTATAAACACATATCTACTAGTTATTGACTTTCACTAAATTCTGAGCATCATAATGCATCAGATCATCCATTCATTCGAAGAATGACTAGAATAGCACAAAACAAACTCTTGAATACCACCCAGGTATCTCAATAGCCGGGCACTCAAATGTGTATGGGATTATTAGTAAATTGCAGATCATACCTACCTCAAAGGCTATGTCTATTCTAGTGCAGATCTTTGTATACATGAGACTGTCAATTCCTTTAGAATGATCTACCTGTCTCATAGTTGCACCATCATTAGGTGTCAACCTTTTATCATAATCATAAGGTGTTTCAAAACACACTTTCAATTACTATGTCTTCACTTTTGAAACACATTTTGATTTGATGAGTTTGACTAAGAGTTATCCCTTGCCAACTGAAAACTCACCCTTATACCTATGGTGCCCACAGTACCTAGGTTTTCATGTTGAATTCTTTGGATAGCATACTTTTAACTTCATTTGTAATAGAGAGGTCACTTCCAAGAACTTACATGTCAACAGAACAAGTAAATAATAGCCACTATATTTGACACACCATAAAGTTGAAGGCACTGATCTGAATTCTTTGATTCATATACTAGGCTCTTTCAAAAATTTGTCAAATTATTTATTTGTTGGCTATACATGTTTTAAGAACATACAATGATTTTACTAAATTGTAAATCTTGTTCACTAAACATATTAGTTCAAAATTTTTCAGTACAAAAACATCAAGTACAAAGCCTTTTAAATATCCTTTATGAATAACAAAATTTTCAATAGATGTAAGGGTAAGAAGAATACTTATTGTAGCAACATGACAAACATGTGAGTAGACATCAAATAAATATACCACATTTTTCTCAGTCAAAATTATTTGCTTTCTCTAATGTATCTAACAATGCCCACTTGCTCAAACACATTGAGCAAAGAGTTCTTTCCTTTATTCGTTCTTCATCATCTTCATAACGCTAGATGAAAAAATGACTAAAATATTATAATTCGACTTTGCACACACAGTACAATGAACGAGAAAGAACAATGCGTAACTAATAGAGTCATATCCTACATTAAGAGATGCTCTCTCCTAGGTTACAGACATTTGTATACATCTTATACAATTTTATTTTATTTTTAATTATTAGAGAAGCTAATATGTAATCTCACACAAACTGTAAACAATGGATTTGTCAGAATATTTATACACATAGTATGATAAAGCACTTAACAACCTTAAACATGCTAGTTTTCAAAGGGAGAATAACTATGATCTAAAACTCTCATTTATGTAATCAAACGCACAAAACGTTAATACATTCATCACATGAAAGTACTAAGCAAGATTAGAGTAGATCATACCGACACTTCAAGTTAGAAGTATTTTCCAAATTCGATGGAGAAGCCTGCGTGGTGCAGACTTATTCAACCGTGATGCATATCCATCGTCTCCAACATACACAATTTGTAGGTAACATTAAAGTTCATACATTCATCAAATTGTTAAAAATTAGCCAATTAAACAAATTATTAGCACTATCTAATTCTAGCAACAATTTAATTGGAGATCCGAATTTTATAGTCAACATACAGTTTAACTTATCAAAAATAGATATTCGATTTTAGCACATACCCAAAACAACTATTCAACTTGTATTTAATTAAACAAGTGATTGATAGACTCTTGAACTTAACCACTTAGCATCATATTAATTCTATAATTCAAAATAAACTCAAAACGAATGTTTTGAACTTCAGCACATAGCAAAATATTTAACAGAATTTTAATACGAGGAAAGTAACGAACTTATCTTTCACTGTCTCTTTCACTTCAATTGATTAGAGTCAAATCTGTTTCGAAACACATCCGATTTATCCCGTATTGCACCCTCCAGAGTATCTCAATCTGTGCCAAACCCAATAAGGAACAAATCCACTGCTGCTTTCTTTGAGGAAATCTCACCCATTTCTAATCAAACCAATCTCAATTTCAAGGATTGAACTCAGTGGGGGGATTTCAACAAACAGGTTGTGGGCAGTTCTGAATCGAACTCAAACCCCTATCACTCAAATGAGAGAGAACCCAATAGTCATCTTCTTCACAATCCAAAAAACCCCTTTCACTGTTTTCTTCAAAATTGGGTTCCACACACACAGAGACTTCAATCAGGCAAGATGAAGAAGAGAGGGCACGATCGGACATGGCGCCTGAGGGGAGGCACCGCTGTCGACAGCGACCGGAGAAGAGAGGGCCAGAGCGATGCTGGTGATTCAGGTCCCGTTGGATCTCGAGTGGAGTGCCTCGACTGTGGGTCGACATCGTGCGACGCGTCGACAGAGGAGGAGGCGACGAGCGGCGAGCGACTCCGACGCCGAGGGTTTCGACAAGATCCGACGGCTTCGACAAGGTCTGGCGAGATCCAACAAAACTCTGATTTCCCTTTTAATTAATCTCACAAATTGATTAAAAATATCTCAAGATTGTTAGGTTTTGTGAGAAATTAACAATTGGGAATTAGGGTTTATCTCTAGATCTAAGTTGCTTGAGATATTCACCCTAGGTATCAAGATTGGAATACCTAGACTACTATCACAGGCCAGTATTTATTCCTAAATACTGGTTTGGGTATCGAGTTATAAGCACACAAAACCCGCGTTCCAATATCCAATCAATTGTACGTTCATTACACGTGTTACTCATATGCACATCCAATATTTATATAGAGAGAATATACTAATATATCCAACAATAACATGGAAAATTTTGCTTTCAAAAGAGAAGAAATAGAAACAAAATCGTTTTGAGAATTATGAAGTTGAGAAATGAATAGAGAACTGGGTTATAAACAACCCAACTCCTTTTGAAACAATCTGGTCACTTAGACCAAGTGGTTAGCAGTGCGGTGGCATTTTACTGCAGCCGTGGACTGACCTAGGGGTCTCGGGTTGGAAACCTAGGTCTTGCCTTTTAATTATTGTTTTTGCATAAAAACCCAAAACCCGAAACAAAAACTTACCTTATTAAATCCCCATCACTTATTGCATTGGCGCCTTAGCCCATTTGGCTTTCGGTGGCTGTTGACTAGGCTTAGGTTGCAGGTTCAAAACCTGGCTTTCGGCAGGTTTAAAATATTTGATTTTTTGTAAGTTTTAAAATTGAATTCTTGACTTTTAAAATCCAAAAAAATACTACCATTATTCTAAAAATATGTCGATCTTGTGAAAAATATTTGTGCACTATTAGATAAAATAAAAGTGAGTTAGAGGTGAAAATTGGGTAGAATTCCATGAAAATTTGCATTTTTGAGAATCATAAAAGTGACCTATTTTATGAGAAATTATACTAAGTGATAAGGAAAAAATTTTGAAAGATAGAATATTCAAATGTGCTATCTATGGACTCTCATTGTTAAATCAATTATTGTTTATGAATCAAAATACGACTTTGTGACCTTTTGAATTAAATCAATGAAACGAACATTAGTTTGAGAATCAAATGAAATTAGTATTGATTAAAATAAGATTAAGAGAGTTACGTGGAAGGAATAAACTATTGAGTATGACAAGTTGAATTTATTTGTTAATGCATGGTATTGCACATGAAATTGAAATTGAATGACTTGATGAATTATGAAAGAATATGAATATACAAATGCTATGAACATGAAATTAAAATTATTGTTAATCATGAAAAAGAGAACTTATGAGTATGAAAAACTCGATGTTACAATTATGAGTTGAAATTAAGAACTAGGGTGTAGCTAAGCCTTATACCGGCAATAAAAGAAATGTTGAGATGAAATTTGAAATGAAAAGACCAAGATTTGGGTCATGTGAAATGAATGAATAAGACCGGTATAGTGGGAGTGCTAACCCTAAGGGATTGATTTTGTTCATGATTCAATTAAATTAAGGACTAGATACATAGTGAAGATGTGATGAAAGTAAGAGAAAAACATAAGTATGAGGGCCATTGGATTGGCGGCGTGAAGTATTCACAGGATGTCTCATGATGCATCATGAGTAGGACGTGGATACTGCTCCAGAGTACCGTCCCGGTGGCGACGCTTGTGGGGTGTTTGGTGACTGCGGATGGTGTCATGTCTATGGTAGAAAGTCAATTACCACAGGATACCTGCATGATGAGTCATGTGACAGTGCGTTGGGATTCTCTCCAGGGCGTCTAGACGTGAGTTCGTAGGTCATAAAACATCTAGGATACTTATCGTAGTTACAGTAGTAGATTAAGTCATTGCGAGGGATTGAACCCTACAAGATGAAGAATGGTTAAGGGCTTGCTCTCGGACCTATGTAGTATGGACTGCATAGACTCTGAACAAGTACGCATTAGTGTCATATAACAT
Source organism: Hemerocallis citrina (assembly GCA_017893485.1). NCBI lineage: Eukaryota > Viridiplantae > Streptophyta > Magnoliopsida > Asparagales > Asphodelaceae > Hemerocallis > Hemerocallis citrina. Next base: position 280,592,730 of record CM030364.1, on the reverse strand, counting down.
AAATAATTGCATTAAGGACTAAGTGCACATTCACAACACGACATCAATAGGATAGTTCCTTTAGCTTTGTTACAAGGTGCCTTATAAAACCAAAAAATCGAGTTGTTACATCTTTCTGAGCAGTCTATATTGCCCCATCAGGGATAATGAATTGATAAGTATCCAAATAAACTACAAATAATTTGATTGAAATATAGTGGCTACTACAATGTTAGCAAGCAATGCAGTTGTGTAGTTTTTTTCTTTTGGGCATGATTCTCAGATCAGTCTACCAGAATGCACTCTGCCGAACTGAGAGAGGAGCGTTGGACACAAACACGATTTCGCCTAAATTTGATGAATCAAAGTGGTCTTCAGCATCTGGGCAAAGTCATGCAATTGTTGATCATTCAAATTTTTACGGTTTTTTTTGGTTATATGTACATATGGATCCATTAGCGCATATATTATTAGGATTCATGTTCATAAGAATATTATTAGGATTTTGTTATTGTTGTTGTTGTACATATGGATCCATTATCATGATTAGGTATCCACCTACACCTGAGTTGGAACAGTGCGCAAAGCCTGAAGCCGAAACACTGCGATGTTGGGCTAATCGGCTAATATAAAAGGGAAACACCAAAGCCCTACTGATTTCAATGTTTTACAACTCAACATTCGAACAACTACTACAAATAGCAAAAGAAATGATCCAGCGAGAAGTGCGTGAGAAAAAAACATTGCATTCAGACCACCATGAGAAAAAATTACTATGGTTCTAACAGAAACAACAATATGTCAAATATCTTGGGTATAAAAGGTATCAGTACATATATCTATTTGTTCAGTATACATCTCTCTTTTCATAATCATTATCACCAATTCACCATTTGGCTTTCTTCCTCCTCCAAATGCTAGATAATACCTAGGCACTATTATGGATTATATAACAGGCAAAATAGCCAGTCCCAAAAATATAAGTGGAAAAGATCAGAATAATTTTATTTTTAAATGATACTATGATTAATTAGAGTATCTGGCATCACGCCAGAGCTGGTAACAGAAGAAAATGTATGTACAGAACCAAACTGATTTTACATTTATTCAGAAAAAATAGGGGAGAAAAAAAAGTTTTTTTTTTTAGTCTCGTCTCTCTTAAACCGAGTGACCTTACGAGTAACCTTACAAAAGATATTATGCTAAACCGCTAAACCGGACAGAATGGAAAACCAGGATTCATGTAACCGACCCCAACTGGTTGGGAAAAAGCTTTGTTGTTGTTGTTGTCGTCGTCGTCGTCGACGTCGCCTCTTAAACCGAGTAAAGATCCTGGGAAACTTGGCTCTGCCATCTGCAACAACAAAGGGAAGTTAAACTATAGCTTAACAATAATTTGCAAATTATATTCACCAAAAAAAGAAGAATGAAGTACACTTGCATAACTCGTGAAGACTTGCCTCGAGAGAAGGAAGTTTGCAAGTGGACTAAAGTTAGGGTTATTGACTAACTGCACACTCCATTGCTTCTTGCCCTCGTCTACATCTTGGAAAACTTGACTACCTCTCGAAAAAGTTCGAATTGCCACATCTTGGAGTCTCTTTACTGAGGGTTCCTTGCAACTGAAGTGAACAATATTACCATTTGTAGCTCTGGAAGAATAAAAAAAGATGAAGTGTAAAGAAACTCATAGAAACTGACCTTCCAAGACGATGCAGTAACCTGCCAACAAAAGCTTCAGAGGAGCCAGGCCTTTTCTGCTCCAAATCAATTAGTGCATCGATCACAGAATAAGTACCAGGGCCTGGGCCTTCGGTTCTATCGCTAGCTGCCTGCATGAAATATGAGGAAAAATTTAGCTTCGATATTTTAGTTTAAATCATTTGAAATAAAAGGGAAATTTAATACTGGAAAGAATTTCAAACTGAGAGCAGTTCATTTAGGCTGCAGAAAAATAATAAATAGATCACCAAAGCATCAGCTCATGGCTTGTCCCCTACTTTGAAAAGAATAGAAGTTATAATTAAATATGAGAGATTCTGGAAAACATTTAATCAAACTTGTGGTACCGTGAATCATAATGGAAATGTTTGATAGTGAACTCTTTTAAAGAATCGGCTTAAGTGCATATTTGCTTTGTATCTCCTCCATAAATTGTTCCGGTTGAGATTTTCAATGTGTGTGCATATATCTATATAATAAAACACAAAGAAAGCTATCAACTGGCTCTCCTTCAATCCCCCCAAAATTAAAGGCCCAGATCTAACCTTACAAAACCTAGGCAGTTAAAATCGGTTTTTTGAACTAATCGGTCTAAGAGCGATCAGTGATTAATCGGTTAATCGAAAAATAATCGGGGATTAAATCAGAAAAATTATTTTATAATATATATATATATATATATATATATATATATATATATATATATATATATATATATATATATATACATACACTGAAGCCGTTGTTCGAAACAACGACTTCGTTTATTTTGAACCTAAGCCGTTGTTCCGATATTCGGAACAATGGCCTACGTTTATAACCTAAGTCGTTGTTTTGGAACAACAGCTTAGATTTATAACCTAGGCTTAAGTGGTTTGTATACCTGTTTGCACGGGATCCGTTTGCAATGGAACATTGCTATATATATATCCTCATTATGGAGCAACCCTAAATCCTAATATAAAACTATTATGAGATTATCAAATAGAAACATATAGTTATAGAAAAAAAGAAGAGAGTGCTTGGCTTGAGCTGAGTTTGGATTCTGGATGAAGGTCGGGTTGGATTTGCTGATCGGTTCCGTCAAACAAAAACAATCGGTGAGGAACAGCGCGAGCAGCAAGAGGAGGTGATGCAGCATATGCGGGCCGGGTCAAGTATGCAACTACGCAGGGGGAGCGACAGCCGGTCGGGTTTGAGTTTACTTGAGGAAGAAGAGAACCAGTTTGGGCTTGGGTTTGAAGAGAATCAGTTTGAGTTTGGGTTTGCGTGAGAAAGAAGAAGAGAGCAGTGGCATGTCAGGTTTGAATTTTGGATTGGGATTTGAATTTGGGTCGGATTGTGCCCAAATAATGCAAACGAGTATGAAAATTAAAGGAGAAGATTTAATCGGTTAATCGGCCACTTTTAATAGGCCGATTAATCACTAATCGGGCGATTATACCTGATTAAATCGCTAACTATTAAAATATTATAAATCGCTAAAAAAATAATCACTTAGCCTCCGATTAGCGATTAATCGGGAATTAATCGGGTGTAATCGGGGATTTTAACTGCTTAGTACAAAACACATTTTCCTCCCCCAAAACTCAAATTCAAATTCCCCCAAAAACAACTCATTTATTTATTTAATTATCTCTCTCTCTCTCTCTCTCTCTCTCTCTCTCTCTCTATATATATATATATATATATATGGAAACATGGACTTTTATACCCCAATTTATAGTTATTTTTCACCATATACTAATGGAAACAAGGACTTTTATTTACAACTAATTATCGTCATACTATTCAAACTTCAGCTACATAATTGTTGATTTACGGTTTACAAGACTTTTCATATGTTGTATCGTTCTGAAGACGTGCCGTAGGCACGTGACCATGGGCAAATCTAGTATATATATATAAACCTTCCGTGCACTAGCCTCCGAGTGCACTCGGCCTTCGGGCCTTCTTATCGACGAACCGAATATATGTGTTAGAATATAAATATTAAATCCTTACCTTTATCACAACTTCGGAGTTTTGGTCTATTGGTATGGATTTTTACATGGTATTTTATATATATATATATATATATATATATATATATATATAATACCGTTGCGTATAGTCCAGATCTTGGCCTTCAAACCTGCAGGAGCGTGTTAGAATATAAATATTAAAGCCTCACCCTTACTGCAACTTTGGAGTTTTAGTTTATCGATAGGGTCTTTCACATGGTATCAAAGCAACCCAGCTATGAATCTCATTGACTATGTAATTTAAATGTGGATTTTTAAAAAAAATACCGCTGTGTATAGTCCGGTCTTGGCCCAATAAGATGACCGGGGTGTGTTAGAATATAAATATTAAATACTCACTCTTGCCATAACTTTGGAGCTTTGGTCTATCTGTAGGGTCTTTCACAATAAGCACACTAAATACTTCAACCTTCCCTGCATAGACTCTTAGAGAAAGGCTCAAAAGAATCCAGCAGCATGCTTATGATTTGGACAACCAAGCCAACCAATTCGAGAAATTCTTAAGTGGTATTTTAAAGAATGGGGTGAGCATCAGCAGTTACAAAAGTCACCATTTTGCCATCTTGTTGCCTATAAGAAGGCAAGACTTGACCAAACAAAGAGCAGGATGAAAACAAGAGTTGAGTTGGGGGGAACACCCCATGTATGGATTTGCATCCATTGGCCTATATTTGCAAGCAATTCTGACTCGTATTTTTGGAGGCTGCAATTGACTTCGGAAGTTATTAGCTGTTTGTTTTAATAAACTGATGCTATCGTAATCTTCACATATGAACTGTTTACCATCAGTTGAAAGTTTAAACTGAAATTCCTTATTACGTACTTAAAAGGAAAATATTATTAACCGTTGCTCATCTCAATCAGCATGTATTTGCAGCCGTTGACCACTAGGTCACTGCTAACAAACTACATTGAAGCTACAGGACCATTTGTGAACGTGATTGTTTGAACTTTTATGGTTCAAGGATGCACAGTGGTATTACCTCTTTCAATGATGGAATGATCATTAATGATAATATAGGAGAGGATGCTGCTAGTGAACCCCGCATGCCGCCCTCGCCATCACTCACTTGTCGTGACTTCTGAACACTTCTTTGTGCATCAGAGCTACCCACAGAACTTCTTGGGTTAATGGAAAAACAGAGTATTACAAAAAAAAAAAAAAGCACAAATGACCACCTAAAAATATACTATATATTTTTAGAATATGTCAATTGGTACCTAGAAGACTTGCTAGTTGTTCGTTCTGCTGATTTAATTTCAGCCAGATCTTTACTCTGTTTGCCTGGTGGCCTTTCTCGAGCATTTCCCTTTCTTGGTCCTCCTTGAAGTGCAGCCTTAGCCTGAAAATATTTCAAGTAATTTATGATGTAACATACTGAAAATAACTACCATGAGAGAGAGAGAGAGAGAGAGAGAGAGAGATAGAGAGCCTTTGCAAGGTTCATAGCGCTATCTTCAACTTCAACTTCAAGTGTAGGAGTGGATGACTTTTCGTGAACTTTCAACTTGGATTTTGAAGATCGGGCAGTATCAGATTCATCATGTTGGCTGTGTAGAACTATAGTCCCACTTATAGGTGCATCCTCGGAAGAAGTAAATCTGCTGGCAGGCTAACAGGTAGAATTGCGAAAGAATGTCAAATTTTACTTTTGATTGCAGGTCAATTATGTCTTCTTGAAATGTAAAATTATACCTTACTACTCTGATTGCTGAATGCTGTAGACATTTGAGTCTCTCTTGGCGACCGTAACACAACAGTTCCAGATCCACTTGATAGACGATCCTGTCATATGAGCTATATCAGTAATTGTCAAAATTAAAAATGTCAACAGCATTGACAATTCACTGAGAGAGAAAGTACATCTTCAGAACTTTCGGAAGCTGACTCATCAACTCCACTGGTCGAGGAAAGCATCCGCTGGTTTTCTCTATTTGTAGATTTTCTCGTAGCATCTGGCTTCTTTTCCTTTGCTACAGCAACTGGAGGTGGCTTTACAGCACTTCGAACTGTTCCTGTCCCCTGTGCTACATCCATGTTTGTAGCCCAACCAGCAAGCGCAGAAATTTTTCCTTGACTATGTTGAAGTAAAGCAGATCAATGTTGAAGGAAAGAAGAAATAATAGATTTTTACGAGAACATATTAGGATTATCTAATACTGCACCCCCACAGAAACTGATATTTTACGTAACTCCCATAAAACTTTATTCAGATGTACTCCAAATATGAGGAAGATAGCTTACTTCACATTTAGTAACCGAGAATATTTTGAGTTTTATCTCATATAACTTTAGTTTTATGGGATAGTGTCAACATATAAAGGTTTTGAGGGGTTGTATCAAAATATAAAAATATTTGGGGTGATATGAAATGAGACACTATACCTCGACTTCATAGTTCCATCTCGCACTGCTCTAACAGTGCCAGTCCCATCATCAAGCGATCTAGTTCCATTTTTCACCGTTTCTGAATTTTCCCTTACAAATACTTTCGGACGTTCTCTGTGATTGCAAAAGGATATAATATGTGGACATAAAGGTGAAATATCACATGTCTTCAGATTATCACTATGCATTACAAAGATTATAATCCATGAATATATTTTAACATTGAAGTTTCGAATGAGCAAACAAATGATAAAACTAGGTGGTTATATAAAATAAAATAGTTCGGATTGGACTGGACCTAATTCTCTCCACAAGCCTAGGACTTTTCCTGGCAGTTCTGATAAAACGATGTTTAAGGAGTTCCTTGGCACTTGGTCTCTGAACATGTTTAAAAACATAATTAGACATAATTCCATGCTTTAAAGAAAATAAATAACACTTAGGTAAACAACAGGAAGGTCAAAGTAAACTTTAATGAACTATATTTCTGGACAAAATAAATAAACACCATAATCTTTGGGACTAATGTCATTCTATTGGACGATGAAACTAATTCATCACAAAGGAAGTTAGTTCTTGATTTACTCGAAGAGACAAGAACTATTGAGGTGTCATCCTATTAATACTACAATAGATCGCAATAGCAAGCGTACTTCTTAAGCTTCAATCCTCCCTCTTGCTCATTATCATATATTCATACATTTTTCCGTATTTCGAGCCTAGTGTATTATCTTATAAATTTAAAGAGTACAATTGATTGAGAGTTATAAACATAAAATTCTTCCCTCTCAATCCTTGTTCTCTCATTCAACAGCACTACTTCATATTATCATATTTATAAAAAAAATTGGAGAGAAAATTAAATCAGCCCTAATACTAACCACAGCAGCTATTGCAAATAATTACTAAATCACAATAAACAGTTTCATTTTTCATAAATAAATACTCTTCTAGTGCAGAACTGAAGAAAAAAATTGAAGGAATAATAAAAGATTACCTCTGCAGGAACCTTTCTTAGACACAATGAGACAAATTCTTTCATAAGTCGGGAGAAATGCTCATCAAGCTGCATGAAATAACCAAAAAAGTTGTCTTTAGAAATGACAAAATGCAGCTGTTAACTTTCACCATTATCAATGATAAGATTTCATAATGAAAGCAGAGTCATAGCAAACAAACCTGGGGAGGATTCTCCCGAGGTATCATGAATAGAACTCTCATTGGATGCATATCAGCTAGAGGAGGTTCCCCTTTTGCCATTTCTATAGCAGTTATACCTAAAGACCATATGTCGGCCTGCATCAGGAATAATCTCGCCATGAAATTAAACCACCAGGTAGAGAATATAATGATTTTCTGCTAAAAAGATTAGCATACCTTTTCGTTGTATCCTTCTGTGTTCTGAATCACCTCAGGAGCCATCCAAAAAGGGGTTCCTACAAATGTCTGTACGAAGTGCAACCAATATGTAAACGATGGAAGGGAAGCAGGAGTTTCCAGAGCTTAAGTACTTGCGTACTCCGCATGCAATTTAACCCAACCATATCGTTATGCACTGGAGCGAAATATATAACCAAATTTTGGGGAAAAAATACCTTTCTCCTAGAGATGGTCTTTGTTAATTGAGCAGACACTCCGAAGTCAGCAACCTAAAGGACAGATAGTAAGAAGCATTTCTGAGTGTTTGCTACAACGTTTGCAATCCCTGTTTCCAAGTGCTAGCCTATATATGATGATGATACTTTTAAAGTAAATTAGAAACAAACCTTAACATCACCATTCTCTGACAACAAAATATTTGCAGCTGCCAAAGATCACAGAAAATATTGAGAGAGTATACTAGATATATCGAAAGAAAAAAAAATAGGATCATGAAGTTCAAAAACAATTGATGGATACTCCACAGGATTTTGTAAATAAGTATGGCTGAACTAAAAGACATATTACAAATGAGAAACAGTAAGCACAAACAACGCAAAAATCTTTGAGTTTGACCTTTGATATCTCTGTGAATTTTCCCTTCACCGTGAAGATAATCAACTGCATGCAATAAGTCTCGCAGGATAAATGCTATGGACGTTTCATCAAGTGGAGGACCAGTTTGAAGCTACAAGAATAAACATCATATTAGATACTTAGTGTTCGTGGAGATCCATTCAAATACCAATGTCCAACTCAAGAAGATTGACATCAAGTAGACAGCCACAGTTCATAATCAAAAAATTTGGTCACATATTTGTAGATCTCTCAAAACCGAGTTCCGTACCTGGATTCACTTAAAAGTGACTGAAACCTCTAACCACTATGCCAATACGGAACTTGTGATGTGAAAATATAAAAAAAGTATATGAACTAAATATTTAATTAATGAAAACCCTTCCCGTATGAACCTGGTCCAACCAACATTGAACCTGGTTGATCCGGAGAAAAAACTGGACCAGCCATCTTTTCAGTTCAATGGTCGGTTTGGTTTTTACAACATTGCTCATGAACATGGGGAATCATATAGCTCCAATCTAAAATTTTCCTACAATTCAATGGATAATTTGTATAGAGTTTTAAAGAAAGAAATGCATAAAAATGTCAAGAGAGTTAAACTTAAAAAGAAAGCTGTTATCCAGAAAGGAATATGCAATGAAAAGAAGGTTGACATCTTATGGTAAAACCTGTTTCGGGTTTATGAGTAAATGGATGTCTCGTCAGATTAAGCATAGAAAAAGAAAAAAAAAACTAAAACATATATACTATATATAAATATAAAGAAGTTAAATATGACCATAGGCAAGCTTACTAAATCAGCAACAGAACCACCAGCCATGTACTCCATAACTATCCAGAGTTTGGTTTGATGGAGGTTTGAGCCATAGTAGTCCGTTATGTATGGAGAACGACACTGTGACAGAACTGAAATTTCCTGATGAACAGCGATTGAGCTCTTAGATAATTGGGTCTACTAGATTGAAATTGTGTATATAGATGGCCTAATTCACATGACTATACCTTTTGGATGTCCTCAATGTCATCCTCTCTAAAGAAAAACAGGAACATGCATTAGAAATATCGCCAGAAATAAAAACATTAGAAAAATGAAAGCTCAAACATTTGCTAGCAGCTTAGAATAAACATGGCTAATCAGTTTATAGAGGTACTTGGACACTATGTGCAAGCATTTAAAACCATAAATTAGTAGTCAGTAACAAGGAAATTTAAACTAATGGAAAGATACAAGGACTTAACATAGATCCATGTTTTCAAATGCCTGCTTACTAACTATATCACATTTGTTCCTTCATAAGCTTATCTTACACTAAATACACACCAGGTTGCTCATTTAAAACCACCATGTAATCCACCTAGGGACTGTGAATCATACCATATGCCTTTTCAAAATCAATGAAAATCAGATGCAAACCTATTTTAAATCACCAAATAAAGAGTTCATTGTCATTTGTCAACCTCCTTGTAAAAAAGAAATAAACTAAAATAAAATAAAATAAAATAAATCTCCAATACAATATCTGATGTTCTTCATATATGTTTCAGTTACACCCTTGTTTATTTTCTTATATATTTTTATACTCTCCCAAAATTTTATCATAACCTTGCTCTCTTGGCAGCTTACACATCTTTTTGTGTATCCATTGATCTTGTAATTGGGCACCAAAAGTAGTTCTTCCCTTATTCACATGGTACTTAATCTAATTTTATTGAGAGAAAGCTATACAAAGTCTTATTCCCCAAAGCAAGGGATCCTGCCCTTACAATCCCCCCCCCCAACCCCTAAATCTGCCCCTGGTGTGCGTGAATCTTGTTCCGGACACCTAGAGAAATATAGGTTCATGTAAATTGAATTTAGCAATATAGCCTTATTCCGCCCTTACAATTCCCCATCCCCCCAACCCCCAAATCTGCCCCTGGTGGTGCGTACGGGTGTGTGTGAATCTTGTTCCGAATCTAGAGAAATATAGGTTCATGTAAATTGAATTTAGCAAATATATAGCCTGTGGTTGAGAAATGTGCATGTGGACATAGTAAAGCATACTACATAATATCTTCATAACAGATGATTCAAAGAAATGTCAGTAACATGCTAAGAAGAATGATATAGGAATATTCTCCTGAACATTACGAGCTAAATATAAATCATAGAAGTAACTGAATAATTGGGATGACATCACAAGCACAACAATTCATGGGCTATCATTAAATCCTCCTTAACTTCTAATTTATCAGAGCACGAAAAGAATTGCTGACAAAATATCTCTTGTTCTACGATCGTCTGACAGAAAGAACACTATCATACCAAAATGGATCGATATGATATTGCATCATCAATTATGTATACAGATAATGTTGCCTAAACAGTACATTTATCAGTAAATTTGTGCATAAACTTCAATGCACTGACATCTTCGAATCTGATTGCAAAGAAATTATGGACGCTACATGCACCAACTTACAGTCTTAAACTACACAATTATGAATGGAATGGCAAGTTGGCAGCTAGTAAAATTTAACGCAATGCAACCAGGAAATTGGTAAGACTCCTATAAAACATCTCTACGGGTGTGTTCGGAGATGCAGTTATCGTAACTGGATTTCTGTAATGTTATCTCACATAACCTTAGTTATCTTAACTTTGCACCATTTGGGGCATATTTTGGAGTTGAGAAAACTGCATTCTTAGCCAAAATGGTGAGATCAATTTTACCCCCATTCTCCCAACCCCCCTCTGAACCACGATTCGGATATTTCTATATGATTCATGGTACATTCTCGATCTAGATCTCTTAAACTAACGATCCATATAAGATTTTCTCCATATCTTCAAAATGAACACCTTATTCATTACACCATGAACTCCTCTTCAAACTCCCCTCAATTAGTCATGAAGTTTAATTAGATTATCAGTCTTAAATTTAGCAATGCAGCCACTAATGCTTTTATATATTTATCTCTACACGCTCGTGCGCACGCACGCACGCATGCGCGCGCGCGCGCGCACACATACACATATACATATCACTCAAATAAGAGTCATACCCCTCTGTATCACGTGTCGCTCAAGGTAACGAACTGCGACCCAGTACCCGTCCCCCTAACCAAAGCCTACACACACATCACTCAAATAAGAGTCATACCCCTTCTGTATCACATGTCACTCAAGGTAACGAACTGCGACCCAGTATCCGTCCCCCTAACCAAAGCCTACTACGAACCTGGTAACACTGGGTGAGATAACCGTCCTCCCAAGCACTTTCTTCAAAGAAAAACCTTAGACTGCAGTGCAGATGGTTGCTAACAAAAAGTCTGCAAACCTCTACCTCCACTTAAAAAATAACTTCAACTATCCAACTTTGTGCGCAAAACACCCTAAATATTCTTCCATATTTCTTTCCTTGTTTATTTTGCTAACAATACATGTAATTATCAATGTAGAATTCGGCCACTCACGCTTCTTCCAAATCGATAACTTTGATCGCAACATCTTTGTTCATCTCCTTATCAAACCTGAAATGGGTAATCACCACAATCAATTCAAAGCCAGTTATAAATTAGCATCCAACATTGAATCAAGAAACCCTACAAATGCAAGGAATGATTAGTTACCCTTTGAATACATCCCCAAATGAGCCTCTCCCAATCAGCTCCAAGTCGCTGTAGCGCGCCTCGATGGCGGCAACCATCGACGCCGAATCCGACATCTTCTTCCTCTATTTCGTTTTCTAGGGTTTTCAGAAATGGCTTCTTAATCTCGAGATTTCGTCAAATTTTTAACTGTTGGATTTGGATGGATGCAATGAGAGAGGATTGGGATCGATACAATTTGAATGGGGAAATGGGGATTTCATTTTTTAAATGAGTTTTTTTTTTAAATAAAATTTAATTTAAGAACATTTCTTCATTAATTAAGCTTTTGAATAATTCATCGGTTGGGAAAGTTTTTTGGGAGCCCCTATTTTGACTGGAAAAATCGTTAGACGGTTTGTGTTTGTTTTTGTACACAAGCCCCTCCGCTTCAGAACTATTTTTTTTGTAAATCCACTTTGTTTCGGACGGTGATTGATCTCTTGAGGCTTTGAATGAGAATGCTGCTTTTTTTTTTTTTACTTTAAAAATATATAAAGTAAAAAAAACTTCATCTTCTTTTTAAAAGAAAAAATTCAGACATGGATAAATTACACTAAGGCTTTCTACCATTGTAGTAGTAGAGATATATATTTATTAACACGTGTTATACTAATAATTTACACGTACATTTTAATAATTTCAAAAAATAAAAATAAAAACTCTGACGTAGGAAGGATTTGAACTGGAAACCTCTTTTATATTAGTTATGTACATGCGTTGCACATGTTGATAGAATAACAAAATGACAAATGACACTAAGGCCTTCTCCCATTATAAAATAAACTAGTATCATGCACGTGCGATGCACGTGGAGGAAGAAGGGAAAAGACAAAAAAAAACCTACCAACACGTGCGCTGCACGTTTTTTTTTCGCACGTGTGGAAAATGGGGAGGGGAATGAAAAGGACCCCAAAAAAAACCTAGTATTATACATGTGCGTTGCACGTGGAAAAATGGGGAGGGGAAATGAAAAAGATAAAAAAAAAAAACAACAACATGTGCGCTGTGCGTGTTGACAAAATGACAAATGGTGACAAATGACACTAACCCCTTCTCCCATTATAATAGTAGAGATAAATTATTAGAGATTAGAGATATATTGATTAAAACGTGCATCGCACGTTGATGCGGTTTATTTCTGGGAGACGTGTGGATGCACCAGGTGTGAGTTCGGACTCGATTTGTATTGAAGGAGAAAGCTGCTCGTCTGACGACCCTTGGCTGACCGGGCGGAACCTGCGATGGGCTCGGAATGAGGCGGAGATCTGGGCTCGGATCAGAGGGTTCGGATCCGAGGTCTTGTGTACCTGCAGACGGTCCTGAAACACCGGGGTTTATCCCGGTGGCGGACCCTCCGACGATCTAGTCAGTCTCTGTGAGAGAGTAGCAATAACTAGGTGAATTTAAGTGGCAAAAGATTGATTACCTCAAAAGGTGGGTGAGGGTCTAGTATTTATAGAGAATTCCAACCGGGTTTGGATCCGCTTGGGGGCCGGGTCTGAATCCGAAAGCCCATGGGCCTGACGTGGCAGAAGGCCCAGGGAGTTTAAAGCAGACGTGGCAGTACCAGGAGTGGTATAGGGCTGACGTGGCAAAACCCTTGGTGGTATTTGGAGCTGACATGGCTGATCATGGGTCTCCTGTGCCTCTGGGAGAATCGGAGGGCCTAGGCTGTGCCAGGTCATCCCCATGCCTCGCCAGGATGGGGGGACGGCCCGTGGGGCTGTCACGGATCGGAGGCCGAAGACCATTGAGGCTCGTCGGATACGAGGAGACTAGTTCTGTGGGGGTGAACTTGAGGCTCGGCGCCGACCCTTTAGTGGTTCGAAGCCGAACGAGATTGCTGTTTTTATCATTTTTTGAGTGAGAGTCGTATTGGGTCGTGGTTGGGCCCTAAGCCATTTTTACCCCACCACACAAGCCCCCCACTCCTGCGGGGGTGTGGGAGTTAGCCGTGGAGGAGTGTTTATGGTTGTAGAAATGGGATGGTGAATCACTGGGCCTTCATGAGGAGGTTGTCCTGATGTTAGAGCGAGCCTCGAGCCGGCGAGGGTTTAAGGATCGGCAAGGGTGATGGCGAGCAGTTGAGCCTTCCTGAGAAGACTACCCTGGTGCTAGACCGGACCAGAAGCTGGCGAGGGATTACGGGTCAAGGAGGGCGATGGTGAGCGGTTGAGCCTTCCTGAGAAGACTACCCTGGTGCTAGACCGGACCTCGAGCTGGCGAGGGATTACGGGTCAAGGAGGGCGATGGTGAGCAGTTGAGCCTTCCTGAGAAGACTACCCTGGTGCTAGATCGGACCTCGAGCTGGCGAGGGATTACGGGTCAACAAGGGTGATGGCGAGCCGTTGAGCCTTCCTGAGAAGACTACCCTGGTGCCAGACCTGACCTCGAGCTGGCGAGGGATTACGGGTCGGCAAGGGCGATGGCAAGCCGTGGAGCCTTCCGGAGAAGACTACCCTGGTGCTAGACCTGACCTCGAGCTGGCGAGGGATTACTGGTCAACAAGGGTGATGGCGAGCCGTTAAGCGTTCCTGAGAAGACTACCCTGGTGTCAGACCTGACCTCGGGCTGGCGAGGGATTACGGGTCGGCAAGGGTGATGGCGAGCCGTGGAGCCTTCCTGAGAAGACTACCCTGGTGCTAGACCTGACCTCGAGCTGGCGAGGGATTACGGGTCAACAAGGGTGATGGCGAGCCGTTGGCCTTCCTGAGAAGACCACCCTAGTGCCAGACCTGACCTCGAGCTTGGCGAGGGATTACGGGTCGGCAAGGGCGATGGCGAGCCGTGGAGCCTTCCTGAGAAGACTACCCTGGTGCTAGACCTGACCTCGAGCTGGCGAGGGATTACGGGTCAACAAGGGTGATGGCGAGCCGTTGGCCTTCCTGAGAAGACCACCCTGGTGCCAGACCTGACCTCGAGCTTGGCGAGGGATTACGGGTCGGCAAGGGCGATGGCGAGCCGTGGAGCCTTCCTGAGAAGACTACCCTGGTGCTAGACCTGACCTCGAGCTGGCGAGGGATTACGGATCAACAAGGGTGATGGCGAGCCGTTAAGCCTTCCTGAGAAGACTACCCTGGTGTCAGACCTGACCTCGGGCTGGCGAGGGATTACGGGTCGGCCAGGATGATGGCGAGCCGTGGAGCCTTCCAGAGAAGACTACCCTGGTACTAGACCGGACCTCGTGCTGGCGAGGGATTACGGGTCGGCAAAGGTGAGGGCGAATTGTTGTGCCTTAGAAAGTTTGAGCGGGGTAACCCGCTGTTTTTGCGGAGCATTGAAGGCGCTCCGGGATCTGTGTGATGTTCCAATTTCCCAGGGGCCTTAAATGCGCCGCCTAATAAATGCATGGCGCATGGGCTTCCGTCGTTTGGCTTTCCCCATGTCATAAAGGCCGGCCTATGGGGGAGGCTATAAGTACCCCTCCCTCCGCAGCGGGTGTGATCACAGCAAGGGTGGTCCATTGGCCATCAGAGGTGTCTGCTCCGGCGGAAGCCTGTCTCTTGCAAAATTTTACCCCCAGTCGTGTCGGAGAGGTGGTTACTCTGCCGTCCGGATCTTCTCTTGGGTCTGATGGCTCTGATACGGCAGCCAGACCCAGGGGAGATCAGGGCGAGAGGGGAAACGACCGAAATCCGGACTGGTGGATAAGGGGCCTCGGATTGGTGGTGGCTCTGCCGTTTGGATCCTTTTTCGGGTCAGACGACCCTGACACGGTTGTTTGGCCCGAGAGAGATCCGGATGGGAGGGGCACCAACCGTATTCCGGACTTGGGGCTGAAGAGCCTCAGATAGAGGGGTCGTCTCCGATTAGGGGTTGGCCAATCTGTCTTCCGATAGGGCTCCAAGTGATGGTGGTTTCTGTCCCACCCTCGAACAGTTCGGGGTTTCGGCTGTCGAGGCTGTAAGCCCCGAGCTGCTCGGGGGTGAGAGGGGAACCGACCGAGCGCTGGAGCCCGGGGCGTCTGTCGAAGGACGGCGCCTTAAACCTTAAGTAAAATGTTTTCTCCGTCGTATACTCCATCCGAACCGACCCCTGCGTCTGGCTGCCAGCCTGGCACCTGATGACGTCAGCAGCACACGTTTTGAGGATGTGGTGCGATTTTCCAGGCGGCAGTTGTACGTCAATCGGTGAATAGTAATTGCGGAAGTCGAGGAGTCGTTCTTATCCTCTATAAGTATTCCCCCCTCTCCCCCTCTCGCCCACTTCTTTCTCGCTGCTTTCTTTCTCAAAAAATCTTCCAACCCTTCGGCGCTCGTCCTTGCAGTTTGCTGTACTAGGCTCGTCCTTCCGAAACGACCCCAGGTTAGTTGGTAAGTCTGTTTAGTTTAGGCACAGATGGATAGGGCTCAGTCCGGTTCGTCAGCGTCGACGTCTAGGGGGGAAGTGAAACCTGCCTCCAAATCGACGTCGTGGGAGGAGCCCGTGCTTGAGGAGGAGTCAGTGCACGCTGCGGAGCCTTCCGATTCAGTTTCGTGGGAGGAACCAGTAGGTGAGGGGGAGGTGGTACACAAGGTGAGGCCGTTACGCTCCCGACATCCCTTCGTAGTGGAGAGTAGCGAGTCGGAGGAAGCCAGTGATGGTTCGGACGGTATCCGTGTACTGGAGTTGTCTTCCGAGGAGGAGGGAGGCGAGGGCGACACAGTAAGGAGATCCACCATTCAGGGTGCGGGTTCGAGTTCCATGCCGACTGGTCTGGGGCCATTATCTACCCCCTTGTCGGAGCGAGCCAAGAAGAGGAAGAGGGCTCCAAGGAAGGCGGGGTCGAGGACTGGTGGTTCGATCCAGGCGCCTGTTTACCGCAATTTGATGACAGGTTCGCCCGTACAGCCGAAGCCTTTCCGTCGGTATCCCGACGACCTCTCTGATAAGGAGCTCTTCGGTGTGCAGCCCTCTTCGCCGAGTCGGAAGAGGGTGACGATGGACGCGATCCCGACTGTCTTGGAGGGCGGGGACTTGGAGGCTTTGCAGCTGGCGTACCACATAGGGCCCGGCTACGAATTGTTGTTGCCGAGCTCTACTCTGCGCCCCACCGATCCCCTTTCTGCTTGGTATTGCGTCTTCCCAGTGGACGCCTTCATCTCCGGGCTGAGGCTGCCAGTCCACCCGTTTGTTCGGGATGTGCTGAACTGGGCCTCCTTGGCGCCAATGCAGTACGGGCCGAACTCTTGGAAGCAGATTATCTGCTTTGTGCTGATGTGCGAGGAACAGAAGGTACCCCTACGGCTGAATGTGTTCCGAGCGATGTTGATGATCAGCTCGGCGGCCGAGGGTGTTTACTACATCTCTCCCCGGAGTAAGGGAAAGGTCGTTCACAGCCACCCGGACTCCATCAAGGGTTGGAAGAAAAAATATCTGGTGATCCGGAGTGAAGAGCCCTGGGACATTCCCACTCGATGGAACCACTCCAAGCCGAGCTATCAACCGCCGAGGCCGAGGGATCTGTCGGCCGAGGAGTGGGGGTTTGTCGAGCGCCTCCATCTGTCACCTAGTATTGATTGGACGAAGGTGACGGAGGCCAACCTGGCGAGCGTTGGACTGAGCCCAGCCGTTCTGTGTATGTAGTTGTTTCTTTTCTTTCGGTCCTTTCGTACTTTCTTGCTCATTGCTCTTAATGGTTTTTTCTGCAGATATGGACGAAGCATCGATCGAGGCAAAGAGGCTCGCCATGAGGAAGGAGAAGGCCGAGAAGAAGGGGGAGGCGGCGAAGAGGCCGAGGGGGTCGTCCCTAGTCATCTCGGAGGTCCAGCTCGAGCCGGGGACCAAGAGGATTCGCTCGGAGACGAGAAAGGGGGCGACTGCTTCGAAGGGCCAGGGCCTAGCGAGGGCATCCGTTCTTGACAAGGGGAAAGGTCCCTTGGTCGAGGTCGAGGAAGAGGACCCGGTGGTGGAGTTGCTGCGGCAGCGGTGGGCGCCGGACTGGTCGGTTCGGATGGGGGACTGTCTGACCGAGGAAGCCCAGGCCATTGAGGTGGTGGAGAAGTTGGCGACCCCTCGCGACCGTAAGGCGATGGAGAGCGAGCCCGTGGAGGTGGCGTTCACGCGCCTGGCGCAGGCCACCGTGCTGGTAAGTCCGTCGACCCTATCCTCCTCGTTAATTTTTCTACGGAAGTCTTTTCCTTATCTGCGCTTGTTGGTCGCAGGCTTGCGTGCAGGGGGCTAACATGAAGAACCTCTACGAGGCGTCCCTGGCACAAGAGCGAGCTCGGGCGGATAAGAGCGAGCGGGAGATGAAGGAGATGCGGATCGAGCTCGAGGGCTCGCACAAGAGGGAGCAGCAGATGAAGCTCGAGCTCGAGGCCAAGGATGCGGAGTGGGGGAAGAAGGTGGCCTCCTTGAAGAAGAAGTTCGCCAAGGAGAGGGAGGAGGTGACGAATACGGGTCAGATGATGGTGATCAAGGCCCAGGACGAATGTTATGCGAAGGCCCTCAGTCATGTGAGGCACTTCTACCCGACCATCGATCTGTCCAATTTTGAGTACGACATGGAGATCGAGGGGACATCGAAGACTCCTGGCGAAGAAGGGCCCGCTCTCGACCCGCCTGCCGACCCCCCTGTGAATCCGTCTGTCGACGCTGAGGTGGGACAATAAGTTGTATAATTTTGTCTTTCTTTTTCTCTCTCTCGACTGTATTTGCCTCCCGCGGACTGGCCACCGCATTTTTTGTAAGAAGTACCTAAATTTATAGTAAAAAAGTTTTTTGACCGGCCAAGTGTTTTGACCTCGGATATTTCTGAACCTTCTTGCGTATGTGTGTTGAGTTGGCTGGTTCTCTTGTAGGTTGCGGCTCCCCTTCCCGAGGTGGACCCCCGTCGTTCCGACGTGGCGTGGCTCCGGAGCAAAGTTGAGGCCCTGGAGGCCGCGTTGGTTTGCCACCGAAGGGGGGCTCGTGACACTGATGCGGCTTTTAACTATTATCGGAATAAGTCTGAAGCCTTAAGTGAGGAGGCGAGCCGGCTGAGGAGGGCGATGATGGATCGGGAACTCGGCGGTGTGAGCCTTGGACAGGCCGTGTCGAGTGCCTCGGTGCCGAGGCCCTCTTCTGAGAGGTTACTTCGCGATGTCTTTGTGGAGAAGGAAATGGACAAGATTATGCTGGGTGCCGCGATGTCTTTGTGGAGAAGGAAATGGACAAGATTATGCTGGGTGCCTCGATATCTTCCTCAGTGGGTCGGCAAACGGAGGGGGTTCCCTCTGTGCTGCTGCTGTTGCAGCGTATGCGACCGGATGACGCCCAGAGCTCCGTGGCTGGGGTGTCGACCGTGGCTGAGTCCAAGGACCATCATAACGAGGAGAGGGCTCCTAGTCGCTCGTTCGGAGTAATCCCGCCCTTCGTCGGACCCGAGGGGCCCTAAGATGGCGACTTCCTCTAGTTTGAGATGAGTGGAGTGGTCCTGTAATGGTCTTTGTTTGTTTTCTTAGAACAAAATAAAAGGGTATGAATAAAGAATTCTTTTCCTTCTTTGCTCCGGCTAGTAGTGTAGTGAACGATGGCGGAGGCGAGGTTCGGCTCCACCGATCCGCGAGGGATCGAAGTGAGGCCTTAGGAAGAGTCCCTAGTTTGGATTCGGATTGAGCCTACCGAGGCGTTGGGGACGATACCGGAGTGAGGACTCAGGTGCCGATCTCATTATCTGGCGTTAGGTCGGATCTTCCTAGGCGTTTGGGACGATACCGGAGTGAGGACTCAGGTGCCGATCCCATTATCCGGCGTTAGGTCGGATCTGCCGAGGCGTTTGGATTTTGACAAAAAGAGATCTCTTTCGTATAAGATAGGGAGGGCCGCTAAGACGGCCCTGTACACATGAGTGTTTACAAAAAAACATATTTACATGGCTCGATGACAGGTGTCGACTGGGATCTCCTCCCGCTCGATGACAGGTTTGGGAGCAGGGTCGTCCCTCTCAGGTTTGAATTCGACGGCGTCGAGGGGGAACACACCTCCCCCGACGGTGGTCATGTAGCACGATCGCGCTGCTTCTTGGCTGCCTCGGACGATGCCGACTCCTTGCGGGGTGGGAAATTTGAGTTTCAGATGGTAAGCCGAAGGCACCGCTTGGAGGGAGCATAGTCCGGGTCGGCCGAGTATGGCGTTGTAAGCCGCCTTGACGTTGACCACCATGAAGTCCATGGACTCGGTCCTCTTGACAGGAGCCGATCCTGCGGTAACGTCAAGGGTCACAATCCCTTCTATCACGACAGGGACGCCAGAGAACCCATGCAAGGTGTATCCGGCCGGCTTGAGTTTGCCTCTAGGTAACTTGAGATTTTCGAAGGCTTCGAGGAAAAGAATATTAACCGAGCTGCCGTTGTCGACGAGGATTCGGTGAACTTCACAATTAGCCATGTGGAGACTAATGACGAGGGCATCGCAGTAGGGTAGGCGAACGCCTTCGAGGTCCTCTCCTGAGAAGGAGACCGGCATCGGTTGCAGCTTGGGCGAGGGGTTGTCTTGGACAGCATTCACCTCTCGGATGAAGGCTTTTCGGGAAGTATTTGATTCACCTCCCATCGGCCCTCCGTGGACACAGTGCAAGATGAATGGCGTATCTGCGGCTCCCTCGGAATCGGGATCCCGACCCTGGATGCGGTTCGGAGTAGGGTTCGGAGGCGAGAGCCTCCGGTTCTTAGCATCTCGCCGATCCCGTAGGCCTTCTCGGGTAAATTCTCGGAGGTACCCTCTTGAGATGAGTTCTTCAATTTCGTCTTTCAGGGCCCGGTATTGGTCGGTTTCGTGCCCGTGATCTCTGTGGAAGCGGCAGTAGAAGCGCTGATCTCGATTCTTGTTGTTATTAGATCGGGGAGGTAGTCGGACAATGCCTTTGTCTTCGATTTCTAAGAGGATGGCGGATACGTTATGCGTCAAGGGAGTGTACCTCTCGAAGCGGGGGACCGGCGGGACCTTCTTCATGGCCCCCGCGTCCCTCGGAGCTTTCTTTGATGGTTCGACTTCTTCGGCCTTCCGCTTTCCCTTCTCGGTGGCCTCCCTGGCATCTTCGGGGTTAAGGGCCTCTTCTGCCCTAATGTATTTCTCGACCCTGTTGAGGAGGTCGGGAAAGTCGACGGGGGGTTTCTTCGCCAGAGAAGCCTTCAGCTGTCCATGACGGACGTTGTGCCGAAATGCCGCGGAGGCGACACCAGGATCAAGGGAGGAGACCGACCTTGCCTCTGCAGTAAACCTCCGGACGAACACTCTGAGGGACTCCCCCTCTATCTGTCTGAGCCCAAGTAAAGAAGCGCTGGTCCTTTCGGCCTTCCGGCTGGTGACAAAGTGGGCAAGAAAATTGCCCTCTAGCTGGTCGAAGGAGTAAATGGAGCCGGGGGTGAGCTTCGAGAACCATTCACGAGCCGGACCCCGAAGGGTGGCAGGGAAGGCTCGGCACAGCAGGGGATCCGAGGCGCTGTGAATCATCATGAGGGTTTTGAAACCCTCCATGTGATCAGCCGGATCTCCCTCGCCGTCGTAGGTCTCGAATTGAGGTGGTCGAAAATTCCTGGGTATTTCCGCTTGGAGGATGGGGGCGGAGAAAGGAGGACGGACAGGTCTGTACCCCTGAGCCGCTCATTGGCCACCGTCTCCTATGTGATCGAGGCGATCCTCCATTTCTTGGAGGCGCCTTAGGAGTATGCCGTCGTACTCTGGCTGGATTGTTGATGGGCGGGACACGCTGGTCTCGGCGTCCGACCCGGTTTGGGAATGGAGGGTTTCCTCCCTGGGGGCCCGTCGGAGAGCCCCAAGAATTTCTCTTCGGAAGTCCTGGAACTCCTTGTGAGTGACGGGGGCTCCCTCGACCCTGTTCGGTCGGTCTGAAGGTTGCCTTCCGACGCGGCTGAGCGCTGGCCTCCGTCCCTCGGGCGGCGGTCTTGGATGGTTCGGGGCCGGGTTGGAAGCGGCCCTTTCCCTGCTGAGGGTAATCTGCCGGTTGACGATTATCCCTCGTAGGTCGGGCTGGACTTGATGGGTGACGCTCCTTTGGGACCCCTGATGGGGAGCCCTGTGTTTTGAAATGCGTGGCCCGGCGTTAGCAGTTGGCGGTGGCGAATCCCGTCGGTTGACGGAGGAAGCGGCCCCCTTGCCCTTGGAGGCCATGAGAGTTCGGCTGTCGAGGTCCCTTGATGGTCTGGCTCGGGTCGGCTTCTGGAGCAGTGGTTCCCACAGACGGCGCCAACCTGATGCGGTTTATTTCTGGGAGACGTGTGGATGCACCAAGTGTGAGTTCGGACTCGATTTGTATTGAAGGAGAAAGCTGCTCGTCTGACGACCCTTGGCTGACCGGGCGGAACCTGCGACGGGCTCGGAATGAGGTGGAGATCTGGGCTCGGATCAGAGGGTTCGGATCCGAGGTCTTGTGTACCTGTCGACGGTCCTGAAACACCGGGGTTTATCCCGGTGGCGGACCCTCCGACGATCTAGTCAGTCTCTGTGAGAGAGTAGCAATAACTAGGTGAATTTAAGTGGCAAAAGATTGATTACCTCAAAAGGTGGGTGAGGGTCTAGTATTTATAGAGAATTCCAACCGGGTTTGGATCCGCTTGGGGGCCGGGTCTGAATCCGAAAGCCCATGGGCCTGACGTGGCAGAAGGCCCAGGGGGTTTAGGACAGACGTGGCAGTACCAGGAGTGGTATAGGGCTGACGTGGCAAAACCCTTGGTGGTATTTGGAGCTGACATGGCTGATCATGGGTCTCCTGTGCCTCTGGGAGAATCGGAGGGCCTAGGCTGTGCCAGGTCATCCCCATGCCTCGCCAGGATGGGGGGACGGCCCGTGGGGCTGTCACGGATCGGAGGCCGAGGACCATTGAGGCTCGTCGGATACGAGGAGACTAGTTCTGTGGGGGTGAACTTGAGGCTCGGTGCCGACCCTTTAGTGGTTCGAAGCCGAACGAGATTGCTGTTTTTATCATTTTTTGAGTGAGAGTCGTATTGGGTCCTGGTTGGGCCCCAAGCCATTTTTACCCCACCACACACGTGTTAAATACCAGTATGCAATAATGACGATTAGACTAGCTAAGACGGCGGACTAATTCCTCTCTTTTGGCCGAGGGATTTCGTATCCCTTCGCTTATTCCAAATATAGAAAATAATAACAATTAAATAAAACAGACAAGCATATACTTTCGAGAACAACTTTAATCTCCATATGCCCTCTTGTATAAAATTTATACCAAAATATTTATTTTTATGAATGTTTATATGACTGTTACTGTTGACATACAATGCCTTCCCCTGTAATATAACATTACAAACACTCCTTACAGAAAAAATAAATAAATAAACATTACAACAATCTCATAACAGATTATGCTACCAATTGTTCAGCCACTTCAACAGACTTTTTTTTCCCATGACTCAAAATAGACTGTTATTCAATCACTTCTTAGAATGTCACCATTAAAGACATTCAAAGCAGCAACTTCATTCAACAACAAGAATTTATGCTATATGTTAATAAGTTTGTAGACGTTCTTCTATAAAACTATGTAGGTCATAGTTTACTGGGAAATCTGCCTATAGACTGCTGCTTTTGATTTTTGAAAGGAGTGAATTCTGTTTGCTTTTCAGCTAGAAATTGGGAAAATCGGGATCCTTTTGCTTCATTGCCATTCTTCTCTGATGGAGACTGCAGCGGTGTCGGAGGAGTCAATGCCCATACTGAAGACAGAAGCTCATTTGGATTGTCCAGAGCCTCTAAGATCGATAAGTCCTGTTTGTCTGGAGGTTTAGAAAAAAAGAAAAAAAGAAAAAAAAAATCAATAAGATGCAACAATCATCAGAAAGAAATATTAGGTAATAGCGATGCTTGAGAATTTTTTATAAAAAAAGAAAATCACAAAAAAATTAGCAGCACCTGAAAACTTGAAGAAAGGTTCCAAAGCTGTAGCGGGGATGCTGAAATTAAGATGTGGTATAATAGTTCCTCCACCATGTCGTGCATTGCTGAAACCACAGAAAAAATTTCTCAGCAAAGAAAATTATTCACCTGTAGTAAAATCTATGCATGTAAAATAATTCTAGTTGACAAGTTCATAGCAGTGGTAAGTAAATATGATAGAAGTAAAAAAGAATGAAACTGCTATTTGTTAAACAAAAGGAGGTCATGAAGAAACCAAATTGCCAACTTGAGCATGATCTGGTTTATTCAAGTATTCATGTTTATGCCAGAGAATACGGAGTAAATTCTAAATTCAGTAGTAAAATGCACCTTGTCACAAGTCCAATCAAACGGCCATCTGAATTGACAACAGCACCCCCACTGGCTCCTGGATGAATAGCCGCAGTTGTTTGAAGCATTACCGGTGTCTTTCTTTCATCATTATCCACTACCCTCGATTCATGAAGGTGGATAACATTTGCTAAAACTCCAGATGAAATAGATGGAGACATGCCTGCATTCAGGATAAATTATTATTATTATCTTACACATTAGGTTAAAAAAGAACCAACAGCAACCTCAAAAGACCGAAATTAGATTCTTCTCACCAGAACGAGGCCCTAGAAGTCCGTGTCCAATAACATGAACAGTTGAACCAACGGCCGGGCAGACAAATTCTGGAGTTATGGGGCAAATTTTGTCAGGAACAGATTCAATTTGAAGCAATGCAACATCCCATGGCCCTTTAGAAATATAAACCACTCTAGCAGCAAACAGTATTGGCTTCCCCATATGATACAACCGAACTGAAATTCTTCTATAGCTTCTGTAATTTGAATTCGACAGTGATGAATCATCAGCACTTTCCAACCGAGATGGGGACAAAATGAAGCTTTTCCCCTCTTGAGGATTTTCTTTTTGCTGTGAAACAAAATTTTCTAGTTTGAGAGATACAGGAGTGGTTTTCTCCTTCATATGCACAAGAGACCGTCTTTCAAATCTTGACGGTTCCAAGACATGAGCATTTGTGAGTATAAGGCCATGGCTGTTGAGTACAATACCAGATGCCCAAGACCCATCGCCTACTGTAACGAGAGCAATTGAAGATATCGCCTTTTCTAATGAGTGTGAGTCACTGGGAGTCACAGCAATTAGTTCACCACAGACTCTTTGAGCTTCATTCTTCAATTCATTACTCTGGGCAGTAGCTATTGCATCCCAAGATATCACAAGCTGTTATCTATATTTCTTAATATGTATCCAAGTAAAAAGGAAACTAAAGAAGTCCAGATAGATCATCTGTTACCTGGATTTCTGCAGTTGTCCCTCTTTGCTTTAAAGGTCTAGTTAGTATACCAGTAAGAGAGCCGTGTTTGTCAAAAACTGGGGCCCCTTCCATTCCTGATACATAAAATATCTAATTTAAATAATGAACCTCCAATATGATGCAAGAAGAAACATAGGGAACAGTTTCATTTTCTTATACCAGGAAGGCCATGGATGTCAGCCATCAATAACGAGTTATGATCAGAACTAGCAGGGCAGATGTTTGCTACAGTTCCTACAGAGATGCTGAATTAAAAAGAGAAATTATTATACCATTTCAGACAGTAGATATCATGGCGCCTCATGCATGCTAATGTGAAGGCTTGGGGAGAATTTAATTCTCTGATTGAGCTCCATTAAGTTGCTTCATATACATATAAATAAAATACATACCTAACACCTAGTAAGATTTTTTTTTAAAAACATTAGCAATTCAACTCAAAAGCTTGAGCGTACAGTCTGCTATCTGAAATATCTGTCCCGGATTTCCATCAGGAAATTGACCCTATATGCACATAATGGTTCGACCAACAGTTCATGAACCATTTGCACCTTTATGTTCGCTGTAACTAAACATCTGCTAGGTGAATTCACACATTCAATGATACAATGAAAGTGGAATTTAAAAGAAAAACATCAGTTATAACTTCAACAATTAATTCTACTTTTCAAGGTCATATGAAAATCTGGAAAGAGGGCCTCAGACTTATAGGAGGACATTTCCCTCGTATACAGTGGTTATAGCTGTACACACGCAGTGGAACTCTATAGAGGCAATCCACGCCCGTTCATCATGTTTCTTATGTCATAAGACACGTGTGTACAAAAAATAAACTCATTTGGAGGCTTCTCTAACCCATGCATCGGATGGTGTCAATTGTAATATTACGGAAAAACCGTTAATTTTGCAACCACTTGGAACATTACAAGAAACATCCAAACAACTTGATTTCTCATACACATATATTATGATATACAAATTAACGTAAACAGTGTCGATCGTCCCATCGTGTGAGTACAACTACTCTATATGAGGAAATCACCTCATATAAGTAGTAAGAGGTACCCTTTACTCAGAATCTACTTACTACGGAAATAAATAATTATCATTTGGTATGAGAAGGAATATATTGAAAGAGGACATCAAAGTGTAGGTAAAAAGATGCAGACTATTTGAAGAGATGTAGGGAAATGGTCACATGGAGCATTTAATGATGTTCACTAATTCTCAATATCTATCCTTGGAATGAATAGAAGAACGTGTAATGCACATGTCGGTTGACTTCGCACACAATTGAAATGCAGGTAGCTTCACTCTAGTTATTATAGTAATAAAAGATGTTACCGCATATTATTGCATATAAAGCTACACTAAGAGCATCCACAGTGGTTTTTTATAATTGGCAAATTGCCATTTTATAAGAAACGGATGTCTGCACTGATTTTGTATTTTGCCATTTTATAGCAAATTTGCTATACTGGTTTTTCATATATGAGAAACGAAATACCAATTCTCAAATTATAAAGGACGGTATATCATATACCGTCGCTCCAATTTTAAGATTTTTTAATCGAGTGAGACGGCAAAACATATACCGTCTAAAAATTTTATTTTTTTTATTTTTTTAAAAAAGGGTCGGACGGGGAAACATACCCCATCCGGGAGAAGATACCCCGTCCTTCCCTTTTATTTATTTATCTTTTTTTAAAACTCCTCAGACGGGGAAACATACCCCGTCCGGGAGAAGATACCCCCCGTCCAAGAATAAATAATTTTTTTTTTTTTTTGGGTTTTTTTTGTTTCCCAAATTGCCCTTCAACGTCTCTCTACCGCTCTCTTCAACGTTTCTTTTTTCAAATCTCAACGGCTATAATTTGACAACGTCCATCAAAAAATCAGTATAAATAAGACACATTCCTGATACAATAGGGTGTACAAAATTCACAGCAAAATTCATAAACAAGCAAACTAGTCTTCCTACAGAGACCGAAAGCTAATCCTGAGAAAAATTTTCCAACAACAATGGCAGCTCCAACCAGGGGATCAAGAGGGAGAGCCTATACAACAAGTGAAGATGTTATTCTTTCACAGAGTTGGATAGCAACTAGTCAAGATCCAACAGTTGGTGTGGACTAATCGGGTAGCCAATTTTGGGATCGTATATTCAACACCTTCAAAGCAATTTTAGGTATTCCGACGGATCGAACGTCGGCATCGCTTAGTAGTAGATTTCACATTATTTCCAAAGATGTGTCTCTATTTGTTGCTAAATTTGCGAGTGTTACAAACAGAGCAGCGAGCGGAACCACGGAGGCTGACAAGGTATATTTATTTTAATCTTATATTTATTGTTTTTTTGAATGCATTGTTAGAGTTTTTAATGAGTGTTGATTTTTTTTTCTTTTTTCAAGATACGGGAAGCAAGAACCGAATACATGCAATCTACTGGAAAAACTTTCCGATTTGAAGAATGTTATCAATTACTAAAAGATTTACCCAAATTCTCTATACGTACGACTACTGTCTTCGAGTATGGCATTGGAATACAATCATCTGATGTTGGTAGCAGTTAACGTACGCCTCTAAATGTTGACTCTCCTAACTCCGACGTAGCGGCGGGAGGTGAATCCTCTACACCACTGTCCCGGCCACTCAGACGCCTAGGAAGCACGGATACTTGCAATTGGCTGACGTACCCGTGTCGGGTACGTATCGGGTGCCGATACTCCTTGGTAATGCATTTTTCGCAACTTTTAGACACAATTATATTTAGATAAAGGCATAGGGTTCTAGAGTAATTTCAAAAGTCTGTTGTTTACAATTATGTTCAAACACAAAACAAAGTCTACACAAAGATTTGATAGTTAGATTATCATTACTTTTCTCCAAAATACTCATAATTATAATGTATTCTTATAGTTCTATGAAATTGTTTAAATATTTGCATTTTTAACAAGAAAATATTTTTATATCAATAAATATATGTAAATTATTTATATTTAACGTACCCACCGACACACCCGTATCTTACTTTTTTGTAAAATCACGTATCCCCGTACCCGTGTCGTGTCGTACTCGCACCCCGTACCCGTATCCGTGCTTCATAGCCGGACGCAAAGCAGAAAAAAGGAAAGCGAAAAATAAAGCCGATGGTACTGACGAGGCTATGCTTGAAGAGACGAGAAGATTTAACTCCTGCTATATTGAGACACAAGGACGTATATTAGAAGCGACGCAATTGAAACTTGCTTTGAAAAAAAAAGACCAGGATATGAAAGAGCAAGCGGAGGAAGATCGAATAATGGGGTTGGATCTGACTAAATATCCTGATGAGCAACGTTATTATTTTATTTGTAGACAACGTCAAATCATGGAAAAAAGAGGTTTCATTAGGGATTAAAATGTAAGGCTATTTATTTCTGTAAAAGTTTGAAGAAGTAAACAAATTGTATCGTCAATTTTACATTAAAACCTGCTTCATATTTTACTTTCGACGTATTAAGTTTTAATTTTAATGTATTAAATAGGGAGTTTCATGTGTACACATCAATTATAACAATTTTACTAGCATGCAATTCAAAACAGTATGAAATATAACCTTTCCATCATGCAAAGTACGAAATATATAATTTCAATAGACATTCAAGTTACTATCATTGTCGAGACAAAATAAAAAGGGACCATTCATAATAAGGAAAATTACAAGTCTAAATAAACAATTCAGAAAGTATTACATTTTATCAATCGGCTTCCCCAAATTCGTTCCAAATATGGTCAACCAAATCTTGTCGAAGCGCATGATGCCGCTGTCGATCATGTAAAACAACGCTTCATGCCAAGCGAGTTGTCTGTTCTGTTGGAGAAGTTGTAAGGTGTTACGAATGTAGTTGATGAATTTTGTTCGTAGTCATAATCATGTATACCTTCGTCTCTTTCATCCTCCACAATCATATTATGTAAAATAATACAAGTCTTCATTATATAGAAGAGACTTTCTGCATCCCACATTCGAGCTAGCCCTTTTACGATCGCAAACCTAGCTTGTAAAACTCCGAATGCTCGTTCAACGTCTTTACGTGCACCTTCTTGCATTTGAGCAATTTTTTTCTTTTTTTGTGTCTCAGGTGCAGTGTAGGTTTTGACTATAGTAGCCAATGGGGGGTAGATTCCATCTGCCAAATAGTACCCCATCTGCACAAATGAAGGGGTTCACGTGGAATCCTCCGAACCATCTGTCTGCCGCGATGTGGAAGGGCGATGCCTCGATATCGATCGCCTTCCTGTTGTTGCTATCGAAGGAACTGAATCTCGTAGCACCATTTTTTCAATAATAAATTTTCGCAGTAGACAATTATTTCTTGATATTTCCTGGCATTGTCTGTACAGCTCCTCCTACAAATAAAGTAGAAATATATAAATAAACAAAATCAACATAAACCAGCTACAGATTCTGACAAATTGACTCATATTCTTACGTATGATTGATCACCGCACAGTTGAAACTCAAAAGTATCCTGACTAAGATTTTCTGTTATTGTACCGCCCGTGAATATGGGTGCTTCAACTAAGGGCTGACCAAAAAAGGTTGGTCTCTCAAACACCGGTTGTGCTATATATTGTGTGGGCATATAATAAGGATGTGCTGGATATGGCAAATGGGTTGATGGATCGCTGCAACCAGCTGCTCCTATGAAATCAACGTTAGCACCATGCGACAGATTAGGCATAATAGGACCAATTGAAACCTTCGCCCAATACTGATCATATACCCTTTGTGGAACAAGAGAGACCAGTCTAGAAGCATCAATCGGCGCACAAAACTCATGTGCTTTCATTCTAGACATGGTCTTAGGAGGATTTGATGGGATAGCACTAACCCCATTTACTTGCCGGTAACATCAGTCACCGAGGTACCAGACACCCTACATTTAAACTATAATTAGCGCTAACAAAAATAAGTAAAGTAAGTATTAATTGAATAACTGTATATATTATTACCTGACTACCATATTGGAAGATACAGCGGTTGCAGGATAAGATCATCGCACATTGAACATCATACTCGTTTTCATATTTGGTTCCATCATAGGGTTGCCATATAATAGATGCTGATGATCTCATCTCTAGCTGACTCCGGGCCATGGATATATTGTAACGTATCAGATCACAACTTGTTTGATCCAAATTACTGCGATTCCAACGTGATATTTTTGGTCGAATATCCGCATTTTGCAAATGGACTGCAAAGTTTACGGTTCGATCACACATTGGTGTACAAATACTTGTGTATTCATATGCCCAGTACTGAAACAAACACATATAATAATAGGTGACAGATTAAAAATTGGAACATTATTATTTTGAATTTTAAATATTGTAACAAAATAAAGAACATTATTTATTAAGATTACCTCTAGTACTTACCACGGGCCGTTAAATGCTTTCAATTTAAGTCGGCTACAAGCATCCAAAGACATATATAGCAATGCCAAAGATGGACTACCCCAATCATACGTACCAACAACATTCAAATCTTCGAATGCAGTAAGGAAACCACATCTCACTACACCGGACGCATTGGGCAGAAGAAACTCACCCACAAAATACATGAAGAAAGCTCTGCCAACTTTCATTGCCACTACAGGATCGGCTATAGCTGCATCTATCCAATCCTTCACAAAATACTTCTTTAGGAAAGAGATACATATACCGTGAGATTTCCAATCTTCCGGTGTAATTTTTGGAAAGAAACTACACTGGACAACCTCAAAGGGATATGCATCGTCGTTACATGGCGGCAACTCACCGATTCCAATAGATAAACCCGTTAGCATTGCCCAGTCTAACGGGGTAAATCCCAACTCACCGCCAAGAAGGTGAAAAGTGTGAGTCGTATCCCACCATCTCTCAACCAAAGCCTCAACAAGACGTGCAGACGACTTCTCTGTATCAATAGTAAAAAAAGGGGACCAACCGGCATTGTCGATGAGCTGCTTTATTATAGGAACATTACAAACTACCTTATAGGCTTTAATCGGTCCCTTCCAATTTCCTCTGAAATTAACAAATCCACCTATAGGTTCATCCGTAATCAGTTTGCAAATGTGCCGTCCCGTCCATCATCGAAAACTCTTACCCACTGTGATGGATCGCTGGCATTGATAGGCGCAGTTGTATCTTCTTCGCTTCTGTTTTTTGACGGTGCGGACTGTGTTGATGCGGACTCCGACCAACGCCTTGATTTAATATTCCCAATAAATCGCTTGATTGAAGAAGACATTGCAAATTTTATGTATCTTGATTACAATAAGAGTTAAGAAATTTGAAGAGGGAAAGAGAATAGCCGAGAGCAACTAAAATTTTTTTGCCCAGAAGAATGCCGAGAGCATGAGTGTCTTCAATCCATAGTCTAGTATCCAATTTATAGTGTTCTTTGAATATCAAAGGAGGGGGTAATTTGGTCTTTTAATACCAAAAGGAGGGAGCAAAATCATTTGTTCTTTGCCAAAACCACTCCACGCCAACAAATAAATGGGATAACTTTAGTAAAAGTGAACCGGAATTTAAGGACGGGATATCTTATCCCGTCTGACTATTTCATCCAATTTTATTTATTTTTTTTTTTATTTTTTTTTGGGACGGGGAATGTTTCCCCGTCTCTCCCTTCTTAAAAAAAAAATTTACGAGACGGTATAACATATACCGTCCCGCGTTTTTTACAAATAAATAACGTAGGGACGGGATATGTTATCCCGTCTCTAACTTTTATTTTTTGCCACGCACGCAAATGAGAAAAATATAACAAACCACCACTGCACGATCCTCCCCCATATGCTATTACTGTAGCTGCCATATAATAGAATATGAGAAATACGTGGATGCTCTAAGAGGATGAGCCAATCAAAATTTGATAGTTTGTTCAGCCAGCAAAACAATTGTTAAACCAGCTTAAGGCTATAGAAATAGTCTGAAAGGGCATCATTTGTTTATGATGAGTTACTAGTTAACAACTATTACCTAAATCTTGAATAAATACTTTGCTTGAGACCATAGATTGTATTTGAAAATTGTTGGCCTTATCATGTTTTTTTTTTTCTTTATACGTAAGTGCCTTGAACCAATCATGATAGTTTTTCTTCTTTCCTCGTATTAATTGAAGTTATGTAGGTTTCCAAATTCTTTTGTTGCTATTTCCAGCTTGTAATTTCTATACAGTTTGGCACTTCAACAGCTACAATAACTTAATTTTAATCAGCAAGACATTTTCCATTAAGTAATTTATATGAATCCTTAATCTTCTTCTTGTGGAGTTTTTCCATTATTCATATGGTTCCAAAGATACGGAATCATAAAAATGATTTAAGTGCAATAACCACCCCAAGTGCCATTTTTACCCAAGGTTTCACCACATTGGGTCTTGCAAGCGAAATGCTTCAATCAGTAATATTAGTACCTGCTCTACAATCTCAGTGGTTAATGATGCACGTAAGGATGATGTTATTGAGCTATGCAGCTCTTTTATGTGGATCATTATTATCAGTCGTTTTTCTAGTCATTACATTTCGAAGAAAAAAAAACACAGATATTTTTTTTAAAGCAAAATTTTCTTACGTAAGTCTTTTTTTTTTTTACAAATACTTAAATAAAAAAGAACGTGATTTTAAAGACATTCCTTTTCTTTCATTTCAAATTATTACAAATATCCCAAAATACCTGAAGCTCTTTAATTTATAAGATATAAATTTATATCATTCTGTCGATAGTAAAAGAAGTGTGGCACACCTACATAGACAAAAAGATAATTACCTGTTATAAAAATGCAAAGGAGACAGCACTCCAAAGGGAGAGCCTACGACTAGAAGAAAATCTCCTCGCTTTTGATCTTTCGATATATTTAAGTCGTCCTGTAAAAATCAAAACAATAAATATCCATGATGACATTTCGAAAAATGCACTAGTAACTCCACTAACAGACGAATTTTACATTGTGGCAGTTTCTGCACTGGTTCTGCACTGGTTTATGTGCAGGTATGCGTTTAGCGAAGTTCCAATTTTTTGAAAGTGAAGTCTTACCTTGATATCTACTGGTGAAACACCAAGAATAGCAATTCTTGTGGCCGATTTTGCCATGACAGTGGGGTTATTTGCATCATCTGATGATAAGCTCCTAAACGGCATACCTGAAAACCTCAACTCACTCCCAACCTGACAGAAAATGAAGTAATAATCACTTGCAAATATTTAACCAAAACATCTTTAATTTGTTGAATAAAACAAAACCCAGAAAAGAGTAGCTGAACTCATACACACTTAAATGGATTTGGAAACAACAAAAAAAACTGAATGTTGGAACTCGGAAGACTATTTCGGTAAGGGATTGAAAAGGGCGGCCAGGAAAGCATCAATACTGACTTAAAAGTTAAGTATGAAGAAAATGCAGTAAAAATATTCTCAGTCACACAGTAATCCGGGCTGACTGCCTTTTCCATGACAAGCACAGAATCCTACGTTCTCTTCTTCATGTAGTTATTGTTTGTTCTTTCTGCCACCATACATATATTATCCAAACACTATTTCCAACCACTTAGAAGATTAACACCTTATAAGAAGAAACACACACTTCAAGAGGCCACCATAGGTTCCAAAACAGGTTCATATATCAGAAAGGTAATTATGAGACTTTTAACCCTAGTAATATACCCTATCCATCACCCCTCATTTTATGAACCCCAGCCCAGAGTTGTTGTGCCTGTCATAGATAAACCCAGAAAAGTATTTTTAAGTGGAAAAATCATATATAATGATGAATCTGTAGCTGGACGGCTTCACCTGTCTATGGGAGCCACGACCTCCGGTACTAGAATCATCACCCAGAGGTGGCAAAGACCATCCAACCTCCCATGAAGCTTGCTGATATCGATCACCTTGAGCTCCAAACAATGACATGAGAGCATCAGAAGATGGAGGGAGATCTACCTAACAAAGATTCAAATTTGTTTAAGAATTTAATAAAGCAACCATGGTAGAATATATATAACATGAGTTATTTTTCTGATAAATTTTTTAGGAAAGTCGACATTGGCATTAGCAGCTATTTAAACATTTCAATACGTACAGAAAGTAAATGTACAATTGGTAAGAGATGGAACATTGCACAGGACAAACCAAGAAATCCAGATGTTGTGTCAGAGCATTGGTCACAAATTTTTAAAGAACTCCTATATAAAAAATTAACTAACATGAATGAATTCTGAAAAACTATTAAGGTGGACAACAAATGCCAAATTAAGGAAATAAAATGAACTTATCACACTGATCAAGAAGTTATGAAATTTGTTTTGAATTATAATATGGACTCAATGTCTCTAGAAGCCATGTCTAAGAAACAGAGTAGAACAAGCTTGCCTACATAGCATTGTCTCAAATATCGACTGATACCGAGAGGACATAACAGATCAAAATACATAATATATCAAAATATTGCCTAACTATACTTCTGCTATGTCCGATATACCAATTAATCAGAGACAACCACTGACCCTGATACTGAATTTTCGAACCATGTTATATAATTTGTTTGTTCCCTTCTAGATGCTCCACCATTGCTCTTCTGATTAGCAAAATTTGCTCATTTACATATTAACAATGAGTTTCTTTTTCCTAGGAATTAAGCAACAATTTTAGAGTATTGACACTTAAGCAGATCTCCTTTGTTTTCACAATATCAATACTAAGTACCTTCTAGTTGCCCATTCTAAATATAAAGATTCTATTGTACGAAAACTGATCATCACAGAGTACAGTAGTTTAGTCTAACATATGAGAGGGCCCATCAGAAGAAAGGAAAAAAGGATTGGCTATTTTTGTTGGACACACGAAAAGCACGCAAGGTTAACTGATACAAAGGAAAAATAGTCATATCACCAAAAAAAATAAGGACCTACCAGTGCCAACAGTTGAGAAGAAACCCAATAAGGAATTGTATTAGCATCGCTATGGTTGTTCCCTTCTTTTCTTCCCTACAAACAAATTTAAAAGATACAGATAAGATATATTTTCTACTCATTTCATCTCTAAACCATATTTATGTCGTTGTCCATTTATCAAAATATCTACCTCTATAAGGACATCAATACAGGCACCAGGAATTAATTTTGGGGAAAATTCCTGCAAAAAAATCAAACATGAGGTTTCAATAGCCAGACCATGTTTCTTTAACTGACAATATTCTACAACTAAAAATTGAAGTAGGGGAAAAGTTACGAGATTGGACAGAGCATTATCACAAAGAACTATAGCAGTAAATATCAACCTTGGTCGGATTATCTCTATGCTGAGCTGTCAAGAAAGGCTCAATCACAGAAGCCACGGTGACAACAAGGGTGCCTGTGTGATGATGAATACTTGATATGTGCTCCAAAATTTGAGGGGGCTCTCTTAAAGAGCCTGGAGGTAGTAGAAGCCCAGATGCAGAAAGAGAGGTGTTCCCGGACCTGAACTAAAGTAATTCTAGCCATCAAAGGTAAAAAAGACCTATAAAGTTCAGATTTTTATGAATTAAGATCCAAAAAAAAGTTCACATTGTCATAAGAAAATAATTTATATATGTTATGAATTAAGACCAAAAAGTCATCCAAAGTTCAGATTTTTCAAACCATAATAAACCAATTAACTATGATTGGCAGATATAGGCTTAAACCTGTAAGTAAAATAATGAATGATTAGACCTGTTTCATTAGAGTCATAAGGTCAAAGTGTCGAGTTTGTCATCAGATAAAACCTTCAATTCAAATCTCAGCAATATAAATATAATATGCTAGCAATGCAAGGACATAGTAATTATACAGTATTGTTAAATTGGTATGACTATGTCTAGTTTAGAGTTTACTTTAGGATAGGCCGCAATTAGAAATGCGGCTTAGGTACAAACAAACTCACAGTTCAGAATTGTGGCATGCCGTAGTTTCGAATTGTGGCATACGCAATTCGGAATAGCCAGTTTGTTTCCACTTAGGCTGCAATGGGAATTTGTGACTTCTACCCTAAGAGTCCTTCCTCATGTGGATTTAGTTTCAATCACACCTCAGAATACGATATACCTAGTTTCAAAAGAGGCTTAGTTTGGGAATTAAATGGTCACATCCTTTGCTTATATATATATATATATATATATATATATATATATATATATATATATATATATATATATATATATATATATATATATATATATATATATATATATGGAAATCTTCAGTTGCAAAGGGGGGTTGGTGCGAACTACATGCAAACGAACTGTTTCCACTATCCCCAATAGCGGCAGCCTCATGCGGCTATTGGGAATAACAGCATCATCTGCACTGTTGCTGCTAATGGGGTAGCAGCATCAGTTTGTTCGCACGCACTTTGCACCAACCCCCGTTCGCAACCGAAGACACCCCTATATATATATATATATATATATATATATATATATATATAGAGAGAGAGAGAGGGGGGGGGGGGGGGGGGGGGATCCACTAAGGCTCTACCTCACATCATCTTATTTTGAGGCCCTCCATAGTACGAACCCCAAATGAAAAATCCAAACCGCTCATCTTGTTGTACATGCCCAAGATAGCCCAAGGGTGTAAAAACAAGTTATTTGACACTCACTTTCCCATCCATCATTTCGTTAGAAAAACAAAGAATTTGAAGACATACAATTTTGTCAAGTTGTTCAACATAAACAAATGAACTTCAAATAACTTGATTTACACACTTAGCCGACCTATGGCATGTAGAACAATATAAATGGTTCGGATTTCACATGAGGGTTTTGTTTCAATGGGGTCACATATGAGTTTTAAGATGTCTCATATGAATTCAATGAGAATCCATGCCATTAGATCTACACCTTAAGAAATAAGCATGTGCAAAATTTCGATTGAATTCAATGAGATTTTAACCATATATCATGCCACAAAAAATTGACATTTTATAAACGGTCAAAAATTACTCTACTTTTAAGTTGCATGGTGAGTGGTTAAAACTCGTCGAAATGAGTTTAAATTATACACAGTTTTTATGATGTAAACCACATTTAACAATTCGAATTTTCATTTTGGATGGTCAAATATAGTTTTGAGTTGTCTCCCTATCTAAGTTAGCTAGGGACACTATATATATATATAAAGGAAAATCTTCGGATGCGAACGGATTTGTGCGAACAATAATTGTTGTCGCTATTCCCAATAGCAGCAACAGTTCGCACGCAGTTTGTTCGCAACCGAAGGATGCCTCTCTCTCTCTCTCTCTCTCTCTCTCTCTCTCTCTCTCTATATATATATATATATATATATAGGGAAATGCTCAGTTGAAAACGGGTTTGTTTTCACGGGTTTGGAAAACAGCGATCTAAGCCATCGGATCGATCATGATCGCGATCAGCGGCTCAGATCGAGCCCGCCCATCACCCTATATGACTTAAGTGGCGGAGGGTTATTTTGGGAATTTCGTCCCAAATAACTCTTCGCCTAATTCGTTTTGAAAAAAATAATATAACCTAGGCCGTTATTGGGAACAACGACCTAGGTTATAAAAAATTGAATCATAGGCCGTTGTTTGGAACAACGGCCTTGTTTTCAATATTTATAACCTAGGCCGTTGTTCCCAACAACGGCCTAGGCTATAAAATTTCTATAAATTTTTATAGAAATTTTATAACCTAGGCCGTTGTTCCCAACAACGGTCTAGGTTATAAATATTGAAAACAAGGCCGTTGTTCCAAACAACGGCCTATGATTCAATTTTTTATAACCTAGGTCGTTGTTCCCAACAACGGCCTTGGTTATATTACTTTTTTTAGAATCTGTTCGGCGAAGAGTTATTTGGGACGAAATTTCCAAAATAACCCTCTGCTCAACAATTGAAACGGGTTATGGGGAGGCAGATCTGAGCCGTTGATCACGATCATGATCGATCCGATGGCTCAGATCGCTGTTTTCCAAACCCGTGAAAACAAACCCGTTTTCAACTGAGCATTTCCCATATATATATATATATATATATATATATATATATATATATATATATATATATCATGAAGTTTTTGACAAATTTTATCCATGCATTAAGGGGTTTTATTTGTTATATTGCCTAAAACCGTTCATTTTGCAACGACTTGTTGCATGGACAAATAACATTCAAAACTCATGATATTTCAACCTCCTATGTTTTGTGATATGTTGATTCCTTTGAATGATGTGGATCATGCATTTGAAAGGAGAAAATATGCGAAACAAGTTTTCCCTTATTTCACTTATATATATATATATATATATATATATATATATATATAGGAAAATCTTCCATTGAGCACTCATTTCCATGAGCACTCGCCCTTCTAGCCATCGTAAAGATGATCCAAACCGTTCACATTGATCTAAACGTCTACATTAGTCTAAATATGAAAAATCAAGTCATTTGAAATTTATTTGCTCATTCATTAAAGTGTTACAAAAATTGTATGGCTGAATATCGTTTTTTTTATAATGACATGATGGATGAGCAAATGAATTTCAAATGACTTGATTTTACATATTTCAACTAATTTAAACATGTCAATCAATGTGAACGGTTTGAATCATCCATGCAATGGCCGGAAGGGCGAGTGATCATGGAGTGCTCACGAAAATAGTGCTCAACTGAAGGGCCCCTATATATATATATATATATATATATATATATATATATATATATAGAGAGAGAGAGAGAGAGAGAGAGAGAGAGAGATCTTCGGTTGCTCACTACTTTGGTGAGCACTCCGTGAGCACTCATGAAATAGAGCACCTATGACAAACCTGAACCGCTCATATTGTTCTACATACCTAAGATAGCCTGACAATAAAAAATCAATTAATTTAAAATTCATTTGTCGATGATTTACATCATCACAAAATTGTATGGCTGAAAATTCTAACAGCATGATGGATGGGCAAATGAACTTCAAATTACTTGATTTTTTATTGTTAGGCTATCTTAGGCATATAGAACAATATGAGCGGTTCGGATTTTTCATAGAGTCTTTATTTCATGAGTGCTCACGGAGTGCTCACCAAAAGTAGTGAGCAACCGAAGGGGGCTCTATATATATATATATATATATATATATATATATATATATATATATATATATATATATATATATATATATATATATATATAAGCAAGTTGAAAGGGTTATAAGCAAGTTTCTTCTTCTTCTTCTTCTTCTTCTTCTTCTTCTTCTTCCGTTAACTTTCTTTTGTTGTTCAGTTCTCCAATCCTCCATCACCATCCTCCAATCATGCACCCACGCCCTCCAACCATACATCCACGTCATGTTACAACATCCACGGATTGTAGCACACCTGTTGATACTAATCCTCCATTTTGGACACTGCAACCACCACTTCCTTTGCTAAATCAGAGTCCAATTACTACTATTAATGTTGCTCCTGTATCAACAGAAATCTCCCATTTTTATCGTTTTATGCCCTCATTGGGACTTTATCAACCTTGGTCACTACATACTAAAGCTTCAATTGTCATGGACACTACACTCTATGCTACAAATCTTGGTGCCATCTCTATGAATCCTTCTTCATCTCAACTATATTGTCAACCTGCCCCTCTACAAATTTCTCATCCTGTACCATCACCACCATCAATGATGTCGTTGGATTCTTCTATGTTATTGCCTTCTCATTCAGCTCCACCTCTATCGACTACTCACATCGACTCTCTTCCGAAGAGGACTAATTTGGACCCCAAGGAAAGACACTTACGCTATGCAAACGGTAATCATTGTCACTTTTGATGTCTTTTGTAACCCCTGTTCCCGTTAGTATGTATTTTTCAAATATTTCTCCGTATTTTAAATTTTTAGTTCTTTTTAACTATTTTCTTAATTGATTATTTTATACAACTATTTTATAAAAACCCAATTGTTCTTATAAGCCAACTTCTTATTTTATTTTATTACTCTAAGTTAAATTTTTGTTATAAGCCCAATGATTTAATTATCCATTGTTTTGTTATTTAAAGTCTAAGCCCGCTTGTCTAATTATTTAGTATAAGCCCAATTCTATATTAAATTATTAATGGTTTTGAGCTCATAGACCAAGCCCACCTCCTATTGGGTCTTGATCCACTAAACCAAACCAAACCCCATTTGTTGACCAAATCAACAAATCTCCAAAGTTTGAAATTTGAACCCCTAGTTTTCAGCCCTATAATCCCTCTTCATTATATGGCAATTAATAACAATTTTAATTACCTTTTAATCTTCTCCACACAATCAGCCTATTGATTGTAATCCCGTAACCCCCTCCCCCTAAAATCACTCTACTCCTTATTTTTATACTACTCCTATACATTTATTATAATATAATCTCACTCTCTCTCCCCGTACTCTCTCTCTCCTTCTCTGTTTAAACCCAGACAAAACAAAACAAAAACCACAGAGCTCATCCTCCTCCTTCCTCCCGCTAACCCCATTATCGAAACCCAAACCGCAACTCCACCTTCTCCCTCGTGCCCTCCACTGCATCCCCTGCACTCCACCTCGACACCGCCCTCCGCCTGAGCCCCGACCTCGAGGCTCCTCCCCCTGTGCCGCCAGAGAACCCATCAAAGCCCCAGCTCCATCCCGCCATTGCTGACTTCGACCCCACCTCGAAGCTCCGCATTCTCCTCTGCCCTCCTCTCCGTCGAGCCCCGCCTATACACCATCGCCTGCACCCGCAGTCGTCGAGCGCTTCCTGCTCGCCCCTCCGATCATCCCATCGCCTATATCATCGTCCCTTTCATCTCGACTCCACCCATCGCCCTCGTCCTCGCGGATTGGAGTTGAGATACCCACCATAACCTAAGGTTTATCTTAACTTTAAGGTGGAAAAAATGGAGTACCTCCAAAATATGATTCAGACGAACCAAAAGTTTAGATATGGGGGCGTTTGGTAAGGTAGAAGTAAAATAAAATTATGGAAGTGTGAAAGTGGATCAAAAATCACCTCTCCACTTTCATCCTGTCACATAAGTAGTTGAAATTAAAAAAGTATTTGTTTGTACGAAAGTGGAGAGTGTAAGTGAAAAGAGAAAGTGGGAGATTATTTTGGTTTATACAAGGTAATTAAATTATTTTTTCCTACTATTATGGCCAATAAATAGATTCTTTATCATCCTTTGTTTTTTCTTTCCACACTTCACTTTTTCTTAGGGAAAGTTATAAGGTGAAAGTGGAGGGTTGAATTTCACTCCACTTTCATGTTAGGGAATTATTCCCTCTGAGGATCTTGTTGAGTCTTCACCACGATCAACACAAACCACTAAGCAAATACTAAATCACACCAATCACACAAAGCGCACAAGAATTATCCTGGTTTGGGCTTTTGCCTTAATCCGGAGGAGGAAGAACCAAGATGTTATTCAACTAGAAAAGATACAAGAATATTATAATTCTCATCACGACCTCTCTCAAGCCTAACTGGGACTACTTGCTGTTTACAATGGAGAAATCTCTCACCTCTCGGATGAAGTACTCTCTTATTCTATTCGGCACTCAATAGAATCATATATTTCTTGGAGCCGTTACAATAAATATATAGAACTAGAGAAATCCTGGTTTGATACACTTAATACACTACCACTTGATAATTAATGAAAAGATAACCCTGCATTGAGAGTCGTACGATCTAACTTGAAGACGAAATCAGGCTTCAAACAAATCAGCCAGAGCCACACCCAAAAACCCATCAGCGCCGCGTTCGGCAGACCGCACCACACTTGCGGTCGACTATCCCCCTCCCAGGAAAAAAACCCTGTACAGTGGTCGATCAACCGCAACCGCTTCAGTTGTTGTTGCTGCTCAATATTTGCTTCGATCCATCTCATCGCTTCATCTCCTTCTTCATCGAACATGTGTATGCAAGACATATAAACTCAATATTTCACACTTTCATTCCATTCTCACATTGTCAAACACCCCCTAAGCCAATAACAACAATAACTAAGGCCTTCTTTGGATACAAATGTCGAATACTTACAGGTAATTTTTAAGTGGAGGTAAAGGATTGTAACCCATAATTGTATCTTTATTTTGGCTCTAAAAATAGATTTGGTAGGATTGGAGTTTAGATACCTACTATAACCTACGTTTTTTTTCTTAACTTTGTGGTGAGAAAAATGGAGGTAGTGTCCCTTAAAATATAATCCAAACAGACTAAAGTTTAGATAACTACACGTAGACAAGTAACATCAACTTACCTCCACTAAACTCTGTATCCAAATAGGGCCTAAACCACATATCCTATTGATTTATCATTCCATTACCAAACAAACCCACACACAAAAAACTACAAGCTCAGCATACCCAGATAGAAATAATCACCAAGATCAAATTTTTAGTCCAAAATCCAGCAATTCAAGTCAACAGATACACAACAAATATCATATTAATGGAAAGAAACTCATACTGGTGAAGGTGGAATGCATGATTCCGCATTTTGAGGCCCTTGGGGTCCTGAATTGAGAGTTCAAATCGGTCAAAGGAGATCAATCAAGAAAGCAAAAGAAGAGTATAAGAGCATGAATTGAACTTACTGGGCCTTGAACTCGAACCATGACTGAGAATTTACGAGCAGATTGGGCAATCTCCGTTGCTTGCATCATCATCATCTTCTTCTTCTTCTTCTTCTTCTTGGTTCTCTTCCCAAAAAGCTAAATCTTCTCAGATAGAGATGGACTTGGGTGATAGCTAATTGAGTCGGGTCGAGTCACACAGTTGATCCGATCCGTTTCAAACCTTGGGCATGCCAGCTTGGGAAGCGAATTGGGCCCACCCTTTGAATTTCAGCCCAACTTTGCAAGCAAAAAAATACTCCGTTTACGTGCAACCCGATGGTTGCAAGTTGACGTGAGATGCCCGATTTGTAAAATTATATTGAGTCCGTAGATCATATTTATTTTATTTTTTTTTAAATTGCATTTTTGCTCATGATGTTTGGTAAATGATTGAAGCATGAAGATTATTTTACCAGATTGACCCACTTTTTGAAAGTATTTACCAAACTGACCCACTTTCGAAACTAATTACCAAAACAACTTTGGTGAAAACCACATTGCTATCTGAGAAAGCAAGTGTATGGTAATCTGTTTCTCCATACTATGGAGAAAA
Organism: Hemerocallis citrina; assembly: GCA_017893485.1. Lineage (NCBI taxonomy): Eukaryota > Viridiplantae > Streptophyta > Magnoliopsida > Asparagales > Asphodelaceae > Hemerocallis > Hemerocallis citrina. Next base: position 280,549,588 of record CM030364.1, on the reverse strand, counting down.
TAAGAAAAAAAATATCATGTTTATACTGGCAATCTCAGATAACAAGTGGTTTTGAACCACACTCTCTAACTGAGATAGCGAATGTATGGTTTTGAAAAAAAATATCAAATTTAGACTCGCTATACCAAACTCGCTAACTGCGATAGCGAATGTCAATTGGGGAGTTTTCTAAACCCAAACTTGTCTCATTTTTCTATTATCTCTCTCTCCACTTTCTCTCTCAATTCCGTAACCCAACTCTGAAATCCTAGCTTACAAATTCGTGCCCTCACCCACACATCCAAATCTCAATGAATCATCTTCATCCTCTCACATTCCTCTCTCCTCCCTCTCTCAAAAATTCTAAACCCATCATCCAAAATCCCCAATTAAGTTAATTTTGGAAAGCCAGTTCTCTATATCGTCTTCTCTACGCTCATAATTGTTCAATCTTCCCGATCATTGATTTGAAGATATTATTTGCATAACCTTTTATCGTATACACTTGGGTAGATTAGATAATATATCTCATTTTTGTATAAATATGTATAAGTATGGATTACGATATTCCTATCTGAATTTATTTTGGTGGTGAAATTATTCGTGACGCAAAGCTAGGTTGTTGCTATAGTGTTGTTGATTCTAAAATAATTTGGGCACCTCGTACAATTACAATGGCAGAAATAGTGAAGAAAATTTATGAGGTTACTAATTGGGCTGGAGATCAGTGTAATTTTAAAATTTTAGCTCGATATACAGCGAGAAAAGGTGAATGTCAATATTTTATGACTGTGCTCGTAGCAAATGTCAACGCTAATCGACACTCACTATCTCAGTTAGCGAGTGTAGTACAAACACACTCGCTAACCGAGATAGCGAGTCTGAACCCAATGGCATTTTTCTTCATCCCATTCAACACTCGCTATCTCGATTAGCGATTTTGGTACAAACTCACTCGCTAACTGAGATAGTGAGTTTAAGCTTGGTATTTTTCTTCAAAACCATATACTCACTATCTCAGTTAGCGAGTGTGGTACAAAATCACTCGCTATCTGAGATAGCAAGCCCAGACATGGTGTTTTTCTGATTTTCTCCAAAGTATGGAGAAACACATGATCATACACTCGCTATCTCAGATAGCGATGAGGTTTTGACCACACGCTATTTGAGATAGCGAGTGGGTCGTTTTGATAATGAGTTCGAAAGTGGGTTAGTTTGTTAAATACTATCAAAAGATGGGTCGTTTTGGTAAAAAATTCAAGCACGAACATGTTTCCAACTCAACCTCGGCTTTTTGGAGTATGTTGGTGAGTCACGCTTTGGGTGTTGGTTCTAAGAATAAGGCATTACAATATTTGTTAGCCTCGGTGGTGTGGTACTTATTGAAGAATAGATATAATATCCACTTTGAAGGCTATTGTTTGGTTCATAATGTGGTGGTAACAGTGGCGGCATCGGAAGTAGCAGAGCGTCTAAATGTTTTGGGTACGTACAACATTCGCTGCTGGTACATCTTATTCATAGATCCAATGAATGGGTCTTAATATGATATATCCTCTTGGCCATCAAGAGAGCACTTGAGCAAGTAGACTCCACCTTAGGAGGGAGTTGTTAAGCTTAATTTTGATGGTTCACTCGATGTGGATTCAGCTGGGTATGGGTTTATCTCTAATCTCTAATATTATAATGGGAGAAGGGCTTAGTGTCATTTGTAAATAATTGTCATTTTGTCAACACGTGCAGTGCACGTGTTGGTAGATTTTTTTTTGTCCTTTTCATTTCCCTCCCCATTTTCCCCACGTGCAACGCACATGTATAATACTATATTTTTTTTGGTCCTTATCATTCTCCTCCCCATTTTCCCCACGTGCAACGCACGTGTATAATACTAGTTTTACATGATTGGAGAGGGAAGCTGCTCCTAGTTGGAATTAGTTTGGTATTTACTAAGTCAATCAACATTGCTGATTGACGTGGTCTCTGTGCCGCACTCAAAATCTTATCACTCAAGATATTAGGCAATCTACAGGAAGATTCTCAATTGCAGCAGTACACAACACGAATTTTGCAAGGTCAATATGAGCAATGATACAGTAGCTAGGCGGGGTAGATCCTCCTTATTTAATTTTGTATGGGTATCTATCGCAGATGTAGAACTCTACATTGTCATAGAGGAAGATGCTCAAAGTGTCTTCCGAGGAGCGTGAGTAGTTCTAATTTATTTTCTCTTTTTTCTGATTAGTAAAAAATATCAAAAACTTGGGGTAAATCTATACTATTATTAAGCAAACCTCCATTTTGGTGGTTTTTTACTATCATGCCTCCATATACATAAAAAGCTAAAAAAATATACAAGGTTAATTCTGTAATTTTCACTTTACATTTAAAGTCTTCATAAAATTTTGTTCTCTCAAAAATCGAAACCGTCTCTTTCTCTCCCTCCATCGAATCCGTGCATTGCACATGCATATCCCCAGTGCAAATTGCACGTGCTAACCCATAAAACGTGCATTGCACGTGCAGATTACTAGTTTCACTAAACTGTACTCGTTGTTCACCAATTTGTAGATAACTATATTAATTCCTTATTTTTTCGGTTTGGTATACTTCGTTCATACCTTTGGTGTGGATCACTGTACTCCGTCGAATTAAGGTATCTCATGATACCTTGTGACAATTTTTGACTATTTTTTGTCCCATTTATTCTAGATATGTCCCTGCTTGCTATTGCTACTTAATAAGATTATTTTTATAAATCAACAAATCTTATTACTTCATTCCTCCTCTATTTAATGATATGAGATCAGCTTCATTAGGATATAGTGAATGTGAAGTGTTGAATTTTTTATTATATATTTTTTTTTTGAAGGAAAAGGTGGAATTTGGCCACCCTGTTACATTAATAAGAGCTTCAAGAAACAAACCCCGAGTACTGGGCCAAAGTACAAACTACAGACAGAAAATAAAATATACATGAAGCAACATGACACGTACAAATAGCAAATTCCTTCAACACTCCTGGAGGGTGGGCCGACAAACAAGCTCAGTCCAGCAAAGTACGTCAGTTTAGCTTCGTACAGTGCCTCCACGACACATGCATACCCACCTGAAACAAGTCTGGCAGGATTTTATCACCCGCCGATCCATGCCTTCACCTCGCTTGGGGACCCCATCTTTGGGCCCAAGCCCCGCATGTCGAATTCTGACCCATCGACACATCCACATCGATCGCACCCTCCTACCATCTCCACCACTCATCCTACAAATGCGCCAATAGCTCCCACAACCGCTACCAAAGAGATAGCCGTGAAAAGGATACATTCACCTCTCACACGATAGCGCTTCTCAGGCGATTTCTCACCAAACAACTATCTCACCCAGCCCACCAAACACCACGCTCCAGGAGAGAGCCGTGGAGAGGATACCTTCACCTCTTTCACGCTTTAGCTCTCTCCGGCGATTTTCCACCACACAGACTTATCTCGAGTCATACTCTCAATCTGAGGGAAGAGGCGGCGCTGTCATGAGCCCTTGGTCTAAGCTGGAGGAAGCACAATAGCCTGATAGTAGGCGATGTGAAGACTGCACCGGCGATATCGTAGGATACTCAAACACGCACATCATGTAAGGACCCCATCTTCGTGCCCAAGTTCCACAATCGTGCAAGACAACGTACATCGGGAGGGGGGGGCACCTCGCCATCGCCCCGATCACACTTGAACCCCAAATTCATGGCATTTGCGACAACAGACGTGGGAGGATGCTCTGACGTGACAGTTGAGACAAGCACTCCGAAAGTAGACAAGTGAGCGCACGAAGGTGAAGGATTGTTATGGATAAGTATATTATAATTATTTTAAAATATATATAAAGAAAGTTAACCAGAAAGGTGGGGGGGGGGGGGGGGGGGGGGGTTGAGGGGTAAGTATATTATAATTATTTTAAAATATATATAAAGAAAGTTAACCAAAAAGGGGGGGGGAGCTTAAATTTGATAAAAAAATTGACATCGTTAGCGTTGAAGCACTGAACCACAATAAGTTTACGTGTATAGTATGCTGGATTGCAAAAAAAATATATATAGTTATATGCAAATTGGTGGAACATGGTACAACTTAGTAAAACTTATTGTCCAACTTATAAAGAAATTACATAGAAATTCAAATATGTTATATTGGTATCTAGGCATTTTAAAGGCCACATGTATAATTTGCCTCTCTTAGAGCATCCATAAGGTTTTTTCTAAATATGAGAAAATGACAAAATGAGAAATAGCAAATAGAAAGTTTGTGTGCAACGGTTGTTTGTTATAATTTGAAATAAATAAATAAAAATACTTCAGCGGACGGAACATGTTGTCTCGTCTTATTTTATTATTCTTTTAATATGTAAAAGGTAATTAAATTAGCTAAAGTAGTAGGTTAGAGTTTCAATTTGTTATTAAGTAAGTTAATTAGTGCGTAATTAGTGAATTATTAGTAAATATGGGCCACATTCCATGGACGGGACAACATGTCCCGTCCAAGCAGAAATTTGCTTCGGACGAGACAACTTATTTCGTCCGAGAGTAATGTATTTTTTTTTCTTTGGATGATACAACATGTGTTGTCTGATCGTTAAAAAAAAGATTAAAAAAAAGATCTATAAATGAAACAACTTGTTTCGTCTGATCATATTTCAAAAAACATATATTAATAGGGACGGAACAACATGTTCTGTCTCCTACATTTTGATAATCCAAAAAAGGTTAAATTGACGTAGTTCTTATTTTGCAAAAAAATGACAAAAATGATAAAATGAGAAACCATTGTGAATGCTCTTATAAATTAGACAATTGCCCCTAAATAAATCTAAGGACCCGTATCAAGCTAAAATTATTAAAAAACATTATTAACTGACCACAGCTCACAAGATTCGTCCTAGCTTTCCTTCTATAAAAGAAAAATATTCGTCCTAGCTACTCCATATAGTAACTACTAATAATTTTATACGTGCAATGCACGTCTTAATATATATAATTTTTTAAAGTAAAAATTCAGACGAAATATGAGATTGAACCTAAAGACCTCATTTATAATAGTTATGTACATGTATTGCATGCATTGATAGATTTACAAATGACACTAAGATATTTTCCCATTATAATATTAGAGAGATTTTTTTTTTTTTTTTGATAATAAGATGGCCTAGGCCATCGTTTCATTAATAAGGATTTAAGGAAACAAGCATTACAATAAGCTAACAGTACTGACAGGCTGTTAATACAGCGCTACAAAATAAAGCATCAACTAAAAACATCGAGATACATCGAGATACAAAATAAAGCATCAACTAAAAACATTGAGTCCTTCCATCAACCGAAGGACTCCGACCACTGTCTTTCCTCTCTGCTCGATACCCTCTACTCTCCTTCGCTGATCCTGCTCCTCTTAATTTGCTCCTGTGCTCCTGCCCAATCATGTATAAGAAGGAAGATATTATTCATAGAGTAAGGAAATCTGTAAGTTTTGTTGCGAAAAACAAGATCATTTCTCTCTAGCCATAGGTTCCACAATGAGGCAGCTACTGCTATGTCCCAAGCCTTCCTATCTTCTAATATTAGAGAGATTAGATAGAGATTAATAGCTAGTGGAGTTTTCATACATAAAGAGCTCAAAGCGTACTTGTTTTTTTTGGGACTATGATATCTCTCTTCAATTTTTTTCCCTATTTTAATTTAATTTATAGACCTTGTGTCTTTGCTAATTGCTATAGTCTTTGCTTCTTTGAATACGTGAATGCCATGGTAAATGTTTCTTTATAAGTTTTTTGGTGCTACTTCTAGCTTTGCTTTCTCGCATTTTTGTTACATATGATTTAGTTTGAGACTGATCCGGAACTTATTATATTACTACAAAATAAGTTTTCAAGCAAAGTACCCATGTGATTTAATTGTAATGCAAAAATGAGAACGACGTTGGAACATAGATTAAAGAGTTTATTTTTTTTTACTTTCATTAATAGTGCATTTGAAATTTATGATGTTAGACTCTAGTATATACACTACATGGGTTGTATGCTTATACTTTCTCAGTGGAGAGTATTTTTTTCTTCTAGGAAGAAAAAGTCAGACTAAGAAGGTTTATCACGCAACAAATACAAGTGACATTTACATTTTTTATGGTTTATAGAATGTTTCTAGTACAACAAACATTTCCATACATTAACATTTTCATACATTAACTGTGTTATTATTCTCTGTGGTTCTGTTCTAGGAACAGATACAGGTTATTTTTTTTGTAATACTTGTTTCGTTAATATTTTATTAATGAAGCGGTGACGCGGTCACCTTTTTCTCAAAAAAAAAAAAACATATTGAAATGAAATAATGGAATGTGAAAAAAAATTCAGAAAACGACCAAGAAAAAAGAAGGAAAAAAAGAAGATAATCCTTCACTAATTTCATGTTAGGCAACAAAAAGTATAATTACATATTGAATTTGGGTAGCAAGAAGTAAAAACTTTCATTTGATCCTTTAAGGCAAAATTTAAAAAAAACGTCACAATAGTTTGGCGCTGTTTAAAAAAACATCACAAAACTTTGACTTTTTAAAAAAACCGCACAATGTTTAACTTTCAACTCACGGAGTTATCCAACCGTTAACTGGGATAATAGTTATGTGATGTTTTTTAAAACAAATGAGAACTTTTGTGATGTTTTTTTAAACAGAATAATAGTTCTGTGTTGTTTTTTTAAACAAAACAATAGTTTTGTGATGTTTTTTTAAACATTACGTATAACCCAGTTAACGGTTGGATAACTCCGTGAGTTGAAAGTTAAACATTGTGTGGTTTTTTTAAAAAGTCAAAATTTTGTGACGTTTTTTAAAACAGCGCCAAACTATTGTGACGTTTTTTTAAATTTAGCCATCTTTTAATGCTTCAAATTCAAAGAATATATTAAAATTTTGAGTGTTTATATAATCATTAAAGATTGCTCGTTAGCATAAAGCACATGCACACAATTTTGAAATCATTAATTAAAGAATTAAATAGCAATGAAAATGCATGCCTCTCCTCTTCCGAATGTATAAAGTCGATGTCCAATAAAAAAACAAAGAATAAATATCAATGTTCAAAGTGTCTACTGAATTAAAAAACAAAAAACAAAGAACAAACATCATTAAATACTTCATACAAGTATATAATCGGACTCTCTTCGTAAAAATAAACACGTGCATCGTATGTGCATATAAATATACTTTACAACAAAACCCCAAGCCAACGAATGGTCACTATCTCTTTCCTCTCTCTCTCACCGTTGGTTGTGGGAGCGGTGGCTGGTGCTGCCCTCCTTCTGCAGCCGCGCTCTCATCGGCTTCCTCCACCGCCCTATGTCTCTCTCTTTTCTTATTGTAAGTCTCTCTCTCTCTCTCTCTCTCTTGTTTGTTCTTTTTAGATTTAGATTTTGAGCTCGGATGAGTTCAGTTTAAAGGGTTGAGCCCAAACCCTTGAACCCTTAACGGCAAAGGTTTGAGACATGTGTTTGATTGTGTTTTAATTAGGGATTTAATGGGTTTTTAGTCGTTCGAAACTAATTAGCTTAATTTCTTGTAATTCCCGAGTGATTTGAACAAACCCAGAAAGATTAAATCTCTGGATTAGCCCTAGACCCTAAAGTGTTTAATGAAATGCGTAACTGGTATTGTTTGAGTAGATTGACAGCTTAATTGAGATGTTTCTGTGGTTGGTGTTTTGTTATGCTCTGCATGAAGATTTAGAGTGGAGGGAAGTTCGTTTTGGTGACTGTGACTGCTCGAAGTTGTTTGTAGACCCTGAAAGGTTAAACCCTGAAGCTCGGATCGAGAAAGGGGATTGTCATGGTGAATAAGTTCGGAATTTGGTTTACTTCCTTAATGGACTATTTATGTTTGATTAGATTGAGAAGTTCATTGAAGTGTTTGTACTGTGTTTTACTTTCTATAGTGAAGATGGGAATTTAATATCTTAACTTTGGCTGCACGGTATTTTATTAGAGATCATTGTTACGTCTAAGCTATGAAGCATGTATGTTTCTGTTTGGAAGTCGTCTTGTGTCAAACACTTGCATCTGACATGACACTAACCATTTCAATGTAGTTTGTCAGAAATTCCAGTGTCTGGTTTATTCGTGTTGGCATATAAAGGTTGTAGTTCTTAGCTTTTAAGACATTCAAATCTCCCGACATTTAGGGTCTTGTTGTTAAACTCTGAAGGCTCCCCTGCTTGTGTATTTCTATAAATGCAATTTATATATATTTCACATATTAACCCGTATGAAACTTTTTATAAAAAAAATTGAACTGTTTGCAATTGGAAGTCAAAATGTCAATTGATTGAATAACCTGTTCAGGAATATGCAGTAATCTTCTTGTTTCGATGACCTAAGTTTGTTGCTGTATAGAAACTTTGTCATTAAATTCTGATTAGAATGATGAATAGTTTTGACCTTCCTATAATAAGGGACATTGGGTTCTTGTATATTTATATATATAGGATGCGCACTATAGAACAATATAGTATGACTGTGAGTACATGATTGCCTAATTATGTCATATTAGATTACTTACATGTGTTTACTTTTATTGTTCACGAAGGTAGAAATATTCAACTCTATTGATATCGTATTATGGTTGTATTGGGGCATTTGCTGATGCTTTCCTGCATTTGCAATAAAGTTTGGCTTCCTGCACTACGGTTATAATGGTTAAGATGATACAATCTTCTCTACTATTTTCTTTGAGATAATAGTTAGAGTCCAAAAGGACTCCTGCTAAATATACAGTAAAAAAGAAAATCTAAAATAGTTACAATAGGACTGGAGTTACAACAAATTGGTGATCAAACTGATCACAAACTCACAGCCATATGAACACAATATGAACACAGAAGTTAAGTAATCAAGAGTTAGTCTCACAAATACTAAGAAAACAAACAATCAAACCTAAGATAAAGCAGTCTCGGATCTTCTTATGGAGCAGCAGCAGCTCGAAGATCGTCAGAACTTCAATAGAGTTGAGGAGAGAATGTAACATCTGCAAGGAAGATCATGAACTTTGATGTCTTTAATCATCTATCAGCACTACAGCAACATCACCAGTCTGATCTGCTGTATCAGTAGCTTCAAAGCTGCCAGTTTGGCTGAGAGATGCCACAACATTATTAATAGCCTTTAGATAAATCTTCTGTTTCTTGGCTGGAGGAAGAATTTCTACCCAGAAATGGATATATAAACAAAATTTCAATTAAAGAAGCATTCTTAGTTATAATTTTTGACAAAAATTCTAGTGTTTTTTCTTTCCAGATAACCCAAATCGTGGCCATCATAGCTAAATCCACCCGAGTCTCTTAGAGGATTTAACTCTATTTTCTCCAGATTGAACCAGATTTCCCTTTAATGTGTTGTGCTTCTTTACAAATGTACCAAAAATATTTAGCAACATGCACTTAATTAATAAGTGTTTGGTGGTCTCAACATGGCTGTTACAGAAAATACAATGTTGACGCAAAGCTAAATTCCTCTTATTAAGGACAGTTAATAGCTTGTTATGAATTACTAACTGAGTGAGAATTCTAGCTTTCAAATGAGAAATGTTTTGCCAACCATGTTTATAAGGAGAAATGACATGACCGGAGTTAAGAAAAATATAGAAAGATTTAAGTGTAAAAGTACCAGCATTAGTCACCTCTAGTGTATGTCATCTCTTGAGTGCCATCGGTAACTGTCTAAGAGAACCATTAAATCAACATAATCAAAAAATTGGGTAGGGGGTAAAGCCCTTCGGAATGGGATATTCTATTCTTTATATGATGAATACAATATAAAGAACTAAAGAAGCTACATTAGCATTAGGATTGGAAGCTAATGAAAAAAGATGAGGATAAAGTGAGCATAACTTGTTATTACCAATCCAAAATTTTGTCCAAAATCTTACATTTGAACCATCACCACAAATCTTTTGTAATCTACACTTGGGTTCAATAGCTTTCCAAAATCCTTTCCAAAAGGGAGATGCAGTTCTAGGCTTCTAGCAAGTTTAATCTTTTAAGTCCTACACCTTATTCCTTCTATGATACTTGTTTTTCACTGATCTAATCCAACTCAGTTCATTTTTGATAACCTTCCATACCCATTGCCAAGGAGACCTAAATTTTGGTGTCTAAGATTAATGCTACCTAGTCCACTTGCTGCAATCTTCTCTACTATATTGCTGCAATGCCCATTGAATGTCCTTTTAGGTTCTACTATGTCATGTGTTTTTTATGCATGATATGTTGTTTAGTTTAACAATTGTTATAAAGGTTTAGCCCCAAAGTAAACGTCTAATGCTATGTAAAGGTATACCTCTTTTGGAAACTATATTAAGGATAATGAAGTATGTTGGCCAATTAATAAAAGTTAACACTGCAAGATACTATAAATTTGGGCAGTTTTTATGACTTATAATACATGTTGTAAGCAATTAACTTCTCTTGGCATGTACTTCAATTTGTCTGAAGCTGCAAAATATAGTTGATGAGGGCATCTATTCTGTTTAGTTTAATATTTTATTTCAGTACCATATTTGTTTTTGACAATTATAGTCATATCTAATCTTTCTTCTATGCATTAAAATATTTTTTGAGATTTTAGAATATTTTGTGATTTGTATCAAGATTTGTTTTGAGCCTATTTATAGGCCTTGAGATTCATGAGAAGTCATACCATTCTTAATTAAAAATGCATTGTGTTGAGTTTTACTCTTCATCTCTCTTTTGTGTGATACAATTGAGATCCAACTTATTAGGGTTTGTGATAAATCCTAATAAACTTTTAGGGTTTGTGATAAACTCAAACTACCCCCAAATCCCCAAATCCAATACAAATTTCTAATTCTAATTTCCCTAATTAAAATCAAATCCTAATCTCCAAATATAGTTACCCTAATCCCTTACTCCTCTTCTCCTTCTTCCTCCAAATCCTGACTCCCAACCTTCAACCCCGACCAACCCACTCCTCCTCACCTCCGTCGACCACCGCTGCCTTCAACCCGACCGCTCAACGCCTTCGTCCTTCCCTCTCCCCGCCGCCTGCACCCCCAAAACCTTCCTCACATCGAAACCCTAAATCCCCTCTACTGACAGATTCGGCACACCACCCACGTTGCCACCGCCGAACTCCTCCCCCATCGTTAACCTCCTCACATCCTGGTTCATTCTCCGGCGCTTTTACCTCCGACGTCCAGCACCCCCAGCGTCGACAGCCTTGCCACTATCTCCCGTCGACCCCAGAGACGCTGACGACGCCGCTACTCAGTCGTCAGCCGACGGCTGTCCCGTCAGCGACCCCCCCTCGTCGAACCCGCCACCGTGCTGTCTTCCTCCCGTCGACGAGCCAAGTCAGAGCCGCTCTTACTGTGTTTGCTGATTGCTGTGTCCTGCGTTGCTGCCAACCCTAGGTATACTCTTTCCACTTTTCAAATATTTGTGTTATACTGTTTTATCATCTCTATTATATTATTTAATTTAACTATCGACCACAAATATCGAGATTGAGTGTTCTACTTGCCTAATTAGAGTACGAATCAATATTGAATCTTTTACTTACTAAGAACGCTTAGGAATTTAATTATTGATTGTTAGAACTGAATTATTAATTGGGCTTGTTAAACTTAATTCAATTTTGGAAATCCATCAAACCGATTAATTGTTTAAAAATCTAACTTTGATCCGCACTACATGTTGGTAAAATTAATCCTTTAAGATTCTTGGAAATTCTCTATTTAGGATTACGTTTTACATCAATAGTTGCTTGGATTATATCTGGCACCCAATTACATTTGCAGTATATTCATTGGGCCTGATATGCATTACAATTTACAAGTGCTTAAAACATTTATAGGTGATATTTTATGTAACCTTTTGGTTGTAAGTGGTAACATTTAGGATCATTAACAAGTGTACTCTCTCCCTAAACCTTTTGGGTACTTGCTTCGCACTAGCTAAAAAAGAAAAAGAAAAGAAGTACTAGTGTTAAATTTGTGAATTCTGAAATGTTTAGCCATAAACTTTATTTTTTTAGTATTACTCTAATCTATTCAAATTATTCTGGACTATTCTGCTTTTCAAGTTGAAACAGTTTTGTTGGATTAGATCATCAGATGTATCATTAAATATGTATATTGTGGATGGATATCCTTGCAAGATTCGTTATAATTTCAGATTTAGTTCTTCACTTCGTTTGCTCTTTGTCTACATGAATGAGTCTAATTAGATTCATTTGTTTTTCTTAGATCTCATACATTCAGTGGTCATGGCACCTGAAGTTGAGTTGAGAAGTTCTCTTAATCTACCTCTTCAGCTCGTCGAGCTCTCAGATATGGCAGTTTCTTGGAGAATTTTGTTGAAGAAAGAACCAAAGAGTGAACTTGCTAAAGGGAGATCTATAATGGAAAACCTTGGATGTGACAATGAAAGAACGTCAGCAGATAGGTTTTGTTCCACTGTAACAGAAGCTTGTTTTAGTACCAAGAATAACGATTTTTCTGGGAGGAAGAGGAAAACAAATGAAGTCTGTACATCCAACAATTCTGAGGTTGTATCCGTTGTGGCTTGTGCTTCTAGTGGTTTTACTTCTGAAATCTCGAATAGTCAAATTGGTAAGAGAATAAAAATGGATAGCATTAAGACAAAGGAGTGCACTAATGTTTTGAAGACACTAATGAACCATAACGATGGTTGGATGTTCAACCAACCGGTTGATCCAATAATATTGGAAATCCCTGATTACTTTGAGATCATCTCCAAACCAATGGACTTGGGCACAATAAAACAAAATCTTGCAAAGAAGTTTTATTCAACCACCAATCAATTTGCTGAACATGTAAGGCTGACATTTTCCAATGCAATGCGTTATAACCCTCCCCTCAATATTGTCCACATAAAGGCCATGGAATTAGATAAAATCTTCAATGCAAGGTGGAAACTATTGGAGTTCAAGTGGAGAAAGCAAAATGCCATTGCTTTACAACACCCAGTGAGGAAGATGGCTGAAAAGGAGATAAATTCGTCAAAAGAAGTAAGTTACAACTAGCAATTGTTCTGTGACTCCTATATTACCCTCATGCATCATTAATGAATTTGATTCATGTTTGCATTGTATCTGAAATATAAGAAGTTTTATGTTATGCAGTCAACAAATTTAATGATAAACTTGGGCCTGACAAGAAAGAGTCAGAGAGGTAATGGGGGAACTAGTGTTGCATATGGTGCCATTAGTAGAACCCAGAAGGTTTTGTCTGCATGTAAGAAGAATCGTCCCTGTGTTGGTGCTGAACACCGAAAAGAGTCTAGGCAAGCTTCATCTAATGGTGAGTTTTCTCCATATCTTTTCTTTCTTTCTTTTAGTGCGGGGTAGAGATTTTTTATTTCATGTATTTATATATTTTGTTTGCATTCAGGTGTTAATTCTGAAAAATTGTTAGGAAGAAAGAACTTTGCAAACCATTCCATTGTATCTAAACAGGTATGCCTACATCCGCATCCCATCAATATAAGATTCTTCATAACTGCCATTGCATTACACCATGCAAAACCCTGGAGTGAAACCTTTATGCTTGATTTGTTTGGCAGGATAATGAGAAAAGCTCAGGAGTAAAAGAAAACTCTCACAGCCAGGATACAGTTGGAAGAACAGGTATTCGACTAAGTTTGAATAGAATTATTCAGTCATTTTCTTCGCTGTTGCTGATTTTCAAATTTTATGACAGATCATGGTATTGTTATAGAGGCTGCAGTTGCTGCTGATGGAGGCAACATTCAACATGATTTTGATCCTTCTCCTCTGGTTACTACTACCAGTCACACAGGTTTCCTATAGTACCTTGATACGTAGTAGACTTTTGCATGTGCATAATATTTTTTTATCCTTTTACCAATTGTAATTGTACATGAGGAATTGGATCTTCCACTTCTGAAAATGATCTCTATCTCTAGATAACTTCTTATCAAATACATCATATCCACATACTGTAATTACGAATATTTGATAATAATCCATAAACTGCACATTCAACTCCTTCCCTTCACCTGGTGGTAAAGTAGTAAGACTCCCTGAACCCAAGGGTCAAGCAGTCAACATCCGACGACTGAGCTCGAGTAAAGAAAGAGAACGTCAAACCTACTTAACTGAAATTAAATAAAAAGTAGTTCATGAGACCTCGAATTCCCACGTTTCAGCGTGCATTATGCCAGGCAATAGTTAGGAGAGGTGCTCCAGTGGCGAGCAGAAGCAAGGTTATTAGATTCCGAAGGAAAGCCCGGCGAGAACCACACGTGCAAGTTTCGGGCCCGATGAGTTTTGATCTCACTTTCTTCACTAGCAGGGAATAATGAGCAATAGGGATGCTGCTCGAGCTAAAGATATGCCCCCACTCTTGAACAGCTCTCACTTGCGTTGGCCGATAGCTTAGATGACTGGGAACTCTTCAAGTCTGTCTTGTTTCTTCGCCTCTCCTTATCAGTTGAGTCTCTTCACCCTTCCTTCCTGTCTTCCTTTGTCTTCCTTTGCTGACTGCGGGGTGGGGGAAGGCCCTGTTTCAGCCATGGGCCAGAGGAGGGGGGAGTGTGGCGGTCGGGCCCCCCTCACTTTTGATTTTTCAGTACCTTTGAATGTTGTTATGCCCCAGTGACAGATCTACAATAGGACCAGAGACCCGGTCGAGCAGACTGAGCTTTAGCTTGAGCGAGAACGAAGGAAGACATCTCTTTTTTGGACTGAACTTCTTAGCCTAGAAAGACGCTACGAAGCGGTTGAGGGTTGAGGGCGAGGGGGACAGTTAGGCGGCTACTCTCCAGCCTTGCCAAGTCTGAAGCTTTTAACGCATTTCCAACTTTTGCTTAGGGAAAAAAAAGCACATGTAATGCGCATGCTATAAATTTAGGAGGGCCTTCCTGGCTTTAGGCTTGCTTACACTTCTTTTTATATTAGTAAAGCTATCACGAAGGACACCCTCAAACTCGCTCACTTTAACAGTTGCACTTTAAGCCTCAAGTATGAGTTTTTCTCGTGCGAGTTTTTAGGCTGTTGATAAAATGTTGATACTTTTTCTCATTTTTAATAATTTCCCATAATGTTCCTCTAAAAATTTTGTTATCTTCATTTAGGAACTGATCTTTCTTGTGACCAACTGCCACCAACCAAAGCTCTTCGTGCGGCAAGACTGAAAACCCGTTTTGTTGACACCATTTTTAAGGCGCAGCAGAAAACACTTCTCAATAATGTAACCTTCATCTGAATGATTTTCTCCATTCTAGATTGTCTGTTGTTGTGTTGACTTTGGATAATATGGTAGTTCTTTTATTCATCTCTTCTGCTGACTTGTGGATATTTTTTTTACCCAAGGGTGAGATTGGGGACCCAGCAAAGTTAAAGCGCGAAAGAGAGAAGTTGGAAAAAAGACAGCAGGAAGGTAACGCTATATTAGCAGTCCACTTAGCACATCGCACACGCGCACTCATTTTCTATTAGTGTAAGATTTCCTACAAAAAACTCTTAAGCTAAAGCTAGAGTGTTTACCTAATTGCCTTATTCACAATATTCTCTGTTCCACCTTAAATTTAGGATGTTATAATTTTTTTGGTTTCAGTCACTGCTAAACGAACAGAAGAAGAAAGCAATTTTAATGCATCCCGACCCATTCATTTGATTAAATCTATATTATTATAACTTAAGAGCTGAAGTTTGTTATTTTTGGACAACCAACCCCACTTAAACCAATATCAATTACGCAAATTTAGGTCGAAGTTATATTAAACATCCACTTAATCATTTGATTAAATCTCACGTGTAAAACTCAAATTTATATCAACCATTCACTTAATTTTAATGATTTATAAAACCAGCAGATGTGTAGCTTCTTCGCCTTCCATGTGCATTGTACTTGCTAACTAACAAGTACCATATAATGCGAATGTTGAGAAATGGTTATTGAAAATGTTTAACACTTTTTTTTATAGTTATCTTTTGATGCAAATTCTAATGTCTGAGTAATTATGAGCATTATCGTTTTATCTTAATCTGTGGATTTCCATTTAATAGAAAATGCAAGAATTGTGGCCCAGCTGAGAGCCGCAGATGAAGCAAAAATGAAGGCACTGGCTGATAGAAAAATGCAGCGGGAGAAGTTAAGGGAAGTAGCTCGGTTTGCAGTGGAGAAGGTCTATTTTCAATTCTCTTATGTTCTTTATCTATAGCTTTCTTTCCCTCCCCCCAACACGGAGCATCCACACACAGTGTGTTCGAATTCCGAGTTACGGTCTAGGAGATATCGCAGTTTTACTGCTGCTGTGTCGGTAGTCGCAGGTTCAAAAAAACTGCTGCACTTCTTTAGTTTACAAATTATTTTAATTATGCTACCATTAAGCAGTTGTCTTGAAATTTTACATGCTGTTGCTGGACACCCTAGAGAACATTCGCAAATTTTCTCAGAATTAATTAGTAATGTTTCAAACTCACATGTATAAACTCAGTGAGTCACCTTTATGTTCCTCGATTTTTACAGGTGGAAAGAACTGTTGACATTGATGATAACAGTCTAAATTTTAATAAGCTGGAGAACTTCGTATTCTCTAAGGCAATGCGTCATAACCTTGCTGAGCTCGGTTTGTTCCTGAAAGAGGATGCAATGGATGAAGAGGATGAAAGTTGGATCCCTGCGACTGACAGTAACTTGGAGGATGAAAGTTGGACCCCTGCAATTGACAATAACTTGGAGGATGAAAGTAGGATTCCTGCAACTGACGATAACCTGGAAGAGGGGGAGATACCTTTGTAATAGGATCATTTGTTTTTCTCTTTTCTTGGTCTTTTAAAAGGTACGAGGGAGAGACAAAATTGCTGTGTATAATTTGTAAGAGTTCCGAGTATGAAGTTGGATAGGTTGTGTTTTTCTTGAAATTTTGAAGGTAAATTATGAGCGAACTTTTCTTTTTCTAGGGACTGTGGAGGTTACCGATGGCTGTGGGAAAATGTGGATGTGTGGCCTTGTCGATGAACTGTACCGTTATTATTTTGCTACCCATACCAATTCTTGAAACATAGGGAGCTGAAACCTGTAATGCGGGGAGCAAATAAATGACATGTTGACGTAGGTAAATATAGTATTCATTGATGGGCAAATGAATTTCAAATAACTTGATTAACGTATTTAGACTAATTTAAACGTGTAGATCAATGTGAACGGTTCGGATTATTCATGTACATTCCGTGTAAAAAGTTCACACGGAGGGTAGTGCACAACGTAAGGGCCCTATATATATATATATATATATATATTCTAAAAGTCACTTGTGGTATCGGGCGGCCAATGGAGGCCTAGCGCCTAGATCTTGTAAGCGGGGCCTATGCGGCTTTTATATATTTTTTAATATATTTATAAAAAAATATAATATTGAATAAAATATAAAATGTATATAATACTGAAATGATAACTCAAAAAATTATAAATAAGAATTTGCTCAATAGTAGATGGTAGAGCACACATTTTACGTATTGCCCATGATCAAGATTCCAATGAAAGTGGGGCGATCGATTTGAGATTTTGATGATCTGAGATTTTGAGAATTTGGGGGATTTTTGATTTTGGGATTTAGGTTTTTTTGGGAAGGGAGAGAGAGAAGCACGGGGGGTCACGGTTTTGAGAATGTGGAAATTTAAGTGAACCGATTCACTTTAACACACAAAAAAAACCCGTCTAGACCAACCCCAGACATGCATAGGCAGCCAAACTAATTTTTTAAAAGGCCCAGGCCCTAGGTGAGTCGGCTGGTGACGGCCTAGCACCTAGGCGACCACCTAAGGGGATTTTTAGAACACTGTATATATATGAAAAAAATAATCTATCATATCTAAAGTATATGATCAAGAGGATCTTAAGTTTTGAAAGACGAGTTAACACATGAAAATACCAAGTTTAATGTCATTAATTAAGTAAGCATAATGAATGATGTTCTACTGTTCTTCTGATTTCTCTGCCATTGTTTTGCTTTCAGGAGTCAACTCTGACAATGGGATTCTTAGCGCTTGGTTAGAATCTTTCATCGGGTCTTCAGGGTGTCAACTCTTTAATATAACTAAGAAATGCTCTTAAATTGACTGTCACACCCTATATTTTTTTGTATGTGAGAAATCTTATTGTAGCAATTATAGCAATTTTTGTATGTTTGAAAAATATTTGTAGCAGAATAATTGTAGTAACTTTTAAAATATTATAACAACAATTTTTAGCAAGGGATAAGGATCCATAGCTAGAGAATATTATCTTCTCTTAATAACATATCAACTTATCAGCATAATTACAAAAGAATATATCAAATTTGCAACACAAAAGAAGAAGATATCATAAACAAAAGATTCAAAAGAAGAAGATATCATAAACAAAAGATTTAAATTTCAAATCCATGTAACACTACACAATACAACCAGTGCATACGCAATAACAACCAGAGCATACACAAGCACAAAAACGTACACAAGAATAACTACAAATGCTACTGTTGGAGATGGAAGGTTGAGCGGGAGGAGGAGGAGGTTCTGGGATTGTGGGAGGTTGGGAGTGGAGATTGAAGAGTGGGACTATGGGAGTTGTTGTTGCCACCGATGTTGATGCTGCCGCGCTACTGCTGTTGGAAATTAGGAGGGAGGCAGATGAGGAATTACGGTATGGGAGATTGAGAGGGACACGGAGGAGCCACGTTACTGTTGTTGAAGATTGAGAGGGAGGCGGAGGAGGGGTTAGGTTTGGAGATTGAAGATTGAGATGGAGGTGTAACCCATGTTTTCCATTTTCTGAATTTTTGGATGTACTTTTTCTTTTTGGGTATTTATTCATCTTGAATCTCTTTTTGAACCGTGTATTGAATCTTTTTTTTTCTTCTATATATTCATCTATTTGATTTTTCGCACTTATTTGATCTTCTTGATTCAATTGTCTGTCTATTTAATTTATCTCTGATTTATCGAGCTATTATTTTTTATCCCCATTAATAATTGTCCATGTCCTATTTTTTTTATATTCATTTTGTTCCCATTTTATTGTTGGATCTTCCTAAATTAAACCCTACTATATATAAACCCAATTAAACACTAAATAAAAACCCTATTGGATCCCTACCTAATTAAACCCATACTGTTTTAACCCAATGCCCAGCTACCCAAACCCAATAACCCCACAAACCCGTTACCTATATACCTCTACACGTCAGCCTAAACGAAACCCTAGTTATACCCTATATATATAGCGCAGTCAAAGCAGCTTTAACTGAGGCCTCAATATCTTCCTTCGAGAGATTCATCCAGTCCTCTTTCAGTAGCCCCATTTCCTTACTCACATCGCCGCCCACGTCACCCCCATTTTTAAGGATCCCTGTTTTCGAAGCCACCCTTAGTCCATCTGTCCTTTCGCCGTTTGGGGTCCCCTCAGCATAGGAGCTCCCTCTATGAACCCTTCTCCATTTATGAAGCAACCTAGGATTGTCTCCCTGTGGGCCCCTCACTTTATTTTGAAAATGCACTTCTGCTGGGATGTGACATGTGGGAAGCTTAGACAGCTGTACATTTTGGATCTGACGGCCTTCATTCGCAGTGGGAAGAATTGATGGACCAGATTAGATCTGCCTAGATGAAGCTGCTTTGTAGTTAGGCTGTCTTCCATCCAACGGGTTGTAGCTTGTCTTCAACCTCCCGCATTGCATCTCCACCGTCGGTTTCCAATTCCTGCTCCGCCATGGCCACTCCACGAAAAGAGACGTTCTTTTTCATTTTGATGATGACCTTAACGTCGTAGAGCGAGTTTTCGAACTCCGCAATAATCTTGGAAGGGATATCTGACTTGTTCGTTACCCCCACTCGCAGTCTCGTAAACTTGTGAGCAGAGTGAATGAGCGTTTGCTTGTCTATTTCTATTAGCATGCCAAAACTCCGAATAATGTTTTGAAAAGCGGAGCGAACCCACCAGTGGAACGGTAGATTATAGAGCCTAATCCAAACCGGAGCTAAGTTATCGGCTTTAAGCGCTCCGAACTCCCTAGACCACCACTTGAAAGTGACGAAGAACTCTAATCCATGGCAGTCTTTCCCCTCTAATCCTTTTACTCTAATCGTCTCTTTCGCCAACTCGTCATCACTGCAATGCGCGAAAAAACAGTTGATAGCGATCTCTTTGATAACACATGTCGGCGTCGGCGAAGTGACGAGCGCAGCATGAAGGAGTTCGGAGATGTCGTTGGCCGTAGGGTTACCAGTCTGCTCTTTGATCAATATACCACCGTTCGAAATCTGCCATTAACGGCGTGGGGATGATGGACGCTTGAATGACACGCCTATCTCCTGCCGCGCTTTCTTGGGTTTTACTTCCGTCCGACGTTAGTGATAACGCAATCTTTGGAGCTTTAGAATAGGAGACTGCGGTGTTAAGACTCTTAGGACACGCCGTAGATATGTGGCCGGACCACCTACACACATAACAAAACCAATCAAAAGTTGTAAATAAAATTCAATGTTTCCATTAGTATATGTTGAAAAATAATTATAAATGAGGTTGTAAAATTCAACTTCTTAGAATTTTGAGCGTGAAAAATGATGAAATTTAACTATTGATGAGATATTTGCTATTTTCAATGTAACATGAGTAATAAAAATGCATAAAAAATCAAAAATTTACAAACCTGAAATATGAAAATATAAAATTCTGAGTAAATAGAGAGAGACTGAGAGAGAAAGGGAGAGAGAGAGAGAACTAAATAAATAAATAAATAAATAAAGGAGTTGTTTTTGGGATTTGAATTTGAGTTTTGGGGGGGAAACTTTTGGGCGGGAAAATATGTTTTGTGAGATTAGATATAGACCATTGATTTCAAGCCTATTAAAAGCCTATTAAATGAGAAACACTTGATAGCTTTCTTTGTGTTTTATTTTATATATATATATATATATTATATATATATATATATATATATATATATATATATATATATATATATAGAGGAGTGATCCAATGAGAAACATCTTAAAATGAGAAAATGAGAAACATTAATTCCAACCATTGAATTTGAGAGGATTGAGATGAATGGCTCTAATTCATTTGGATTAGTAATTAAAAAAACCGGTTTATTTTAACTAACCTATTCAAAAAATAAACCACAAAAAAAAACCTAACAATAAAAAACTGGTTTATATTAACTCCTCAATTCCAAATATAACCCTCTCAGTTGTTCCCCATCCCTAATCACTTTCCTGGTACCTAAGAAAGTCTAAATGAGAAAAAGGGAGTATATAACCTAATTACCTACAATGAAGATTTCTAATAAAAATGCACTGAAGGACAACAAAATGAAATGCCCGGACATGGATAAAGTAATATGCCACAAAGGAAGGATAATATTTAGCCTCATCACCACCCACTGATCCAAGTGAGCACTCTTTTGTCTTCCTGACACGTCTTATGGAAGCACGTTAGCCAAAGCCTTCTAAGATAACTACAAGCTATATTGATGACTTAAAGATTAAATGAACGGTCACTGGCTATAATTGGATCTTCGCTAGCGAGATGAATTCTTCAACGTGCAAAGAAGTCAGCCATAGTCGATGGCCCGCCGCGCAGAATTTTATTATAAAACAGAATTTGGGTTTTTGTTTGGTGTTTTTTTTAAAAATTAGTTAAAATAAACCCGTTTTTTTAATTACTAATCCAAATGAATTATAGCCATTCATCTTAATCCCCTCAAATCCATTGGTTAGAATTAATGTTTCTCATTTTCTCATTTTAAGATGTTTCTCACTGGATCACTCCTCTCTCTCTCTCTCTCTCTCTCTCTCTCTCTCTATATATATATATATATATATATATATATATATATATATATATATATATACACACACACACTTGTGTTTCCCTGTTCAACTTCACAACTTCATACCCTAGCCGCCGTATCTTTTACTTCATCCCGATTTCCAATCCCCTGTGCGCCTTCAAACCCACTCCCATCATCCTCCCGAAACCCTAATCTCATCCCGATCACCTCTTAAACCCTCTCCCGATCAACTCCCCTCCTGCTCTTCGGTCCTGTCACGCCCACCACAGCGACATCTCTCCAGACCGACAGCGCCCCCTCTCCTCCTGGTCAATAATTATTAGGTGACTCTTGATCATAGGCAATTACATTTATTATTAATTATTATTGTATTACTCCCGATATGGGACCAAATCAAATCTCATACCCAGCTCTTGTGCTCACGTCATAACAAACAATCATGGGTGGCCCCCCTGCCCACGCCAGCACACCTACGTGAGCAGCAACAGCAGCTGCTGCTGCTGTTTCCGTGGGCCCCATGCGTCACGTGGTGCTCGCTACCGCAACAGCATCTGATGTCCCCCCATGGGCCCTCACAGCACAGCAAAAAATCCATACAACACCCCTATAGGACTCATATAGGGCAACCTCCTCTTCTCTCTCTCTCTCTCTCTATATATATATATATATATATATATATATATATATATATATATATAGGGTAAAAGGGATATGAGCTGCTTGCTCATTTAGTAAATAAGCAATTGATGATGTGGCATGCATGTGATTGGAAAATCCTTAAAAGGGTTAGTTGTCCAATGTATCACATGCATGCCACATAATCACTTGCTCATTTACTAAATGAGCAAGTTGCTCATATCCCTTTTACCCATATATATATATATATCCCTTTAAAATTACGGGGTGTTACATACACCCCTCTTTAGAAATCAGCGTCCTCGCTGAGCACGGGGCATGCACAACCAATGCATGATCTCCTTTCTAGCCGATGTGGTGCAACTATAGTCCCACAATACATCCACCCGACCATGTTGAGTCCAGTCCCGGAATACATCCGCTCGACTATCCCACACTCGGTGCCGAAAGTCGGCTCTGATACCATTTGTAACGCCTCGTCCCAATACTCAGACAATTTATTTATTTATTAGTATTATTTATAGTACAACTGTCCATCACAGGCTGCCGCTCAAAAGGTGGTTAACCAATTAGGTGACTCTTGATCATAGGCAATTAAATTTATTATTAATTATTATTGTATTACTCCCAATATGGGACCAAATCAATTCCTATACCTAGCTCTTGCGTTGGCGTCACAACAAACACTCACTGGTGGGCCCCTTGCCCATGCCAGCACACCCACGTGCACAACAACAGTTGTTGTTGTTGTTGTTTCCGTGGGTCCCATGCACCGCGTGGCGCTCGCTGTCGAAGCAGCATTTGATGTCCCTCCGTGGGCCCTACAGCACAGCCAGAAATCCATACACCACCCCTTATAGGACTTCTATAGGGCAACCTCCTATTCGCTATATTATTTTTATATATATGTTATATCTCTTTGAAATCACGGGGTGTTACACAATCCCTACTTTGCCGGGAGACTTAGTGTCAAACACTCGCTCCTCAATGTGTTGCTATCATAGAATCTACTCAGTTGATAACATAGAATACAAACGGCCACTTAGGGTCTGTTCCCCTAGATTCCGACTGGAGGTAACACACGTCTCCCATTCTTTCCACTAGATCCCAAAAATTAATAGACGAGACCACGTCGCTCGTCTCCCTTACAGGCGAGATGGCGTCGCACGCGTCCCCTTGACAGGTGAGTACAACTACTTGACTAGTGTCTATCCTATCAAGTACATGACATGCTTTGGGTCTTAAGGATATCACCACAAGCTCTCCAATCCTAGCTTGGAACTCACACTCCGGTAATAGTTAAGGCAACTATTTATCTTTTATCTTTTATTAGTGAGATGATTAGTGAAAAATTCATATGATTGCTTGCTAGTTAATTACCCAGTCTTTATTTCAAACTTAACTGTCTTAAGTTAAATCCAACCCGGCCTCCAACTCAGGCCAAAGGTTTACCAACTAGACCATAATTGACCTAGTGACGACAGCGATCCGACCTCGTTGATCGCCGTCCTCCCTCTTGCTTAGATCTCGACCCTATCTCCGTCCCGCGATCAACCTTCCTTGGTTAACAATCCGCCGGAGCACGAAGACTGTCTTCGTCCACAGTATCTCAAGATGATAAGGTTACTAATTATCAAGGGTCAACCTTGCTGGATCAACTACAATCTCACTAGATAAGCTTGGATCGAGCTATGGTTTTCGATCAGACCTTCAAAACAAAAAACCGATTTTGACGCGAAATGGAGATCATAAATAAACGGTACATAGAGATGGAATCAGAGATCGATACCTGACAAGGTCGGCGTTGAGCAGCAAAGTTGAGGGGTAAATGGGGAAGAAGGCGAGTAATTGACATTTTTTTTGTTGAAGTAATTGACGTGGGTACCCTTGGATTTTGGAGAAAATTACGGTGATTGGTATTTTGTGGGGATTTTGGTGAAAGATCCTTTTTTTTAAAGGTGGGCCTGCTGGATTTGAGTGGGTTGGTTTAACTGACAGTTGGAGCAGAGCGGATATCTCTACTATTTTAATAGGTGAGATGGGGTTTGTAATAAACAAATTTTAACTTTGTAACTATATAAATACGTATAATACACATCCAACTATATCATTCAAAATAAATATTAATTTAATTTGATGACTTTACTTTTTGTAGCCCAAATGAAAACATTCAAATATAAACTATTTTTATATTCAATGTATATTCATTTAATTTGATAACTTTGCTTTTTTATAGACGTGCATTCTAAGTACATCATATTAGTTATATTTAATATCAAGGCATCAAGTGCTTGTGATTTTTTTTTTTGAGGTAAAAGGTGGAATAATGCCACCCTGTTTCATTAATAAGAAATTAATAAAACAACCATGGTGTGTCGGGAGAAATACAAAGTACAATGCAGGAAATAAAGTACAGTGCAGAAAATAAAACATAAACCCCCAACAAAACCCTGAGGGGTGGGTCTAATCCTCCATGCATCCAACAACCAAAAGTACAGTAGGCCAAATACAAACTAGTAGAGACTACCGCTATTGAGACACTGATGAGTATGGAAGGCGCCGACCTCTCAGTCCAGTGTCGGCCCGAACTCTACCTCCTCATCATCAAAATCCTCCACCTGGAAGACTCGGGCAATCATCCTTCTCGCTCCTGTAGCGGCAGCTGTAGCCCAAAAAGAGATAAGATGCATGATATGAGTAAGATTACCAGAAATACTATTACATGAAGCACGAAAATAAAAGTTGTTTCTGTCTAGCCATAACACCCATGTAGTTGCCGCAATGGCAATGTACCACGCATCTTTCATTTCGTTGCGAATCGAGGCGAATTTGGGGCCAATCCACAAATCCTCATATTCTCCAGGGTAGTCACTTGTTCCTAGGGCTCTTAAAACCTCTACCATAGTCGCCTTACTCCTTGGACAGTGAATAAACAAGTGATTCAAAGTCCCCGTATGAATGTTGCAGAATAAGTGCTTGTGAAATTTTAAAGGGGAAAGAGCAATGTAATTAGTGCCTTTAGTGGGCAAAGGTAACATTCATGTTACTGTCTTATGTTTCACAGAGACTGACTTTCAGAGCACTTGGAATGCATGTGTATTAAGACAGACCATATTTATAAAAAAGATCATATGCGGATTCGCTTCATACACATGATATAGAGAGAGCTGTTTCAAAGGATTTTTGAGTTTTCATAATAACAAGTTTTTTAGACAACATGTGTAAGGATGAAAGTGGGTATGGATAAGCACGAAAAGCACTGGGCCAACACGATTTCTTATGGTACATGAATTAATACTATTTGAAAAAATATCAGACTTGGACATCTAAATTGAAGCACGATTGAATTTAGGCCAAACTTGGGTATGCACTGGCATGACATGCAGGCGGCCCACATCACGATCCATTTAGATCCGGAAGTACATATACTACATTACACATGCAAATACTACCAAACAAACATTTTTTTTTTGATGTAATCGGATAGAGTCGGCAGACTCCAGCCTTATCAAAAAATATATTAATAAGAAAAAGTACAAACAATGTTTTACGAGCCGTAAAACCAATCCACGATAAACACCGAGACAAGACAGCGAAAAGACGATGCTACAGGGACAATAGCGAAGAGAACAATAACCAATCCTAAAACATCAAAACAAGAAAGCGACTGAAACCCAAAGGAAAAGGGCCACCGCAGGGTAGAGCAACAAAATGGGACTCCTCGCAATGACCAGCCGTCGACCCAAACATGGCTCCGATGTCCGGCAGGAAACCCGAGCTCGCAAAAGAAACAACAGTAGCCTACCACCAGGGCTCACCACTCTGTCAGACACAGCGAAAATGCAAAACCCCCAACACAAGTTGAAGCAGGAGCGAGCTCCAGCCTTGCAAACAAGGAGCAATGCACCTGACGATGAGCGAACATATGACAAAACCCCACTAAAGAAACTAACCACTCTCGAAACAATCAACCGTCCAAAGCCCACCTCAACGGGAGCGGGGGACAATGTCCAGCGCCGAAGAACAGACAGGAGAAAAACAAGCCTAAAAGATCCAAACCAAAGGCCATCAACAGCAAATCCATAAACAGCAGAGAGATCAGCAGAATAGAAAAGCAAACGAATAAACAACAATACACCCACATCAAGCTAAAAGCCAGACGCGAAAGCTCCTAAAACAGCAGAGAGATCAGTAGTAAAGAAAAGCAAACGAATAATGAACAATACATCCACAACAAGCTAAAAGCCAGAAGAGAGAGCTCCTTAAACAGGACCATAATATATAGTTACAACAATAGAAACCACCAAAGGCCTGGCCAGTAAAAGACAGCTAAGTAGCACGTCCTAAAAAAGAAACAGCGAGCAGACTACGCTGCACAACGCTCTGGAATAAGAGAACACAATCCAGAAGCTCAAAAAGAGCAAAAGAGAAGGCCAATGGTATGAGCTACACTGAGAAGAAGCTCAGATGGACCCCAAAACAAAACAGAAATTACATACAGAGCGGGCGCCCGAAAACAAGAAACCAGCCCAACATTAAACCTGCGAGAAAGAGAGAGCAAATCATCATGCAACAAACAAAAGATCATAAGGCATTAAGATTGCTAAGGCAATTAAAAGATTCATCCAATCTATGGCAATAGAGGGAATTTCTTGCTTCGGGCTTTAGATGCGACGGCCAGTACTTAAAGAGAAATAAAAATTCTTCTATGATAAACGCAATAGACGAAGCGCTCTGATTGAAGAGCCTCTTATTTCTTTCTAGCCAAACTACCCAAATAATGATATGGACCGATAGGAACCATCCTTTGCGAAACTTATGATTCGTTGATGGCGATGACCAACACGATACTAAATTGGCAGGGATAGATGGGTTTTCCCAAGCGAGAGAAACAACTTTCCACAGAGGAGTGATGAACGCACATTGCACAAAAAGGTGGTTAACATCTTCCGAACCAGTCGAACAAAGGGGACAAAGTTGACCCCAAGCTAAATTCCTTTTGTTAAGCACCTCCACAGTGAGCAACTTGTTGCTTAAAGCAAGCCAAGACGTGATCTTAACTTTAAGAGGGGCGCAAGAGTCCCAAATGAATTTAGCGAAGGGGGAACGAATCCCTCTAAAGTTGAGAAAATTATAAAAGGACTTAACCGAGAAGATCCCGGCCGGGCTTCATCGCCAAGCAATATCCTCAATAGGCTGCCACTCGAAGTTATTCAAGGACACAATAAGCTCATTAAAATCATTGGACGCCTGAGGAGACAGATTTTCTGAGAAAGGGATGATCCAGGTCCTGATAGAATTAACCGAGATAAAGGACTCAGCCACTGAGGCAGAGGCGTTGGAAGCCAAGCGGAAGAGATACGGGTAAGCCGTTGATAGTTTGGAGTTGCCGATCCAAATATCGGTCCAGAATTTAGTGTTGGAACCGTCGAAGCAAAGACGGGAGATGCCGCATTGGAAGGCGGCAACCGCTTTCCAGACCCCTTTCCAAAATGGTGAGGCAAAGCGGTAAATAAGGGGGGGGGGGGGGGAATTCCCACCAGTTGCTAGAAACAAAATAGTTCCCCTTGATGCATTGGGTCCACGATAAATGGTCAAGTTTGTGAAATCTCCAGAGCCATTTGCCCAGCAAGGCGATGTTATGGTTCCTGAGGTTCAAAACCCCCAGTCCTCTGCTATCTTTGGAGGAACAGATAAGTTGCCAGTTGCTAAGGTGAGAGCCTTGCTTGAAACTGGAGAATCCATACAAAAAAAAATTACTCCTGATCTGATCTATCCTCTTGATCACCCAAGAAGGGACAAAATAGAAAGACATCATATAAAGAGTGATGGCGGATAGAACGGAGTTGGTAAGGACTAATCTACCTCCGTGGGAAAGAAGCTTACCAGACCACACATTGAGTCTGGCTTCAATTTTACCAATTAGGGAAAACCAATCGGATTTATGCAATTTACCCCATCGAAGGGGAATACCCAAATACGTGATGGGGAACGAAGCAATAGGGCGGTTAAACAGATTAGAGACTTCGGTTTGCCGATTGGGGTCACCTCCCAGCCAGAGAACTGAGGACTTTTGGAAATTGATAGATAGTCCAGAAGCCATTTCAAATAGATAAAGGAGAAGTTTGAGATTACGCATGGAATGCGTACTCGGTTTAGTGAAGATAATGGTGTCATCAGCGTATTGCAAGTTCAGAACACCGTCAAACCGGTGAGAGGACCCGAGGCCTTCGATGACCTGCGAGTTGCAAGCCTTGCGAAGAAGAGTACTGAAAACGTCTGCAACCAGGAAAAATACAGGGAGGAAAGTGGGTCTCCTTGTCGGAGGCCGCACTTAACCTTAAATTTGTGACCTTCCGAGCCATTGATTAAGAGGGAGGAAGTGCCCGAGAAAAGGCTGGATTTGATCCACGCAATCCATTTAGGGCCGAAGCCCCAGTGAAGAAGGATATCTAGAAGGAAGTCCCAATTCACATTATCATAAGCTTTTTGAAAATCAAGTTTGAGAAGAATGCCCTCCGACCGGGAATGGTGGCAGAGAGAAATGATCTCTTGAGCTGACGCAACACTATCTAGGATAAAACGATCCTTGATAAATCCAGATTGAGCCGGATCAATGAGGGGCGAAATGACCACACTCAACCTAGCTGAGAGAACTTTCATAATGATTTTGAACGAGGTATTGATCAAGCTGATCGGTCTAAAGTGAGCCAATACATGAGCTCCCACCATTTTGGGAATGATAACGATATGAGCGTAGTTGATACGGTCGAAAGAAAAGGTACCCTGGTGTAAATCATTAAACAAAACACGAAGGTCATCCTTAAGCCAGTGCCAGAACTTTTGAAAGAAAAAGGCCGGGAAACCGTCCGGCCCAGGCGCAGTCGCTTTTCAAAGCGAAAATTGCCGATTTAATCTCATCCATGGAGAAGGGGGAATCAAGAGAAGACCGATCTGTGGTTGGGGAACCATAGAGTTGTTGCCAATCAAGGGATAGAAAACGCTGTTTATGCGAGCCTATAAGATTTTTATAGAAAGAAAGGCCTGGTGGATCTCAGAGTCAGTATTGAGATCCACCCCGTTGTCACTGATCACGGGGATGCGGTTACAACGTTGCCTGTGAAACGCGAAGTTATGGAAGAAAGCGGTGTTGCCATCACCTTCCTTAAGCCATTTCACTCTGGCCCTTTGAGCCCATTTGATATGGTCTTGAAGAAGGATGTCAGCATACTCGAGCTTACAAGCTTGCCGCTCGATGCGATAGGATTCCAACAGGGGACCCTGCTCCTCCATTAGGTCGAACGATTCAATGGAAGAAAGGAGAAAGGTCTTAAGGAAGTTAGTGTTGTGTTGTCTTTCCCGGCACCAGATCTTACACCCATGTTTAATAGCATGGAGTTTGAGAAGGATATTACCGAGACCGGAAGATCCGGTAATAGCTGCAAGGCATTCTCCGACCAAGTTGACAAAAAGTTGGTCCTGTAACCAAAATTTTTCAAACCGGAATTTGTGGTGATGAGGAAAGTGAAAGTCAGAGTAGAGAGCGATCGGGACGTGATCGGAGGACGGGTTGGGTAAAGCCTTGGCGAATGAATTGTGGAACTGGGAGATCCAGCTTTGAGAGACGAGGAAACAGTCAAGTTTTTCAAACGTCGGGGGTTGATGCTGATTAGACCAGGTGAAAGATCTCTCATTGATCGGAAGATCGGAGAGTTGGAGATCCCTGATACAGTCGTTAAAGAGGCAGGATTGAGAGTTAGAGTTAACCGAGTTCGACCTTTCGGAAGCAAATCTAGTAACGTTGAAGTCTCCGCAGAGAACACAGAGACCTCTCGTAAAATTATAAATTGATTGGAATTCGTTCCAAAACAAATGCCGTCTCAAAGACGATCATGGACCGTAAACCGAAATCACGGTCAAAGAGCAACTGAGGATCGTCCAGTGCAGTTGGACAATAGGGAAAAACTCCAAACGATGAATCGCGATCAGAAAGAAAACCGATTCCTTGAACCCGAATAGGATGCCTCCCTTAGAACCTATCGCATTAAGAAGTATCCACTTGGAAATAATGGAACCTCCTAACGAACGATAGAGGCTAGGGGAAGGAGAATCGATTTTCGATTCCTGGATAGAAATGAGATCGCATTGGGAGGAAGCAATTAAATCGTAGATCACCCTCTTTTTGACTGGGCAATTTAGGCCCCTAATATTCCAAGAGATACTAATCATTAAAATGCTTGTGCTCCCGAACTCTAATACGTTCTTTTTGTCTAATGTTGTAAAGCAGGTGCGAATCAGAAGGATCCAACTGAAATCCCATATCCTGCGCTAGGGTCACCAACTCATTATCCGATAACGATTCGAATTGAGTGTGATAAATGGATCCTAAAGGACTTTGAAGGGAGGACGAGTTAGAGAGCGGAGAATGGACACCTAATGGGTCCAAAACTGGCTGCACCGCCCTTAAGGAGGAAGCCGCTGACGAAAGAAAAGGTTGTTTTTTAGCCTTTAGACGCACACTCGATCTAATAATCCGATTAGAAAGATTGCCCGTCGCCGAGGTCCTGAGAGGAGAAACTTTTACCCCCTTCATCGAGAGGAATGAAGGGGACTCTTTCGAGAACTTTTTAGAGCCAATGGAGGAAGAAGAGAGAAGAGAAAGAGGGTATGGGGAGGAAAGTACTGAGGCTTCCGGGTAAGAGGTAGAAGGGCGAGCACCGGAGGCTAGGACCACGCGATTGCCCTGAACACGATCCGCTAGATCGGGAGATAACCATCCCCGATATAAGGAGCAAAACACGAGGGGGAAACTGGCAAAGAGAGAACTCCGAGGAAACAAATAATTAGCAGGATCAAGGAATATAACGCAAAAACAAGGCAAATAACATTCAGCCTCAAGAAAAGTAGATCGCTGAGATAAAACAGACACTGAAATTGAAAGTACCTGATTGATAGGATGTGCTTTGTTCATATCCGCTTCTTCTTCCAGAAGCAGGGGGTCCTGATCAATCCACCCCAGAGCTTTAGGCGAAGAAGATTGCTTGGCACTGATGTTAGGCAGCAGAGGAGACAGTGCTTTAGAAGAAGGGAAATGCGCCTGCTGCTGGAATTTCTCCCAGTCGGATGCAAAGGAGGGGTTAACATCCCAAGCAGGCCACTGCGCTGGTACATCGGCAGACTTGGGAGTGGGAAAAGGAGACGAGGAGGGGAGGACCGGGGAATTCTTGACAAGAACTGGAGCCTTTGGGGGGATCGCAGGAGGGGGATGGGCCGGATGGATCGCATGCGAGGTGGCTGAAGAAGACCCCTTGGTCGCCTGCTGAGAGGACAACTCTGGATTGATCCAAACCAAATTGGGCGCCTTAGACGGCAATATCTTCGGTTTGTTGGGGGATGAGAAATGCTTGTTATGGGGGGAAAACCTCCTCCTGGCTGGAGTTTGAAATGGTCCTTTCACTAGACTCGGGTCCGCCTTGTGCACCGAAGAGGATCCCGGATGAAAAGGAGATGAAGAAACTGGTTTGAAAGGATGCTGAGTGGTCCCGGAGGAAGGAGAATGAGCTTCATGGTATTGAACGGAGACTGTGAATGAGGAAATCCCGTCTCTCAGGCAGAATGCCTCTATTCGTGCCTTCTGCTGAGGGCATCGAAAGAGAGCTTCGACCTGAAGACAACCGGAGGCCAACCTAGCCGTAGAAGAAATGCTCACAATATCGCCAATACATCTGGCCATGCTACCAACCAGACGCAGGGAGTCATAAAATGGGGGGAGACCAACAAGGGAAACTTTGGTAGACGAAGGGCCAAGCTCCAAATAGGACGATTGCATCTGAACCCATTTGCGAATAGTGAGTGAAATTGCACCCACCGAGAGAGAAGTATTAGCACTAAGGTCCTCAAGGATATTGGGGGAAGGGCAACGGATCACAACGTCGCTGTTAGAGCAAGAGTAGAGCACCCAGTCCCAATCCTTCACATTACAAGAATTACAGAGAAACGAATTTAAAGTAAAGAAAGGGATAGTGCCTCCGTGAAAGGAAATGGCCACGTAAGAGCCAAAAGACTTCAACCTATCAGAAAGCTCCGTACTCGGGATGAACACTTGGGTCACAACCGGACCTAGAGGAGGAGTCGGAGGGGCGGATGAAGCAGGGGGAGCAGAAGGAGCACTATTAGGGAGACGCGAGGAAGACGGCGGGGTAGGGAGAAGAGGAGACTTAGACGACACCTTCAGTTTCTTATTCTTCGTCGGAGGGATATCAGCAAGCTTCCGTTGAAGCGAAGGTAAGTCCAGTGCGGCGATCACATGGTCTGCAATGGGAGCTCCTAGAGTGAGTCCCAAAATTTTTTGGAGAGCAAAACAACGGTCACGCGCATGGCCCTCCTTAAGGCAAAATAGGTATTTCATTTTAAAAGAGCACTATTGCTTCAAATGACCCATACGGAGGCACCGGAAACAGGTAATCGGTAGTCGGTGAGTGTAAGAGGGATGGGGAGAGGAAGAAGGAGATTTAGAAAGCGCTAAATGGTGGGAGCCATGTACATAAGAAGACCCTGGAAGATTCGTGAATCTGGGCCCATAGGGCCCGGGAGCGGCAGGCCTCACTTTTTGTAGGGTTTCACCCTCAAGAGAAACACAGTAATTCTTTTTCTTTTTTTTCACAACTTCGACCCATGGGCCCGGATAGGGAAGGCCCACGAGTGAAAATGGCACTCAGGAAGGGAAATGCAACACCGAGACCGAGCGAGATCCCTGCCACCTACACAACACGCCTGAATGGCGGCAGGGAGGCAAAGACGAAAAGGGGGAGGGAGGAGGAAAAGGAGCGAAGGTGACGAAGACAGCTATAGAAGACTAGCTGAGGGAGGAGGCAAGGGAAGAAGCAGCCCAGCGCTCCACAAGCAAAAATCAACACAACAACCAACCAACACCCACACAAACACCGTGGCTACAGCCAGGCCCACCGCCGAAGAAATCAAAAAAACACAACGCAATCTAAAAGCTTACAGTGATTGGATTAGTAACGGTTGGCGAGCCGGATCCGACCTCCTAGAGCGTACCTGCGCGAGAGGGAAGAAAAGCTGAAGTGGAGAGAGAGGTGGAGAACCGCCAAACCTACGCTCGAGGACTGCCGGAGGAAAACCCTAGCCCACTCTTGAGAGCCAGAGGGACCAGGGAAAGGAGCGCCTGACGATGGAGCGAGCCGCTGGGACACCGCGTCGGATCTCGCCCAATGGGAAGCCTTAAGGTGGAGAAAGTCAACGCCCTGAGGCCAGGAGGAGAACACCGTGGAGCGGCAGAGCGGAGGAGCTCATAGGAAGATGAGGAATAGGGAGACGGCAAAAAAGGGGGAGGGAAGAGAACAAAGTGAAAAGGGTATGAGGAGAAGGCGCCGGCGATCAACTTTAATGAAGCGAGGAGGGGGGGAGACGGATTCGAATCCCCGGATCTGAGCACCTATAAGGAAGAGGGAGGAGAGGGAGATATACTAACTGTTTTCGATAATATGTTGTTTAGATTCAAACAAACATTTTTTAAAATAATTTTTTGTCACAAAATAAACACATGTGTTGCACGTATAATTTCAAACTCTGCTTATTAACACATGCATTGTGCGTACAAATCATTTTTTTAAATTACATGTACCGTCCGTTTAACTCCAATTTTTTCAAACAAACACCACTGTGTCACCAAACAAATCCGTGCATCGCACGTGCAACTCCAAATCTATTTCTTAACACGTGTAAATCAAAGTTTTTTCTTCTGAATTTATAAAAGTTACGTGTATCACCCGTTCAACTCTACTTTTAAAAAAAGTTAAGGCATTCATCGCACATGCTAATTACTACCGACTTACGTGTATCGTACATTCAACTACAACTCTTTATCAAAACGTGCGTCGCACGTGAAAATTACTAGTTTATATATAATGAGAGGAGAGATGGTTTGGCAATATGAAAAAATAAAGAATACGAAGGAACAAGATTAATTAAATATTAAGTTTTTATGTCTTATAGGAGATATGAATAGTCATATCTCTAATCTCTAATCCCTAATCTCTAATATTATAGTTGGAGAAGGTCTTAGTGTCAATTGTAAATCTATCAATGCGTGCATTATTAATATGAAGGATGTCTCAGGTTCCTCACTATGTCATATTTTTTTACTTTAATTTTTAAAAATATATTAAATGCGCATCACGCGTGTAAATTACTATCTATCTATAATATATATAATAACTATTATAATGAAAAAATTGGAGTGGTAAATCTACCTACTTACGTGCTACTTACGTGCAATGCACGCGCAACTCTAACTCTCCTACTATAGTCTTCACATTTACTTTTAAAAATATATAATCTTATTTATTAAGACATGTATCGCACGTGTAAATTAGAATTTTTACTTTAGTTTTTTTAAAAAAATTAATATGTGCATCGCACGTGTAGATTACTAATGTTCATTAGTTGAGATACAAAACCATAATTTCTTTCTTCAAATGTGGACCATTTACAAAATAATATACCCACATCATCTTCTTTAGTTTACACACTAGTTTCTTCAGTTTCTTATTCCATATTCATTTCACTTTTATTCGCTTTATTTTTTTTTCCTTTTCCTTTTATTTCATTAATTTTTTTTTTTTTTTACTCGAGAGACATAAATGTTATATTATTCTGAATGTATTCGTTTTTTTACAGTATCTTTGATTGTCAATTTTAAAGTTTTTTTGATGAAACGGATAGAGCCCGAAGACTCCAGCCACACATTCAATAAAATAAACAGTATATTACAAGGAGGCTTTACCAGAGGTAAAACAAGAAACAATCCGATCGACACTTATATACAGAATAGCGGAGGAATTTAACTATTACAACCAATTAGAAAGACCAGAGAAAAGCTACTCTGGCACCAGGGGATCGATGACGATCGGAACCAGGACCTTCGCGAACCCTCGGAGAGCGCCATGGAGGCGGGAGAGCAGCATTCCAAGGCAATGCTAAGCCCCTCGCCAAGGAAGCAAGCAAAGACAACGACAGCACAACGATCCAACCCAAAGAGCAGCACATCAACCTAAAAAAATAGGACGGAGAAGGGGAAAACAGCACAGAGGCCACCAGAGGAGAGGAAAGAATAGCTAATATACCCCAAAAAAAAGCCAAACCCCTGCACAAAGGAACCACAACATGAGCGTTCCTACTCCAGGCAACAAGGCCTCATGCAACCGGTGAGAAGAAATCCCCCCATACTATTCAGCACATTGTTAAGAATAAAATAAGCAGGATAAAGCCAGATAGATTCGAAATAAGAAGAGCCAAACAAAATAATCCCACAATTCTCATGACAATATGAGGTTAACAAAACAGAATAGTCCCAGAAATCGCATCTCATCCATAGACAACATACTAACCGCCATAAGACACTAACTGCAAAGCAGTAAAAACCACCAACACTGATGAAAGGAACCATTACAGCAGAGACAATTAAGGTAAGATAAAGATATAGATAAAGATAACATCAGAGTAGAAGTTAACAGGGTAGAGTGATTAATACACGTAACAGCAGGGCCAAGAAAGCACCCAAAATAGCCTGCTGAGATCTCAAAAAGCAGCCATAATCAAGTCAGCATAACAAACAGCTCCACAGCCCGTAGGGCTAAAACGAGAGAGAAAATAGCAGCAGACCAACCCACCAAAGCATAGAAATAATAGCTAAGCTCCAATCACAGTCCACTATCAGTCCTGCAACCACAAAGAGGAAGAGATAGATAGGAAGTAAGAGAGTCAATAGTAAGCAAGCTATTTAATTTTCTTCTAATCTTTCTTCGTCAATTTTAAAGTTAGATAGCAAAAATAGACAATGAAGCTCATAATGTATATATAAGTTTCACAAAAACATCATAATGTTTCAAGTTTGTTGCACTTTAAGCAAATGAGTCAGCTTAGACTTAATAGGACAACTACATGAACTTATTAGTTTAGGCCAGCACCGAGACTAGACACAGGCACAGACCCAATTGTGTATTAATGGGTTGGGTCTCAGCAAAGCTAGGCACGTCCAAACACGACCCACTTCCATCCATATGCATGTGTGATACATGTGTAAACAAAATTATGATTGTATAACTTTTCCAAAAGAAGGTGATTTTATGCAATTTAATTTTTTGAAAAAAAATATTTATTTTTATTTAGATTTTTCATGTAGGAATTCAAATTGGTAATGTTGCACGCTAAAAATACTTGTGAAAAAGATTCAAGTAATACACATCCATGCTTTAACAGTGGTTTTCACACACATGATGAAGGTTGGTTTCAAATGAAATTCGGGTCATAATGGCAATTCTAATGAATTGTGGTCATAATAGATAATAGTAGAAATAAGTAAAAATGAACACGCGAGGTTGAAGGAAATAAGATGTCCAAGCCATCATATTCTCTTCAAGTACTCTACTTTTATCCATTAACCAGTAGTTTACACGTTTTAATAAATATAGTTTTTTTAAAAAGTAAAAATTCAGATATAGTCTGGATTTGATCTAAAATCTCATTTATAATAGTTATGCAAGTGCGTTGCACGGGTTGGTAGATGGACAAATTACAGTAAGGCCTTCTCCCATTATAGTAGCAAGAAAGAAGACTTTACATCTTCTCCAAGTTTGGATCCATGCCAAGGCACATCAAAATTATTCACATACATATTTTCAAAAGGAAAAAAAAAATGTCAACAGTTAGAGCTATACTTGCGCACTCCTTATGAGTTATGAGTAGCAAACATTCACAACAGCAGCAGCAACATCATTTGTATAAATTAAAAAAAACATCATCATTGTTTCATCCAAAATCATTATGATTATTAGTTAGGAAAGGCAAGGCATGTCCCCATTTATTTACACATCTATACTTACAACTCTCCTCTCATCCCAGCTCTCACAATTCACTATAAAATAAACATGAAAAACACTGAAATTTTATATATATCTAATTCCCAACTCCAACACTATCAAGCCACATAACAACCTGATCAATAGTTGGCCTATGCCTTGGATCAGACCCAATACACCTACAAGCAGTCTCAAGAACCACCATGACCTCTCCCTCATTCCCCTTGTTCCAAATCACTTGGTCGAAAACCTCCTGCTCTTTCCCCTCAGACTTCTTCTGAACCACCCACGAAACCAAATCTCGACATCCTCTCCCTTTACACACATCCACTGGCCGTCTCCCTGTCAAAAGCTCTAACAGAACAACCCCGAAACTGAACACATCTCCTCTTGGAGTTGCGGTGAGTGACTGACTGTACTCGGGTGGAATGTACCCCAAAGTGCCCACCAAATCAGTTGTGACGTGAGTGTCGTAAGGCCGGATTAGCCTAGCAAGGCCAAAATCAGCCAAATGTGCTTCGAATTTCTCATCAAGAAGGATGTTGCTGGACTTCACATCACGATGGATAATGTTTGGCTCGCAGACTTTGTGCAAGTAAGCTAATCCCCTCGCTGACCCTTGAGCTATTTTGAGACGGGTATTCCATTGGAGAAGAGAATCGCCATCTGATTTTTCATGTAACCAATAGTCAAGGCTTCCATTCTCCATATATGAGTAGATCAAGATTCGTTCATTGCCATATCGACAGTAACCTATTAAAGAGACAAGGTTTTTGTGTTGAGCTCTTGAGAGGGCTTCTACTTCAGCTCGGAACTCTCTTTCCATCTGTCCGCAGTCACCTGAAAGCTTCTTAACTGCAGCTTTGGTTCCATCTGGGAGGTTTGCCTTGTAGACTAGCCCGAATCCCCCACATCCGATGATATTGGCTTGATCGAAATTGTTTGTAGATTTCTGAAGATCAGCGATGGTCAACTCCTTGTTGGCTTCTGAATTCTGAAAGAAGAGAACAAGCTTTGATCCAGAATCAGAAGAAGGCCGATATGAACCATCTTCTTCTTCATCGTATTCTTCATTTGATGGGTCTACAGCATCTTTTCTCAACAAGTTGAGCAAGACTACAGCTAAGAGGACTGCAATGCCTAATCCAATGCTGATGGTTATTCCAAGAATGCTGCTTTTACCAATTCTACTACCGATTCTTGATGAGATTTGAGGAGTCATACCGACAATAGCATCGGTTCTATTACAAGGGGGGCTGGCCGCTCGACATAAACCCACATTGCCTTCAAAGCTGGAATTGGAGAAGCTAAAGAATTGGCCACCAGTTGGAACCTCTCCAGCCAAGTGATTATGAGCTACACTGAACTTTGACAAGAAGGTGAGCTTGCTCAAAGACTGAGGAATAGAGCCATGAAGATCATTGAAAGAAAGGTCCAATACCTCCAAATTCTCCATCTGAGAAAGAGTTTCAGGAATCGTTCCCGATATGTTGTTGTTGCTCAAATCCAAGATATGAAGCGCCTTCAACTGCCCAAACTCTGGCCAAATTGACCCATTGAACCCATTGTTATTCAAATATAAAGCTGGAGGGAAGCTCGAAACTTGGTTGTATGGGAGGCCAACAACACTTTGATTTCGCTTGACATAAAGTGGCATTACTATCGAACCACCCCCATTTGCTGAGCTCTGTGAAGCAGTGAGGCTCTTCAGTCGAGTTAAACTCTTGGGTATCTCCCCAGTGAGCGAATTATTAGATATATCCAAGTAGATCAGGTTCTCAAACTCCCCAATCCAAGCAGGAATTGCCCCATGAAAGCGATTCCACGACAAATCCAACACTTGCAGCTTTAGACAACCCATCAACCAAAGGGGGATTTTGCCATTGAGAGCACAATTTCCCAAAGCGAGAATTTCAAGCTTCGGAAACCCATTAGTGAACTTGGGAACCTCTTCACCACGAAAATTCTTGGTGAGAATCAATGTAGTGAGGTTCTTGCAACCTCGAAGCACAGTCAGTGCACCGGAGATATTCTGGAAACTATTGTTGGACAATGAAAGGAACGAAAGTGAGTCGAGGTTTCCAAACTCATCTGGAATTTGACCAGAAAGCCCATTCTTGGCAAGACTCAATGTCACCAATTCATGACAACCCGAAAGGCTAATAGGAAGAGGACCCTTAAGATGATTGCTAGCAAGATCAAGAGATTTGAGCGACGACGACAAGCCAGAAAAATCAAAATCAAACAATTCACCCGACAATGAATTGTTTCTCAAATCAAGATCAGTAAGTAATGAACATAAAGACAGAGACCCAGGTATCTCACCAGAAAAGAAATTAGAGTGAGCTACCAACTGCTCAAGCATTGTCAAATTCCCAAACACATCAGGAATTTGACCAGATAACCTATTGGCAGACACAACCAATGACTTGATACTCGAAAGCTTACTCAAATTCTCACTCAACTCCCCCGAAAAACAATTGAATGCAAGTGACAACTTCTCTAATCCAACCAAATCAAAGAGCTGGTCAGGGAGATTACCTGACAACGAATTCGACCCGAGATACAACTCCTTAATTGATGAGCCACTGCAGTTTGCAAAAACCTCGCCAGAAAGCTCCCCGGAAAGAGAATTCATGGAAAGATCGATAACCAGAAGGGAGCTGGACCCAAAGCAGATGTCAGGGCCAACAGACCCAGCAATGGAATTGTTGCTGACATTGAAATAAACCAAGTTGGGCAATCCAGTTCCGAAATCCGAGAACGACCCATTAAAGGAATTGGAAGACAGATCCAGCCATTTCAAAGCAGGCATAGATTGGGTATTAAGAAAAGTGACAGGCCCTGAAAGTGAAAGCTGGTTGTGACTGAGGTTGAGGAGCTGCAAGTGAGTGAGGTTGGAGAGGGAGGGTGAGATGGGGCCCACGAGGTTGAGATTGGAGAGGTGGAGCTCGGTGACCCTATTGGTAATGTTGCAAGAAACGCCATGCCAGTTGCAGCAGGAGGTAGTAGTGTTGGGGTTCCAAGAGGAGGAGATGGAGGAGGCATTGGTGAGGGTGGTGGCAAAGGATTGGAGTGCTTCAAGATCAGTGACATGACATGATTGAGTTAAAGAGGAGGCTGATGAAAAAACAGAGACTAATAAGAATGACCATTTGAGGACAAGGGACAAGGAGGAATGAGAAGAGGCCATTTGGGTTTGTTTGTGTATCAAAGAGAACCAAGAAAACCCATGTCAAGAAGAAGAAGGTGAGAATGAGAATGGCATTGGAAGAAGAAGAAGAAGAAGAAGAAGAAGAAGAGGGGTTGAGTTCTCAAAGTGGGGTAATTAATGAAGGGGAGCTTGAAGGTTACACAAGTTAGGCAACAGCTCTGCTGCTTTTTTTCTTTCTTCTTTTTTAAATTAATTTTGATGATTTTGTTGACTCTTTTGTTTGAATATTTTTTTGAGGGGGTGGGTTGGTGGGGTCAAAGACTAAAAAGGAGGGGGTTGAGAGTGGACTAGTGGAGTGGACTGAGATAGTGGGGTCATGAATGTGTTGGCTTTGGTGGTCACAATATCAACACAAGTTGTTGTTTGCTGCTTGCTTTCTGTGTTAGTTTTTAAATAAAAATGGTGGATTCTTTGTCTTGGGGTGTCCACTGTCATGGCTTGTGAGTTTCTTTAATGGTGGCAAAGGGTTTGGTAATAAATGAGGGGGCAGTGCAGGTGGAGGGGGATTTGGTGGGGGTTTGGTGAGCTGTCAATTGAAAAGTTCTTTTTTTTTGTTTTTTTTAATTTGAACTGGGCCTTCTCGAAAGCCCATTTGATTCTCTGAAAATTGAAGATTCGTTCATTATATATTTGGTAGTCTGTAACGAAGTTGCAAGCAAAGACAGATTGGGATAATTGACTTCACATGTTCTAGAAAATAGCTAGTTCTTATGTTTGTGTGATCAATTATGTTTAAGTTCAGAACAGTAACTTCCGATATACTATAAAACAAGTTCAGAACAGTGTACTGAAGCTAGGGCTGCAAACGAATCGAGCTATTTGCGAGCTATTCAACTCGAGCTCGGTCAAAGCTCGGCTCGAACCAAGCTCGTGCTCGTTTCGTAAACGAGCCGAGCTCGAGCTTCATTTATTATTTTGTTTAGGCTAAGCTCGCGAGCTATTCAGCTCGAATATAGTTAAAGCTCGGCTCCAATAGAGCTCTAGCTGAGCTCGAGCTCAAAATTGAGCTCGTTTCGTAAACGAGCCGAACTCGAGTCTGAAGGTATTCCGCTCGGCTCGGCTCGATTGCAGCCCTAACTGAAGCTTTCAAGACCAATTCAGAAGGGGGAACTGTTGACTGTAGAAATGAGAGAGACAAGGCTGAGTAAAAGTAAGTTTCAGTGACTATTTCTACAGTGGTGATGTATGGAAACTGCACCTGTTTTAGCTTGCAATGACAGCAATCATCTTCAAATTTTCAGCCATGAATGATGGGAAAGCACCTCGGATCACTAGTTGAAATATATATATTCAAACTCTTGGGAATTGGAACTAATTAATCACTCACTCTCTCTCACTCTCTCTCTTCAGTTGCTTACTAGCGTGAAAGTAACTCCAAATCCCAAAGATTAATTAGGTCCTACTCCTCCTCCAACGGCAGAGGTTAGTGTTGACTAATTGACTATCGATTTCACATTGATTTTTCCAAAATGACCCACTTTTAAAAGTATTTACCAAACTAACCCACTTTTGAAACTATTTACCAAAATGACCCAAGTGTAGTTCTATAATTTTCTCCAACACTCGGAGAAATTTTGAACATGCAATTTGTAACATAAATGTATACAACTACACTCGGTATCTGACATAGCGAATTCATTTGAAGTACTCATTTCATGTTCAAAATTTCTATAAAAAATGAGTACAACTACACTCGCTATCTGAGGTAGCGAATCTAGTTTAAATGAACTCGTTATCTCAGATAGCAAATATAGTTGTATATATTTCAGGTATAAATTGCATGTTCAAAATTTCTCTGAAAAAATGACTCGCTGTCTGAAATAACGAGTCTATTATAAATGAACTTGCTATTACAGATAGCTGAGTATCACAGATAGCGAGTCTAGTTGTTTAAATTTCAGATAAAAATTGCATGTTCTCAAAATTTCTCTGAAAATTGAGTACAAGTACACTTGCTAGGTCGATAGACTCGCTATCTGAGATAGTGAGTGTAATTATATACATTTCAGAAAGAAATTGCATATTTAAAATTTCTCTGAAAAATGAGTACAACTACACTCAGTATCTGAGATAGCAAGTTTATTTGAACTAGGCTCACCATCTCATATAGCTGAGTAGGTCAATTTTGTAAACAGTTTCGAAAGTGGGTCAGTTTGGTAAATACTTTCAAACAGTGGGTCATTTTGGGAATTTTTTTCACATTAGCGTTCAATTTTGAATTAATTAGTACAAAAGTGAATTAATTAATTATAAAAAATATATAATTTTTTTACAACGCTTTGTTATAAGAAATATTTAGAAGTGTACTAATTACTCGAAAAGTTCATGCTTTAAATATCTGTTATCAATAAGTAATGCTCCATCCACTACATTTCTCTTCACTATCTTTAGGCGACACACTCCAATAAATGGGGAAAGAGAAAATGGGTGGGAAAACTCACCAATTGGAATGTCACCTAAGGTAATGAAGAGAATGATAGGAAATTGACAGTGAATGAAGCATTACTTATTATCAATATCTTTTATACAAAGGGTAATGCTACATCTACAATCAATCTTGCTACAATTTTCTTAACTACCTTAGGCAGCAGGTGTAGCATTGCTCTTACGCAAATAAGGGATCATAAAGTATAAAATTACGACTGAAACATGACCAATCCAATAGTCATGTTTCCTAATGTACTGTGTAAAACAACAGCAAAAGTAGCGTCTTAACCAATGCCAATTCAGTAAAACATCTGAACATAATATGCAGATTCTTGCAAGTATTTGACTCCAGGTCCATGTATAACCATTAGCAGACATTTTTTGCTGTTCTTAGGACAAGGTCATAGTCATACGCTCATATTTATCTTCCCATAAACGGAAATGATGCAAACAAGATTCAAACTGGCTATCACTTGCTCACTAGCTCACTAGTGAACATGCTGACCATTAGATCCTCATGACATATGCAAGCAGTCTCACACTTCGGACCAAAATGAGCACAACATTCCAAATTTCCAATGCATAAAGATTACAAGCTCTCTGCAGTTATCATCAGTCCAATTTCCTTACAACAGTCTAACATAGGGACCAGTCAACAAGAGAGAGAGAGAGAGATTCACACGCAAAACCCTTTATCTTTTTGAAAACGAGAAACTGTTGGATTCATTGAAGAGGAAGCAAGCAAGTTGACCCTGGAAGTAAGGGGGGCCTCGTATTGTATATTCTATTGCATTGTGGGTCTCAAAGCGAACAAAAAAGTATTGGACTCCCTCTCAATCGTTGAAGAAGATGAAGATAACCCACACTTCAGGCTACCAGCACGGGCACAGCGCCCGTGACTAAGGAATG
Source organism: Hemerocallis citrina (assembly GCA_017893485.1). Taxonomy (NCBI): domain Eukaryota; kingdom Viridiplantae; phylum Streptophyta; class Magnoliopsida; order Asparagales; family Asphodelaceae; genus Hemerocallis; species Hemerocallis citrina. The sequence goes on along the minus strand of CM030364.1, from coordinate 280,505,674 downwards.
AAGGGATAAATGAATCCTTGTGATCTTTGCACATCAGCCCTTTCCACAAATTCAATTTGCTTATCATCGATCCATCTCTATCATTTCCAAACAAAATTCCCGACTCACTTTATAATAACACGAGTATTGAGTTGCATTTATAATGTTTGCAAAAAAAGTCAACTGACGTATTAGAGAAGAAAGTGCCATCTCAAATGAGAAGAGAAGCTACTAAAACAGACAATGTATAACAATTAACTACGAAAAATGGACCTATAGAAGGCTGTCGAGCTGAGTCTGAAGGTCTTCTATGGAGACCATGCCGATGGAATGCATTTCTACGTCGGAGTAGTCAGATTTTAATAGTTTCTGTAGTTGTACATGAGCTTCCACGATATTTGTCCTGCAATACACAAACAGAATAATGTATAGAATTAAAACCCAAGAACACCTGTTGGTAATTGAGTTGCGGCCCGAATCCAGAGTCCCTGGTTCGAGCCTAGACTTTCCCATCAAAAAAAAAAAAACCCAAGAACACCAATGAAAGATTGCAGTAGAAGAATATGCATGTGTATCAAGTTGTAGATATAAAGCCACGGTAAGAGAAGATTCTCGACTATGACAAACGGAGTAACTGAAGGTGTGAGTAGCATCATCCAACTCTTGCTGACAAAACTGGAGTTAATATTCACCTATTTTTTAGTAAAATTGACCACTTTCCTACTTGATCATGAATTTGATTTTCTCTCCATGCATACATTACAATTAATAAAACATAATGAAATACTTGCATTTCAAATTTGCAATTGAGTAGTCTCTTAAATGAACATGGAATGATGGAACAAATACCAGGAACTAAGAAAAAGAAATATGTATGGGATGTGCAACAAATCAATCAGCAATAATAATTGGTATGAAGCAGCTAACTGGATGGAGAAAAACTGCAGATAGCGCCTGCTATCCTACTACAGTACTACTAGTATCAAATCTATCTCGAGCGTTTCTTTCACTGGAACTTCTCTTATCATTTTCCAGTTAACTAGTGAATCACAGGTTACGTGTCCGGGTAATTGTAAAACAGATCTATATACATACGGTAGTCAAACCGTATGTGATATCAAGAGATTGTAATGGGGATATCCCAAGTTTTATATAGATTGAACCTGGGTTGAAAGATCAACCATCTTGGAGAGATTACTATTAAAATCTTCAAGATTCTCAAGTTTCATGCTTAAAATTTTGAAGTTCTTGAAGGATAAGTTGATGGAAGATAGGGTCATGAGGTGAACACGGGAACCCAAGAAGATTCAACTTCAGGAACAAAGGAGAATCTAAATTATACAATAAAGCCCTAATGTTTCAATTTATTTATTCCTACTAACTTTCTTGGTTAACAGTCGGGTTTGGGGGTGGGGGGGGGGGGGGGGGGGGGGGGGATAAATGTTCATCTTGTGCCATTGTATCTGATTCCATATCATGAAGCCACTTCTTTGGTATCATCACGTATTCAACGTTAAGAACTTACATTTAGTTACTAAGACTATATTGTAAGGCACACAAAACGATCATTCAGGGAAAGATTATATAAGGGCCCAGCTTTGCTAACTGTACTGTTGCATGCAGAGTGCAGCTTTCCCCCTTCGGAGTAACTTAAATAACACAAAGCCAAGGAGGTCTTAGTGTCAAAAATAATGGATAGCTACGAAATTGATACCCTACAGAAACATCACTATCATGCAGAACTAAATCCCTATTATAATAAATAGATCAAACAGTTTAATAGAAACATTGTATACTGGCAGACAACGATTGCATATACACAGTTTAATAGAAACATTGTATACTGGCAGACAAAGATTGCATATAAACTATCAAGTTGATCAAAGAAACTGAAATATATAACATCAACAAAGCCTTTATCCCAAATTTTGGGGTCGGCTAAAAGTATATATATATATATATATATATATATATATATATATATATAAACACTCACTTGATTGGTCTGAACAGGATCATCCTGGTAGATGGGTTCTGTAGATATAACTTCATTTTCATCATCACGTTTGGTAAATCTTGCTGAATGGCAATGCTAACCTGTTCCCATAGGCATGGCATGGTTAGCATAAAATGAGTAAACTGATCATTAGCAGGATATATTTATTGCACACCTTCTGGATGAGCTCAGCCACTTTGTCTGGAGTAGCAAATGCTTGATCCTTGAGGGGTTTTGCCAAAACAGAGTTTACTTTCTGATCCTGACTACCTGAGTTCAGTGCAACTTTCACAGCAGTTACCTGAGTCAGAAACACATGTGGTAATACTATTATGGGCACCGTAATTTTATTTAAGGCTGAATTAAAAAATAAACTTCAAAGAACGCAGTAGGTCAAACTTTACTAGCAGTTTTCAGAGCTGTAATTAGATGATTATGGGTATCCTTAACTGTTCTATCAAGAGCTAAGGATAAAGTAAGACAACATAATTCGGCTCCTTTATTGGCCTTCATTCCTTGAAACCATTTATAAAGCTTTTAAACATTTAATTTACACATAGTTCATAGGAAATAAAAAGTTACCAAAATTGAATAGTAAGTAGCTTTTGTAAATGTCTTTATTTCAAATCCTGAAGTATTACGTTGAAAAAAAATTCCCCATCAAATTTTAAAAGCTCAAAAAAGGTCCTTATCTTCTGTGATTCCCAGGAAAGTAAATTACCTTGGTAACAAATGAAAGCATTGGATCAACAACTAACTTTGTGACAGACATGATGAATTCTTCACATGTTGCTTTAAGATTTTTTTCTAATTCCTGCACCCAAAAAAGACAACAACATTTAAAACAATAATTTTCTTTAGCAAATGTTACAAATTACTACACTGAAAAGTTTGTCAGGCCATTCAGATGCAAGTCCGATTGGTTAGACAGGGATCTGTTGTTTTCTAGTTTTCTTTTAGTGGGTGGATTGGAAGACACTAGTTTGTTAATTATGTACACCACAGCTAAATTGCACCTTAAAACATGATCAGATACGGTAAATTAGAATTATGTCATCTGTACAGAACCACGAAACAAAAGGATCGTTGTATTTCAAATTGCACATCAACAACAGCCAAGATAGAGTATTGACTGAATGGTATCAGAGAAACAGACGTGACGTATGTCTGGGAGAACGGGGCACGAATAGAAGTACAAATGAGATTTTTTCAATATTCTTGACAAAGACACAAACTTAAAGATTCTATAGCAATATTCACAGCAGTTCAGAGTATCAAAGCTAACGAGGAAATGAACACAATAATTTTTCCGGAAATATTTCATGAGATTCTTAAAGTTATCCATCACTCATCTAGAGATAAAAGAGAACAGGTACGAATCTAATGAATCCCCAAACCCTGTGTTCCTTCTATCCGCACCAAGCACCATTTACCGGATCAAGAATCATGATATTTTCAATGGAAGTGTTTCTAAAATTCTAGCTCATCCAAATTTCAGGAATGTTTCACACTAAAAAACGAAATCAACAACTCAGATGAATTTACTAAGACCCATTTTCACATACCAGCAATTGAATTTCCAATCCTGATCAAAAGCTGAATGCTCTATGAATGGCCACGAGAAAAGTTCCTAACATTAACAACAACAAAAGCCTTTATCCTCAATTTGTGGGGTTGGCTACATAAATCCTTCTCCTCCACTCAATTCTACTGTGGGCCCTATTAATAGTTTCAACCCAAGTTCGTTCAGATTTACACCAACTCCTTTTTGCTCTCCTCACATCCATCGTATCATTTTTCCCAATTGGAGCGGTTATCTGCCTTCGTGTGTCCAAACCACCTCAATCAATTCTCCCACATTTCATCATCAACTGGGGCAACCTCTACTTTCTAACTGCGCAATATTTTTAGTTAAAACTTCACATGCTTACAGACAGAAGATTACAAGCTGAAGCTAGAAGTAGCATCACAGGAACCAAGCCCATCACGCCACCACATTCGCCCAATAAATAAGAAAATTTCAGAAAAAATCAGAAATTCACTAGAAACAGCTACAATCATGAAAATTGGGAATGATCATAACTTAAACTTTCATCCAACTTGCAATTGCATAAAACTTTAGGTATCAAATATTTAATATGACCTAACATTGATAATTATTATGTATTGTTTACTTATATATATATATATATACAATGCTCCATTGAAAACACAAATGTCATTTTCACACGTGAACACCACCTAGGCCGCTATTCTCAACAGCGGCCTAGGTTATAAACATAACGGCTTATGTTATAACCTAGGCCTAGGTGGTTTTCAATGGACCATTGCCATATATATATATATATATATATATGAATGCTCCATTGCAAACTACCTAAGCCGTTGACACTGAAGCCGTTCTTAGGTTATAAACCTAAGCCGTTGTTTCCAATAACGGCTTCAGTGTTAACATAACTAAAGCCGTCGTTCCCAACAACGGCTCCAGTGATTTGCATACCCGTTTGCACGGGATCCGTTTGCAATGGAGCATTCCTTATATATATATATATATATATATATATATATATATGGAAAGCTTCGGTTGTGCACTACATCTAGTGCACACTAGGCCTTCGGGCGTTCATATCGAAGATCCGAACCGTTCACATTGATCTACAGATCTAAAATAGTCTAAATTTGTAAAATCAAATCATTTGAAATTCATTTACCCATCCATTGAAGTGTTACAAAATTGTATGGCTGAAAATCATTGTTTTTTATAGTCACATGATGGATGGGCAAATGAATTTTAAATGATTTGATTTTACATATTTAGACTAATTTAGATGTGTAGATCAATGTAAACGGTTCGGATCTTCGATATGAACGCCCGAAGGCCTAGTGCATACGCCGTGTGCACTAGAGGAGTGCACAACCGAAGCTTTCCCTATATATATATATATATATATATATTGACATTCGGCTGTAGTCGCCCACATAACATCCCTAATTAATTCTGTCTAAGTCCGGAAATCGAACATGTAACCTCTCACTTAAGAGTGAGAAGTTTTGCCAACTGCACTACAAGTGCTTGGCCATACATATTGGCCATATATCTGTATATCTGAACTGGTATAATACATATATTTCATCCATATAGTATACCTATTTTCACAAACGCTTGTATATCTAAATTATATCTAAATTGTCTCACTTCCAAGTCCTTCCCTCGCTAATATAAATTATAATAGTAATATTTTCAGGTTGACACCAAAACTGAATATATAGACAGGTTCCTTAAAAAAACTTTGAATTTGATATCTCAACCCCATTTAAAGCATATAATGATGCAAACCAAAGAAATAGAGCTTTAAATTGATAGTCTAAACTTTAAATTAATCCCAGGAGAGGAGTATATAAATCACAAGAGTGACTTCATAACAAATATTTGAATGTAAACATTACTTCCAAACCTTTCTAGCATCTATCTGGCTTTCAAGAACCCGAGGAGAGAAGTTCAGGGCCAGTGAACTTGATCTGGACCAGTCAAAAAGAGATGCTTGACCTCTTAGAATTCTTCTTAGATGCTCCTGAAATACAGGGGAAAAAACTAGTTATAGCTTGATTGTCATATTTCTTTAGTCATATCATACTTAAACTGAAAAATCAACAATGTTGAGTATCCAGCGCATACTTAAACAACCCAAAGTAACTTGAGAACGAAGTACATGGCCAAATCAGAAGAAGAGAACAGTTCCTAAAAGGATGTGGACAGCCAAGTTTCCTATTGCATACTGCAATTGGTCTAACTATATACTACAATTCAACTATATATATAGTGTATGAAAACAGAAGAGCATACAATTGTTAGGAACATAAAGTACCATGCAAGTAATCAATATCAGAGTAATTAAATAAGAGAAGGAGGTTTGAATTTGCACTAACCAGCAAATGAGAGAAATCCAACTCCTTGTGGATGACAGAAAATTCAATATCAAATGGAGCAATCTGATCAGATTTCAGAGTAATTAGTATATCATTAAACCAATCAGCATAAGATTTAACTAATTACATCCCAAAAAAATGAGAGGATTTACATTACCTGTTCTCTCAAAATAAGGAGATGTTTAACAAGGAATAGTTGTCCATCCATCGTAGAAGCTCTTTTGGCAACCAGCTTACTTGCATTCTGCAAATACATACAAGCCAATTAAGAACCCAAACTACAAACATTTCATAATTACTCATTCAGCTACTTCATCCTTACTCGTATGAAAGAAGAAAATATGATGCATCTTATATCAGAAACTCATTGTCCATTTTTGTAATAAAAGTTGAAGTATGACATACTATAGAGAAAAACTGATGTACAATAAATACCCTTTAACTTTCACCGATTTTTGCAGAAAAGTATCTTATACTATTACATACTGCAATATTTATGCAATATGATTTATCTGCCACTAAGCAAATGACTATCTTAACGGTGAACAGGTTAATAATGACCCCTAAAGGTAAATCATTTCCCAAAAGATATGACTTGATTCAAACAATTTCCGCCAAATTGGTTTAGTTTAAGTCAGGATTTTGGTGAATCCAAAACTTGCTACATAAACTCAGTTTCATATCAGCGTATATCATGATTGTATCAGCATGATCAAGATCAGTATTATCAATCAATATCAAATATGTAGAAGTTAATTCGGATATTTCAGGAATCTATCAGGTATGTATCAGCAGAACAAACTAAAATTCACCAAAGCAAAAGAAAGTCATTAAAAAATACCACTTAGTTAGCACTTGCAATGCACGTGAGAGACAAAGGGTGAGGGTAATTGTGATTAAACAGTTGGGTGACTGATTTTAAAGGGATGATTAATATAAATCCAACTTTAAAATGTGTGATAGAGATTCATTAAGTCGGTGGTTTAATACAAAACACAACTCCAAATTCTCTAATTACAATAGTAGAGAGATGTTAAAGGTGATTTGTTAAGATCTTAACAAATCTCCCTGAATAATAATAATGGCATTTGTATTGTTATAGATACACACAGATTTAGACATATATTCATATAAATCATAGATATGCTTATTTGCATACATGAATACTTGTATCATTGTATAGATACACTTGCAGGTATATACACAGATATTTTTATATATGTTATATACGAATCCAGTAAGTTAGGCTCATACATATTTTATGAATGTGTTCATTACAACTTATTGAAACCACCTTCTGAAACTAACAAAATTGATTAAAATCTATTTTATCTTGTAGAGCCAAACGTTGAAACCGAAACTAAATCTGGCACCTAGTTCTCAAACCTTTCTTCAAACTCAATGAACAAAAGATGACCTCTACAACAACAACAACAACAACAACAACAAAGCCTTTTTCCCAACTAGTTGGGTTCGGCTAAATGAATCCTGGTTTTCCATTCTGCTCGGTTTAGCGCAATTTCTGTAAGGTCACAAGCTATCATATCTTTTCTCACCGTTTTCACCAAAGTTAGTTTAAGTCTTCCTCTACCCTTAACTCTACCCTCAATACTTATCAAAACACTCTTTCTAATGGGGGCACTACTAGACCTACGTGTGATATGTCCAAACCACCTGAGGCGATTCTCTCTTAACTTATCTTGGATTGGAGCTACCTTTAACATGTCTCGTACATGCTTGTTCCTAATTCTATCATTCCTTATTTTACCACACATCCATCTTAGCATCCTCATCTCTGCTACACTCATTTTTTGGACATATTGTTTTTTTGTTGCCCAGCACTCTGCTCCATACATCATTGCTGGTCTAACAGCCGTCCTATAAAATTTTTCCTTCAACTTCAAAGATTTATGCTTGTCACACAGAACACCATTGAACTTCTCCACTTAAGCTAAGCCGCCATGCTTGGATCCTGTGTATAACATCTTCACAAATCTTCCCATCTCTTTGTATAATCGAGCCTAAATATTGGAAACGGTCTCTCTTAGGTATCTCTTGGCCATCAAGCTTCACTACTTCCTCAGTTGTGTTCCGAATATCACTAAAATTACACTCCATATACTCTGTTTTAGTTCTGCTGATCATAAAGCCTCTAGCTTCCAAAGTTTCTCTCCACAATTCTAATTTAGCATTGACTACTACTCTAGTCTCGTCCACTAAGACGACGTCATCGGCAAAAAGCATACACCAAGGCACATCATCTTGAATTCCTCGCATCAATTCATCCATAACGAAAGTAAAAAGGTAGGGGCTTAAAGCCGAACCTTTGTGTAAACCTACTGTAATAGGAAAATCACTGGTGTTTCCTGTGGTTGTTCCAATTGTGGTCGTTGCCCCTTTATACATATTCTTAATTACCTCAATATACTGAATAGTTACACTTTTATTATTTAACACCCACCATACTTTGTCTCTAGGGATTTTATCATATGCTTTTTCTAGATCTATAAAAACCATATGTAGATCTTTCTTATTCTCCCTATATTTTTTTCATAAATCTCCGCAGTACATAAATTGCTTCCATTGTTGACCTCCCAGGCATAAACTCAAATTGATTCTCAAACACTGTAGTTTCCAGTCTTAGTCTATGTTCGATCACTCTCCCAAATTTTCATCGTATGACTCATTAATTTAATTTCTCGGTAGTTTGAGCAACTTTGTATATCTCCTTTATTTTTATATATAGGTACTAAAATACTTTTTCTCCATTCATCAGGCATCTTCTTAGTCATCAAAATTTTATTAAATAATTTTGTTAGCCAAACCACTCTATCCCCATGACACTTCAAAACTTCAATGAGTATATCATCCGGTCCTAAAGCTTTTCCTATTTTCATCCTTCCTAGAGCATTTCGAACCTCCGAGGTCCTAATTCTACGGAAAAACATATGCTCTCGACTCTCTCTCGAGTCCGCTATATTTAAGTTGCCCACAACATGTTCATTTAATAACTTCTCAAAGCAATTTCGCTATCTTTCCTTAATTTCCTCATCTTTTACTAAGACTCTTGAATCCTCGCTCTTAACACACCTAATTGTATCCAGATCTTTTGTTTTTCTATCCTTTTGTTTAGCAGGCTTATAAATATGATTTTCTCCTTTTGTTCCTAATTTTGTGTATAAATCATCATAAGCTTTTTCTTTTGCATCTCTTACCGCTTTCTTAATTTCTTTTCTAACGGTCTTATATCTCTCCAAATCCTCTTCAATTCTATTCTTTTGCCATATTTTGAAGGTTGATCTTTTTTCTCTCACAATATTTTGGAGTTCTTGCCACCACCATGTTTCTTTATTTAGCAACCCTCTACCTTCAGATTTTCCAAGTACCTCATTAGAAATTTCTCTTATGTACGTAAGCATTTTAGTCTACATCATATTTGTCTCCCATTCCCAATTCCATGATGATCCTCTAAGGATCATCTCTAAAAACTTCTAGTTTATCTCCCTTCAAGTTTCACCACCTAATTCTTGGGTTCCTAGTCTCCTTCTTTGCACATATGTGTTTCTCAATCTTAACATCCAATACTATTAATCTATGTTGTGAGGTTAAACACTCTCCCGTATAACTTTACAATCTTTACATGTCAAGCGATCCACCTTTTTAGTGATGAAAAAATCAATCTGACTCATATTTATCCCACTTTTAAAGGTTATCAAATGTTCCTCCATCTTTCTAAAATAAGTATTTGCTAGTATAAGATCGTACAAAGCCACAAAATCTAATAAAGCCTCTCCACCATCGTTCTTATTTCCAAATTCATGCCCTCCATGTACCCTCTCATATCCCATATTATCTTCTCCTACATGTCCTTTGAAATCTCCTTTTGTAAATAGTTTCTCACCTAAGGGTACTTTCTGAATTATCTCATCTATATATTCCTAAAATTTATTTTTAGCTTGTGCATCTAATCCTACTTGGGGTACATAAGCACTAATGATATTAATTATGTTTTCTCCTAATACAAGCTTAATTTGTATTATTCTATCCCCTTTCCTATTAACACCTACTACATTTCTTTTAAATTTCTTTTCAACTAAAATTCCTACTCCATTTTTATTTCTAATTTTACCGGTATAATATAATTTTAAAACCATATATCTATTTAGCTTTCTCCCCTACCCACTTTGTTTCTTGTAAACAAGTTATATTAATATTCCTTCTAACTATGGTATCTACTAGTTCTATGTATTTTTCCGTCAATATTCCTGTTGCTGCTGATTTTGGTGTGGGAGCAAACAGATGAATTTGTGGATTCTTTTGGAAACAAATAAGGCAAACCTGTTGATTTTTGGCCGGTGTTTGACTGTTTCTCGCTGCTGCCGTTAACCTGCAAAAAGTTCGATACACCAGGATGGATCCCGCGACGAACCCTCCGACGCTCAAGTCAGTAATCAGAAAGATTATGAAAGAACGCTTTTGTGAAAAAATATTGATTACCTTTCTTATGGTGGGGGGAAAGGGGTATTTATAGTCGCCTTTAGAGACAGTTTAGAGATCATCATTTATCCCTGTCCCGGTGTTTTTAGATAAGATGTAGAGTTTAAATCGTTTCATGATAAGAGATTTGGTTTAAACCGTCTCTTAGAGATAATCATGAATTTAGATTACTCTTTAAATGGCCTGGGCTGGTTTTGTGATGGGCTGCCACCCATACCCAATAGAACAAATCCGTTTATGGGTTATTGGGCTTTGAAGAAAGACCCAATCCCCATTTTAGACCCGTTTATGGTGAAAATTACCGTTTTACCCCTGAGAGCTTTAAGATCCGTGCCCGATTTGAACGGTTCCGATTTGGTTCTATTTTTAACCATATCAGTTCCTACATTCCAAGTCGCTAACCTAGCCTATTTTCTTGGAGTAGCTTCTTTACCCGCACACGTCCAGATTGGTGCAGGAAGTAGGAACCCTTGCCCATTTTTCACCGCACTCGAGCACAGGTGCGACGCTCCTTGCACACTTTTCGAAGCACCCGAAGGCAGGCACAACGCATCGCTTTCGGGGAATGCCATAGCATTTACACGTATATTATTAGGATTCATGTTCATAGGATTTGATAAAGTTTTGTGTTGGCTGTCAAATGCCTAACGCAACCCTCCTCCTTACCCGGTTTGTGGCCGGATTCCTGACTTGGGACAGGCAATAGTGGAGTTCAAAAGATGACCTCTCCAACATGAAATATTGAGTCCAAGGAAAAGAACAAATAGTAGATGGATGCAATGCAGAACTAATTAGCTTTATAATTCACAATCAACATGGCAGAACAAATAGAGTACAAAACAGCCGAGAAGGAACAAAAAAAAGTATCCAATGTGCATTACTATAACATCATATTCAAATCATAAAAATCGAAATTATATTTCTTAATTATTTTGATTTAAAATGATTGAAGTGAGAAAAGCCACTACTGTGTAAATCATACTTTAGGAGTCCAAAACCATTAATGTTACACAGAAATCAAGAGGAGCAGATATAGAAAGGACGTCAAATGATCCAAAGCATGAACAACTATTTCATTTAACATATATGATTAATTGATTATCTACCTTTCTATAATAATTTTGTGTTGCTATTTCTCCCTATATAGCCTAATTGTAAATGGCAACGAGTTTATCAAACAACGGACCAGTGCTGCACTTAAAAACAAAGTCTTAGCAACATCGGTAGACTTTGTGCAAATTGAAGATTGACAAGTGAAACTAAATTGAAAATGATAATGACACTGTCAATGGCATGACACAATGTAGAAAGTTCTATTATAATGCAAAATGATGTCAGCATTGTGAAATAAGGAAACAAGTGAAATCTTAATTAGTATACCAACCTGTATTGATATTGAGCAGAATTCTACAGCTTCCTGTTTAATTAAAATTTAAAAAATCAGAAAATAATATTCTGAAAATGAATCCTTTGGCAAACAAAACCATCAAACAAACAGCACTGAGATAAACCTGAGCTAACCCGGTAAACACCCCAGGTTCCAAACAGTGATATAGCTTTGATAGACAAGATACTGTCTTCTCCAATGGAGGATACCAGGTTTTGAAAATATCAGTGCCATCATCAACCTATAATTCAGAGATAAAAGCTAAGAAACATTTCACTTTAGAAAAGTGTACTGATTTATGAAGAACATTCTAGGCCAAAGCATATATTTGGCATTGTTTTTAGTGAGGTTAAAAGCACTTTTTAGACTCTAAGGCCCAATCTGAGAATGAGGTTAAATTTAGATACCTGAAGTTTTGTTCAGTATGGAAATAGATCTACTCTCATTGGATTTAATTCTTAACTGTACAGAACTCCAATTATCTAAAGACACTTTTAGGCTCAGTGGCTTACAATATGTGTTTGATGAAAATAAGTAGCAAGTGCATCACCATATTTTCCCAAAATTGGGGCTTTGTCATTTCCTCCCCGTACACTTCAAGAGCTGATTTTCGTTTTTTGGATAAGTGCTTTTATGCCTTAAGAAAAAACACTACGTCAAAAGACTTTTTCTTCACTACACTTTCTAAGCATACCAATACCAAGCATATCCTAATTATTGAACTAAAAATAAAGATGTGTTTATCAAAACAAGAAGTAATAAAAAAGATGTTCCAGATATGTATGATATCAATAAATTGCCAAAAATGTGAGAAAAACATAAAATATAATCCAAAGTTGGCAGAAACAATTCTCCAAAACATAAAAGGAAAGGACAAATGTGAAAGAAAAGTTACTAACACCAGATGTCTCAATGGATCTCTCCAGTTTAGCAGGATAATCAAGAACTTCTTCGGAAGGACGGTAGTTAGCAATCTGCAAGGAGTATACAGGATCAACAGAGAGATTAAAGTTCACAGACAGAGAAGTAGACTCTGAGCAGTACTTTCTATTTGCATTTCCTTCATCATTTGTAGTCACATAAAGTATTCCAGCCATGTTAATGCAAGCATGTAGAAAGAATGTGGTTATAATTTGTGCATTTGACCAACTCCAACATAGAAAGATTTAGTGGTTAATTATATTTCCATGTTATCCATTGTTATATAGTTAACTACTAATTGACTTTCTAGCAGTCGTCATTTCCAGAAATGTACAAATAATAAAACATTTACATAGAATCAATATCTAATTTTGCAAGTGCCTTAGTAGTCTAGTGATATGCCTCTTTGCCAAGGTTGGGATCTTGGCCGCTTTGCACCAATCCCTTATTATGAGGTGAGCGTGTGTGTGTGGTGGTGTATTTGTGTGTGTGTGTGTGTGTGTGTGTGTGTGTGGGGGGGGGGGGGGGGGGGGGGGGGGGGGGGGGCGAGGGGGCACTTCTTCATTGAAAAATAAAAATTAAAATACGAGGAAATTGTAACGATAAACAACATTTTTGCACAACTTATTTACATACTAGTGAGCCCAGAGCAGAAGAAGATAAACCCAATTGCGCTGGGAAAACCCCAAATTTTTTTTTCTAAAATTCAAAAAAAAACAATCAGCAGACAGCAGTTCTATGTACAAACCTTGAACTTGGATTGACCACAAAATAGATTTGACTGAATTAATTACTTATAAAAAAAAATTCACATAACAATTATTTGGAGTCCAGTTCATGACTTCATGTATTTGTTTTTGGTTCGATCATGTTAACATCTACCCTGAAATAATACACTTCAATGTCAGAAACATAGTTATATAACTCATTTTTAAGAATTGGCCCGCTCTCACCAATCGATTTTGAAATAAAAGAACTTGCATAGGGAATACCTGATCACGAATGTGGGTCCGAGCACAAAATGTCAATCTCTCGTGAATGTCGGCTAGAATCCGTTCTAAGGTAGGCCTCAATCCTGCAAGTTGCTCACTATGCCTATTAAGCTCTTCTCCTAGAATTTCGACTTTTAGAATGTCAGCAAGTTCACAAAGAGCATCAAGATTTGCTTCATGTATTAGTTTCGGACGCAGTGTATCATACAAAAAAGTGCATCTGCAAATTGAAGCAATAAAACAATCATATCAAACAACAAAAGTGATAAAGGAAGAATTAGGAAGTATATTCAAATCTTCTAAACAAAGCCATGAGAAATGATAAGAACCTATTTTCTTTTTTAAAACATCTTCAGCAGATAATTTTCTTACGAAAACAGACCATACAACTATTATAAATGGAGAGGGGATTGTAGCTGTATGGGCATTATTTGCATGACCTAACACGTGTATTACATGTGCTTTTCAATAATTTGTATACTTATTGAAAAGTGATATAGCTTGTGGCCATAGAGAAGATATTGCGCTACACAGAGCAGAATGGAAAGCAGAATGGAAAGCCAGGATTCAAGTAGCCGACCCCAACTAGTTGGGAAAAGGGCTTTGTTGTTGTTGTTGTTGTTGTTGAAAAGTGATAAATAATTATTATGCATTGACAGAATATATGAATCTTATAAAGGTGTCAACGGACAGGCTAATCATCTAGGAGCCTTTAAGATAACTAATCAACTGTGTGCAGGATGCACAACTGAAATGTTTTCTTAACAATTTACCACACAAACTTGGGGCAAATATATGGCCATTGGCCAACAACATCATGGACAAAATAGGGAATAAAAGCCCACTGAAGAAACAAATGAGGTTGCATTCTACATTCAACCACTAACAAAATAAATTCTCTGAAAAACATAGATATTGGATGAATTAGAGAATCAGTAAGTAACAGCAAAAATAAATGCTGTGATATGAAAATTTTCTTATTCTGTAAATGACAGTTAAGCAAGAAGAAGGATTAATAGTTAAACCAGACATAAAGACTTACAGAGGGTTGATTAAAGGAGCCAAACTGGAAACTTCCTTGGAAGACGAGGGAAAAAAGTGATCAAAGAGTTGAAGCTCAAGCTGACAAACCTGTAAAAACAATGTCAACAAATCATAAACGAGAACAAAAAAAAAGGTTACAACAGTATGAACTATGAAATATGATTTACACAGATAACTCCATCAAAGAAGAGGACAGGAAGGGGGAAATATATATATATAGGATTGTGAATCGCAAAACCAATTCTCCAGCAGCCCACACTACATCCTTTTTAAAAGAAATAAAACTGGGAGTACTTTCCAAGATATTTGTTTTAAAAAATTAAATTTATAAAAAAAAAATACAAATATAAAAAATACAAATATAGAACGTAAAATAAAATAAAACACAGTGAATGTGAACATAAACACACGAAAGTAAAAAATTCTGTGGAACTTGTAACCTCAGTTGCCTTCTTAGTTGTAAATGTCAGACTAATTTGATTGTTTTCTTGCCCCGCAACATAGCATCAACAGTTGTAAGAGAGATGGGAACTTATTGCAGGATAAGTGTCTTAAAGATCCACATGGGCCCAAAACTTGCTCCAAAGCCCGACATAGTTAAATACAAGATGATATTCCCTTTAGAGGTATAAATATTAAATAACATGCTTATGACATCATAAATATAGTAGCAGCTTAAACACAGGGTGGATCATGCCAGAGTAATCAACACTCTCTAGCACGACCACCATGCCCTTGACTGTATGATTTAAAGAAAAGTATTCATCCATATCCCACACTTTGATCAAGTTCTACTTTTGCTCTCTCATTGAACAAATGTCGGTTTCACTATCAACTGATGAATGCTCAGAGATGATTCTGTTCATAAATATTTAGAAGAGAATGATTCATCCAGTGGAATACTAAATTACATGCATCAAGATTTCCCAAGAGATTCAAGTCCAACCCTATAAAAATCAATAAACACACCAAGAACTGGTTAGGCAAGAGAATCTGTGTTATTGATTTTGGTACACTTATCATTACAGTAACGAGTATATCCAAGTCCAAAAAGGAAAACCCAATAAGCTTTGTGGTAAATAAAAACCCTAACCAGAAAATTTGTATGAGTATTAGGATTCAAACTTGAGAACTTCAGTCAAATTCAGATAGGTAATAGGGTCTTGGGTTCCATTTCCATCCCAATAGAGATGCAACTAAAGTAGGTTACTCAACTTTAACCCAACCCAACCTGTATTTGGTTGAGATCTCGCTAGCCCTAACTCAACCCACCATTTCTATTAATATCATTATGAAATCTTCTAATCTTGTTATCATTTTTAAATCCGTTTTTCTAATGTAAGAATATCTAACGTCGGAATACAAGTATGAGCTGAGTAGGTTAATCAACTTTATGGAATTTGATAGCATTAGTTTGTTCTATAGCACCGAAGGAAAATATACAGCTCCTCCACATCATCAGCCTCTAAGCTTTTTTTCCCATAAAAAAGAGTACAACTTTGAAAAACAAGGCAACATGAAAGGCTTGACAGTATTTTTACAAGGATCACACTAACTTCATTTTCCTCTTATTTAATGCATGATTTTTTCTCAATTTATGTCATTGGTCAAAGATGTTATAATTTGAAAAGCCCAACTGGCATTACAAAATACTCCTAGGCTGAGGGAAATTCTAGAAGGGAAAATATTATTGACTTGCGATAGGAAACTACATTGAACTCTTAGGCACACATAAAATTACACACTAAACAGAATTCCCACAAGGATGACTAAATGCAATTGTAATTAAACGGCAACTATAACTTGGGAAAATAAAACAGGATTCGTGCCTTCTTGGTTCAACACAACCATAAGGACCCTATTAGATAAATAGAATTTTGAATCACCTGCATCAGGTATGCACATCCGGATCTGGTTAATGATGGCAATTCCTCTTTTCTAGCAAACTCCGTAATCCGATGCTGCACTATGCTTTTTATCTAAATAGTATTTGTAAATTGCAAGAAAACATAAATAATAGTTAGTAATCAAAAATATAAGTGTAAGTACATGACTAATGAAAATAATAAAGAAGCACAAATGCCAAGCACCCACCAAAGATAATCTCTGCTCACAGTACAGTTTGTGGACCTCCGAAAGAATCTGGACATATTCTTTTCTCGATGACCTATTTTCAATTTCTTCCAGTATAGGTTTCAGCTGCATATAAAAAGCCAGTCAATGCATCTCATATTTTATACCAGATCAAAGATTAGCTAGCAGATGCAGTGGTGAGCAGAAAGATCAAATATTATGATAACTTTGATTCTTGCATGAATTTTGGATTTCATACTCCAATAGAAACTAGATTAGCTTCAAAACATTAGATGAAATTTTGGTTAAAAGAAGAAACACCTCACTAGCAGCAGCTTTAAAGCGAACATAGACAACAGATGCTTCCACACCCTCAGAAAATGATGTTTTACTTGAACCACTGCCTCGAATAGCAGCCTGCACCTATCAAATAGAGAAGGAAATTAATTGCATGAAGACTGCTGGTTTTTATTTTATTTTATTTTTTCCATATCTTATCAAAACAACATCAGTAAGAAAGTACCTGGGCAGAAGCACCTTTTAGAACTTGAAGGACATGAGAGCGAATCATGCCCAATGCTCGAGACTGTACAGAAGACACAAATACCAAATTAGTGATAGGTTCTTAAACAAAAGAAATCCTTCTGTAATACATAAAACCACACATTTCAAATGAAAATCAAATACCTGAAGTTGCCGAAACTTGACCAAGTAAATACCAGATTCTGCATACTGTGGGTTGCTCTCAACATACCTAGGCTTCCCTCCACAAATGATAATGAAATAAAAATTTGTACATGCCTTGTAGGTACAGATCCAAACAAAAAAAAGTGCAGAAGACAAGTGATGGGGATGAATCTTACGAGATACAATCATCAAGCCGTTTTAGCAAACTAAGAAACTGCCCATTCCCAA
The DNA here is from genome assembly GCA_017893485.1 of Hemerocallis citrina. Lineage (NCBI taxonomy): Eukaryota > Viridiplantae > Streptophyta > Magnoliopsida > Asparagales > Asphodelaceae > Hemerocallis > Hemerocallis citrina. The sequence goes on along the minus strand of CM030364.1, from coordinate 280,487,943 downwards.
TGTTCATATTTGTAGCATAGAAATTGGTAGAAACCTACACATGAGAGTTTAAAACACACAGAAGAATGAACATATGAGGGAAGAAAATTTTAGCTTGCAACATAATAATAGAGAATATATTGATGATATGAAATGGCCAAAGGAAATCATGTTAAGGATATACAAACAATACACTGGCATACTACGCATGATCGTTAGGCTCATTAGCCTATACGATAAAAAATACCAAGACATTCAACATATAGGATAATTGATGATATCTTTGCAACGTATTTTAATAAAGGAGTAAAATGTTGACCAAACTTAGTCTACCTTCCACTTTTTTTTTTAAAAGTTGGATCAGAATGGTAAATAGTTTATCCATTCAAGGATAGAAAAATTCTGCAGGTCTTTCTACAGATATTCTGGATCACGATGTTATATTGCATGTAGAAAACATTACTTTGAAGGGAATGAGAAATTTTGTACAGAATTTGCTTCAAGAAATTTCCATTTTTAACAGACACACATGCAACACACTAGTCGTATAGCAGAAGGATTTAACAACTCAAATCCTAATGAAGATCCAATTAAAGAAAGAGATTATCATAAAGATCTTACAAGTTCTATGTCCATCTAGATGTGTGTGGCAGCTACCTATTAGTGCTCACTATGTACTTACTTCAGTAGAATTTTTTTGCTAGAATCATAGAAAGAATCGACAATAACCACTGAAGAAAGTATGGCTGTAGATAAGCCTTTCTATGTATATAAAGGACAATACATATGCAATTCACATATCTGAAAATGCTACTTGAAGAAATTTCTAAGACATCTTCTCAATTTGATGATAAAATTCCAAGAAATTTTGAATATGAAAACTAGGTTTCGGCCTCTCTTGAGAGATTGATTCAGTTCTCTATATTCAAAGGTGTCTTTGCTGCCACGTTACATGTATCTAGGGATACTTTGTAAACTTCCTCCTAAACTGCAGCAGAAAAAATAGAAGTTGTTCTATTGATTTTCTTAGTTAGTAAATAACTTCAATCATAACATACCATCGAATTGATTTCCAAAAGTCAAGCATTTCTTATAGTATGCTCCTTTGATCTCTACAAAAGCTTCACTGAATGTCTCATAGATGTCCTTATAGACCAATATAAACATGTTTAAAAATATATATATAGATCCTATGTCTAAAGTGATTCTGATGCTGGCAATAATTAACAAAGGTCCACCAGATCTAAGAAAATATAATGGAAAATATCCTACCATTTTTCTCCCTTAAGAGGAAAGGCACAGCTTCACAGTAAACCCACAAATTATCAATATTATTACTTTCTCCGGATATAAAACCTTCCACTTCCAATTACATGAGTCAAGGCAACGCTTGTGCAACATATATCATTGATATGTCCGTATGTAAGGGACATAATGGTCAAATTAGAAGCAGTTAAAGATCTAAATTTTGTAGGCCAGAAGGAATCAAGGGTATAAGCTTGTAATAGATCAGCATAGCTATCAAACCTTACATTCTCCAATTCATCAAAATAGTTGAGCTTACTTCGAAGTGCCTCCGCAAAATCAATCAGTCTCTGCTTTTCTAGCAACTGCAACATTAATTAAAAATGAAAATATCATACAGTTAGTGTAAATAAAATAATCTCATGACCACAGAACTCACAAGTGAAAGATGTACAAGTTAGAAAAAAGAGAAGCCTAAAAGTAGTTGAACATATGTTCGCTTGTTTACATGTTTACATCTGCCAACCAAATTGTTATGGATGTGAAGAACATATTTATATTACATGACCTACATCAGAATTCTGTGTGGTCTTTCAGATTATTTGTTACGGGCTTACGGCCCCGGCAGAGGATCTCTAGTGGATCGTGTCACCACCATGGGAACTACCTGCGATCAGTAGTGAGATTGAAGAAGAAGAAAAACTGAAGAACAAGATGAATAAGAAGATTTAATCAATTCTAACTCATACTCAAATCCATTACTGTGCTCATTCTTAAAAAGCTCTCTGTTTCTCTCCTTGCTTTTGATCTACAAATGAAATGAGGCGCTGCCATGTAGCACGTGGATCGCCTGGGTTTACATAAAAGAAACTACAAAACAAAAACGGTTAAAAAGTGGCAGGGCCCACCCACTCACCTCATCCACTCACCTACCACCATCTAACCCCCGGGTAACGCCCATGACAGCTAATATGGAGATTTTATTGTAAATTCTCCGACCCTTTTGCAGAAAACACCAAAGAAGAAATATAATAACCCACGGACTGATCGGGAATCCAAAGGACCGATATGCAATTATCTTTCCAGTTGAGCTAGACAACTTTAGAGAATTGTATCATTCCTATCCCCTTGAAGAGGAGCTTCCATGATTTTCCGAAAATTAGAGAAGCAATTGTAGATGTCACAAAACTCTCCCCACATCGCTTCCTCCCTTCCACTGAATCAGAACTTCACAAAACTCCACCCTTCCACTGAGTGAGAACTTCAGTGACAGCCACTCCTTTCTTGTTCACCATCCTTTTAGAGAGGATATGCAGGGGTTCAAGGAGATCTTCATGAAAGTAGGTAGAGTGAGCAGTATGCAGCTTACTTGGGTCGTCTATATGCCTCTTAAGCTGGGATACACAGAAAGCATCATGGACGTTTGCTGCTGGGGGGAGCTGCAGCATGTAGGCCACTGTACCAACCTTACCAGTGATCAAGTGGGATAGCTTGTGAACTCTCCCTCCAACTGTCTGTAGGGTTGCAGCTTGAGGTATGCGTAGTCTCCTATTTCAAACACCTTATCAATCATGTGTTTGTCTACAGCTTGCTTCATTCTTCCCCGAGACTTGAGAAAGTTATCCTTGAGGATTTGCACGGTGTTATCCATCTCAATCAAGCAGTCTTCAACCTCTACCTAGCTGTGTAAGGAATGTATGTAAGGAGGGGTGGGGGGGGGGGGGGGGGGGGGGGTTCCATACAGTGCTTGATAAGGGGATGTCTTGGTACTACTACAATACTATGTATATTGGTATTGTGTCAACACTCAGCCCATGGCAGAAAACATGCCCAGCTAGATGGCTTATAAGCACAAAAACACCTCAAATATGTCTTGAGAATTCTGTTAATTATCTCAGTTTGACCATCGGTTTGCGGATGGAAAGGATGTGCTCATGCAAAGTTGGGTTCCCTGCAAAAAGAAAATCTCTTTCCAAAATGTGCTTGTGAAGATGGCATCTCTATCACTGACAATTGACTTTGGCATACTCACAAAGATCTCTGCAATCTGCTTGGTTGTATACAGGTGACTGAAGGCAACGAAAAGGGAGAGTCGATCAACAACAACCAAAATAGGTAGTCTTTCCCAAGCTCTTAGGCAACCCTTCTACAAAGTACATGCTGATGTCTTCCCAAACTGCAGCTAGAATGGGGAGTGGCTGAAGTAAACCTAATGGAGATTGGCTCAAATATTTGCTTCTTTGACATATATCACTCTGATATATTGCTTGAGCATTTTCTTCATCCCTTGCTAGTAGGCTACTTGCTTCAATCTAGACCAAGGTAATGTTCTTTTTCTCCTCTTATAAGCGATTTACCTCTTGTAAGAGGTGGTCCACCTCTTACAAGAGTTTTTTAGCGTTCTTTTTTTACCTCTTATAAGACATTTTTCCCAAAATCTCTTATAAACCTAAAAGACTTCTAGTAGCCTCTTTCAAATTCTTATAAGATTTCTATCACTTAAAAAGTCTATATTACCCCCAAAGTCTATATTATAATTGTAAGTGGAGTTTTATGTTGCATATTGTCTGAAACGAAAGCAACTAAACAGTCTAAACCAATCAAAATCACATAGTTTTGTTTTTCGTCATTGAGTTGCTTGATTGCCTCCAACCTTACAAGTTACAATTACCAAGGTTGGATTTTCGATCAATGCTTTTAGGGAGATTTTATATTTAACTTTTGGGGGAGATGATCAAGGTAGCTGACATCATGTTAATTCTTTTTTTTATAGTTAAAATCATGTAAATTCTTTTGAATGCGGGGATTATGAAAATAACATGATAAGTATATGCAGCCTTATTTCTCGTTTGATTGATATGCCAATGGTTATCCCCTCTCACTTGTCAACTGTTGAGACAATCATATTTGACAAATACAACATTTCAAAGAGAAGGTTTTCCCTCATCTGCATCTTCTGAATCCAATGGCAAAGAGTCTAAGCAATCTGCGGTCCTTGATAGTGAAGTTGCCATTAAACTAGTTTATATATTAGTAATTTGAACTTATTTTTTCTTGTCCTTCATCTCACTATTTTTATACTTTGAGGTAATATAGACTTTGGGGTAATATAGGCTCTTGTAAGAGGTGAAAAATGAACAGAAATCCCTTATAAGAGGTTCTTATAAGAGGTTATTTTTATATAAAAAGAACATCTCAAAAAGAGGTTCTTACTGTAAATCTCTTATAAGAGGTAAGGCAAAAAAAAGAACAGTACCCAAGTCTTTTCATACCCTAAATGCCCCCCTTGTAAGGTGTCATGATGCACAACTATCAGTTCCCTTGCAGTAGGAGATGTAGGATTAAGCAATACCCTCCCTTTATAGTAGAACAAGCCATGCTTGGCACTGTACAGAGCTGTAGGGAGTTCACCTGAAGACACCTTGGTGGCTATGGTTGCATAGAAAGGATCTTGCTGCACTTCTTCTCTGAGGGTGTCCAACCATTTGGGGGTGTACAATGGATATGGCATGTAGCTAAGAGTCTTCAATAACTCTGGACAACACATCTGCCCCCACATTTTCACTACCCTTCTTATACTCTACAGTGTACTGATACCCATGCAATTTCAACAACCATGTGTGTTGTGCCTCTGTCTTCAACCTTTGTTCAAGAAGATGCTTGAGTGGTTTGTGATCCGTTTCGATCAGAGCCTAGCAAATAATGTCTCCACCTTTGTTAGCTAGTAGTATTGCTAACATTTTTTTTTCACACGCAGAGAGATGTTTGTTCCTTCCCTTCATCTCAAGACTCAGGTAGGCTATGGGGTGTTTTTGATGCATCAAGATAGCTCCAAAGCCTGTACCTGCAGCATCGCACTCTAGCACAAACTTTTCAAAAGCTTGCTTCCGGGCTTCAAAAGCTGTTTGTGCAGTGTCTGTCTACCTGTATGCCCCTTTCTAGTGAGAGCTACCAGAGGGGCAACAATGGAAGCATAGCTAGCAATAAACTTCCTATAGTAACCTGGAAGGCCTAAAAAAACCCCTCAGTGCCTTGAGAGATCTTGGTCCTGGCTAGGATTGTACTAAAATAATCTTCACATGGTCCACTGTCGCGCCCTGCCCTTATCTCATACTGTATGACCCAAGTAGGCCACCTCCTGTACACCAAATACACACTTGCTCGTTTTCACAGACAGAGAATTGTCTTAGAGTAGCTGAAGCACCAGTTTCAAGTGCTTGATGTGCTCACCTCAAGATTGGTTGTAAATGAGAATATCATCAAAGAATACTAGTACACACATCCTCAAGTAAGGTTTGAAGATTTCATTCATAAGAGATTGGAAGGGGAGGGGGGCATTGATTAAACCAAAGGGCATGACAGCGTACTCATAATGGCCCTCATGAGTTTTGAATGTTGTCTTGGGGGATATCTGCTTCATGCACTTTGATCTGATGGTAGCCACTTCTCTAGTTCAGCTTGCTAAAGAACTTGGCACCATGGAGCTAATCTAACAATTCATCAATAATGGGGACTAGAAATTTGTTCATGATGGTCATCTTGTTAAGATTTCTATAATCGACAAACATTCTCCATGTGCCATCATGTTTCTTCACCATGTTTCTTCACCATGACCACTGGGGAAGCAAAAGAACTTGAGCTTGGCTTGATCACTCCTAATTGCAACATCTCCTTCACCAGTTTCAATTTCGTTCTTCTGGTGCCATGAGTGTTTATAGGGTCTTAAGCTCACTGGATGAGCATCATTGTAGAGGTTGATTTTGTGATCATGAGCTCTGGCAGGGGGAAGTGAGTTGCTCTCTTTGAACACCCCTTCATTTGCCTCCAGGAGTTGGGAGAGATCATGAGGGTAAACAAGGGCATTAAAGCTCTTCTCGGAGGCAGTAGTCACTTGCAGCAATAACCTTTATTTCACATACATAATAGTCTTTTAACATAACCCTGGTATCTGTTAATTCTACATCCCCATGAGTAATCCCCTACAGTACCCAGACTTCTCCTTCATGTTCAAAATGAAGAGAGTAATCTTTGAAGCTGAGTCACATTCCATCCAGAGTCATGATCCATTCAGCTCCCAATATAAGTTGGCCAGTACCCAGATCAAGCCCATGGAAGTCGGCTGTTATCTTCACCCTTTAGCACATGAATTCCACATTTCACAGACTTCTTCGCATTGCAACCTTTCACCACCAGCCACAGTGACTTCAAAGGGTACTCCCTTGGTAACAGGCAATTTGGTTCTCTTGACGAGTATGGAATCAACAAAATCATGCGTAGATCCAATGTCAAATAAGGCAAATACCTCTTTATTGGCTATAATACCCTGAAATCTCAAAGTTTGAGGAACTGTGGATCCTGTAATAGCCTGTAAGGAAATGGTGGGATGAGAAATAGCCTTGAGTTCAGCCTGGATTTGGTTGAGATCAGCTTCACCCTTCTCTACCTCCTCAGGTACCTCTTCATCAAGATCAGCCACTGCTTCGACATCATCCAACTCCCCTTCAATAATCATGAGTGATCTCCCTCTACATCTGTGTCCCCTGACCCATTTTTCATTGCACCTGAAGCGAAGTCCCTTAGCTTTTCTATCTGCAATGATCCTGTCAAATGGTGTTTCCTTCAAAGGGTTATTGTATTTGGACTCAGTAATAGCAGGTTAGTTGGTTGGCACTTTGAGAATTTCTGCTTTATTGACAAGGAAGAGTAGACCCTCCCTTGTTAGCAAATCCCTGGTATTTGGCAACCTTCCTTTGGCACATCAATAAAGTTTATCTCGCCTGAGCCTTCCTGTAGGCATTGGAGATATTGGCAGGATATTTGAGCAGCACCTCCTGCCGAATATCTTCTTTGAGCCCTGAGATCAGTGTTCTAAATGGCGTCCGCCTCGGACGCCTAGGCGGCGCCTAGGCGCTCAGATGGAGGAGAACGTACCGCCTTTGCATTAGGCGGTGGTCTAGACGGTTAGAGGCAATTAAGCAGTTGTCTTGTTGACTAGGCGTCCGTGGTGCCGATCAGACGTTCGCCTGAAGTCCAACGCTCAGGCATTTTCTATTTTTTTAAATTTTAAATACTATAAAATAACACAAAATAAGAGAACTACTATTAATCTATTAATCTGTTATATAATATGTATGGATCTTTAATAGTAGTGGAATTGTTTTTACTTTTTTTTATATTATTAGTGATGGATTGTACATATTACACCTACTCACATATTAAAATAGCACATGTTAAACATATTACACATATTGGCATATTGCACATATTACAATTGGACAATTGTTTTTTTTAATTGCACGAGAAAGTTTTTTTTGCATAAACACCCTTTAATTACACATTACACAAGAACATGCTGAATATTTGCAATAGGATTGCACAATTATACTTACGATTAAAGAATATGGGTTGAAATTAACTAAATCGGCAAAATAAATTCAACCGCCTAGGCGCTGGCGCCTAGGCACCCTAGGCGCTCGGCACCCCTTGACTAAACCGCCACCGCCTCACGCCGTTTACAACCTTGCCTGAGATGAAGCAATCAACCAGCACAGGCATGGTCATCGATTTGCTGTGATGGCTGTACTTGATGAACCCTTTGTGGTACTCCTGATTGGAGCCAGTTTGTTGAAGTTTCAGTAATGCGGCAGTGGGGTTGTGCAGCTCTGACGGGCCAAACTGAACCAGCATCTCCTCCTTCAATGCCTCCCATCCGATTTCAATCCCATACTGCTTCTTAGACCATCGCCACCACGTCAACACATCTCTTAAAAAATACACACAAATTTACCTCTTGTCGTTCATGAATCTTCCGAGTGTCGAAGTCATGCTCCAAATGAAAGATCCAGTTGCTGATGTCCCCGCTGCAATTGAAAATAGAGATTTCCAGTTTGGTATACTTTGGGAAGACAGATTGACACTTCTCATACTCCCCTTCACCTCTCCGGATCCATCGCCTGTCAACAGATCTTCCCCATGATCGGAATGGGTTCGATTCTGGGTGCTGGTTGGTTGGGGGAATGGAATCTTAGGAACCCAGCGCTAGCATCTGACCAGTTGTCAACACTTCTCTCCACCACCGACATCACCCTCTGGATGAGGGATCTGATTTCATCTACGTGGATTTGCATCCTAGCCCCCTGTGCTTGGATGTCAGAGTTTAGAGGTACCCAACGAAACCTCCATACCCTCTATCCTCATTTCCAGATTGGTCGACTTTTGAGATTCAACACCCTTAGAGGTGGTACCTCGCGTCGACGGACTCATTCCCCCATGTCCATAGTTAACTCCAGACTCGGAGATTGGTAGCATTCGATCGGTTCTGATGAGTTCGCCGGATCATTTACTCTGATACCATAGTTACGGCACTGAACCTGATCGGCAGAAGATCTCTAATGGATCGCGTGACCACTATGGGAACTACTTGTGATTGGTAGTAAGATTGAAGAAGAAGAAAACTACAGAACAAGATGAACAAGAATATTTAATCAATTCTGATCCATGCTCAAATCCATTACAATGCTCACTCTTAATGAGCTCTTTGTTTCTCTCCTTGCTTTTGATCTACAAATGAGGCGCTGTCACATAACACGTGCAGTGCCCGGGTTTACATAAAAGAAACTACAAAAGAAAAAGGGTTAAAAAGTGGCAGGGCCCACCCACTCCCCTCATCCACTCACCTACTGTCATCTAACCCCGGGTAATGCCCATGACAACTAATAGGGTGATTTTATTGTAAATTCTCCGACCCTTTTGCAGAAAACACCAAAGAAGAAATATAATAACCCAAGGACAGATACGGAAATCCAAATGATCGATACGCACGTATCTTTCCAATTGAGCTCTGAACAAAGATAGCTTTTGAGAGCTATATCATTATTCAACATGATTACAACAATAACAATTAACAAACATCATAAACTGACTAATGACCCAATTCTATATCCGTTGATTTTAAGTTACTGAGACACCGATGATGGGTTGACTCAAATCCAATAATAAACGTTAAGAAGTTGTAAAATTACCATTTAAGATTAGTATAACATGAGCTATGATTCCCTATAAAAAACAACCAGGTTTTTTTATCTGAATCTGAAATTCCAAACTATGTTACCTCGCCATTCTTTCTCATTATTATCTCCATCTCTACCAATGAGAAATATGGGTTCTTGAATTGTGGAAATGTTTGTGCTTTCCAAAATCCAAATTGTGATTAGACTACCAAGTAGGATATATAGAAGCATCAAAATGCATCACAAAACCATAAACCCAGCAACAATTCTACATGTCCCAACTATATCAACTTATTTATACTTGCATTTAGGGTCCTAGTGCAACTTGTATGATTGTATCCAATAACTCTATGTCTATCATTCAATCTTTCTTTTTCATTCTGGTGTGTGTACTTTCTCGAATTGTGATAACATCCTGCCATTTTTTTGGATTTCCTAGGGACTTTACTCGACAAATTTAAATTCAAACATTTCATCCTATAGCTAAGAGGGAATCTAACTGCATAGTGGGTGGGTGGGGAATCAGGGCATTCATGTTAAATATACCCACTTCTAAATTATGCAAACGACATTCTCATTAATTAATAACCAAACTACAATGGGAATAGTAGCGTAGAAAACGCGCGCGCGCGCACACACAACAGGAACATACCAATCGATCACACGCATCATGCAAAGTCTTAGTCTTCACAACAACAGTCTGATGCAGCACTTGCAGCTCATCAAACAAATTAAGTGTTTCATCCACCTGCAACACCATTCAAACCAACTCTTCAAAATCCCAAACCACATACAACGCACTAAACAAATCAACTAAACGCTTCACCATTCACCTGATCAAGAATACCATCGCAAATCTGAATCCTCTCCACCAATGTATTCACATACAAATTATACTTCTCCTCTGTCTATCATCCAAAAACACAAATATATAAATAAATAAATAAATACATAAATATTCGCTTAAATTACATTATACATCTATATTCAAATCAACAAACCTCCGATTTCATCGCTGATTCAAGATCCGTAAACCATTTGTAAAACTACAACAACAACAACAACAAATTAGTTCATAAATAATAATAATAATAATAATAATAATAATAATAATAATAATAATAATAATAATAATAATAATAACAATAATAATAATAATAAAGTTGAAAATAAAGCAGTTTTCGACTGAAATCAAACCTGATGAGTGTTGACCAAAACGGCGTCAATAGCAGCCGATTCGCCAATGGAATCAATCGAAGGAACCGAAAATTTAGAGTTGTTATTATTACTATCATTTTTAGAAATCTGATCTGGAGACTGCAAGAAATGCCAAATCAACATCAGAACCGGAAATTGAGGATGAAAGAAAATCGAGCTTTGATATTCGCGCACCAGATTCGGAGGGAAGGGGCGCTCGGCGACGGCATTGGAGAGCGCTGAGATCGCGGCTTGCTGCTGATCCGTCAGTGGCGCGTTCTTTAAGGCAGAGAGGAGAAGAGAGGAATAGTTAGGGGTTGAGATTTGGAGATTGGGAAGGGTTTTGTGAAAATTTGAGTACCTGTTCCCAAGTCGAAGTGAAGTTGTAGCCGCGTGAGAAGGCGCCGGATTTGGAGACGGTGCTCGACGCCATGAAACGACGACGACGACGACGAAGAAGAAGAAGAAGTGACAGAGAGAGAATGAAGAGGTAGAAGTAGATTGATTCAGATGAGATCTGCGAGATTTTGCAGTTAAGTATTCTGAAAATTGCATATTAATAAGTATTTTTGATTTGCAGTTAAGTACTACAGAAACTCAAAATTTAGCTAGCGTTTTTTTTGTTTTTTCTTTAAATAGCTAGAGCACCGGTAATAAGCAGGGCCGGCCCTGAGTTTCCGGAGGCCCGAAGCGAACACCAGAAATAGGGCTCCCTATACATTTTTTTAATAATACAAAAAACATGTATACAAAATTTTGCACATTGTTCAAAGCAAAATATGCAAATATATTTAACTTTTACCATAAAAGAGGTTAGTTAACTTTTACCAGGTGAAATGAAACTTCACCAACTCGTCAACTTCAAGGAAGAAAACCAAGAAGCTCCTCATCTTCTCCATCTGGCTCAAGAACCTTCTCATCTTCTCCATCTGGTTCAAGAAATCCGGTGTTTTGTTCAAGAATCTCTTCGTCTTCCCCTCCTCTTTCAGTTCCATATGTGGAATTTTCTCCTCACGCTCTTAATCTTCTTTTCCCGTGCAGATTGCGTGCTTCTAACCCTATTGCATCACGTGACCTTGAGGAGGGATTCGATGCAAAAGGAATTAATGCTCTGACAGTAGGTAATGATGGTCTGGCAGTTGGAAGGGATGGGCTGACGCTTGGGGAACTGCACCCCCGTCAGAATGGTAATGATGGTTTGTATAGGGAACAGAACCCTATGCAAAACTCGAATATCAAGGCGTCTCAAGCCTATAAGGAAACTTCCTCTTCTGTCAAAAGCTGGGTTGATGTTTTTAAAAAAGATCTCAATAGTCTCTCTTTTACTTCTGTTCGGAATCAAGGTTTTCGAAATACCTCTTCTTCTTCTCTTCCACCTCTTTCATCTCCAAGAAAATTTTTCCATCCTTCTTCTTCTTCTTCTCCAGATCTTCGGTGTTTTCAGTGTTTTGAAAAAGGTCACTTCAAAAGAAACTGTCGTAATATGATGATTTGCCATTCTTGTGGTGGTAAGGGGCATCATCATAATGTTTGCCCATCTCGAAAGTTCAGTGGTGCTAGAGGGAGAGCTGGAGGTGGTAGATCGGGGTTCAGCGGTGGTCGTTTCATTCATAGTGGGGGTAGATCGGGGCATGGAGGGGGTCAGGGGGCTAGAATCAATCAAGATCCTACAACTGATTCAGCCTTATCAGCTGCTAATCGTCTTGATCTAAAGGTTGTGGAAACGGCTTCAGTTATTGCAAAGGCTTGGGATGATAGACAGGTAACTGGTAGTCTCTTGGGTCCTCCTCCATCCTCTTCTGGTCTTCGTCCTTTTTCTCCCCCTATCTCTGGGCCTTCTTCTTCTGATCCTTTCCACTCTGGGTCTTCGGTTATGGGTACCTCTCAAATTTCACATTCGGATCTTATTAGCGAATCTAAGGTTGAGGTCTACTGTGAGTTTTCTCAGGAAATGAAAGATCGTTGTCTTCTTCTTAACACGGAGGGTGTAATTTCAGTGAAAACGGGATCTATCACTGCTCCTGATCTTGCTAACTTTCTTGATGCCCGTTTTCAAATCCCTGGTTGGGATTGGGGTCTGTGGATGCTCCCAAATGGAGATTTCATTTGTAAATGTCCCAACATAAAATGCTTAGAAAACCTTAAAGGTCAAGAACTTAGGTTTGGTAGAGCTACCTTTACAGTTAAGAATTGGCCACAATTTGGTATCACTAATCGTTCTTTAGGGCTTGTGAAAACTAGGGCTATTGTTTCTGGGATACCACCTTACTGTGAATCTTTCTCCTCTTTTAGTCATGTCTCCAGATGCATTGGTAACTTTGTCGGTTTTTCTACTAAAAAGAGACTTAGCAATGGACACCTTGAAGTCATTGCGGATTTTCTTCGTTGCCCTACTGCTCCTTTGATTTTTGATTACATCTTGTGGGTGGGTACACGTGCTTTTAAAATCACTGTTAACTATCCTGATTCACCCTCTCAGAACTTGAATCCTTCTTCGGCTTCTGTTCCTGTGAAAGATGTGTCTTACAATGAAAAATGGGATTCATGGGGGTCCTTCTAAAACTCAAGGTCTGTCTTCCTCTTCCTTGGTTCAGAATTTACCTTCTAAATCTGATTCTGTTCACACTGGAAAGGGTAAATCTTCTACTTGGATTAGGAAATCTGCTCCTATTGCTAAGGAACATATTGATAATGTCTCCCCTAGCAATTCTCTTTCTATTATTCCGGTTGCTGGTTTCAATTCTCCTTCCTATGAAAATGTGGTCATTCCTGATAAGGATTTGGTTATGAGTGCTTGTAAGGATCTTTCTATGGTGAATGAGGACAAGGGTTTTGTGGTATCCCTTGAGTCCCAGATGAACACTGGTCTTGTCCCTACTCATAATCTTCCTGTGGGTTCAATCTGGAATGATCTGTTTCATTCGCTGATGATGGGATATACTCCTTCTTCTAGAACTGAATGTCTTTTTAACAGCCTTCTTTTCAGCCCTAGTTTCATTGATCCTCCTTTTTTTTCAATTGGAATGTGGTGTTACTCTCTCAACATTGACTGGAATTCCAACTTGAAAGTGTCTTCTATTCTGAAATCTGTTGATCATCCTTCTACTGTTGTTTCGTTCAGTGATTCCAATATTGAAGAGTCCTCTTTTCTGGCTTCTGAGTCACCTCCCTTGGCTATTTGCTATCCGGACTCCCAGTCTGCTGATTATACTGCTGTCAATGATGATGCTATGTCAGACTCCTTGGATGACATAGACTCCTTGGATGACACTCCTACTCCTTTGGCTATTTGTTATCCTGATTCCCAGCCTTCAGAATTCACTGATTCCACTTTTCTACAGAAGTGTGTGGGGTCATGCTCTAAAGTGTATAAGAAAAGGAAAAATTCATCTATTCACTATGGTCCTATTAGGAGAAGTCTGAGGGTGGAGCAAAAACATACTGGAGATCAACCTATTTTAGAGAAAGCAGCTCTCATTGCTCAAATTAGGAATTTGGAAATCCCAGCCCCTGTGATGCAATCTCCTATGGAAGGTAATGGTCTTGGCTCTATTTTTAGATGTCATTTTGATTCTTTTAGTCCTGATTATTTAGATAATTTTGCTGCTAGTTCTGGTCTGTTAAATTTATCCTCTCAAGACTTCAATAAGCTTGTTCAATTAGAATTGAACAGAGGAGATGCCCACTGTTTTAAATGATTATATCATCTTGGAACATTAGAGGACTAGGTGGTGAAGATAAGAGATTAGCAGTTTATGATTTCATTATTTCTTCTAAATGCGATATTATTGCTATTCAAGAGTCTAAAATTTCTTCTCCCTCTCCTTCTTTATTTAGATCTTTAGGTGGTTCTATTATTACTGAGTGGATTTCTTTAAACTCTGAGGGTGCTTCGGGTGGCATGTTAATTGGTTTTAAAGATCACATGTTCAAATGCATTAATGTTTTCAAAAAGAAATTTTTTCTAGCTGTGGAACTTGAATGTTTCACCTTTAATTGCTCTCTTCTTTTTATTTCAGTCTATGGTCCTTGTATTCAATCTCTCAAAGATGAGTTCTGGTCTGAGTTCTCTCAATGGCATTCTCTAATGAATGGTTGGGTTATTTTTGGGGGTGATTTTAATGCTGTTCGTTTTATTGCTGAAAGAAGTGGATGTACTTATAATAGAATGGATTCAGACAATTTTAATAATGTTGTTAATAGTCTTAATCTTGTGGACTACCCCATTCTGGGGAGACAATTTACTTGGTCTAACAAGAGACTTATTCCAAGTTTTGCTAAGCTTGATAGATTTCTTGTATCTTTAGAATGGAATACTAATTTTCCTTTATCTTATGTACAAGCTGCTTCTAACATTGTCTCTGATCATGTTCCTTTGGTGCTATACTCTTCCTCTTCTTCTCCTAAACCTCCAAGTTTCAAATTTGAAAAATTCTGGCTTGAAGACCCTCCCTTCTTCAACATGATTTCTTCTTGTTTGCAAGCTGTTAATATTAATATTCAGGCTGATCTTAGAAGACTTCTCGCTAAGATTAAGAACATGAAAAATGGTTGTAAACTTTGGGTGAAAGATAGATTTGGCCCTATGAAAGATAGGAAAATTTTGTTGAAAAACAAAATTGATTCTCTGGATATTCTTGAGGAACAGAATCCTCTATCTTTGGATGATAGAAATTTAAGATCTTCTTGCCAAAATGAGTATATTCATTTATTAGAATTAGAAAAAATTAAGTGGTATCAACGTGCAAAGATCAAATGGTTGACGTTGGGTGATGGAAATACTAGATTTTTTCATAACTATGCTTCTCATAGAAGGAGATTAAATCATATTCTTTCTATTCAGACTTCTAATGGTTTCACTTCTGATCCTTCTCTCATTCATCAAGAGTTTTTTAATTTCTATAAAAACCTGATGGGGGATCCTGGTGACACTTTTTTAGACATTAATTGGACTCAATTATACCCACCAGCCAATAGGATTAACCTGGATTGCTTAGAGATTCCTTTCTCAGAAGATGAAATCTTTGAAGCAATCAGTGGACTTCCACTTGATGCTGCACCTGGGCCTGATGGCATTCCAACCTTTTGTTATAAAACTTTTTGGAATGATTTCAAAGAAGACATTGTTGGTGTCTTTCAAGAATTATATGATAACACTCTAGACTTTTCAAGAATTAACTACGCTCATATTATTCTCATTCCTAAATGTCCCGGTGCTAATAAAGTTTCCCAGTTTCGACCTATTAGCCTTCTCAATGTTATTTTCAAAATTATAATGAAGGTCCTTGCTAATAGACTAGCTAAGGTCATTGGTCTTCTTGTGGATTCCTCTCAATCTGGTTTTATTAAAGACAAATTTATCTTAGACAGCGTTGCTGTAGTTCAAGAAACTATTCATTCATTACATAAGGAACATTCTGAAGCTATATTACTTAAGCTTGATTTTGAAAAAGCTTATGATAGAGTTAATTGGAATTTTTTAAGGCAAATTTTCATAGCAAGAGGTTTTGGCGCTAAATGGATTGATTGGATTTTTAAAAGTCTTCATTCGGGTACTTCTTCTGTGATTATTAATAACTCAGAAGGGAAGAAATTCATTTGTAAAAGAGGTCTTAGGCAGGGTGATCCTATCTCCCCTTTATTATTTGTTCTTGTTGCTGATGTCTTCAATTGCATGTTATCTAATGCTTGGGACAATGGATTTATTCAAGGTGTTGGGGGTTTCTCTTCTTTTAGGGGTGTTCTTAATTTACAATATGCTGACGACACGATTCTTTTCTCTACTTGTGATGGTATTAAGCTTAGAAATCTCAAATTTCTTCTGTACTGTTTCGAAAGTGTTTCTGGTATGAGAATTAACTTCTCTAAATCTTCTTGCATGTGGATTGGAGGTGATGATAGTAGACAAGTAGAGATCTCTGCCTTTTTTAATTGTCCTATTGGTACCTTTCCTCTTAAATATTTGGGAATTCCTTTGCGTATTGGCAAACTTCACAAGTCTGATTGGTTTCCGGTGATTGATAAGATTGAGAAAAGACTTAATAGTTGGTCTGGTAGATCTCTCTCTCGCGCTGGTAGACTCATCCTTGTCAATTCTGTTATTTCTAGTATCCCCCTTTATCTTATGTCTTTCTTTTATATTCCTGTTTGGGTTATCAAGAAGATTGATCTTCTGAGAAGAAGATTCTTTTGGGTTGGATCTTCTATTAATTCAGATCAAGGCAAATGTCTTATGAACTGGACTAGAGTGTGTAAACAGAAATCTGAAGGAGGTCTAGGAGTCATTAACCTTCGTAATCAAAACATTGCCCTTCTAGGGAAATGGTTGTGGTACTGTTTTAATTATGAAGATAAAATGTGGATTAGAATTATCAAAAAGAAATACTTTCACAGAAGATGTTTTAGTGACTTCCCTTCTATCCCTCATTCTGTTAGTTCCTCTTTTTGGAAAGGTATTTGGAAGGCTTCGGCCCCCTTTAAATGTGGCCTTCAAAAGATTTGCGGGGATGGCAAGAATGTTCGTTTTTGGACGGACATATGGATTGGTAATTGTAGTTTAGCTTCTGCCTTTCCTGATCTCTTTAAAATAGCTTCTCTCCCTAATGCTTCTGTTTTTTCTCTCTACTCTACTAATAGATATGGTAAAATTTGGAACATTACCTTTCGTAGAAATCTATCTCTTCAGCAATCCCATGACTTTAATACCCTCCTTCATTTGATCAGTAATTATGACTGGAATCCAAATAATAAGGCTAAATGGAGATGGTCTCATTCTGGTCTTTTCACGGTTAAATCTTTCTATAAATTTTTGAATGCTGGTGGGGAAATTTGTCCCTTCTACAAATTCATTTGGCAGAATGTAGCGCCCCTTAAAGTCAGAATCCTTGTTTGGCTTACTATTCATAACAGGTTACTTACTGTTGATAATTTGAATAAACGAAATTTAGCCATTGGCCAAAAGTGTGTTCTCTGTGATAATGCTAATGAATCTGCACTCCATATTTTTCTTAAATGCTCCTTTGTGAGGCAGATTTGGAACTTTTTGAAGCTGACTTTTAAGATTAGAGGTTTCCCTCCTTCTGTGAAAGCATGGTGGGGTTTATGGAGGAAGAAGAGAATTAAAAAGAAGATTACTTTGATTTGGGATATGATTATGATGGCATTGATTTGGGTCATCTGGAAAGAAAGAAATAATAGAATCTTTGTTAAAAAATCTATGACTATTGTTAACATTCTAGATTCCATATGTTTTTTTGTCTCCTCTTGGACAGATATTTTGCCTCCCACTAAAAGAGCAAAAGTGGACGTCAGTGGCTTTGTTCAATCATGCAACTCCTTTTCACCAGCTGCAACTTCTCTACCAAGAGCTAGCAACTCTTCTTCTCAGGACTTGAATGCGAACAATGTGATAGTGATAGAGGATGATGATGATGAGTCTTCTGGAGGAGCTCAGGACTCCACCTCTGCTTTGCTTTCTCTCCCTGTGGAAGGAAATACTGGAAATGTTGATCATCCAGATGCTGAGGAAGATTTGGTTTCGCATACTCTCTCCACCATCTCTGCCATGTCTACTCATCATCAAGAACTGGTCACTGGTATTCTGTTGATTCATAATTTGCAATCTACTCAGGCTGATAATGAGTCTTCTAGTGATGCTACGAGTGATGCTGACTATAGTGGTGCTGACTTTGATGGTGCTAACTCTGATGGTGTCCTTTTGAGTGATTCTTCTTAGGGTTGTCTTTAGCCTTATTTTCTATTCTGTTGCTCTTCTCTGATGTTCTGCTCTATGTTGTTGCTTTGAATGTTTAGTCGGAAGTTTGGGTTGTCTGGTTTTGATCCTCTGTGCGAGGATGTTTTGGGATTTTTTGGATCCTCAGTGTGAGGATGTTTTGGGGTTATTCTGGAGTCTGTATGAACTCTTTTCTTGAACTTTTTGGTTTGGTTGGCTGGAGTCTTTAGACTTCATCCCTTTTATCAAAAAAAAAAAATATGCAAATATATATCATCGAATAATCGAGAAGAAAAAGCCAAAGAGGGCTTGTTTTAAATGTGGGTTTCTGGATGAGGGTTGAGGCCCTTGAGGGTAAGGATTTTGGGTTTGAATTTGAATGTGGGTTTCAGATTTGAGTTTCTATTGATTTAAATATTGATTTATTTTTAAATCCTTCAAATTTAAAGTCTCAATTTTAATCATGCTCAAACCCAAATAATTTAAACAAAATTCTAAAGGCCCACCGCCTCACCGGCCTCAGGGATGGGGCCGACCCTGGTAATAAGCTACATAGAATTTTCGTTTACTCGACACCTCTCAGTTAGTGCAGCTTCACAAAATTTCTTCGCTACGGCTTGTGATGTCCATAAATCATTCCATAGCGAATCATCACTTGTTGAGAAATATAAATCTTCATCACCTCAAAAAACATATCGATTCCTCAGAAAAGTTTATTAACATCTGAACATTAATTTGTCAAAATCGAATTCAACTTTGTTAGATGATAGATTGGTTTAGTCCCACATTGAATAATGTATTGGTTTAGTATTCTCTTCTCTCCTATATATATTGTACTCAGTTTATTCAATCAATAATAAAGAATATTTTTCTATCCCTAATTCTAACATAGTATTAGAGCCTATCGTCCTATAAAGCCTATACTTATTTTATCCTCGTCGTCGAGGTGGAGTGGTTCTCGTCTTCATCAGAATCACTCCACCTCCCGACATCTCTTTTCCACTCCCAATCAACTACCAAAACCCTAATCTCCTTCTCCCAATCAAATCTCCAAAAAAACCCTAGTTGTCATCCCTCTTCCCCTTCCAATTAAATCTCCAAAAACCCTAGCCGTCATTGAACAACGAGATCTAAAACTCAACCGTCATCTCTCTCTCCCTCTCCTCTGTTCTTCGAATCCAACGCCAAAACCCTCTCTCCAGATTCTCTCCCTCTCCTCTGTTCTTCGAATCCAACCCCAATTTCACCACTTCATCATTCAACCTTGCAAACCCAGAAAATATCCCATCAAAGAGCTTCTACTCCGGCGCCATCTCCGGCGACCCCCTCCTAGCACACTCGTCGACACCCACTCAGTCGACATCGGCCTCCCTCAGCTTCGGTGCCATCCTCCTATCTTCCTCCATCTACACTGTCGACGGCGGCGAGCGCGCCGTCCTCTTCGACCGCTTCTGAGGCGTCCTCGACCAGACCATCGGTGAGGGAACCCACTTTCGCGTCCCCTGGCTCCAAACCCATTTCCAAGTGGCTCTTCCACTGGCGAATCTGGTGTTCTTGATTTCAAACGATGCTGACCTTCATTTTCTTCTTCTTCGTCTCAGATCTGGATGCCTTCAAGAGATCTTCTTCGTCTCAGACCTGGATTTGATTGTTGGATGTAATTGTCAACAGATCTTAGTCTCTTTTGATTTGATTTTCTCTTTAAAAAAAATGGTCGTTAACTCACTCCGGTTGATCGATCGCGAGTTTGAGAGGGGGTGTTATCAGCATCCAATACTCAGTCATCGACTATGTCTCAAGTCAGGGATGAGATCCCAGCATCGACTATGTCTCAAGTCAGGGGTAAGATCCCAGCATCGACTATGTCTCAAGTCAGGGGTGAGATCCTATCAGTCTACTTCTTAGTTTCTGTCACATGCGCCATCAAGCGCCGTTACTACATCACAGTTTGGCATTTCTTCCATATCAATATCGTCAGTATTCCAAGCTCTTGTTGCTTGAACCAACTTGAGTTTGAGAGGGGGTGTTAGATGATAGATTAGTTTAGTCCCACATTGAATAATGTATTGGTTTAGTATTCTCTTCTCTCCTATATATAGGAGATATATTGTACTCAGTTTATTCAATCAATAATAAAGAGTATTTTTCTATCCTTAATTCTAACAAACTTCATATACCACTATACCAGGTTAGAAAATTTCAATATCAAAGCTCAAAGGAGCATAATCTTGGTTTTGTACACACACTTCACCATATCAGAATGGTTTTAGGATATCTATAATCCGCAGGCAAATTCGAATTATTTGATTTCATAAGATAAGAGCCTAGAGTTAAAGCATGTTGGGCTCCCCCAAAAAGTTTACGGGGTTCACATCCTTTCATTCCTACGGCACGTCTTCAGAACGATACAAAACACGAAAAGCCCTGTAAACAGTAAAACAACAATTATGTAGCTCAAATTTGAATAGTACGACAATAATTAGTTGTAAATAAAAGTCTATGTTTCCATTAGTATATGATGAAAAATAATTATAAATGGGGATGTAAAATCTAACTTCTTAGAACTTTAATTGTGGAAAATGATGAAATTTAACTGTTGAATAGATATGTGCTATTTTCAATATAACATGTGCAATAAAAAAACATAAAATTTTTTAAAATTTACAAACCTGAAATCTTAAAATCTAAATTTCTAAGCAAGTAAACAAAAAATGTGAGAGAGATAGGGAGAGAGATAAAAAGAGAAAAAGTGAAGAGAGAAGAGAGAGATAGTAATAAAGTAATGAATTTTATTTATTTATTTATTTATTTATTTTGGGGGGGGGGGGGGTTATTTTGGGGTTTGAAATTTTGGGCGGGAAAATATGTTTTGTGAGAATCAATTTGGGCCATTGATTTTGGGGGAGATTGAATGTGAGCCACTTGATAGCTTTCTCTGTAATTTATTATATAGATGTTGACATAGTTTTTTTTTGTTGGTACTCCTCTTCTTTTTTAAATTATTAGTTATATGCACGCTTATCAATTTATTTTTTAAAAGTAAAGACCATGAAAATAAAGTGATAAAATACATGCATGTATATGATTACAGTCCTTACAGAGGCGTCAATCATTATATGAACGATTACCAACGATATCAGAATCAACGAGTACAATATAGAAAAACATTATTGATGTATATATGCCGATATAACTAAAAACATAAATAAACCATTAATTCATCCTACACTTATAGAGAAATTGTAGTATAAACTCTATAAATCAATATTAATGCATTCAGTGTAAACAATTGCTCTATAAACTTATCACCTAAACTTAAATAAGATCATAAAATTCAACTAAAAAACCAATTAATTCATCCTAGAAAAATCATTGGAAAGAAGAATCAGGAACATACCGGAAGAGACCGTTGAGATATGAAGGAACCTAAACTTCAACCCGTTAGCCGCATCGGATCCTCTTACAGAACCCAAACTCTGGCCCGTTAACACTCTTCAGAGATCCGATCCGCCTCCCGAACTCGCCTCCATCGACCCTTCAAAATTTCTGAAACAGAAAATAAATTCAAAGAAATATAGCAAAAACCCTAGTAATCAAAATTGTGTTGGAAAAGAATTTAGCATTTTTAAAAATATTTGATCATTGAAACCGGAAATTTCTGTAAACCCTAATTTTTCATACCTACAAAATCGAGATAGAAATTCCCAAAATTCGTAAGGAATAGAATGAAAACCCTAACAATTGGTATCAGAGCTTCCGCAAATCCTAACATTTAGATTGTTAGGATTTCTTACTGAGTTTTCCAACACAATCACTACAAATTGTCAAACAAAATAATAGATCAAACCAAACACACCAAAGCACACAATTCTGTCCCAGTTGGGGCAAACCCTAATTCGGAGGAGAAATAACTTAGGATTCAACTAGAGAAGATACACTCTCACTAATAACCTGTCATCTCTCAAGCCTCACCAGAAGATATTTATTGTTTACAATAAAAAAACATCTCAAATTCTCTTTAGTGAAGTATTCTCTCTCTTGCTCTTCTTGGAGCCGTTACAATGATATATATTCAGATCTAAAGAAACTCTAGTTTGCTAGCTTGATGTAATAACCATCCGATATTTCCTGAAGAGGAAGTCATACGATCTAACCTGGCCCAAAGTGGCAGTCGACCATGTTTGAATGCATCTAAACCAAAGAGCTCTGGCGGTCGAGTGACTGTTGACTATTGTTGTTGACTCTACTCCATCGACGCACCTTCCTTCGCTTCACCCGCTCCTCTTCACATCGAGCATAGTATGCAAGACATAAACCTAACAATCTCCACATTGGATTGCATACTCATGCTACCACACCTATGTGATTTAAACTCTTCTAGATTCTTTTTGTTTCCTTTTTCAAACAACATGGTTCACTGGCTTCCTCTTCTAGTTAAATCTACCTCCACCTTTTTCTCTCTAATTGGTATGCCCTCAAAAGGCACACACCAGTAGGCGTTAATACGAAGGCGGCACCCTCCGCCTGAACTCCTCCTACCCCGAGGCACTCTCCACCTCCCGGCGGTATTCAAAATTCACAGTCTTGCTTCAATGATTCTGTAACTCCTATTCCTGTATTTGTATTTTTATCCTGTACCTTGCTCAATTGTACTCTTTTATCTATTTGAGATCCTGTATTTTATTTCTGTTCGAATAAAATCGTTATATTGTTTCAATTCAATTTTCGGTGACTTCGTCTAATTCGATTGTATGTGCTCTTTTGTCGTTCTTCATGAAGAGTGAGCCATTCTATGTCATTCATCTCTTTATTCCCCATTTTAAACCATTTTGACCAATTCTCCAGTTGGATCTCACTCAAATCGGGTACCCTAATACCCAGAACCCGAAACCCTAACTATTTAAACCCCATAACCCTAACCTTCTAACCCTAATACCCCAACTGTTGAACTCTAAACAAACCCGCCGCTACCCTCTTCTTCCTTCTGCATCCTTCTCCTTTTCCATCGTGTCTTCAACCCAACTTCGATATCCATCACCTCTGCCATTTCCCCGTTCGCCTCGCAACCACCATCGCGCCGACTCCTTTCCGTCGTCTTCACCACCACAGAACCACCACACCACCGCCATCTTCCACCATCGTCCCCAACTCCATCGAGACTCCTGAACGCAACTTTTCGCCATTACCCTTCTTCCTCCGCTCCACACCCAAACCTATACCTCCGATCGCCCTCGCTAGTCGCCTCCACCAACTCCTCATCATCTCAACCTCCGTCATTGACCTTCGTCGCCGCCAACACCCCAAACCTAATCCCTCGCTTTCGCTCCTCTGTTCGAACCCGGAGAACAGAGCAACACTGCTCCGCTCGTCGCTGCGTCGCTCCTCGACGTCGCGCTGCCATAGTCGCACCGCCGTCCTTCTCGTCGCCTCGAGCCTCGCGTCGCGCCGCCTCGCCGCTCGCCGGTGCTGTCGTTGCACCTTCTCTCTCTCTCGCTCTTTGTTTCGACGAAGAAGGAAGAAGACACGCAGTTGGCAGGATTTAATCTCAGGCGTTGGATCACATCAAGATCCGTGCAACTCTGGTCTGATCAGATCGCTGTTTCGTGTTCGGCCACAGTGAATCCGAGAAGGTTGTACGCTGTTTGGCCCCGATCCGCTGCGTAGGAGAGATTCTATTGGTGCGTTCCGCTGTCCCGTGTTTTGCTGTGCCGGATCTGGAGATTGCTGTCCGCTGTTCTGGACGGATCTGGTGTGGGGGATTTTTGCTCACTACTGTTGAATTCTTGCACGTGCTTCACACGTGCTTTTGGGAGATGTTGCCCGGAGTTTTTCGATCCCGTTCTCCTCATTATCGGATCTAATCGTCCTCATCCAATCAAGGCAAGTATTCCTCTTGTACACATTTTTGTTCTAGTACAAGCGTTCATTGAAAATACTACAAATAGTTAGAAATTGTGACTCCTCCTTGACTCGTCGTTGTTGATCGAATATTAACCCTCATTAATTTCATAATCTTAAGAGTCACAATAATTTTATTGTATTATATTACAACTAATTGAACTCATTTTATCTCCTGGACACATGAACACATGAAATTAAGGAACCCTAAATTTGTAGTTGTATGCCATATCTTGTTTGTGATGAACTTGCACCAATTTGAGTTGAGAAATGAATATTACTTGTTGTTTTGATAACCATTACCCTGTATTTATATCACACATTAACATAGTCGCCTAACAACAAATTTTCACGCAACCTATGCATGTAAGACATTCCCACATGTTGCTGTCCTGGATCTTATTATGCTGTTTTGAACCCTTCAACATCAGAATCTGAACCCGAGCCCTGAACACTAAATGTGTCTCTAGATGTATAGATGTCGATAGCCTCTGAAATTTTTGAATTCGGAGTTACGGTCCAGGAGTTATCGCAGTTTTACTGCAGCTGTGTCGGTAGACGCAGATTCGCAAAACTGCTGCATACCTTTAGCTTGCAAATTAATTTAACTATGTTAACAGTAAGCGTTTGACTCGAAATTTTATATGCTGTTGCTGGACACCCTAGAGAACCTTCCCAAATTTTTTTAGAATTAATTAATAACATTTTAACACTGTTTCACCTGTATGAATTCAAATACACAAATTCTGCCTGAACACATCAGCAGTGTAGTTCGCTGTTTTGACACATATTACCATGACCTTCTTGTACCTTAATTATATGCGTTGAACCGGGCAGGAGTCTAGTTTCTAGATCTCCTGACGGATCCACATTTGCTATCTCGTAGCAACGGGAATCACACTTTTGGTACAGCAACGTCATGCTGTCCAGATTTGAGATTTTCGTTGTTCGTGTTATTCTTATTCATGTCGACCCTCGAATATGCCATATAAATATCTTAAACTTGTCCCATGTCCATGACCATGATTTCTTGACTTGTTTCGCACACGTGCATGCTTGCTTGATAAAAATTAATAAATGTAATAAGCCGGGGTTTAAGGGAAAGACCATAGTAGTGGACAATATAGGTAAGTGTACTCGGAAGAGGGGCCCGTGTTTCCCTATTTATCGGTCTATTGGTCTATCGGTCTATCGGTCTATCGGTCATATCGGTTATCGAATAATTGTAGATTACTGACTACAGTATCTTGATTGATTCGGTCATCGGTTATTATCGAATATTGTTTTCTGAGTACACCGCCCTATAAAATCCACCACTAGGCCTAAACGAAATTGTGTTGACTGTAGCAACCAGTAGTAAAAGTATGGATGCATGAAGTGCTACCTAGATAGTAATAACTACAAGAATTGAACATGATACATGCTTACTCGATACTTGACTATATGATACATGAAACTTGATACATGAAACTTGAAACATGAAACTTGAACTTGATACATGTTACCGGATACTTGACAACTTGTTACTTGAGACTCGGCATTTGGATATAATATTTGACACTAGACTTGAGACTTGATACTTGATACTAGACTCGAGACATGTTACCTGATACTTGTACTAGATGTCTGTCACTTGAGGTTAGATACCCCTACATGTTCACTTGTCACTTGCTTCTCCAATAGTATTTGTTATCCAGCCTGTTTACTTGAGTTGTCCTTCTTGCTAGTTATTTCATAAATTCCCACTACTTGTTGTATCCCTGTGACATTCTTGATTCCAATTCTTGTTCCACATTACTTGTACTCGTTTTTACTATTTGTGACCCTAACTTGCACTAAGGACATTTTCTCTTGTCTTCTCTACTTTTTCTTTTTTTATATTTATTAAGCAGACTTTGGAGACGTGCTACCTGCTAGAATCGGTGAGCAGACGTTCTAGGCCTTGCTTAGGAAAAATCTTCTTTAATCATTTCGTTTTGTAATTGAGTTATTTCATTTGTCGTTGCTTAAAACTTGTAACGGGCTGAAGTTCTTGAGTTTTAATTTGATCCAGACATGAGAACTATTTGAATATTATTATTTGTTTAAATTATTTTCTGTTGCTTAATAAATTATTCATGCATGCTTAGTCATATATAAATCTTGTTATATTCTTGTTGTGATGCTGAGTCGACCCTACAGCTTATGGATGATGTTAAAATCATTCGCTGGGCTTCGTCACGCCCTCGTATTCCATATTTTTGGGAAGCGGGGTGTGACAGATTCTAATGACGACAAACTAGATAATGCTTTAGGAACAATGAGATTCCTGTTTTTCCAAAGCTAGTAGAAGTTGTGCTAACCCTGCCCAATCCCCCTCTACCCTTCATCACTTTATGACGACTTTCCCAAACTGATAAAACTCCACCTCGAGTTGTGTACATGCAGCCCCGTGCTTCTAGAGTTCCCCCAGATATCAAGCTCCGTTTCAACAAAGAAAAATGCATGACATTTTCAAATATGTATCACATCCATTTGACATCTCCGACTCAACTGTTATCCCACACATTACTTCACAAATCTCACAAATCCTCGTTATCACATAACAACCTAATTTAGACTTGTAAATAGCAATCATCTCCCTCCCAGAGCAAATATGAGAAGAACTACTTGAATCAAGAAACCATCCACAATCAACATCTAAATAACTTAAAACAAGAAAACAGTCTAAGTTATCACCTGATTCAGCACTGCTAACTACGTTGACACCCTTTGACTTAATCACTTGCATCAGTCTCCCTTGTAATGCTCAATCTCTCTGCACCGGTGGCAACATACCCCACCCCACATGCGCATTTTTCCTTCCAATCAAAGTACCATCCACCACCGAGCAACTGACATAAGTAAATGCCAATCTCCGACCCTCTTTCCTAAGTGCATCATCCTCCAACCCCTTGATCACACATACTGCTGAAAACTTCTCCATACTAAATTTCCCGTCTAGCATGGTGGTTATCAAGTTGGATAAAATTGACTGTGAATATATCAAGTTGGAAGCTTTTAGATCATCTCTGTTAATCCCCATCTGTTCAGATAACTTTGTATTGAATTCCACTGTATGATCTAGAAGAGCGGTATTTTTCTTCATTGAGAAACTCGACAACCTTCTCTTCTGGTACATCCGATCTTGTAACGACGATTCCGAATAGTCAGTTAAGAGTCTTGCCTAACAACTCGCCGCTCTTCTCCCCTCCACGAGGTTACACATGACATCGCTCGTCAATAACAACCGAATTAAACCCAAGGCTTCTGAATAAATCTTCTCCTAATCCTCCTGCCTTGTGTCAATTGGTCTCTCTTTATCTCCTTCTTGAGCTAGATTTTAAGCCATGTTGAACCGATGCGTCGTGGATGTCCACTTTCTAGAGATCAAAGTTGATCTTACCGTCGAACCACTTGATCTTCATGAGTTGATCTGCCATCTCCAAGGAACTCGAGCAACTTCTGAATTGTGGAAATTTACGACCTGACGCTCTGATACCAATTGTTAGGATTTCATGTTGAGTTTTCTAGCACGATCACTACAAATCGCCAAGCAAAATAATAGATCAAACTAAACACACCAAAGCACACAATTTTGTCCTGGTTGGGGCGAACCCTAATCCGAGGAGAAATAACTGAGATGATATTCAACTAGAGAAGATACAAGAGTTATAATCACTCACACCAAGAACATATTTATCTCTCAAGTATCACCAGAATATACTTTTTGTTTACAATAGGAAAACCTTTCAAATTCACTTCAATTAAATACTCTCTCTCTCTCTTGCTCTTGGAGCCGTTACAATAATATATATTGAGATCTAAAGAAACCCTAGTTTGCTATCTTGATGTAATAGCCATTACGACCAACTCAACTAGCTCGAACAACCCTAGATGTAATAACCATCTGATATATCCTGAAGAGAAAGTCATATAATAGGCATCATACAATCTAACCTGGATGAGAAGTTGGCCCCAAAACACATCACCCGACCCGCCCCAAATACTGCATGCCGCTGCCGCTGCTGGGCAACGCCCAAAGTGGCAGTGGGCAGTCGACCGTGTTTGAGCGCATCCAAACCAAAGAGCTCTGGCGGTCGACTACCCAAGCGGTAAGTACACTGCCAGTTGCCTCTACCTCTGTCAGTTGACTGTTGATGCTGACTCTACTCCATCGATGCACCTTCCCTCGCTTCACCCGCTTCTCTTCACATTGGGCATAGTATGCAAGATAAACCCAACATAGATCTCGATGCAATTTGGAAACTCTTATCACCTTTTGAGCCATTATCAGATTTTGTTTTGCTTTAAAAACGCATGGTAAGTAAGTTTCATCCCCCCGCTATCCACACAGACAGATCATCTGTGAACAATATATGTAAAAGTTACTTTCTTGAATGTCCCATGCACAAGCTCATCACCCCATATCCATTGAGCTACGTGCGGCTTGGGAAGAAGTTATGGAAGCTCAAAGGTTGTTGGGAAATGATGATAGGTAGTGGCCTGAGGGCGATAGTTTAAATGTTATTAACATGATAATAGATTTGAAGGAACCAAGTTTCAACTTTTGTATTGCTGTGAAGATTATGCTAAATGATTTTTATAAGCTCAAAGTGTCTCATATCTTACATGAGGAGGGGAACGAGGGAACAGAGCAGCTAATTCGGTGGCAAACTTAGGGGAGATTCCTTTTGAGCTAGGGGAACAAACCAAGTAATTAATTGGGTGGCAAACTTGGGGAATGTCCTTTTGAACTACCCTTTCTCACTACTGACTCGTAGTTCCACACTTTTATATTTCAATTACTGTTTTAAATTTCCTCCGATACAGTCGAAATTTCAGCTCGCTAACTTACTGATACGAAATCACATATTTTATACTCTACATTGTTTTGGACCGAAATGTATAGATTTTAGCCGAAATTACCAAAATATCGGCTGAAATATTGCCGAAATTGGCGAAATATCAGCCAAAATAGACACAAATGTTATTGTGAATATATTTAAAAAATTTGTTTTTTTTTAATTAAAAATTTTGTTTTACTTTTTGCATATATGTCTTTCAATATAGGACCTTAAGCTAAATAATTTGAGGATTTCGTATCGCTATTGTCTGTATAAATGCAGAGTCAAGTAAGTTTATTAACTAATACATTTTTTCTAATCAATACAAATTCAATTTAGTTATATACTTATATTACATTGTCTTCTATATTATTGTTAAATTATGCGAAGATTTACAGTAAATGATTTATGTCATTAGTTACATTATACAATATTTTATACGATAAATGACATGTAGGACATATAATATCTTATTTAGTAATATTATTTTTATTGAGTATAGAAAATGAATATCTGATATGATCACATTTCTCCGAGATCTCCTCCAATATCTCCGATCCGAGACGAAATACTCCTTACCGAGACGAGTCCGAAATCCGAGATTTAAAACCATGATTTCAATCTCCTAAGCATGAGCAGTACATACCCCCCCTTGTTCTTTCCCTCATCAGTTCAAGGCTTACCCTCACCCCTTCACGTGAGAAGAAGAGGAGGTGTCAAATGGTAAGACAAAAAAACAAGAGCTAGCATGCAATGCACCTCACTCATCATCATTTCTTTCGCAACCTAATTCACAAAATTTGTTAAGAAGTTCTTAATCTACATCCACAGTCGTTTTTCTCAATTCTCATAAAATGACAGCTACAGTAATAGCAAATGTACGAAGTGCTTGCAGTCGTCGTTTGCTAAATTTTTCTCATATTCGTTAGAGACGGAATATGATTCACCGTCCCAAGTTTTTTAATTTTAAAATGTTGTAGGACGGGGAATCATTCCATTCCCCGTCTCTCCCAAAAAATAAAAAAATAAAAAAAAAATTAGCTGTATATTATCGGACAGGGTATCATACCCCGTCCATGATTTAAGGGGCCGAAAGTTAATTATTTTGTTTGGCGTGGGATATAAAGTCTTGGGTGGGATTATTTTGTTCCCACTTTTTTGTGTGAGAAGACTTTAATACCCTCGGCTTCAATCAATGCATTGGTCAGGGGATTGTCACTATAAATTTTGATCAAGGGATTGAAAGAATGCATTGCTCTCGGCATCTCACTGAAAAAAAAAAATTGTAGCTTCTTTGCTCTCGGCTTCTTACTGAAAATTATTATTTTTTTAGCTTCTTTCCTCTTCAAATTTCTTAATACTTATCTAAATCAAGATATATACAATTTATAATGTCTTCTTCAATCAAGCGATTTATTGGAAAGGTGAAATCAAAGCGTTCAGACATTGGTTCTGCATCAACACAGTCCGCACAAGCACAAAACAGGAATGAAGAAGAAACAACTGGGCCTATGAATACCAGCGATCCATCACATTGGATAAAAGTTGTCGACGACGGAAGGCACATTTGCAATATGGGAATTTGAGAAACGACTGCAGCGTCTCTTTTGTATTCGTTTGCTATAATTTGAAAATATGGGAATTTTAGAAAACGACTGTGGATGCTCTGATGCAACAATTTTTAACTTAGTTAATTATAGAACATTTCCTTTGTTCCCCTGAATTATAAACTGTACACATAGACCCAACATGTAATCTTCTAACCATATCCTCATTCATTTATCACCATATTCTTATATACGTTACCTTCCACTTAATTAATATGGATAGGACCCATGTATTAAATATTTCAACAATCCCCTAGAATTTCTCTTATTTTCAAATAAGCTTTTGTTGTTGAAAAATTTGTTATAGGCTGTATCTAGCGTGTTTTTTAATATAGTTATAGGCTGGAGTCTTCGGACTCTATCCTGTTTTATCAAAAAAGTTGTTGAAAAATTCGGGTGTTACAACATGAGATTCATACCAGCAAACTTTTATGAGGAGTGGCCATGCTCCTTAAGCTAAGCTCATCTCTAATCTCTAATATTATAATGGGAGAAGGCCATAGTGTCATTTGTCATTTTGTCATTCTACCAACATGCGCACCTCACGTACATAACTAATATAAAGAACTAATATAAAGGAGATTTCCGGTTCAAATCCTTCTTATGTCAGAGTTTTAATTTTTATTTTTTAAAATTATTAAAACGTGCGATGCACGTGTAAATTACTAGTTTGATTAAACAAAGAATTAGTAGCATGCGATGGACATTTTTTTCTTCAACGAAGTACTACGTTGTAGCCTGTTTTCGAACCTATCATAACTCTTTATTATATGAGCTACAATTCAGTGGTAGCATGTGGGGTACTGTCAGTAATGCAAAAATATGCACCTGACATATCACCACCATCCACCAACATGGAAAGATAGACAAGTCACATTATTTAGCCTACGAAGCTGAAACATTTCTATACACGAGTCAAGCAATGTTATACATGTGTCATACTATTTCTATACATTTCTATACACGAGTCATGCAATGTTATACTTTGAAGGAGCATAAACACAGTACATCCATTCAATTATTCAGCCTGCATTTATGTTTATTCTGCATACTATTTCTCCCCGAAAAGATCGAAATTTTGTTCATGATTCAGAAACTTGTTTCCACATTGCTACTTTATAATGTGCACAAACTTATTCATATGGAGAATTATTACAAGGAGGACAGTGGCTTAACTGGTGAAGCCTCTTTCTCATAAGAGTAGACGCCGATTCCTCTCTTCCTTCCCAACCTACCAGCATCAACATACTGCACAAGGAGTGGGCAAGGCCTGTATTTGCTGTCCCCAAGCCCTTGATGAAGAACCTTCATTATGTTGAGGCAAACATCAAGTCCGATGAAATCCGCAAGCACCAGTGGGCCCATGGGCTGGTTCGTGCCCAGCTTCATTGCCGCGTCAATGTCCTCTTTAGTCGCCACACCTGTATACAGTGTGTAGAATGCCTCATTGATCATTGGCATCAAGATTCGATTCACAATGAAGCCAGGGTAATCACGAGAGCAAACTACAGTCTTGCCAAACCTGCATATCACGAGTTTAGCAAAATTATATCTATACTATTATTAAGCAAAGCCCCATTTTTGCGGCTTTTTACGATCATGGCCCCATATACATAAAATGCTAAAAAAATAATATAGGGTTAATTCTGTCAATTTTTACCCATGATCCCTCCACAATCAGAGGTCAGAAATATAATTTTCACTTCACATTTACTTCTATACTATTATTAAGCAAAGCCCCATTTTTGTGGCTTTTCACTATCATGCCCCTGTATACATAAAAGGCTAAAAAAATAATATAGGGTTAATTCTGTCAAAACTATAAGTATTAAGTAGAGCGATTCATCATGTCCTAATAAAAAAACAATTGACTGACACAGTGGACATTTAAATATTTTATAACACTTTGAGCTCACTCTGTCTTCCACTGACATAAAGCATTAAAACATATCAAAGAATACATGTTAATCTGATTATATATCTCTATAATAAATTACAAGGCAATTTGAAAAAAAAGCTATCAAGTGGCTCTCCTTCAATTGAAACAAAATCAATGGCTCAGACTCACCCTCCCAAAAAACATCCCCCCCCCCCCCCCCCCACCAAAATTGGCCCCCCAAAACTAAAATCCTCCTCCTCTCTCTCTCTCTCTCTCTCTCTCTCTCTCTATATATATATATATATATATATATATATACACTCCGAAATTTAGATTTTCAGATTTCAGGTTTGTAAATTCCGGATTTTTCATATTTGTTATGCTTTTTTTGAATGCTCACTGAGTGAAAACTTCACTGAGTTCCCTCTTTGATTTCAAATGCAATGAAAGATTTAAATATAAATTTTTTATGCTTCTTTTGATTGCTCATCTAGATATTCACTTGGGTAAATTTCATCCTTAATCTAAAGTTACATTGAAAATAGCAAATATCTTCTCAAAAGTTAAATTTCATCATTTTGCACCCTCAAAGTTCTAAGAAGTTGGATTTTACACCCCCATTTATAATTATTCAAACTTGAGCTACATAAACTTCATGATGGAAGTTTCAGATTCATGCATCCGAAAGACTGGAAAGTAAATGTATCCAATATTATACATAAACATTATTATAGTGTACATCTCAGAAAGTATATTATATAATAGTAGAATACACTGAGAACACCAAAATTAATCATCAAATATTTTACCTCCTTGATGTGTTGGACAATACTATTGCCTAATGGTTGAGCTTATGTGTTTTGTGTGAATCACTTTATGTACTGATTTTGGGTAGTTAGGGCTAATGCTGCCATCTCTGTTGTTAGTTCTATCGGTTTGTAGCCCCTTTTTGTATCTATAACTATATTCTTTGTTTTAATTATATATGTTGTTAGTTCTATGTAGATGTGTTGGCTGGAGCCTTGATGACTCTATCTGTATTATATAAAAAAAGAATTTAATAATACATATGTGATTGTTTTACGACATTCTAATTATTTTTTATAACTTATTGTGGAGTTTATAGCCTGGTGATATTGCATATAAATGTTGATACCTATATGACTTGTTAGTCAAGCAGGATTGCATATATTTTTGCATATATTTTCCTATTTACAGGGCTTTTCATATGCTACATCGTTCCGAAGACGTGCCGTAGGCACGTTCCCACGGGCAAACCCAGTTTATATATAAAAAAACAAATGTGTACTCCTATACAGCAAGTTATAAAAATTTAAAA
This sequence comes from Hemerocallis citrina, assembly GCA_017893485.1. Taxonomy (NCBI): domain Eukaryota; kingdom Viridiplantae; phylum Streptophyta; class Magnoliopsida; order Asparagales; family Asphodelaceae; genus Hemerocallis; species Hemerocallis citrina. The sequence continues at coordinate 280,454,193 of CM030364.1, read as the reverse complement.
TAAGTAAATATAATAAAGTAGAGAGAAATTTCTAATGATATAATAGATACAATTAACTCTCTTGAGATATATGACCGAGAAAAACAGGAATAATATTAGCCCGTGACGAAGGCCGAAAAATTTAAATTTAAATTTACATTAGCCAATAAAATTTAAATTTACATAGATGTCCTTGTTTTGCTGAAGTTCATGATGATTTCAATTAGAATCTTAATAATTCCACAAATAAGAGAAAACTTGATAGATACCATTTAATTGTTCCAAACTGACACATTATAAAGTAGTATAGATTTTGTTCGAAATTTTGGTGCTTTAACATGTATTGAAAGAAGACCCCCTAAAGGGATTCAAATCATGAAAGCATAGGAATAAATAAGCAATATAATTAACAACCTTTAATGAAGTCAACAGAACAAATTTATCTGATTGCCTTCTGTATCAGTAGAGCGATGAACCTTAGGATTATGATAGGCCCTTCCATCTGTCTAAAGTACAATATGCAAACAAAAAATATATACATACCTTTCTGCCAAGGTTTTTATTGTCGTGAAAACCTCATCGGATGTGTCTGCTCCGCTCACTATCTCTACCAGTTTCATTAAAGGAGGGGGATTCATAAAATGCATGCCTATGACCTGCAATATGTTTGAAGGAACAAAGTGAATTTTACTTCAACCACCGCATACAATAGTATTACAAGGATAAGAAGTGTTCTTGTCTTTTGCATTCATTGAGCGGTTTCTTTGATTTTAAAACAATTTTTCCATACAGGACACCCAAAAATAATCACAAAAGATGCAAGTTTTGGTAAGATAAATGCCTAGTGCTTGAACATAAGGTATTAGCTTTAGTGATTATATAAGAATATATGTAGCTTGCTGATAAGGATAGATGGGCAATCAGAAGCAATTTTTCCGCTTGCATTTGGAAAAGGCACAGCCATTCAATCACTTGGTGAAAAGTGAAGGTGGTTATGTTATGGGAGGTAGGAGTAGGAAGTTAACTTACTCTAGAATACCCCAAAAGTGCAGTTGGACAAATATTATAACATGACTGGAGATGAGTACCTGCGATGGGCGTTTAGTTGCTGAAGCAAGACGAGTAATCGAGATTGAACTGGTATTTGATGCTAGAATTGTAGAAGCTTTTGTAATCTTGTCAAGTTCAGTAAACAATTTCTTCTTAATATCTTCAGACTCTATGATGGCTTCAATTACAACATCTGCATTTTGTAGATCTTCCAAATTAGATGTACATTTGAGACGCTTCATAGCATCAGTACCTTCTACCTGCAAAACAGTTAAAACAGATGAAAAGAAAGAACATTCAGGGCCAACAAAAAAGCAACAAAATTGAGTATTTTTTAGGAAAAAAGAAGAAGAAAGCAACAAAACCTCTCAAAACTTCATGGCAGGCCTTATGAATCCCATTGATCTATATACTAACCTCCACCCACGTTCATATAGGTCTATAACATTACCATAGTCTTTTAGCTCCATATCATCAAAGAGTGTTCCAAATTAGGATAATATAAATCTTAGTTTAGGAACAACTTATAAGGCCAATGCCTCACAAGCCTTCTTGCCTATTTGTACTCAGTTACAAACGAATACATGTAACATTCCTCTAAAATCAATACTCAATTCCTACCACACTACCACATACATCATAGGACATTCCTTCCTTCCTTCCTTCCTTCCTACCTATTTTAGTTTTCTAAAAATTTCTATTACGTAATAGACACTTCTATTCTGAAGCCGTACAATATCAAACTCAAACTATACAGGCTGAATTTCAATATGTTCTACAGTAATGGGGGTGTCTTTGCCACTCATTCTTATCATCTAAAACCCAAACTTCTTCGAAGCCAGCCTCCTATTCAATAATCCATGTGTGAAGCTAACCAGCGGCAGAGCCATAAAATTTTTCTAAGGTGGGCGACAGTGCATAATAATTTTCGTATCTTCCTCATACACAAAAGTTAGTTAAGAATATGTACGTAAATTCTTTTAGATCTCACATTCACATAATCACAAATACTTTATCACGAGCACTTTCATTGTAGGCATCAAATTGACAATATTGTTGCATTTTCCTTGTATTATCTCTGTAACTAAAAGAAAAGATAACAATTGTTTTTTAATAGCAGAAATACTGAATGTTGAAAAGATATAGTAATTAACCAATGCATCCTCAGTTTATGAATATCTCATTCAATAGTTGATGTGGTATAGATGACGTGGCCCAACCAGGGCCATCAGATCACCACAGATTACGCTCTCCTGTGATCATCAGGTCAACAAGTCCAACGGGCTTCTGCCAATTCCAGCCCACAGGCAAACGGGTCTGACCCGGCCCGTTAGGGCCCAGACCCGTTTACCCATGCCTATAAATACCAGACCCCCTCCTCACTTTAAAAGGTAATCAATCTTTCTCCACCTGAACCCTAGCTACTGTTGTTTTCTCAGTGACTGACTAGACCGTCGGAGGATCCGTCTCCGGGAACTCTCCCGGGGTCTCTAGGCATTGTACAGGTCCGAAGATCCGAGCCGAGCTACGAGCCTCAACCAATCTCCTACCACTCCCGAGCGGTCCTACAACCGGGGATCAGACCACTGACGTAAGTGTCGTGCCTTCCGCTTTACAAAATACAAGAACTTACACCTGTTGCCCCCACACCCAAAAACAAACAGCATCAGGTTGGCACCGTCTGTGGAAAAGCACGACACCTACATAGGCCTGGTCCTGCCCGAGGACACCCCTTCGAACCCAGGCTCTTCGATGGCTCCCAAAGCCAGAAGGGCTGTCACTTCTGAACGCCGTCCAGACCGTCCTCCCCTTCAAAGTCACATGGACGCCCAAGGCTCCAACCAACCGCGGGCCAATGGCGCCACCGGACCCGAACCAGGACCAGGACCAGGACCAGGCGCTTCACACTCTGTTGCAACAGATCTGAGGCGCATAATCCAGAACCGGCAGGCTAGCCGAACAAGGGGAGGGGCCGCTTCCAACTCGATCCCGAACTAGGACAGGCAGCCAACCCTAGAACGAGAACTAGGGCACAACTGCTCACCCCGAGGGCCTCCACCCTCGCGTGGCCCTGCGGATCCGACCCTTGTGACGAGGCCCGAGTTCCAGAAATTTAGGGACGAGGTCCTTCAGGCAATCCGAGGCGGTGCTAGGACCGAGGCACACAACAACTCCTATCCCAGTCAGAAGCTAGGGGTGGCGAATCCCACGGATCGGCCCACCCACTAGGACAAGAAGACGCCGTCTTTCAACACCTCCGGGAAATGGAGAATCGCCTGGCCCATCTCGGCGAGGGCGGGCAGATGTCAGGGCACGATTACAGACCAAACCGACCCCCATTTTCCACCCAGATCTTAGATGCTGAGATCCCCAAAAATTTCAGGCCTCCCCAATTTGAAACATATAACGGCGAGGGTGATCCTGCTGATCACATGGAAGAGTTCAAAACCCTCGTGATGATTCACGGTGCATCTGATCCTCTCTTGTGCCGCGCCTTCCCTGCCACCCTACGTGGTCCGGCTCGGGAATGGTTCTCGAAACTCACCCCGGCTCGGTCTTTTTCTTCGACCAGCTGGAAGCGAGTTTCCTAGCCCATTTTGTGACCAGCTGAAAAGTCGAGAAAACAAATGCGTCACTTCTGGACCTCAAACAGAAAGAAGGTGAACCCCTCCGCGAGTTCGTTCGTAGATTCACTGCCGAGGTGAGATCAGTGTCCTCTTTCGAAGCGGGCGTGGCCTCCGCAGCTTTTCGGCACAATGTTCGCCACGGCCAGCTCAAAGCGTCCCTGGCCAAGAAAGCGCTCGTTGACTTTCCTGACCTCAACAGGGTTGAGAAGTACATTCGGGCCGAGGAATCCCTACACCCCGAGGGCATCAAGGAGGCTACGACCAAAGGGAAGCGGAAAGCAGAAGACACCGAGCCCGCCAAGAAAGCCGAAAGACGCGGCTGGTCTGAAGAGGCTTCCCCTGGTTCCCCGTTTTGAAAGATATACCTCGCTGACCCAGAACGTGTCAACCATCCTCTTAGAGATCGACCAGGGGATCGTCCGACATCCTCCCCGACCAAGCAACAACAAAAAATGAGACCACAGGTTCTACTGCCGGTTTCACCGGGACCATGGCCACGAGATGGACAACCACCGCGCCCTTAAAGACGAGATAGAAACCCTCATCCAGCGAGGGTACCTGAGGAAATTCACCTGACCTAATCCAAGGGACCGAAGGGACCAGAGGAATTCGAGGTCTTCACCTCCTCGAACGGTCAGCAAGCCACCAGACTGAAAACCCGAGCCCGAAGAAACGGTTGGACAGGCTATCCTACATTGTGTCCATGGTGGACCCATGGGGGGAGAATCCAAAACCTCCCGCAAGGCCTTCCTACGGGAGGTAAGCTTGGTCCACGACCAACCTCCCTCTAGGTCTCAGCACCAGACCGTCTCCTTCTCAAGAGAAGACTTAGTGGGCGTCCGACTCCCGCATTGCGATGCTCTGGTTATCAGCTTAGGCATGGCCAACCACGAGGTCCGGCGTATCCTCGTAGAGAACGGTAGCTCGGTGAACATCCTCTTCCTGGCCGCTTTTGAAAGCCTAAAGCTCCCCCGAGAGAGGTTGAAACCAGTAGGGTACACGCTCCATAGATTTTCTGGCGTTCCTGTCCAGATCGAGGGTATTGTCACACTCGACGTAACGGCCGGCGCGGCCCCGACCCTGAGGACCGAAGCTATGGACTTCATGGTGGTCAATGTCAAGGTCGCTTATAATGCCATCCTCGGTAGACCGGACCTATGCACCCTCCAGGCTATTACGTCCGCCAACCACTTGAAGCTCAAGTTTCCCACCTCCCACTGGGTGGGTGTGGTTCGGGACAATCAGGAGTCAGCACGTTCGTGCTACATGACCGCAGTAGGGGTCGGCGTCTTTCCCCTTGACGCGGTCGAGCTCCATTCCGAGCGCGGATCGAAACCCGTGGATGTGCTTGAAAAGGTCCCTTTTTTCGAGGGAGAAACGTCCAAGTTGTTCCGAGTTAGCCTATCGTTGGTCCTAGACCTCAAGCGAACAATCATCGAGTGCGTTCGCCGGAACTTCGACCTCTTCGCATGTACGCTATCTGACATGCCGGAAATCTCTGAAGACATCATAATGCACAGGCTGAGCGCCCGACCGGACTCAAAGCCAGTCCAACAGAAGAGGCGTAAGTTCGCCCCCGATCAACAACTGGCGGTCAGGGAGGAAGTCAAAAATTCCTCATGGCACGATTTATTCAGGTCCCCCGCCGGGGTCACAACAAACTCCATCGCCGAGATCCTACCTTTCAATTGGTTCGCCTCAGAGCCACATAGGCCCCCCGCCAGGGTCACTGCCATCTGCCAAAGAATAGAGAAATATCACTCCGAGCCAAAAATGCTTAGCTAGAAAATCAAGCTAGAAATTCATCAAGTCAAGAGGTTTGGCCAAAAACGCTTTTCACTGCTCAAAAATGTAAATTTACAAAAGGTGCGGTGGCCAGTTGCTTTCGGCTATTACAAAAAAAAACGAAACAAGGAAAGAAACAATGATGACAACTTCTGGCCAACCTCTTCCTCGGCCTGCTTCTCGGGGTAGGGCTCGTCGTCCGTGGCGTCGTCTCCACCCTCTGGGGTCAGCGAAAGCTCAGGCACGACCAGGTCATAGTGAAAGCTGCTCAGGTCCAGCTCCGGATGAAAGTGCTTGACATGCTGGATCGCCCTGACATAGACCACATCCTGCGCCTCGATCACTTTGTCCATCCGGTCGTCGTTATCTCCTCCACGCTCGTGTCGGCCTCTTTCCTCAGGTCGGCCATCCTTCTCATATAGGCGTCCTCCTAGTTCGCCAATTCCGCTCGAAGAGCCTGGATCTAGCCCTCGAGGTCCGTCTTCTCCAGCTTGAGGTCTTTCGCTTCCCGCTCCCAATGCTAGGTATTCCTCCTCTCGTTTGCCACCTCCTTCGTGTGCAGCTTCATCAACTAGGCGCCATCCATGCAGGCCTGCAACCGAGGAAGACAGACTTAGAAGATATGCCAAAGGTGTGAATACAACTAACTACCACGTTACCTGCAAGTTGGCCAGGGCCAACTTCATGTACGAGGATTTGACAGTGTCACACTCCCGAGCCTTCTGGTCTCGGGGCGGAGCGATCTTCTTAACCATCTCAATGGCCACCGGCCCATCCGAGATAGTATCCCCGATCTTAACAGCCCAGTCCGGTGCCCAGGGTTGCAATCCTGCCTCTCCAACGATCTGGTCGGCTGTCGGAGCTAGTGTAGGAGTCCACCCTTCACAACTGCGGCAACCTTCTGGCTGCTGGTGCTGGGGCCCGACTTCGAGCTATTGTGTTTCTTTGGTGCCGGGAGAGGGGTCTCCTCCGCAACCCCCTCGGTAGGGGTTCTCCCATGTTTCTTGTGACGGGGTCGGTCGGCCTTCTCGGCCACCTGTTTCTTCAGCAGAGCCCTCCTCGCCGCAATCGCATCATCATCCATGTCTACAGAAAAGAAAACCGCGTAAGACGAGCGAAAATACTTGAAAGGAAACTAGATAAAAAAAACATACTGATAGGAGTGGGGCTCAGTCCGATTCGAGCCAAGTGCCTCTCTGTCCCGTTAGGCCAACCGATGCTATTACCCGAACATATCTTCTCAACGTCCACCCACTCCTCGGCCGTCAGGTCCGACTTACGAGGACCCTTCAGATTGGGCTTGTAGAACTTCCAAGCCGTGAGTATCACCCATGGGGTTAGATTCCGAACGATGAAATACTTCTCCTTCCACCCTTTGATGGAATCCGGGTGCCCGTGCACGACCCTTCTCTTTCGTCTCGGCGTAATATAGTAGATTCCCTCATATTCGCCGGATGAGCTGAGGTCGAGGATCGCCCGAAAGTACTTCAGTTTTGGGCGGATCCCCCGCTCATCGCAAAGCAACAGGAAGCACACTATCTGCTTCCAGGAATTGGGCTCGTACTGCATAGGGCTAAAAGACGCCCAGTTCAAAACTTCTTTAATAAAGGGGTGGAGCGGCAGACGAAAACCGGAGCAGAAGGCATCAACAGGGAACATGCAGAAGTGGGGCGCCAGTCTGTCCGTGGGATGGATCCCGGGACTGGGGAACAGTAGCTCATACTCCTCACCGATGAAGTAACTTGCACGGATGACGGAAAGGTCATTCGCTGTAAGCACGGTCGGCATCCTATCCATAGCGATTTTTTGCCTACCAGGCAAGGAAGCCTCCACGTCTTCGTCACTCCTCCCCTGTACCGGAGCATTTCCTTGACATCGTCCGGATACATTCGGATAGAGCGCGGTTGGACCTCAAACGGGACCTCAAGGTTAATCGAAGGAGCCTCCCCGTCCGAGCTGTCCGGATAAACCCACTTCGTCTTCTTAAGTCGAACTCGTGGACCTTTCGGGGGGGACGGCGTAGCCAAAGGGGCCCAAGTCATCATCCTCGGACGAGTTTTTTTCCCCGCCATGTTCACCCTCCTCGCCAGGCTCTTCCTCATTCACTCCGACCTCTTCTTCCACCTCTTCCTCGGCCACTACGATCTGTTCACCGACCTCCTCGACCACCTCGACCTCAGACTCACCTTCGGCCAAGGGTTCGAGTTCCGAGCCACTCGACTCTATCACAAAGGGCCTTCTACTACGTATATGCGCAACATCGTAGACCTTTGTCTCTGACTCCCATGACGTAGAGTCGGAGGCACGGGGACCCTCGTCCTGACCCGACGTAGTGGCGGACGAACCAGATTGAGCCCGCGACATACCGAAAAATAAAATTAACTAACCTGATTCAAAAAACGGTTAAGGATATCGAAAAATTTGCTGCCGGTGACTAAACTCCGATGGAGAAAGATTTGGGAACATGAGAGGAGAATGCAAATGCGAGAAGTGGGGGAGGGGTGGAGGATATATAGCTTGAGAGGGAACTCGAAATCCACAAAAAGCCTGACATCATTATTTCCACGTGTCACCACCCTATTGGACCACGGACCGTCCAAATTCCCATGGCCCTCACACTCAAAGCTCGGCTAACACCTCGGACACACCAAACGGCGAACCAAACTCCTGGAAGAGGGATGGCCCCAATTATCTCGGCAAGTACGGCGAGCACCCACCTAGTTTTTTCCAACAAAGCTGCCTTCCAAAGGCCAAGCCTGGGTGGCTCGGCGCTCGGCAAGTACGGCGAGCACCAACCTAGCTTTTTCCAACAAACCTGCCTAACAAAGGCCAAGCCTGGGTGGCTGGACGCTCGGCAAGTACGGCGAGCACCCACCTAGCTTTTTCCAACAAAGCTGCCTATCAAAGACCAAGCCTGGGTGGCTCGGTGCTCAGCACGTACAGTGAGCACCCACCTAGCTTTTCCAACAAAGCTACCTATCAAAGGCCAAGCCTGGGTGGCTCGGCGCTTGGCAAGTACGGCGAGCACCCACCTAGTTTTTTCCAACAAAACTGCCTAACAAAGGCCAAGTCTGGGTGGCTCGGCGCTCGGCAAGTACGGCGAGCACCCACCTAGCTTTTTCCAACAAAGCTGCCTAACAAAGGCCAAACCTGGGTGACTCGGCGCTTGAAAAGTACGGCGAGCACCCACTTAGCTTTTTCCAACAAAGCTGCCTAACAAAGGCCAAGTCTGAGGGGCTCGACACTCGGCAAGTATGGCGAGCACCCACCTAGCTTTTTCCAACAAAGCTGCCTAACAAAGGCCAAGTCTGGGTGGCTCGGCGCTCGGCAAGTATGGCAAGTACCCACCTAGCTTTTTCCAACAAAGCTGCCTAACAAAGGCCAAGCCACGATGGCTCGACGTTCGGCAAGTACGGCGAGCACCTACCTAGCTTTTTTCAACAAAGCTGCCTAACAAAGGCCAAGCCTAGGTGGCTCGACACTCGACAAGTATGGCGAGCACCCACCTAGCTTTTTTCAACGAAGCTGCCTATCAAAGGCCAAGCCTGGGTGGCTCGGCACTCGGCAAGTACGGCGAGCACCCACCTAGCTTTTTCCAACGAAGCTGCCTACCAAAGACCAAGCCTAGGTGGCTTGGCGCTCGGTAAGTACGGTGAACACCCACCTAGTTTTTTCCAACAAAGATGCCCCTTGAGGCTCGGAGCTCGGCAATGACTTCGAGCACCCACTCAGCTTCTCACTAGAGCTGCCTCACTTTGAAGCTCTCCGAGCCGACCCTACAAGCTCGGAGCTCGGCAGTGACCTCGAGCACCCACTCAGCTTCTCACTAGAGTTGCCTCACTCGAAGCTCGCCGAGCCGACCCTACAAGCTCGGAGCTCGGTAATGACCTCGAGCACCCACTTGGCTTCTCCCTGAAGTTGCCTCACTCGAAGCTCGCCGACCCGACCCTACAAGCTCAGAGCTCGGCAGTGACCTCGAGCACCCACTCGGCTTCTCCCTGAAGTTGCCTCACTCAAAGCTCCCCGAGCCGACCCTCCAAGCTCGGAGCTCGGCAGTAACCTCGAGCACCCACTCGGCTTCTCTCTGAAGTTGCCTCACTCGAAGCTCGTCGAGCCGACCCTACAAGCTCGGAGCTCGGTAGTGACCTCGAGCACCCACTCAGCTTCTCCCTGAAGTTGCCTCACTCGAAGCTCCCCGAGCCGACCCTACAAGTTCTGAGCTCGGCAGTGACCTCGAGCACCCACTCGGCTTTCCCCTGAAGTTGCCTCACTTTGAAGCTCTCCAAGCCGACCCTACAAGCTCGGAGCTCGGCAGTGACCTCGAGCACCCACTCAGCATCTCACTAGAGTTGCCTCACTCGAAGCTCGCTGAGCCGACCCTGCAAGCTTGGAGCTCGGCAGTGACCTCGAGCACCCACTCGGCTTCTCCCTGAAGTTGCCTCATTCGAAGCTCGTTGAGCCGACCTTACAATCTCGGAGCTCGGCCGTGACCTCGAGCACCCACTCGGCTTCTCCCTGAAGTTGCCTCACTCGAAGCTCGCCAAGCCGATCCTACAAACTCGGAGCTCGGCAGTGACCTCGAGCACCTACTCGGCTTCTCTCTGAAGTTGCCTCAATCGAAGCTCGCCGAGCCGACCCTACAAGCTCGGAGCTTGGCAGTGACCTCGAGCACCCACTAGGCTTCTCCCTGAAGTTGCCTCACTCGAAGCTCCCTGAGCCGACCCTACAAGCTCGAAGCTCGGCGGTGACCTCGAGCATCCACTCGGCTTCTCCCTGAAGTTACCTCACTCGAAGCTCGCCGAGCCGACCCTACAAGCTCGGAGCTCGGCAGTGACCTCAAGCACCCACTCGGCTTCTCCCTGAAGTTGCCTCACTCGAAGCTCCCCGAGCCAACCCTACAAGTTCTGAGCTCGGCAATGACCTCGAGCACCCACTCGGCTTCTCCTTGAAGTTGCCTCACTCGAAGCTGTCCGAGCCGACCCTACAAAACTCGGAGCTCGGCGGCGATAGCGAGCACCCGTCTGGCTCCTCTCTGAGCTCCCCTCATGAGGTGCTCGGCACCTGGCGGATGAAGTCGCCCTTCGGCCTTCGACCCTCATCCTCTATCTCGGCCCTCGGCCTTCGGTCTTCGACCAGAGTTGCGACCAGTTCTAATAAACATCCCCTAGGGATCTAGAGCAACAAATCTTCGCCAAATACTCCCCTCCTCTCTTTCCACAGAGACCGACTACTCCTACACGGCTGGGTTACACAGCCCTCCAGGAGTGGGGGGCTTATGATGTGGTATAGATGACGTGGCCCAATGAAGGCCATCAGATCTCCTCAGATTACGCTCTTCTGTGATCATCAGGTCAACAAGTCCAACGGGCTTCTGCCAATTCCAGCCCACAGGCAAACGGGTCTGACCCGGCCTGTTAGGGCCCCAGGCCCGTTTACCCATGCCTATAAATACCAGACCCCCTCCACACTTTAAAAGGTAATCAATCTTTCTCCACCTGAACCCTAGCTACTGTTACTTTCTTAGTGACTGACTAGATCGTCGGAGGGCCTGTCTCCGGGAACTCTCCCGGGGTCTCTAGGCATTGGCAGGTCCGAAGATCCGAGCCGAGCTACGAGCCTCAACCTATCTCCTGCCACTCCCGAGCTGGTCCTACAACCGGGGATCAGACCACCAACGTCAGTGTCGTGCCTTCTGCTTCACAAAATACACGAACTCACACCTGTTGCCCCCACACCCAAAAACTAACAGCATCAATAGTTAATCACAAATTTAATAGTTAAAGCCAAAAGATTTGAATAAAATAACACTCCAGAAGCTTGATAAGTTGAACAAAAAATTCCTAATTTTTTCTTTAAGCAAAACCTTAGTAGTGGGTTACACTATGGTTGAGTCTTTTTTATTTGAATGAAAAAAGGAGGGCAAAATTATAGTTAACTAGTAAAATTAATTAAACAAAGATGGGCAAATTAAAGTATATAACTCGAAATATCTACACATAGTAGTACTACTTGGCCATTTTCCCAAATGTTAAGGTGGGCAATTGCCCACCATAAACCATGGGTGGATCCGCCCATGAAGCCAACCAATATGTACAAAATACATGTTCTAGCCATTCTCTTAACAATTAGTCTCCCATACAACACGTGCACAACACATGGTCACAAAGCTAGCTAAAGCTACAGCCCTTGTGATTTAGGGATTGAGTAAATTTCAGTTAACTTCCCCCATATTTCATGATTTTGCATATAATCCACCCCATATTTTTTTTAGTTTGCCAACTTATTTAGCAAACAATGTTGCAAATCGCCCACCTCCGTCATTGTGCCCCTAACTTTGGGTTTTCTGACCATTTTACTTACAGTTAGTGATTCAACTATAGATTCTCTCTCGATTACATAATATCTGTTAGATCTATTATAGAATAGTTTAAAATTAACTAATTAAGCAATTAAATTAAGATAAAATAACCGGATTTAAAACTTTAGAAATTGGCATATCGAAGGTGAGGCGTGTATTCACTGCCCTGAGAAATTATTGTCGCCCAAACATACGAGCTTACTTGGCAAGGCAATCCTTAGTGGTAAAACCCTCCAATCGCAGTCGTAGTCTTCTTTTGGCACGAACAAATAAAGACGATGTTTGACCCAACTTACTCGGGATGCTCAACAAAAACGGGCACAAATAAACAATACTTGAAATCCAGAAACTTTTTAGAGTATAGGTGAATAAGAGTAGGAAATGTAGAGTAGCAAAATTGCTTGTCAAACTCTCCAGAAAAACAACTATTTATAGGTCAAATAAGGCCAGAATCAAGGGATCAGTTGTTGACCTGTTCTCAAGATCCAATTAGTTACAAATTAAAGGGATTAGTTTTTGACTTGTTCTTAAGAGCCAATTAGTTACAAATCAAAGGGATTAGTTTTTGACTTGTTCTTAAGGGTCAATTAATTGGTTTTCTAACAGGCCCAGATGGGCTTATTTAAAATTGATTTTTATTTAAATTTAAATAAATATCCAACACCCCCCCCCCCCCCCAAAAAAAAAAAATTTAAAAAATAATAATAAAGGATAACCATAAATCAGTTGAGCATCTTATACAATGCATTCAGTGTAAGTAGCTTCCGGCTTCGAACTTACACTAGCAATTATTTTAGCCTGAGAAAACCATAGTGGACAATGCCTTGAACTAGGCTCTTTGGCTAGATTTCCATAAGAGTACACATAGTACGGAGTATTTGTGGGTCACGCGGGTTGGCGCTATTACGGCCATGCGCACGGTACCACTCATGAGAGTTTTAGGGAGCACCCCTAATCCCACGGTCGCGACCTCACGATGACTCACATAGGTAAGTCCTCAAGAGGTGCAGTGGATAGCACCTCGGAGAGATCCGGCCTTCAGACTTATTAAGAGTATAAACTCATCTTATAATGTCCACACATATGAGTACTACATCACCATAGGAATAGGGTTGGAGTAAGTGTACCTAGGTACTTATCCATATTAAGGTTAGTGCTCCCACGGGATCACCAGTCCAGTTTGTTTCTACCCAATGAACTTCTATGGACTTATCCAATCAATGAAGTAGGGTTGGTACTGTCGGTGACCCCTTCATGGGCTTAACCCCATTCCCCTCGATAATTCTAGTATCTTAGTCCTAGAGAGACCCTTAGTCAGATGGTTGGAAAGATTATGCTCCAACTTAACATAGTCTAAGGTCACATAATTAGACAATAATTCTTTGATTGATTTGTACCTTATCTGCAGATGCCTGTCAAATTTGTCATTTATAATATCCAGCTTCAACAAGTCAATAACAGATTTATTATCACAATACATAGGAACAACAGGTATAAAACTACGCAAGGATAAATCAATAAGTAAATCTATAATCCATCTTGCTTCTGAGCAAGCAGTGTCAAGAGCTATAAGCTCTTCTGCCATGGTGCTTCTAGCAATCACGGTCTATTTCACAGAACCCCATGATATAGTAGCGCCACCTAGCGATAACATATATCCAGAAGTAGATTTTACATCATGTGAATCTGTTACTCAATTTGCATCAGAGTACCCCTCCAATATGTCGGGATGTCAAGTATACAATAATGCATAATTCAATGTACCACATAAATATTTAAAAACTCCTTCTAACGCATGCTAATGTTCTTTACTAGGATTATGAGTATATCTACTGAGTATACTCACAGCATATGCAATATCGGGTCGAGTTCTATTAGAAACATATAACAATGATCCAGTCATTTGTGAATACTTTAATTGAGCCACCGGCTTACCAACGTTATTCTTTAATAGGCAAAATTTAAAAAAACTACACAACTTTTGGCCAGTTTAAAAAAACTACATTAAAGTTTTTTTTAAAAAAAGGACAGTTTCAATTTGAACTGACAGAGTTAGCTGGCGTTAACTTTCTTCTTCGTGCGCTGCACGTATTCTAATTATATGACAAAAATACCCTTGTTCTCCTCCTCCAATTCCTTACTGTAAAAAAAACCCAAATCAATGGAACCCTACTTCACCCCATAGATTCAATCGAAAACGTATTGATCGAAATCTTGGAGAGGAGCTAAGCGATTGGTGCACCATCTATCTCCCCATCCTAAATCTGACGGAGTAGTAATATTTGAGGGATCGACTGATCGATTCGGAAGTAGCTCCCAATCCTAAATCGGACCGAAGCAATCCAACAAGGTTGGTTGTCCATAATTTTATTTCTTTATCTTTGTTTCGGTTGGTTGGGTATTCTGCTGTTGTTTGATTCATATGAAAATGTGGTTTGGGGGACCAATTCTGATCATTTTTTTGTTGTTAATGTGGTGTGGTACTAGGGTTTTACAATCAACCCATGTATTCATCTTCTTTACAGTTCTTATGCTGTAATCGGAACCGAATATTCATTCAAAAAGCTCCAGGTCAGGTTGATTCTTTTTTTTCAACTTCAATCTCTCATATAATTTTGATGTTTCCATGTCTCATATAATCTTTATGTTGTACAATTTTGATCTTTGCATACATCTCCTGCAGATTCCACAACTTCGAAAGCTACAATGAGGAGGTCCACCAACATTTGCGATGGAGGTGGAACCCTATTGTGTCATCACAAGAAGCCTGCAGTCGTTAAGATAGCTAGTACTTCTACCAATGCTGGAAGATATTTCGCTGGATGCCCAAATTGGAAAACTGATAATTGCCGTTTTTTTAGGTGGGTAGAACTTGTGGGAGACAACAAGAGGGAGAAAGCATACTCAGATTGATGGTGGACAATGTTAAGATGAGTTTGCTCGTTGAGGAAACAACCAAGAGGTTACAAAAATTGGAAGTGGAGTGCGACTCATTGTGAAAGAAGGTGGTCGATTTGAAGGTGAAGGAGGGAACACTGAAGGGGTTTACTTGTCGTTGTTTGTATTTGTTGTTTTCATATTGTATGAGTTCAAATAGCAGTATTGAACTGTTCAATGATTGTATTTTGATGATAACGTAATCAATGTGTTTTGAAATGTGAAACATGCTTTCACTTGTGTGCTCGATGGATATGAATGCTTGGGTTGTTTGCGTAGTTGACATATGGTATTCGAAATGTTAATAGATCTAGTTCTTGTGATTTTTAAAAGTGCATGTTGATGTAAATTTACCAATTAAAGTAATAGCAATGGTTGTGCACCACATTTTAGTACAATATATTGAACAAAAAACAACTCAATGAATTATGGCAGTTCACATCAGAAAAAACAAGCAAATCTTTTCAGTTCACAACACTATTCTTTTGTTTAACAGTGTTTAAAAAAACATCACAAAACTATTGTTTTGTTTAAAAAAACATCACAAAACTATTCTTTTGTTTAAAAAAAACATCACAAAACTATTAGATTAGTTTAAAAAACATCCCTGAACTATTGATAATGTACAGTATAGACATCTGATCAGGTTTACTTTCAACTTTATTATTGTGTATAATTCACACATTCACTTATAGTTACAAATTTGCTCACTCATCAAACAGGATTCTCTCACACTATATTCATCAATCTCAAGAATTGCACACTTACAACACATTCCACATTCATTACTTGATTGGAGCATGAAACATACCGTAGCACTGCACAGTTACACATTGCACATTCCACAAAATCCAACACCTCAAACAAACCACAGTTACACATTGCACATTCCACAAAATCGAACACCTCAAACAAATCACAGTTACAATTTGGAGCATCAAACATTGCACATAAGATCAATCTCATCACCACATACCAAAAAAAAAAGAGATCAAAGCAGGTGAGATGTATATAACACTTTTACTCCAATTGCTTAATACATGTTTAATACATTGCAGTTAACAAAACACAAAATGGCCCACATACTTGTCTGCAAAAGTACAAGAAAATTACACCACCGAATACTTAAACCAACAATTGTATTCTGACTATATTGTTGGTCCATCTGGGACAAAAAATTGGTCCATCTGGGACAAAAATTGGTGTTCTGACTATATTGTGCACAAAACCAATGAGTCTCCAATGACTCGCTACATTTTAATCTTCATATCCAAATTTACAGCACCTCTGTGCAAAAAAGTGAACCATTCTACCTGCGGGTAGTTAAACACCACCAGAAACAATCAAATCAATGAAGTTAAATTCAAATCTGAATTATGAACCCTGTACGAGAAAAACAAATAAAATGCACAAAATCTCACCTGCTTTGACCTGTAGCAGAAAAGCAAATAACATGACACCTGCTGCACAAATATAATGTGAATTATGATACCTTAAATATTGTGAACCATGTTACATTCAAATCAATGAAGTTACATTCAAGTTTGAATTATGGTAAATGTAGCAGTAAAGCACAAAATGCACAAAATCAATCAGTCTCAACTTGTTACATTCAAATCTCCACAACCAAATTGATGGTCCACTGTGCTGTGCTGCTAGATGCTACTGATGAAATCTGACATATGATAACCTGATACCTTACCTATGATACCTTAACTATGATAACTTGATACATTCAAATCAAATCTGAACTATGATAACTTGATTCCTTAACTATGATACTAGATGCTACTGATTTTGTTGTAAATTAGTACTACTTACCTTCATTCCTGATGCTACTGACTCTGGTTTTCACTGTCTGTAGGTACATCTGCCCTCTTTGACACCTCCAAGAGTCACAAAACATGAACAAGGACATGTACTGTCTGGCAATATATGAACTAAAACTTGCAATATAAAATTGTTTCTTAGATTGGAGTCCTTGCATATATGGCTCCTTTTCCTTCATTTTTCTCCCACATTTTGCCTTGTCGGTCCCAAACCCTAGTGGATTAGCATCAGCTGCACTTCCACTTGCCTTTCCACGACGGTTACCTCTTCCTATTCCACTTCTAGTAGCTTTTCCAACTTCTCCTCCCCCAACATTCACCACCCCACTACTATGAAGAGAATCCAATGTTTTGCTTACCCTATTTATCTCCTCATCTGCCCTCTTTCCCTTCGGTCTTCCACCCTTCTTGGGGGATCTTTCTAGTGGTGGTGCATCATTCTTGCACTTTCTAATGTTGTGCCCAAATTGTTGACACCTCGTACACTTGAGTTTATGTCCACCCCTGCCTGCCTTTTGCATACTAACTGGGTCTTGAAGATTTTTTTCTTTGTCTCATTAGGATCCTTCTTTCTAGCCTTAGGTGGTCTACCTGAAGGCCTTCTCAATTTTGGGGGAGTATCCTCGCATATCCCAACCTTTCCTAAAGCAATGAGCTTGGAACAGGGTCTATGGTGCCTACAAATTTAAGATGTATTAAATTGCAAGATTGAAAGTTGGTTGGATTATGTGCTAGAATATATTGTGAAAACTTTACAAACAAATGGATACCTTCATATACTTTCACGTACGTACTCCTACTGTAGCTTGTGTTACAATACTCCTCCACGCTCTTCCTTGCATTGTTTAGACATACCACTGCATGCCTACACACCACCCCACTTAACTGCCACTCTCCACAGTCGCAACTTCTTTCTTCTAGGTCGACACAATAGTTACTCCCATGCTCCATTATCTCGTACTTTGTATCAGATGATTTAAAAATGAAACAAGCTCTTGACCTTTCATACCGCGACTTCAACTTTTCTCTAATCTTTGGAGTGACAATACCCGCGTACTTTGCAATCATCTCCCTCTTCTTCTGCAGTCTCACCATTACCAATCGTCTAATCTTTTCCAACAAAGTTATAATTGGGCAATCTCTGGCCTCCATAACGTACTTGTTCCAAGCTTCACATATATTGTTGCAGAGTAGATCACACTTGTTTGAATCTTGGAAATGTGATCTTGCCCATTTATCTGGACCGATATCCATCCACAATTTCGCAGCCTCCTCATCTATATTCATTATTGTTGCCATTGAAGACTCCCAACCAAGCTTCGTATAAGACCTTGCCGCAGCCCATACATGCCCCTTTAAGTCTAGGCCTCTAAACTTCTTCACAAAGTTCGCATATAGATGTCGTAACAATACCTAACTTGAGTTTCAGGGACAAGCTCTTTAAATGTCTCGAGTAACCCTTGTATTAGATGAAATGTATGAAACAATAAGTTCACAGTAGGTGTACATACAAGTTCAAATAACTTGTGCCCAAAATAATAACTTCTTACAAAAGTTAGCAAGTAAACTTTTTACTAATTAAAACGTAAACATTAATTAGTACCTTCTGCCTGTCCGAGATAAAGGTCCATCCCCGCAGTGATACAATCCCTATTGCTTCTATCAGGTTTGTTAAAAACCAAGGCCAAGTGTCCTTATTCTCCACGCCTACCACTGCCCATGCAATTGCCCACATTTGATTGTTGGGGTCTCTTGAACATGCCGTAAGTAAAACACCACCAGAAACGGTCTTCAAATGACAACCGTCCATCCCAATTATTTTCCTACAACCATTCAACATCCCCTTCACAAGTGCGCCAAAACAAACATACCATAAAATCTTTTATCCTTGCAGCCCATTATATTTTCGGTTTTGATTACTACCGTAGTGTTGGGCATTTTCTTCAACATTGTGTTCGCATAATCCCATAATCTACTGTACTGCTCCATATGCTTCCCATTCACCTCATCAAGTGCCATTCTCCTTGCCCTATAAGCCGTCTGTTTGTTGATGGTGACGCCATAATCTCTATTAACCACTGAAATGAAGGCATGCACATTCTAAGTTGGATCATCTCGGAAGGACTCTAGGTACTTGTTAGCTAGCCATGGAGCACTCACTTGACTGTTTTCCATTGCCCTCTCACATATATGTTCTTCAAATAGAGTAACAATCCTGAATAACCTTACTGCTTCTTTCCATGCACCTCCAACATAGAAAGGGCACCCATTCTCAGACGCACATTCAACCGTGATCCTCGTCGAATTATTTATTCTCCGAAACAGATCATATCCATTCCTGATGGCCCACTCTCGTAAACATGCTCTAAAGTCACTAGCATGTGGAAACTCCATACTAACTACGATCACCGGATCCACCAGATGTCTCTCTTCATTGAATTGTATGTTCCCCAAACTGTCATCATCTGAGCTAAGTATATCTCCCAATTCATCACTATCAGCATAGTCTGACTCCAAAGTGGGCGCATCACATTCATCTCCGCATAATTTCTCTTCTTTTTTACTCCTTGAACTTGATGGCCTACTAACTCCTTTTTTCGCACCCATGCTAACATTGATTACATCTTCATGTACAAATGTTGACTGACTAGGGATATCAATGGCTTCATCTGTATCTCCAGCATGTCCCCCCACTTCAGCACATTTGCTGGGGCCTCCAGCTTCTGACTAAAACACCTGTGACTGTGTAAGTCCTTGAGGTGACAACTGGCTGATTCTTTCCTGCATTGTAAGATCGAGAGCTTCAGACATGATCTCATCAGGTATCTCATCAATCGTAACAACATTGGAAGGTTTTTCTTGAATGGTAAAATCATCTGCAAACTTTAGTGTATGTTTTTGTATTTACTTCGATAACCCTGTATACAATTTCAATTTCAATTAATGTACTAATATATGTATCTTCTCTTGATGGATTTCGATAACTTTGCAGATGATATTACCATTCAAGAAAAACCTACCAATGATGTTACGATTGATGTTGATATGCAAATGGGGGTGGTAAAACAAACCAACATTGAGGATGTTGAGATGGAAGGTATGTATTTGTATTTTCTTCGATAACCCTATATACAATTTCAATTTCAATTAATGTACTAATATATGTATCTTCTCTTGTTGGATTTTGATAACTTTGCAGATGATATTACCATTCAAGAAAAACCTACCGATGTTGTTACGATTGATGAGATACCTGATGAGATCATGTCTAAAGCTCTCGATCTCACAATGCAGGAAAGAACCAGCCAGTTGTCACCTCAAGGACTTACACAGTCACAGATGTTTCAGTCAGAAGCTGGAGGCCCCAGCAAATGTGCTGAAGTGGGGGGATAAGTAGGAGATACAGATGAAGCCATTGATATCCCTAGTCAGTCAACATTTGTACATGAAGATGTAATCAATGTCAGCATGGGTGCGAAAAAAAGAGTTGGTAGGCCATCAAGTTCAAGGAGTTAAGAAGAGGAGAAATTATGTGAAGATGAATGTGATGCGCCCACTTTGGAGTCAGACTATGCTGATAGTGATGAATTGGGAGATATACTTAGCTCAGATGATGACAGTTTGGGGAACATACGATTCAATGAAGAGAGACATCTGGTGGATCCGGTGATCGTAGTTGGTATGGAGTTTCCACATACTAGTGACTTTAGAGCATGTTTACGAGAGTGGGCCATCAGGAATGGATATGATCTGTTTTGGAGAAGAAATAATTCGACGAGGATTACGGTTGAATGTGCGTCTGAGAATGGGTGCCCTTTCTATGTTGGAGGTGCATGGAAAGAAGCAGCAAGGGTATTCAGGATTGTTTCTTTATGTGAAGAACATACATGTGAGAGGGCAATGGAAAACAGTCAAGTAAGTGCTCCATGGCTAGCTAACAAGTATCTAGAGTTCTTCCGAGATGATCCAACTTGGAATGTGCATGCCTTCATTTCAACGGTTAATAGAGATTATGGCGTCACCATCAGCAAACAGACGGCTTAGAGGGCAAGGAGAATGGCACTTGATGAGGTGGATAGGAAGCATGTGGAGCAGTACAGCAGATTATGGGATTATGCGAACGCAATGTTGAAGAAAATGTCCGACACTACGGTAGTAGTCAAAATCGAAAATATAATGGGTTGCGAGGATAAAAGAATTTATGGTATGTTTGTTTGTTTTGGCGCACTTGTGAAGGGGATGTTGAATGGTTGTAGGAAAATAATTGGGATGGACGGTTGTCATTTGAAGACTGTTTCTGGTGGTGTTTTACTTACGGCATGTTCAAGAGACCCCAACAATCAAATGTGGCCAATTGCATGGGCAGTGGTAGGCGTGGAGAATAAGGACACTTGGACTTGGTTTTTAACAAACCTGATAGAAGCAATAGAGATTGTATCACTGCGGGGATGGACCTTTATCTCGGACAGGCAGAAGGTACTAATTAATGTTTACATTTTAACTAGTAAAAAGTTTACTTGCTAACTTTTGTAAGAAGTTATTATTTTGGGCACAAGTTAGTTGAACTTGTATGTACACCTACTGTGAACTTATTGTTTCATACATTTCATCTAATACAGGGGTTACTCGAGACATTTAAAGAGCTTGTCCCTGAAGCTCAAGATAGGTATTGTGTACGGCATCTATATGCGAACTTTGTGAAGAAGTTTAGAGGCCTAGACTTAAAGGGACATGTATGGGCTGCGGCAAGGTCTTACACGAAGCATGGTTGGGAGTCTTCAATGGCAGCAATGATGAATATAGATGAGGCTGCGAAATGGTGGATGGATATTGGTCCAGATAAATGGGCAAGATCACATTTCCAAGATTCAAACAAGTGTGATCTACTCTGCAACAATATATGTGAAGCTTGGAACAAGTACGTTGTGGAGGTCAGAGATTGCCCAATTATAACTTTGTTGGAAAAGATTAGACGATTGGTTATGGTGAGACTACAGAAGAAGAGGGAGAAGATTGCAAAGTACACGGGTATTGTCACTCCAAAGATTAAAGAAAAGTTGAAGTCGCAGTACGAAAGCTCAAGAGCTTGTTTCATTTTTAAATCATCTGATACAAAGTACGAGATAATGGAGCATGGGAGTAACTATTGTGTCGACCTAGAAGAAAGAAGTTGCGACTGTGGAGAGTGGCAGTTAAGTGGGGTGGTGTGTAGGCATGTTGTGGTATGTATGTCTAAACAATGCAAGGAAGAGCGTGGAGGAGTATTGTGACACAAGCTACAGTAGGAGTACGTACGTGAAAGTATATGAAGGTATCCATTTGTTTGTAAAGTTTTCACAACATATTTTAGCTCATAATCCAACCAACTTTCAATCTTGCAATTTAATACATCTTAAATTTGTAGGCACCATAGACCCTGTTCCAAGCTCATTGCTCTGGGAAAGGTTGGGATATGCGAGGATACTCCCCCCAAAATTGAGAAGGCCTTCAAGTAGACCACCTAAGGCTAGAAAGAAGGACCCTAACGAGACAGAAAAAAAATCGTCAAGACCCAGTTAGTATGCAAAAGACAGGCAGGGGTGGATATAAACTCAAGTGTACGAGGTGTCAACAATTTGGGCACAACATTAGAAAGTGCAAGAATGATGCGGCACCACCACAACCAGAAAGATCCCCCAAGAAGGGTGGAAGACCGAAGGGAAAGAGGGCAGATGAGGAGGTAAATATGGTAAGGAAAACATTGGATTCTCTTCATAGTAATGGGGTGGTGAATGTTGGGGGAGAAGTTGGAAATGAAGCTACTGGAAGTGGAATAGGAAGAGGTAACCGTCGTGGAAAGGCAAGTGGAAGTGCAGCTGATGCTAATCCACTAGGGTTTGGGACCGACAAGCAAAATGTGGGAGAAAAAGGAAGGAAAATGAGCCATATATGCAAGGACTCCAATCTAAGAAGCAAAAGGTGATTCTAATAAACAATTTTATATTGCAAGTTTTAGTTCATATATTGCCAGACAGTACATGTCCTTGTTCATGTTTTGTGACATCTTGTAGGTGTCAAAGAGGGCAGATGTGCCTACAGACAGTGAAAACCAGAGTCAGCAGCATCAGGAATGAAGGTAAGTAGTACTAATTTACAACAAAATCAGTAGCATCTAGTATCATAGTTAAGGTATCAAGTTATCATAGTTCAGATATGATTTGAATGTATCAAGTTATCATAGTGAAGGTATCATAGGTAAGTTATCAGGTTATCATATGTCAGATTTCATCAGTAGCATCTAGCAGCACAGCACAGTGGACCATCAATTTGGTTGTGGATATTTGAATGTAACAAGTTGAGACTGATTGATTTTGTGCACTTTGTGCTTTACTGCTACATTTACCATAATTCAAATTTGAATGTAACTTCATTGATTTGAATGTAACATGGTTCACAATATTTAGGTATCATAATTCACATTATATTTGTGCATCAGGTATCATGTTATTTGTTTTTCTGCTACTGGTCAAAGCAGGTGAGATTTTGTGCATTTTATTTACTTTTCTGCTACAGGGTTCATAATTCAGATTTGAATTTAACTTACTTCATTGATTTGATTGTTTCTGGTGGTGTTTAACTACCCGCAGGTAGAATGATTCACTTTTTTGCGCAGAGTTGGTGTAAATTTGGATATGAAGATTAACATGTAGCGAGTTAGTGGAGACTCATTGATTTTGTGCACAATATAGTAGAATACCAATTTTTTTGTCCCAGATGGACCAATTTTTTTTGTCCCATATGGACCAATTTTTTGTCCCAGATGGGCCAACAATATAGTCAGAATACAATTGTTGGTTTAAGTATTAGGTGGTGTAATTTTCTTGTACTTATGCAGACAAGTATGTGGGTCATTTTGTGTTTTGTTAACTGCAATGTATTAAAACATGTATTAAGCAATTGGAATAAAAGTGTTATATACATCTCACCTGCTTTGATCTCATTTTTTTTGGTTTGTGGTGATGAGATTGATCTTATGTGCAATGTTTGATGCTCCAAATTGTAACTGTGATTTATTTGAGGTGTTGGATTTTGTGGAATGCTTCAATGTGTAACTGTGATTTGTTTGAGGTGTTGGATTTTGTGGAATGTGCAATGTGTAACTGTGCAGTGCTACGGTATGGAGTAGATACAGGTTTGGGTCATATGGAGTAGATACAGGTTTACAATCATGATAGTTATATTTCTTAAGCATGGATTCTATAGATGTGACAATGATAATGACATGCATTTATCGGTTCTAGATATTTTCATGCCTAGTATAACATTTGCTTCTCCAATATCTTTCATGTCAAAGTTACTAGAAAGGTATTGTTTCAAAGTTACTAGAAAGGTATTGTTTCACATCATGAATAAGATCAGTGGTTTTGCTAAATATGAGAATATCATCAACATACAAACATAAAATAATGCCCCCAGAACCAATATGTTTAATATATATACATTTATCATATTCATTAGCAACAAAACCATATTTGCAAATTGTAACATTAAACTTATGATGACATTGCTTGGGAACTTGTTCGAAGCCATACAATGATTTAGCTAATCTACATACTTCATTCTCGTCCTTTAATAACAAAACCTACAAGTTGTTCCATATAAATTTTTTCTTCTAAGTCACCATTAAGAAACACAATCTTAATATCCATTTGGTGAATTAACAATTTATGAATAGAAGCTAAGGCAATGAGAGTTCTTATAGTAGTTATTCTAACAATAGGAGAGTATCAATACCTTTCTTTTATGTATAACCCATAGCTACTAATTTAGCTTTATATTTATCAATAGATCCATCAGCTTTTAATTCCTTCTTAAAAATCTATCTATAACCTACGGGTTTAGAACCAGGGGATAAATCAGTAAGATACCAAGTGTGGTTTTCTATAATAGATCTAAGCTCACTATCTTTCCAAAAAGGAGCATCGGTTCTAGACATAGCATCAACATAGGTCGATGGCTTACTTTCTATAAGGTACACAACATAATCTTCATCAAAGTCTTTCTCAACTCTGCCGCTCTAACTTCTCCTAATTTCAGGTTCAGACTCAGGCTCAAAAGGTAAGGAAGTACTGATTTCGGATGTGATAGGAATGCCAAAAGAAGAGCTAGAAGAATGATTTGCTTGTTGACTAAGGATCCTAGTTTTATAAGGAAAGGTATTATCGAAATATGTAGTAGCATCCCTAGATTTTATAATATAATTAATAGAGATCTCACTAATGTCAAAATGGATAACTAAAAATTTGTTGGCATTACTATCTTTAGCATATCCAATAAATAAGGCATCTACAATTTTGGATCCTAATCTCCTCTTCTTAGGTCCAGGAATACCTACTTTTGCTAAACAACCCCAAACTCTATAAGATGGCTATTGCTAGGAGGCCTATTTTTCAATATTCATAAGGAGTCTTATTGGTTGTCTTAAGGGGAATCATATTCAAAATATAACACACAGTCATAATGGCTTCACCCTACAACTTAGCAAGAGCACCAGAACAAACTAGCATAGAATTCACCATGTCCATCAATGTTCTATTCTTCCTTTCCGCAATGCCATTTGATTGAGGAGTGTAAGGAGCAGTCACCTCATGAATGATCCCATGTTCTTGACAGAACTAAGTTACTTCATTTGAAGTATATTCACCTCCTTGTTCAAATCTAAGAATCTTTATCTTCTTTTCAAATTGATTTTCAACTTCTGCTTTATAAATCTTAAAGTAATCAAACACTTCATCTTTAGTCTTAAGCAAATAAATATAGCAATATCTAGAATAATCATCAATGAATATAACAAAATATCTTCTACCACCTCTAGTGGGATTCAAATCACATACACCATTGTGCACAAGCTCAAGTGGATCTGAGTCTCTAATGATGTTAGGAAATGATTTTCTAGTGTGTTTACATTGGACACATTTCACATTTACTATTTTTGTTCAAGTCAAACTTAGGTAATAAATTAGCATGTATCATTCGCTTAATAGAACCAAGTTTACATGACCAAGTCTACCATGCCATAAATTTGGATCATTTTCAACATTCAAAATAGGACGGTAATTTTCATTAATAACATTAGGGATTACACTAAGCTTAAATAATTCATCACACATGAAACCTTTTCCAACAAAAAGATCATTTTTAGGGATTACAAATTTATTGGATTCGAAAACAATCTTATATCCAACACTAAGCAAAATAGATCCACTTATTAGATTTCTCCTAATAGTGGGAACATGCAACACATTAAGAAGAGTCAACGTCTTTTCGAATGTCATCACAAGATCAATTTGTCTTTTCCATACTACACTGTTGCAGAGTCGTCCCCTAGAATCACATCTCCTTCACTCGATTCCTGATAATTAGAAAACCAGGAGCGATCAAAACAAGGCAAAATTTAAAAAAACGTCACAATAGTTTGGCCCAGTTTAAAAAAACGTCACAAAACTATTTTTTTTAAAAACCGCACAAAGTTTAACTTTCAACTCACAGAGTTACCCACCGTTAACTGGGTTATACGTGCACTGCACGTACTCAAAAAAATTGACCAAAATACCCCCTTATTTAATAGGGTTAGAATCGCTTCCCATCATCTTCTTCCCCAATTAGTAAGAGTTTAAAAAAAAAACCCAAATTAGAGGAACCCTAATTTTTGGAGGCTAATCTTGTCGATTTGTTTCCCTAACCCTGGAAAAGAAAGCGTCTTTAAGATACTTCACTGAAAGCCCCCAAATTGGAGACGTTG
This sequence comes from Hemerocallis citrina, assembly GCA_017893485.1. Lineage (NCBI taxonomy): Eukaryota > Viridiplantae > Streptophyta > Magnoliopsida > Asparagales > Asphodelaceae > Hemerocallis > Hemerocallis citrina. The sequence goes on along the minus strand of CM030364.1, from coordinate 280,427,847 downwards.
TGAAGCTATTCGAGACGCGATGAAGCTTTTGAAGGTGCCTCACTGAGCGATTCCTCTACCCAATTGGTGTGCTGGGCAAATCCATCGAAAGTTGGAATTTCTGAGGGTGTTTTGTGATCAATTTGAAGTTAAGCTATCGTGGAAGGTGTTTTGCGTACAGGGTTACCACATTTTGTGTCAGTTGATTCCTAAGGGATCAGTTTGTGTACAGGATTACCATATTACACATCAGTGGGTCAGTGGGTTTCAATGGTTTTGTGTGCAGGGTTACCCCATTTTTTTTATTCCTAAGGGATATAATAATTTTTGTACTGTCATGGTTACTCAACTAGTTTTTCTTGAACATGTACTATGAAATTTAATGCAATATGTTGAACATCTCAGCTGTCTTGGTCTCATTTTTGTGGATTGATCTGATTTAATGCAATGTGTTCAATGAGCAAGATCTGATTTGCATTGTTGGGGATGATCCAATTTGTAGATGTCATTTGTTTGAGGTGTTGGAATTTTGTCGAATGTGCAATGTGTCAGTTTGTTGTATATGTGTTGTCAGTATAAGTGAATGTGTTAAATATACACACTAACAATTTTGAAAGAAAAACCTGATCATGTGTACATTCTGTACATTATCAATAGTTTGGGGATGTTTTGTAAACGAAACTAATAGTTTTGTGATGTTTTTTTAAAACAAATTGTTACTTTTGTGATGTTTTTTTAAACAGAACAATAGTTCTATGTTGTTTTTTAAACAACACAATAGTTTTGTGATGTTTTTTTAAACATTTCTATACATCCAATACCAACATACACAAATATAATAATTTCACAACCAACCTTGTTCGATTTGGGAGCTATTGCCGAATCGAAGAGTCAGGGTTCATCGATTTGGGAGCACGTTGTTGATTGAATCTATGGGGTGAGTTAGGGTTCATCGATTTGGGGGTGTTTTGACGATAAGGAGAAGAGGTCAGGGGTATTTTGGTCAAATTTTTTGAGTACGTGCAGTGCACGTATAACCCAGTTAACGGTTGGTAACTCTGTGAGTTGAAAGTTAAACTTTGTGCGGTTTTTTTTTAAAAAAATAGTTTTGTGATGTTTTTTTAAACTGGGCCAAACTATTGTGATGTTTTTTTAAATTTTGCCTCAAAACAAACATGTATATTTGCTCCAGTATCGAACCACCATTCATTAGAGTAAAGTGAAAGATTAATTTCAGGAATATGGTTTACCAACCTAAAGGTAGAATCTGAGTTTCTTGCCTCAATCATGTTGACTTGAGGTTTGGAAGCACTCTGGTCCTTGGGAGGTCCTCTAACAGGTTCGGTCTTCTTGAAGTAGCACTCCTTGACAAAGTGATTGGTTCTCTCACATGCATAGCAAAATTTCTTTTGGAATTTGGGCCCGTTATAGGGTTTTGGATTTCTACCTTGGTTATGGAAATGGTTGTTCCTAAAGTTCTTGAAATTCTTCTTGAACTTGGGTTTGAATGGCTTCTTGACTTGGCCATTGGGATTCTCGGTTAGGTTGACTCTAGAGTTGGGTGCTACTTTGTCTTTCTGTCTATGTCTATCTTCAACTCTCACTCTAACTATGGCTTCTTGAAATGTAAGGCCAACTTGTTCATGTCTAAGTTTTCTTGCAAAGGAGGACCAACTAGAAGGGAGTTTGTCAATAAGGCAAGAAACTTTATAATCGTTTGAGAAAATAGAACCTTTGGATTCTAGGTATCTAATATGGTTTTGGAACTCATGCACTTGATCATTAATAGGTTTATCATCCACTAGTTTAAAGTCATTAAAGAAGGACGCACTAAACTTATAGGTGGCAACATCATCTAACCCATACTCAGCTTTAAGAGCGTTCCAAAGCTCATTAGCCGAGGTGAAATCACTATAGATGTCATACAAGTTACCGGATAAAGCACTAATGATACGATGCAAGCAATGAAACTCTGTCTTTAGATTCTTTAGATTTGGTAGTCATTGTGGTAATGTTTGCTTGGGACTCGGGGGTCTCAATCACATAGTCGGGTTTAGCGGGAGCTTCTACAGCGGATATGAGTCCTAGGGTGGTCAACCAAAAAATCATTTGTTTTTGCCAATGCTTAAAGTTAAGCACGAAAATTTCTCGGGTTTGGCAGAACGAGAATCATCCTTGAAGTCAGTCATGGAAGAAAAATTCACACAAAGCGACGTCTGAGGTACAAATAAATTTCACAATCAATACAATGCTAACAAACTTGTTTTATTTTATTCAACAATAAGTATTATCTATATGATCAAAGTGCAATAGTCAAGTTTCTATTATTTAGTGTAGCATGTAGAAATTAGAGTAATATCAATTTGAACAAATCAAGGGAGGAAAGTTTCTGTCCAATAGGTGTTTATGAGTATAATCACTCATAATTTAATAATAAAGATGTCAGCAATCACAAGAGCAACCAATTAATAATTGCAAGTTCAGTTCGGATTTGTCAAAAAGGAAAGAAGCACTATAGGACTAAACCATGTATCTCAACGATAGACTTATTGTCCAATACTTGAGTGAGCTAATAACATGGAAAGTATTAAAATACTAGAGTTACTATACACAGCTAGATAATGGTGATCAAGCAAGGCTATGTTTATATGGTCAAACAGAGAGTAAACAAATGGAACAAAGCATGTTAAGTGATTGTTGATTTGTGATAGGTAATTAGGTATATAGATTAAGGCTACTGATCTATTAAACCAAGAGCAACCTAAACATGTTAAAGGTTGCTATTTAATCAAAAACTTGTAAACGCTAGAAGCAATTAATGATGAGTGACTAACTATTATACCAAGATCTAGTAGACTAGTACAGTACAACAAATAATCTGAAAGCAACTGGAACTATGCGCAGAGATCTAACAAAGTAAATAATTCCTTAAATCGTTAGATCTATTATAGAATAGTTTAAAATTAAGCAATTAAATTAAGATAAAATAATTGGATATAAAAGTTTAGAAATCGGTCTGTCGTAGGTGAGGCGTGTATTCACTGCCCTAAAGAAATTATTGCTGCCCAAATGTGCGAGCTTACTTAGCAAGGCACTCCTTACTCCTTAGTGGTACAACCCTCCAATCGCAGTCGTAGTCTTCTTTTGGCATGAACAAATGAAGACGATGTTTGACCCCAACTTACTCCTTAGGATGCTCAACAAAAACGAGCACAAATAAACAATACTTGAAATACAGAAATCTTTTAGAGTATAGGAGAATGAGAGTAGGAAATGTAGAATAGCAAATTGCTTATGTCAAACTCTCCAAAAAAACAAATATTTCTAGACCAAATAGGGCCGAAATATATATATATATATATATATATATATATATATATATATATATATATATATATATATATATATATTGATAAAGCGGATAGAGCCTTACGGCTCCAGCCTGATATAATTAATAAAAAAAATAATAAGGTTATACAACAGTAGAGTTTACATGGAGTAAAACAGAACAAAACAATAACAGAAACGCCAAACCGCCGTAGAATGGGTCGGCAGGCAATGAAAAGAATTGCCACACAATGGAAAAAAGAAAATGAGTAGGAGGTCCGACAAGAAGACTTAGAGCGACCAAAAGCCGCTAGGGTAGGCGCTGAGGATGCAGCAGCCGCAGCAAGCCGAAACAGCAAGCAGCAGACACAATCCTGGTAGCCGATGCAAAACAAAATCTCCAGAGTCAAACAACACAAACCTAGGCCAGAACGGCTCCGCCAATAGAGTCTAGAGTGCCACCAACTAGGGAAGCAACCTGAATCAGTCAACAACCAACAAACAACTACCACAAGAGAGCGAACAACCAACAACATCATAAAGGACACGAGCCCGAAGCAAAGAAAACAACCAAACAACGTCATAATGGCCTGAGCCCGAAGCAACTAGAGAAGAGGGACAATCTGGCTAGACCCAGACAGCGATACCAACAACGCCAAAACAAATAAAGTCACGATCGCAGAGAGCGAAGAACCACGCAAAAATAAACCAATATGGAAGCAGGAACTAAGCAGACCTGAGCTAACAAAGTAACGAAATACAAAATCGAGGCCGAGCTAACATAGTAAGGGACCTGAGCTAACAAAGTAAAGAAGCAGGAACTAAGCAGACCTGAGGTACCATAAGAACATAACCAAAGGAGAGTTAATACAGTGAAGAAACAACAACCACCACCAAAAGACCAGGCCTACTAATAAGAACATAGCCATATGGAGAGTTTAAAATAGCTTAACAACAACAACAACAACCAAAAGATAAGGACCAGCATCTCAAAAATATGATAGCTCAAAGTTAAGTTGACGCACAACCAAAACAGAGACCCTTCACAGCGCGCCCAAAAACAAAGGGGCCACCGAAACGCAGTCACCAAGGGGTTAATCCTACATAGAAAAGGAGAAGAACTGTTACAACAGGTCTGTAAACAAATAAGGAGAAAAAATAGAGTGAGAAGAGCAGAAGAATATCGCGGCTTCATCTAGACGATGAAGACTCAAAGCCTCCACTTTATGATGGGGTAAATGGGAGGTCCAATGCTTAGTGAAGAATAAGAACTCATCGATAATAGTGTCAAAGGTTTTAGAAGAATTAGAAAAAATGCGATTATTTCTTTCTATCCACGTAACCCAGATAATAGCCATAATTGAGAGGATCCAAGACTTACGAAATTCTTTCCTAACCATCTGTGATTTCCAGCAAACTGAGAACGAGGAAGGGAAATTGGAAGGGTGCCAAGCATGTATGCAAATCTGCCATAATTGGCAGGTGAAATTGCACTGAAAGAACAGATGATCAGCATTCTCCTCACAATTCAAACACAAAGAACATAACTGATCAATAGCGAGGTTCATCCTGTTGAGATTGTCCACAGTAAGGAGTTTATTGTTGAAGGCGAGCCAAGTAAGAATTTTAGTCTTCAGTGGAGCATAACTGCTCCAAATGAACTTCGCGATAGGCGAATTGACACCCCAGAAGTTAAGGAAATTATAGAAAGATTTAACAGAGAAAGAACCTGTGTTAGTCCAACGCCACCTGACATCTTTGGGATGCCAGTGATAATTGTTTAAACAGGCTAAAAGACGTGTGAAGTCTGGCAGCAGCTCAGGGGGAAGAGTGGACGAGAACGGAATATGCCAAACTCTATGGTTATTTTGGACAGTAAGATAGTCAGCCACTCTTGCCGAGGGATCGAGAGCAAGATGAAAAAGGGCGGGAAAGGTAGAAGCTAGCTTGAGGTTACCAATCCAATGATCAGTCCAGAACTTGGTCCTCGAACCATCCTCGCAAATTCGGAAAATACCACATTGAAAGGGAGCAACCACTTTCCACACTCCCTTCCAAAACAGGGACGTCTTGGACGAAAGGGATGGACGGAAATCCCAAACCTTAAGACGACGATAGCATTTATGAGAAATAATCCGAGCCCAGGGCAAATGGTCTTCTTTCGGCATTCTCCATAACCATTTACCCAAAAGAGCTAAATTTTGATTCCTGAAATTAAGGACTCCCAAGCCACCTGCCGCCTTGAAAGTGCAAACAATCTTCCAATTACAAAGGTGCGTGCCGGCTCTATAGGCGTAACGCCCCGAATCCCAAATACACTGAATTCGAGATGTTCTACAGGATCTTTTCGCTTTCTTGAGTACAATTTTACAAGGAATTTAAACTTTTCACTTTACATCAGAGTTTACATCATATATTACATTTACATTTGCACAGCGGAAGTAAAATTTTACAACATTTAAATAAATGTACAACAACATGGTAAAATCTTTATGCATCCATTCCTCTTTAACCTTTAACATGTCATTTATCCTGCATACAAAACTGTGGGTACGTCAGTTTATTCAACCGACGATAATTATACATGGCCATCCTCTCTATGCCAGAAACAGTATAACGATTCTCATTTCTTAACAGATCACAAACTTGTTCATATATCAAAATAAAGTAAAGGGGAAAATCTTAATGATGTCGTGTCGTGATTGTGCACTTAATCCTTAATGCAATTATTTAATTTACATGACACTAATGCGCACTTGTTCGGATTCTATGCATCCCATACTACATAGGTCCGAGGGCAAGCCTCTTAATCGTTCTTCATCTTTATAGGGTTCAATCCCTCGTTATGATTTAATCTACTACTGTAACTACGGTAAGTATCCTAGATGTTTTCTGACCTACGAACTCATGTCTAGGCACTCTGGAGGGAATCCCATCGCTGACATGACTCATCATGCAGACATCCTGTGGTAATTCAGCTCTCACCATAGACATGACACCACCCGTAGTCTTCAAACATCCCACGAGCGTCGCCACTGGGACGGTACTCTGGAGCAGCATCCTCACCCAGACTCATCATGGGAATTCCTGGGATACGCTCTCGCTGCTACCCAATAGCCCTCATACTCAATATTTTTCTCTTACTTTCATCACATCTTCACTATGCACTAATTCTTAGTTTAATAGAATCATGAATAAAAATCAAAGTTCTAGAGTTAGCCTCTCCACTAAACCGGACTTATTCATTCATTTCAATACATGACCAACCTTGGTCTTTCAATTCTCATTTCATTTCATTTCATTTCCAATACCGGGGGAGACTTAGCTACTCTTTAGTTTCAATTTTCAATTCACAATTTCCAATTGAGCATTTTCAACTCATAATTCAATTAATAGTCTCACAGACTTTCTTTATCATGATCTTAGCTTTTCATATTCATTTAATTCTCAATTCAATCTATGATTCCTTTCATGTAATTTCTCAATTCAAAACAATGATCCATTTCATGTAAATTCATGCAACAGCAAATAGAATTACCAACATCAACCACAAGATTCACAACTTTTAACATAAACCAAATAAAATCTCTGACATATCAGAATATACTCTGGACAGTCGACTTGGAGAAAAGCCCAGTCGACTTGTTCAGTCAATCAAGTTCTTCATAAACACTCGGGAGAGTCGACTGCTGCACATAGCCAGTCGGCTGCTCCGCAACTTTCTATGTTCAAAATATCATTCACATAAACAGTCGACTGTCATCAAATCAGTCGTCTGTCCTGGGTTTTAACTGTACATTTTCATTCTCAGCCCAGTCGACTTGCTACTCGCATTGAGTCGACTGAACAGGTTCACATTTCGAATTAGGAATTATCTTTCCATCTGTTCTTCCATGTACATGCATCATAGTGTCACATTACAACATATATATATATATGTCTATTCACGCTGCATAAACATGTAATTTCTTAACTGTTCACTAACATCACAACATGGAATTTCAAATAACTAATATTTTTCTTTCCTCAAGGAAAAGTTAAACATGCATTTACATTTGTTCATCACTTTCTTGCAGAGATAAAATATTAATCTCAATTTATTTCACTAGGGCAACACAACAGAAATACCTCATTTCAAGGAATTACTGGACTATTCATAGTTAATTCAATGCATCGGTCGGCTGTTCATATTAGCAGTCGACTGTACAGACTATTCTCAGTTTTACTAATTATCACTAGTTTCTTTCCACATGTTCATGTCTCCTCAGTCATGTACAACATGGAGGATATGAATTTAGCATTCCTATATCTTTTTAGTTTGTACACATGTACATCATGAACTTGCTAACAAATCATGAGAAAACATACGTCTCGTACCAGTCGACTTGTCCAAGAGGCAGTCGACTGTACAGACCCATTCCAGTCTTAGTTAAAGTGTCATTACCACATTATTCAACCACCATCATAAACATACACAAGGCAATCTAATACGTTTGAATTTACTTTTCACAAGCATGGTAACAATCATCATAATCAAGACATAATTTCTACATTAGAAGTCCTGAGAAACACCCACCTTATTGACGAAATACAACCGAATCCAGCAAAGCTCCTTAATGCGCTGCACGACTCCTTGCTCCTTGCTCCTTGCTCCTTGCCGAAACCTTCAGAAGTGGTGCTCAGCCTCCACAGAATAGTCACACACAACTCTCTCACAATATACCTCTCTTACAATATGATTTTAGTGTAAAAGAAATAGATGAATGAGAGGGGGTATTTATACACCAATTTGGGTGAGATGGAGGGTTAGGATTTAGTAGATAGTTATAGGATCAAGGGCTAGGAGGCACTAGGGAGTTGAGATAACTACACACATCCCCAAATAACTACCCATGAACTAGACCCACTCTATTCCAAATCCGGCCAAGAAGAGTGTGCATTTGCACGTGTATGCAACATACACGTGCATGGACAAACCACCCTACAAGAATTTGTACACCAAATAACAAGTCTTTAAAAAAGAAATGTTACACATTACAAGTTGTAGAAAATAAGAAAAGGGATTAAATCCATGGGCTTAAATTAATTGGGCTAAGATAACTATTTTAAAAGAAAAATAAGTAAACTAACATTTGGGCTTTAGGAAAATGCTTTATAGAAAACAATATTCTTGCTCATCATGTTGAAAATAGTAGCCAAAATATTACACGTGCACACTACATGCAAAAATAAATAATTTTTCATAAATTTGAAAAATCAGGGTATTACAATAGGTGTCCGCACCTGACCAGAAGAAATTCCTTCTAATCTGATCAATCCTCTTGATAACCCAAGAAGGAACAAAAAAGAATGACATCATATATAGAGGGATAGAAGAGAGAACCGAGTTAACAAGGATCAGTCTACCTCCTCGGGAAAGGTTCTTGCCAGACCAAACATTTATCCTGGACTCAACTTTCTCAATCATCGGGAGCCAATCCGATTTATGTAACTTGCCCCATCTGAGTGGGATGCCAAGATAAATGACAGGAAATGAAGAGGAGACGCAGTTAAAGAATTGAGCAATCTCTGTCTGGCGATTGTTCGAACCGCCCAACCAGAGGACAGAAGATTTATGGAAGTTAATGGAAAGACCCAACGCACTCTCAAAGATTTAGAGGAGTTTAAGATTTCGAAGGGTGCACCCATTGGGTTTAGCAAAAATGATGGTGTCATCAGCGTATTGTAAATTTAGAACACCACGGAAGCTCTGGGAATCGCCAAGCCCTTCGATGACATTGGCCTCCCACGCGTTGAGAAGAAGTTTGCTAAAAACATCCGCAACAAGAGTACATAAAAGGGAATAGATGGGGTCACCTTGACGGAGACCATACTTACACTTGAATTTATTGCCTTCCGAACCGTTAATAAGAATAGAGGAAGTGCCAGCAAAGAGGTTGGACTTAATCCAGGCGATCCACTTCGGACCGTAACCTCGATGAAGGAGAATATCAAATAGAAAATCCCAACTCACTTTATCATAAGCTTTTTCAAAATCTAATTTTAACATAATGCCTGCAGACTTGGATCTATGGCATTTGGAAATAATTTCTTGAGCAGTGGCCACACTATCTAGGATAAAGCGATCTTTAATAAAACCCGTTTGGGCGGGGTCGATGAGGGGAGAAATTACTAAACTGAGACGATTAGAGAGAACTTTCATAATGATCTTGAAAGTGGAGTTAAGTAGGCTAATCGGTCGAAAATTAGAAACCGAATTAGCTCCCACTATTTTGGGGATGAAAACAATGTGCGCATAATTGATACGATCAAAATAGAAGGAACCCCGGTGGAGGTCTGTGAACATCTGAAAAAGATCATCTTTAAAGTAATCCCAAAACCTTTGGAAGAAAAAGGACGGAAAGCCATCCGGGCCTGGTGCAGAGTCACTTTTTAACGAGAAGACAGCAGATTTAATCTCCTCCATTGAAAAGGGTGCTTCCAGACTGGACCGATCATGGGACTCTTGGCTATAAAGCTGATCCCAGTCAAGTTGAATGGAACGGGGTTTAGAGGACCCTAATAAGTTTTTATAAAAACGGAGGAAAGAAGCGTGAAAGTCAGAGGTGGAGTTGAGCTCAATGTCGTTGTCAACGATGTTAAAGATACGATTGCATCGTTGACGATGCGACGCGAAATTATGGAAAAATGAGGTATTACCATCACCCTCCTTGAGCCATCGAATCTTAGCCCTCTGTGCCCATTTGATATGGTCATTGTGAAGAATGGCAGCATATTCACGCTTGCAAGAACTTCGTTCGTTGCGAAGGGGATCAGAGATCGGACCAAGCTCTTCAAGCTTGTCAATGGATTCAATGGTGGAAAGGAAGAACAGTTTGAGAGCATTGGCGTTAGCGAAGCGCTCTTTACGCCAAATTTTGCATCCATGTTTAATAGCGTGAAGCTTAATCAGGATGCGGCCAAGACCGTAAGAGCCCGTAACCGAGGAGAGGTAGTCTGTGATGAGATTCACAAAGATCTGGTCTTGCAGCCATAATTTTTCAAAACGGAATTTGAACGGTTTAAAGAAGTTATAGTTAGAATGGAGGACAATAGGAACATGGTCAGATACAGGATTAGGTAAAGCACAAGAGAAAGAATTGTGAAAGTAAGAGATCCAATCATGGGAGACAAGGAACTGATCTAGCTTGGCCATTGAAGGTAAAAGATGCATATTAAACCACGTGAATGATCTCCCGTTAAGAGGAAGATCGCTTAGATTAAGGGAGCTAATGCGATCATTGAAGTGGGAGGAGTCTAAGCTACAAGATGGATTCCCAGATCTTTCGTGGGCAAATCTGGTGACGTTAAAGTCAACACAGAACAGCCAAAAGCCATTAAGATTGTTATGGAATGAGTCAAATTCATTCCAAAATAAGTGGTTCCGGTCAGCAGTAGATGGGCCATACACCGATACTACAGTGAGGCTACAATTGAGTCCGTGCCAGTGAAGGCAAACAATAAGAAAAAAGTTTAAACGATGAACAGAAATGACTGAGAAGCAGGAATTCTTAAAACCAAAAAGGATGCCTCCTCGCGTGCCTATAGCATCTAGGGAAATCCAACTAGTGATTAAGGATCCACCGATGAAACGAAAAAGGGAGGGAGAAGTTGAATCAAGTTTAGATTCCTGAATGGAGATCAAATCACAGTGGGAAGAGGAGATAGATGGAACAAAGCTTGTTGTTTGGACTCACTCCGAAGACCCTGAATATTCCAAGAAATGCTAATCATCAAAACGATGTCTCTTTAGCTCTGGAAATTTCGCGCCGACGAATGGAATCAAAGTCTGAGAAATGACTGGAGTCAACCACGAAACCCATACTAGCTGCGAAGGTAAGCATGTCTGGGTTCGAAAGAGAATCAAAATGCACTTGGTAGATAGAACCAAAGAAAGGTTGATCGGTTCTATTAGGGGGAGGAGGTGGAATTTCCAAGTTCGAGGAGGCCTTCGACTTAGAAGAGAGATTCGCTTTATTTTTAGCCTTAATACGAGCACTAGAGCGGATAATAGGGAGAGAGTATTTAGGCTTGGACGACTAGAAAAGGCTCCCTTCCTCATGAACAGGGTGGACAACCTCCACCTTAGGAAAGGCAGCATGATTGGAGTACTCCATCTCTGGATTGGCATCCGATGGGAGGGTAAGGGAGGGGAATGACCCCTCAGCAGATGGTTGAGAATCAGAATCAGGGAGTTCAAAGGGGGCAGGACAGGAAAGAGGAGAAGGGTATGGAAGCCGAAGAGAGAGAGTGAGAGGTAGAGAAACGGAAGAAGAGGAGTGCTCTTTTATGCATTTAATAGGATGTGCAGCCTTCAGAAAGGGGCTAGAACCTTGACAAATCGAGAGACAGTGATAATAAATCTCAAGAGAGTACGAGAATACATAGTTAGATGAGAACAATAGAAGAGGTCCTAAGTGAATAATGCATAGGCATTTAAAAGAAAATTTAGAAACGGAATAAACATTAAAAATAAGAGTTAACGGGGACGAATACCTTGGGTTGCAAGGGAGGATTAGCAAGCTCCGAAGCTTCCTCAGCTAGAAGATCATCACTATCCATCCAAGCATCTGACTTAGAAGGTCGAGTGCCCGATGATAACTGGGAAGCCAGATAGGATTTGGACGTCGAGGAAGGAGAGGTTGGCACTGCTTTTTTGAAGTTTTCCCAATCTGATGAGAAATTTGGATTGATATCCCATGCAGGCCATTTAGATACAGAAGCAACCAGCTGATTAGCAGGCACTGATAATGAACAAGCTTCAGACACTAAGGGAGCATTAGAGGCCATTACCAAAGTAGAAGGAGCAGGATGGTGTGGTGGTTGAGGGCCCGTTGAGCGAGCCTAAGAGGGGATGTATTGCTTTGTATTAGAGAGTGAGGAGATGTCTGGGTTGATCCAGACAAGATTTGGGGGCTTCGAGGGCGAAATAGTGGAGGTGGACGGGGCGGGAACACTTTTGTGATGAAAGGAAAAATTCTTTTTAGTAGAAACCTTGTTACTGCCCCTAGGCTTGGGAGGGTTGGCAGAGGGTTGAGACGAAGTGCCCACAGAGAATTGCTTCGGAGTAGCATCCAATGGCAAAGGTGCCTTTGACACACTTTGAAGATGAGGGGACTGAGCCAAACTGACAGGTGGCTTGTCGTGATAGCTGACAGAAATAGAAAAGAACGTCTGACCCACTCGAAGAGAGTAAGACAAAACTATCTTTCACCGGAGGGCAAAGGAACTCAACTTCTACTTGAAAGCAACCAGAAGCCAAAAGAGAGGTGAAGGAAGTGCAAGTCAAATCACCGATACATTTGGTCATGTCGGCGACGAGGCGAGGAGAATCACAGAATGGTGGTAGATCCAACAGGGTAGCTTTAATGGGAGTGGGAACTAGAGACGGAGGTGATGAACCCTGATGGACCCATTTGCGAATGGAGTTTAGTGGTGCCAATTGTAAGGGAATTAATAGCAACCAGGTCTTCAAGAGCTTTGGAAGAGAGGCAAGTAATAACCACGTCCCCGTTAGAGCAAGCGTTTACAGCCCACGTCCAGTCTGGGACGTTACAGGTGTTGCAGAGAAAGGAGTCAAGGGAGTAGTTGGAGATAGATCCTCCAACGAACGAAACAGCCCCGTAGCAATCAAGTTTCGACATTTTAGCTGTGATGTCCGGCGAAGGCACATAAACAAGAGTAACATGGTGCTGAGAATCCACATGAGAGGGGAGAGACTGCATAGGGGGGAGGGGGGATCAACTGCAGTGATACGTTGTGAGGCAGAGGGAGTGGGAAGAAGGGGGGATTCAGAAGAAAGTTTGGCTCTTTTCGGCTTGTGAGCCTGCTGTTCAGAAAGCTTGGCTTGAAGCGATGGAAAGTCCAGAGCGCCCAAGACTTGATCGGTGTAACGCCCCGGGCCCGGCTCAGCTGTGCACGGGACTACACATGTGCACACGCGAAAGAACGGACACAAAACTCTAGCCACCCCACCACAGGCACCATCAAAAGGTGGGTTAACCCGTTACGTGAATCTTTCACTTGGATCCTAATATACACACATTATCCCCATTTATTTTCCGATATGGGATATTATTTCCCAAGCCAACTCACGGTCAAACCCCCATGCATGCATGTTTTCATTTCTCATTTTCCATCATTAAAGCCTATGACCCATAGACCAATCCTATAGGCTTTATCATCAATCCTCTTTTCAATCAAGCCCATAGGATCCCATTATAGGCCAACATTAATTCCAACCATCTCTTTATGCCTTATACAAATATTCCTATAACTTTACTTTTCTATAAAGCTTTACATTCACAAATAACTCTACTTTCACATAAACTGCACCTCATTTACCATTCATTTGCATTTACAGACCCACGACTTATATTCTTTCGTACTCATCTTCATTCATAAACATGTTCTTTCCCAATCTCATATCACATAATATCGCATTCATTCATTTCTTACAACATATATCATAACGTCTCGCACTACATCACTTTCACACTCATTATACACTTCAACTATCACACTCACAATTCATTTTGAATGGAAAATAAACGTGTATCCTGATTTCCTAGTGTTCGTGTAAGCCATGACCTGAGTCTAATGCAAAAATACAGAGTATAGAACAGATGCACTTATTCTAATGTCAGCAAGACTCTGGACATACATGTATCCCATACTACATGTGCCCCAGATCAAGCCGTTTCTCCAGTTTCCGCGATTCGAACCCTCGCTATGCAATGTATTCTAATTCGATCTACTTCCTGTTCCTGATAGTATAACATGGTTGAGGAGGTATAAATAAAAGACATAATTCGGGGCACTACCCCGTTGTCACCAATAATTGTTGCATCGGACCCTCCTCGAAAGCTGTGATGAACTTACAGATATGCAGCAGCATATCCATTGCGCAGAAGATCCATTGTGATCCGTTTGTGTCCACCAACATCGAACATGACGGCCTCGAAGGTCTAAAATCCCCTATCCACCAGGAAATCGACATCCCGTTCTTACCATGGTATTTCAGGAATCAATATTGCAAGATACGCACAGTAGCACGTATCCCAAATGACAGGAAGGGACAACCCCATAGTATCACCACCTAGTGCTAACTCTTAGAACGAGTTGGATTATAGGGAATCACCCTTAACACCAATTTGGTCTTCGAGCGAAACAATAAAGAAAAACCTAATCAATGCAGTTTATTGAAAACAAGTTGTTACCCAAGTCACACTCAGTGTCAACAATGTCGAGCCGTCCAGTCTGTCAAAATAACAATCATAACGGGAATCACATCCACTGATTCCCAATACCTTCACAGGTCGGCGACCAAATAATCCTGGCCCGTGACCCTCAGCGAGTGGTCCAACGGCGCCCCAAGGATGTAATATAATTCAAATGAAGGTAAGCACACACATAACCATTAATTCTTGATCATTGACAGACTCAGGCATCGAGACACAAAATACAAACCGACCAGAGCTATGTCCTAACTCACTCATGTCCACCATGAGCACTAAGCACAGGAACTTGCCTAAGTTCCAAACGAAATGCTAAAAACATCTTTAAAACACAATAGCTCATGATCACCACACTGCGGTATGCAGAGGGTTCCTCATCAATTGTCCGATGAAATAGTTCATGAAATAGCAGTAGCTGTAACTCAAGCTACGCTCATCAGAATCCCACACAATTAGAATTCCTATAAGGGTAGGGAGATCCACTGCAATCCCCTAGTGGACGACTCCCTCAAATTCTTTAAAGAACTCAAGTCCCTAAGTTAACTTAAGCTTGAAGTCAATCTAAACAACATGTTGCTAAACTTACAACGACCATACCTTCCAGCACACAATTCAGAATTGCTTGATATCCCCCATTTTGGAAAGATAAGATCCTAGTCTACAACTCTCTAGTTAACCATTTCTCAAATTCAATCATCTGGACACTATATAAACCTCATATACTCTCAATAGTATATTCCTTCACGCACTCGTTGCACCTTTCCGACAGCATAAAATCTTGCTCACTCATCGGAATTACTTGATTACGGGTTCAAAGGAAAGGTGGGAGTGTTTACTACA
Organism: Hemerocallis citrina; assembly: GCA_017893485.1. NCBI lineage: Eukaryota > Viridiplantae > Streptophyta > Magnoliopsida > Asparagales > Asphodelaceae > Hemerocallis > Hemerocallis citrina. Next base: position 280,412,425 of record CM030364.1, on the reverse strand, counting down.
ACTTCCTAGTTGAACACTTCCTTAGATTCAATCATTACAGTCCTCAAAAATACCAAATTCCATCAGGTATACAAACAGGGGAAAATTGATTCTTCAATAAACAGGGTTTCGACTAGACTGAATCTGCCCTAATCTTTGAAAAATCATAACTCTCAACCTACAAACTGGAATTACAAAATTCCAGTTGGGTTAGAAAGTTATGACTCCCTACGACGACTCTCTAGTTGGTCAAATTCCCGAATTCTTAACGAATAGTTCCAGAATTTCTCATCTTCACAAACTAGTTAACTTGTACTAGGCTGAACATAGCCAACTTTGAAATTCAATAACAAATCCACCTTAAGTCCAATGCTCATGAAATTAGAGATTCTTAATCCACACACATGCCATTTCACTGTGTCCAAAATTTGTATTGAGATTCATATCACACAATGAGTTATAACTCCTTAAACCTAGCATAAATTTCAGCTTTCTCTTTCCGCAGGGTATTTACTACCCCTTACTAAATAATTTTGAAACCTCATCAAACGACCTCTAAAAATAATAAAAATTGAAAATCATCAACTAGACTCATACCATAAGATATTCCCAAAATTTCATAGCAATATCACAAACACACAAGGAGTTATGGCCATGTGAACTTCATTCCAAAACAGTCAGCTGCAGTTTCCATATCCAGACCAGTCACTTTCTACAATTTCTTTGAGATATCAAACGACCTCGGAAAATTACGAAATTTAAAACTATAGTTGTAGACACATACAAGAGTGTCCACAAAAATTTCCAACTCAAAATACTCAGCCTACATTGAGTTACAAAATCGGAAAGATACAACAAAATACACACAGCAGCAGCACTTCTGACAGCTCTCTGTCCGATTTTAGGTTCTATGTTTGGGTTATCAAATTGCTTCCAAATATTGTGAAAAAAAATCATGGATGTTCTACATACATAGAAGAACAATTCCCCAAAGCTTGAGCTCAAAATTCCAAGCCATTTGAGAGCAAGAAATTCCCAAATTTACCCTCACAAACAAGCTTCTTAACAAAACTTATAAAAAAGAGTTGTTCTAATTATACAACTATCTTTCCTTAGAGCATCTGTAGTCGTTGAATGTAAAAATATCCATATATGGATAAATGGAAATAGAAATCCAACTTTTGCTGCACTCGTGCAAAGCTATTTTTTAGCTAAGACGGCACATGAAGTGCCGTCGGAGAGGTAAAAAGATTAAAAACATAATAAGTTTTTGACGGACGACACTCGAAGTGCCGTCGGAGCGCACATGAAGAAAAAAATAATATATTTTAAAGACGGACGGCACATGAAGTGCCGTCGGAGAAGGAAAAAAAAATTCAAAGCAAATGGGACGGACGGCACATGAAGTGCCGTCCAAGAGCCTAGTGGGATTTTTTTGTCATCTTCCATTTTTTGGAAATTAAAAAAACAATTCATTAATTACAAAAAAATTTTAAAAAATTACGAAAACATTTCAGAAATTGCAAAAAAAATTAAAAAATTGCAAAAATATTTTCAAAAATTGCAAAAAAAAATTAAAAAAATACAAAAACCTCTGCCGTCCGAGGATTTCGAGAGCGACCACCTTTTCGGCGATAATTAATGCGATAAATTAATTAATTTTTCAAACGGACGGCACTTGAAGTGCCGTCCGACGAATAAAAAATTATTTTTTTTCGTGGGACGGCACTTCGAATGCCGTCCCTCACTTATCGATAAAAGCTATATCGATTCTCATTTATAGCAATCGACTGTAGCGATTTATCGATAAAATGGATATTTGGCAAACGAGTGCAGCACGTTCGTTTGCCAAATATCCATTTTATCGATATTTGGCAAACGACTACAGATGCTCTTAGCATGCCACTATCACATATGATAATCAAAATTCTCTAACTATTTCCACATGCTAAAAATTTATATACACATCAAAACTAAAATTTTAGAGTTGAGAGAGATCACCCACATGTTGATTTGCAAGAGAATCTCCTTGCTCCAAGCCTTTCCTCCCCCTTTGCAATTCTTCTTCTTCTCCCAAGCTCCAAGAATCCACAAGCAATTCAAAAACCCTCTTCTTTCTATCTTGATAATAGGAGAAGTATAAGAAGTAGAAGAAGATGTAGAAGAAATTGGGTTTAGAAATGATGAGATGATAGTGGAGATGGGGGGATTTTGGATATCGGCCATGGGGGGTGGGTTAATTGCTGCCGAAATGGAAAGGGAAGAGGGAGAAAGTCTAGGTCGGTGGAGAAAGATGGGGATGGAATGAGTGAGGTTGGGGGGGGTTTATGGACATTTAGAATCAATCCTAGCCCTAGGTTTGTGTTTGATCATCATGATCAAAAGAGAACTCTAGATTAATTCATATGCATACAAATAATCTCTAAAATACATACACTTTCATATGTATATAAATAATTATAAGTATACAAAATATATACATACATGCACTCCAACACAATTTAATTAAATATGTATACATACAATATATATATATATATATATATATATATATATACATGCTTACAAATTAAAATATTTATTTGTAGAATATAAGAATATATAAAAAAAAATATTTCTCGAAAGATTGCTTCGTTTAAACAATCGGAACAAAACACAATTTAATTGAGAAGATATTCCGAATATACCTCATCAGATTCAGAATAACTAATATATCTGAAATTTCTCAATTAAAATCAATTGTTATTAGAAAAATACATAGTCGCGTACAATTCTCAATTGTGCACAGATTACAATACAAAATAGCCATATGCTATTTTGCGGGGTATTACAATCGGAGATGGGGACCCCCAAAGAGAGACCCAACATTTGTTGAAGGGAGAAGCAGCGATTTCTAGAATGCCCCGATTTGACGCAGAAAAGGCACTTCATATTGGAGGTGCAGAAAGCTTTTAAATGCCCTGATTGAAGACAGCGGAAGCAGCGAAGAGCTACTGAAGAAGAAGAGGAAGAGAATTGAGAAGGTGGAGCGGCAATAGAGTGCAAGGGGCGGGGGAAAGACCCTAGAAGAATCCACTTAACGGGCCGTTCTAGGGATGGGCCCCCAGGGAGGCCTGATTTTGAGTTAATTTTTTTCCTTTTAACCACATCGACCCAGGTAAGGCCCATAATCGGCCCAGGTCTTAGAAAGAGAATGGAAAAGAAATGAAGGGAAGAAAACAGTAGGTAAACCAATACTGTAGAGATCCCAAAGAGAGGAAGAGGCAACAAAAAAGTAGTAAAAGAGTCAAAATTAAAATCAAGGCACAAAGACAAAAATAGTGACGAGATCACTCTAAAGACAAGAGAGGGAGCCGTAGAACGTGTAGTCGAAATCCCAAACAGAAAAGAAGTCAAAATTAAAATTAATGCAGAAGGAACGAAAATAGAAAAGAGATCATGCTTAATCTAAAACCAGAACTAAAATCGAGAGAGGGATTCGGAGAACGAGAAACGGGGAAATACAAATTCCCAAACCAACAACTCAAAAACAATCGCTACACTAGAAAAACGAAAAAACCAGATCAAAGAAATATGAGCAAAAATAAAGAAGTGGCTCAGCTAGCCACCTAGAGCTCCAAAAACAACTCAAAAACAAACGCTACACTCGAAAAACGAAAAAAGCAAATCAAAGAAAAATGATCAAAAATAAAGAAGTGGCTCAGCTAGCCACGTAGAACCCCAAAACACAGTAAGAGTAAAAACTTACAGTGAGGGGGAGAGGAAAGAACCTCAGTCGCAAACCAAACCTAGCAGAACGCTGGAGCGAGCCATACCAAGTAAAGCTCTGGATCAAGCCAGATCAAGCTGCACTCCGAGCTATTGAACGGCAGGGGCCAAAGGGAGCAAACCAGACCAAGTAGAGCACCGGAGCAAGTCAAATCAAGCTGCACACAGAGCAGATGAACAGGCAGGGGCCAAAAGGAGCAGCTTGACTGAAGGAACTTGAAGAGGGGGAAAAAACTAAGAGGAGGAAAGTCGTGGAGGGCAAGAGAGGGACAACGAAGGGTATGGGTGTGAAGGGAAACTCTGGATCTACAACTTTAAAGAAGGGAGAGAGGTGAAAGAGGGGATGAGAAGACGGGATCTAGAGGATGATACTCAAAATCCGTCTACTGGTCGAGTTTTACAATTGCAATTCTAGGAATAATAAGGCCGGAATTAAGGGATCAGTTTTTGACTTGTTCACAAGATCCAATTAGTTACAAATCAAAGGGATTAGTTTTTGACTTGTTCTTAAGAGCCAATTAATTGGTTTTCTAATGGGCCCAGATGGGCTTATTTAAAACTATTTTTTTATTTACAATTAAACAAATATCCAACAATATCTCTCACTAATACAATTAATATTTTAATACCAAATAAAAATTTAAAGAAAACACCTCACTTCTGTTTAAATATAAATTTCAAAATTTCCCTTTAATCCTTTAAATAGGGTCAGATTAATTCTATAATAATTAGGGGCATTACAGGAATAACCCACCCCTAAAGGTAGGGCTGCAAACGATCCGAGCTACTCGGCTCGAGCTCGGTCAAAACTCGGTCAAAGCTCGACTCGAGCCGAGCTCGAGCTTGGGCGTTTTGTGATTATTAAGCTAAGCTCGCGAGTACTCGGCTCGAACTCGGTCAAAGCTCGGCTCGAAACGAGCTCGAGCCGAGCTCGAAACTGAGCTCGATTGCTTAACGAGCCGAGCTCAAGCCTCAAGATACTCGGCTCGACTCGGCTCGTTTGCAGCCCTACCCAAAGGCGACAGAAACGGTGACGTGAGGAGGCCTTTAAGCGGAGGTGGGCGATCTGCAACATAGTTTGCCAAATAGTTTGGCAAACTGCAAAAAGAAATGTGGGGTGGGTTATCTGCAAACTCATGAAACATGGGGTAAGTTTACTAAGATTTGCCCTTCGGGATAATAGACATTGTGCATTAAAATATAACCTATAGGAGTGCTAATCACACATGGTTTAATAGAGGAGTTTTCCAACACTAATTTAATTTAATTTAAGAAGTAGTAACTCTTTTCAGAGGAATAACCAGTGTCGATCAAACTAAAATATTCAACTAAGTTCCTCGTTTTTTTTGGGCGCGGGGGGGGGGGGGGGGGGGGGGGGGGGGGGGGGGGGGGGGGTTAATTGGAAAGTAAAGTTGAAACAGCAGAATTACCTGAGAGAGCTGGCGCTTAGAGATGAAGCGTTGGAGGGAGGAGTGGATGGACTGGGTGGCTTTGGCGAGGGCGGTGGGGTCAGAGTCGAGAATCCAGACGTCGAATCCAGCGACGGCGGCGAGCTGGGCGATTCCAGAGCCCATCTGTCCACCGCCGACAACGCCGACCACTTTCAGGCCCATTTCCGACATGTTAAGTGCTCTGGTTTTCGTCAAGGTTTGACAGTGGTCGGAGTTTTTTTATTTTTTCTATAATGGGTATTGGGCTGATTTGGTCATACCAGGGTATTTTTTCTATATGGGTATGGGTTTGAGGTAGTAGACGAACGGTTTTGGGAAATTTGTTGCGGTACTAAGCCACTTTTTGAAAATATTTACGTTTAAGGATCACTTTCCAAACTATTAGCGCTCGTGTGCTACTTTGTGTCACGTCAGCAGCGGTCGCTATTCTCATTAGCAACCTCTTAATTTTGAAAGTCGCTAATGGGAATAGAGGCCTATGTTTTAAAATATCATGATTTTTTTTGTTTGTTGTCGTTATTCCCACTAGCTACCTTAGTATATATGAGGTCATTAATGGGATTAGCGACCTTAATGAACTGTATTCTAACACTTAGCAAAATCTAGAGAGTTTTTGCTCTCTGAAAAAATAACAATCAATTTATTTTTGAAACTGAAGTCGCTATTCGGAATAGCGAGCTTAGTTGTACAAAGATCGCTATTCGGAATAGATATCTTAGTTGTACTAAGGTCACTAGTCAAAATAAATATCTTTATTGTACTAAGGTCACTATTCCGAATAAAGGCCTTAGTTGTGTGACTATTTTACAAATTTTATAAAGAACAAGGAGCTTGAGTTTTCTATTGAGGTCGCTATTGCGAATAACGACCGAAATATACTAAGGTCGCTATTCCCAATAGCGACCTCAGTTTTAGTTTTTTTTTACCCAAGAGAGCAAAAACTCTCTATAAATCGTTAAGTGTCTCAATACATTCATTTGACTCATATATACAAAGGTCGCTAGTGGGAATAACGACAGCAAACAAAAAATTCAAAAAAATTTAAAACATAGGCCGCTATTCTAATTAGTGACTTTCAAAATGAATAGATCGTTAATAAAAATTACGGTTGCTGCTGACGTGGCACAAGGTAGCCCACAAGCACTAATGGTTTTGAAACTGGTCCATAATCGCACATATTTTCAAAAAGTGGCCTATTTTGGCAAAAAAATCTTGGTTTTTGGCTGGTGGGGTCTACCTTTTATTTTCATGCTTATCTTTGTGACGAGAGCACAAATCTTGATGTAGTGCATGTTCTCTTCTGGATATAAATGAAAATTTTGCCGTACTGCACCGCTTTTTGAAAATATTTAGCACTCTGCCCTACTTCCCAAAACAATTAGCAATATGCCCTTATTTAGGACACGTCAGCAAGAAACGTTATTGAGACAAACGGCATAGGTTATTTCGATGCCGTTCTTCCCAATAACGGCATCTATTTTACATTTTTTTCATGCCGTTATTTGGAATAACGGCATCAGTATATTTCTCTTACAAGTGTGAATCTTCTAACTTTAAAAAGTTCTTAGTGTGAAAAAAACTTTAAAATAATGCCATTATCCTGAATAACGGCATTCGAATGACTGATGCCGTTATTGGAGATAACGACATCAGTTATATATAAATATGAACTCTTGTCGTTGTTTGGAAACAGAGAGAATGAAAAAAAGGTTTTAAAATAAAAAAATAAAAAAAATTATAACTGATGTCGCTATTCCAAATAACGGCATCAGTTATAATTTTTTTTTTTTAACTTATTCGTCAGAGAGGATGAATAATAAGTTACTTTTTTATTAAAAAAAATTATAACTGATGCCGTTATTCCAAATAACGGCATCAGTATTGAGAATGGCGTTATTTGAAATAACGGCATCTGTTACAAGGTTTTCACACTTGCAATTTTTTCTCTAAGTGGAGACTACAAGCTGTCGAAAAACAAAACAACCTATGCCGTTATTCCAAATAATGGCATGACACTTTTTTTCAAACAGATGTCGTTATTGGGAAAAATGGCATCGAAATAACCTATGTCGTTTTTTCCAATAACATTTCTTGCTGACGTGTCCTAAATAAGGCCATATCGCTAATTGTTTTGGGAAGTGGGGCAGAGTGCTAAATATTTTCAAAAAGTGGGGTAGTACGGCAAAATTTTCGATATAAATAAGGTAAAATTTCAAAAAGAATTTGCCGTACTAAGCCACTTTTTAAAACTATTTATGATTTTGGGTCAGTTTCCAAATTATTAGCACTTGTGAACTGGCAGCTATTGCTGTTCCTATTAGTGGTCACTTTCTTTTAGGAGATCACTAATGAGAATAGCGGTCGATCATTTAATTTTTTTTGAAAATTTTGTTTGTTGTCGCTATTTCCATTAGCGACCACAGTATATGTGAAGCCACCGATCGGAATAGCGACCTTATTTGAACTGTATTGAGGCACTTAGCGAATTCTAAATAGCTAGTTCTCTCTGGGAATTTTTTTTTTTTTTTTTTTTTTTTGAAACTGAGGTCGTCATTCGGAATAGTGACCTTAGTTGGGTGATTATTTTACAAATCTTACATAGAGCAAGGAGATTTAGTCCTCAATTAAGGTCGCTATTCCAAATAAGACTTTAGTTGGGTGACTTATTTGTAAATTTTACAGAGAACAAGGAGATTTAGTCCCCTACTGAGGTCGCTATTGTGAATAGCGACCTAAGTATACTTTGGTCGCTATTCCCAATAGCGACCTTAGTTGGGTGATTATTTTGCAAATCTTACATGGAGAAATGAGATTTAGTTCTCTACTAAGGTCGGTACTAGCGATCTCAGTTTCAAAAAAAAATGTGTTTTTTTAGAGAAAACTTGCCCTCTATAATTCGCTTAGTGTCTGAATACAGTTAAAATAAAGTCGTTATTCCGATCAGCAACTTCACATATATTGTGGTCACTAATGGGAATAGCGACAACAAACAAAAATTTCAAAAAAAGTTAAACGAGCGACAACAATTCCCATTAGCGATCTTCTAAAGAAAGAGACTGCTAATAGGAATAGTGACCGTTGTTGACGTGGCATCAACTAACCCACAAGTGCTAATAGTTTGGGAACTTGCCCAAAATCGCAAATAGTTTCAAAAAGTGGCCTAGTACGGCAAAAAATCCAAATTGCAAAGGGTAGTTTTTGCTAAATTATGACACGTGCATAGAACATGTTCATACACCTAACTACAGTCATCATCTTCCCCAATCTCTTGCTCATTTCCGAAACCCTACTTCATCCCCCTAACCCCGAACCCTTCCTTTGATTAAAAACATAGATCTCTAATGTCGGGCTTGTTAGGATTGTGGCCTTAAACACACATAGGCACTGAGTACTAGAAGTTTGAGAAGAAGCGGAGAAGACGAAGACATCAAGAGAAGACAACCGCAAGTAAAAGAATGAAGTTAGAGCGGTTACGGTGGACCGACCGGGAGTGTGGTCGACTAGTCCTGGCTGAAAGGAGTTCTTCGAGTGTACGGGTTCACCAAAGAATGAGATGGTCGACTGTGCAGTCGACCGGTCATGCTTCGGGTGTGGACTTGACACATTGCGGTTGACCGACATCGGCGATGTGTGTTATTTGGGCTGACGAGTTTAAGTCCCAATAAACAGTATTTGTGTTTATATTTTAGGATTTGCTTGGGGCTATATATATAGCAGTAGATGTGAACTCTAGGGTTATCAAGTGTTTATTGAGGTGAGCCATTATCATTGATCAACTTCAAAAGGAAATTGTGTTGAGTGTTTCAAAGGTGAGAGAGAGAGATTGAGAGTTGTAATTTCTTTATAATCTTTGTATTTATTGGGGAATAAGAAGTATTGGTTATTGATATGGCTAAAAATGGGGTTAAATCGGAACCGTCCAAATCAGGCACGAATCTTGAAGCCCGGGGGTAAAACGGTAATTTCACATACCAATGGGTCTGAAGCGGGTACTGGTTCTCCTCCTCGAAGACCCACTAACCCACAAACGAATCCACCTCAACTGGGCGCGGGTTCCAACCCACGGCAAACCCGATCCAGAAAGGATAGAATTAGGGTTTCTGGTTAATCCTGATCAACGACCCTGATTCATATCTATCCTTTCACCGGGGATTAGGGATTACATTCCTTATCTAACCACAGGGATTACATTCCTAATCTAGTCCCAGCGGCGCCTATAAATACCCCCCATCCATCTCCATTGAGAAGTAATCAATCTTTCTCCAGTTTTCACGCTCTTTCATAATCTTCCCTGATTACTGACTTAAGCGTCGGAGGATGCGTCGCCGGGAACAACCCCGGTGTCTCGCACTTTTTGCAGGTGCACAGCGGGAGTCATCGTCAAACCCCAACGGAACAGGTATACAGGTTTGCTATTCAGTTCCCCTAAGAATCCACAAATACTATCTGTTTGCCCCCACACCAGATTTAGCGGCAATAGATTGGCGCCGTCTGTGGGAACATACGAATAGCAGCCTCCCCTCTTCCCGTTGGTCAGATCCTCTCCAGCAATGCCTCCTAGGAAAGTCAGATCCACAGGGTCCAACCGAGGACCAAACCCCGATCAGCAGCAAGAAATTCCCATCCAACCTACCCAACAGCAGGGGCAACTTCCTCCCCTAGCGGAAGACCCGCTCCAACAGGACCTTCCTCCTCCTCCTCAGAATCAACAACCTCCTAAGGGTCTTAACCCTTAGAAACAGCCACTCCATCCGGACCATATTTCCATCCACAATGCCTCTTCGGATTCTATGGCTTCCCATAATCCCCGAGCCTCCGACTTCCAACAAAAAGTCCCCAATCGGCCGAAAGATGAGGATCTTCGCCACCGTCTGGATGAGAAGCGGGCCCGAGAGGGAGCCTCCCGCCAACAACGTCCGGATGAGCGAAGCCCCCATCGCCGAGACTACAGAAGATCCCCAATCAGGAGGGAGCGGAGAGAGTCCCCCGAACATCACAGAAGAAGGCCGCATTCCCCTGCCAGTCGGTAACACCCCAGGAACAATGAGGCACCCATCCGGTCCGAAGTCCTCATCGACGGTCCCCATCTCCTCCTCCAGCTCCCAGCAACTCCCGGCATGTGCAAAGTCCTCACCACTCCAGGGGCTACCGTCGTCATAGCCCCCGCTCTCCCTCGTACGAAGACGAGTCTAGAGGCTCCCCTGATTATCGACGAAGGGATGACGCTGTATACTGCCGTCTCTATGAGATGGAGAGGCACTTGGGTCAGTTAGACCGAGAAGAAGAGCTTAGAGGAAGGACTCTTTGCCCTAGCAGACCTCCTTTTTCCCGAACCATAATGGATGCACCCGTACCAATCGGTTTCAAGCCCCCTCAATTTGAGACCTACTCCGGGGAGACTGACCCCGTCGATCACATCGAGAGCTTCAAGACCCTAATGCTCATCCATCAAGCTTCTGATGCTCTGCTCTGCAAAACCTTCCCCGCAACTCTCAAGGGCCCAGCTCGAGAATGGTACTCTCGCCTTGCCCCATCCTCAATATTCTCCTTCGAGAAATTCGAGACCCTCTTCGTCACCCATTTTGTAAGTAGCCGTAGAACTGAGAAGACCAGCATCTCGCTACTGTACCTCCACCAAAAGAAGGGTGAGAAGTTGAGAGACTATGTGAAGAGGTTCACAGCTGAAGCCAGGTCCATAGCATCCCTCGACCAGTCGGTCGCTGCAGCAGCATTTCAATCCAATGTCCTCAATTCCAACCTCCGCTCCTCCTCGCCAAAAAGCCCCTACAAAACTTCTCTGACCTCCTCCTCCGAAGTGAAAAGTACATTCGGGCCGAAGAAGCCGAGCACCGCCCCAACTTGGAGGGGTCTTCCTCCGGGTTTAAGAGAAAGGGAACAGAAGAGGAAGGAGCCAAGAAGCTCCAGAAGGATAATGCCGGCCAGCGCCGACCTCCCCCCAGGTTCGAGAAATTTACTCCCCTCACCACTAATGTCTCTACCATTCTGATGGAAGTTGAGAAGGAAGGGATCATACCTCCTACTCCGAGGATGAACACCCCTGCCAAGAAAAGGGATAAAGAGAAGTGGTGTCGTTATCACCAGGACCATGGCCACGACACCAATGATTGTCGGGCCTTGAAGAATGAGATAGAAGCCCTCATCCAGAGGGGGCAGCTGACCAGATTCGTGAGAAAGAACCGAGCCAACTTTCCTCCCCCGCCTCGGGGGGCTAATAAGCGTTCGGAACGCGACGAAACGCCCGACTTCAAGGAGGAGCGTGTCCTGCACCTCATTCATGGGGGCCCAATGGGGGGCTCCTCTAACTCCTCTCGAAAGGTATTTATAAGAGAAGTCAATTCGATCCGTGCCACCCCTCCTCCCAAAGGCCTCGGAGTGCCCGTCACATTCTTAGACGAAGATCTTGAAGGTGTCCGCACCCCTCACTGTGACGCACTCGTCATCAACCTCCACATGGCGAACTTCAAAGTGGAGAGGATCCTAGTGGACAATGGCAGTTCCGTTAACATCCTCTTCCTTGTCGCTTTTAAAGGCCTCAAGCTGTCAAGAGAAAGACTTAAGCCCGCCAGCTACACACTCCATGGGTTCACGGGAGTGCCAGTGACTATTGAAGGGGTAATCACCCTCGATGTAACCGCTAGCAAAACTCCTACTACCCGAACGGAGTCAATGGATTTTATGGTTGTGGATGTCCCTGTAGCTTACAATGTTATCCTAGGCCGACCCGGCCTAGCAGCTCTAGAAGCCGTTCCTTCGGCGTACCATCTCAAGATGAAGTTTCCCACTCGGGACGGAGTAGGAGAAGTAAGAGGCAATCAGGAAGTGGCCCGCAAGTGCTATATGACCTCTACCCTCGGTCCAGTCCTCTCCCTAGAAACTCTGGAAATCCCCCAAGATGCTGCTCGGCCAACGTCCGAGCCGGTGGACGAGTTGGAGGAAGTGCTCTTCTCTGAGCAGGATCCAAGCCGAAAGTTCTTTGTCAGCAAGACCCTCCCATCCGCCTTATGCTCAGACATAGTCCAGTGCATCCGAAGGAACCAAGACCTCTTTGCTTGGTCAGCTGCAGACATGCCCGAAATTTCCGAAGAGCTCTTAGTCCACCACCTCAGTGTTGCCCCGGGGTCCAAACCGGTTCAGCAGAAGAGACGCAAGTTTGCCCCCGAGCGCCAGTTAGCTATAAAAGAGGAGGTGGACAAGCTTTTGAAGGCCCGGTTCATACAAGAGGTGAACTATCCTGAGTGGTTGTCGAATGTAGTAATGGTGAAGAAGTCCAATAGGACTTGGAGGATCTGCATCGACTTTACCGACCTCAACAAAGCCTGCCCCAAGGATCCCTTCCCTCTTCCGAGTATTGACACTCTGATTGATACCACCTCGGGACATGAACTCCTCAGTTTCATGGACGCCTTCTCAGGCTACAACCAGATCCGGATGTTCCTCCCGGATATCCCGAAGACATCATTTGTGACCGATCAGGGCCTCTATTGCTACAGGGTTATGCCCTTCGATCTGAAGAATGCAGGCGCAACATATCAATGCCTCGTCAACAAGGTTTTCCAAGCTTAAATCGGCCGTAATATGGAGGTATACGTTGACGATATGCTTGTAAAAAGCATCCGAGGTGCCGATCATGTAACCGACCTCCAGGAAGCGTTTGATGTTCTGAGAAAGCATAACATGAGACTCAATCCGAACAAGTGTGCATTCGGTGACTCGTCAGGGAAGTTCCTCGGCTTCATGGTCAGCCAACGAGGAATTGAAGCAAACCCTGAGAAGATCAAGGTCATACTAGACATGGCCCCTCCCAAGAATGTTAAGGAAGTTCAGAGGTTAACAGGCCGCCTAGCCGCCATAGGATGCTTTCTCTCGAAGTCCGGGGAGAAATGCCTCCTCTTCTTCAAAGCCCTCAGGGGGGCTAAAGGTTTTGAATGGGGTCAACAGCAACAGGAGTCCTTCGACCAGCTCAAGGCTTACCTCGTCAATCCTCCCCTCCTCAGCAAACCAATCCCTGACGAACCCCTCTACCTCTACCTGGCAGCCTCCGAGCAGACCCTCAGTGCCATTTTAGTAAGGGAAGAAGACCGGGCTCAAAAGCCCATCTACTATGTAAGCAAGGTGCTTCGGGATGCCGAGCTCTGCTATCCGAGAATAGAAAAGATGGCTTATGCCCTGGTGATGGCCGCAAGGAAGCTCCGCCCGTATTTTCAGTCCCATTTGGTGGTCGTCCTTACCGACCAATCGCTGAAGCAGGTCCTCCACAAGCCAGAGACCTCGGGTCGCCTTATGAAGTGGTCAATCGAGCTGATCCAGCATGATATAACCTATCAGCCTCGGACCGCGATCAAGGCTCAGGCCCTGGAAGAATTCATAGTTGAAAGTACCATCCCCGAGTTTAGCCAAGCAACGAAGGGGCCACTGGTCTGGTCAGTCTATGTGGACGGATCCTCCTGTAACGAGGGAAGCGGAGCTGGGGTCATACTGGCAGGCCCAGATGACTTCATCCTCCAATACTCCCTCCGTATAAACTTCAAGGCCTCGAACAATGAAGCAGAATACGAGGCTCTCATTGCCGGCCTTGGAATGGCTCGAAATGCAGGGGCGCAACGCCTCCGGATCTTCAGTGACTCTCAGCTAGTCGTAAATCAGGTTCTCGGCGAGTACGAAGCACGTGATGGCAGGATGGTCAAATACTTAGCCAAGGTCAGGAGCCTCATGGCACTGTTTGAAGAAGCCCTCATCCAACGAATACCCCGAGAAGAAAATGCTCAGGCCGATGCCCTCTCCAAACTAGCCTCCTCCTCCCTTCAAGGTCTCAAGCAGACCGTCTTGATAGAGGTTCTTCTGAGGCCAAGTATTGAGGATGAAACCTCCGACTCTTTAGAGTCGCTGCCCGTCCTGCTTGAGGATAACTGGATGAAGCCCCTCGTCGAATTCTTAAGGGACGGAATCCTCCCCGAGGATCCCAAGGATGCTTGAAAAGTGAGAACTCGAGCCGAGCGTTACACACTGATCGGAGGCATCCTATATAAATGCTCTTTCACGCAGGTAGACGGCAGGCCGTACCTGAGATGCCTCTCCCCCGGACAAGCCGACTACGCCCTGCAAGAACTTCATGAGGGCATCGGCAGGGCACATTCGGGTTCCAGAGCTCTAGCCCGCAAAGTGTTGAATTACGGATATTTCTGGCCCACTCTTCTACGAGACGCCGAACGACACGTTCGGCAATGCAGATCCTGTCAGAAGTACTCTGACATCCGACGCCTCCCACAAGCTCCACTAACTTCCCTATCAAGCCCAATCCCCTTTGCAATGTGGGGGATGGATTTACTGGGGCCATTTCCACCCGCTCCCGGCCAGTTCAAGTTCCTAGTCGTGGCAATCGACTACTTCTCAAAATGGATAGAGGTCGAGCCCTTGGCCACGATCACCGAAAACAAGGTTGTTCAGTTCTTTTGGAAGAGCGTGATCTGCCGATTCGGTGTCCCTCGGGTCCTGATAACAGATAACGGAACCCAGTTCACTGGGGCTGCCTTCCGAGCTCTATGCGAAGACCTTGCCATCCAACACCGGTTCTCCTCCGTTTCTCATCCCCAGTCGAACGGTCAGGCCGAAAATGCTAACCGACAGCTCCTCTCCGGCATTAAGAAGAGATTGGATAAGTGTTCCAAAGGCTTGTGGGTCGATCAGCTTCCCAACGTGCTATGGAACTACCGCACCACAAAGCGGACCCCCACAGGAGAGAGCCCATTTAATCTAACCTATGGGTCTGAGGCCGTCATCCCCCTAGAAGTCGGAATACCCTCTCATCGTCTAACAGCTTATGAAGAAGAGCAAAATGCCAGAGAGCTCCGAGCAGAGCTAGACCTGATAGATGAGATCCGAGAAAGAGCCGCCATCCGTCAACAAAGCTACCGAAGGAGGATCGAGTTGGCATACAACAAAAGAGTCCGCCCTACGGACCTCAAAGAATGGGACCTGGTCCTCAGAAAGTTAGTCATCTCGTTTCCAGGTCAGAAGAGCAAATTGGCCCCAAATTGGGAAGGACCTTATAAGATCGCGAAAATGGTTCGGCCCGGCACATACAGACTTGAAGATCTCGAAGGCAGGGAAATCCCCAGGACTTGGAATGCCGACCATCTCTTAAAATACCAAGAGAGGGCACCAACGCCTCTCTAAGTATTTTGAGATGTCGAACTGTTCCACTCCTATTACTTGTAATGTTTTTCTTTTATTTCTCTTTTGTAATAACGGCTCGCAACTTTAGAAGCAGCTGACCATTAGTCATCAATAAAGAAAGCTTTTTCATATTCTACTTGTGAAATTGTTTGCATCTCCCTGCCTCTACTTTTCACTCTACCGATGGTTCGGAGTCCAACACTTGGCTCGACTGTTCTTCTCAAGCTCGCTCGTAAGCAAGCTAGAAGCAGATCGCCATTCGGAACTGCTTCCACAACCGTTGAACAACTCTATCGATGGTTCAGAGTCCAACACTTGGCTCGACTCTTCTTCGCAAGCTCGTTCGTAAGCGAGCTCGAAGCAGATCGCCATTCGGAACTGCTCCCACAACCGTTGAACAACTCTACCGATGGTTCGGAGTCCAACACTTGGCTCGACTCTGCTTCGCAAGCTCGCTCGTAAGCGAGCTAGAAGCAGATCGCCATTCGGAACTGCTCCCACAACCGTTGAACAACTCTACCGATGGTTCAGAGTCCAACACTTGGCTCGACTCTGCTTCGCAAGCTCGCTCGTAAGCGAGCTAGAAGCAGATCGCCATTCGGAACTGCTCCCACAACCGTTGAACAACTCTACCGATGGTTCGGAGTCCAACACTTGGCTCGACTCTTCTTCGCAAGCTCGTTCGTAAGCGAGCTCGAAGCAGATCGCCATTCGGAACTGCTCCCACAACCATTGAACAGCTCTACCGATGGTTCGGAGTCCAACACTTGGCTCGACTCTTCTTCGCAAGCTCGCTCGTAAGCAAGCTAGAAGCAGATCGCCATTCGGAACTGCTCCCACAACCGTTGAACAATTCTACCGATGGTTCGGAGTCCAACACTTGGCTCGACTCTTCTTCGCAAGCTCGCTCGTAAGCGAGCTAGGAGCAGATCGCCATTCAGAACTGCTCCTACAACCGTCGAGCAACTCTAGCGGTAGTTCGGAGTCTAGCGTTCGGCTCGACTGCGCTCAATCAATACCCCGAGCCGAGCGGACGAGGAACCGACCCTCGTATATGGGGAAAAATTCTGCCGAACCAATTTCACCGTTAGATCATCTCAAAATGCGTGCTAGAACGTGATGAACGGATCAGATCGTGCCACGTTTTCACAAAACGACAAGATAGTGGTTTTTGGGAATTCGTGCCTCCCACCTCGTGATGCGTTCCACGATCATGATCGACCGTCTAGATTGAGCCACGTGGATCGCGTCTGAAATCTGAGCTATCACACCTCGGTATACTCCGAGCCGAAAAACTAAAGTTCCGTGGCTAAAACCTTCGAAAAAGACAACTATGGGTCCTTATGGTTCGGCGTCGAGAATAAGGCGACCACGGCACAGCGATGAATAAAACAACTTCGATTTTATTAAAACACTGGGTAAATTTACAAGGCAGACAGTTACAGCGGGAAAGCAACTAAATAAATTTACAAGGCATGTTATTACAACAACAGAGACGATGCAAGAAGTAAAAGGCTCGACGCAACTCGTTCAGTGCCTCCTCGGGACAGGGACGTTCCGATTAAGAGACAATCGGGGTTTCCGTCTTTTTATCTCCGAGCTTGTCGACCGTGACCCTCTGCAGCTGTTCGACCTTCTTCTCGAGCTCATCTCGCTCGGCCAGCACCGAGGCTAGCTCTGCCTCTTTTGCCGATAGCTCCTCCTCGACTATCCGGAGATGGTGCACCTCGGCCAGAAGCTCGCTGTTCTTCTTCTCCACGTTGAACATCAACCTCCTCGTGAGCTCGATTTCACCCACGAGGCGAGCCTCGCGAGATTGCTTAAACAGCTCGGCGCGATGCCGAGCTGCTACGGTATTTGGGGCATGTTCGAGGATCTGAAATACAAGGACGTCACGACAAGGAAACTATAGACCGACCCAAACACTTGCACAAATTTGAAATAAAATTTTCATTCATGAAAAGAAGAAGCGGTGGCCAGTCCGCAAAAAAGGCGTTACATTTTTGAAAGGAAAACAAAAAAAAAAAAGACGACAAGAAGATCAGGGGTCCACCTGCGTCATCGGCTCGACCACAGGCGCTTCGCCGGACGGCCCCTCATTTCTCGCCCCAGCTTGGGGGTTTTTCACCACTACATCGGTGACCACCTCCTCGTCTCCGTCGCCCTCTCCCTCGTCACCTTCCTCCTCTTCGCCTTCCCCCTCCTCGCCGTCTGATGCGGACCCGGGCCACAGCCTGTAGCCGACCTGCTCGAAGCCGGGGACGCGGTCCTGAACGTGGTCGAGCGCCCTCTGGTAGGACTTCTCCATGTTCGAGGCCATGTGCTTCTTCGCCTCGGCCTCGACCTCGGCCTTGATCTTCATTGCCAAGGTCTCCTTCTCCGCCTTCACCTCGGCCAGAACCTTGGCTGTGTCGCCAGCTCCTCGGCAGCCTTGGCGGCTTTGGCAGACTCATCAGTGAGCCGCCCCTTTACTCGCTCCAGGTCGGCCACAAGATCGGCAACCTGGACCTCCAAGCCCTCGGCTCGCCTCTGCTCTGCTTCGAGCTGCCGAACCGCCTTCACCTTGTCCGCCCTGTCTTTATCGCTGGCGGCCTTCAACTCCTTCTCCTGTTCGGCGAACGCTTCAAGGGGATGGTTGAAGTGATAGGTGGCCTGCCAAAACAAAACAATGGTGAGCACAAGATAAGGGCCGAATGACAGACTTAAAGAAATTCTCAAGAGAAACTTACCAATACGAGCGACCGGGCAACCTCATAGGTATCGTCGCCGACCGTCCCTGCCTTCAGCGCAGCTCGATCTTTCGGGGTCTCCAGGTGTTTGACGACCTGCATCGACATCTGCGAGTTCCCGAGGAACCCATCATGATTTTTGACCCGCCAGTTCGGAACGAACAGCTGCTTGTGCTGCTCGGTCAAGATTACCTCGGCCTGAGCAATCAGTGGCGGAGCCTCAAGCGACAACACCGCAGAGACGTAGAAGGTCTTACCGACCGGGGTAGAAGCGACAGGAGCCGAGGGCTCTTCGACAACAATCACCATTGACGAGGGCACCTCAGCGACCGGGGGAGGCGGAGTGGTGGTCGAAGCAACCTTTGTGGGCTGGCCTGACGAAGCGGTCGTGTTCGGCCTCTTCCTCTTCCTTCCATCGGCCACCTTACCCCTCTCGTTCATCATGGCCGTAAAGTCCATCTTCGGCGCTTCTGTACCAAACAACAAACAAATTGAGAACCAGTAAAGACTTAGAAGAAAAAAAATGCGAGATGCCAGGAGCGTACTCGGGTCGATCGGACTAAGGCCTGACCTGTATAGCACCTCCTCGGTCATCTCCCTCCAACTCAACATCGGGAGGGCCATGATCTTCCTCGCCACTTCCTCCTCGGCCGCAGTCAGTTCTGGGTCGGCCCTCGCAAACTTTGGCACCTCTACTTTCCATCGGCTCGGAACTTGCAGCATCGATGGCTCCCTCAATATGAAGAACTTTTCCTTCCAGCCTTTGATCGAGTCCGAGTTTTCTATAATTCGAACACCTTTCCTCGGCGCCAGGTAGTATCGATGCTCGGTCTTGTGCATCCGGTTTATCCGATACATACTTCGGAAGACCGTCAGGTCCGGCTCGACCTCGGTTTTGCGGTACTGGAGCAGGAAGGCGTTCACATGATGCCATGTGTTCGGCATGAATTGGGTCGGCACAAGGCAGTACCACCCGAGGACCAGACGAATGAAGGGGTGCAGGGGAAAGCGCAGTTCGGCGTTCAGAGAGTCGTAGTCGAACATGCACATATCCGACGACGATAGCTTGGAGTTCGCTCCCATCCCAGGGCCGGGGAGAATTAGCTTGTACTCCGGAGGGATGGCGAACCCTTTTCTGATCCGGAGCAGGTCCCTCTCGGATAGCACCGATCCAATCTCGTCCGCCTTGGTAGTCAGAACCGGGTTATTCTCTTCGTAAACTTCCGACTGACCGAGGATCGCCTTCTTCATGAGGTCGCCCTCGTACTGCCTAACCCCAGCGTGCCCAGACAGTACACAAGGGTATTGGCCCGTCTCAGGGGCTTGTCTCGGATTCTCCACAATCACCTCGACCACAGGAGATTGGGCCACTACCCTCCTCCCTTCTTCTCCTTCCTCACCTCGGCCGCAAACGGCTCGGCTACTTGCTTCCCCTTCCTTCGGATCTCCATCTACCTCCTCTCCTCGGCACCACTATCGCCCGAAGACGAGGCCTCACTCCCCGAGTTCACCCTTGACATCTCTATAAAAAAGCTAAGGCAAGCAGACTGACCTTGAAGTGACGTGCCCTTGAAGTGACGTTCACGGTCGGAATAAGCTCACCGGAAATCGCCTGGCCCACGCGACAGCTAACGCAACTGCCTTGGAGCAAAAATCGCCGCTAGCAGAGAGCACAGAGAGTAAAAGTGAAAGCTTGGAGTGAAAAGTGAGAAATGAGCTTGGGGGTGGAGGGGTAAGAACTTATAACCCCATTGCGACGTTTGGGCCTCCTTGGGAACTTAAAAGCCTGCTAAGAAGCCAAAGCGCCAAAGCGGAAAGTTGCAACGTTTCAGTTTCACAACGAAAACTCCACAAAGCGCTCAAGTCCACGACTCGGCCACCGGTTCGCCTAGCCAACCTACCGAACAGTCTGGTTAAGCAACCGAGCTACTGAGTCCGCTTTAACACCAAGCTTCCGAGCCGAGGGGACGAGGAACCGACCCTCATATATGGAGAAATATTCTTCCGAGGCAGAATCACCGTCAGATCTCTCCAAAATTCGTGTCAAGACACGATGGACGGTTCAGATTGCGCCACGCTCACAAAACGACAAAATAATGTTTTCTCGTGATCTGAACCCAACCCTCATGATTCACGCAACGATGGACGCTCCAGATCTGACCACGTGTACCTTCCGAGCTGCATGCTGCCGGTACGCCTAGCCGAGCTACTGAACAGCCCGGCTAAGCAGCCGAGCTGCCGAGCCGAAGGGCGACGACGCTTCAAATCCAGGACGCTTCAAAACGTCCAACTCCATGCCTCGGCTATCGGCACCGAGCTTCCGAGCCGAGGGGACGAGGAACCGACCCTCATATATGGAGAAAAATTCTTCCGAGGCGGAATCACCATCAGATCTCTCCAAAATTCGTGTCAAGACACGATGGACGGTTCAGATTGCGCCACGCTCACAAAATGACAAAATCACGTTTTCTCGTGATTTGAACCCAACCCTCGTGATTCACGCAACGATGGACGCTCCAGATCTGACCACGTGTATCTTTCGAGCTGTGTGCCACCGGTTCGCCTAGCCGAGCTACTGAACAGTCTGGCTAAGCAGCCGAGCTGCCGAGCCGAAGGGAGAGAACGGGCTGACGACGCTTCAAATCCAGGACGCTTCAAAATGTCCAACTCCATGCCTCGGCTATCGGCACCGAGCTTCCGAGCCGAGGGGACGAGGAACCGACCCTCATATATGGAGAAAAATTCTTCCAAGGCGGAATCACCGTCAGATCTCTCCAAAATTCGTGTCAGGACACGATGGACGGTTCAGATTGCGCCACGCTCACAAAACGACAAAATAATATTTTCTCGTGATCTGAACCCAACCCTCGTGATTCACGCAACGATGGACGCTCCAGATCTGACCACGTGTATCTTCCGAGCTGCGTGCCACCGGTTCGCCTAGCCGAGCTACTGAACAGTCTGGCTAAGCAGCCGAGCTGCCGAGCCGAAGGGAGAGAACGGGCTGACGACGCTTCAAATCCAGGACACTTCAAAACGTCCAACTCCATGCCTCGGCTATCGGCACCGAGCTTCCGAGCCGAGGGGACGAGGAACCGACCCTCATATATGGAGAAAAATTCTTCTGAGGCAGAATCACCATCAGATCTCTCCAAAATTTGTGTCAAGACACGATGGACGGTTCAGATTGCGCCACGCTCACAAAATGACAAAATAACGTTTTCTCGTGATCTGAACCCAACCCTCGTGATTCACGCAATGATGGACGCTCCAGATCTGACCACGTGTATCTTCCGAGCTGCGTGCCACCGGTTCGCCTAGCCGAGCTACTGAACAGTCTGGCTAAGCAGCCGAGCTACCGAGCTGAAGGGAGAGAACGGGCTGATGACGCTTCAAATCCAGGACGCTTCAAAATTTCTAACTCCAGGCCTCGGCCATCAGCGTCGATCTGCCGAGCTGAGGGGACGAGGAACCGACCCTTGTATATGGAGAAAAAATTCGCCGACCCTCCTCAGCCGTTGGATCTTGTCAAAAAAACGCGCTCGTCATGATGGACGGCTCAAATCTGGCCACGTTCACTAAATGACAAGATAGCATTTTTTGGGGATTCGCGCTGAGATGGACATTCAGGATCACGCCACGTGGTTCGGCTGATTCCGTGCTACGTGCCGATCTGCCGAGCCGAGGGGATGAGGAACCGACCCTCGTATATGGAGAAAAAATCTGCCGACCCTCCTCAGCCGTTGGATCTTGTCAAAAAATGCGCTCGTCATGATGGACGGCTCAGATCTTGCCACGTTCACTAAACGACAAGATAGCATTTTTTGGGGATACGCGCTGAGATGGACATCCAGGATCACGCCACGTAGTTCGGCTGATTCCGAGCCATGTGCCGACCCGCCGAGCCGAAGGGACGAGGAACCGACCCTCGTACACGAAGAAACTATCTGCCAAGGAGCGTGGATCGTCTGATCGCCCAGAAAATCGCGCTCGGCGCTGATCAAGGGCCCAGATTGCGCCACGCCATAAATTGGTATTAAAAATTAGTTTTTATTGTTTTATTTACTTAAAAATTGTGAAAAATTACTAAAAATTCGGGAAACTTAACTAAAAATTCTAGAAAATAATTACAAATTCAGGGGAACGTTTTTGAGCCCCTGAACGAGCAATTATTACCTAGAATGTGTTGTTAAGACCACCGAACAATTAGTTAACACATCGCAAAATTAAATAAATAATCCGAAAAAAATAGATAGAAATCACCAAATGACCAAAGAAGCTCAAGAACAACTTAGAGCTCCACCAACTTGAAAAATCACCGCACTACCTCCTTCAAAGATTCAAAACCTTCCATTTGGACCCCGATACAACTCCACTAGCCATTAAAACAGTAAAACTACTCCTCAAAGGCTGATTAAACTCAGTCTTCGGGAGTGGGGGGCTCGTGATATGGCTAAAAATGGGGTTAAATCGGAACCATCCAAATCGGGCACGAATCTTGAAGCCCGGGGGTAAAACGGTAATTTCACCTACCAATGGGTCTGAAGCGGGTACTGGTTCTCCTCCTCGAAGACCCACTAACCCGCAAACGAATCCACCTCTACTGGGTGCGGGTTCCAACCCGCGGAAAAACCGGTCCAGAAAGGAGAGAATTAGGGTTTCTGGTTAATCCTGATCAACGGCCCTCATTCATATCTATCCTTTCACTGGGGATTAGGGATTACATTCCTTATCTAACCACAGGGATTACATTCCTAATCTGGTCCCAGCGGCGCCTATAAATACCCCACATCCATCTCCTTGAGAGGTAATCAATCTTTCTCCTGTTTTCACGCTCTTCCATAATCTTCCCTGATTACTGACTTGAGCATCGGAGGGTGCGTCACCGGGAACAACCCCGGTGTCTCGCACTTTTTGCAGGTGCACGGCGGGAGTCATCGTCAAACCCCAACGGAACAGGTATACAGGTTTGCTATTCAGTTCCCCAAAGAATCCACAAATACTATCTGTTTGCCCCCACACCAGATTTAGCGGCAATAATTATCACTACATATTATTGTGTTCTTGTGAGATCTTGCATATATATTGTGGTGGCTTGTTCTTGGTTCATCTAGTTCTTGGGAAGTTTCTATTGCATGTGGTGTGTGAGTTCCATTATTAGCACTATGAGTTCTTGGTAGATTCTGCAACAAGTGGTATCAGAGCACTAGGTTGGGGATGGCCGATAGCCAATCGATGATCAAGAGGTTCGATGAGAGTGACTTCGCGATGTGGAAGATTTAGATGATAGCATATCTTCGTTAGAAAGATCTAGATGGTCCGTTGTTTGATGAGAATCTGGAAGGGGGAGATAAGGATGCGAAGGTCTTAGCATAGTGGAATCGTTTGGATCAGAAGGCGCTAGGACAGATTCAGTTAGGACTGAGTAGAAAAGCGTTATTTCATATATCGAAGGCAAAGACCACAAAGGAGGCTATGGAGAATCTCACGGATATGTATGAGAAACTATCAGCATCTAATCAAATTCTTCATCTGAAGAAATTGGTTAATATTAAGTTGAGGAAAAGGGGTTCACTAGCAAAACATGTGAACAATTGTATGGTTTACAACCAGATGGAAGATGTAGGTTTGAAGTTTTCAGAGAGGGGACAACCATTGTTACTTCTATCTACTATGGCTGATAGTTATGGTACGGTGGAATAGACTATTACAGGCACTATGACAGATTCGACCACTCTCCGGGATGTGGTGAGTAGAATTCTGAACGAGGAGGTAAGAAGGGTGAGAAACGGGGATTTTCCATCATCTTCTAGAGATTTCACATTGACAATTGAGGAGATGTGGGAGATCTAAGAGAAGTCGAAGAAGAAAGGATCAGAGTAGTTCATCTGAGAGTGGGTCTGAAAAGAGTGATGGGGGGCATCGACCTGAGTGTTGGTATTGTTACAAAAAGGGCCACAAGATGCACAGTTGTAAGGCTTATATGAAGAGGAAGAAAGAGAAACCGAAGAGTGATAACCCAAAGGAAGCTTAAGTGGGGCTTGTTGAAGAGTTATGCTTATCAGCTCGGGAGGAATTGGGCACTCAAGATTGGGGTATTGATTCGGGAGCTTCTTTTCATTACACTCCAAAGAGAGAGTTGTTTGATGACTACAAGAAGAGCTCTTTTGGAGATGTGATCATGGGGAATGGTCACATGTGTCCTGTACGTGGGGGTGGTACTGTTCGCGTGAAAGCCAATGATGATCAGAGTGTTGTCTTGCGGGGGACAAGGCATGTTCCAGACTTGAAGGAAAATATTATCTCGATTGGGAGGCTAGACAAAATGGGTATGTCTACAACAGTTGGTAGTGGGGAGTGGCGTATAGCTGCAGGTTCAAGGGAGATTGCAAAAGGGAACGCGGTATTTGCTTAGGGACGTAAAAGGTGTTTCTCCTGTAGTTGACTCTCAGCCAGAATCGAGCAGTAGGTTGTGTGGGGTGCAACCGAGTTCTTTCAGTTGTGGATGAGAGGTTATTAATTTAGTGGGAGCTGCTGGCCATGGAAGTGATCCTAGAGAGCAAGACGTTGATGTGGTGAGCGTACTTTGCGATATGTTTACAATGATGTTTTAGGTTACAGAATTGAAATAGATAACTTGAAGGTTTTTAAAAATCTCACATAACTGAAATCGTTATTGGATTAACGGTCTAGGTTAACTGAAACAATTGTTTCCAATAACAGCTTCAGTTATGTACAATTTTTGAAGAAGAAACTTGAAGTTTCTTCAAAAATTATACATAACTAAAATCATTATTATAAACAATGATGTAAGTTAACGTAGACCGTTGTTTCCAATGACGGATTCAGTTATGTACAATTTTTTAAGTCACTTCAAGTCTCTGTTTGAATTTGTAGTTTCTTAAAAAATTTGAACACTACTGAAGCCGTTATTGGAAATAACTGCTTCATCAGTGTTCAAAATTTCAAGAAACTTGATGTCATCTATTTGAATTCAAACAGACAACTTGAAGTTTCTCCCAAAAATTGAACACCATTGAAGTCATTGTTTACTATATTATAATTTTTTTAAAAAATAATAATAAATAAATAAAATAAAAATTTGAAGTTATCTGTTTGGATTTTATTGGAAAATTTTGAAGAAAATTCAAGTTCAATTTTTGTTCAATTTTTCAGAATTGAACTAAGTTTAGTTGATGTGATTTGGGGGAAATGGCTAGTGTTAGGGTTAGGGGTAGTGTTTTTGGTAGGGTTAGGGTTAGGGTTGTTGTAATCAAAGAGAAGTGAACTCTCTTTCATAAGGTAGACCGTTATTAGAAACAACAGTCTACATATAACTTGGGCCGTTATTGGAAACAACGGCTTCAGTAGTGTTGTAAATGTCAAGAAACTTCAAGTTCTCTATTAGAATTGTAATAGAGAACTTGAAGTTTCTTGAAATTCTAAACACTACTGAAACCATTATTGGAAACATCGGCTTCAGTAGTGTTCAAATTTGTAAGAAACTTCATGATCTCTGTTAGAATTCTAACAGAGAACTTGAAGTTTCTTGAATTTACAACATTACGGAAACCGTTATTGGAAACAACGGCTTCAGTAGTGTTAAAATGTGTAAGAAACTTCAAGTTCTATGGTAGAATTCAAACATAGACTTGAAGTTTCTTCCAAAATTGTACATAACTGAAGAAATTATTGGAAACAACGGTTTCAGTTAACCTAGAGCGTTATTTCTAATGACAGCCTAAGTCGTGTGAGATTTTTAAAAAATCATCAAGTTATCTATTTCAATTCTTTAACCTAAAACGTTATTTTAAACAACGTCCTAGGTTAACCTAGACCGTTGTTTACAATAACAATTTTAGTTATAGATTTTTTGAAAAATAATTAAAGTGCAACAAGTCCAGCAGCAACAACTCCAGCAACAACAACAACAAGAAGTCCAGCAACAACAAAAAATTTGCAAAAACTGCAACAAGTAACAATAACAACAACTACAACAACTGAAGAAAAAACTACAACAACATCATCTACAAATGTTCAATTACAAGTCCTAACAGAGATAACAAATCCAAATACAACAATAACAATAACAACAACAACAAAACCAACAATCACAAGAAGTCCAACATTAACGGCAGCATCAGCAGCAACATCGAATAATCAAACAATAGCAACAAAAATATACACGTTGCTGTTAATTTTGGTGCGGGAGCAAACAGATTATATGTGAATTCAATACAAGCAAACCTACTGACTTCTTGCCGGTGTTAACCATTTTTTGACACTGTCGCTGATCTGCAAAAAAGTTCAAAAAACCGGGATTGTTCCCGACGACGAACCCTCCGACGCTCAAGTCAGTAATCAAGAAGATTATGAAAGAGCTTTTGAAGAGAAAATACTAATTACCTTTTTTATGGTGGGGTAGAGGGGTATTTATAGTCGCATTTGGAAACAATTTCGAGATAATCATTTATCTCTACTTCCCGGTGTTTTTGAAAAAGAAACAGCGTTCAATGATAAGAGATTTGATTTAAACTGAATCTTAGAGATAATCATGAATTTGAATTACTCTTTAAATGTCCCGAGTTTGTTCGTAATGGGTTGTCACCCTGACCCAGTAAGACAGACCCGTTTTTGGGTTATTGGGCTTGGAGAAGACCCAGTTCCCATTTTTGGACCCGTTTGCAGTGGAAATTACCGTTTTACCCCTGAGGGCTTTGAGATTCGTGCCCGATTTGAACGGTCCCGATTTAGTTCTATTATTAGCCATATCAATTCCGAACTCCCCAATCAAATAACAACAATCGCAATCAACTCTCCGATCAAATCCCAATCAAATAACAAGAACTTAGAAAATCTACCAACCAATTGTAGTAAAAAAAATGTTTAAAAATGTTCAAAAACAATAGCTACTACCTCTTGCGAGGGGCTGGTTTGCGTCCCATCGGAGTTTAGTGGTTGGGCTTGTTCCTCTTCCTAGCGGGTTGTTTGCATCTACGACCGGGGATATTGCGTCAACGACTCCTCAGGATCATGTTCTTCTTCATGCACCTCATCTTCATCACACTCTTCTTCTTCTTGTGGCTCTTATTATCGTTCCGATATGCAAAGTCCCCTCATCACGCTCTTACGTCTTGTCCAACGTACCGTCAAATTTAAAAAAGCTTCAAGTTTCGCCCCATCACCTCAACCTACCTCTTCAAGACTACTTCTGCATGGTTTCAGGATCTCTCATATAACCGCCTTGAAGTCCTCGGGAATGGTACTCGATAACGTACGAGCGCATATCTGCGCAATATCCCATGTGTTATCAATCTACAACCATTAAATGATAAAGTTTTATAAAGTGATATTTAATGATCAAGTACAAAACTAAAAAGTAACAGAAAATTATAAAATAATCCCAAAAATATTAATTGATCGGTTGGAAAACTTTCAAATCATATATACATCTCTAGATCGAAATGTTCAAACGTACACATCAAAATTCAAGTTTTCTTCATCTTCTTTTATGCTACATATATTGATTTAGTTGTGAATAAGCCTAACTAAATATATATATGGAATACATTTATGACATGTTTAAGATAAATATAAGAGATAGAATTGATTTGAGATAAGAGGAATTAAATAAATTTTAAAAAGAAATGCATGATAGGAAATGAAATTTGTTAACTTGTAAAAAATATTTGTATTCACTAAACATGACTCGATACGACGATGCCTTTGGCTAATACATCGGTTGAGAAGACGAATGCCCCGGTGGTGGTACCTTTTTTCTTTTCTTTTTTCCACAATCGATATCTGAATCCCCACTGGTAGATCGGTTCGCAGGATACATACAATCGTGTAATGAGCTTGTACCACGACAAGTAAGCTTCTTGCATCGAGCCATCTAATCTTTCAACATCTTCCAGTACCATGTAGAATCTCCGCTAATTCCAAGCTACCACATGTACTCGATGGAAATTCGCTCAATGACGATTGGGCATATGACTAGTCCCTTTAACCTCGTGTAACTTACAGTCATATGATCGGGGAACGGGAATCTTTTGTTGCAATCCGAACTGCTGAAGAACTCTATCCAGATAGCAGAACTCCACAACCCGAGAAGTTGACGAGTAGGGCTATCTCAACCAAAGTTGACTAGCAGCCGTACGCGCTGGTGGTAGTCATTCCAATCGCTCGGGGGTGTTCGGCTCCCAATTGACACAATCATCTCACAACTGGTCGAACTCGTCTCTATATTACGTCAAAGCATTATGTGGGTTATCTGTCCACATGTGTCGACCTACCCAATACATTCCTAAAGGAGGCAACATCTCGTTCGGTGCAGGGGCCAACCAAGCCGGTGACTACTTGGTAATCCAGGGATGACCGATGTGTGTACACTCCCAACTCCAAATCTATAATACCACCATCGGCCCCGTCATCTATACTAAACCCAATGCACATGCACACAACGACTTGTAAAAAGAAGTTAAAATCTCACTTCCCCAACTAGACCGGCCGACGTTTCAAAAGTTAGCCAGTAACCGTAAACTCGACCGATGTTTCAAAAGTTGGCCAATAACCGTAAACACATCAATGGTACGGTATCACCAGAGGAGTTTGGCAAAATCACAACTCCAAGCCAATAAGTAATATAGGCTTGTATGTAGTACTTGAATTCATGGTCAGTAGAGATTTCGTTCAAGTAGCATTCGAACCTCATCTTCAGCCATGAAAGTAAGATTGATTGGCCAAAAAAAACTCTGCCTTTAGATAATTCTTCTTTGCCCCTTTCTGCTTCTAAATTGATACCGAGGTACTCACGTACAGCCTCTACTCGGTCGAAATCCATACTTCCTGTCACTGTCACCCCATCTATTGGAAGCTCAGAAATCATAGTGATATCTTGGGATGTGATCGTCATCTCTCCTACGGGGAGATGGAATATGTGTGTCTCCAGCCTCCATCGCTCGACAGAAGCTGTAAGTAATGCCTAATCAAGCTTCACATTCCCCATCAATCTGATTTCGAAGAAACCGGCTTAGACCAAGTACTCGTGGGTATGGGCATGCATATGCAAAGTCGCATAGCGCATCTGGAAATTACATTTCTTTGCTGACCCATCCCAAACAAGTCACGATACCTATATGGGGCTTCTTCGGTTGCAAATGGGTCTGTGTGCACAGACCCATGCAAACTTTGATCTGGGCCGTTAGATCTTTGATCCAATGGCCCATATATTTTTAACCCGTCGTTGGCAACAGCGGGTTAAAGCAAAATTTTATAAAAAAATATTGCCTTAATCCGTCGTTGCCAAGGACAGGTTAAGGCATATATATAATCTCAGAACTATATACAGTTCTTCTTCCTCGTCTACTTCTCCTCACTCTCTATTTCGTTTTTGGATGACCCAAACCAAGTTTTATCTCCGAAATCATGAATTTCTCACTCCGGCAACTCCTCTCTCACTTCCCTTCTTTATCACTCAGGCGAATCTCTTCCTCTTTCCTCCGTCCGTTGGTCCCCAAATTGAAACCTTTCCTCCTCCGTTCGCTCCTCCACCTCAGTCTGCTCCTCCTCCTCTTCGATTCCCATATAATCTCTCTCTCCCAATCTCTACTCCAAACTTCCAAACCCAACTCTGTCATCCCAAAAACGAAACCCTAGTTCGGCCACGAGACCTACATTGGCGAAATTCAGATTTATTTTGAAAGGTAATGATTAAATCTTTGCCTTAGTAATTGTAATTGTGTTGATTTTTAAATTGTTTTTGTCTCTTTTCAATATTTTACCATATATGAAATTTGCCTAAAAAATTTGGAGATGTAGAAATTTCTAAGTAGTATTTTGATGAATATATACGGTGCATTAGTTGATCGGTCAACGATATTGTAGATTGAGTTGTACGTATTTATGATCGTGTCGTACATATTAAATTACTTAGAACATTTACGGTGCGGTTAGACTAGAAACCGTGCAAACAACCTCTAAAAAATACGAAACTTTTCGAGTAGGTTGGTCTCACGTAGCACAAGCAACCACAACTTGTAGAAGTTAGTTTCGACTCACGGTTCGAGAGATACGACCGTGTATTGCTTTCGGTTGAAAAAAACCTAAATAAACCAATACACGGCCATATCTTTCGAACCATGAGTCAAAACTCACTTCTACAAGTTGGGATGGCTTGTGCTAGGTGAATTCAAGCAAGCTGCAAAGTTTTATAAATTTTGGATGTCGTTTGTGTGGTTTTCTCACGTTCCTCGCATTAGAAGTAAATGACTTGGAAAGAGTTTAGTGCGGTTAGACTAGAAAATCCTTCAAACTACCTCCAAAAAATATGAAACTTTGCGAGTAGGATGGTCTCACGTAGCACAAGCAACCCCAACTTGTAGAGTAGTGTTTCGACTCACGGTTAGGATTCGGGTTTTGGATTTTTTATTTTTATTTTTTATCTTTTGAGGAAACAGAAATGGGTAGGAGTTGCAGCTCCAATACCACCCCAACCACCTCCCAAAGCTCCACCGCGCCCCACAACTCCAATACCACCACCATAGCTGTAACACCCCGAATTCCAAAATACAACTGAATTCAAGTTCCACAGGATCTTTACACTTCTTTCGTACAATTTTATAAGGAAATAAAAACTTTTCTTTCATCGAAGTTACATTTACACTTGTACATTATCACAGCGGAAGCAATATTACAATAAATTACTTGAAACAATATTGAACTCAATCCTGCGCAGCATGTATGCTTCAATTGTCAAGCATCTTTACCCTGCATATAAAACTGTGGGCACATCAGTTCATTCAACTGACAAAATATTATACACGGCCATCCTCTCTATACCGGAAACAGTATAACGATTCTCATTTCTTAACAAACACAAACTTGTCACAAACAAAGCTAAAGGGACTATCCTATTCTTGTCGTGTTGTGAATGTGCACTTAGTCCTTAATGCAATTATTTATACTAGTATCATGCACGTGCGATGCACGTGGAGAGGAATGAAAAGGACCCAAAAAAAAACTATAATGCATGTGCAATGCACGCGGTGAGGAACGAAAAGGGAAAAAAAATACCGACACGTGCGATGCACGTGGAGGGGAATGAAAAGGACAAAAAAACCATAATGCACGTGCGATGCACGTGGAGGGAAATGGAAAGGGAAAAAAAAGGAAAAAAGGAAAAAGCCAACACGTGCGCTGCACGTGTTGACAAAATGACAAAATGACAAAAAAAATTGGTGACAAATGACACTAACCCCTTCTCCCATTATAATAGTAGAGATTAGATGACACTAATGCGCACTTGTTCGGATTCTATGCATCCCATACTACATAGGTCCGAGGGCAGGCCCTTAATCGTTCTTCATCTTATAGGGTTCAATCCCTCGCCATGACTTAATCTACTACTGTAACTACGGTAAGTATCCTAGATGTTTTCTGACCTACGAACTCATATCTAGGCGCCCTGGAGGGAATCCCAACGCACTGACACATGACTCATTATGCAGGCATCCTGTGGTAATTCAGCTCCTACCATAGACATGACACCACCCACAGTCGTCAAACACCCCACAAGCGTCGCCACCGGGACTGTACTCTGGAGCAGTATCCACGCCCTATCATGACGCATCATGGGACATCTTGTGAATACTCTCACACCGCCAATCCAATGGCCCTCATACTCAATGTTTTTCTCTTACTTTCATCACATCTTCACTATGTATCTAATCCTTAGTTTAATCGAATCATGAATAAAAATCAATCTCTTAGAATGTAGCACTCCCATTATACTGATCTTTATTCATTCAGTTTCATATGACCCAACCTTGATCTTCTCAATTCAAAATATCATTTCACAATTCTTTCATTGCCGGTATAAGGCTTGGCTATACCCTAATTCTCAATTTCAACTCATAATTACAATGTCATGCTCATAAGATCTTTTCATGATTAATCACCATTCATGTTTCAAAAGCATAGTATTCATGTATTCACATCTTTCATAATTCATCACAATCAATAATTCAATGCATAGATACTTGAAAAACTGAAATTCTTCAAACATGTCACATTCACTAGTTTATAAACTCACATAATTCTATTTCAATCCATTCTAATTCCACAGTTCACATTTTCAATAGGTTTCACAATTCATACCTTTCAAATTTCTCATTACCGAAACTTTATCTTAAATTTCTTAAACAATCCCTTCAATTTCCTTTATATATAAAGTTAATAATCAAAATAAGTTCCTCTTTGTAAAAACCGTGTCAAATCTCATTTATACTAAGACATAGGTCATAGAAATTATCTCACAAAGAGAATACAGATTTACTTAAAACTTTGGAGAAGTCGACTGTCATAGATCACCAGTCGGTTGTTCTGCGATGTTTTTAAACTCAAAAATAAAAATGTCCAGGGCAGTCGACTGTTAACCATGACCAGTCGGCTGTTCTGCGAGTTTCTAAAGCTCGAGAATAAAATACTCAGAGGAGTCGACTGTTTTATATGGACAGTCCGATGTTCCGCTATGATTTTTAAATAAAACAAATAAACGATCAGGCCAGTCGACTGTTAAATGTGATCAGTCGGCTGCTCTGCGATGTTTTTCAAGTCTAAAAATAAAATTTTTTCTCTTTTTGAAACATAACTTTCCAGGTCACAATCTACTTAAAATTTTACAGTAAACCCGTATTTCACAATGATCATTTGCTTTATAAGAACTTCTGTTTTATTAATTACACATGATGCATTCGATCATTTGTTTGCAAAAATACATTCCTTTTCATTTTTTTTCTTCTAATGGCATAAATAGCAATGGGAAATTTCATGACATCTATTATCAATCATTTCTTAATAATTTATTCTATCAATTCATCTTTAACACACCATTCTACATTAGCACTTTAATCCATAAACATGACGTTAGTCTTTTACTAGTTAAACCACATAGTTCACATTTAGGACATACTTTGCATACTAACATTAGAAATAATGAGAACATTCACTTTAATCATAATTAATAAATATAGTAATCAATCAACACATATTTGCTAATTTCTCAATTCCCTTCTATTTAGGCAAGTATGCATTTCATTTCAACTAGTAATTCATAATAACAATTCAATTTCATTCCCTAGCATGATTTTTACTTTAGAAGTCATGAGAAACACCCACCTTTTGAAGTTAACCAATTAAGGAAATCCCCTAGAGCCTCCTAGAGTGCGAGCGAGTGCCTTCTCGTCCTAGATTGCAGTGCAACGAACTCCTTCTCCTTGCTCCTTGCCAAAAACCGCGAGCTTCTTCTTGTAGGGATGGCCGGCCTCCAATGTGGGAACACTCACACTCAACTCACACTAATATAAATCTCCTATGTAATTGTTCTCTTCTTTCAATAGATTACTAGTGTAAAATACAAACAAATAGGAGGGGTATTTATACTAATTTTAGAGTAGATTGGAGGGCTAGGATTCGATGGATGGTTATAGAATGAAGGGCTAGGATAGGAGTAGGAGTTATAGCAACCACCCACACACAAATAACTACCCATGCACACAACCCACTCTCCCATTCCTTCCAATGCACAACCCGACCCAAATAAAGTGTGCATTGCACACTACGTGCTTCGCACGTGCCACCTAGTACCCCTATTTAAAAGTTGTACAATTTAATTAATCAAAATGTTCACCAATTATCTCTACATGACAAGTGTGACCATTTAATTAATTAATTAGATTGGTGGGTTTCATAATTAGTGGGCTTAGGCTTGTGGGCTAAGACAACAAATTAATAATTAATTAAAGTGGGCTAAAACAATTAATTAGTGTTTTAGGCTTTTGGAAATAGGCTTTTTAGAAAAATAAAGGAAAATAATTGTTCATACAAAAATGAGATTTCATACAAAATAAATAAATAATATACACATGAAGTTTGCACGTGCACAACACGTGAAAAAAAATATTTTTATAAAAATGAAGTTTTAAGGTATTACAATAGCCTCCATCAACTTCAACCCGAGCTCCACTTGCTGCTTCCACCCTCGAACACCCAAGTCTCCAACAATGCACCCTTCATTTCCTCACACTCGTCGTCCTCCTCTCGCCACCACCGCACACCATCACCATCTTTCTCCTTGATGCTTCCACTCACCCTAAAACCCACCACAACCATCTCCATTGACATCCCGAACTCCATCTTTCTTCACTGTCTTCATCTCACTATCTATATAATAAAACACAAAGAAAGGTATCAAGTGGTTCTCCTTCAATCCCCCCAAAATCAAAGGCCTAGATCTAACCTCACAAAACATATTCCCCCCCCCCCCCCAAAAAGTTTACCCCCAAAACTCAAATTCCAATCCCCCCACCCAAACAACTCCTTTATTTATTTAGTTATCTCTCTCTCTCTCTCTCTTTCTCTCTCTCTCTCTCTCTCTCTCTCCCTCTCTCTTTTCTATTCAAAAAATTAAGAAAATAAAATTTTTAAAATTTTCAATAAACTAAAAAATTTAAAATTTTAAAAAAACTTTTAAAAAATTCAAAAAAGTCTTAAAAATCTAAAACTTATAAAAAAATTATTAAAAAAATTTATAATTTTTTTTTAAAAAAATATTTAAAAATTTTAAAATTTTTTAAATTTTTAATATTTTTTTTTTGAATTTTTAGAAAATTTAAAATTTTGACAATTTTAAAAAAAATTAAAAAATTTTAAATTTTAAATTTTTTTTTAAAAGTTAAAAATTTTAAAATTTTGAAATTTTGAAAATCTCAAAGCAAATCCAAATCCAATGTCGAACCCCAATCAAGAGGTCATCGCCGATATCTGATCCGCTGCTGATTCCATATTGGTGACTCCCCTGCACCAAATCAAGCGCGAATATCAAGCGACTCCGTATCGGTGACTCCCCTCCACCGAATCGAGAGCCTCTATATGCGATGCGACGACTTTAATTTCATCTCATTAATCGAATTCACATTCTAATTTTTAATTTTGTGTGTGCAGAGGATTACTCAGTTTTCTGCTGACTCGAATTTTGTGTGTGCATGAGATTTAAGTCCAAAGAGGTATGGTTGTTTTATTGTTGGGTTTAAAAATTTTTAATTTGGTGATTTATTTGATGAGTTTTTTATTGGTTTTGATTTAAGGTGTACGCAAGTGAGAGATGGATTATTTGGTGGCCTCAATTTGGGCTTCCAAACCCATAGCAGGACAAGTAAGCTGACTAGCAATCTAAAATAACTTGACAAATTTGCAACATTAATTCCTTTACTACAAGAGAAAAAATACTATCGTGAAGTGTTCCCTTCACTTGTTATTAGAAACCATGGATAACATAACATATAAGAACTTTTAGTGTATGTTTGGATATATAGGATTGGGATGACTGGAGTTTACCAGTGAAGGGTGCAAACTCTACACTCAAGAAAGACAGCTGATATGGTTAAAAGTGGGGTTAAATCGGAACCGCCCAAATCGAGCACAAATCTTGAAGCCCTGGGGTAAAACGGTAATCTCACATACAGATGGGTTCAAAACAGGTACTGGATCTCCTTCTCACAGATCCGATAACCCGCGAACGAATCCACCTCAGCTGGATACGGGTCCCAACCCGATTCAGACCCAGTCCGGTTGGATAGAATCAGGGTCTCTGATTAGGCCAAATCAACGGGCCTGATTCGCCATTATCCTCCCACCAGGAATTAGGGGTAACAGATTCCCAATCTGGTTATGAGAATTTTACTCCTTATCAGATCACAGGAATTACTACCTTCCTAATCTGATCCCTAAGGCGGCTATAAATACCCCCCACCTACCACTGTCACAAGGTAATCACTCTTTTATCTATTAACGCTCTTTCTTAATCATTCCTGGTTACTGACTAGAGCGTCGGAGGGTGCGTCGCCGGGATCAACCCCGGTGTCTCGCACTTCCCTGCAGGTGAGCGGAGGGGGTCAGCAATCAAACTCCGGTGGAACAGGTTGGGTGTTTGCTATTCAGGTTTTCTACGAGTCCACAAATTCTATCTGTTTACCCCCACACCAGATTCAGCGGTAACAACAACTAAAGTAAATTTGTTATTTATCTATTTTGATTTTTTTATTTTATAAAGGTGTAATGGGGAGACAAAGTGGAGATGAAAGAAATGATTAGCTTGGATTAGAGTTTTGAAAACTTTATGTGTTTCATTTTGGTTGAAATAATAATAACAGGTATTTTAATTTCGAACTGAGTCTCAGACAAACAAATATTTATATTATTGGTATTGTAGATACCTTCACACAAGCACTTGCATTATTATTGTATTTAGACATGCTCATAGTGGTTATGGAATTAGAGTAAGCTCTATAAAACCTATATGATAATGTCCTTGCGTAACTATTACAAGCATCTAAAAGTGATGCTTAATCTGGAAAAAAACTCTATGTAGTGTTTCTAACAAACTATATGCATTCCAGGTAAGTTCAAGCTAATGATCAAGAAAGTGATGGTTGAGCTTAAAGATAGATATACTGCTTTCTCATATAATATGTTTGCTACTTCAATTAATTTGCTGGACCTCCAAAACTATTTTATATAATCAAACCAGGTGCACCGTTCCGAAGACGTGCCATAGGCATGTGTCAACGGGCAAACCTAGTATAAGTATATATATATATATATATATATATATATATATATATATATATATATATAGAGAGAGAGAGAGAGAGAGAGAGAGAGAGAGAGAGAGAGAGAGAGAGAGAGAGAGAGAGAGAGAGAGAGAGAGAGAGAGAGAAAGAGACACTACTTTTGGTGAGCACTCCGTGAGCACTCCCGAACTAGAGACCCTATGAAAAATCCGAACCGCTCATATTGTTCTATATGCCTTAGATAGCCTAACAATAAAAAATCAAGTAATTTGAAGTTCATTTGCCCATCCATCATGCAATTAGAATTTTCAGCCACACAATTTTGTGATGATGTAAATCATGGGTAAATGAACTTCAAATTACTTGATTTTTTATTGTTAGGCTATCTAAGACATATAGAATAATATGAGCGGTTCGGATTTTTCATAGGGTCTCAAGTTCGTGAGTGCTCACGGAGTGCTCACCAAAGTAGTGTGCAACGGAAGATTTCTCTCTCTCTCTCTCTCTCTCTCTCTCTCTCTCTCTCTCTCTCTCTATATATATATATATATATATATATATATATAAAATCTTCCATTGTAAACGCTACTATAGCGTTTATAAACGTGCAAACCACTTAACCTGCTATTGGCAATAGCGGGTTAAGGCAAAACACATAAAGCGTTTGTAAACGTGCAAACCACTTAACCTGCTATTGGCAATAGCGGGTTAAGGCAAAACACATAACCTGTCATTGACAATGACGGGTTATGTGTAGAACCCTGTATTTTCAAATATTATTTTAATTATTTGAAAAATGAATTTAAATGATTTTTGAGGATTTAATTGATATTTTCTAAAAGATTTATCTTTTGTACACGTGCAAAACACGTGCAAATGACTTTTGAGATGTTTGAAAAATTAAGTTTTCTCTATGAAAAATCATTATTTATTATTTGGGAATTATTTACTATTTTTCCAGATTTTTCTGAAATTAAATGGATCTATTTGCAATTTTTGATAAAAGAAGGACCTTTTTGCAAAATTGACATTTTAAGGGTTTAAAGTGTAAAAATGTAATCCTGGACGTTTTGAACAGTATTGGTTAAGATTTAGAAGTATATTTTCTTTTAAATCCTAATTTTAATGAATTTTAGATGAATTTCCAAGAGTAGATATATATATATATATATATATATATATATATATATATATATATAATTGTATTTTGAAGGGATTGTTTTGCGAAAGTATTTGGAAACCCTAAAAACCTAATTCCCGGCCTATATAAGGAGAGTGCAGCCGTCATTCGCTGCATAACTCAGATTTCATTATATTGTTTTCTTGGTGATTGGAGAAGAAGTTTTTGGATCTAGCAAAGGAAGGCTTTTCGTGGATCTTCTTGATTCTAAAGGTGAGTGATATGAACTTTGTTTTGTTTTATGTGAATGATTATGTGTCGATTGTTTTGATATTTTGTATCTTGTATGTGGTCGATGCAATAGTTATTATTATTATTATTATTATGCATGTGAAATCCATGAAAGATTAGTAGATCTCGATTGACAATTCTTGATCGCTTGAAACATGTTAAGATTTGAGTATAGTTACGACAATAAGAAATTGGATGGTTGAATCTCTGGATCTTGTGATTACGAATCGGATTAGATCTGAGTTGAGGAAGAGATTTGGTAATGAGAGAGAAACTCCGATATGGATTATTGATGACAGACCTAATTTATGAAAATTGTAGGCCGACAGTCGACTGGTCTACTTATCAGTCGACTGGAACGACCCTATTATTGTATCTTCAGACATTTGAGAATTGTTCGGGACAGTCGACTGGGACTATTATCAGTCGACTGGCCTACTGAGTAAAATTTGTTCAGTCTTTTCGGGACAGTCGACCGTGACCCTTATAAGTCGACTGTTAGTACTTGGAATGTTCTTGAGAATTATTGGTAATTGTCTCGAGTAAGTCGACTGATGGGTTAATAAGTCGACTTATAGCACTTGTATAATCTTGGATATTGGTTCTCGGAGCAGTCGACTTACTACATTATAAGTCGACTGGTGCCGATGAGTTTTTCATAATCTTGAGTGTTCTTTCAAGTCTTCAGTTCTTTGTAGATGGGTACATTCTGCGATTTTGGGAGTCATTGGTCTCTGGGGTTGGTATACTCTGCGGTGTTGGGAGTCACTGTTAGTGATCGATAACCGAGTATCCAATCTGTGGTGTTGTGAGTGACTGATAACCGAGTATCCGATCTATGTTATCTTTAGTCTTTGTAGATGGATATAATCTGCGGTGTTGGGAGTTACTATTAGTGACCGATAACCGAATATCCGATCTATGTTATCTTTAGTCTTTGTAGATGGATATAATCTGCGGTGTTGGGAGTTACTATTAGTGACCGATAACCGAATATCCGATCTATGTTATCTTTAGTCTTTGTAGATGGATATAATCTGCGGTGTTGGGAGTTACTATTAGTGACCGATAACCGAATATCCGATCTATGTTATCTTTAGTCCTTGTAGATGGATATAATCTGCGGTGTTAGGAGTTACTATTAGTGACCGATAACCGAATATCCGATCTATGTTATCTTTAGTCTTTGTAGATGGGCATACCCTGCGGTGTTGGGAGTCACTGTTAGTGATCGATAACCGGGTACCCAATCTATGGCATTATTAGTGATTGGTGGTTGGACGTGTACCGTGGTATTGAGAACGTTCGATAATCAGGTATTTGGGAGTGACAGTCGACTGGCTGAATTATTCAGTCGACTGTACAGTGCAGTTGAGCTGTACTATTTTGAGAGTGATTTGCCTGATGGATATTGGATCGTTGGTATTGTTTCTCGACTCGGCTTCACGCATGTACTGGCCTATCGTTTCTTGTTTCATATTACATGTTCAGTTTATGTATTTTTGTTCAGTACATGTTGCTTAAGAAATCATGTTTATTGTTTATTTATGTTTGTTGTTTATATCACTCACACCATTTATGGCTGACCCCTTTAGTTTGGGGGTTAGGGTTCAATTCTAGCCTCATATGATGCAGGTGGTTGCTTAGAGTTTGGATGCTTGGATGCTTGGGTTAGCTTTAGAGATTATGAGTGACATAATAGAGCCTTGTGTAATTTTGGTAAAGAGGAATGTTGTAAAAGAATGTTGTAATTCAAAGTGTTTGTATTTCCGCTGCTTATGAAAAAGATTATTGTAATCAGAATTTGGAATAAAATGACTTGAGTTTTTGGGCTATGTATATTGTTACATTGAAGTGGATCGCTGGGAATGTGCCACGTATTTTCTAAGTTCTCATATTAGAAATTCGGGGCGCTACAGTTTGGTATCAGAGCATACTTCAATAGTAATAATAGACATAGTATGAAAACCAACCTAGGTGTGGACACTAGAGAGTGAGTACCTAGGTGTGGACATTAGGGTGTGAGTATCACATAGAATTAAAATATGATGTTTTGTTTGAGGTTATGGTATGGATATGGTTTTACCATAGGATATCGATGTAAGTTTGAATTGTGTGTGTGATGCTCTAACTTTATCCTCGTTTTGCAGTATTCAAAATGGTTGCACCCAGGGGCAGGAATGGAGGCAACAATGAGGATGGATCCGGTAGTTCTCGAGGAGCGGGAATTGACCTTGAGGCTGAATTCGCCAAGGTATATCAGACCCTGAATGCGCTGATGGCATTCAACTTGGCGCAGCAGCAGAATCAGCAGCAAGCTCAGCAGCAGAATCCGCCGCCAAATCATGGAACTGGTCAGGGTTTGGTTAATGCCGACCACATCAAGCAGATTGAATCCTTTAAGAGGATGAGGCCGTCGGTCTTTGAGGGGCAAGCTGATCCAACCGCAGCAGATGACTGGATTAGGAAGATGCAGACGATCTTCGAAGTGTCGGAGACTCCGGCAGCCAGCAAGGTGAAGTTAGCTTCGATGCAGTTGGAGAAAGACGCTGGTGTCTGGTGGGAGTCGCTAAAAAGGAATTTGGGAGATCAGCAGCTGACATGGGAAGCTTTCCTGGGGGAGTTCAGAGATCGCTTCTTTCCTCTTGATGTACAGGAGAAGAAGGCGACTGAGTTCTTGAACCTTTAGCAGGGTAGCATGACCGTGCGGGAGTATGAGACTAAATTTGCTCAGCTTTCGCGGTATGCGCCAGAGTTAGTTGTTGACGAGGCAAAGAAGGTCAAAAAGTTTGAGCAGGGCTTGAGGCCAAACTTGAGGTCAAGGATGGTTCCGTTGGGCATCAGAAGATTCGACAAGCTGGTCAGGAGAGCAGCTATGACCGAGGAGGATATGGACCAGTCCCGGGTAAAGCAAGAGACTTGGAACAAGAAAAAGAGGCCAGCAGATGACCAGGATGAGAAGGAATTCCGAGTGAAGCAGAACAAGTCCAGTGATCCAGTGCAGAAGGCACCGACAACTCAGGAGGTGACTTGTTATTTCTGCAGGAAGACAGGACATAAAAGGAGGGAATGTTCGAAGTTGGCAAAGCAGACTTGTTATCAGTGTGGTCAAGAAGGGCATATTCGACCACAATGTCCACAGCTGAAGAAGGAGAATGCAGGGAAAGACAAGGATCCGAAACAGGGGCGAGTGTTCGCATTGACTGAGGAGGATGCGGGCAATCCAGAAATATGATCTGAGTATGCAAGAATTTATTCTTTTGTATTAAGTAAAAACTATTATTTTGGGAATAATTGAAGATTGAGTATTTTCTTCATGTAGCAAGTTTATTTGGATTAATGGAATAAAGACAAAGTTTTATTTGATACTGTTTTCTTGCATATGATTGTGTCGCCATTAATTGATGGTCTTAAGTATGGAGCTTAAGGTGTTTCCAAGCAAGGTCTTGAGGTGGCTATCCTTAGTCATGTCCTTTCTAAGGAGGGAGTGGCCACTGATTCTCGGAAGGATGTTGGATGCAGGAGTTCAGTAGCTGTTGCAACGTGGCTTTATCAGAGTCGCGCAGCGGAAGTTTGATTTTCTGAATTCTTTGCATGATTTGTTTCCCATGTATGATGTGTTTGTTTTGTTGGAATGCATTTTTTTGGTGTGACTGTATTTCCTAAGATTTATGTTTCTACCCATGAGTTTTTAATCATTGTTAGTGGGTTGTTCGGACCTCATTAGCCGTAGTTCTGAGGACAGAACTCTTCTAAGGAGGGAGTGATGTAGAACCCCGTATTTTCAAATATTATTTTAATTATTTGAAAAATGAATTTAAATGATTTTTGAGGATTTAATTGATATTTTCTAAAAGATTTATCTTTTGTACACGTGCAAAACACGTGCAAATGACTTTTGAGATGTTTGAAAAATTAAGTTTTCTCTATGAAAAATCATTATTTATTATTTGGGAATTATTTACTATTTTTCCAGATTTTTCTGAAATTAAATGGATCTATTTGCAATTTTTGATAAAAGAAGGACCTTTTTGCAAAATTGACATTTTAAGGGTTTAAAGTGTAAAAATGTAATCCTGGACGTTTTGAACAGTATTGGTTAAGATTTAGAAGTATATTTTCTTTTAAATCCTAATTTTAATGAATTTTAGATGAATTTCCAAGAGTAGATATATATATATATATATATAATTGTATTTTGAAGGGATTGTTTTGCGAAAGTATTTGGAAACCCTAAAAACCTAATTCCCGGCCTATATAAGGAGAGTGCAGCCGTCATTCGCTGCATAACTCAGATTTCATTATATTGTTTTCTTGGTGATTGGAGAAGAAGTTTTTGGATCTAGCAAAGGAAGGCTTTTCGTGGATCTTCTTGATTCTAAAGGTGAGTGATATGAACTTTGTTTTGTTTTATGTGAATGATTATGTGTCGATTGTTTTGATATTTTGTATCTTGTATGTGGTCGATGCAATAGTTATTATTATTATTATTATGCATGTGAAATCCATGAAAGATTAGTAGATCTCGATTGACAATTCTTGATCGCTTGAAACATGTTAAGATTTGAGTATAGTTACGACAATAAGAAATTGGATGGTTGAATCTCTGGATCTTGTGATTACGAATCGGATTAGATCTGAGTTGAGGAAGAGATTTGGTAATGAGAGAGAAACTCCGGTATGGATTATTGATGACAGACCTAATTTATGAAAACTGTAGGCCGACAGTCGACTGGTCTACTTATCAGTCGACTGGAACGACCCTATTATTGTATCTTCAGACATTTGAGAATTGTTCGGGACAGTCGATTGGGACTATTATCAGTCGACTGGCCTACTGAGTAAAATTTGTTCAGTCTTTTCGGGACAGTCGACCGTGACCCTTATAAGTCGACTGTTAGTACTTGGAATGTTCTTGAGAATTATTGGTAATTGTCTCGAGTAAGTCGACTGATGGGTTAATAAGTCGACTTATAGCACTTGTATAATCTTGGATATTGGTTCTCGGGGCAGTCGACTTACTACAGTATAAGTCGACTGGTGCCAATGAGTTTTTCATAATCTTGAGTGTTCTTTCAAGTCTTTAGTTCTTTGTAGATGGGTACATTCTGCGATTTTGGGAGTCATTGATCTCTGGGGTTGGTATACTCTGCGGTGTTGGGAGTCACTGTTAGTGATCGATAACCGAGTATCCAATCTGCGGTGTTGTGAGTGACTGATAACCGAGTATCCGATCTATATTATCTTTAGTCTTTGTAGATGGATATAATCTGCGGTGTTGGGAGTTACTATTAGTGACCGATAACCGAATATCCGATCTATGTTATCTTTAGTCTTTGTAGATGGATATAATCTGCGGTGTTGGGAGTTACTATTAGTGACCGATAACCGAATATCCGATCTATGTTATCTTTAGTCTTTGTAGATGGATATAATCTGCGGTGTTGGGAGTTACTATTAGTGACCGATAACCGAATATCCGATCTATGTTATCTTTAGTCCTTGTAGATGGATATAATCTGCGGTGTTGGGAGTTACTATTAGTGACCGATAACCGAATATCCGATCTATGTTATCTTTAGTCTTTGTAGATGGATATAATCTGTGGTGTTGGGAGTTACTATTAGTGACCGATAACCGAATATCCGATCTATGTTATCTTTAGTCTTTGTAGATGGGCATACCCTGCGGTGTTGGGAGTCACTGTTAGTGATCGATAACCGTGTACCCAATCTATGGCATTATTAGTGATTGGTGGTTGGACGTGTACCGTGGTATTGAGAACGTTCGATAATCAGGTATTTGGGAGTGACAGTCGACTGGCTGAATTATTCAGTCGACTGTACAGTGCAGTTGAGCTGTACTATTTTGAGAGTGATTTGCTTG
This sequence comes from Hemerocallis citrina, assembly GCA_017893485.1. Classification (NCBI taxonomy): domain Eukaryota; kingdom Viridiplantae; phylum Streptophyta; class Magnoliopsida; order Asparagales; family Asphodelaceae; genus Hemerocallis; species Hemerocallis citrina. Next base: position 280,368,378 of record CM030364.1, on the reverse strand, counting down.
ATGGATATTGGATCGTTGGTATTGTTTCTCGACTCGGCTTCACGCATGTACTGGCCTATCGTTTCTTGTTTCATATTACATGTTCAGTTTATGTATTTTTGTTCAGTACATGTTGCTTAAGAAATCATGTTTATTGTTTATTTATGTTTGTTGTTTATATCACTCACACCATTTATGGCTGACCCCTTTAGTTTGGGGGTTAGGGTTCAACTCTAGCCTCATATGATGCAGGTGGTTGCTTAGAGTTTGGATGCTTGGATGCTTGGGTTAGCTTTAGAGATTATGAGTGACATAATAGAGCCTTGTGTAATTTTGGTAAAGAGGAATGTTGTAAAAGAATGTTGTAATTCAAAGTGTTTGTATTTCCGCTGCTTATGAAAAAGATTATTGTAATCAGAATTTGGAATAAAATGACTTGAGTTTTTGGGCTATGTATATTGTTACATTGAAGTGGATCGCTGGAAATGTGCCACGTATTTTCTAAGTTCTCATATTAGAAATTCGGGGCGCTACATTATGTGTTTTGCCTTAATCCGTCATTGCCAATGGCGGGTTAAGTGGTTTGCATGCGTTTAGACAACATTTGCATTTGCAATGGAGGATTGATAGATATATATATATATATATATATATATATATATATATATATATATATATATATATATATATATATATCATACAACTCCGCTTGCTACCCATATGTCGTCATCGTCATCATGCTTGTTGTTGTTGCGCTTGTTTTCTTGTCGCCGTTCGTGTTGCTATCTTCACCAACTCGAGTCTAGAAGCAATTGAATTCGGAAACGAATAAGTGGGTAACAACTTTAACAAATTCTATTTATATTGTAGGATATGTGCATGCTAGATAATCTATATAAATTGAGTATTCATGCTGAAATCATGTGTGGAATGTGTTAGGTTATGTGTGTTAATTGTTGTTAATTGATTGTGAGAGATTATGATATGATTAACTTAGAAACGTTATTATAATTTATGTCCTGAAATTTTGTCTCACTTCAAAAAATTATATCTATTTAATTAGATGGAATGTAAGACCGGTTTTTTTTTTTTTTTTTTTTTTTTTTTTTTTTTTTTTTTGGGAAACAAAAAATGGGTCGGAGTTGGAGTCAATTATAGGTTTCCGGGTAGTGGGGTTTGGAGTATAGGGTTACAGGTATAGGGTATAGTATTGGGTTTCAGGTATTATGGTATTAGGGTTTGGATTCGAGTGGAGTTTCAGATTTCCATTTGGTATAGATTTCGGTGATGGATATAGGGTTTAGGATGTTGGGTTTCGGGTTTGGAAGTTTTTTTTTCGCGGGGGGGGGGGGGGGGGGGGGGGGGGGGGGGGGGTAAAAGAAAAGAGACATAAATGGGTCGGGCAGGGTATATACGGGTTGAAGGGATTTGGAGTAGTGGTCGGCTAGGGTTTCGGGTAGGGTAAGATTACGAGATTTGGAGTTCGTCGGGAAGGGAAACTTCGGGTGGGTGTTGGGGACAACAGTGTTCGGGAGGGTAGTCGGGATTTGGTTGATGTTGCCGAGGATGAAGATGCCGACGGGGCTGGAGTGGAAGAGGGATGATTAGGGAAATTGTTGTCGGGGATTTAGATGCTGTCAGCGACTAGGTTTCGATGGGAATGACGTTGCCGAAAATGAGGATGCCGACGGGATTAGAGAGAAATAAGTGGATCTTGAATTAGGGTTAGAGATTAGAGTTTGGCTCTGATACCATGTTAGAGTGAGACATAGAAAATAATACTTTATTCGATTGATTATATCTGAAAACAATGTCTCGTATATATAGAAGAGAAGAAAAGATTAAACTAATACATCTTCCGATATGGGACTAAATTAAAGTAATGTAATATCTAATATCCAACATCTCTAATCTCTAATCTCTAATCTCTAATATTATCATGGAAGAGTTAGGGTTGTCATTTGTAGACAACCTGTAATTTGTAGACATTCAACCATCTAATCTCAACCATTCATTTTAAGTGAGTTATATTAACCATTCATTTACTCAACTGTTGTTAGTTACCATACTACCCTCAAAATTCAAATTTATTTACGACATAATTATTTACAAAAGTGACACTCATATAAAATAAAAGTTTGTGCCACTAGGGGTAATTTATAAAGAGTATATGATGAGTAAAGGAAGATCTCAGGCTCAATGCCAGATTCCGTCTTATTATTATTTATTATATAAAAGAAATTAGAACGTGCATCGTATGTGCAGATTACTGTGTGTGTGTGTATATATATATATATATATATATATATATATAGAGTGTTGTTCGGTTGCAAACGGGCCGGAACGGGTCGGTTCGCACGGACCCGTGCGAACCTCGATCTGGACCGTTGGATCGAAGATCCAACGGTTCAGATTTTTTTTCATAAAATCTTGCCTTAACCCGTCGTTGGCAAGAACGGGTTAAGGCAAAATTTAATAAAAAAAGTTGGCCTTAACCCGTTCTTCGGAATAACGGGTTAAGGCTATATTTTTCATTTTCGTCGACATACAGTTCGTCTTCTTTCTTCCGCTCTCTTCTTCTCTCTTCGACGAACCCAGACCCAAACGACGGAAAAAAAAAAAAAAAACCCTACCTCCGACGATCCAAACCCTAGAACTCCATCTTCTCTCCCAACTCCGAAGATTGAAACCCCCTAACTCCGACGTTCGAAACCCTAGCTTCTCTTCCCCTCTTCGGAACGAAATCGGAACCCTAGATACGAAATTGGAACCCTAGTTCTCTTCGAAAACCGATTGCTTGGCTTGATTTCGATCTATTCCGTAAGGTATACACTATTTCTTGAACCCAATAATCTACATTTGTATTTTTTTGGTTGAATTTGTGTGTAGTGATTTATTTAGAAATTGGAAAAAAAATTAAAATGTGTTAGTAGATTATAGATGTAGAATCGGGTTGACCTCAAGTATATTCAACTGCCGAATTATGTTTCTTGCATTAGTATCTTGTAGAATTAGAATTGTATATACGAAATTAGTTAGAATTTTCAGTGCGGTTATGGTTGAAAACCCTGCGAATGACCGTAAAAAAATACGAAACTTTCCGAGTAGGTTCGTCTCACGTAGTACAAGCCACACCAACTTGTAGAAACGAGTTTTGACTCACGGTTCGAGAGATACGGCCGCGTATCGCTTTCGGTTGGAAAAAACCAAGTATAGCGGTGCACGGCCGTATATCGCAAACCGTGACTCGAAACTCGCTTCTACAAGTTCGGGTGGCTTCGCCTACGTGAATCCTACCAAGTGGGAAAGTTTCGAGGGTTTTTGGAGGCCGTTTGCGCGGTTTTCTCAACTTCTTCGCACGATAGTTTTTCGTATTAGAATTTTGTAAGTGCGGTTAGATTAGATTAGAAAACCCTTCAAACGACCTCCAAAAAATACGAAACCGTGCGAGTTGGTTGGTGTCACCTACGATAAGCCACCCGAACTTGTAGAAGTGAGTTTCGACTCACGGTTCGAGAGATACGGCCGCGTACCGGTTACGGTTGGGAAAAAACCGAGTAAAGCGGTAGACGGCCGTATCTCGCAAACCGTGAGTCGAAACTCGCTTCTACAAGTTCGGGTGGCTTGCCCTACGTGAATCCGACCAAGTCGGAAAGTTTTATAATTTTCGGATGCCATTTGGGCGGTTTTATCAATTTCCTCGCATTACAAGTTTGAGCCTAAGAATTTTCTAAGTGCGGGTAGATTAGAAAATCCTTCAAACGGCCTCCAAAAAATATGAAACTTTGCGATTTGGTTGGTGTCACCTAGGAGAAGCCAAACCAACTTGTAGAAGTGAGTTTCGACTCACGGTTCGAGAGATACGGTCGCGTATCGCTTCCGGTTGAAAAAAACTATTATAAAGCGGTATACGGTCGTATCTCGCAAACCGTGAGTCGAAACTCGCTTCTACAAGTTCGGGTTGCTTGCCCTACGTGAATCCGACCAATTGGGAAAGTTTTAAAATTTTCGGGTGCCGTTTGCGCGGAATTGCTCTATTTCCTCCCATTATAAGTTTTATAATTAGAATTTTCTAAGTGCGGGTAGGTTAGAAAACCCTGCAAACGACCTCCAAAAAATACGAAACTTTGCGATTTGGTTGGTGTCACGTACGAGAATTGACCCGAAGTTGTAGAAGTGAATTTCGACCCACGGTCCGAGAGATACGGGCGCGTATCGGTTTTGGTTCGAAAAAAAACAAATAAAGCGGTAGACGGCCGTATCTCGCAAACCGTGAGTCGAAACTCGCCTCTACAAGTTCGGGTGGCTTGCCCTACGTGAATTCGACCAAGTCGGAAAGTTTTATAATTTTCGGATGGCATTTGGGCGGTTTTCTCAACTTCCTCGCATTACAAGTTTGAGCCTTAGAATTTTCTAAGTGCGGGTAGATTAGAAAACCCTCCAAATGATCTTCCAAAAATACGAAACTTTGCGATTTGGTTGGTATCACCTACGCGAAGCCAAACCAACTCGTGGAAGTGAGTTTCGACTCACGGTTCGTGAGATACGGCCGCGTATCGCTTATGCTTGGAAAAAAACCGAGTAAAGCGGTAGATGGCCGTATCTCGCGAACCGTGACTCGAAACTCGCTTCTACAAGTTCGGGTGGCTTCCCCTACGTGAATTGGACCTGGTCGGAAAGTTTTAAAATATTCGGATGCCGTTTGCGGGGTATTGCGTCAATTGCTCAAGTGAGAAGTTTTTGACATAGAATTTTGTAAAAAACGGGCCGATTAGAAAACAATTCGAACCACCTCCCAAAAATACGAAATTTGGCGAGTTGATTGGTGTTACCTATGAGAACTGACCCGAAGTTGTAGAAGTGAATTTCGACTCACGGTTCGAGAGATACGGCCGCGTATCGGTTGGAGGTTGGAAAACAACCTAATTAAGCGGTATACGGCCGTATCTCGCAAACCATGAGTCGAAACTCACTTGTACAAGTTGGGGTCGCTTGCCCTACGTGAATCCGACATAGTCGTAAAGTTTTATAGATTTTTTTGTTTTCATTAATGCGTTTTTCAGTATAATCTCGGTATGTTTGTTTTGTTGTCATCTTTTTTAACAACTTTTTAATTTTTTACAGACGGGTATCTAAATGGCTAGAACAAGGCAACCAAGAATCGAGTCCGGGAACACCAGTGGCGCACCAACTACTGAGGTAAGATCGATTACTATTATTGGTTTTAAATACAAACATGTAACATTATCTCAATAATAACATTTGTTATATTTATTCGTGTAGGTTGGTGGCCGTCAATCCACATCGGGTGAGGCAGGTCCGTCGTCCTCGGTTACATCACCCGGACCCGTGGACACAAGTGTACTCACCCTGCAGGGCAAACACCGATCGGAAGCCGTGTGGAATGGGTCCGATAGAAAACTAAATTTTCGGAAGCACACAGTTCTTCCTTGGGATGAACGTATCACGCCGTACGTGGTAGAGGCCGGTTTCTACGGAGCAAGATTCATTCACTCTGTGAAGCTAGATCGGCCACTCCTCACAGCTCTAGTCGAGCGATGGAGGCCGGAGACCCACACATTCCACCTGCCTGTGGGTGAGATGACTGTGACCCTGCAGGATGTGGCAATGATAACAGGACTACCAATCGATGGGGTTGCCGTGACGGGAAACATGGACTTCGATCGAGTTGAAGTCGTTCGGGACTTACTCGGTATCGACTTGCAGTTGGTAGTTCTTGAAGAACAAGAGAAGGCCGAAAAAAATATCCGCGAAAATGCCCCCGCAGATTCTGATGAAGATTTATTGAATGAACAAATAGAAGCTGCGAAACAAAAAGCCGAGGAAGAAGTGATGGATGACGCTTTCGAGGGTAAATCACTTTACATCACCTGGTTAAAATACCAGTTCGAGGAGGGATATTTGAACCCCGAGTCGGGTGAGGCTGACCTAGTGTGCTATGCACGTGCATACATTTTTAGTTTGATAGGGGGACTTATCTTCCCGAACTCATCCGGATCAACCGTGCCGTTGATGTACCTACGGTTGTTGGAGGATTTCCAGTATGCGGGTCGCTATAGTTGGGGGAGTGCGGCACTGGCGCTACTATACAGGAGTTTGTGCATATGTTCTTTAGGTGGCGCACAGATGGGTGGCCCAATGGTGCTGATGCAGATATGGAGTTGGGAACGCATCCACATCGGACGTCCCCGTATTACTCAGCCTATACCGGAATTTTTGGCCGACCCAGGGGCAGCAGAGTTGTTACCTCCTGTAGGAGCATATTGGGCCGGCCGACACACGTGGACCGATAACCCACGCCATTCGCTGACCTACTACAGAGATGAGTTGGACAACATGCGGGACGAGTTCGTCACATGGGAACCGTACTCGGCCGATAGGTTGCAACGCGTTCCTCCAGTCTGCCTAGACAGATCCCTTTGGTTGACGGCAGCACCTCTTGTGAACTTTTCGGTTGTGGAGTTCCAGTATCCTGACCGGGTCTTGCGGCAATTCGGATATCAACAGAAGATTCCCGATGTCAGGTCGTACGATAAAAAGTTGCACGAGGTTAGGGGAACGGGACGGGTGCCCAACTTCGATTGGGCTGATTTTCATCGTTACCACGTAGCCAACTGGAACACCATGCGACATCAAATGACACTGAATTTGATGTTTGTCGCGAGACCATACGATGGGTCCCTCCAGCAGGCATACATGATGTGGTACAAGCGAATAACCCGGTTGTTCGTTTCTCGAACGGTCGCCGTACCAGCTGGGGTGCAACTTCCGATTCCCGAAGCCCAGGTAGAACCACCTCCAGCATATTCCTCCTCCCAGCCGATGTACCAACCGAGGGCTGAGGCACATCGAAAAGCGGTCAGTCCAATTTCATATAGTTTGTATATTTGTACTGTGTTCAATTGATGTACACTAATTTTGAATGATGTTTAAATTGGAATTTTTCACCAACTGTAGATTGACAACGCATGGGAGGTTGTCCGAACAGCTGCCCGCCACCTGAAGACTAGAATACCCGAGAGCTTAAAGACGGTAATCCGGGAGATGTTAGCCCCGTGCCGTCGTACTCTGGAGGACGCGGGTGAAGGTCCACAGGTTGAGGCCTATTTGAGCGCCAATGTGCCGACAACACCCTTAAGGCGAAAACAGGTTGTTAGTAGGGCAATTATAATCCCTGGTCGTCAACAGGGTACTGATGAGGAAGAGTCGTCGGATGATTCTGACTCTCCCCAAACACATCGCGCACGGCGAAATCCTAAAAGGACCAGGCAACCTCCCAAACAATTCACACCAAGCGGTCGCAAGCGGACTGGCCGTAGACGGTAATCTGTAATACTCTGTAATAGCGTGTCTTTTGGTTGGTGTTTTTTTCACTGCAGTAACTAACGTATTGTTTGTTTCAATGTTGATAAACTGTTGTAGGTGAATTTTGGTGCGCCGGATGCAAGCCAAATTCGAGAACGGCTTCATTTGTGAATAATTGTCTTTTGGCCATGTGCAGTCTTATATGTATAATTTTGTTGTAAACTCTTGGATTTTGTGAATATTGAATTCAGTTCAAGTAATTAAGTAGTTGGTCGTTATTGGACTTTTGTACGCCTTCAAGTTTCTTTTGAATATATATGTTGTCTTATTTACTTTGATGTGCTTTCATTTGTTATTTTGTGAACCACATTTAATTAGTTATATTGCTGCCAATATCTCTGTACTTAACCCGTTATCAGCAAGGACGGGTTAAGTGGAGAGATATTGTCAGTCCTTTGGAAAACTACTCAAGTAGTACATGAAACAAGTGCTGCCAATATGGGTCTTCCTAACCCGTCACTGCCAACAACGGGTTAGGTTAACTTAACCCGTTCTTGGCGACAACGGCTTAAGTAGATAGAGATTGGCAGCAATATAATTCATACAGGCGAAAGTGCTGCCAATATGGGTCATCCTAACCCGTCGTTGCCAACAACGGGTTAGGTTAACGTAACCCGTTCTTGGCGACAACGGCTTAAGTAGAGAGAGGTTGGCAGCAATATAATTCATACAGAAACAAGTGCTGCCAATATGGGTCATCCTAACCCGTCGTTGCCAACAACGGGTGAGGTTAAAGTAATCCGTTCTTGTCGACAACGGCTTAGGTCGAGAGATATTGGCAGCAACTAACCACTTCTACAAATTTCTCCTAACTCTTTGCGAGAACTGTCTCCGGAACTGTGCAAAGTGACATTAATATGCCCATAAATTGTTTATTATTTTTATAATTTTCCCATTATTCGCCCGCAACTAACCACTCTAAATTTGTAACATGATAAGTTTTGTGAAAGTAAAAAAAAATAAAATTACGAGCTCTGTTGTAAAAAAAAAAAAAAAATTCATATGTATTTGTTTTTTCCCTGTTTATATTTATTTTTTTAATTTCTTGGCTAGCCACGTAACTAACCAATATAAAATTGACCACATCAAACGGATATTCAAATACAGACAAATGTATTAAAATTGAGCACATCCCACATGTGCACTATACGAGGGGAAAAAAACTTGTAGACTCTCTAATGTGGGTACATGGGGCATGCATTTATTGTGGGAGGACTGACAAGAATCATTTTAGGTTAAAGTAGTCGGTCCTCGTTCTAATTTCCCGTTGATAGACTCTCACTTCTGCTTCTTCTCATAGTAGAACAAGTTTAATATCAGAAATACCACTTTTAGATCCCACATGTAGCCCATGTGGGAGAAACACCACATGTAGATCCCCACATCAACGTACAAAAAGACCAAGTTAGGGTTTGGAACAATTGTAATGATGAAAATATTCCTAATGGAAAAGCCCCTCTGTGTTATTATTGAGCGCAGTGCCTCCAGGTTTAATATAGAGGGCTAACAAAAACTGCCATCTTTTACCAGAAATGACAATACAAATATGTTTTCCACTGTCTGTGCAAAAGATCCCCTGTTTAATAAATGGGGGAAAATCCACATTTGGATTCGCACATGTAGCCGTTATGGAAAAGCTATATGTAGGGACGTACATGTGATGTTGTAGGCGGGTGTTGAGTTCTACTTGTTTAGCTTGGTGCGTTTTCCCACTAAGGTGTATGTTAAAAAAAAACGTTGCCTATATGGAGCAAAAACCACACGTACATCCCCACATTTAGCCTATTTGGGGGAAAAACCAAATGTACATCCCCATATGTAAAGATTGTGTGAAAAAAAACATTTACATGCCACATGTAGGCTTTAACACATGTACAAAAATATTTAGATCTCCACATGTAGCCCACATGGGGAAAAAAAAACATGTAGATCCCCACATGTAGCCTATACATGGAGCAAGCCATATGTAGATCCCCACATGCATGTAAAAAAATTCCAATACATATTTGGATCAACTGTGATGATGATGGTATCCCTAATGGAGAGATATGAAACGGTAAAATCTCTGCTACAACTTACAGTTTGTAAGACTGTTAAACCTGTTAGTGTTCCATATATCTTACAGTTATCTTCAGCGAGAAAGAGTCTGCTTACCAAAGCTGACAGAATTGTGTATCTAAATTGTGGAAGGCCGGATAAGAATCATTTTGCGATTTTGTTTCTGGTCCTCAGACAAAATTGCGGTGCTGAGATCCCTCATGAATATGCCTAACCAGACGCGTTACGTGATCCGCATCTCGTCCTCAGATCAGATTAATTGGCTATCAAGAACTGGATCTGTACATGTGATGAGATTACTTAATGTGAATTTTTTAAAGGCTTGTGATTCCCACATGTAGTCTGTATGGGGAAAAACTACATGTAGAATCCCACATGTATCCTATACAGGCAAAAAAACACATGTACATCACACATGTAGCCTATGTGGGTGAAAAACCACATCTAAATCCCCACATGTAGTCCATGTATGGTAAAAACTATATGTGGATTGCCTAACGTTGGTACATGAGGGATGCACTTATTGTGGAAGCAAGTATAAGAATCATTTTATGGGTTCTTGCTGGTCCTCATTCTAGTTTGCGGTTGACAGGCTGTCACTTCTGCTTTTCTCCATATTAGAACAAGTTTATTATTAGAAAAACCACATGTAGATCTCACATGTAGCCCATATTAGAACAAAATCGAATGTAGATCTCACATGTGGCCCATATTGAAGAAATAACACATGTAGATTCCCTTAACATGTGGTTGTAGATATATTTGATTGACTGATGGATTGATGGATTGATTAGTGTGGGAATTTAGAACGGCCTGTTAATTTACTACAAGTTAACGATTCGTACAAAAAACCGTTTAAGGAAATTTTTTTACTTTGACAAAACTTATTATGGTAATAAAGTTAGAGTGGTTAGTTACGGGAGAATAAATGGAAATTAATAAAAATAATAAACAATTTACGGGCATATTAATGTCACCTTGCACAGTTCTGGAGACAATTCTCGCAAAGAGCGAAGAGAAATTTTTGGAAAACCCAAAATTTATTCAACACCTTAAACCGTTCTTGGTAATCACGAGTTAAGTTAACTTAATCCGTTATTCCCAAGGACGGTTTAAGTACTTCGATTTTTGGCAGTATAATTTGAAAACTTAGAGAGCCCCCTGGCAATAACACTCTACATAACCCGTTCTTGCGAAGAACGGATTAAGTTAACATAACACGTTATTGCCAAGAACGGTTTAAGTACATCGATATTACCAGAACTATATCAAGGATTGGTTTGTACGTAACCCGTTATCACCAATAACGGGTCAGTTGAACTTAAACCGTTATCACCAATAACGGGTTAACTAGGGCTAATTTACAGACACTGTACAAGTTGAGATGTGTATCAATTTGGTGGGGACAATTGTTGTCCTTACTGCTAATTTTTCAACATGGAGTGTCAAAACTTCGTTGACTAACATTTGATGGCATCTTGTCATCTTCTAATTATTTTTAATCCAGCCATGGCCATCCGTTCCCTGCTAATCCATTCCCTATTTATCAACACCCCTCTCTACATTATTTGGTCATGTCATGCTCCCCAATTATTCGGTTAGCCATCTATATGAGGGAGTCTCCTCTCCCTCATGCACTTCAAGAGGGAGTCTCCTCTCCTTCTATTGCCAGGAGAACTCAAATGGGGTCTCCTCATTTGAGTTAGGGGTCTCCTCTTCTCTTCTAACTGTTTGCAACCAGGGCCCTATCAATGTTCTCCTCTTCTCTTCAAAACCCATCTTTAGTTCCCAATAGGGAAGACAAAGATGAAGCTGAAGCTGAAGTTGAAGCTGAAGTTGTAGAAGACAAAGCTCAAGATTAGAGAATGGCTGCCGGCTCTCTCTCTTTTTTCTTCATATTTTTCTTAGTCTTCTAATTTGTTAGTTTTTACAATTGTTAGCATAAGCTGCATTTGTACGCCTTTCATACACATTCGTGCTCTATTGTTACACAGAATGCAGAAATTCTCTGCTTTCGCCGGACGGAGTAGTGGTGGGTGTCACGGTGTATTCATGGTACTTTTCGACTTCTTGGCATGCACACCTCACAATCGTGCCACAAATATCACGATTATGAGGAGTGCGTGTCAAGAAGTCGTTAAGTACTTTGAATATGCGGTTACACCCACTACTACTCCGGCCGACGAAAGCAGGGGATTTCTGCATTCTGTGTAACAGTAGAGAACGGGTCTTGTATGCAGGGGGTACAAGTGCATGCTCGGTTTCTCTCAAGCGGTAGGGAGGGCCGTTGGCTCTGCCTTTTTTTCCCCACAGTGCGTGTTTCTTTAGTCTTCTATTTTTTTTGCAAGACCGGGTGTGTTTGCATATGTAGCAATTGTACGCCTTTCATACACATTCGTTCCCTATTGTTACACAGAATGCAAAAATTCTCGGCTTTCATCGGACGGAGTAGAGGTGGGCGTCACGGTGTATTCATGGTACTTTTCGACTTCTTGGCATGCACACCTCACAATCGTGCCACAAATATCACGATTATGAGGAGTGCGTGTCAAGAAGTCGTTAAGTACTTTGAATATACGGTTACACCCACCACCACTAACTTTCGAAGGAAGCCGAGGATTTTTACATTCTGTATAACAGTAGAGAACGAAATTGTATGCAGGGGGTACAGCTGGCTACTTATGCAATCAAAAAAAGGCAGAGTCAACAGTCCTTCCTTCCACTTCCGAGAAGAAAGCGAGCATGCACTTGTATACTAAATTAATTTCAACTTCAAATTTCTGTATCTTCAAACAATATGTTAGTGCCAGTATGTAATGTTCCTTTATATGAATAAAATTTGGTTCTGCAAATAGCCTGTTGTGAATGCAATATCTTGTACATGTATCAACAAACGAAAATATGTCTAACTTGATGGTGTCCCAAAAAATTACGAAACTGTCAGGTTTTGTTGGTGTCACCTACGAGACGCCAAACCAATTTGTTGAAGTGAGTTTGGACTCATGGTTTGTGAGATACAACCGCGTATCGCTTACGAGATCGTTAAAAACCTAGTCTTGGTACAGACCAAGTCTTGGTATAGTTCTGCTAATATGGATATACTTAACCCGTCACGGCTAACAACGGGTTATATTGCCTTAATCCGTTCTTCATGACAACGGGTTAAGTATAGCGATGTTGGCAGACATTTAATCGCCCTTAGATCAAAGTCTTGCTAATATCACAGTACTTAATCCGTCGCTGGGAATAACGTGTGAACGAACTTAACCCGCTGTTCGCAAGAACGGGTTATGGAGAGTATTATTACCAGGGCCCTATCCAAGTTTTCAAACTATACCCCCAAAAATGGAAGTACTTAACCCGTTCTTGGGAACAACGGTTAAAGGTTATATAAACCGTTCTCGTGAATCACGGTTTAGGGTGTTCAGCTAATATTGGGTTTTGTAAAAATTTCTCTTAACTCTTTGCGAGAACTGTCTCCAGAACTGTGCAAGGTGACATTCATATGTCCATAAATTGTTTATTATTTTTATAATTATCCATTTATTCTCCAATAACTAAGCACTCTAAATTAGTTACCATATTAAATCTTACAAAATAAAAAAAATTAAATTACGGGGTTTTTTGGAACGAGGGTTAGGGTTAGGTTAAAGTAGGGTTAGTCTAGGGTTAGGGTTAGGATTAGGTTAAGACTAACAAAGTTTATCATTATTGTCTTCTTCACCTTCATGTTTCAGCATTCATTGTCTTAATTGAGAGACCCATATCTCCTCCCTATTGATGAGCAGTGATCCATATAGCCTTCCACTTCTCCTTGTATTGACCCGTATCTCTCGGACTATTGATGAGCAGTGAGAAACCCAAGTGGGCTATCATATCATTCTACACTTTTTCTTTTTCATTGCCTATAACTGAGAGAGTTAGACTCTCATCAACTCAAATATGACTTCTCTTCTTCTCTTCAAGAGAACTCAAATGAGATGCAGGAGAAATTTGAGATCAAGGATGGTCGCCTACAATTGTTCTTGTGTATGAAGATGCAGGAGTAGAGATGACTTGTTTCAGTGTACAAGTGCATGCTCGGTTTCTATCACCCGTTCTTGGGAGGGCCGCTTGCTCTGCCTTTTTTTCCCACAGTGTTTTTCTTGGTCTTCTATTTTTTTAGCTTTTAGATGTGTTTGCATAAGTAGCATTTGTACGCCTTTCATACAAGTTCGTTCTCTATTGTTACACAGAATGCAAAAATTCCCTGCTTTTGTCAGACGGAGTAGTGCTGGGTGTCACGGTGTATTCATTGTACTTTTCGACTTCTTGGCATGCACACCTCACAATCGTGCCACAAATTTCACGATTATGAGGAGTGCGTGTCAAGAAGTCGTTAAGTACTTCGAATATACGGTTACACCCACTACTACTCCGGCCGACGAAAGCAGGGGATTTTTGCATTCTGTGTAACAGTAGAGAACGGGTCTTGTATGCAGGGGGGTGCAACCGGCTATTTATACATTCAAGGCAAGCCTCTTCAGTTCAAGGATGGTCGCCTACAACCGGAACTACTTATCTATCCAAAATCAGGCAGAGTCAGCAGTCCTTCCTTCCAATTCGAGAAGAAAGCGAGCATGTACTTGTATACTAAATTAATTTCAATTTAAAAATCCGGTATCAAGGGATGACTTTGTAATGTCAACTAGCATGCGGATCATGTACAATTTTAATATCATTCTTCAAACAATATGTTGTTACCAGTTTGTAATGTTCCTTTATATGAATAAATTTTGTCTTGCAAATGGCTTGTTGTGAATTAGTAGATTTGTATATTATCTATATATCTAGATAATAAAACACAAAAAAAGCTATCAAGTGGCTCACATTCAATCTATCCCAAAATCAATGGACCAGATCTACTCTCACAAAACATATTTTCCCAACCAAATTTCAAACTCCACAAATTTAAAAACACACACACTCTCTCTCTCTCTCTCTCTCTCTCTCTCTCTCTCTCTCTCTCTCTTTTCCCCCAAAAACCAAAAACGGAGCCCCTTCTCTCCCTCTTTCTCCCGCCCACTCTCTAATCTTCCCGCTCGTCACTCTCTCCCTCCTCCGCCCTTCCGTTCTCCTCCATCGGCGCCCGCCCCCCCCCCCCCCCCCTCCAACCTCCCGATCCCAACCCCCCCTCATCCTCCCGACCTCCCGCTCTCTCACTCTCTCCTCCGCTCTCTCATCCTCCACCTCAGATCTCCCAGCGCCGGTCGCAACTTCCCAGCGCCCGTCTCTCCATCGCAGCTTCCGTTCGCAGCTTCCTAGCGCCGTCTCAGCGCCGTTCGCAGCTTCCCAGCACCGTCTCTCCACCTCAGACCTCCCAGCGCCGTTCGCAGCTTCCCAGTCGCTTCCGCGAAGTCCCGTCGCCTTCCCTTCGCCTTCCGCACTCAACCATCGATTTCATCTCTCAGGTATACAAAATTTCTCCATTGATTTCACCTTCCCGTCGCCAACATCAGCAGAATTTTTTTTCTTCAATTGGAATTAGGATGTTTTTGATTTCTTGATTACTGTGAATTTTTGCTGTGAATTCCCTGTCCGAGGAAAGGGTTTGCTGTTAATTTTTGGCTTAGTTGATTCTTTGCTTTTATCAGTTTCAGCTAAGTTGATTTGCTTCCATTCAACAGAAATTAGTTGTGATGATTAGTTGTGATGATTTTGGGTTTTATCTTTCTAAGCCTAAGTTGTTAATCCCGTCGCCAACCTCAACAGAACCATTCTTTGCTTATATCATTTTTAGCTTAGTTGATTTTTTTTTAATTAAGAGAATTGAGGTGGGTTTTTAGGGATTTGAGATGGGTCTTGAAAAAGTTTTGATTGTACCCGTTTTTTTCCAGGGGATTTTGATCCGGAATTGAGATCGGTGCTTGAATTGGCGACGGATGAGGAGTTGTTAGAGCTCGAAACCATTCTGTTTGGACCCAGGTAACAACATGGACACATTCATATCGAGTTGGAATTAGTTTTAGTTTTCGATTATTACATTATTTTTTTCGGAAGAGTATCTGTATTGGTGATGATTTCGTGTGGTGTGATTGTAAATATGAGAGTTATAGCGGGCGGCCGCGATCACTTCTACCTCACAAAGTTCGCATCTTTGGTTGTTTTTTCTTCTGGGTTTTTAAGGATTTGAGAGGGGTCGTGAAAAAGTTTTGATTGTGTTGGATTTTTTTCAGGGGATTTTGATCCGGAATTGAGATTGGTGCTTGAGTTGGCGACGGATGAGGAGTTGTTGGAGCTCGAAAACATTCTGTTTGGACCCAGGTAAGAACATGGACACATTCATATCGAGTTGGAATTAGTTTTAGTTTTCGATTATTACATTATTTTTTTTCGGAAGAGTATCTGTATTGGTGATGATTTCGTGTGGTGTGATTGTAAATATGAGAGTTATAGCGGGCGGCCGCGATCACTTCTACATCACAAAGTTCGCATCTTTGGTTGTTTTTTCTTCTGGGTTTTTAAGGATTTGAGAGGGGTCGTGAAAAAGTTTTGATTGTGTTGGATTTTTTTCAGGGGATTTTGATCCGGAATTGAGATCGGTGCTTGAATTGGCGACGGATGAGGAGTTGTTGGAGGTCGAAAACATTCTGTTTGGACCCAGGTAAGAACATGGACACATTCATATCGAGTTGGAATTAGTTTTAGTTTTCTTATTATTACATTATTTTTTCGGAAGAGTATCTGTATTGGTGATGATTTTGTGTGGTGTGATTGTAAATATGAGAGTTATAGATCAACTAGGTAGAGTTTGATCGCATCGCGATATGCCCATATGAGGTTTGATTTTGGAAGCTTGGCTTAGAAGTGATCTAGATACTCAGAATTATGTCTGCATGGTCAACCATGATCTAGATCTAAAATCTAAAATGTCACCTGAGAATGTCTGCATGGTCAACCATGATCAGTATGAGGACTCTTATCTATTCAAAATATTACTTGAGAATCTCACTTGAGAATCTAAAATCTAAAATCTCACTTATCTATGAAAACAGATTGATTCTGATACCAATGCACTTTAATTTGTGCACAGGTCCAAGTAATAAGTTGCAAGAATTTTTGGAAACCGAGTTTGCGTATCATTTCTTCAGTGAGCGCTTTGAGAACTACATGAAAGTAAGTCTGCTCTTATTTTAAATATTCGGTATTTCTTCGTTTTGTGTTGTTGCTTATGTTTAGTGTTGTTAGTCACATTCTTCCTAAATACTAATCCTAATACCAGCAATAACTTCTCATTTATAAAGAACCTATTAAAAACAAAATTCTATACTTATTTATGAATACTTCAGAATTATTTGACTTTCCAATTAGGATGTATGATATTATGAAAATACTTTGTTTTTAGGTGAAGAAAATTTGATAAACGTAGATTACACAAAATTAACAAGCTTAAATTAAGCAATATTTTCTTAGACATGTACCTTTGAATATTATCTCTTATGCACGCATTATTATCGTTTATGCACACATTTTTTGAATTTTGCTATTTCAACATTAACATTATTTTTAGCATAATAATTTGTGTATTTTTGAATTTTAAATGGACCGAAGTACAACCCCCCCCCCCCCCCCCCCCCCCCCCCACATACACGTAATATACACGTAACATTATTAAACTGTATATTTCAACATTAACATTATTAGTTGTTTAATTTCCATCACATAGTAATCATATGGGTATATTCTGAAGTTATTAAACTGTATATTGGAAAAAACGTCGAGGTAATTTTCTGTAAAGAAAAACACATTGAGGCTGCAATTGTGGTAAACATTGATGTATACATCACAAATCTAACCTATTTCATGATGGTATTAATAACAAAGCAGTACTTTGGTCTCGTTTGAGATTGCCTTATGATAGAATTCAGTTAACTATGTTACCGTACCCAAAATTTGTTCCAATGCTCACTGTGCTTCTATTGCATATTATTTCCATTATACTTAAAAGGCTTCTTACACAGTCCCCTAAAATGATTTATATTTTCAAATCTGTCCTTTGAATTCTTCGCATTAACATACTTTCCTTAGAAGAAAGTGATCTTTGAAAAACTCCTGACTGTCAGATTCACTTCTGAAACTGAAATAGCTACACAATTTTACTGTCTTACCGCTTCTTCCGATCTTTCTGTATAGCTCCATCTTTCTCTATAACACTTCTAAAACTGAAATAATCTACACAATTTTACACAAGTATCTCATTGTAGTTAATCATCAAAGAAGATAGGTCGTAGTAATCAATAGTAGTTAATATGTTTTCTTGATTGGTTTGTTAAAATAATTACAACGTCAATTGCTCCAATTGAAGAACTTCAATTGGTTAGTTAATATGTTTCCCCTCCTTTATATACAGGTCAATTGCTCTAATGAAAGAACAGCAATGGATGACATCACTGCCAATATGGCCATATAAGTATCTTCTTTTTTTTTAAATAAAATCTACAACACGAAGATACTAGTAATAAGTTGTTCTCATTTTTACTTCAGCCATTGTGTTCTATTTTGAAGACCTCAACCACTGTGTTCTTCTACAACCCTGTAATTATTTTTTTCATTCATTCGGTTGGTGTTTAGTATGGTGGAGGTTGCAAAAATTGTAATATTTAGCATTTTGGGAGATGATGTAAGTAACTGTATATAATAATGATATAATATAGTTATGTTAATACCCGTACCCGCAATTTTGTGGAGTATTGGGTATATTGTTTGGTTTTTTAAATGTTTTTCGAAGGTTTTACAAAAAAATTATTACATTTTGAAAAGAATATTTGGTTTATATTTTGTATCTTGCATTATATTCTGATTTTTTCCCCCAGAGCCATATATATATGTTGCATGTGTGATGTTGCTCGGTTGAGCCTGGGGAGGATTTATATTTATTGCGTGTGATGTCATATATTTAACTGTTAGCAGAATTCCGTAAGGAATTTTTGTAAAAGGGCGAATATTTTAGGGGAGGTTCTGTCAAAATTTTTTTAAATCTATTATGTTTTCCTAATACTTGAGATTGTGAAATTGTCATCATTTTGTAGGTTCAGTGAAGATTTTGTAGGTGGTACACTTGAAGCTTGAAGCTTTCAGGATTCAAGCTTGAAGATTTTCTAAATTTGTAGCTTCAAGATGAAGATTTTGTAGGTTCATTGAAGATGAAGATTTTGTATCTTGAAGCTTCAAGATTTTGTAGGATCATTAATGGCTTGAAGCGTGAAGATTTGGTAGGTGGTACACTTGAAGCTTGAATATTGCGAAAGTGGTACATTTTGTAGAATTGTGAAATTGTGAACTTTTAAGAGATTGTGAGAATGAGTTTTCTGGATTGTATGTGAGGACTAGGATTGCCCGTGAGACGTGCGTACGGCACGTATTTAAATGAAGGTAATGGTAATGGTATATAAATTTAAGTTAAGGTATTGGTATATAAGTTTAAGTGAAGGTAATGGTATATAAATTTTATGAATAATGAAAGATAAATTTTATGTATATTTCAAGCAATAAGAGAAGTGCCAACCTTCATATTAGATGGTAGAACAATAGATAAAATCCGCAACAGAGTTAGTACAATCAAAATGGCACAGCGAATAGAATTCACACAGGACTAATATGAGTTGCCAGGAGAAAAGTGAATTTACTTTGTGTAAAACATAACGGCCAACCTTGGTGTTTGAATATCATCACACAGGACTAACATTGACAGTGAGAATTGAATATCGATTTAAAAATTGAGCTTGAATATCATCACTAACATTGACAGTTTACTAACATCATCTTCAAAGCAAATTACATAGTAATGCATTCACACAACACTTGAATTCTGGCAGTGTGTACGTACATTTGTTATCTAAGATTGGATAACATCAACTAGATAGTTACCATCACTAACCATACAAGTTTAGTACCAATCATCTGGATGCCAACTACACAGTATTTATTTCGTTTGGAACAACTCAGTTTTAGTATTGCTTCTAAAATGTGTCAACGGATTAAGTAGAGAGATATTGTCCGATCTAACACCGCTATATGTGAAGTATTGAACCGAAGTACTGCCAATACCTCTCTACGTAGACCGTTATTGCTAATAACGTGTTATACTGTATAAAACCGTTACCACCAACAACGGCTTAAGTAGATAGATATTGGCCGAACTAAATCCCTACATGTGTATTATTGAACCGAAGGACTGCCAATATCTAGCTCCTTAGCCCGTTATTTCTGATAACGAGTTAGATTGTATAAAACCGTTACCAATAAGAACGGCCTAAGTGGAGGGATATTGGCCGAACTAAAACCACCGTATGTGAAGTATTGAACCAAAGTACTGCCAATGTCTATCTCCTTAACCCGTTATTTCCGATAACGGGTTAGATTGTATTAAACCGTTATCGTCAAGAACGGGTTAAGAAAAGAGATATTGGCCGAACTTACAGGTGCAGTATTGGTTATGCACGAAATACACAATCGCCAACACAAATAAAAAACTGTTCACATTAGCAGGCAGACAATTTTCCTTAACACAAAATTCCCAAACAGAACGAGTTCCCCAAATTGTATACATCTACTAATTTTACATTTTCCGACTGCAATAAGCATTCACAACCAAATTGCCTGGTCAAAATGCATAGTAATATAACTTTGTTCACAAATACACAAAATACACTGACGTACAGAAATTGCATTATAATTAAAAACATGGTTAATTTACTTGTACCAAACAAGAACACGGCAATTATCCACACATATATACAAACCAAAAATAACACAACTTTTCAAGGTGGTGCGTCTTTCCATTTGGGCGCGTTAAACTTGTTTCATTCCGGACCTATACCAGGGAGAAAAAAAAAAGGTTAACAATCCAGGCGAAATTCAAATAAATCGGCACGAATCAATTTAAAATTTGGCAATTATTCAGTGATTATTTCCAAATTTTGACATGACATACATATTAATAAATTTCTTAAAGCCCCCTTAGCACGAACCTTCGCCTTCGTCAGCATCACTCTCTACCGCGTTTGGAGCTTCTTCATTGCCCACCGATCCACTAAAAAAAGAAGGAAGAATGAGTTAGTACTGACCAAAAATAACAAAGTTTGAGTTGAATAAACAAATACAAAATGTCTGATATAATACCTTCCTAAATTTCTGGGGCAATTCCGTGAATCGTGACCTACGACCCGAAGACATGTCCTGCAAAGTCTTGGCCTCTTTGTTTTTTGGCATTCTCTTACCGACTTCAACCGTTTCCCTTTAGGCCTACCCTTTGTGGTGCACTGTACAGGGTCACCTACATGTGCATGTGTATGTGCTTGTCCACCACTCTCAGGTTGGGCGCTACCTTCGTGTGGTGTGCTGTTCACTGGATCAATCTCCGCAAAGCCTTCAATTCCCTTCAGCATGTGGTCGAGCATGTACTTGTATCCTCGCTCTGAAGAACAACCAAGATCGACCATATGTCTTGAGTGCATACTAAGTTCGCAATAACGCGATGCAAAATTGTCGCCCATATTATTGCCCACCGGTATACTGCTTCTCCTCATTTGATCCCTGGTCCATCGCCTACAAATATATTGTTCAGGTAGTGCGGTGTGATCTGTGAACCGAATAACTGCAAGTAGATGTTTGCAGGGAATGCCTACGAAGTAGTACATGGAACAAGGGCATTTAGCAATTTTACTGATTTTACAATAAGAAATCACCCTCCCCGGTTCTGAATTTCCACAAACTGTTACAGAATAAGCCGCACTATCCGGTGTATCCATACTCGCAATTAAACTCACATTAAGTAATAAGCTTTTGACCACTTCTTGTTGAAATTTGTAGAAAATCTTCAAAGTGTATGTCCCTGCCATTTGTGACTCCAATGCCCACTCGGTCTTCAATTTTGGCCGCTCCTCGCGATTACGATGTGTTTCTTTAAGTTCATCGTGTCTTTGTTTTACTAAGAGTCGGTCAAAGATGATAGCAAATTCATGTAGTGAGTACTTTTTATGAGTATGGTGCTTCAAGGATGAATGTAGCGATTCGCTACGTTGGGTACTCAGCATGCCCCCCCAAAATGAGTCTCTTGCGTACACCGGGGCCCATTTTTCACGGATCTCAAATTTTTCCTTCAACCATCTGTTATTTTCTAATTTGTACTGACAGATCAAATTTTTCCACTTCTGTTCGAATTCTGTTTTAAATTCCGCCGTATAAATAATAGTCTTCAAAGCATCCCTGAACTCATCAACGTTATTCGACATTCGAACTTCATGCGGTAGCTTATCCAAAATATGCCAAATGCAATATCTATGTGACGTGATTGGGAAAACTTTGGAAATTGCAGAAGTTATCCCGCGATCCTCATCTGTCACGATGTTGATCGGATCACATGGCATTGCAGCACGCCACTTTTCAAAGAACCACTCAAATGAGGAAGCTGTCTCATTGGGGATGAACCCACAACCTAGGAATATTGATTGCCAATGATGGTTGAATCCAACAAATGGTACGAACAACATCCCGTATCGGTTTGTGTTGTAGGTAGCGTCAAAGCAAAGAACATCCGCAAATACTTTGTAATTATTTCTGGCGATACCGTCCACCCACACACAATGTGTCAATCGCCCTTCGGGGTCACATTGGTAGTCAAAATAGAATAAGGGATCGGTCGCCTTTTTCGATTCAAAAAACTCAAGTAGCATTTGTCCGTCGTGACCTTTTAAACCTTCCATCTCGTCTCTCTTGAAATTTCTTACATCGGTTTCGGTGAATCCAATTTTCTCATTACCTCCACTTGCAGCTTCAAAGAATAGCATTTGTTTGCATACAGGGACATTAGCTTCGGTCATTTGACCAATTACATTTTTAACTGTCTTAGTCAATTCACAGTTTCGAGGTAGCAAGTGACGTCTACCGGGTGAAGTGAATTCGTGATTGTGTGCTTCATTTAACGAATAAATAATCCATGTATTACTTTGTGAACTACTATGTGGGTTTATTTTCACACGGACAAAAGCTTTGCAACCCGTTCTAGAAGTTGTACCTCGTCTGGTTTCATTATAGCTATTCGGTGACTCCCCGGCTTTATTACAGACGTATGATTTATCCACTACATCGTTTCCCTTATATTTATTTCCACCCTTACGCATAGCGAATCCCGCACATTTGCAATATGATGAATAAAATTTTTCCGCATCATCAAGGGTGGGAAATGTCATACCAATCTTCGGTTTTAGGTGCTCGTCAACATGAGGAAGATACTCGCCAAGTGGTTGTGCACGAACAAATTTATCCCCGGCAACAGAACTTCCTTCGAAACTGTCCATACCTAAGAAACGGTGAAGAGGAGAATAGTTAGGGGTACTAAACCGCTGTATTTGGTGTTTTTGTAACTGCGCAAGCCACCACAACTTGAAAAGGAGAAAAGTTTCGTACTATTTGGAGGTGGTTTGAAGTGTTTTGTAAACGGTCCGCACTTAGAAATATCTAATTCTCAAACTTAAAATGCGAGGAAATAGAGCAAAACCACACAAATGGCATACGAAAATTACAAAAATTTCCATCTAGGTGGAATTCACGTAGGGCAAGCCACCCGAACTTGTAGAAGGGAGTTTCGACTGACGGTTTGCAAGATACGACCGTATACCGCTTTATAATAGTTTTTTTCAACCGAAAGCGATACGCGGTTGTATCTCTCGAATCGGGAGTCGAAAATCACTTCTACAAGTTTGGGGGGCTTCTCATAGGGGACACCAACCTACCTGCAAAGTTTCGTATTTTTTGGGAGGGCGTTTGAAGGGTTTTCTAATCTACCCGCACTTAGAAATTTCTAAGTTTAAAACTTGTGGTGCGGGGAAGTTGAGAAAACTGCGCAACGGCACCCGAAAATTAAGAAACTTTTCGACTAGGCCGGATTCACGTAGGGCAAGTCACCCAAACTTGTAAAAACGAGTTTCGACTCACGGTTTGCGAGACATGGCCGTGTACCGGCTTTAGTTGTTTTTTTCCCAACCAAAACCGATACGCGGCCGTATCTCTCGGACCGTGAGTCGAAATTCACTACTACAACTTCGGTTCACTTCTCGTAGGTGACACCAACCAAATTGCAAAGTTTCGTATTTTTTGTAGGCCGTTTCAAGGGTTTTCTAAGCTACCCGCACTAAGAAAATTCTAAGTCTGAAACTTATAATGCGAGGAAGTTGAGAAAACCGCGCAAACGGCACCCGAAAATTTTAAAACTTTCCCAATTGGTCGGATTCACGTAGGGCAAGCAACCCGAACTTGTAGAAGCGAGTTTCGACTCACGGTTTGCGAGATATGACCGTATACCGCATTATAATAGTTGTTTTCAACCGAATGCGATACGCGACCGTATCTCTCGAACCGTGAGTCGAAAAACACAACCCTCCAAGTTGGTTTGGGTTCCCTTAGGTGACACCAACCAATTCGCAAAGTTT
Source organism: Hemerocallis citrina (assembly GCA_017893485.1). Taxonomy (NCBI): domain Eukaryota; kingdom Viridiplantae; phylum Streptophyta; class Magnoliopsida; order Asparagales; family Asphodelaceae; genus Hemerocallis; species Hemerocallis citrina. The sequence goes on along the minus strand of CM030364.1, from coordinate 280,344,487 downwards.
CGTATTTTTGGGAGGCCGTTTGAAGGGTTTTCTAATCTACCCGCACTTAGAAAATTCTAAGTCTAAAACTTGTAGTGCGAGAAAGTTGAGAAAACCGCGCAAACGGTACCCGAAAATTATAAATCTTTCCGACTAGGTCGGATTCACGTAGGGCAAGCCACCCGAACTTGTAGAAGCGAGTTTCGACTCACGGTTCGGGAGATACGGCCGTGTACCGGCTTAAGTTGTTTTTTTCCAATCAAAACCGATACGCGGCCGTATCTCTCGAACCGTGAGTCGAAATTCACTTCTACAACTTCGGGTCACTTCTCGTACGTGTCACCAACCAAATCGCAAAGTTTCGTATTTTTTGGAGGCCATTTGGAGGGTTTTCTAATCTACAAAAACTTAAAGAATTCTAAGTCTGAAACTTATAATGCGAGGAAGTTGAGAAAACCGCACAAACGGCATCCGAAAATTTTAAAACTTTCAGAGTTGGTCAGGTTCACATAGGGCAAGCCACCCGAACTTGTAGAAGCGAGTTTCGAGTCACGGTTTGCGATATACGGCCGTGCACCGCAATACTTGGTTTTTTCCGACCGTAAGCAATACGCGGCCGTAACTCTCGAACCGTGAGTCGAAACTCGCTTCTACAAGTGGGTTTGGCTTGTACTACGTGAGACGAACCTACTGGGAAAGTTTCGTATTTTTTTACGGTCGTTTGCAGGGTTTTCAACCATAACCGCACTGAAAAGTTTATAACTAATTTCGTATATACAATTCTAATTCTACTAGTTACTAATGCAAGCAACGTAATTCGGCAATTGAATATACTTAGGGTCAATCCGAATCTACATCCAAAATCTACTAACGCATTTAAATTTTTTCCCAATTTCTAAATAAATTACTACACACAAATTCAAAAAAAAATACAAATGTACATTATTGGGGTAAAGAAATAGTGTATACCTTACGGAGTAGGTCGAAATCGAGCCAAGCAATGGGTTTTGGAAGAGAACTAGGGTTCCGATTTCGTTCCGAAGAGGGGAAGAGAAGCTAGGGTTTCGAACGTCGGAGTTAGGGGGTTTCAATCTTCGGAGTTGGGAGAGAAGATGGAGTTCTAGGGTTTGGATCGTCGGAGGTAGGGTTTTTTTAGGGTTTTTTTTTTTTTTTTTTCCGTCGTTTGGGTCTGGGTTCGTCGAAGAGAGAAGAAGAGAGCGGAAGAAAGAAGACGAACTGTATGTCGACGAAAATGAAAAATATAGCCTTAACCCGTTATTCCGAAGAACGGGTTAAGGCCAACTTTTTTTATTAAATTTTGCCTTAACCCGTTCTTGCCAACGACGGGTTAAGGCAAGATTTTATGAAAAAAAATCTGAACCGTTGGATCTTCGATCCAACGGTCCAGATCGAGGTTCGCACGGGTCCGTGCGAACCGACCCGTTCCGGCCCGTTTGCAACCGAACAACACTCATATATATATATATATATGCGCTTGTTGAGGACTTGAAAGTTACGTGGTAATTTGTTAGTGAGAGTTGGTTAAAATAATAAATGGGAAGTGGTAATTTCTTCAGAATCTAAAAGGATATATAATCTGCTGGATGGAAGTGTAAAACAATTATAGCAACCGGAGTACAGCCATGAGAACGGAGAAGGATTTGTGTGGTGCACATTGATGTTCCTGGGATATTTTTTAAAACTTTTTTTTTTTTTTTTGGCAAAAAACTGTGTTTCATACATAATTGCATCTCTTGCTACCAATACATGTTTCCTAATTTTTTATGCACCAATATTGTTTGACAAGGCTTACTATATGTTGATTTTTTTAATAGGTGGTGAGATTTGTAAAACTGTCATCGTTTGGGGTTATCTTAGATCCAATAGGATTAGAAAGGAGGATAGATCACAGTCGGACATCACAGTAGCTTCTTCAATCTGGAACCTATGGCTCGACCGTAACCAATGTTGTTTCCACAATGTAAATCTTAGATTTTCAACTTTGATGAGTAAAACTCGTTTCTGCATTCATGAATGGACAGGGTATCTTGGATCCAAGAAGAGACTGCGATTGGAAGAGGAGGAGGAGTAGGCAGGTTTGGGCGACACGACGTCATATGAGGGATTCAGACTAGTTATTAGCTTTTATATTTTGTTGCAGCAAGTAGGATATTGAGGTCAGAGCCTTTTTTTGTGACTTTTGGATGTATTAGCCTGCAGGCGATCTATGTATTACTTTAAGACTGTTTCGTTAATTTTTCATTAATGAAGCGATGACAGAGTCATCTTTCTATCAAAAAAAAAAAAGTCATCGTTTTGCTTTGTAGCACAAAACAACAACGATAACAGTATTTATCCAATATTTTTGGGTATGACAGTTGAGCGTGATTTCCTAGCACCAATGATGTCGAAGATGGGTTTTCGCTAAGGATGAAAAAAAATGGATTATGCAACGAGTCTTGATGGTTTCCTCCATAGTCAATCAGTGATTATCAAATGAGCTATCATTATTTCTTGTTGCTTGTTTTGAACAATTGTATCTTGTAATTGGATTTATTTGTATTTGGGTAATGTGACCCAGGATATTTGACTTATTCAGATCTGGATTATTTGATATTAATATATTTTGTTTCAAGTATTCTTGTTGGTATTTTGATTCATATGCACATGCTTGGTTGATTCTTTTGCTTCCAACTCTGATTATTCGTGTGAAATGTTGTAAAAATTCTTGAACAGCTTATGGATGATGAAAATCATTCGCTGGGTTTAGTCACGTATCCGTATTCTGTATTCTCTTTTGGGAAGCATGACGTGACTAGGTTTTTAGTGGCCGATGTAGGCCTTTTGTTTGTCCAAACTATTCTATCCAGTCTATTTCTCTTTCTTGTGTGCCCGAAAGCAGCCGATGAATGAAGCTACGATCTTGTTAACAAACAGGAAAGAGAAGTCATTCGTTCTATACCTGCTTATGAGAATAAAAGTTAAGCCTCATGAGTTACTGCTTCAAAGAGTGCAGGGTGGGGACTAGTTACACTAGAAGAAGAAAGAAGATGGAGAGAAATCTTCATGAAGTAACCAAAGCTCAAAATGACATCTTAAAACTGGAATACAACTTACAAAGAAAGGAAAAAGCATCTACAAACTCGAATACACCTTACGAAGAAAGTCCTTAACACCTCACAATTTACAGAAAAAATTTCACCCTTTTAGGGTCCCCCCCCCCAAATATTTCTACAAAACTCCATATCATATCAAAAATACCATCCACCTTCCTTCAAATCTACAATTTATTACTTGGTCCCAGTCCCACCTTCAATTTATGAATGACAATGCAAAATGATATCTAATATTTTTTTATTTTTTTATTTTTTTGGTCAATAGAACAATTTATGAAGTTGTTGTCAGCTATGCCCCTGCGAAAATTTTCTAGCTTCGTCCATGACTGGAAATACGATACTCTCCCCCAAGCTGTCAATATAGAAGTTCTTCAAAGCTAGAAATTCTACTTTCACAAGCAAGCAACCCCTGTAAAGTCTCTACAGAACTAACTTTCATGACCAAAGACTTTGTTGGAGGGGACTTGCTGACGTCTCTCCACATATGCTGATGGAAACCATCCTGCCTGCCCTTTACATTCTCCTTCCGACCACCCAGCTTCACTGACCTGCGTTGACAACACAAAACGCGGAGATTCAAAAACTCATGACAGGTAAGATGACATGCTTGAAATCAGAAAGGCGCAAATGAACTGAAGTAGAACAAATAGGGATAACCATAACCAACAGTCCCAACAAAATTAACAAGACTTTACTAGTATAAGAAATGTGAAAACATAATGTTCAAAAGTTGTTAATTATGTATTCCAAAAGATATTCAACAAGTGTCTATCATAGGGTTTAGGATACTCGCGAGAAATGTCTAACAAGTGCCAACACAGGTACAACTCTATGATCGAAAGAGTTTAGGGATTCATGAGGTCAATTTTGTTTCATGAGGAAAAAAAAGGGTAAAACTGATTTCCGAACAATTCTAAGTGTACCTGACAAGTACAAGACTCGCTGTTGAAACCTGAAGTTTCATTTATCTCTAAGTGATTGCAGGAAGCATGCAATCACTTAGAGATAAATTTGCTGATCAAGTCATCTGCAGCTAATATAACTGAATATTTAGTACATATCATTCTTTGTTCGTCTTCTAATGGAATCACCATTCAGTGAGGAGTAAAACATAGCTTACCGATAACTTTCTTAATGCACCACAAAGTTTGCAAAGATTAACTGCCCACTCTAATATTTCTTCCTACGTAAGAAATAATATCCTCAAAGGGAATGATTCTATATGAACAAATGTTTCACAAAAGTAACACATTTAAACCTGTCTAACTACAACGAAGTCCCCAACTGCCAGATTCAGTTCATTCTCAGCAGCAGCATTAAAAGCATGAACAGCCTGCAGCATAGAGAACGACAAATAAGCCAAACTAGACCTCCACAATTTATCTTTCTTCATAAAAAAAAGTGTAATATTTACCTCAGCAAGAAAGTATTCTACTTTCTCCGCACGTCTTCCTGTTTGTGGAGAAGGAAGTGCATATTCTTTTCTTTTTGTTTGTGGAGAAGGAAGTGCAGATTCTTTTCTTCTTGTTTGTGGAGAAGGAAGTTGAGATTCTTTTCTGTGTTTTTCAGAGACCATCTATACAACCACTTCATAATTAGATAATTTTGACCACAATTGGATGATTTACTTTGAAAAAAAGTGTAAGTAGGGCTACCTCAGCTTCAACATCATCTAATATAGCAGCTATCCTCAGGTGAAGTAATTTTTCTGACTCGACCTTCAAAACATAAAAAAGAAAGAAACTGATAATTTATTCCATTAATATAAAAAATCTCTCTGAGAAGAGACCTTAATATACCATAGAAACTAAACGCTGATACGTCGATCTTTGCTGTTGTGATTCAACATATGATAAAGCTCCATTTGCTTCTTCTCCTAGGACTGCCATGTTTTCCTTTAGATCTTGCATTTTGGATTCAGAAGCCTGAAGCTTTGAAGTGTTCTCTGGAATGGGAGCTTCTTTTGCTTTAGCTTGCTTTTTAGAAATTTCTGCAGCCTATATAGATGTATTTTGAGTGAGCCAAATAATACGAATATATGAAGATAATTAGGATAATTATACCCCGCTTCTATTTGGAAGCTGCGCAGTGTCAGACAGACGTATTCTATGACACCAGCAATTTTAATTTAGATCTCAAAATTTTGTGTTGGTGGATATTGTTGCATATGTCCGTGTCGGAATATCTATCTCCATGCTTCTTAGTAAATAGACAACAAAAAAACTCGATGGAAAAAAAAGGAAAAAGGAGAAGACTAACCAGTTGTTGAGCCTCTTGTCTCATACGACTATAGCGTTGAGCAAGGTGGCGAGCATCTTCCAAGGGTGCACCATGGGCCATAGCTTTTAAAGGATCGATTATCTAGAACCATCAGAGTAGAAGGAAGATGAGGCGTAGTGATGACAAATAACCACTCTTTTGTAAATATGGTATTGACCCGCGGATTCTTCAATGAGATTATGCTATTTTAAAGAATATTGGCACAATGAATCTTTTGACAATCTGACATTCATTGTCTGAAACTTGCAACTCCAACTGCAGTATGTGCTCCAAAGGTGTAGTTCACTTAATATAAATTTTGCGGCACTGCTAATAAGAACTAACCCCAACCAAAACCACCCTTGCAGTCAGGAAGCCATCCAATTTATAAGATTTTTATTATACTACTATTGTGCAGAATGAATAACTAGAGCACACACACCAACATTTGTGTGACTTTTGTCTATTTTAATTGTCGCATAACCTACAAGGCCGGCCCCCACCTTGAGGCCGGTCCCCCGATTTTTTTGCACCTTTAGGGGCCCCCAAATTTGTACTCCCCTTGTAAATAATAGACACGTATTTTGCGCGTAAAAAAAATTATATTGTAATTAGGGGCCCCCCAAAAAAATTATTTGGGCCTTTCGCCTTGGGCCCCCGGAAACTCAGGGCCGGCCCTGATAACCTAAACAGATTTATCCAAACATTAAAAGACACAGAAAATTAGGTTTGACTGAGTACTGGATACACGAAACATGCTATGATGAAAGAAAAGGGATGTATCTTACTTATTGAATGGACTTCTCTTGAATTCATGGGCTGGCCAAAGTTCGCAGGCTATATATGGTCAGAAAGATTCAGTATAAGCTGGAAATAACCTGAATCTTGTATATCTCTTAATTTATACAATAACAACAATAAAGCCTTTTCCCACCTAGTTGAGGTCGGCTACATGAATCCTGATTTTCCATTATGCTCGATTTAGTGCAATATCTTTTGTAAGGCCACAAACTATCACATATTTTCTCACCGTTTTCACCAAGTAAGTATATCTCTTAGTTTATACGAGGAAAAAATATTATGTACTAACTCATAAATCTTAAAGAGAAGGCTCATCTTGTGATATTTTGCAGAAGTCAAGGGAGACACTAATTAGGTTTTCATCTTGAAAGGTAAAGTCTAACAATCAGCTGATGTGGGTTACAAACTCATCTACCAACTCTTGAAAGGTAAGTCGCATAATCTCATACGACGCACAGCAGTGAAAAAAGAACCCAAGATAATGCTATCAGTGCTGTGCAAATTTCACTTCACAAGAACTCAAACTTGCAATTTGTCAAGATAATTTGAAATTACATTTGGACCAGATGCTTTCACGAATTACCAATTAGTAGTTCATAATCTCCTTGAGTTTGATAGTCTTCTTTTTTCCATCTCTCATACCACAGCGATGAGATAAGCTTCTGAAATGTAGGTAGCTATATCAGATAAAGAGACCATACCTGTGAAGCTAACGATTTGTTTAAGTCTTCATACTCTTTCTCGATATGTGCAACTGCACCACCATATAAAGATGCCGTTTTGCCTAGATTCCCATCATTTGCCATATTCTCACCTCCATATTTATAACAGTCTTCAGACAATTTTATACCTGATTAAAGCATCCACGAGGAATGTTTTCACATGTTATCAAATACACTTACAGTGCCAAAATGGAGATTGTAAACTACCATGCCAAAAATCGTAAAAATATGAAGTTTAGAAGTACTTACCCACTTCAATATGTTTACTATTTGCAGTTAGAAGGTTTTCGGTTGCTCGAATAATTTCCTTCTGGAAATCCTTCAAAAATGAAAAAGAAACAGAAAATGGAAAATTAATCAACGTTCTATCATATATATTCCTCCTTCTTCAGGGCCTCCCAATTCTTTATTCCTTCAACTAATTTGAATATGTATCCTTTCAAGCTAAGGCTATTTGCCTATTTTTGGTACCTTCACACTATTTTACGACTCCAGCAAAAAGATACCTATAAGTACAACTTATACAAAAATGCAGATATATTTATGCACAGTATGGACGTCATATTTTTCTATGCCCGCATTGGATGTTATCCAAATATTACTTGTAGCGCCCAATTAACATTTTATAGGTAAATTGGCTCAAGCAGCAAATATTAGGTTCCGAAAGTAGATCAAAATAATTAACTAATTGCGATTACGTAAGACAACGTTGCCTGATTTCTTTCTTACCCTTGCAGCACGAGTAGATCTATATAATTTTTCCAACTGTTGATGCCTTTGCAATTCAGCTTCATCTAGGACCATTGTATCGGAGCTCTCATAACCAGTTCCCCCAAACTGTTTTATTACCGCCTGAAAAAATAGTAACTAAACTGATCAAATGCCTTTTAAAGTATTTGTATTGTTTGTCAACACAGACAAATTGAAAGCATAGATATTTCATTGCTTGCTATTACGATACACTAATTCCACAATAAGCAGTATTAGAGTCAATAGTTTCATTACTTAATACCTACACTAACAAATAATGATAGCAGAGCAATGATATCGTTAATAATTACTGGGTGCTAGTAAATGTTTTCTCTAAAACCTTTTTCACTTTCACTTTAGCCTTTGTGTGTGTGTGTGTGTGCGCCCTCCATTCAAAATCTAATGTTTCTGTGATAGATGATAAGAGCACACTAGCTATAATATACAAGATCACAAAGTGCAGCTTAAAAGTTGTTTCTCCCTCTCACTCTTTACAATACACACTTATCACATATATATAATACTCCTATTACAACACGTACATTACCCGTATAATATCTCTAATACTTCTCCTCAAGTTGGAGCATATATGTCATACATGCCCAACTTGTCAATTATGAACTGTATTCTGGCTCTCGCAAGAGGCTTTGTGAGAGCATCGGCTAGCTGGTGATGAGTACGAATATATTTAGCCTCTATTTGAGGAGACTCATACGGCGTGCCACTAATCTTGTTGCGAACCACATGACTGTCAACCTCAATATGCTTGGTTCGTTCATGAAACACAGCATTAGTGGCTATGTAGATGATAGACTGGCTATCACAATACATACACATCAGCTCATGCTGAAGAATCCCCAACTCAGTAAGTAATCCTTTGACCCATTTCATCTTGCATGTAAGGTCAGCCATAGCGCGATACTCGGAGCACTAGATCGAGACATCACATTTTGTTTCTTACTCTTCCATGAAACTAAGTTTCTCCTAACAAACACACAATACCTAGCGGTGGATCTCCTAGTCGTTGGGCAGCCAGCCCAGTCAGCATTTGATCAACCAGCAATTCGATAGTGTCCACCATCAGTTATAACAATCCTCTGCCAGGGGAGCTCTTCAAATACTGAAGAATTCTCATAACTGTATTCCAATGACTTGTACGGGGAAACATCATAAACTGACTTACTATACTAACTGAGTATGCAATATCAGGACGAGTGACCGTGAGATAATTTAGTTTTCCTACAAGCCTCCTATATCTCTCTGGATCCTCCATCAGGACACCTTGATCTGGCAACAGCTTGGAATTTGGGTCCACAGGGGTGTGTGATGGCCTACATCCTAGCATACCGCTCTTGGTAAGTATGTCCAGTACATACTTTCTCTGTAACAAACAAATTTCCTGCTTAGATTGAGCAACTTCGATCCCCAAGAAATACTTTAGTCGCCCGAGATCCTTAGTTTGAAACTTCTGTTGAATATATGACTTTAGATCTTGAATACCATTATGATCATCTCATGTAAAATGATTTTCTTCCCTTTATGATGTTGATAGAACACGGAATGCTCATTATCACTCCTCAATCCAAAACTCATGACAACTTCAGTGAAACGGCCAAACTAAGCATGAGGAGACTGTTTGAGTCCATACAAAGATCGTTTCAAGCAACAAACTTTAGTGGCTCAGCTTTGCTAACAAAAGCGGGGGGCTACTCCATATAAACCTCCTCCTCAAGAATGCCATTGAGAAAGACATTTTTTACATCAAGTTGATGGAGCAGCCAATGAAATCGAGCAACCCAGGCAAGAATGATCCGAACAGAAGGCATTTTGGCTACAGGAGAGAATGTTTCATCCTAATCAACGCCATAGGTCTGAGAATAACCTTTAGCAACCAACCGAGCTTTTAGGTGAGCCAGAGAACCATATTGGTTTACTTTAACTGTGTACACCCATTTACAACCAACACAATGTTTACCATATGGAAGGTTAACAATATCCTAAGTACCATTTTGCTCAAGAGCAGATATCTCCTCGCATAGCCTGACTCCAACCAGGATGTGATAGTGCTTCTGATAATAACTTAGGAACCTGGTGACTGTCCAAAGTAGATACAAAGGCATAATGGGCATATGACAAGTGAGCATATGAAAGACGACTGTATAAAGGATGAGTAGTGAAGCGATTCCCTTTGCGTATGGCGATAGGAAGATCAAGATCAGAATGCTGGCTAGAAGATAATGTGGGCGCAGTGGGGGAAACCGGGGGTATAGTAGCGGCTCAGATAGTCGTGTCTCATCGACTTGAGGCGATGGGACAATGGGCACAATGGCGTGATCTGAGAGAGTGGTGTCTAAATATTGTTTATACACTTGAGTGATTGTAGACCGTTCGGGCATTGCTGGGGAGCACTGTGTTACAGAATCAGTAGAAGTAGATACCACAAGTCTAGGGTAGGTTAGAAATTCAAATTCAGTCGCATCGGAGGGAACCGGGATTAAACCAGAGGAAGTGTTTGATAAATAAGGTTGGGACTCATGAAATGTAATATCAACAGAGATAAAATGACGATGCAACTCCAGACTATAACATCTATAACCTTTCTGGGAGAGACAATACCCTAGAAAAATATATCGGATAGAACGGGGAGCTAACTTGGAGCGACCAGGACGATGGTCATGGACAAAACTAATACATCCAAAGATTTTGGGAGGAAGGGAGAATTGGTCAACATTTGAAAATAAAACATAAAAGGGTGTTTGACCATTTAACACAGATGAGGGCATGCGGTTAATTAAGTAACATGCAGTAAGAACTATATCCCCCCACAAACACTGAGAAACTTGTCTATGAATAAGCATTGTCCTTGCAACCTCTAACTGGTGACGATTTTTACGCTTGGCAACCCCATTTTGTTGAGGAGTATAAGAACAAAAAGACTCATGAAAGATACCACAAGAAGACATAAAACTAGTGAACTTAGAATAAAAATATTCTTTGGCTTATCACTTTGCAAAATTTGAACAGAAACATCAAACTGGGTTCTCACCTCGGCGCAGAATGATTTAAAAATAGACAAAACTTCAGACCAAGATTTCATTAAATATAACCATGTGGCACGAGAATAGTCATCAACAAAGGTAACAAAATATCTAAAGTCACTGAACTGAGACTGAACAGGGCAAGGTCCCCACACATCCAAATGAACTCAACTAAAAGGTCGACTCGACCGTTTATTGACTCTAGGAGGGTAAGACGGCAAGACTCACAAGATAACTCCTTAAGAGAAGATAATTCAGGTCTCAACTTCTTTAGATTCTGTAACGACGGATGACCCAACTGACAAAGCAAATCCAAAGGCACACTCAAGCATGAAAATAAGGTAGGAACATTGTCAAACTGATAAAGACCCTCTGATACACACCCTGTGGCAATAGTTTTCGCGGTCCAAGTTCTTGAAATGCACAGTAATTAGGAAAAAAGGTAACAGAACAATTCAGTGTTTTGGTAATTTTACTAACAGACATTAGGTTAAAGAAAAATTTTGGCATAGGAAGAACATGACTAAGTGGTAAATTGGAAGTAAGGTTTACATGTCTGACCCCCCCCAACGAGGGAAGTAGAACCATCAGCAAGTCTAACAGGTGGGTGAAACGATCTACTAACAGAGGAAAATATATTTGAATTCCCATTCATATGATCAGATGCACCTGAATCTATTATCCATGATGTTGGAGGTGAATTGGTTAAACATGTGATACCTGGCCGTGCTAATGTAACGGTCGAAGAAGACTATTGTCGGGAAGCGTAATATTGCTCATTTCTTTGATATTGCCGGAACCGCTACAGTTCATTTTCAGTCATCTGGATAGTCATTGAATTAGAGGCTACATGTGCAATGTATCGTGGTTGATTGCCTTGAGAGTGCATGATAGGGAAATTTCCTTTCTGAATTGCTCACAAGCCTCAAATTGGTACGATATGGGTTTAGATTTCTTTGCGGCAATTTATCAAACACCTTGTGTTCCACTTCAATATAGGTCAAATTCAAATTCAATCAAAACTTGGATATTTCCATTCAAGGAGATGATGAGTGTTGTCAGGGGTGATGGTGGAGAGGGCCGGCAGTAGGAGAACAAGAAGAACAAGAATCAGATGATCGGCAGTGGAGATGGATTGAGGGCCGTCAGTGAAGTTGGGGTGCTGGTGGTGTCGGGGTAACAGCAATGGCAAGGGCGATGTCGGGTCTAGCTCGGATCGACGGGAGCGAGAGCAATGCAGGAAGCTAAGCGATTGGATTCTCAATAGGGCAATGGCAAGAGTACAACTGAAGATGTTGCTGATTCTGGAGTTGAGGTAGTACAGGAGAGGGATGGGCTATCTTTTCTGCCTGCAATGAGTAGTGAGGGTGTTAGTTTTGGTGGGAGATTGAAGAAGCAACAACAGCTGAGGATACTCAGTTCCGATACCATGAAAGTTGTTTCTCCATCTCACTCTTTACAATACACACTTATTACATATATATAATACTCCTATTACAACACGTACATTACCCGTATAATATCTCTAATATAGCTAACACATAAACATCTCAAATCAGAACCGGGGGACTAGGAAAAAATGTGAGCATGTCCTTGGCCTTCAACCACCATATCCATGCCAGAAACCAAAATGGTGGTGGGGGAAATATAAAGTCCAAAATATTAGTTATTAAATGCTGAATAGCATGTCTTTAAGACATGTTGGTATGCCCACTACCTTTAACAAGACGAAAAAAAAGAAAAAAAGGGGGGGGAATTAGGCGGTGCTTAATTCCCTCCTAACCCACCTAACCCCATCTTAACCCTCCCTTCCCCATTATCGATCATCCCATTCCATTTTGGTTGCTGCCCACCCCTTCATTTTCTCTTTTTGTTAAGTGTGGGTCCCTCACGAATCCACCTTCCTTGACAATCTAATGTTGGTAGGTAGTGGGGGTGGTGCCCACTACCTTTGACAAGAAGAAACAAAAGAAGAAAAATGGGAATTAGGCGGTGCCGAGTTCCCGCCTATTCCACCTAACCCCCATCGTAATCCTCCATTAGGGAGGCTTATAAATAGCTCCCAGTTATCGGTCATCCCTTTTTTTTTTACAATTTGTGTGGGCGCCGCTATTTTGGCCGGGTGCCCACCCCTTCATTTCCTCTTTTTTTTTAAGTGTGGCTCCCCACTAATCCACTTTCATTGACAAAACAATCTTTGCATATGTCCTTGATTCAGTAATCAACAATGCACAATAGGGACAGTCCTTAAATGGCTTTCGGTCATAGGATTCAAGGCACACACACGAAGATAACATCGTACATAAATGTATATCCTTCAAATTCATGCTAGAATTGACACCATTTTACCATTGAAGCTAAAACAACCAATGCAGACCAAAATTGCAAAACGGAAAAAGATGGGTCATTCCATCTCTCTACTTGCATCATCTTTCAATTATTTGGGTTGGGTTAGATTCAATAAAACAGACATAGATGAAATGGAAGGGTATTTATATATATTTGCAGAATTTATAAAAATACGATTCGGAATCAAAATTCTATTCCTACTAACATGGGTCTCTTTGAATTTCATAACCTATTTATCATACAGAAAAATGGGCTTTTATCAAACAAAACAATTATAAAATTACAGGGAAATGGGATTTCTGTAATAAAAAATAAAGGGATCTAGTAACCTGTTGTTGCCTTGCAACTTGATCTTTGAACTTATTGGCATGTCTCCTTAAAGCTTCCATTGCTTCTCTTCCTCTCAATCCAAGAATTTGGCCCTTCAAAAATTGTCCTGAAAAAAAGTATGGAATAGAAGGAGAAAGATTTCTTTCTCTTTATTTTTTTTCGTTCATTTTTGTTTTGTTTTTGCCGAGTGTTTTTCAAAGGGCAAAAAACAAGAACAATCAATGGAGAAAATGACTGTTGTTTTGGCCGTTTGAGAAACACTTGTCATTTCCATTTCAAAATATGAAATTTCTGGATCCCCGAATCTGGTGGTATTCCTCAAATGCCAAAAAAATGATGCTGGTATCGTGATGGTATATTATCTACTAACACATACAATGTACATGATAGTAATTAAATGCACGAATTACATTAATGATTTGAAGAAACATATATATATATAGAGAGAGAGAGAGAGAGCGCTTTCTTCCGTTGCAAACGGCCGGAAGCGGGTCTGTTCGCACAGACCCGTGCGAACTTTGATCTGGACCGTTGGATCCAGATTTTTTTAAATAAAATTTTGTCTTAACCCGTTCTTGGGAAGGACGGGTTAAGGCTATCTATATTCATTTGTATTTCGATTTTGTTCGTCTTCTTCGGCGATTGCTCTCTCGTTCCTTCTTCTTTCTTCGACGAACCCAACGGAAAAAAAACCCTAATCCTTCGTCTAAACCCAAATCAACCCACTTATGTCTGCTCCCCCTCCTCCCAACTCCAAAGTTGGAAACCCTACCTTCTCTTCCCCTCTTCTATACGAAATCGAAACCCTAGTTCTCTTCCAAATTCATTGATTGGCTTGATTTGGACCTATTTTGTAAGGTATACACTATTTCTTTACCTCATTAATCTATATTTGTGTTCTTTTTTTTAATTTGTGTGTAGTAAATTATTTAGAATTTGGGAAAAAATTTATATGCCTTAGTAGATTTTAGATGTAGAATCGGGTTGACTTCAAGTATATTCAATTGCCGAATTATGTTGCTTGCGTTAGTCATTTGTAGAATTAGAATTGTATATATGAAATTAGTTAGAAACTTTTCAGTGGGGTTATGGTTGAAAACCCTGCAAACGACCGTAAAAAAATACGAAACTTTCCGAGTAGGTTCGTCTCACGTAGTACAAGCCACCCCAAGTTGTAGAAGCGAGTTTCGACTCACGGCTCGAGAGATACGGCCGCGTATCGCTTTCTGTTGAAAAAAACCAAGTAAAGCGGTACACGGCCGTATCTCCCGAACCATGACTCGAAACTCGCTTCTACAAGTTCGGGTGGCTTGCCCTATATGAATTGGACCTAGTTGGAAACTTTTATAATTTTCGGATGCTGTTTGTCCGGTTTTGTTCAATTCCTTAAATGAGAAGTTTTTGACTTAGAATTTTGTAAGTGCGGTTAGAGTTGAAACTCCTTCAAATGACCTCAAAAAAATACGAAACTTTGCGAGTTGGATGGTGTCCCCTACGAGAAGCCAACCCAAGTTGTAGAAGCGAGTTCCGACTCACGGTTCGAGAGATACGGCCACGTATCGCTTTTGGTTGGAAAAAAATAACTAAAGCCGGTACACGGCCGTATCTCGCAAACTGTGACTCGAAACTCGCTTCTACAACTTGGGTGGCTTGCCGTACGTAAATCCGACCAAGTCGGAAAGGTTCACAAATTTTCGGATGCCGTTTGTGCGGTTTTCTCAACTTCCTCGCATGAGAAGTTTTAGACTTAGAATTTTCTAAGTGCGGGTAGATTAGAAAACCCTTCAAACGACCTCCAAAAAATACGAAACTTTGCGAGTTGGTTGGTGTCCCCTACGAGAAGAAACCCCAAGTTGTAGAAGTGAGTTTCGACTCACGGTTCGAGAGATACGGCCGCGTATCGCTTTCGGTTGGAAAAAAAGAACTAAAGTCAGTACACGGCCGTATCTCGCAAACCGTGACTCGAAACTCGCTTCTAGAAGTTCGGGTGGCTTGCCCTACGTATATCCGACCAAGTCGGAAAATTTTACAATTTTCGGATGCCGTTTGTGTGGTTTTTTCAACTTCCTCGCATGAGAAGTTTTCGATTTAGAATTTTGTAAGAGCGGTTAGAGTTGAAAACA
The DNA here is from genome assembly GCA_017893485.1 of Hemerocallis citrina. Lineage (NCBI taxonomy): Eukaryota > Viridiplantae > Streptophyta > Magnoliopsida > Asparagales > Asphodelaceae > Hemerocallis > Hemerocallis citrina. The sequence goes on along the minus strand of CM030364.1, from coordinate 280,329,020 downwards.
CTTCAAACCACCTCCAAAAAATACGAAACTTTGCGAGTTGGTTGGTGTCCCCTATGAGAAGCCAAACCAATTTGTAGAAGTCAGTTTCGACTCATGTTTCGATAGTTACGGATGCGTATCGCTTTCGGTTGGAAAAAACCAAGTATAGCGGTACACGGCCGTATCTCGCAAACCGCGACTCGAAACTCGCTTCTCCAAGATCGGGTGGCTTGCCCTACGTGAATCCGACCAAGTTGGAAAGGTTTATAATTTTCGGATGCCGTTTGTGCGGTTTTCTCAAGTTTATTTTTTTAGAACTTTTTGAGTCAGAACATTTTCTAAGTACGGTTAGAGTTGAAAACACTTGAAACCACCTCCAAAAAATACGAAACTTTGCGAGTTGGTTGATCTTATGTAGCACAAGCAACCAGAACTTGTATAAGTCAATTTGGATTCACGGTTAGAGAGATATGACCGTGTATCGCTTTTGTTTGAAAAAATTCAAATAAAGTGATACACGGCCGTATTTCTCGAACCGTTAGTAGAAATTGACTTTTACAAGTTGTTGTGGCTTGCGCACTTATAAAAACACTATGCACAATGGTTTAGTACCCCTAACTGATATCCTTTTCACGGTTTGTTAGGTATGGACAGTTTCGAAGGAACTTCTGTTGCCGGAGAGAAATTTGTTCGTGCACAACAAATTGGCGAATATCTTCCTCATGTTGACGAGCACCTACAACCGAAGATTGGTATGACATTTTCCACTCTTGAGGAAGCGGAAAAATTTTATTCATCATATTGCAAATGTGCGGGATTCTCTATGCGTAAGGGTGGAAATAAATATAAGGAAAACGATGTAGTGGATAAATCATATGTTTGTAATAAAGCCGGGCAGTCACCAAATAATCATAATGAAACTAGACGAGGTACAACTTCTAGAATGGGTTGCAAAGCTTTCGTTCGTGTCAAATTAAACCCACAAAGTAATTCACAAAGTAATTCGTGGATTATTTATTCGTTAAATGAAGCACACAATCACGAATTTACTTCACCAGGTAGACGTCACTTGCTACCTCGAAACCGTGAATTTACTAGGACAGATAAAAAAGTAATTGGTCAACTTACCGAAGCTAATGTCCCTTTGTGCAAACAAATGCTATTCTTTGAAGGTGCAAGTGGAGATAATGAGAAAATTGGGTTCACTGAAACTGATGTCAGAAATCTCAGGAGAGACGAGATGGAGGGTTTAAAAGGACACGACGGACAAATGCTACTTGAGTTTTTTGAATCCAAAAAGGAGACCGATCCTTTATTCTATTTTGATTACCAATGTGATTCCGAAGGGCGATTGTCACATTGTATCTGGGTGGATGGTATCGCTAGAAAGAATTTTGAAGTATCCGGGGATGTTCTCTGCTTTGACGCTACCTACAACACAAACCGATACGGGATGTTGTTCGTACCATTTGTTGGATTCAACCATCATTGGCAATCAATATTCCTAGGTTGTGGGTTCATCCCCAATGAGAAGGCATCCTCATTTGAGTGGTTCTTTGAAAAGTGGCGAGAAGCAATGACATTCGATCCGATGAACATCGTGACAGATGAGGATCGTGGAATAACTTCTGCAGTTTCGAATGTTTTCCCAGCCACGTCACATAGATATTGCATTTGGCATATTTTGGATAAGTTACCGCATGAAGTGCGTATGTAGAATAATGTTGACGAGTTCAGGGATACTTTGAAGACTATCATTTATACGGCGGAATTTAAAATAAAATTTGAACAGAAGTGGAAAAATTTGATCTCCTAGTACAAACTTGAGAATAAAAAATGGTTGAAGGAAAAATTTGAGATCCGCAAAAAATGGGCTCCCGTGTACGCAAGAGACTCATTTTGGGGCGGCATATTGAGTACCCAACGTAGCGAATCGCTACATTCATCCTTGAAGCACCATACTCATAAAAGTACTCATTACATGAATTTGCCGTCATCTTTGACCGACTCTTAGTAAAACAAAGACACGATGAAATTAAAGAAACACATCATAATCGCGAGGAGCGGCCAAAATTGAAGACTGAATGGGCATTGGAGTCACAAATGGCAGGAATATACACTTTGAAGATTTTCTACAAATTTCAACAAGAAGTTGTCAAAAGCTTACTACTTAACGTGAGTTTAATTCCGAGTATGGATACACCGGATAGTGCAGCTTATTCTGTAACAGTTTGTGGAAATTCAGAACCGAGGAGGGTGATTTCTTATTGTAAAATCACTGAAATTGCTAAATGCCTTTGTTCCATGTACGACTTCGTAGGCATTCCCTGCAAACATCTACTGGCAGTTATTCGGTTCACAGATCACACCGCACTACCCGAGCAATATATTTGTAGGCGATGGACCAGGGATCAACTGAGAAGAAGCAGTATACCGGTTCCCAATAGTATGGGCAACAATTTTGCCTTTCGTTATTGCGAACTGACTATGCACTCAAGACATTTGGTCGATCTTGATTGTTCTTCAGAGCGAGGATACAAGTACATACTCGACCACATGCTGAAGGGAATCGAAGGCTTTGCTAACATTGAGTCAGTGAAGAGCACACAACATGAAGCTAACACACAACCTAAGAGTGGTGGACATGCACATGCACATGCACATGTAGGTGATCCTGTGCAGTGCACCACAAAGGGGAGGCCTAAAGGAAAACGGTTGACGTCTTTAAGAGAATGTCAGAAAACGAAGAGGCCAAGTCTTTGCAGGACATGCCTTCGTGTCGTAGGTCACGATTCACAGAATTGCCCAAAAAATGTAGCAAGGTATTATATCAGAGATTTTGTATTTGTTAATTGGACCCAATGAATGTAAACTTGTTGTAGTCAGTACTAACTCATTCTTCTTCCTTGTTTAGTGGATCGGTAGGAAATGAAGAAGCTCCAAACGCTGTAAAGAGTGATGATGACGAAGGCGAAGGTTCGTGCTAGGGGTTTTGATCTAATATGTATGCCATAACAAACTTTCAAGATAATCACCTAATAATTGCTGAATTTTATATTTTTTTGTGCAGATAATTATTAATTTCGACTCGATTATTAACTTATATTTTTTTTTATTTTTTGGTGTAGGTCCGGAATGAAACAAAAAAACGTGCCCAATGGAAAGAAGCAATGCGCTGAAAAATTCGTTGCTTTTGGATTGTATATATGTGGTTAATTGAATGTATCTGTTTGGTGCAAGTAAATTAATGATGTATTTAATCAGAGTGTAATCTCTGTATGTCAGTTTATTTTGTGTATTTGTGAACTACATATGTTGCTATGGATTTTGATCTTGTATTTGGGTAGGGAATGTTTATTTATGTCGAAATTTGTGAATTTTGAAGATGCGTGCCATTTGGGCAACTCGATCTATTTGTGAATTATTTGGTAATGAAAATTGTCTGGATGCCGATGTGAACAGATTTATTATTTGTGTGGGAGATTGTGTATTTTGTGGATGATATATCTATATTGTCAAAAATTGTGAAAATGTACGCAGTATTGAAGAAAAGATGCTGTCAGATACTCTCTACTAAACCCGTTATTGAAGATAACGGGTTACGATAACTTAACCCGTCATCCTCAATAACGGGTTAAGTAGATAGATATTGGCAGTCCTTAACGAATACTTCACATGTAGGGGATTAAATTCGGCCAATATCTATCCACTTAACCCGTTATTGGCGTTGACGGTTTTATATCACCTAACCCGTTATTACCCATGACGGATTAAGGAGATAGATATTGGTAGTCCTTAACCAATACTTCACATGTAGGGGAGGAAGTTCGACCAATATCTCTAACCTTAACCCGTTATTGGCGTTGACGGTTTTATATCACCTAACCCGTTATTTCCGATGACGGGTTAGGTTGAGATTTATTTACAGAACTTTCCACTTTGTGGACTATACCTTATTTTGTTGGTACATATACATATTTGTTCATTCACAACAAATAACTTAGTAAACTTTCGTCTGTGTTGGATATATCTTCTTTTGTTGATACATATACAAAATTGTTCATTTACAACAAGCCATTTATAGCAACAAATTTATTCATATATCAAACATTACAAACATTACAAATTTATTCATAACTCAAGCAAATTGACATTACAAAGTCATCCTTTGACACTCTACTCCAAAATTGAAATTAATTTAGTATACAAGTACATGCTCGGTTTCTTCTCAAAGTGATAGGAAGGACTGCTGACTCTGCCTTTTTTTTTATTGCATAAGTAGAAGTTATCCTCCCTACATACAATTTAGTTCACTACGATTACACAGAGGTAAAAATTATCCGCTTCGTGGGATAGCGTAGTAGTGGGTGTAACCGTATATTCAAAGTACTTGACAACTTCTTGACACGCACTCCTTATATTCGTACTATTTGTTGCACGATTGTGAGGTGTGCATGCCAAGAAGTTGAAAAGTAGCATGAATACACTGTGGCACCCACCACTACTCCGTCTTACGAAGCAGAGAATTTTTACACTCTGTGTAACAATAGAGAACGAATGTGTATGAAAGGAGGACAATTGCTACTTATACAAAGGCATCTAAAAGCTATAAGAAAGAAGATTGAGGAAAATGAAGGGAAAAAAAGGCAGAGTCGGCGGTCCTCCCTACCACTTGAGAGAAACCGAGCATGCACTTGTACACTGAAATGTTCATGCACAAGTCTCTCTACTTCTGCATCTTCATACACAAGCACAATTGTAGGCGACCATCTTTGAACTCAAATTTCTTCTATAGGCTCAAAATTCTTCCTCCCTATTTAGAAGAAAAGATTATCTTCAAGAGAAGAAGAGAAGATTGATTCCTCATATTTTTTCATCTACTGAGTTATGAAATGAAATCTCTCATCTGAGTTATCTTGAAGAGAAGAAGAGAAGACTCATTTGGGTTATGAGCTGAAGTCTCTCAATTATAGGGAAGATTAGAAGGAGGGGAGCATGATATGACAGCAATCTTGTACACAACAATGCTCATCAATAGGGCTGAATCAAAACAAATGGAAGAAGAAGACAAGGAGGGATCAAAACAAGAAGAAGAAGAAGACAAGAAGGTTAAATCCTTGATATCCACCAAAGTATGATACAAGTCTCCAAAAAACAGTAGCAAGGACAGCAATTGTCTCCAACAAATTGATACAAATCTCAAAATGTACAGACCATGTCTGTAAATTACACCTGGCTAACCCGTTGTTGGTGACAACGGGTTAATTACCGTTAACCCGTCGGTACCAAGAACGGGTTAAGTATACTTGATCTATGCCAAAACTTGGTCTTTACATGATGAACCACTACCAATCTTTGTCAACGTAACCCGTTGTTGGGGATAACGGGTTACGTTAACAAAGATCGTTATCGCCAACGACGGGTTAAGTACACTTAAATTTGCAGAAGTTTATGGCTATATGCATAAGTAGATGGCGAAGTTCTGCCAATATATGTTAACTTAATCCGTTACTGACGATAAAGGGTTAAGTATTTACAACCCGTTATCTTAAATAACGGGTTAAGTGTACCTATATCGATAGTACTGGTAATTATTAAATCGCATGTAAAAAAATGTGTAAACAGGTTTGTAAATATAACATATAAAGTAGTGCACTTATATAAGCTCAATTTATGACGGGTTATTCAAACACCACATTGACCTTACTAAAACCTGCTGCAAAAAAACTGCTCATAAAATTTTATATAATCTGCTTTCCATAGATGTTCGTCACGCGATTTCAAATTTTGTTTGTAAACAAAATTTTTTAAATCATTTACACGATTTCAGTCAGTCCGGTTTAAACAATTATGTTAGACATAATTTTTGGTTGGGTTAGAGTACTTTGTAGGGTTAGAGTAGGGTTACAATAGGTTAAGGGCAGGGTTAGAGTTAGCGGGGGTTAGGGGTTTGGTTAGATCTTGTTTTTAATTTATTTCAATTCCTCGCCACGTAACTAACCAATATAAAATCGATATCATCAAATGAATATAAAAATTAACGCATATTAATTTAGAATTTTGTTTCTTAAAAAATAATTAAAAAAAAATTGTAGGTTAAGGTTAGGGTTATTATAGGGTTAGTAGGTTAGGGTTAGCGATTAGGGTTAGGGTTAATGTAGGGTTAGGGTTTCCACTCTTTTTCACTTCGTATTAGAACAAGTTCAAAAATTGGAATAACCTAAAGTACATAGTCAAATGTAGATCCCCACGTGTCTACAAAAAACCAACTGTAGTTCCCCACATGTAAAGAGAAAACTACATGTAGCATTTGTTGATTTTTTGGAAGCCATTGATAACACGAAGAAAATAGAGACTGAAACCGATGAAGAAAAAACTACATGTATATCCCCACATGTACCCTATACATAAAAAAAACACATGTACAACCCCACATATAGCGTATACATGGAAAAAACACATGTACATCCCCACATGCTGATATCCCTAATGGAAAAGCCTAACCAGATGCGTCACGTGATCCGCATCTCGTCATTAGATGAAATTAATTGGCCATCAAGAACTGGATCTGTACATAGGGTTTTTCCCATATATAAGCTACATGTGGGGATGTACATGTGGTTATGTAGTTTAGGTTTTTCCCATATTGAAGTGTCTGCAATAATACTAGGCGGGTGCTGAGTTCTGCTTGTTTAGCTTGGTACTTTTTCCCACTTAGGTGTATGTTCAAATTTTTTTGGCTTGTGGTGGTCACTTGGCTTAGATGACAACACCACTTCATTGGTGGAGACAACATGTAGATCCCACATATAGCCTATATGGGGAAAAACCACATGTAGATCCCCACATATAGCCTGTATGGGAAAAAACTGCATGTAGATTCCCACATGTAGCCTGTACGGAGGAAAAACCGCATGTAGATTCCCACATGTAGTCTGTATGGGAAAAAAACGCATGTATATTCCCACATATAGCCTGTATGGGGAAAAAACCCCATGTAGATCCCACATGTGGCCTATATGGGGGAAAAACCACATGTAGATCCCCACATGCAGCCTATATGTGGGAAAAACCACATGTAGATCCCCCACATCCACGTACAAAAAAGACCAATACAGATTTGGATCAACTGTGATGATGATGGTATTCCTAATGGAAAAGTACGAATGTGTTATTAGAGCACCACGCCACCAGATCTAATTACTTGGCTAACAAGAATTGGATCTGATCACATGTGGGGGCACAAGTTCACATGTAGTAGCACAATAAAGACATGTGGGGGAAGATATATTTGATTAGCCCTGATTTGAACCTTCAATTTGATTGACTGATGGATGGATGGATTCATTAGTCTGAAAATTTAGAACGGCCCATTAATGTACTACAAGTTAACGACTTGTACTACAAATTAAGATACTTGCCATGTTGTACATGTGGTTCCACATGTTGCAAAGTCAAATATAAATGTGGGGATCCACAAATATGAACCTAATTAATCAAAACAAAAAACATACGCTCACCAATAACCCTATCTTAACCTAACCCTAACTCTAACCCGACACTAACCCTATCTTAACCTAACCCTAACCCTAACCCTTGGTACAAAAATCTCGTAATTTAATTTTTTAACATTTACAACACTTATTATGGTAACAAATTTATAGTGGTTAGTTACGAGGTAGTAAATGAAAATTAATAAAAATTATAAACAATTTATGGGCATATTAATGTCACCTTGCACAGTTCAGGAGACAATTCTCGCAAAGAGTGAAGAGAAATTTGTAGAAAGGATAAAAATATCTTCTTACTTAACCCGTTATTGAGGATAACGGGTTAAGGTATCCTAACACGTTATTAACAATAACGGGTTACGTAAAACAATTTTCACAAAACTTGATCACCTACAGAGCTGAGATGAAAATTCTTCTGCCAATATATATCTACTTAACCCGTTATTAAGGGTGACGGGTTAATTGTTCTTAACCCGTTATTCTCAATAACGGGTTAAGCTGAGTTATTTTGGCAGAACTTTGTCAACTAAAAACCTGGAATTAAAAATCGTCTGCCATTATATGTGTTCTTAACCCGTCATTGTCGATAACGGGTTAGGTGATCTTAATCCGTTATTGACAATAACGGGTTAAATTTACCTATTTTGGCAGAGCTATATCATGTACAGACCTGAGATTAAAAAACTTCGGCCAATATATGTCTTCTTAACCCGTTATTGTGGATAACGGGTTATCTACAACTAACCCGTTATTGACAATAACGTGTTAAGTTTACCTATTTTGTCAGAACTATATCATGTACAGGCCAGTAGGTTAAAAAACTTCGGCCAATATATGTCTACTTAACCCGTTATTGTCGATGACGGATTAGGTGTAGGTAATCCGTTATCTACAATGACGGGTTAGGTAGGGATATTTCGGCCCAATCAGTACAGGTGTCTTGGTGAAAAATACAACCTCACAACAACTCACAAGAATACTGAAACTGAGTTCACAACAATACAACCTCACAACAACAATTCATAGCACAAGAATTGAGAACTCAATTCACAACAATACAATTACATATATAAAGCGGTACCACAACAACTCAGAAATCCATGTTCGCAACAATATATATGTGAAGACATAAAATAGGACATTCATTAGCCAATACTAATCTCACCAAATCGTTCGACTTCATTTCTGTATTGTTTACAACTATCTATTACAAGTCATTCACTACCAAAAAATATAAACAAACAGTTGATATACAAATTGTTTAATTGTTCGACTACATTTCTGGATCCCTTCACCTATCTTGATGGTTGAGTTCCGCGGATGCTCGATAATTATCTACAACATTTACAAATAGAGAAACAAACAGTGGTTCTTAGTTATTTGAAGGGAATAAAATCAAAAACCAAACAATAAAATACCGCTTAAGCAACCTATTGTTAGATACTACCTTTTACGACCACGCGGTTTGCGACCACTTGGTAATAGATGTTCAGGTGGGTTCCTCTTTCGTTGAGGATTTCGTCGTCTACCCTCGGTTTCGGGAGATTGAGGGTCTTCATCTTCCCAAGGCTCCGTCTCATCTTCAATTTGTGGTTGTTGGGGTTGTAGTTGTTGTGGCTCGGCCATGCGAATTCCCCTACTCACAGTTTGTTTTCGCCTATAACCTGTTGATGGCAAGTTGGCTCTCAAATAGGCCTCAACTTGTGGACCTTCACCCGCATCCTCCAGAGTACGACGGCACGGGGCTAGCATCTCCCGAATTACCTCCTTGAAGCTCTCGGGTATCATAGTCTTCAGGATGCGAGCAGTTGTTCGAACAACCTCCCATGCGTTTTCAATCTACAGTTGGTGAAAAATTCCAAATTAAACATCATTCATAATTAGCGGCATCAATTAAATACAGTACATGCGTACAAACTATATGAAATTTAACTGACCATTTTTCGATATGTCTCAGCCCTTGGTTGGTACATCGGCTGGGAGGAGGAATATGCTGGAGGTGGTTCTACCTGGGTAGGGGGAATCGGAAGTTGCACACCAGCTGGTACGACGGCCTTTGGAGAAACATACAATCGGGTTATTCGCTTGTACCACATCATGTATACCTGCTGGAGGGAGCCATCATATGGTATCGTGACGTACATCATATCCAGTGTCATTTGCTGCCGCATGGTATTCCAGTTGGCTACATGGTAACGATGGTAATCAGCCTACCATCAGCCCAATCGAAGTTGGGCACTCGTCCCGTTCCCCTGACCTCGTGCAACTTTTTATCATAAGACTTGACCTCGGGAATCTTCTGTTGATATCTGAATTGCCGCAAGACTCTATCAGGATACTGGAACTCGACAACTCCAAAATTCACAAGAGGTGCAGCCGTCAACCAAAGGGATCTGTCTACGCAGACTGGAGGAACCCGTTGCAACCTGTTGGCCAAGTACGGTTCCCAATTGACGAACTCGTCCCGCAAGTTGTCTAACTCATCTCTGTAGTAGGTTAAAGATTGATGTGGGTTATCGACCCACGTGTACCGGCCCACCCAATATGCTCCTAGAGGAGGTAACAACTCCGTTGCCCCTGGGGCGGCCAACCAATCCGGTGTAAGCTCAACAATATGGGGACGTCCGATGTGGATGCGTTCCCAACTCCAGATCTGCAGTAGCACCATTGGGCCACCCATCTGTACGCTACCTAAAGAACATGTGCACAAATTCCTATATAGTAGCACCAGTGCCGCACTCCCCCAACTAAAACGACCCGCATACCGGAAATCCTCCAGCAACCGTAGGTACATTAGCGGCACTGTTGATCCGGATGAGTTTGGGAAGATAAGTCCCCCTATCAAACTAAAAATGTATGCACGTGCATAGTACGTCAGGGTTTGCTCGTCCGAATTGGCAGCCAAATATTCCTCCTCGAACTGAAATTTTAACCAGCTGATGTACAGTGATTTACCATTGAAAGTTTCAACCATCACTTCTTCCTCCGCTTTATCTTTCGCAGCTTCTATCTGTTCAGACAATAAATCTTCATCAAAATTTGCAGGTACATTTTCGCGAATTTCTTTTTCAATGGCCTCTTTTTTTCCGTTAACTATCAACTGCAAGTCGATACCGTGTAAGTCACGAACAACTTCAACTCGATCGAAGTCCATGTTCCCCGTCACGGCAACCCCATCTATTGGTAGTCCAGTTATAATTGCCACATCTTGTAGGGTCACAGTCATCTCACCCACTGGTAGGTGGAATGTGTGGGTCTCCGGCCTCCATCGCTCGACTAGAGCTGTAAGGAGTGGCCGATCTAGCTTCACTGAGTGAATGAATCTAGCTCCGTAGAAACCGGCCTCCACCACATACGGCGTGATACGGGGGTTGAAAGGAAGAACTGCGTGCTTCCGGAAATTACATTTTTTATCGGACCCATTCCACACGGCTTCGGATCGGTGTTTGGGTTGCAAGGTGAGTATGCTTGTGTCCACGGGTCCGGGTGATGTAACGGGAACCGAGGACGACGCACCTACCTCAGCAGATGTGGATTGACGGCCACCAACCTACACAAATAAATATAACAAATGTTATTATTGAGATAATGTTACATATTCGTATTTAAAATCAATAATAATAATCAATCTTACCTCAGTAGTTGGTGCGCCACTAGTGCTTTCGGACGGGATTCTCGGTTGCCTTGTTCTTGTCATTTATCTATCTGACAAAAAAATTTAAAATATGGTTGGTACAAATGACAACAAAACAAACATACCGAGATTGTGGGGGAAAACACACGAATGAAAACAAAAAAAGGACTGAATGTGAAATTGGTTAAATACACATAGCATAAGTCACCCCAAATTGTGAAAGTGAGTTTCAAATCTCGGTTGAAGAGATACGGGCGTGTAAGATGGTTTAGGTGGTAAAAAACCCAAATAAACCGATACACGGCCGTATATCTCGAACCGTAATACCAAACCCACTTCTACATGTTGAGGTGGGTTGTGTTTGAGTGAGATCAACCAACTTGCAAAGTTTCGTATTTTTTGGACGACGTTTGAAGAGTTTTCAACTCTAACTGCACAAAAATATTGAAAGTCATTAACTTATAATGTGAGGAACGTGATAAAACCGCACAAACGACATCAAAAATTTATAAAACTTTCCCAGTTGGTCGAATTCACGTAGCGCAAACCACCCAAACTTGTAGAAGTGAGTTTCGACTTACAGTTTGCAAGACACAAACCGTATACCGCTTTATAATGATTTTTTCCAACCGAAAGTGATACGTGTCCGTATCTCTCGAACCGTGAGTCAAAACTCACTTTTACAAGTTGGTTTGGCTTCTCATAGGAGACACCAACCAACTCGCAAAGTTTCGTATTTTTTGGAGGTCGTTTGAAGGGTTTTCTAATCTACCCACACTTAGAAAATTCTAAGTCTAAAACTTGTAATGCGAGGAAGTTGAGAAAACCGCACAAACGGCATCCGAAAATTTTAAAATTTTTCGACTTGGTCGGATTCACGTAGGGCAAGCCACCCGAACTTGTAGAAGCGATTTTCGAGTCACGGTTTGAGAGATACGGCCGTCTACCGCTTTACTTGGGTTTTTTTCAACCAAAAGCGATACGCGGCCGTATCTCTCGAACAGTGAGTCAAAACTCGCTTCTACAGCTTCAGTTGGCTTCTCATATCGGACACCAACTAACTCGCAAAGTTTCGTATTTTTTGGAGGTCGTTTGAAGGATTTTCAACTCTAACCGCACTTACAAAATTCTAAGTCAAAAACTTTTCATTTGAGGAATTGAACAAAACCGCGCAAACGGCATCTAAAAATTATAAAACTTTCTGACTTGGTCGAATTCACGTAGGGCAAGCCACCCGAACTTGTAGAAGCGAGATTCGAGTCAGATACGGTCGTGTACCGCTTTACTTGGTTTTTTTCAACCGAAATCGATACGCGACCGTATCTCTCGAACCGTGAGTCGAAACTCGCTTCTACAACTTGGGTTGGCTTCTCATAGGGGACACCAACTAACTAGCAAAGTTTCAAAATTTTGGGATATCGTTTGAAGGGTTTTCTAATCTAATCTAACCGCACTTACAAAATTCTAAGTCAAAAAACTCTCATGCGAAGAAGTTGAGAAAACCGCACTAACGGCATTCCACAATTATAAAACATTCCGACTTGGTCGAATTCACGTAGGGCAAGCGACCCGAACTTGTAGAAGTGAGTTTCGAGTCACGGTTTGCAATATACGGCCGTGCACCGCTATACTTGGTTTTTTTCAACCGAAAGCGATACGCGGTCGTATCTCTCGAACCGTGAGTCGAAACTCACTTCTACAAGTTGGGTTGGCTTCTCATAGTGGACACCAACCAACTCGCAAAGTTTCAAATTTTTTGGATATCGTTTGAAGGGTTTTCAACTCTAACCGCACTTACAAAATTCTAAGTGGAAAAATTCTCATGCGAGGATGTTGAACAAAACCGCGCAAACGTCATCCAAAAATTATAAAACTTTCCGACTAGGTCCAATTCACGTAGGGCAAGCCACCCGAACTTGTAGAAGCGAGTTTCGAGTCATGGTTCGGGAGATACGGCCGTGTACCACTTTACTTTTTTTTTTCAACCGAAAGCGATACGCGGCCGTATCTCTCGAACCGTGAGTCGAAACTCGCTTCTACAACTTGGGGTGGCTTGTACTACATGAGACGAACCTACTCGAAAAGTTTCGTATTTTTTTACGGTCGTTTGCAGGGTTTTCAACCATAACCGCACTGAAAAGTTTCTAACTAATTTCGTATATACAATTCTAATTCTACAGATGACTAATGCAAGCAACATAATTCGGTAATTGAATATACTTGAAGTCAACCTGATTCTACATCTAAATTCTACTAAGGCATATAAATTTTCCCCCAATTTCTAAATAATTTACTACACACAAATTCAAAAAAATAATACAAATGTAGATTATTGAGATAAAGAAATAGTGTATACCTTACAAAATAGGTCCAAATCAAGCCAAACAATCGATTTGGAAGAGAACTAGGGTTTCGATTTCGTATCGAAGAGGGGAAGAGAAGGTAGGGTTTCGATTTTGTAATTGGGAGGAGGGGGAGCGAGCATAAGTGGATTGATTTCGGTTTTCGACAAAGGATTTGGGTTTAGACGAAGGATTAGGAGTTTTTTCCGTTGGGTTCGTCGAAGAAAGAAGAAGGAGCGAAGAGCAATCGCCGAAGAAGACGAACAGAATGGAAATACAAATGAATAGAGATAGCCTTAACCCGTCCTTCCCAAGAACGGGTTAAGGCTATTTTTTTAAAAAAAAATTTGCTTTAACCCGTCCTTCCCAACAACGGGTTAAGGCAAAATTTTATTTAAAAAAATCTGGACCGTTGGATCTTTGATCCAACGGTCCAGATCAAAGTTCGCACGGGCCAGTGCGAACAGACCCGCTTCCGACCCGTTTGCAACGGAAGGAAGCTCTATATATATACACACTAGGTTTGTCGGTTTGCTCGTTGACACGTGCCTACGGCACGTCTTCGGAACGGTGTCTTCGGAACAGTGCACCTGCTTTGATTATATAAAATAGTTTTGGAGATCCACCAAATTAATTGAAGTAGCAAATATATTATATGAGAAAGCAGTATATCTACCTTTAAGCTTAACCATCGCCTTCTTGATCATTAACTTGAATTTACCTGAAATGCATATAGTTTGTTAGAATCACTGCATAGAGTTTTTTGAACTTCAGCATCACTTTTAGATACTTGTAATAGTTATGCAAGGACATTATCATATTGGTTTTATATAGCTTACTCTAATCCTATAACCACTATGAGTATGTCTAAATACAATGGTAACGCAAACGCACGTGTGAAGGTATCTACAATATCAATAATTTAAATATTTATTTGTGTGAAACTCAGTTTGCAATTGAAATACCTCTTATTATTATTTCAACCAAATGAAATACATGAAGTTCTCAAAACTCTAATCCAAACTAATCATTTCTTTTATCTCCACTTTGTCTCCCCATTGCACCTTTATAAAAAAAATCAAAATAAATAAATAACAAATTTACTTTAGCTGTCTTTCTTGAGTGGAGAATTTGTACCCTTCAGTGGTAACTCCAGTCATCCCAATCCTATATATCCAAACATACACTAAAAGTTCTTATATGTTATGTTATCCATGGTTTCTAATAATCAGTGAAGGGAACACTTCACGATAACTTCACAATAGTATTTTTTCTTGTAGTAAAGAAATTAATGTTGCATATTTGTCAAGTTATTTTAGGTTGCTAGTCAGCTTACCTGTCCTGCTATGGTTTGGAAGCCCAAATTGAGACCACCAAATAATCCATCTCTCACTTGCGTACACCTTAAATCTAAACCAATAAAAAAACTCATCAAATAAATCACCAAATTAAAAAATTTTAAACCCAAAAATAAAACAATCATACCTCTCTGAACTTAAATCCCATGTACACACAAAATTCGAGTCAGCAAAAAACTGAGTAATCCCCTGCACACAAAAAATTAAAAATTAGAATGAGAGATGAAATTAGAGTCATCGCATTGCATATAGAGGCTCTCGATTCGATGGAGGGGAGTCGCCGATACAGAGTCGCTTGATATTCGCGCTCGATTTGGTGGATGGGAGTCACCGATACTGAATCAGCGGCGGATCAGATATCGGTGACGACCTCTTGATTGGGGTTCGACATTGGATTTGGATTTGGATTTGCTTTGAGATTTTCAAATTTTCAAAATTCAAATTTTTTTTCAAATTTCCAAAATTTTAAATTTTTTAAATTTTTTAAATTTTTTGAATTTTTGATTTTTTTTTAAAAAAAAATTCTAAATTTTCTAAAATTTTTTAAAAGTTAATTTTTTTAAAATATTTTTTTAAAATTAAAATTTTAAATTTTTTAATAAGTTTTTTATTTAATTTTTTTTATTTTTTATGAAATATTTTTAAAGTTTTAAAATTAAATTTTTTTTATTTTTTTATTTAAATTTTTTTTTTAAAAAAAATCTTGATTTTTTGAATAGAAGAGAGAGAGAGAGAGAGAGAGAGAGAGAGAGAGAAATAATTAAATAAATAAATGAGTTGTTTTGAGTGGGGAATTTGAATTTGAGTTTTGGGGAGAAACTTTTGGGAGGGAAAATGTGTTTTGTGAGGTTAGATATGGGCCTTTGATTTTTCGGGGAATGAGGAAGAGCCACTTGATATATTTCTTTGTGTTTTATTATATAGATATATATATAGACAATTTTTTTTTAAGGATATAACATAATTTTATGGGTGAAGCTAACCTAAAAGTTTCGGCACCCTTTCATGTTTGAGAAATCGTGGACATTGTGCAACAATATCCGTAAAATCATCGAAGAATCCTGGATTGCCATTACCAAGGAAGTCGCTGTGATTGGAATATGGATTGAAAAGACTATTGTAGAACCCCGTATTTTTAAATATCATTTTTAAAGGTTCATAAATGATTAAAATGATTTTTGGGGACGTAATAAATATTTTCAGAAAAATTCATCTTTTTACACGTGCAAAACACGTGCAAATATTTTCTTGAGAAGTTCAAAAGTCAAATTTTCTTCATGAAAAATCATTATTTAATATTTGGGATTTATTTATAATTTTTCCAGATTTTTCTGAAATTAATCGGATCTATTTGCAAATTTTGAGAAAAGAAGGATCTTTTTGCAAATTTGTCATTTTGAAGGGTGAAAGTGCAAAATTTATTTTTTGGACTTTTTCAACAGTACCAGTTGAGATTAATGAGTACATTTTACTTTTAAATCCTAATTTAAATGATTTTTTATTGAGTTTCCAAGAATAGAGATCTATATATGTAAAGTTGTATTTCAAGGGGGGTATCTTGCAAAAGTGTTTGGAAAACCCTAAACTTCTTATCCCGGGTATTTAAAAGAAAATGCAGCCATCATTAGCTGCACAACATTAAGTTCTTTTTATTTTTGGAGGATCAAGAGGAGGATTTTGGATCTCGCAAAAAGAGAGGCTTTCTTGTTGGACCTCTTCATTCCTAAGGTGAGTGACATGTTGTTTTGCTTTGTGTATGTTTTATGTGAGTACTGTAATTGTTTTGTTTGTCCTTTGAGTTTTTGTATGTGAATAATGTAATTGATTGGTTGATTTGTTTATGTATGTGAGTAGTATAATTTGGTTGCTGATCTATGATTGTTTTGATTAATCTTGGATGTCGAATTTATTTGCTAGAAAGCATGTTTAGGATTTGAGTATGATTATGAAAATAAGGGATTGGATGGATGAACAATTGGATCTTGTGATTACAAATTGGATTTTTGGTTATGAGTTGTGGAAGAAATTTAGTTTTGAGAAATTTTAATGGGAGAATTATGAATTAAGAACATGAAAATTGAAGTTTTGAGAAATTGGTTGATTTGAGGAAATGTATCCGAACTGGGGATTCTTTGAGATTAACGTTTTTATCTGAATATAATTATTTCAGTGGACAATGAATTTTTTAGAAACTCTAATTTTGATTATCGTATACTACCAAAACTATACAGTCTGTAGGCCGACAGTCGACTGGTACGACTCGGCTGCTATGATCTTTAGTTTTCTTTAAAATCCGTTTAGACAGTCGACTTAGGACTTTTTCAGTCGACTGGCATTCTTAGAATTTATTTTTCAAAGTTATTGTAGATTCCTTTCTGGACAGTCGACTTATGACTTCTATAAGTCAACTTAAAACACTCTGGTAAGTCGACTTAAGACTTCTATAAGTCAACTTAAAACACTCTGGTAAGTCGACTTATGACTTTTATAAGTCAACTTATAACACTTAGCTTATTTTCTTAAAATCATGGAACATTCTTTCTGGACAGTTGACTTATGCTTTCTATAGTCGACTGGTACTGATGTATTTTTATATTTATGAAGGTTCTTTCAAATGGTTTATTCTCTAGATATTTTGATCTATAACTACTTATGTCTTATCTTCTATTGAACTTATGTTTTCAAGATGTTAAGTTGAGCAGTTTATGAAGTAAGATTGGTTGAAATATTTGAGTTTGAGTCTCTAGAGGGTGTGTGTGACCCTAGTATACCGGCGGTTGAGTTCGTTATGTTTGGGCCTGTTGAGGCATTTTAGTTGTTCAGTTGTTGAGTTAAGTCCGGTAGGGTACACCAACTCTAGGAGATTCGTTAAGTAATTAAATAACCCAAAAATGATAATGACAGACACTAGTGGTGATATGATGAACGGGAACATGGGTTATGGACCTCAGTATGGCTTTCGGTGTGGGATTAATCCCCGGAATTATCCAGGTGTGAGTGAAATAGTCTCCACAATCACCTGTGGTGTGGGATTGATCTCCGGAATTATCGGGGTCGAGGCGACGCACGTGTGGTATTCGTGTGATGAGGTCATTGCTTACGGTGTGAGATAATCCCCGAAATTATCCAGGTGTGAGTGAAATAGTCTCCGGAATTACCTGTGGTGTGGGATCTATCTCCGGAATTATCGGGGCATGGGCTAATACTCACCGTTTATCTTTAACTCGTAGTAGTCATCGAGTTACGATTAGTTGCATAGCGGGGATTGAACCCTATAATGTGGAGACGTTAAGGGCTTGCACCGAACCTATGTAGAGTGGGATACATAGACTTCGACAAGTACGCATTAGAGAGTCCGCATATAGAATTTGTGTTTTCTTGACTTGGTTTTATGCATGTGGTTTTCCTGTTTTCTACACTTGACACTTAGTTTAGTTTCACTTGTTGTTTACATGTTTCCTTGCTACGTCATATTTTATGTATTCTTGTTTATTACATGTTGTTTAAGAATCCGTGCTTAATGTTCATTTATGTTGTTTGCTTTTATGTCACTCACACCTTTATGGCTGACCCCTTTAGTTTTGGGGGTTAGGGTTATCTCTAGCCTCATATTTACAGGTTGTTGCTTAGAGCTTGGAGGTTTGGATGCTTGAGTTCAATTTATATAGTGACTCATGTAGTTGTAAATTGTTGTAGAGAGAAGAGTTTGTAATTTTGTGATTTGAGATGTATTGTATTCTGCTGTGCTATGTAAAAGATTATTGTAATGAAAGTTGAAAATTTTTATTGGTGTTTAGTTGTGTTTAATATTACATTGAAGTTGATGCTGGGAATTGTGCCACGTATTTTCTAAGATATTATATTAGAAATTCGGGGCGCTACAACTATACGGCTTCGTAAACGGTTGAAGGAATGGGTGAAACAATAATTTGGACTAATCACAATAAAAAGTGAGGAGTTGGGTAATAAAGTTCATGAATTAGAAACTCTACAAGAAGAAAGGGATCTTCTAGGCCCAGAAATTAAGGAGTTGTCCAAGAGTAGACTAGAGATTCAACACACCGGAGCCATGGAAGAAGAATATTGGAGACAACGCTCAAGGATCCAGTGGCTAAAAGAAGGCGATGCGAATACAAAATTCTTCCACAAGGTAGCTAATCGAAGAATGAGACAAAATCACATTTCGGGCTTAATGGTTGGAGGATCTTGGACTGAGAATGAAGGACTGATTAGGCAACACATAGATGGAAGGTTTAAAGAGCTATTGATAAGGCGTAAAGCTAATAGATGTAAGTTGATCCCAAATATGTGGAGTTCATCAAGGATAGACAGAAGCGAAGGAATCGAGAACATGTTTACAGAAGAGGAAGTGTTAATCGCCGTTAAAGATTTAGGACAGGACAAGGCTCCTGGTCTGGATGGATTTCCAATTTTCTTCTACAAGATTTACTGGAATATCATCAAGAAGGGTCTCATGAATATCTTCCATGAGTTCTTTGACGGAGTCGCATACTTGGATAGGATTAACTACGCAAACATCGTTCTAATTCCAAAAAAGAAGGAAGTACTAAGGGGTAGATGATTTACGGTCAATTAGCCTTCTGAATGACTCTTTCAAAATCATTGCTAAGGTGTTGGCACAAAGGTTGTCTCGCGCATTTGGACGATGTCGTGGGAGAATCCCAGAGTGGGTTTATCAGAGGAAGAGACATTATGGATAGTGTAGCGTCTGCACATGAGATTGTATTTAGAGGAAACAAAGAAAAAGATGATGGATTCTTATTAAAATTGGACTTTGAAAATGCTTATGACTCAGTGGAATGGTAGTGTGTGGATGAAGCACTACAACTAAAAGGTTTCGGATCTAAGTGGAGAACGTAGATTAAGATGTGTGTTCAAGGAGGAAAATCATTTTTTCAAGTGAACGGGAGTGTAGGAAAAGAAATCAGATGTCGCAGAGGACTCAGGCAAGGAGATCCACTCTCTTTCCTTTTTATTTACTATTGTGGCAGATGGGCTGACTGAAATGATTAAGAGGGGTAGAGAACAAAATGTGATTTTTGGAATTGTGATTAAAGGAATTCTTATTGCGATTTCAATTCTCCAGTACGCAGACGATACTCTTATGTTTGGCGAGGCAAAAGAAGAGGAAATTATTGCTATTGGCATGGTTGTGCAATGTTTTGAAGCATGGGCAGGGATGAAAGTGAATGTAAAGAAGAGTTGCATCCTACCCATCAGTGAACAGTTATCCATCTTCATCATTACGATCAAGAACTAATTCGGCTGCGAGATTAAGAAATTCCCTCTAATTTACCTAGGAACACCCATCAGATCAAGGGGCTTTGCAAAGAGACATTTGGCAACCTTTAATAGATAAGATAGCTAAAAAAGTGGCTGGATGGAAGGAATGTTTCCTGTCGCTGGGAGGAAGAATTACGTTACTTAATTCGGTGCTCAGTAGTCTTCCAGTATATTTAATGTCTATCTATGAAGTGCCAAAATGGGTTATCAACAAAATAGACAAGTACAAAAGAAGATTTCTGTGGAAGGGAGTTGATGAGGCCAATAGAGGGTTTCACTTGGTGAAATGGGGTAGGGTGTGTAAGAGGAAAGAATTTGGGGGTCTTGGAATATTGGATTTAAAAAATATGAATAAAGCATTAATGTGCAAATGGTGGTGGAAAATGAAAAGGAGACGCAACAATTGGTGGTGTAAATCATTTGCAGTTTATCAACTAAGGAAGAAATACCGATATAGGGGAAGAAGTGTGTACGGGAAAGCATCGTCTCTATGGAAAGGTGTGACAAAGGTGGGAGAGATTTTCCATTCCAATACAGGGTGTAGAATTGGGAATGGCAAAGATACCATATTTTGGAAGGACAAGTGGTGTGGAGATAGGTGTTTTCTTTGCTTATTCTTGGACGCTGCAGCCGCTACGATTAATACAGACACTTTAGTTGCAGATGTCTGGCGTAATGGAAGACTCAGGATTGAGGTCCGTGATCGGTTAGCACAGGAGAGGATGACTCAACTTGAAAATCCAAAAACCTCATTCGAACAGAAGGTTGATACACTACTGAAATGGAGGATGTCAGAAGTTGGAATCTCGAGCCCTCTAACTCATTTTCGGTATCATCTATGTACAAATGGCTTAACGATGAAGGATTACGATGTAAGGAGGCCAACATTATATGGAGTATTAAAACACCTTTGAAAGTCAAAGTGTTTATTTGGCTTGTGATGAACGACATGATCTTATCGAAGATCAATTTGCATAAACGAAAATATGCAAATTGATGCTATATGCTCAACATGTAATAATGCGGACGAAGATACAAATCACCTATTATTTACTTGTTCTAAGGCCAGGCTAGCCTAGGAGGTAGTGAGTTTAGGATTTGGATGCTTAGATGGTCCAAGATCTAGTTTTGAGGTGTAGGGTCTTTGGAGGGTGGATCTTGTCAGGAAAGAGGATAGAATGGCCTGGGATATCTCGGTTGTGGCTACTTTATGGGGACCATGGCTAAACCATAATGAATTGTGTTTCCGTAAGATTAGAAATAGATTTCCTGTTATGATGCATAAAATCTTCTTATTCATTCACGATTGGGCAGGTCAGGCAGGGGCGAAGAAAAGACTTCGTACGGAAGAGGAGGAGCAGATCAGGAAACCGCGTAAGGAAGGAATCGAAAGGCTCATATTGCCTTTTTGTATCTGTATCTGTATCTTCTTTTTGGCATTAGAGACTAGTTTAGATTTGTTGTCACTCCCCGCTTCCTAAAAATACGGAATACGAGTACGTAACAAAAGCCCAGCAAATGATTTTCATCATCCATAAGCTGTTTCAAGAATCTTTGCAACACATCACAGATATAATCAGAGTCGGAAGTCAGAAAAGTCAACCACATGCACATATGAACCAAATACCAACAAGAATACTTGAAAAAAAATATATTAATCTCAAATAGTCATGATCTGAAATACACAAATAATCCTGGGTCACATTGCCCAATTACAAGAATAAATCCAAGTACAAGATACATTATTGTTCAAGCAAGATACAAAAAATAATATAATAAAATGCAGCACTAATACTTCATGTCTCCGATACCATCTGGAACCTGTCCTCCAAAATCTCCAGTACAACGAATGCAGGAAAGAGAAAAATAGAAAACACAAGTACCCGTCAATTGCAAGTCGCGGGTCACAAATAGAGTAGGATACAAGCACATGGAATGGGAAAAACTAACTAGCACATGGTATAGGTATGATGTCAACCTAGACAAACTAGCATGGTAAAAGTGTTAAGTGTACACGGCATAAATCAAGTGTCAAGTAAACAAGTATCCTATAGACATGCATCAAGTGTCAAGTGTCGTGTAATCATGTATCAAGTATCATGTTTCAAGTCTCATGTATCAAGTCTCATGTGTCATGGAGTCAAGTATCAAGCAAGCAGGTATCATGTCAAGTATCATGTTCAAGTATTAAGTTCAAGTCTTGTGTGATTGCTATCTAGGTAGCACGACATGCCGCCTACACCACATGGTTGCTTCAACACAACAGTTTCGCTTTAGATTTCATAGTGGACCATAGAGGGCAGTATACTCAGGAACAAGTCAAGTAACCAGTATCAAGCACGAGTCACGTAATCGTGAACAAGTGGCAGCAAGTATCAAGCACGAGTCATGTAATCATGATCACGTGGCAACAAGTAGTATCAAGCACGAGTCATGTAGTCGTGATCACGTGGCAACAAGTAATATCTAGCATGAATCATGTAGTCATGAGACATTGCGGCATATAGTATAACAAGCATGAATCATGTAATCTTGAAACATGGCACAGGTAATATCAAGCATGAATCATGTAATCATGAGACATGGCAACAAGTAATGGGAAACACGGGCCCCCTTTCGAGTACACGTTTCTGAATTATCCACTATTTGATTTTTCCCTTAAACCCCGGCTTGGTTACTTTTATTATGGTTATCAAACATGCATGAATGTGTACGAAATAGTGCCAAACTAATATGGTATAATCAGGTTTAGGTTCAGGGAAACAAATCAGCATGCATGGATGATATACATTCACATATACGAGCAAAATAGTCTATGTTCATAATCAGGACAGCAAGACCAATCAGTACTAAAACAAGGATTCTGGTCTCTACAGAAATGCAAACCTAGATCCGTCAAAGGATCTGAAAACTAGACATCGACACGCATCCAACGAGTATAATAAAGTCACATACTAGTTCAAACATCTCAACTCAAAACTGATTTGAATACAAAAATTAAGTTCAGCCAGAAAACAGGGGAACAACTTCAAAAGCATGAAAACAGCATGAAAACACATCAAATAATTCCACAAAAAATCTGGGGTAATCCCCTATAGGTATAGACTCAAAATAACAAGTTTCATAATATTTTAGTAAGTATAGATAAGCCATCAAAAATAAGAAGCAACACGAAAATATAGTTTTGACGAATCTGGAATTCTTAACACTGCTGTACGAAAACTAGGATATCTCGCAATCAGTGAATCAAAATTCAATTCCGCCAAAACGAAATGAAAATAGATAGATTTTAACAACTTTCATATTTCACAAAGAATTTTCATATAGTATAAAGAATTATAGTGAAAACAGGGTTCTATACTGAACAGCGCGCAAATTACAACATAAGATGATTTTAGAAAAGAACATGAAACACCGCACAAAACTTATCTTTAAAATTCAACAAAAATCTGGGTAGTCCCTAATATCATAAGAAAACACTGAGAAAAATATTATACCAAGATATTATGTATAGAATAGTTCTTGAAAATAATTTGTTAACAAAATTAACCCAAAACAGAATCTGGAATTGATCGACACGTCTGTACCAAAACATTCATAACTCAGTCATATAAAATCCAAATCAAGTAAAACCAGTGGGGTTTGAAAATAGACACAATTGTCTAAAATCCATCTTTTATTTCAAAATTAAGATTCAGACTGTAGCATGGACGAAAACAGAGAACAAAACAGAACAAGCCGTAAATACAGATTTCACACCTCTAATCAAGAACATCATAACTTTCACAATATTGAACCAAACACAACCAAACTTGAAATACAACCTACCCAACATCTAAACATCCTGTTTTATGGTTACTAACATGTCCAAGCCTAATATTTTCATATGGACATTCAATCAAACACAATTCATGCAAATAATCACATACATACATCAAAATCACGTTTTGGGCATAACCTAGTTTATCTCCTATCAAAATTGGTGTCATAAGTCATCTATGGCCAAATTAATACAATAGAGACAAAACCCATCAAGGAAAACAAGTTTTTGGTTGTCTCTAGACCCAACTACACTAGATGTGAACTTTTTGACTTGTATCAACCTAATGAATTGTAGTACAAGTTACTTGCCTTGTTATGGAGTAGAAAACGATGCAAATAGCCTTATGAGCAAAACCCACGAACGAATCATCTCCAAACGCGAATCCAAGCAAACCCACGAACAAAACTTCTCTCACGAACGATCCTTGATGCAATGAACAAAGTGGAGAATACCCACTTTGAAAACCCACCAGGAGAGATGATGCAAGGTGTTGATGGTGGTTTTGATAATGGTGGATGCCGACCAATCAATGGAGGTGTAGGGTTTGTAGGGTTTTTGATGTATGGAGATGGGAGTTTGATATGGTGGTGGTCGGATTGCAATGGATGGAGGGAGGGGAGACTCGGTTTGGGAAGGAGAAGGTGCAGCCGGTTGGAGGGATGAGGAGGGGAGAGGCCGGGATGATAATTAGGAGAGGGAGAGAGAAAAGGATTAGGGTTAGGGTTTATTAGGATTAGGGGTTATATATATGGAGATTAATGAGGGTTAATGGATAGTGGGTATCAATCGGTAGTAATAGGTATACAAATGGGTAATGGGTATTAGGTAGATTACAAATAGGAATACAATTTATAGTGAATTCTATGGCTCCTAAAAATCTCATTAGGGGTCAAAAATCATAGTTTTGGGAAAACATCACCAAAAATCCATCACATCACCATGGAAAAATATAATGAAGATAATGAGGCCAAAAACGAAGAAAATAATCCAAAATGGCGAAAACGAACCAAAGCGACGAACAAACAACACAATGAGCTCAATGAAAAGAAAAAAAAGAATGTATATTGAAAATAAATCCAACATACGGTTCAGAAAAATACGAGAGATATAAAAATACAAAAATGAAAAATATACTCCAAAATACATAAAATGAAAAACAGGGGTTACATTTGTTATTTCATTGACGTTTAGTTCTTGATAATATGTTCTACTCTGTTTCGTTAATTTTTCATTAATGAAGCGATGACGTTATCATCTTTTAATAATAATATTTAAAAAATCCCTAAAAGTGTGTGAAGCACATTCACAAATGTGAACATTTTCTTATAAAAAGTATGAAACACTATTAAATATTTCGTACAATCATATTCTTGTAATTAAATAATAGTGAACGGTTTTCTATATTTTAAAAATGATATTAGTAAACATGAACTATGTGCAAATAAATCTAATTTATGAAGTCATGTGGATTGTATATTTTACTATCATAACTCAATCATGCGTGAAACCAATATCATTATAACATACTAGTAATTTACACGTGCGATGCACGTCTTAATAAATATAGTTTTTAAAAGTAAAAGATTAGACGTAGTCTAAGTCTAAACCTAAGACTTCCTTTTTCTCTACTACTATAATGGGAGAAGGCCTTTGTCCATATCCCAACCCGTGCAGCGCACGTGCAGAAATTTTTTTTTGCCCTTTTCATTCCTCCTAATTTTTTCCACGTGCACAGCACGTGTATAATACTAGTAATAATTATGCAAGTATATTATATGTGTTGGTAGATTTACAAATGACAGCATAACATGTGCATTATAGTATTAGAGATTAAAGATTAGAGATTTATAACATGTGCATTACATAGGCTTATTTCTTTTCGTAAACACACAATTGTCTATTCTATAAGCATAATAGGACAATGCTATAACAACAATAGTAAAAGAAATTCATTACACGTCAATGTGCTTAATTATATCTTTTATTAAACACACTTAATCATTTTATCAATTATTATGTGCTAATCGCCATGTTTTAAAAATGTGTGGGTTATCAATTACTTATTGATATATCAAATTAGAGTTACAAAATCAAAAAGAGGAGTTGCATAGAATGAGCTCAATATCAGCCTAACCTTTTTTTTTATTTATAAAAAATGACCCCCGTCATCGCTTCATTAATGATTTGTCAATGAAACAAAGTAGTACTATATTACATCCAGAAGCATAAGCTATACGCTTCCAATAACAGCACCCTACACACCCATTCACCACCATACACTAACTAAACTGTCTATTACATCCATTACAAACAAAAAATAGTGAAAGATACCCCCCCCTAGGGATTTCCCACAAGAAAACCCCTGTCTAGGATCTTGTTGAGTTATTCGATGCAATCAACACAAACCACCAAGCACATATGAGATCATACCAAACACACCAAAGCACACAAATTTGTTCCGGTTGGGGCTTTCGCCTTAATCCGGGAGAGAAGAAATCCAAGATGTTATTTAATTGGAGAAGATACAAGAATATTACAATTCTCACCACGACCCTCTTTCAAGCCTTACCAACAAGTACTAGTTGTTTACAATTAGAGAATCACTCAATCTCTCCTTCAATGAAGTACTCTCTCTCTCTTGGCTCTCAATGGAGGCCAATAACAACGACGTATAGAGATCTAGAGAAAACCTAGTTTGATATCTTGATACAGTAACCATTAGATATTCCTGAAGAGATAACCCAACGATAAGAGCCGTCAGATCTAACTTGAAGAACAAGTTGGGCTTCTCACGAATCACCAAGATTCGACCCAAATAACCCATCAGCGCTGCTGTCGGTCGACCTACCCCCAAGGTACTGTCAACCGCAACCTTATAAAGCCAATCCAAGAGTAAACCGGTCGACCGCACAGTCGACCGCTATCTCGTTGCAGTAGAGCAGTCGACCGACCCCAAGGTCCAGTCGACTACAACTCCTCTGGCCTTCTGCTGCTGACTGTTTCCTTGCCTCCACTCCGTCTTCGATCTTCTCGATTCCTCCATCGTCACATCGTCTTCTTATCCAACCTAGTATGCAAGATATAAACCTAACAATCTCCACCTTGGATTGCATACTCATGAATCCACACCTGTGTGTTTGGAAACCCTCTAGACTCTTTTCCTTCTCTTCTTGCAAACAACTTGTTTCAGTGGCTTCCTCTGCTAGTTGCATATATCTCCACCTGTTTTTCTCCCGCTGTATGCCCCCTCAAGGGCACACCCCAGTAGATGTAATCATGGATGTGCCACCCTCCACACGAACTCCACCTACCTCAAGACTTTCTCCACCTTCTGACGATATTCGAACGTCGCAGTCTCGCTCGGATGATTCTAGTAACGGCATACTAGATAGTGCTTTAGGAACAATGAGCTTCGAAACACTTGTGCAAGTTTTTCTGTTCCTCCAAAGCTGGTAGAGGTTGTGCTGATCCTGCCCAATCCCCCACTTACACTTCATCACATTGCGATAACTTTTCCAAACTGAACGAACTCCACCTGGATCTGTGTACCTGCAGTCCTGAACATCTAGAGTTCTCATGGAAATAAGGCTCCACTTCATCAAAGGAATATGCATGCCCTCCTCTAGTGTGTGTCCCCTTCCGCCTGTCATCTTCGACTCATTTTGTTTTCTCACATCTTACTTCACAAGTCTTGTCAATCTTCGTTTTCACACAACGACATGACGCAAACTTGTAAGTAGAAACTATTACTTCACAAATCTTATCAATCTTCGTTTCCACACAACGATATGATGCAGATTTGCAAGTAGAAACCATCTCTATCTCGGAGCAAACTTGAGAAGAACTAACCAAATCAAAAGAACAACTGGAAATCACATCTAAAGAACTTGAATCAAAAGCACTGTTTAAGCATTCACCTGATTCAGCAGTACTGAACTTGGCACCCCTCTGACTCAATCGCTTGCAATAGTCTCTCATGTAATGCTCAATCCCTTTGCACTGGTGGCCACGGACCTTACCCCGATAAACACTTTTCCTTCCAATCAAAGTACAATCCACCTCCAAGCAACTCACAGAAGTTGACGCCAATTTCTAACTCTCCTTCCTAAGTGCATCCTCCTCCAACCCCTTGATCATACCTGCTATGAAAAACTTCTCCTTGGTAGATTTCTCGCCTAGCACGGTTATCATGTTGGATGGATATGATGGTGAATATATTGATAAATCTGTTAATATCCACATTTTGGATCAATAATTTGAATACAATTAACAATTAAATTCTCTATCTTTGGTAATTTATACTTCTTTTCTTTTTTTTCTACAGGAAAGAGCCTAGAAGCAACTAAATTGAGTGGATTCAAGATTTACTCAGGACTAATCTACCACTGTGAGGATGAAGCACTGGAATGAAGAACCTTAATTTTTGCATCAAAACATTTCTAGGAGCATGATGGAGAGTTGTGACAACATGGTTGAAAGTGTGGGGTTTTTGATTCAAACATGAAGAGCTAAATTCTTCAAGAAGTGTAGTTGAAGGGCAAAACAACTCAAGTATCAGCTGTGCATGTGTTACTCTACTGGGGGTTGAAGCTTCATATTGATCAAGCCTCATATTGACTTCCACTTCAAATATCAGATTGCAAGTGAAGTGGAAAATGACTTCCTTCAAGAGCTGTGCATATATCAGCTATATGTACCACAGATACATGAGTATGTAAGGTTAGATGCAAAGTCTTTCTTCACGGTTAAGTTGCAATTCATGAGGCAAAATTATGTGCATATCAGCTGTGCAACTTGAACTCTCCACTTCAAAGCTCACAGTCCCCATTCTTCACTTTCTAAAGTCTTTCTTTTACTCCCTATCAATTATGGCTCCACTGGTGATTGAAGCTCTAAATTGATCAAGCCCAAATCATGAAAAATCTCTAGGACTGTGGAAGAAGTTGCAAAATGGTTTCAACTAGTAGAGTATAATTGAATTGGAGAGTGAGAACAAGTTCAGCTGAGCAACTCAGCTGTTTATCAGCTGTATCTGCTGTGTCTCAGTTGTGTATCGGATGTGCAACTCAGCTGAGTGTATCAGCTATGCATTTCTTTATGAGTGCTACAGTATCAGTTCCACACAGATACATGACTTGTGCATGTTCAAATACAGCTGCACAAAAGAGTCCGTCTTCACAGCTAAGTTTCACTCTTTCACCCTCTAGTTTTGAATCTTTTAGCTGTAAGTCACAAACACAAAAAAAAGTGCTGTTCGGAAGAACTAGTATATGCAGGTACAATCAAAACTACAAGCCAAGAAGGAGAGCAAAAAAAAAAGAATCTGTGGGGAGCTAGAGATTTACACAGTTGAGATACACCCCTACTACACCCAAATCTGCAACACAAATAAGATTGAGCTGTCAAAATCCTGGAAACAAATAATGTATAGCTGCAAATAACAACTTCCCAAAAATCAAGCTAGTTAGTTGGTCTGGTAGTTAATGAAGGGGATTTTGACTCAATCCATACCCGGTATTGAGGAGATTGCAATCTTGAGCTAGAGATCTACAGATGGGGAAAAGGAAGCTATAAAAAAAAGGGAAAACACAGACTGCAAGGGCATCGGAAAAAGGAGGGATTGAGAACTTGAGAACCAAAGGAGATCAACTTGAAGAGGAGGAGGGCAATTGGCCTCACTGCTGATCATCACACAAATCGGTGTTACTTCTTCTCTCAAATTTTGTTCTTGAGTTGTTTAAATTATTAGAGTCATGTATCCAAATTTGTTAGTCAATAAAAGTTGGATTATGTGTAACTAAACACATTTGGACAGATTGAAACCTTAGTCATGTAATGTTTACAAATCTACTAAAGCACTACTCATATCACTTATGGATTAAACCTGGTAGCATCTTGATCAAAATTTATGATATGCAATATTTGATGCTTGATATCCTTACTATTCAAGTGTTTGTAACTCAATCTATTTATTGATTAATACTCTATCTCACTCTATTTGAGCCACTGATATACACTCATATATCCATCTGCTCCTCTGATATGCCATGGTTAACACAAACCAAAGTTGAGTTATCAAGTTTTGCTTATTATAGAATTGAATATGTCATATGAGTAAATTGAGATGACCGAGTCTTATGCTCATAACTAGTAACACAAGAATCAACTAGGTTCTTTGGTTTAATCAACTTGGAGGTCTAGAATTGATGACAACTTCTAGATCTTTGAGTGTTTGTCAATTCCCACCTTTTCTATGCTTTCTTCAAGTGCAACTTAGTAGATATCATGCTAAACACTTAAGGAGAGAAAGGAATTAGAGTAGATACCATGCCTAATTCTTAGCTTAGGGAAATCTTTAATTTAAAGAGTAGATACCATACTCTTAAATGAACAAGCATGAGTGATCAGAGTAGTGTAGAAGTTGATCTAGCATACATGACTAAAGGTGGAAATCAAGCCCAACTAATTCAATAGATATTTCTTGATTCAAATTAACCAATTTGAGAACTTCTTAGTCTATATTTTAATCTCTTCTCCCCTTCAGATATACAGTTAAAAAAAAACTAAAAGAGACTTTATACCAAGCACTCTGTTATATTGATTAGTAAGTTATTTACTACAATCTCTGTGGGATCGACCCTTGCTTTTCACTACGCTTCTGTAAACGATTCGTACACTTGCGAGGTTTTAAATTTGTGTTCAGATTATTTATTCATTTAGATAACTGAAATTATCAACATATATTGAGTTGGAAACCTTTAGATCATCTGCGTTGAATGCCCTTAGTTCAGATAACTCCATATTGAACTCCACTTCATGATCTAGAAGATTGGTACTTTCCTTTATTGAGAAACCCCATAACTTTCTTCGCTGGTGCATCCGAACTTGTGATGATGATCCCAAGTAGTCAGTTCTAAATCTTGCCCAAAGACTCGTCGTACTTCTCCTATACCTGACTTCGTCCATCAATGACAACCAGATTAAACCCAAGGCTTCTGAACACATTTGCCTCTACTTCTCCTGCTTTGTGCCGATTGGCCTCCCTTTATATCCTTCTAGGACTAGATCCAAGTCTTGTTGAACCAATGCTTCATGCATGTCCACCTTAAAGAGATTAAAGTTGATATTGCCTTTGAACCGCTTGATCTTTGTGATTTGATCTGCCATCATCTCAAAGGAACTCGAACAAACCCTCGAACCTGAATTCTCTGATACCAATCATTAGGGATTTCCCACAAGAAAACCCCTCTCAACGATCTTGTAGAGTTATTCGATGCAATCAACACAAACCACCAAGCACGTATGAGATCATACCAAACACACCAAAGCACACAAATTTGTCCCGGTTGGGGCTTTCACCTTAATCCGAGGGAGAAGAAACCCAAGATGTTATTCAACTAGAGAAGATACAAGAATATTACAATTCTCACAACGACCCTCTCTCAAGCCTCACCAGCAAGTACTAGTTGTTTACAATTAAAGAATCACTCAATTACTCTCTCTTGACTCTCAATGGAGGCCAATAACAACAATATATAGAGATCTAGAGAAAACTTAGTTTGATATCTTGATACAGTAACCATTGGATATTCCTGAAAAGATAACCCTAAGATAAGAGCCGTCTGATCCAACTTGAAGAACAAGTTGGGCTTCTTATGAATCACCAAGATCCGACCCAAATAACCCATCAGCGCTGCTGTCGGTCGACCTACCCCCAAGGTACGGTCGATCGCAACCTTATAAAGCCAACTCGAGAGCAAACTGGTCGACCGCTGTCTCGCTGCAGTAGAGCAGTCGACCGACCCCAATGTCCAGTCGACTGCAACTCCTCCGGCCTTCTGCTACTGACTGTTTCCTTGCCTCCACTCCGTATCCAATCTTCTTGATTCCTCTATCGTCTCATCGTCTTCCTATCCAACCTAGTAAGCAAGACATAAACCCAACACCCCCCTCTCTTGTGAGGAACCTCTAAGCCTCCTCGATCATCTTCATCTTCTTCTTGGCACCCACGTACCCGACGCAGAAAAAAAAGAAATCTAACTTCGGTATGGTTATCCTCCTCAAGAAAAAGAAATCCATCTAGTGGTTTAGCAAGATGGTGTAAAATAAATATGGTTATCCTATATTTTGTATGTATATAATTAAGATGTAAGATACCTCTAGATATCTAACTTTTTGGACATCAAAAATATAAAATATGGTTTTATCCATAGAGGCCACCTACAAATCTATATTTTCATAAACGCCACAAACAATTTATACATCATACTCCAAAATCACTTATGTTAGTTTTTTTTAAGTTTAATTCAAGTTGATAATCTGAATTGAGTTAAACACCACCAACAACAAGTTCACATTAACATCACTCATACTCAGAAGGCGTGGTTAGAAATCCACAGTTTCCCTGACATGGTTAATGAAAATTAGGCTTGCCCAACTAGAGGGACATAAGTAGCTGCTATCTGGTGTGAAAAAGTCAGAAGACTGTGATACAAGCTCAGAAAAATAACCATACTAGATTTGGAACGATTTGGAGGACTAAAGAATCCCTATTGGAGGGCATTAAGGAACTAAAAAAAATAGAAGAGACTAGAGACCTCACCCAAAAGGAGCAAAACATATTGGTTAGCTTAAGAGATGACATTGCACTTCTATACAAACTAAGAGAAACCAAATGTCAACAACAATCTCTAATCTTGTGGCTCAAAGAGGGAGACACGAACATAACCTTCTTCCATCGGATGGTCAGTGCCCGACGCAGATCTAATCTTATTCATTCGATCCATACTGACACTGGAATGCTAAAAGAAGACGGTGAAATCAAACAGGCCTTCCAGACCTACTTCTAGAACTTGTTTGGACAGAAAGCAGACTTCAAAGTCCCGCTCAATACGAACTTTTGGCTGACTAATTCGGAGGACCTAGTTCATGCTCTACAATCCATTGAATCTCCATTCACTGAGGAGGAAATTAGGGGGTGGGGGGTGGGTTACCGCAACTATAAATGGAGAAAGCGCCAAGTCATGATGGTTTCCCGGTTCTCTTCTACCATACCTTCTGGGAGGAAATCAAAGACGGTTTTTTGAACTTATTCACCGAATTCTATGACCATAGATTAAGGTTGGTTAGACTCAACTATGCATAAGTTGTCTTGATCCCTAAAAAAGAAGACTCGCGATGGGTAGGAGACTTCCGTCGTATTAGCCTCCTAATTGTTCGATTACAATCATCACCAAGACCCTCGCTAACAGACTATGAGGGGTGATGGACAGATAATCAGTCGCGAACAAACTGAATTCATCAAAGGCTAGTGTATACTGAACTGCGTTGCTACATCGATCGAAGGAAACTATCCATCAATGCCACATTTCGAATGCTAGAAGCTATCTCCTCAAGCTTGATTTTGAAAAGGCATATGACTCAGTTGAATGAGACTGTCTTTTGGAAGTACTTGCATGCAACGAATTTGGTGACAGGTGGATCAGATAGATAAGCATTTGTTTCACCATTAGCAGGACAACTATCATGATGAATGGTGGAATGGGGCAACCGTTCTCTTGCAAACGCGTCCTATGACAAGGAGACCCGCTTTCCCCCTTCTATTCACCATAGTGGCTGACTTTCTGAAAATTATAATGGATAATTGTAGACAGGCTAATTGGAGTTCACCTGTGGCCAGTTGACATAACCGTATGGGTTGCACAATCCTTTAATATGTAAACGATACTCTACTTTTTAGAAATGGCGATCTCGGGGAGACCAACACTTTCAAATGAATTCGTTACAGTTTTGAAGCGTGATTTGGGCTCATGGTTAATTTCCACAAAAGCGCCTAATTCCCATTGCTTTATCCCTAGAGGAGGCAATGGATCATGCAACCATTCTTAACTGCAACGTTGAAACTTTTCCAATTGAATACATGGGCTCCCGTTGAGACCGGGCAAGCTTAAGAATTCAAATTGATTGCCGATCATTGATCGAGTTGAAAACAGACTTGCGGGATGGAAAGGTAAGTAATTCTATTTGGGTGGGAGAGTGACTCTCATCAACTCAGTCCTCTCTAACCCATTGACATATTATCTATCCTTCTTGGAAATGCCACGATGAGTTATCCAGAGAATTATCTATATCCGGAAATGCCTCATTTGGAAGTGTACATACTCGGATAGGGGCAGCTACCACCTCATTATATGAGAGAAAACATGCACGAAGAGATTACATGGAGGGATGGATATCATAGATACTCGAGATAATAATCTCGTGCTCTTGGAAAAATGGTGGTGGAAAGTCTTTTCACTCTAATGGCGAAGGGTGGCAGGACTTCGTCCAAGCCTATCTACATTGGAATGAGACATGAAATATGGGCTTCAGGGTGGGTCCACGTATCCCGTGGTTCTGAAAAGGGATTGCCAAAGCCTATGATCCGTTCAATAGTTGTGTAACGTCTTATATCGGAAACAGCAGGTTAACCAGATTCTGGTGGGATAATTGGTGTGGTGACCACACACTTAGAGAACTTTTCTCAGAAATATATGCACAAATGACACACCCATACTGCACGGTGGCCAGAACTTGGAGAAGAAGCTCTGGAAACCAACCTTTAAACAAAAACCTTGACTAGGATTCCCAGCATAGGTAAAAAAGTTAGATATCTTCCTATGACTAGTCCTAAACGACGTGATTTTGGCTAGAGAGAACCTGGTTAAACGACAAAATCATCGATACATCTGTGGGTTCTGCAATGCATTCACCAGAACCAGAGATCATCTATTTTTTTATTGTCACATGAGCAAAGCAATCCTCATAGATGTCCTTAGGTCTCTTGGAACTACCGACTAACCCATTAAGTATGAGGACTTGTGGATCGACACAAAATTCGCTATTGAGAGATGCCTAGTATATCGCAATCACTGCTACGACTTGGGTTCTTTGGCTATATAAGAATAAATGTTACTTTCGTGGGACTAGTAATAGTATTTCTCATAATTTAACTAACATTATACATGTTATTTTATTATGGGTTACAACTGCAGCGATAGGTCCAAAAGAGAGCATTTCTAGCGCCTTCCAGGTTGAGGAGTACAACGTCGATGAGATCGAGATCGTACCTACGCTTGATTGAGCGATGCATCTTTTGATGTAGTTGTACTTTCGATGGATCCCCACCCTTCAGGGTCTATTGGGGGATCTCGTTATATTGTTGTACTTTTGATGATATTTTATTGTATGTTCCTATGATTGTCCCACCCTTTCAAGTCCGGGGGAGATTCTATGTTTTAATTTATGTACTGCAAAACTCTGTATTTTGCATTATACTCTGAGTTTATTTTAGTAATCTCTTATTAATGAAACAAGATGACTATATTCCACATTAAAAAAAAAAAAAAAAAAAAAAAAAAAAAACATCTCTCATCTCTAATACTATAATGGGAGAAGGCCTTAGTGTCATTTGTAAATCTACCAATTTGTAAATCTACCAACATGTGCAACACGCGTACATAACTAATATAAAGAAGGT
Source organism: Hemerocallis citrina (assembly GCA_017893485.1). Taxonomy (NCBI): domain Eukaryota; kingdom Viridiplantae; phylum Streptophyta; class Magnoliopsida; order Asparagales; family Asphodelaceae; genus Hemerocallis; species Hemerocallis citrina. The sequence continues at coordinate 280,293,551 of CM030364.1, read as the reverse complement.
TCCAGGTTCAAACTCATACTATATCTGAATTTTTACATTTAAAAAATTAAATTTATTAAGACGTGCATCGCACATGTAAATTACTAGTACTATATTGTTTAACTTTGACGTGGGGCTCCCATTATTACTGGTAATTATGAAAATATGAATTTGTGTGTAGCTCATTTGGATTTGACAAAATTGTTAATCTCAAATCTGTAATACTATAATGGGAGAGTTGGGATTGCCATTTGTAGACAACGTGTAATTTGTATACATTTAACCACCTAATCTCAACAATTTATTTTTAAGCGAGAATCTTTATAATAAAACACAAAGAAAGCTATCAAGTTACTCTCCTTCAATTCTCCCCAAAATCAAAGGTCCAGATCTAACCACACAAAACATATTTTTCTCCCCCAAAGTCCCCCCCCCCCCCCCCCCCCCCCCCCCCCCCCCAATTCAAATTCAAATCCCCCACCCAGAACAACTCCCATATTTTTTTTTCCCTTTTTTCCCTCTCTCTCCCTCCCTCTTCTATTCAAAAAATTAAGAAAATAAAAATTTTAAAAATTTTTAAAAAATAAAAAAACCAAAAAAAAACAAAAAAAAAATTTAAAAACTTTAAAAATAATGCAAAAAAAAAATAAATAAATCATATAATATGTTTTTTGCTAGACCCCCAAAAAAGTTTATCGTATAATATGTTTGCTACTTCAATTAATTTGCTGGATCTCCAAAACTATTTTACAAAACTATTTTATAAGATCAAATAAGGTGCACCGTTTCGAAGACGTGCCGTAGGCACGTGTCAGCGGGCAAACCTAGTTATATTAACAATTTATTTACTCAATTGTTGTTAGTTACCATAATACCCTCAAAGTTTAAATTTATTTACAACATAATTATTTACAAAAGTGTCACTCATATAAAATAAAAGTTGATGTCACTAAAGATAATTTGTAAAGAGTATGTGATGAGTAAAGATATATTTCATGTTCGAGGCGAGATTATATTTTATTATTTACTTTATAAAAAAAAATTGATTAAGACGTGCACGTGCAGATTAATGGTGGCCTTTAATCTCAACTCTAAAAGAAGACAGGGCCCAAATGTAAAATCAGAATTCTTTTGCCCAAATCCAATTTTCGAAAACTCCCTCTCTCTGTCTCTTTCTCTCTTCTACCTATCTTCATTTTCTTCTCCACTCATGTCCCCCTCTCTCCCCCTCTCCGACCCCCTCGTTCCCTTTCTCTGGTAACCACAACCCCCCAATTTCATGCTTTAACTTCCGCGCTCCAATCATTCTCATCCAATTCGTGTTTTATTTCATATTCAGGTCGGTCCACAGTGCGGTGGATGAGTTGAGGAGAAACCCATACCCCGATGCATCGGCTCAACGGCTCAGGATCCTCTTGGAGGAAGGAATCAAGAAGTTCTCCGATGACGATCGGTACCGGAACGATGCCCGGTTCCTCAAGATTTGGATCCTCTATGTAAGCCCCACGCCCCCTTTTGAGAGTTGGAAAACCCTACATTGATTGAGCTTCTAGATTATTTATTTATGACTTCAGAACAATCTACTATACTATTAATGGGAGAGTTTGTCACTTTGAGTTTGTAACCAAACAAATAATTTTTTAATTTTTTAATATTTTTTTGTCACAAATGAAACACATACGTTGCACTTGTAACTCTAACTCTATTTATTAACACGTGTATCACACGTGTAAATTAAAGTTTTTTTCCTTCACCAAACAAATAATTTTTAAATTTTTTTGTCACAAAGTAAATATGTACGTCGCATGTGCAACTCCAAATCTATTTAGTAACACATCACCGTACGTACATTCAAGGTTTTTCCTTCAAAAAATTTAAAAAATTGCGTGCAGTGCCCGTTCAACTCCAATTTTTTAAAAGTTTATAAGGCATTCATCACAAGTGCTGATTACTACCGACTTATGTATCTCAGGTCAACTCCAACTTTTGATCAAAACATGCATCGCACATGAAAAATACTAGTACAATATATGAAAAGCCTTGTAAACAGTAAATCAACAATTATGTAGCTCAAGTTTGAATAGTATGACAATAATTAGTTGTAAATAAAAGTCCATGTTTCCACAAGTGTGTGTGTATATATATATATACATATATATATATATAGAGAGAGAGAGAGAGAGAGAATTAAATAAAGGCTAAATTTAAAAAAACGTCACAATAGTTTGACGCTTTTTAAAAAAACGTCACAAAACTTTGACTTTTTAAAAAAACCGCACAATCTTTAACTTTAAACTCACGGAGTTATCCAACCGTTAACTGGGTTATACGTAATATTTAAAAAAACATCACAAAACTATTGTTTTGTTTAAAAAAACAACACAGAACTATTATTCTGTTTAAAAAAACATCACAAAAGTTCCCATTTGTTTTAAAAAAATCATATAACTATTATCCCAGTTAACGGTTGGATAACTCCATGAGTTGAAAGTTAAACATTGTGCGGTTTTTTTAAAAAGTCAAAGTTTTGTGACTTTTTTTAATCAACTCCAAACTATTGCGACGTTTTTTTAAATTTTGCCTTAAATAAATAAAGGAGTTGTTTTGGGGGATTTGAATTTGAGTTTTGGGGGGAAACTTTTAAAGGGGAAAATGTGTTTTGTGAGGTTAGATCTGGGCCTTTGATTTTGGGTGGATTGAAGGAGAGTCACTTGATAGCTTTCTTTGTGTTTTATTATATAGATTTTAGTTATTTTTTTTTGAAAGTTACATGTTTATTTAAAGATTTTCACAGTAGAATTCAAATGAGTTAGTTAGACATTTAAAGAGGTGGACCCCATCTTCTGTTTGACAACGGGGGTTAGTAGAGGTATGTGGAGGTATCTAGATACCTCTAGTTATTTACCTGTGATCCATTTGGGAGGTGAGATACCTATATATGTGTTTTAACGTTTTGGGCCTTAGGTAATATGTTCAAGTGTTGAAGGGGCTTTAGACAAGACGACTCAATCTCTTCCCTCCTCTTCGTTCTTGTTGCGGACGTTTTTAGCAGAATGCTACTCAAAGCCTGGAACTCCCATACTATTGAAGGCTTGGGTGGTTTTAATGGTTTTAAGGGTGTTCTTAATCTTTAATACGCCGATGACACCATTCTCTTTGCTAAACCTAATGGTTCGTCTCTGCATATGAAACTTCTTCTTTGCCTTAAGCCTCACACTTATCTATTAATTTCAACAAAACCTCCGTCATCTGGCTCGGTGGGTCCAATATCAGGCAAACTGAGATTGCTAATTTTTGTAACTGTTTTTCTGGTTCCTTTCCGGTTAATTATCTTGGCATTCCACTCAGATGGGGAAAACTCCACAAAGATGATTGGATGCCCATGATTGATAAGATTGAGTCTAGAACTTTGTTTGGTCAGGTCGTCAATTGTCTCATGGGAGAAGACTTATCCTCATTAACTCCATTCTTACCTCCATCCCTCTTTATATGATGTCCTACCTTTACGTTCCCTCTTGGGTGGTCAATCGTATTGACAAAATCAGGCGTAATTTCTTCTGGTCGGGTTCTGCCACTTGCTCTATTGGGAAGCACCTTTGAAACTAAAATAGATTGTGTAAATCCAAGAGAGAAGGAGGTCTGGGTATTCTTAACCTTAGACATCAGAACCTTACCCTTCTTGACAAATGGTTATGGAAGGTGCTAAAACATGATGATCTTGCTTGGATCCGTTTAGTGAAGCATAAGTACCACAAAAGAAAGAAGGTCTGGGACTTACAATCCAAATTAGCTGTTCATGCATCTCCATTATAGAAAGGGGTGTGGAAAGTGGTAGAACTGTTTAAATTTGGCCTTCAAAAGATTTGTGGTGATGGTTCAATCGTGCGATTTTGGTTAGATTTTTGGACTGGTAACAATAAAATTTCGGTGTTATTCCCTGCTCTATTTCATTTAATCTCTAATCAAAATGCTACTGTGGCTTCTTATCTTATGTTTCATAATAATCATAGAGACTAAGTTATTCCGTTCAAAAGATCTTTCTCTCTTGAACAACATTTTGATTATATTCACCTTCCTGTCTTGCTTAGTGCTTATCAATGGCAAGCAATGGACGACATCAAATGGCGGTGGTCTAACATGGGGACTTATATTGTTAAATCATTCTACACCTTTCTCAACAATGGTGGAGTCATTTCCCCTTTCTACAAACATATTTGGCAGAGCTCGGCTCCTTTTAAAGCTAGAATTCTTGTTTGGTAGGCAGTCCACAACAAGCTCCTCACGGTTGAAATCCTCAATAAAAAGAATCTAGCCTTTGGTAAAAAATGTATTATGTGTAAGAATCATGACGAGTCCAATAACCATATATTCTCATCCATTGTTCTTTCATCCAACCAATTTGGTATATTTGCAAGACTGCGTGGCATATTCGGGGTAAACCTGGCTCCATGATCTCGTGCTGGAGTTCTCGGAGGAATAAGAGAGTCAAATGTGCTTTCAGACTTTCTTGAGATATATCACCATAATGGCTGTTGTTTGGGTTATTTGGAAAGAAAGAAATAATAAGATCTTTACCAATATTTCCCGCTCTATTGAGCACTTTATCGAGGACATTATTTATCTGGCTAACTTTTGGGCGAATCTCCTCCCTCATGACAAAAGGGAGTCTCTTAAACTTACTTAATGATGTTTTGTCATCTCTCATTCAACAAGGTATGAGCTTAGTTCCTAACTTTTGTGGTTTTCGTGTTGTTTCGATGCTTCTTGGTTTTGTTTAGATTCGATATTGGCTTCAGGTGATGTTTGGCGTTACAACCCTGCTCCCGAACTGTTGTTTGTTGTCTTTTCCTACTCTCCTTTCAGTCAGTTTGTATGCTTTCTATACTTTGTTCTGCCTTTGATTTTGGCTGTGAAGCTGCAGCTGTGTTTTGGTTTCTGGGGGGTTGTTCCAATCTTGTTGTTTGTATGCTCTATTGCTGTTTGGTTGTCTTTTTTTGCTGAGTTTTTTAGGAGTGTCAGCTGGATGTGTGTTTTTTGACGGTCTATGTTTATGTTCCCTTCACTGTTGCTACATCTCTTCGCTCCAAGGTTTACGTACGCTGTGTTTGTTGATGTGTTTGTAGCAAATGTAAACCCTGTAATCTGTACTTTCTTTATGTTATGGGATGCTATCTTTTGATGAACTGTTTACCATTTTTTGTGATGTTGCTTTGTAGGGGTTGTAACTTTTAATGTATTGCTATTGTTTTCCTTTTATCTATATATTATAACAGGCTGGAGCCCTTGGGCTTTATCCTATAATGTCAAAAAAATGTTTTGGGTCTTAGGTTAAGACACTTGTAGGTAACTCAACTTTGTAGGTATTAAATATATTGTTGTAGTTGTATCAGTTGTTATATTCTGGGTAGAGCTTGTACTTATGTATCTTGTATATACACATGACATTGTATCCAGTTAAGGGAGTAAATAAGAAATAGCATACATTTTCATGGTATCTGAGTTAGGTTTCTAACCCTAGCTAGCCACCATTGCCACCCAAACCAGTCGTAGACGCCGTCGTCGTTCCTCTCGCAGTCAAGCGCCGACCTGCCGCTGCCGCCGCCACAGAGCCCCAAACCCGAACAGCTGCTGCTGCTGCCTGTTGCTCTGAACCCATCAACATTTTCTTGATCTTGTAGGCGTCTAATGCTCCACCCGAATTCGATCCAAGTCCGACCTCCAAACCCTAATATCCAAACCCTAGTCGCCAAACATCCCGTTCCATATCTTCTTCTTCTAGGTTTGTTTTAATTGAGAGGATCTGACCCGCTTGCTGACGCCACCTGAATAACCGTTCGCCGGACATCCCTACCATCGCCGTCGTCCTCGTCGTCGCCGATCCTGTCTACCGTCGCCCACTGCCGTAGCAATACTGACCACCGCCACAATTGTTGCAGTTGCTACCGTTGCTTCTCCTTCTTGGGTCTCTGTTTCAAATAGAGATCAAGATCTAGATCCACTTTAAATCTAACTGGAACCGATCCGATCTGGCAACCTGGCTCGATAGTAGCCTCCACCCGAACTTGCTGCACTAACAGGATTCGCCCGACCTGACCCGACCCGACCCGACCCGACCCGAGGAAGATCCAACACCTTACATCTGACCCATTGACTAGTCAACTAGATTCAGTTGACTGCTGATGTCATCTTCCATGTATGCTGACATCATTGGTTTCTTGGGTGAGAAATTACAATCCAATTTTTCATTTGATAAATGGTAAACAATAATTATGGTTTCAGTGATGAGAGGTTCCTTGTGTCGAGGAGGATGATGACATGGTCGTGATGCTAGTAACAAGATGCTTGTGCATATTAGGAGAAATTGCCCTACCATGCATTGTTAGCGCTATCAACTACGATTCACACATGTAGCCTTCAATTCAGTTAGCGTCCAGTTAAAGGAGGATGAAATTTGGTTTCTCCAGCACTATCGCGCTTTCCGACAACAGTTATCTTCTTCTATCACATTAGCAAGGTCAGGTATCACATGCTTAACTACTACATATTCGATATCATGGGTAATAGATTTAGGTGTTCTGATCATATGATTGGTAATCCAGGTATATTGTCCTCTGTTAGTTGGTCCGTTCATCCACATGTTAGACTTGTTGATTGTTCTACCTCCCCAGTGGGGGGGGGTCGGACATGTAAACCTTCTTCAACTTTTCCATCGAGTTGTGTTTTTCATATGCCAAAATTTTTCGTTAACCTAATATTTGCTAGCAAAATTAACAAAACACTGAATTATTCTTTTTCCTTTTATCCCGATCACTGTGTATTTCTGGAACTTGGGATTGAAAAAATGATTGCCACAGGGAGTGTATCAAAGGGGTGTTTATCAGCTTCATAGTGTTCCAACCTCATTTGCATGCTTGAGTGTTTGCACGCCTTAGAATTTGCACTGCCAGTTTGGACATCCGTCCTTACATAATCCGAAGAAGTTAAGACATGAATTATCTTCTTTTAAGGAGTTATCTTGTAAGGCATGCCAATTAGGTAAACACTTGCGTACGTCTTACCCTCCTAGAGTTAGTAAATGGCCGAGTCGACCTTTTGGTTTAGTACATTCTGATGTTTGGGGACCTTGTTATATTTAATCTTAGTTTGGTGGTGGTTTTATATATTTTGTTACCTTTGTTGATGACTACTCTCTAGTAACTTGGTTATATTTAATGAAATCTCGGTTTGAAGTTTTCTCTATTTTAAAATCATTTTGCCTTGTTTGCTGTTTCCATTTAAATTTGGCGTAGTGATAATGCCAAAGAATATTTTACTTTTGAGTTCACGTTCAGTCGTTCACTAGTTTTATGTCTTATTGTGGTATTCTTCATGAGTCTTCTTGTCCTTGCACCCCTCAACAAAATGGTGTTGCAGAGCGCAAGAACCGTCACTTGTTGGAGGTTGCAAGGACCATGCTCCTTCATAGACATGTTCCTTAATGTTTATGGGGGGATGCGGTCTTTACTGCATGTCATCTTATCAAACTCATGCCTTCGTCCGTGTTAGATGGTCAGACACCATTCTCCATGTTATTTCCATCTACTGATCCGTTTCCATTCTCTCCCAAAATTTTCGGCTGTGTTAGTTTTGTTCATTATCGCCGTCCTGGTTGCTAAGCTAAATCCTCGTTCTATTTGATGTATTTTTCTAGGGTATTTGTATTCCCAGAAATGTTATAAATGTTATAGTCCAGAATTACATTGTTGCTTTATTTATGCTGATGTTACCTTTCTCGAGTCTCAATCTTATTTCTCTACTACTTCATCTTGTCTGACTGCACTTCCATCCGATGAGAGTGATACTGAATTCCTTACCTATCATGATCCGGTCTCTACTTCGGCATTTGCGAAACAACGGTCCTGACCATCGCCCATAAGGCTTGCAATCACTCAAGTGTTCTAATGACATAAGAACACTGTGTCCGACACAGTTCACGCTATTATTGCTATTGTTCCCTTGCCTCCGGCCATTGCACGAGTCTACAACTACATCTATTGAACCCACATCTACTCTTCCCATTGCTTTACGCGAAGGGAACCGCCTTACTGCACATCCTTTATATAGTCGTCTTTCATATGCTCACTTGTCGTATTTCCATTCTGCCTTCATCTCTACTTTGGACACCTACCATGTTCTCAAGTCATTATCAGAAGCACTATCACAACTGGTTGGAGCCAGGCTATGCGGGAATTGATGACTGCTCTAGAGGAAAATGGTACATGGGATCTGGTTCTTCTTCCATGTGGAAAATATTGTGTTGGTTATAAGTGGGTGTCCATTGTTAAAATAAACCCAGATAGTTCTCTGGCTCGCCTAAAAGCTCGATTAGTTGCTAAAGGTGATTCACAGATCTATGACATTTTTTAATGAGGAGACACTCTCTTATGTGGCAAAAAATTCCTTCTATTCGGATCATTGTTGCATTAGCTGCTCGTTTTCATTGGCCGCTCCATCAACTTGATGTCAAGAATGCATTTCTCAATGGCATTCTTGAGGAGGTTTATATGGACCATCCCCCCTATTTTGTTAGTAAAGCTGAGCCGCCTACAAAAGTCTGTTGCTTGAAACGATCAAACAGTTTCTCCGTGCTTGGTCTCAAACAGTTTGTATGGACTCAAACAGTTTCCCCATGCTTGGTCTAGGTGTTTCACTAAGGTTGTCATGGGGACCGTTCTGTATTCTATCGACATCATCAGGGAAAGATGATCATTTTAGTTGTATATGTTAATGACATTGTGATAAATGAGATGATAAGAATGACATTTAAGAATTGAAGTTGTATATTCAACAAAAGTTTTAGAGTAAGGATCTCGGGCGATTGAAGTATTTCTTAAGGATCGAGGTAGCTCGATCTAAGGATGGAATTTCCTTATCATAGAGAAAGTATATGTTGGACATACTTACTGAGAACGGTATGTTAGGGTGCAAGCCATCTCACACTCCGATGGATCTATCGAGTGCTGAATTTGAGTACTGTGCTATGACTGATGTCACGTGTAAGATGACTTGGGTCAAGCGCTTGCTTAATGAGTTGAGAGTTGTCCAACATTAGTTGATACGTTTGTATAGTGACAACCAGTCTGTCATACATATAGCCACTAATGCTGTATTTCATGAACGAACAAAGCATATTGAAGTTGACTGTCATGTGGTTCGCAACAAAATTAGTGACACTCCGTATGAGCATTCGTAGATAGAGGCTAGACATATTAACACTGATCACCAGCTAGCCGATACTATTATAAAGCCCTTTGCTAGAGCCAGAATATAGTTCATCTGTGACAAGTTGGGCATGTATGATATATATGCTCCAACTTGATGAGTATTAGATATATTGTTGTAGTTGTATTAATTGTGATATTCCGGGTAGAGACCGTGCTTATGTATCTTGTATATACACTATATATTGTATACAGTTAACAGAGTAAATAAGAAATAACATACTTTTCAGTAGTTATCTCAACTACAAAAATATCGAAGTTATTTTCTACCTACATGTATTTTTTAAGTTGTAGGTAGAGGTACCTTCACATTGCACGCTCTTATCTCCACACAAAAGATAGATATAGTAAGTGTCACTGTGGCCTAGTGATAAACCTCTTCGTTGGTGAGCAAGAGTTGGGAGTTTGAATCCCGCTTGCTGCATAAAATTCCCAATTAATATGTATGTGGGGTAAGTGTGGGTGTGTGTGACTACGGCCTTATTCCAAAAAAGAAAAACAAAAAAGAAAAAAAAAAGGATAAGAAGAAGAAGATACATATAGATAGCCTAACTTTGTCTAGGAGATACATATAGTCATATATAAGTTTAGACTCTTCTCATCGAAAAAAATCTTTGGATGAATGATTATGATTCGTAGGTTGGCCTGACACACACGATGAAGGTTGGCTTCAAAGGAGTTTGGGTGATAATAGTCTTACATAATTTAAGTTATCATAATCATGGGCTGTTTGGAGCCTCTTTTGGAGTTGAGAGAACTCCAGTTATCTTGCCCAAAATTTGAGATAAATGAGCTATCGATACGTCCAACCTATCTTTCAACTATGTATTAATCTCTCTCCTTTTCTCTTGTTGCCAAACACTCACATAAAAATAACTAAAGTTGTTCAAGTAAAGATAGAGTTATGCTGAGTGAAGTTAGCACTGTTTTACCTCCGCTTAAAATAACACTAGTTATCCTAACTTCAACCCTCAAACAGGGCCTAAACTCTCTGAATTGGAGTCAGATTCCTGATTAAGCAAACAATAAACGAGTAGGAAAATGAGCAGTTGCATTTGGTCATCTTTGGTACGGTTGAAGTATGAAAATGTACTTGCTTTTTAGTAGCTGGTTTTCAATTATAATTTGTTTTGACATGGGTGCTTTGTGTGTAGGATGGGAGGACTAGTCTGTCAGCTCGGAAAGCTGATGAGTCTCCTTTATTCTAATTTTGTTTTCATTTTTCTTCTGACTTATCATGTACCTATTATTTGGATTGAAAAGGGGGACACAATTCAAGATTTCAAAAGGGTTTTTAAAATGGTGGAGGTGAAGGGGATTTGCCAGAAACAATCCCTGCTTTATGAGGCATATGCAATCTTTCTTGTCGCAAAAGGAAATTTGGTGGAAGCCAATAATGTTTATCAGCTTGGAATTTCCAGGTTCACGTTCTTCCTCTCTTCTTTTCCTAATTGATTTCTTTCCTGTAGTTTAGAAAATCTTATCTGTATCAAGGGATTTTGGTTGTTAGGAATGCTGAACCCTTGGAGAGGCTGAAGAAGACATATGATTTGTTCCTGAAGCAAATGTCAGCAATTGCTTCCGAAGCTGTTCCAGAAGGAAAGGCAAGTTAAGCTCACTTTTAAGCTTATTATATCGATTTTTGCTACTTGAACCTGTGCTTTTTTTGCTCATTTCGTAATATTTTGTCATTGAACTATGATGAATGAATTTCTAAAGTTTCGAAGTTGGTAGTTGTTGCCACTCTTCTTATGAGTTAGAATTTTAGTACTGTTTTCTATCAACGAAATACTCCATCTGTTCCAAAATGTAAGTTGTTTTAGCTTTTTTTTTGTTCCAAAATATAAGTCATTTTCGCTTTCCAACACAACATATTTACACTCTCTATCTCTCATTAATTAATTTTATAACCACTCTACCAATTTAACCCTTGAAAGCTTAACTTTCTCCATTATCAAATAAACATATATAATAATCAAATAGTGTAGAAACCTTAAACCTTACATTTTGGAACGGAGGGAGTATACTTTTTTCAAGTGTTGAGCCTACAATTTCTGACCTCAGTATTTTGCACTACTACTATGTAAACATTACACCATTTTTTACATAAGATAAACATCTCTTTGAGCAAATCGTCATGCTAAAGTTTGGAAAGGGTAAAATTGTACGGAAGATAATGTGATTTTGTGCAGTTTATATTTGTGCCATAGTTGAGTACCCTTAACTGAATGAGTCAAATTTTGACCGTTTCTAATGAATTAGCTCTTTCTCCTTGATGGGTGTTTAAATGTTTAATCGGATTTAGGGGACTGCAAAATGCATTATATAGATTTCCATTTCCATGCTTATCAGCTTATATTTCTGTAAAGTATTGTCTATGGCTTTTTCTTTCCTGGATAATGTAACGATGTGTAAGGAAGGATAATTTGTTAATTATTCAAGTTTTGTTTTGTAGAGTGTTGTAATTGGAACTGAAAGGCCAGAAGGATCTTCTGTAGTGGACCCATGGTCAACTTCTACCGTGAGTGACCTATTACGAAAGATGGATTCCCAACTGAAGAAGTACAATGTGAGATATACCTTGACGGACATTGTTCAGTGATTCTCATATGAAATACCGTTTACTATCCTACACAATAATTAACTTAACTTTATCTATTCAGGGCTACCATAGGAGCAGTAAGCTCTACTCTGGAAAGGTTTCCCTAAATTCTTTGCAAAACTCTTCAAGGAATAAGATCATTGAACTAGGTTTGCCGCTTCCTTATAGAATATAAATTGTTTTATTTTTCCTCTTTTTTGTTGCTTCATACAATATGTTCGTGCATTATTTTACTGAACTGGAGAATCAATTGTCAACATCATGGAAGTACATATTTTATTTGTTTCATATTTTAGTTTTGAGTCTTATGACTGTCAGATGGTAGTTGATAACAAATTTGATCACCTATAGCAATTTTAGAGAGTGAAGTAAATCAGCTATTTTTAGCTTTTAGTAGTGTGTTAAATTTAGGTGTTGTATATTTCATGGATTTCATTTCATTTCATTGCTGTGATGGTAGAAATGGATGTTAAATTTTGTTGAAAGGTACGCAAATGTTATTTCTATCAAACTGAAGTTATAGTTAACATCTCAAATACTTCATTTTAACATGCTTTGGAACAAATATCTTAAAATCGGGTTGCTTTAACATTGTACTGCTGTTTATATTTATTTTTAGAGTGTCATTTATTGAACTTGGTCATTAAGTGTTGCAAACTGGATAGTTTTGAGTCACTAATTTATTACATCATGGTAGAAATACCTAGACGTATGGTTTATGTGCATATTTCCCATATATATATATATATATATATATATATATATATATATATATATATATATAGGGGGAGATCTTTCATTGCAAACGCATTATAGCGTTCAAACGCGTGCAAACCACTGAAGCCTAGGGTATGAAGCCTCTACTGGGGATAGCGGCTTCATTATGTCTGAAGCTGCTACTTGAAGCTGCTACTGGGAATAGTGGCTTCAGTGGTTTGCACGCGTTTGCATGGCTTTAGGCATAATGAAGCCGCTATCCCCAGTAGCGGTATCATACTTAATATACCTCAGGCCGCTACTGGGGATAACGGCTTCAGTGGTTTGCACACGTTTGCAATGAAAAATGTCCCTATATATATAGAGAGAGAGAGAGAGAGAGAGTGTTATATCAATCCTTCTCTTCAGATAATATGATTTGCTTCTTTAGTATCCAGTTTTAAGTACTGCAGAAAATAGTCAAGTTGTCTTACCTCAATAGTTTAATCTTGTAGGGGGCAGTAAATACCAGATCAGGGGTTGCCCGGGCCTTGGTGGTTTTGCTCAAGTATACAAGGCTTATATTGATGGCAATCCTGATAATGCTGTCGCTCTGAAGGTCATCCTTTGAATATATTTGGTCAGTTGAATGGATCTTGAATATTAATCTGAGATTAAGTATTACTATTTATTGATCTCTTGTAGATTCAAAAGCCTGCTTTTCCTTGGGAATTCTATATTTATCGCCAACTTGATAAGAGGATCTCAGACATGGAGGTATGCCGCCATTGGCTTGTTTCTTTTCTTTGTTTATTATCTATCTATTTTAAATTTTTATCGACCTTCAATGTGTATTTGCTCTCACAAATTATACTCAAGATAGAGTAAGTTTTATGCCAGAGATCAAGTTTTGGGTTGGCTCACAAAGTGCATATATATCTAGATCTGAGTGTGCTAGTTTGTGACTATTTATCACATGGAACTCTACAGGTAAATCCGTATGCCAGGTGTTTAACTTCTTGATGTACAATATACACACTTATATATATATGTAATATATTGGCTTATGCAGGATGCTATAAATTCACACTTAGTTGTGCAAAAGACTATGGAAGAAGTACTGTGCATGTATTATACGATAGAAATGCTGCGTATGTTGGAAACCTTACATTCTGTTGGGATTATCCACGGTGACTTCAAACCCGATAATCTGCTTGTGCGCTATGCAAGGTAAATATTTGTGGGGTTAAACAACAGTATGATTCTCATTCGAAGGATATCTCATTTAATATAATGGAAAAAAATAAAGATTTTACTGCTTTTTCAGTATATATCATATTCTGAGATGGAAGGATTTTTCAATATAGTGTTTTAATTTTTTAGCCTAACCTAATAGAAACTATATCAGATTCTATGCAACTGGAATTTTTTTTCCCACTACATTCATTTTACACCTTGCACATACCCATTATGTGACATTCTGGCCTTAGCCTTTTGCTCTATCCTAAATATGCATCTGCGTTATAGAGGTCATTGGCTCTACAGAGAAAATGTCAATCGTTAATGGGTGTTTATTTACTTATATGTTGTATTCATTGATACTCAAGGTTATTTGTTGTCTATTTGTTTAATTTGTTTCTGTATATTGTGAAAGGGAGGACCTGACAGAAGATGGGCTTGACAAACGTACTGGACCTTGGCGAGATCAGGTAGTTGTGTTTGTATGTGTCTGTATTTGATGCTTAGGTTTCACATGATAATCATTAAAATAATTTCAATGCAGGGATTATGCCTTGTGGACTGGGGAAGAGCAATAGACGTTAGCCTTTTCCCTACGGGTACTGAATTTAACGGAGACTGCAACACTTCTTGCTTTCGTTGTGTTGAGATCCAAGAAAAGCGAACATGGACCTATCAGGTATATTTTCTTCCAGACTTAAGATCATGAATTGATCTTCCTTATGTATTTGATTGCCTGTTAATTAACTTCTCTTGTTTATTATTCTTACTCTTTTCAAGTGGTGGTTGTTAAAGAACATAATTTACATGAATGATGCTGATGTTTTCAGGTGGACACTTACGGCCTCTGCGTGACTGTGCATATGATGCTTCATGGGTCATACATGAGCATTGAAAAGAAGGCTACAGCGGATGGGAACTACCATTATCAACCTAAAGCACTCTTCAAAAGGTATTTTCTGTCTTTAGAGTTCCCTCTCGATGCTAACTTTTTCTTCAATGAACTATAGTGGAAATCTATACTGCAAATTGTTCAGAATCCTTTGATTTTCATTTCCCCTTTGACTTCTATAATTTATTTGCAAAAACTCACCCTTAAAACTATTTTGTGAACCTTTTTGTTGGCATTGTTGCAAAAATTAGTTAAACCAAACTTGTCTGCGAAGGTACCCACAGAACCGAGAGTACCACATATTAAAAAACAACATGCTGCAATGAAAAGCAATATATTTTTTATATGCAACACTATATTTCTGTTAAAAAAACATTACATTTTAACAAAAACAAAAAATATGTAGTAATGAAAGACAATGCATTTCAGTTTATTTTCTCTACTTTGCATAGATAAATGTTTTCGTAATAATTTAGACAATGAGTAGTTTATTAGACAATGTCAAAGACTCAAAAGGGTCAAATGAGATCTGTCTTTAAAGATGGTGGTGTAGAACCAAAGAAAAGTTTGAGAAGAAAGGAGATATAAGAGGGCATTTACAGGGCTAGAGGAAAAAGGAAATGGGAGAGGAGGAGACGGGATAATACCCACCTACCAAGAAGCACTCGAGAACTAAAATTTCATTTCATAATCTCTTGCTATTACATAACCATCTAAATGAAACATAGGGCCTAAAAGGGCAATAACTTTATACCTAAACTGCAACAAATAAAACAGTAAGAAAACCAAATTACATATCTACTAAATCTTCAAGAAGATTCCCTTCAGTTGGGGCTTTGACAAATTTTTTTTAGCCTTTTAGAGGGTAAAATGGTCTTTTGAGAACGGGGATTTAAACGCGGGGGGGGGGGGGGGGGGGGGGGGGGGGGGTTATATTGACTCAGGCATAATGGTAGGGGGTTTTAAATTTTTAAAAAAACGTTAGGTTTTTTAATAGCTTTTTCACTATACTTTTTTATGCTATGTTCTTCCATAATCATCTGTGCCTAATTTCGACAGGTATTGGAGTGTAGATCTGTGGAAAAACCTCTTCTCCACATTACTAAACCGACCATCCAATGATAGTGATGTGGTGCTGCTTCAAAGTTTAAGGAAATCATTTGAAGACCATCTCTTCAGTAACAAGAAGCTAATGTATAAATTAACGCAATTACTACTGAAACAGAAGGCTTCCTTGTGCTCTTCTTAGCATTCTACTGGAAAGGGGGAAAAAGGTAATTCAAACCGAAACTAAAACGATTTCAATTCCGATCAGTTCAGTTTCAGTTTGATCTGTTATACAGGTCCATGTCTCTTTTCCCCGGTTTTGCCAATTGCTACACACTAATTGACTTTTGTATATGACTTAACAAACATTTTATCTGCATGCATTCTCATACATTAACGACAATCTAATTTCAGAGACATGAGTCAGAGTGTACTATTTCTGTATTAAGTGCGCTAAAGCTTTATTTTGCCCTATAGTTACATGCTATTTGTCTATAATTTCCTTCAAAATTGAACTCAATGATTTGGGCATGTGCAACAAATTCCAATAAAACTAGGCTAAGTAATAAAATTGTAGTTAATGAAGCAAATAGTAGAGGTAAAAGAGGATATAATAGGTGTTAATTTGGCAGAGGAGATGACCCTTAACATAGCTGAGTGGATGATAAAGATTCATCATTCATATACGAAATTTTAAGGGTTTAGGATGAAGGCTTTGTCCTTCGTTTGTGTCTAAAGCTAAACCCAAACACAATCTAATTTCATCGATCATAATTCATTGAGATGCATATAACTTACGAGATACATCCATCCACAAGACTTCACTGGCATTATGTATAGGACATGCAACCTCCTACATGTAGGCCTATATGATTTGGGTTGGTAGCCATCATCCATTCTGAGATTGTACCATCCACCGACCTACTAAAAAGGGTTCCAAATAATGTCATTATCTTTTCCATTGCAAGTTGCAACTTCCATCAACCTTTTCTTTAATGTCATGCTCTTCAATGTGTGAATGTGTTCATAATAAATTGTTCATCTACATGTAAAAATCAATCTAAATATGGCAACTTATTCAGTGACGCCAGTTCCTTTTTTCAGATCTATAGTTGGTCATCATCTATATATATATGTACATGGTCTGCTTCATTCATCCTGATGCATGTTAAAAGTAGGCAACATGAACGATTTGATTCATCTTTTCTACATGTTCAAATTAGACTAAGGTTATGATTTCAAGCTATTTGCAGTCTTTTTAATTTGTATCTTTTCGTCATCTGTTTGCTTATACATCAAGTGATTTCGTTTATTCACATAAACTAACAAATTTCTAATTGCTCATAGTTACATATTTAGCCTAATTTAATACATGTAGAAAGAGATGAACAGAGTGTGTCATTTTTTAAATCTACGACAAGGAAATTTGTAAAAAAAACTTTAAAGTATGAACTGATATCATGGACTCGACTGGAGCGTTGGCCTCCAAATACTAAAGATACTAAGGGAGTATTTCCGGCAAAATAAGCTGTGAGTGTGAGTTACACAGTGTTTGGTGATGAGCAAATAGTTGTAATTGAATACAACTGAATTTCAATCTGCAAGATTTCCTTGATTTAATTCCAAACACCAGTTGTAAGTAAAATGCTCCATCAGTTTTTACTTACAATCTGCTATGCAAATTAAGAAAATCTTACAAATTGAAATACAGAGTCCATACAAATCCTTCAATTTATTTTTTCACTCTGCATAGATTGAGATAAAAGATACCTGATATGCCACATTTTATATACCTTAAATTCTATCCTTCAAATCCTTCTTCCAAACTTAGTACCTATTGCTACCCTATTCTATTTTCAAGCAACAAAAGAACTTCATCAGCTGTTACAAAATTTGGATAAAAGATTGAGATAGAAAGAGACTTCAAAAAAAAATACACGCATTATTTAAAGTTTTAAGCAAAAGACACTTTTCTTCCTTCTTCCACTAACAAACCACAAGGAAGAACACAAGGGAAGGGACACTCACATACAAAAGAACAGTAAATGAAAATTAAAACAAAAATGGTAAAACAAAAGAAAATGACTCCCTTTCATATCTTGCTCTTTCTGTTCTTTACCTTTTTGTGCTTGCACTTGCCTTTTCTTTCTTTCTTAATCTATCTTCCTTCTAATTCAGATACCATACACCCCAGAAACTAAGGTTAACACAGATAAGGACTCATTAACTAAGGTGACAAACTAGACCTAGGAAAGATGCAGGCAGTCATGTATCATGGCATTGGAGGACGTCGATGGGAACGCGGCGGCGACCCACCGTCTCCTTGGTTGTTGATGTTCCAGTAGAAACCATCTTGATCAGTACCACTCCCACCAGCTGCATTCAGTCCTGAGCTTGCAGTAGTACCACCACTTCCAGTCGTAAACTGAGAAATATCGGTACTGTTCATTGGTTGATACTCCCTAAGCCCAAACCTGGAAGGAAGCGCCATGATTGGGTCAAACTGCGGCGGTGGCGGTGGCGGCATCTGGGCTTGAATTGGAATGTTCACAAACCCTGCAGGCAGCTGTATGGGCTGACTGAACTGAGCCTGCTTAAAGGCCATCATCGGGCCCGGCCCAGTTGCGGTGAATGGCTGGAACAAAGCCATCATTCCCTCACCGAGGTACACAGGAGGTAGTGGTGGAGCGGTAGTAGTAGTAGTAGGCATAACTGGTGCCTCTAATCCGGTACTGTTCACGGGATTAAAGGTGTCAGAAGAGGAGGAAGAACCAGCAGAGGACTTCCTCGACCGCTTCACCTTCCGATGGTGCGACCCTCCGCCCTGCGGAACGTTGCGCAGTGTCCCGCCCTCGGTCCAGTAGCGGCGGCAGTCCCTGCATAAGTGGCGCGGCTGAGACTGGCTGTAGTTGTTGAAGTAACAGAACTTGGTGTTGGTCGAGTCGCAGCGGGGGCACCGCTTGGGCGGTGGCCGTGCTGATGGCATTGCCAAATCCTTCCCTTTCCCGAACGCTCTTTCCATTTCAAGAACCTCTAGGTTAGTAAAGAAAACAGGGACTGGGGTTCGGTTATTTATAGGACGGCGGTGGAGAGCGAAGGGGGGGCTATTCGCATGAGGATGCGGGATTTCCGGGCAGGCGTTAGGGTTTAATGAAACTGTGTTTGCTCGCGCCCACTGGATTTTCGGTTTTGGGTAAGAAAATCAGTGGGAGATGTCCATGTTACATCTGTCGAACATGCGAAAGATCATGTAGGACTGGATGAAGATTCAGTGAAGATGTGCTCTTCTTTGTGTTTGTTTGAAGTTGAGGAGAGGAGAGGTGAAAATATGAATAGAGGGAGAGTTATAGAGAAAGATAGGCGGCTGTGTCAGATATTAACCAACTATGTCTTCTCTCTCTGTGATTCTAAACTTTCCAAGAGAATCCATCAATAAATTTTGGTTAGCTTTAACTTTGCATACATCATACATGCGATTAAGATGAATGCCACGTTGTTTTCTACTCTTGTAAAAAAATATAGTACAGTATTTATCTTTGTTCTCACCTACGATTTCTCCAACTTAATGCAATCGTTTGCGAGGAGAAAAATGAGAGAAATTATGGCATGACATAAAAGGAACGTAACCTTTTAAGATAAATGAAGACAAGCAGCATTCATCAAGACGAACGATAATGGTTTGCTGTGTGTAATAATAATAAGTGAATCAATTCCGAAGTCCATATATAGGGTAGGGTACGGTAATTACTAATTAGTTGTATGTGTGGGGCCCACAATGGGGTATGTTTGTTGAAGTGGGATGGGGTGGGGGCTCGTGAAGGGTGGGGCCCGCGTAACGGACGGAGGATGGTGACATATTTGCAAACTAAATTGTGTTTTGTGTGCTGTGGGCCTCACGGGCTGTGGGCCTTGAGACTAAAAAGGACAGAGGGGGTATACTGTTGATTGTAAGGGTTATGTAGCATACGATGGAAAGAGAGGAAGAAGGGGAGAAAAATATTGTGGCAGAGTTTCTATCTTTGGGATGAGGAGGAATTGGAGTTGGCTGTTGGCTATTGGCATTTTCTTGTGCACTTTTTTAATGTATTTTGAGTCTGAATTTGTTGGATGCTCACTGTGGAGGAAAGAAACAGCTTCTAGGGTTCCTAAGTTGGTAACATATTATGAATGCAAGTATGTGTATTTTTCTTAGAAAAAGAAGGAAGATAACTGAGTTGTAGCTCACATACTAGGGATGGCAATTGGGTTGGGTCGAAACTACTTGGGCTGGCCCGATTTTCGGGTGGGCCTGGGTCGGGTTGTAAAGTTAACCAGGCCGGGCCAAGCAGGGTTTAAATTCTTAAATATTGACCCGATTGACCCGCGAACCCATTCGGGTCGAACCCTTTTCAGGTTGGGCCGGGTCACGGGTTAGCCCATTTAATATATTTATTTAGGCAAAATTAAAAAAAAAACCACACTAAACTTTGGGTCATTTAAAAAAAACCGCACTAAATTTTTTTTATATAAAAAGAACCGCACAAAACTTCAATTTAATAAAACACACACAGACGGAGTTTTAGTCCGTTACTTTTTTTGTACGTGCGATGCACGTGACTTATTTTTTTGACCAAAATACCCATGTATAAATAAGGCTAAGTTTTAAAAAGACCACATTAAACTTTGGGCCATTTTAAAAAAACCACACGAAACTTTGGGCCATTTTAAAAAAACCGCACTAAATTTTTTTTTACATAAAAAAACCGCACAAAACTTCAGTTTAATAAAACACACACAGATGAAGTTTCAATCCGTTATTTTTTGCACGTGCGATGCACGTGACCTATTTTCTCACCAAAATATCCATGTATGCGATACAAAAACCCCTCTCTACCCTCTTCTTCTTCATCAAAATTCCGAAATCAAACCCCAATCAAGTTTCCCACCCTACAAATCAACCCATCTCTTCTTCCTTCTTACTCGATCGGTCGATCTGAAATTCCCCAAACCCTAACTTGCCAACCTGGATCTTATGTTGTAATCGGAAGCAAAAAATCTATATAATAAAACACAAGACAAAGCTATCAAGTGATTCACCTTCAATTGAAACAAAATCAACGGTTTAGATTTACTCTCCCAAAACATTTGTTCAAAGAATCCCCCCTCCCTCTCATTCTTTCTTTATTTAATTAGGAATTTAGATTTTCATATTTCAAGTTTGTAAATTTTCGGAATTTTATGCTTTTTTTTTGCTCATGTTATATTTAAAATAGCAAATATTTCTTCAATAGTTAAATTTAATCATTTTCCACCCTCAATGTTCTATGAAGTTGGATTTTACACCCCCATTTATAACTATTTTTTAACATATACTAACGGAAACATGGACTTTTATTTACAACTAATTATTGTCATACTATTCAAACTTGAGCTACATAATTGTTGTTTTACTGTGTACAGGGCTTTTCGTGTGCTGTATCTAGGGTTGGCTACCGGGTTGACCAGGCCGGGTCGGGTCGAACCCGGCCGGGTTGGAACCGAAGTATGGAGGGTCTGGGTCGGGTCGATTGGTTAACCGGGCCGGGCCGGGCTGGGTTGGCTTAGGGAAATGTCGACTTGGCCAACCTGTGAACCCATTCGGGTCCAACCCGGGTCGGGTCGGGTCGCGGGTTGGCCCGTTTGTTTCAACATTTTTTTTTAACTTAAAAAAATTGTAGTAATAATAATAATAATAATAATAATAATAATAATAATAATAATAATAATAATAATAATAATTAAAGAGTGAAATTGCTAAAAAAAATGTATATATTATTCATATGATTTCAACTTATACAAATTTTCAGCTTTTTTATAAGAAACAAAGAATTATTATAAATTTGTTCTATACAATTACAAATTTCTTCTATAAAATGACAATTTTCTTCAATTTTTCAACTTATTTATAAGAAACAAAGATTTATTACAATTTTTTCTACATTAAAAAATTTCTTGCATATGTTGGTCTTCAATTTGTTGTTGTTGGTCTTCAATTCTTCATGCTGGTTGCTATTGTTGTTGTTGTTGTTCTTCCGGCGAGTTACTTCCACTTGTAGATGTGTCGAACCCTTTTCCTTGAGTCCTATCTTCGGCCTTCATTCAGTCTTCCGTGCAGACGAGCATCCCAACGATTGAGACTTCAAGCGATTCCTGTAATCGGTTAGAATTCTGCCACTTGTAGAAAATGTACTTTCTGAAGCAACTATGGAGACATGAGGAGTTAGTAAATCTTTAGCCATATATTTAAGAATACTATAAGTATGTTCATGGTCTTTCCACCATTGTAAAATACCTCGTAAAGAAGTAAAACTTTTAGAATCTTGTTGATTATACCAATATAATTCATTTAGTTGATGAGTCCTAATTTTTTTTGATTGAATTTTAGCAAGTAAATCAAATGTGGCATCATCTAATTTACTCTTACCATTACTTTTAGAAGTAGCAGAAGAAGAAGTAACTAAAGTAGTTGTACTACTAGATGTAAAACTTCTATCATAATAACCATACAAGTTATTTAATGTCGATTCAAATTTAACTAAAAATGTTTAGCAATCAATTTCAGATTTATCTTCCCCAAGTAAAGTAAAAAATATTTTAATCAAACTCTTTGTACCTTCTAATTTGATACGAGGATCCATTACAGTTGTAATACAAATACAACATAGGAGGAGGATTAAAATACTTCAAAAATTTGGTGTATGCAGGTTTCACAATATGACCAATAAAAGCATCATCGATCATTTCTTTGAAAGTTTGCATCATAGTAACTATTGAAATAAAAATGCTACTAAAAGTAGATTCATAAGGTTTTGAAAATTTTAAAGTTGCGGTTTTAAAAGGTTCTAAACTTTTTAAATAAAGATTAGGCAAAAAACCAACTTTCGGGAGTAATTTGAAAATTTGGCATATTTTTTGCCATACAAAAATCATTTATACATGCTTTATATTCGGTAACATGTAGCAAATCATAAGTAGAGTTCTATTAGTGTTTAACATCCTTTAGAAATTTTCTATAATGTACATTTTTAAGCTACACCATGCTTTCCATTCTTGAAATAGAGGGCCACTTAATGCAATAAAATGTACACAATTTCTAATGTTAACTATATATGGGTCGGCTATTTTTAATGCATCTTTAACACATAAATTTAAAATATGATATGCACATTTAATATGAAAAATATTGTCAGAAGGAGGGTTTAATGCGGTTTGCAATATACTAATTGATGCATTGTTGTTAGATACATTATCAAAACTTATACACATAATTTTATCACGAATATGAAAAACATCACAAATTTCTAAAATACGATTTGCAATTCCAGGCGAAGAGGTCGACATTGCGACGGACGCAGTCAATCTGATTTGGCTTCAGGTCAGAGGAAAGGGTTCGACTCACATGGAACCGTTTGGACTTGTCTTCTACTTCAAAGGAGACTTCCTCTAATTCGTCCGCGGGTTCTGACTCAGGCTGGCTCTTTTTTGGCGGGAGCTCAACGACGTCGAGGGGAAATACACTGCCCAAGACTGCGGTCATGTAGCATGAGCGTGCCGACTCCTGGTTGCCCCGGACGACCCCGACCCCGGCGTCAGTCGGGAACTTCAATTTCAGATGGTAGGCTGAGGGGACGGCTTGTAGCGAACAAAGCCCAAGTCGGCCGAGGATGGCTTGTAGGCAGCCTTGTCATTGACCACCATAAAATCCATCGACTCGGTTCGGAGGACGGGGGTGTTCCTGCGGTTACGTCTAGTGTCACGATCCCCTCAATTTGCACTGGGACGCCAGATAATCCATGAAAGGTGTAACCGGCCGGCTTCAGCTTTTCTCGGGGGAGTTTGAGGTTCTCAAATGCTTCTAAGAAAAGGATGTTAACCGAATTGCCGTTGTCCACCAGGATTCAGTGGACCTCACAGTTGGCCATGACAAGGCTGATGACGAGGGCATCGCAGTGTGGAAGTCAGACTCCTTCGAGGTCTTCTCCTGAGAAGGAGACCGCTCGCTGCTGGACCTGGGGGGAGGGGTGGTCTAGAACAGAGTTGACCTCCCGGATAAAGGCTTTGTGAGAAGTCTTAGATCCCCCCATGGGCCCACCGTGGACGCAGTGCAGGATGGCCTGTCCACCTATTTCCTCGGGTTCTGGGTCTCGGTCAGGTCATCGGCTGGTCCGAGGGGGAGGCGAAGGCCTCGAGCTCCTAGGCTCTCTTCGGTCTTTGGGATTGGCCGGGTGAACTCCCTCAGGTACCCTCGTTGGATGAGGGCTTCGATCTCGTCCTTGAGGGCTCGGCAGTGATCTGTATCGTGCCCGGTGTCACGGTGGAAGCGGCAGTAGAACCTCTGGTCTCGCTTCTTGCCATTGTTAGTTGGTCTGGGAAGGAACCGGACGGCCCCCTTGTCCTCGATCTCCATTAAAATTGCCGAAACGTTCTGAGTCAGGGGCGTATACCTCTTAAATCGTGGGACCGGGGGACCCTCTTGGGACTAGTTGATTCTTTCGTGGGCCTTTCGAAGGGCTCAGCATCATCGACCTTGCGCTTCCCCTTAGCAGTGGCTTCCTTTGCGCCCTCGGGATTGAGGGCCTCATCGGCTCGGATATACTTCTCGATCTTATTGAGTAGGTCGGGGAAGTCCACGGGTGGCTTCTTGGCTAAAAAGGCCTTGAGCTGGCCGTGGTGGACGTTGTGTCAAAAAGCTGCGGAGGCGACCCCTGCGTCGAGGGAGGAAACTGACCTCGCCTCGGTGGTGAATCTCCGAACGAACTCCCGGAAAGATTCCCCGTCCTTATGTTTGAGGTCCAGAATGGAAGAGCTCGTCTTCTCGACCTTCCTGCTGGTTACGATGTGGGCTAGGAAGCTCACCTCTAGCTGCTCGAAAGAGAAGAGCCGGGGGGTGAGTTTGGAGAACCATTCCCGAGTCGGGCCACGGAGGGTGGCAGGGAAGGCGCGGCAGAGAAGGGGATCCGCAGCGCTATGAATCATCATGAGGGTCTTAAATCCCTCCATGTGATCAGCAGGATCACCGTCGCCATTGTAGGTCTCGAATTGAGGAGGTCTGAAGTTCCGAGGAATCTCGGCTTCAAGGATTTGAGGGGAAAAAGGAGGTCCGGTCGGACGATGACCGCGACCCTGCATTGGTCCGTGTAACACCCCAATTATTATTATTATTATTATTATTATTATTATTATTATTTTTTATAACCAAACCTCCAAATTCAATTCTATCAATTTTTATATCACTTTAGTCATCAAAAATAATTTTTCACCACTCGAAATATATAAAAACAGGCATTTTCGGTATTTTACAAATTCGAGGTGTTACAGTCCGCCCTCGCCGAGATGGGCGAGGCGGTTCTCCATTTCCTCCAAACAACGAAGGATGGGGTCTGCCTGTTCCTGGGGACAAGCCGATCCGTGGGATTCGCCGGCTCCTGTTCCTGACCGGAGGTCGGAACTGTGGGGGACCTCGGTAGTGTCACGCCCCGCTTCCCGAAATACGGGAACACAGGCACGTAACTGAGGCCCAGCGATATAAGTACGCTAACTCATATCATCCATTAGCTGTACCAGTCTTAACTCAACAATATAAGACAAATTAATCACAACCACGCAGGAACATGATCACATAAACGAGAATGAAATTCAATAACCAAATCTGGAATATAAGAACTTACCAAATAGCTCAAGGAACTCCTGCTCCAATCGTAGAATAACTGCTCACCAATGCCTTCTGAAAGTTCTCCTTGATCACCTGTACTTGTTTATCTAAAAAGAAAGAATAATATGTCCTTAGAGCAAGTCGTGGACATGCAAGTGGAGAAACAGAGAAACAATAACAATGGTGGTATAGCAATGAATTCAATAAACGATGAAAGTCAATAGTGTTGAACATTGACAAAGCAATAACAGTATAATATGCAATAACTATGATCTATCACGATAAAGGTGAACAATATCAATAATGGCAATAATAACGATAACATTGTTCGATAAAGATAACAATATGCAATGATACTGTGATGAGAGCCTTAGGTCTATTATTCACTTTAAATCCTAGTTAATGCACGTACTACTGTGTCCCATGTGTGCCGTACCACAGGTTCGATGCATACAATCAATTTCGTTTAGATTAAGGTGGCAGATTCTATAGTTCATGTACTGGGTATGATGACGATAATGATAAAACACGGGACATGTGTAATTTCTTACACGATGCCGATAACGATAAAACACGGGACATGTGTAATTTCTTACACGATGCCGATAACGATAAAACACTGGCCATCATCCGAGTACACTTACTATATTGTCAACTACCCTAATCAACCCTTAATCCCGGCTTTAATTTATTTCCTTTATTCAATTAACACACAATAATGCAATTAATAAGGGACGTTAGAAAAGGTGACAAAACAACCCTAGGATCATGCAATATACTCTATACAATTAAATACACTAAATATAACATTATAAACACAGTTGTACATTATAAAACATAGAATCCCAATTCTGGACAGCAGTAGGTTGCTGTACCAAAATCAGAATTCCCGTTGCTACAGGACAGCAAAAGTGGATCCGTCGGGTGGTCTAGAAACTAGACTCCTGCCCGGTTCCAACGCATACTTAAAAGCTACATTCCGACAACGATAGCTAGGCGAAATTCAATGTTCTTTATAGATTTTAGTTTCTGGCTGGATGTCAATGTTGTCTAATTTCGGTTATAAAGGCAGTAAATAATCATTATAAAAATCAGTAAAAATAATTTTTAACACCCTAAACATGTTACCTACAAATCTGGAATTTATCTTGGCCATATATAATCATTAGTTCACTTAATTTATTAGCCTAACATGGTATGTATATAAATCTGAATTTACAGCGCAGCTGTAGCAAAAAGGTCATAACTCAGGCAATATAAGTCGGAATTCGAAAATTCTGGTGTCTATTGACATCTAGACAAATAGAGCTACGTTTCATCTTCAGGAAGTTTCTGATTTTAATGAAGTTATTTAGGTCGAAACAACGTAATAAGATTCAGGTTGGCGTAATTTCCAGAATAGTCAACATGTCCATTTTGAATAAAACGGTTAAAAGTTAAGAATAATAAATTGGAGTTTAATAATCATAATCACAGCGAACCAATCTTATGTGAACATGGTATTAAGGTCGATGATGTCCATAATTCAAATAATTACAATTCAACTAATTTATCAATAGCAATCACATTAACAATCAACTAATTTATGCAATCTACTATAGCTAGTTGTCATTAATGTCATGATATGAAATGTGTCAATAATTTTCTATTTTTATATTCATTAACTATAACTATATGGGTGTATGTAAAATTCCTATACATTAGAGGCAAAAAGAAGGCACGAAGTCGAGACTACCACTTGGATTCGCTCGTGTAAATCCGTGGCATCTCAACGATAGATACAATAACATTTTACGATATTCAATAGGATCCACTTGCGGAATTCAATAAAAACATTGAATACGATACAATAAATATTCGATAGAAATGACTTGCCTTTTTGACGAAGAATCCGAACACGAACCAATACGGGATGTAAATTCCGAGAGATGAGGCACTAGCACGGACACGTGCACGTACGGGACACGTACAAACACCCACACAAGGTTGGATCCGGAGTGGATCTTGATGGAAGATCAAGATCAGGACGATCGGGTGGCTGGATCTGCTTAGATCTGGGCTGACGATCACGTCGGGTGGACGGCCGAGATCTGATCTGGCTGAAAAGATCAGATCTGATCAAAACGGGAGGAGATCGGGTGGTCCAGGAGCGATCTGATTGATGGTCACGATCTTGATCAGATCGGAGGGCCCAGATTCAATCAATCACAAAACTTCATCCTCCCTCCTCCTTCACAAACAGAGAGAGGGAGAGTGACGCCAGTGGCAACGGAGTGGACGACCGGCGGGGGAGCGACGACCAGCAGTTGTGAGACGGCAGGACTGGCGGCGGCGCGGCGGGCGGCAGCGAGGCTGGCTGCTGCTCTGGCTGTCGATGGGGACCGCACAAGTTGTCAGGACAGCGGCCATGGGATGATGGCGTTGGCTAGGAACGGTAGGGGCTGGGGATGAGAACAGGAAGGAGAGCCGGGGGTTGCTGCGTCGAGGCGCGACGAGGAGAGGAGGAGTTGGCGATGCGTGCGACGTCGCTAGGGGGCACCGACGGCCAGGGGAACGCTACAGTCGTGGCGTCGAGTGGAGCAGCACAGGGTGCGCTGCCGCTGGTCGGCTGCATCGTCGACGGGGCGCAGTGCCTGGGAGAGGCGACGCTGCCGAGGGTGGACGGGAGGGAGAGCGACGCAGGGAGGCAGGCGGGGAGTCGGCTGGAAGGAGGAGAGTCGGGAGGGAGAATGGGTTCTCTGTTCTGGTTTAGAAACAGGGAAAAGGTAGAGTGGGGGAGAGAGAATAGGGGGAAATATTAGTATAATAATGGTATAGTAATAATGAGGGGAGAGATTTGAGGGCTTAATAGTAGGGATTTAGTTATTATTCAGGGAGTTACAGATCATGGGGATTGTGGGGGAGTGATTAGGAGAAATCATAGGGATTAGTCCGTTAGGGAGAGATTGGGGGGTAGTTTGGGTTATTGGGTTTGGGTGAGAGATCCAATAGAAGGTGGATATTGGGCTTTGGGTGCAAAGTGGGTCAAATTGAGGACAATTCACAACCCAAGAAGACAAGATAAACTTTATAAAATTAAATTTGAATTAAGACATACAAGGGGTAGATTTTAAATGATCAATTGAGATCAGGAATAAATTAAGATTAACATTAGGATAAATATCATCCAATACAAAATGCGACAAATGAAATGAATTACAATTACAACGGAGATTACAATCGGGATCAATAACAGAAAAAGGAAAAATAAAAACGGGAGTTACAATTCTACCCACCTTACAACAAAATTTCGTCTTCGAAATTTGCTCAGGCGGTATATAGGACACGGCAAAGAAACAGACTGGGGGTAACAAAACAGAGAGTTAAAGGGAAGGACCGATCAGTGGCAACCCCAGAAAGAAGGGGGTGGATAACAATGTGGTCAGATGGAATGCATGAAAGAGAATAGGCGGTATCAAAAGGAAAGAACAACACGAGATAATAAGGCAAGATAAGAAGTCGGCAGAACTGAAATCAATGAGAGAAAAGACAGGGAAGAATCAAACAATTCAGTGAATCAACGGATGGGGATGAATACAAGGAACAGAGAGGGAAGCAACAATACAAAGGACTAGTCGCAACAAGGGGATCCCGGGACCTGTGGGTTATGGGCCCACCACGCTTCCGCTGCGCCACTCTGATGGGGACGTTCCAAACTGCAGGCACGTCTTTGTAGACCACATGGCACCAATCAATGAACTAAGCAGGAAGAAAAGAATGAGACACCATGATCAAGGAGAGTATGGGCTCAAGATAGTTATAAATAAATAATGCAAAATGAATATAAGGTTTGGCTTCGAGTTAAATAATTACAAGACATAATATAGATCAAAACTAACGACTTAAACAGAAATAATAATAACAACAAATATCAATGATAGTAACATCAATAGTAATAGAATAATAGTAACAATAATAAAAATAAATATAACAATGATAATAATAAAAATAGTAATAATAATAACAAAATAATATTAAAATATTAATAACAACAATGATACATGTAATAATGACCATAACAAAAAAAATAATAATAATAAAAATAATAACAACAGTAATAGTAATAGTAATTAAAATCGTCATAATCATACAGGCAATAAAAATATCAATAATACTGCTAATAATGATAATACATTCATGACAGAATAGAATTCAACACATTCATGAAAATAATGCAATAATAATAATAATGATAACATCAAAAATAATATCAATAATGATAATAATAATAATAATGATAATAGCATTAATAACAATAATATCAACAAAATAACATCAATTGAAATGACAAAAATAATAATAATACCAATAATAACGAAAATAATAATAATAATAATAACATCAATTGAAATGACAAAAATAATAATAATACCAATAATAACGAAAATATTCTTTTACCATCAGTTTCATTATATAAGTAACGAGTCTTGCAATAATAATAATAATAATAATAATAATAATAATAATAATAATAATAATAATAATAATAAGAGTACTAAAGGTAACGAAAACAATAATAATAACATCAATTGAAATGACAAAAATAATAATAATACCAATAATAACGAAAATATTCCTTTACCATCAGTTTCATTATATAAGTAACGAGTCTTGCAATATCAATTAGTAATAGGTAGAAAATCTTGCCTCCCTAACATCAAGTTGCATGTTTGCCTTCACGACATCAGGTTGCAGGTTGCCGTCCGGATATTCGACTGCACATTTTGCCTCGCCGATATCCAGTTGTAATTTGCCTCCATTGACATCGAGTTGCATATTTGCCATCTCGATATTAGGTTGCACCGAAGTGGTGAAATGTATATAAAATTGAGCATGCTCAGGCTCAAAACAAATTAATAATAATAATAATAGTAACGATAAAAATAATAACACGAATAGCAGTAATAATAACAAAATATTGATACTATTAACAATAAGAATAACACTGACAAGAACAGTGATCATAACAATAATGATAATAGTAATCGCAAAAAGAATGATAATAATAATAATAATAATAATAATAATAATAATAATAATAATATTGAAATATTAACAACACTAGAAAAAGTAGTAATGCTAGACAAGATATAGTTTGGGTCCAACATTTGTGGAAGTAATTC
This sequence comes from Hemerocallis citrina, assembly GCA_017893485.1. NCBI lineage: Eukaryota > Viridiplantae > Streptophyta > Magnoliopsida > Asparagales > Asphodelaceae > Hemerocallis > Hemerocallis citrina. The sequence continues at coordinate 280,263,004 of CM030364.1, read as the reverse complement.
ATCATTAATCAACAATAATAAAATAATGAAAACAACAACAAGAATATCAATAGTAGTAAAAATAATAATAATACTAGTAGTGATAATGAAAATAATATCAATAATAATAATAGTAATAATAATAGCATTATACAATAAATAAGAATTTATCTTATCGAAATAATCCTGTAGAAATATATAGTCGATCAAAAATGAAAAGTAAAGTTACAATATACCGTTATTCGGAATAACAATAATCCTGTTGAGAAACATTTTTATAGAAGATCGAAAATAAATATAACAATTAATAATCGAAATATAGAAGGTATTCGAAAAAAATAATTATAAAGAGAAAGAGTAGGTAGGGGGAAAACGAAGCTACACCGGAATCAAAATAATATGGGTACAAGAGAAAGAATCTATACCCAAATGAAGAATTAATGAGTGTGAATGAATGGAAGGGACGAAACAATTGAAAATTGAAAGAACTGAATGTGAAGGGATCAAGAGGAATCAAATAAGAAGAGTATCCAGATTATGTTGGTTATTCATTATCCATGTGATCAACGTGGTGTATATATTGTTGAGTCAGACCGGTTAAACTCAAACTAATCAGGGTCCAGTCCCAGACAAGTTAGAGTCAAATCTGGCTTTGATACCACTAAAAACCTCGTCACGCCCCGCTTCCCAGAATACGGGAACACAGGCACGTAACTGAGGCCCAGCGAATGATATAAGTACGCTAACTCATATCATTCATAAGCTGTACCAGTCTTAACTCAACAATATAAGACAAATTAATCACAACCACGCAGGAACATGATCACATAAACGAGAAGATGTGCCTCACTGCTCCCTCTTTCATTGTGGATTTGATTGCGATTTGATTTGTTGATTGCGATTGAGAATGAGGTGAGAAGGAGTATATTAGATTTGATGTTTGGATCAGAATGGAAATGAGAAGAGAGAGAGGGAAGATTGGGTTTATGTTTGAATTCGAGTGAAAGTGTGGAGAAGATCTGGAAGACAAAGGCGACTTCCCGACTGCTTTCCTTAGAGAAGGTAGGTAGTGCGGGTGATAGGGCAGTAGCTGATGCAACAAGGATGCTGGGGTTGAGCACGTCAACGGGCTCCCCCCATCGCCAACGCCTTCAATGTTGCTAACGATACTTTTGTGGGAGAGGTGTTTCCATTGTGAGCAGGCGTTTCGAATTTCAAAACGGCGCGTAAAATATTTCGCCCGATTCACTTCAGGTGGGTGTGCGCGTACCACGTGAGCGGCACACGAAGCTGAAATGATATACAGACATCTGTATTGGGCCAAGTATTGTGACTGGCACAAGAAGGGGTCCAGTACAATAATAGAAGAAATTTCTTTGGGCCTGGATGTGGTCCAGTACGGTTTTGAGGTTATATTTTGGGCTCAAGAAGGGGTCCAGATTGTCATCTCCTCTAGCGTGATGACTCAAAAATCACTTGTTAGTGTGATGTATCTTTCGGGTCAATTGCCCACCCCCTAGAGCTTTGTTGGAGCGTCCGCTTGTTGTCTGTGTTGGTCATGTTGCTTTATGTTTTATCTATTGTCCCACCCTCCCATGTATAATTGGAGGTCTTATGTTTTATTTCCTGTCTTGTAGGTTGTATATTTGGTCCAATACTTTGAGTTTGTTTTGTTAATTTATAATTAATGAAACATGGAAGCTATATTCCACATTTTCCGTAAAAAAAAATATTTTCTTCAAAACACTTTTTGTTTTAAATGGTAGCTATATTCCACATTTTCCGTAAAAAAAAATATTTTCTTCAAAACACTTTTTGTTTTAAACTTGGCAAGATAGTTCCCTCACCCGAGTATTCGTTGGTTGCCCTTAATTTTTTCTTGCCCAAGCTTGTTTTATGCAACTTTAGAAGTTATTATATATGAGCATCCACAGTCGTTTTTCTCATTTGCTATAATATGGCAGCTACAGTAATAGCAAATACGATCGTAGGCTGCAGTCGTGTTTGCTATATTTTTTCTATTTTTTAGAGAGACGGGGTATCATACCCCGTCCGATCGTTTCAAACAAATTAAAAAAAGTTAATTACTATTAACTATTAAACTATATTGATTAACTAAATTAAATAATAAAATAATAACTAAATCTAATCAATTAATACCTAACTACTCCTAATCAGCATTAATACCTAACTAAACCTAATTAAACGTACCCAATTAATTGCAATCACCATTTAATGCTATTATGGGCTTCTATCCTTGGACGGGGAATGATACCCCGGACGGGGTATCTATCCCCGTCTGAGGGGATTTTCAACTCGGGTCAAATATGTGGGACGGGGTTTGATACCCCGGACGGGGTATCATTCCCCGTTTGAACAATTTTTTTTTTAAAAAAAAATCGGTTAATTAGAGAGACGGGGTTTGATACCCCGTCCGGGGTATCATTCTCCGTCCGACCTATTTTTAAAATAAAAAAAAAATCAAAAATTATGTGGGACGATGTATCATACTCCGTTTGATAAGATTAAAAAAATATTATATAGAAGAGACGGGGTATCATACCCCGTCCTTTATATTTTGAGAAAGCTCAGATGGCTTCTCATATTTGAGAAATGGAAATAGCAGCTTTGCCATAATATGGACATTTGAGAAACGACTGCAGCGTGGTTTTTGGGTTCGTTTGCTATAATTTGGAGATATGGAAATTTTAGAAAACGACTGTGGATGCTCTAAGAGAATGAAAAGCTCCTGATGACTAACAAAATGAAGAGAAATGACACAACCTTTGCACAGGCTCATAATTTAGTAAGTTACTTAAACATCGAGATATTTTTTATTTTTGTGATTAGAGATTTCATCATGTTAATTAGAGTATGTTAAATTCAAGTTCGAGCAAGTGCAATATTCTTATCTATTTATTCCCTCTTGTGGGCCTTGAAGGGATTTATGTCGGGCTGAACTCATTAACAATGAAGTGGACTGGTGGGATTGCCGGACAGGGCAAGTTGTCTTTGACCTGAAATCTCAGGGAGACTGAGATATAAGATTATAAGATATACATACAGGAGAAAAAACATGAAACGAAAAATTCTCTAAACCTCAAAACTCTATTACGTAAGTATGATAGTCAAGTTGGTCTCACATAGGCAACAACTCTCCTGAGCAACCCAAAACAATACATCAGGGAATACTAATGGAAAAAAAAAAATCAATCAATTTTATCCAAAGAAGGCTCCACGATCAAACACCCTCCCTACCTCTCCTTCCAATTCTGAATCTTAGATCCTCCTCCCCTGCCCTCCCTTCCCAACTCTCCTCCCTCGATCTTCTGCCCTCCCTCACGTCCGAACCCCTCCTCCTACCTCCTCCCTCCTCCCTCCCTGTCTGAACCACCTTTTCACTTCCTTTCCTCTCTCCTCCTTCCCCGACCAAACCCCTCCTCCCTCCCTCGTCTCCCCTATTCTGGCTAAACTCCTCCTCCTTCGTCCTCCCTCCCTCATCCTTCTGCTCCAATCGAACCGCTGTTTTGTGGAGGGGAGGAGGCTATTGGCTCCTCCCTCCGTTTCCTCTCCAAAATATTTCCCATAATATTCAAATGACAACCAAAATTATCTAATAATCATGAAAACTAACTCCTTATTGTAGGGCGACAGGACAAACTAGTTCAAAGTTTGTGGTCAATTTTGATCTCAACTGGTCAGATTGGGTGAGTGTTTGAGTCTCTCTCGTGTCAATGGGCTTGAAGGTAACGTTGGTGTTACCGTTGAGGGCGACAACAGTTGCGGTTACGGTTGGATGTGATAGTGAACGATGGACAAGTTAGGTGATGAGAGAAAGTATTCCATTTTGACATATTTAGGTCGGATTGGGTGGGTACCTGAGGTTTCTCTCGTGCCATTGAGCTTAGAGGTGGTGTTCATGTTACTGTTGGGGGCAACAGCAAGTTGCGGTTGCGACTGTGGGTGGCAGCAGACGGTGGAGAAGTTATGTGATGAAAGAAATGACACAATATTGACATATTCAGGTCATATTGGTGGCATTTGTGTTACCGTTGCGGGCAACGGTAGTTGTGGTTGCGGATGGCGGTAACAGTGGATGGTGGTCAAGCTGGGGGGATGAGAGCAAGGGCTCAATTTTGAACTATTCTTGTCAGATTGGTGGGTGGGGTATCTCGTGTCTGTAAGCTTGAAGATAAGTGTTTTTGTTACAGTTGGGGGCGACCACAGTTGTGGTCAGTGGCGGAGCTAGGATTTTCATCTAGCGGGAGCGAAATGACAGATACAATATGGGGACAAGTCTTCGGTGTAGTATAGTATAGGTTTTAGTGCTCTTAAATGTGTTAAACCAAGATTCTACTAGCATAGAGCCCGCTAATTCTGTACATTTAAATCTAAATTTTCACCAAAAATTAACCATAATTTTAAAAGAGCATAAACAAAGTTACGAGAATTTCTAAGAGCGCATAATAAAAATCACACCAAAAGAAGGGGAGCGGTTTGGGCCGAAAGAAGAGCGGAAGCCCAGTTGAGGGGGAGCAGAGGTGTTTTGCACTTTGGCCTACTAGTGGGCCTGCCAAATTCCAGGGGGAGCCGCTGCTCCCCCTAAGCCTTCACTGCCTCCGCCACTGGTTGTGGTTGCGAGCGGCAGCGATGATGGACGGTGTACAAGCAAGGAGATGAGAGAAATGACTCAATTTTGACATCTTTAGTAAGATTGGGTTGACGCATGAGACTTGCTTTGGCTAAGTCGGTGGACACGTATGATTAAATTTTATTGTACTATTTGATTGTTGGTTGTTATTATTTTTTACAGGGAACTCTTCTATTTGAGGCGAGTTCTATTTTTTGCAGAGTATGAGTTTCATTATGATTCAATCTGTTGGGTTTCATGAACTTCATAATTCATCTTTTGGTTGGTAAAAAAAAGTATGATAGTCATGTTTTGAAGATGATAAGGACTTTTTTTTCTTTCTGTTTTGTTCTCTTTTGGTCAAATGACCAATTTTTAGGACTCTTTCTTTCGTATATGGAGCCAAATAAACGTGATGATAATTGAAAAGCTTTGAGCTGTTTGAATGATTATTTATATGTGCAGTGCATGAATTTGCTCTTCGTAGATTTAGATTATTGCAAATCTTGATAATTTTCTTTTAGTACAATAGCATTTGTTATTAGTTTCTAAAAATTGTTCAAAATTAGGATAAATGAATACAGACTAAAAGTGCAAACAATACTCATGTTCCCCACCCCCCCCCCCCCCCCCCCCCCCCCCCCCCCCCCCCCCCCCCCAAATCTGAATATTATCAAAATTGAGTCATTTTTCTCTCCCTAGATTGTCCACAGTCCATCGTCGCCGTCAACTGTAACCACAACTGCCGTTACCTTCAACAGCAACAATAATGTCACCTTCAAGTCCAATAACACGAGAGAAACCCCACCCATCCATCCAATCTGACATGAATAGATGAAAATTGAGCAATTTTTCTTATCCCCTAGCTTGGTCACCATCCACTATCCCCACCATCTGCAACCACAACAATGCTCATGTTAGAGACCACACATTCACATGTTCGCATACATCATGTCTCTTTATTTATAATAGTGATAATATAATTTGTAACGAAAACCACTGAAGTGAAGATATCTGTAGTGTATAATCAAATCCTTTTAAGGTTAGACCAGGGAAATGAATTCATATGCAATATGGTCAGATTTATATGTGAACATAGCTAGAGAAATCACTAGCGTAAGCTGACTCAACCAATTAGTATTAGGTAGTGTTTTTTTTTCTTCTGTTTTCTTAGGTGGTCCATCTCTTATAAGAGTTTTTTTAGTGTTCTTTTTTTACATCTTATAAGAGATTTCTTCCAAAATTGCTTCTAAACCTAAATGGCTTATACTAGCCTCTTTCAAAATCATAAAAGTCTTCTATCACTTAAAAAGACTATATTACCCCTAAATTAATGATAACTATTATCTGGTTATCTCAATTTTCTTTTATCTTTTTTCTTGTGTAAGTTGCATAGTAACATCTCTACAGAACATTTGTTTAGTGCTTCAATTGTTCTTTTTAGAAATCTACTAATCTTTTTAAAGTAGTTAGCTAATTTTAATTTAGACTTGTATCACGATGTGATTTCTTATCTGTAGTTACATTTTGATAGGATAGAAGTTGCTTGCATTCTAACAATGTTTTTTTTTTTGCTTAAATAGTTTTAGATGCATAGTTCAGTAATGAACTACAGGACCACCACCAGCATCAAACCATGATCCAAAATTTTGTTAGTTGCCAACATGGATAATCATGGAGACTTTCCTGTTAGCAAATCATATTTTGTGGAGATGCTTTGTACTGTGATCCATAGCTTTTGCTACTAATGATCATTTTTTCAATGGTGAAGGATATGTGGGGATTTTAAAGCAGGAGGAGATGGAGTGTCGCCTGTTGTAGATGGAGTGTCGCATGTTATGTGGGTTTTTTTCGTTGAAAGAAGAATGACGATAATTATGGATTATGACCAAATTTCTCTACTATGTGAGAAATGTGACGATTTACTTAATTTTAGATATGAAATGTTGGTGTAAATAGAGAAATTATATAGTAAGGGCAAAAATGTCTAAAAGTAGAGAAACGGCTCTTGTAAGAGGTGAAAAAAAAACAGAAATCTCTTATAAGAGGTTCTTATAAGAGGTTATTTTTATATAAAAGAACACCTCAAAGAGAGGCTCTTACAAGAGGCTGTTACTGTAAATCTCTTATGAGAGATCACCTCTTGTAAGAGGCAAAAAAAAGAACAGTAGTCTTGATTTGAACTATATATATATCAAGAATTTGATAAATTACCTCTATATATATACCAGTAGTTTATCAAGAATTTGATAAATTAAGAACAGTAGTCTATCAAGAATTTGATAAATTACCTCTCTCTATATATATACCAGTAGTTTACATGTGCGATGCACATTTTAATAAATATAGTTTTTTTAAAATAAAAATCTAGACGTAGTCTTGATTTGAACCTAGGACCATCCTTTATAATAGTTATGCACGTGTGTTACACGGGTTGGTAGATTGACATAACATTTACAAATGACACTAAGGCCTTCTCCCATTATAATATTAGAGATTAGAGATATAGGCTAAATATAAAAAAAAAGTATACAAAGTTTTGGGCTAGTTTAAAAAAAATATACAAAAGTTTTTTTATATTAAAAAGGACACATTGTTTAAATAAACTCAACTAGGTTAGTTAGGGTTAGGGTTAGGGTTGGGTTAGGGTAGGATTTAAAAAAATCACTTTCATCTTTTATTTGTGTTTAAAAAAATCACATTCACCTTTATTTGTGTTTAAAAAAATATCATTTAACTAATGTTTAAATAAATCCCTTCAACTAACCCTAACTAACCCAGTGAAGTTTATTTAAATATTGTGTCCTTTTTTTAATTAAAAATTTTTTTGTGTACTTTTTCAAACTGGCCCAAAACTTTGTATATTTTTTTTTTTTTATATTTAGCCTATATATATATTATTGAGCTTAACAGATATGGTATGAGCTCCTTCGTACTTAACAGAATAGCTTAAATTTAAAACTTTTCACATGAAAGTATAGATTGAGCACACCAAAAGATGTATACTAGCTATAAACAATTAAACATATACAATTCCAATCTCAATCATTTTTGTGTAGGTGCAAATATTGGGGGAAATAAAAAGAAAAAAACAAAGGAACATCGAGCAACTCCTTGTTTTAGAAGTGACTTACTGCTAAAATCAGTTGAATATTTATACTGTTGCATTTCATTTTGACATAGAACAAAAAGGGAATTCAAGAAAAAAAGAGGCGATAAAGGGCATTTAGCCGGTTAGGAAAAAAACAGATTAGAGAGAGGACAAAGAGAAAAGGGAGATAATGACAACCTGCTAAGAAAAACTCAAAGCTCGAATTTTCATTTTTAGTATACTGATCATTAATAATGTCACTCAGCATAACTTTTCAGAAAAGAAGCCGAGTTAGGCTCTATGTAAGAAAAGAATAATTTCATGACATTCTATTTCCTATGGCAGAAACAAAAAAAATAAGTGATTGATTAACATCTTTTACCATAACTGGCATACAATAAAGATAGAATATATGAGAATCATCCAAGTACTTCTTCAATAATGTGGTGTTTTGTTGTACATTGTGTGAAACCCAAATCAAAGAAGGGGAAAAAATAAAAAATCTTTGTGCTTATAATTATCAAATGTTGAAGAATCTACCACAACTCATAGTATTAATAGCGGAAGTACACTACAAACAATATAAACTATCAAGACTTAGATGAACTAAGAACAAGTCACCACGATATATACAAGATCTCACAAGAACACAATCAATATGCAGAGATTCTTATTCCCCAAGAAACACAAAGATTACAAAAGTGATTACAACTCTCAATCTGTCTCTCTCACCTTTGAAACACTCGGCTCAATTCCCTTTTGAAATTGAACAATAATAACAGCTCACCAATTCTCTCTAATCAGTTATCGATGGATTAGATCCACACAAATTCTAGAGTCTACAGCCATATATATAGCCCCCAAGTAAACCCTAAAGAAATAAACACAAATCCAGCTTATTGGGCCTTAAACTCGTCAACTCAAATAACACACAGCGCCGCTGTCAGTCGACCGCACCCCCAGGTCGGTCGATCACAACGTGTAAAGCCCACATCCGAGACATGACCGGTTGACTGCACGGTTGACCGTCTCCTTCTCTGTTGAACCCTGTGCACTTGAAGAACTCTCAGCAGCTTGGGTCGGTCGATCATGCACCTGGTCGGTCGACCACAACTTTTCATCATGCACATCTTCTACTTGTTATTGTCTTCTCTTGCTGTCTTTGTCTCCTCCTCTTCTTTTCCAACTTCAAGTACTTCGTGCCTAAGTGTATTTGAAGCTGCAATCCTAACAATCTCCCACCGCTTCAAAGTTATTGTAATCCTTACCTCGCATTATCTCTGCCAATCTCCTACTTTCAAGGAAGACTTAAGTACTCTCCACTCTCATGAAGATGCACCGCTGCCACTCCACCACGTGGAGTGCATCAACCACCCCTCATCGCCTCATGAAGGATGTGCTCCACCAATCGTATAGAGCACGAATACCGAAGAAATAACCTCCCGTGTCGGATTTCTTGTTACAAGACACCACAACTTGCAGAATATCCATTAATACCGGACATGGTTCAAAGCCTCTAAATGCACCATCTGCACTAGAAGTCTCCGTGGACGACACCTCCACAAAATCAATAGACTGCTCTACCCCTACAGTCCCATTACGGTTGCCTTCATCGACATAACCCTGCATATCGATACCAGTGCTTTTTACCTCACAAGAGAGATTTGAAGCTTGGACTGCCATATCGCAAAGTACCATCATCGCAGCAACGTCTTGCCCTGTAGAATTACTTCCATGGCTAGCAGCTCCCACTAAGTTAGTAATCTCCCCTCCACAACTGAAAGAACTCGGTTGCACCCCACACAATCTACTACTCGATTCCGGCTGAGAATCAACTACAGGAGAAACGTCCCTCACGTCTCTAAGCAAATATAACGTTTTCTCACGCTTTCCTTTTGCAATCACCCTTGAAGCTGCAGCTATACGCCACTCCCCACTACCAACTGTGGTAGACAATCCCTTTTGTCTAGCCTTCCAATCGAAATAAGATTTTTCTTCATGTCTGGAACATGCCTTGTCTCCCGCAAGACAACATTTTGATCATCTTTGGCTTTCACGCGTACAGTACCAACCCCACGTACATGACACCTCCTTGTAGTCATCAAATCTCCAAAAGAACCCTCTTTGTAGTCATCAAACACCTCTCTCCTCGGAGTGCAATGAAAAGAAGCTTCTGAATCAATATACCAATCTTGAGTGCCCAACTCCTCCCAAGCTGATAAATATAACTTTTCAACAAGCTACACTTGAGCTTCCTTCGGGATATCTCTCTTCGGTTTCTCCTGCTTCCTCTTCATATAAGCCTTGCAACTGCGCATTATGTGACATCTCTTGTGATAATACTAGCACCCAGGCCCATGTCCCCCATCGCTGTCATCAGTCTCACTCTCAGATGAACTACTCTGATCCTTTCTTCTTCGACTGCTCTTAGATTTCCACATCTCCTCTCAACAGACATTACGGAATATCTAGAAAATAATGATGGATATCTCCTGTTTCTCATCCTTCTCACCTCCTCGTTCAGAATGCTACTCACCGCATTCTGTAGAGTCGTTGAATCTGTCATAGTGCATGTAATAGTCTGTTCCACCGTATAACTATCGGGTAAAGTAGATAGAAGTAACAATGACTGCCCCCTCTCTAAAAACTTCAAACCTACAACTTCCATTTGGTTATAAACCATACAATAATTGTTCACATGTTCTGCTACTGAACCCTCTTCCTTCAACTACTTATTAATCAATTTCTTCAAATGTTGAATTTGATTAGATGCCCACGGTTTCTTATATATATCCGTGAGAATCTCCATAGCATCCTCTGTGGTCTTTGCCTTCGAGATATGAAATAACGCTTTCCTATTTAGCCCCAACTGAATCTGCCATAGCGCATTCTGATCCAAACGATTCCACTCTGCCAAGAGCTTTGCGTCATTGTCTCCACCTTCCGGTTTCTCATCAAACAACGGACCATCAAGATCTTTCTGACGAAGATACGCTATCATCTGAATATTCCACATCGCATAGTCACTCCATTGAACCTCTCGATCTTCGACTTGCTGTGGGCCATCTCGGACCTAGATATCTGATACCACTTGTTGAAGAATCTACTACAACTCGTAATGCTAATAGTGGAAGTACACAAGCAATAAAAACTACCAAGACTTAGATGAACCAATAACAAGCTACCACGATATATGCAAGATCTCACAAGAACACAATCAATATGAAGAGATAACCAATACTTCTTATTTTCCAAGAAATACGAACATTACAAAAGAGATTGCAACTCTCAATCTCTCTCCCTCACATTTGAAACACTCGGCACAATCCCCTCTTGAAGTTGAACAATGATAACGACTCACCAATTCTCTTTAATCAGTTATCGATAGATTAGATCCACACAAATTCTAGAGTCTACAACCATATATATAGCCTCCAAGTAAACCCTAAAAGATAAACATAAATCCAGCTTATTGTGCCTTAAACTCGTCAGCCCAAATAATACACAATGCCATTATCAGTCGATCGCACCTCCAGGTCGGTCGACTGCAACATGTAAAGCCCACACCCGAGACATGACCGGTGGACTGCATGGTCGACCATCTCCTTCTCTGTTGAATACTGTACACTCGAAGGGCTCTCAGTAGCTTGGTCGGTCAACCGCACACCCGGTCGGTCGACTGTAACTCTTCAATCTGCACATCTTGTACTTGCTGTTGTCTCCTCTTGCTGTTTTTGTCTCCTCCTCTTTTTTTTTCCAACTTCAAGTACTCCGTGTCTAAGTGTATTTGAGGTCACAATCCTAACATCAAATCCATCTCTTCGTCTGATATCTCGACTCAATCAACAAACATATATTTTCCACAAAGTCTTCGTAAACCTTCTACGTACGACTTCCCTAATGTTTGTTTCGTTAGTTACCTCTTAATTATCAGACTTCTATTTTGCTCTTCTCGTCGTATGAAAGCATGAAATCATTTAAATTCATGTGTTGACTACCTACTACGTACATATGAGGTTTCTCTCGGGACATTGTTGCCCCCACTGGCAAGTTTGGACTTCAGACTTCTTGTAACTCCTTGTGATGGCAAACTATTTCATGACAGCTCGGAAATAACATTGAAAATCACTGGGAGTTGGTAATGTGAAAACTCTGCGATTGAATGGAGTGCTAGATACCAAAAGAAGTTTCAAAGTAAACCCCTAGCTAGTTCTTGTTTGAGGGAGAGAATAATGAAAAGTAGTATTAGGAAGACCTATGAGGTCACCCTACCCTAATAGTCAAATGGACCATATCTATCTAATTAATGATTAATTAATTAGAATCATTAGCTTTAGTTAACTCAAAGTCTTCTCAAATTGACTTAAACAAACATGACTAATTGAGAGAGAGAGAGAGAGAGAATATTAGCATCCTTCAACTTGAAGAAACCTCCAACAAGTGTCAAACCCATAAAGACACAGTAGTTGGGAATGCTTCATGCTTGTTGCTTAATTAACATCTTAAGTCTTAATTGAACTACACATGTAAACCTGCCCCACATTCCCATATATAGTATTTTTAATTATTTTAAACTTAGTTTAATAAGTATACAGCATACATCATATACATTAGTTAATTCCCTCTCAAACATTCCCTCTTCATGTGTAACATATATCATATGTATATATAAATTTATTAATAGCCTCCTCACTGAAAACACATGCATGCATCCAAAGTGAGCACCTAAGCCCACCACCCGAAATTTCCAACCCACCGAATATGTTAGCTAGATTATATATGGTAAGAAATCAATTCATGAATTAAGCAAATTATCCCACAAAATGGACTAATTAAAGGAAGTTTACTCTAAGCCCCCAATTTAATTATTCATTTATTTTATGTTCCTTGACAATTTTATTTTATAGAATGCTTCTCTTTTAACTGTGCATTTATTCTAGTGCATGGAACAGGAAACCAAGTTTTGTATTTAGTAAATACTCTCAGTAGGAACTAGCAGATTCTAATTAAAAGAACTAGTGTTTTTTCACGTGCGATGCACGTTTTGATATAGGTTGGAGGATCTTCACGTGTGATATATGTAGGATAATGGCTCGATTCTGGTATTTGGTATCTGCAGTGTTCGAAAGTTTCAGAGCTTCAGTCGACTTGATGGAGGAGCAGTCGACTGTCCAGAGAGGAGTTTTCGAAGACTGAGAATACAGCAGTAGCAGTCGACTGTATGTGGGAGTCAGTCGACCGTCCCGGAGGAATCAGTCGACTGGTATGAAGACCAGTCGACTGTCGGCGGGTTTTGGATCCAGATTCGGCCCAATTCGAAAGGCCCAATAGATTCCCTATAAATACACCCGTTAGGGTTTTGTAAATTGTAACACCTTATTCGGATTTTGCAGCCGTTATCTCTTGTAAAGGCTTTGTTTGCCCATTGAAGAACATAGTAAAGAAACCCCAACCGCCCCGTGGATGTAGGCATCGTTTTGCCGAACCACGTAAATCTTGTGTTCTTGTGTTGCTTGCTTTTCTGTTTTTCTCTCGCTGGTTCTCTCTTTGTTTCCGCGTTGGTTTGATTGTTGGTTTGATTTGTATTCCGCACAACAAGTGGTATCAGAGCTGTTGGTTCGACCTAGAGGGAGATGGCGGGTGATGCAGATGCAACCAAGGATGTTGTGGGATCAAGTTCGTCCAGAACAACGATTCACAACGCAAAATTTGAAGTTGAAAAATTTGATGGGACAAACAATTTCGGGATGTGGCAATGTGAGGTGTTGGATGTTCTTGTTCAACAAGAACAAGATGTTGCTTTGGAGAAAGAAAAACCAAAGGATATGTCCGAAGCAGATTGGAAGAAGTTGAATCGAGTTGCGTGTGGGACTATTCGGCTCTTTATTGAGAAGGCTCAGAAGTACGATTTGATGAGGGATACCATTGCTGCGGTGTTGTGGAAGAAGCTCGAAGACAAATACATGAGGAAAAGTTTGGAGAATCGACTGTATTTGAAGAAGAGACTTTTTCGCTTCACCTATACGGAAGGTATGTCTATGAATGCTCATGTTGAATCATTTAATAAATTGTTGGCTGATTTGTTAAATTTGGATGAGCAAATTAAGGATGAAGATAAAGCCCTAATTATGTTGAATTCATTACCTGAAAGTTATGATCATTTAGCAACTACTTTATTATATGGAAAAGATACTGTGAAATATGAAGATGTTGCAAATGCTTTGTTGAATAATGAAACTAGGAGAAGGGATAAAATGGTTGATAGAGAAACTTCTGAAGCTTTGATTGTAAGGGGCAGGACTGAGACCAGATCTGAGTCCAAATCTGGGAAAAAGGGAAACAAATCTCGTTCCAAATCGAGAGGAGTTTCGAAGGACAGGAAAATACCGGCCAAAGATGAATGTGCTTTCTGTCATGAAAGGGGGCATTGGAAAAAGGATTGTCCAAAGCTACGAAATAAGGGAAATTCGACTGCAAATGTGACTGTTGATAATTTAGAAAGTGGCGAGGATTTTTCTTTTGCACTTGCTTCTAGTCCCTCACTTTATCAAGAAGTATGGTTTCTTGATACAGCAGCCTCCTATCATATGTCTTGGAAAAAGGAGTGGTTTACTTCTTTTGAGTATATGGATGGTGGTGTAGTTTTGATGGGAAATGATGCACCTTGTAAGAAGGTAGGAATCGGGAAGATTGAATTGCTAATGCACGATGGTCTTATTAGGGAACTTTCAGATGTATGGTATGTTCCAGATTTGAAAAAGAATTTGATTTCACTTGGTGCTTTGGAGGCCAGTGGATTGAAATTTGCTAGTGAAGGTGGCATTCTGAAGGTGACTAGCGGATCACTCGTGGTGATGAAAGGGCAAAGAAAAAGGAACTTGTTTTTCTTGCAGGGAAAAACATATTTGGGTGAGGCTGCCAGTGTAACTGAAAGGCCTAAACAGGTTGTTCCCGACTCTACCAGGTTGTGGCATATGCGACTCGGGCATGCAGGAGAAAAGGCCTTGCAGGGGCTTGTGAAGCAAGAGTTGCTTAAAGATGCTAAAGGGTGCAAGTTGGAATTTTGTGAACATTGTGTTTTGGGTAAGCAAACTATGGTGAAATTTGGTACAGCTGTACATCAGACAAAGGGTATCCTCGATTATGTGCACACAGATGTTTGGGGCCCTACTCAGACACCTTCTATGAGTGGTAGACACTGGTTTGTTACTTTTGTTGATGATTACTCCAGACGAGTTTGGGTATATACCATGAAACACAAAGATGAAGTTTTGACATTGTTCACAAGTTGGAAGAAGAAAGTTGAAAATCAGACTGGTAGGAAGATTAAGGTTCTGAGGTCAGATAATGGAGGGGAATATAAGAATGATCCGTTTCTGAAATTGTGTGAAGAGGAAGGGATCCAGAGGCACTTCACAGTTAGGAAGACTCCACAGCAAAATGGGGTTGCAGAAAGGATGAACAGAACCTTACTTGAGAAGGTGAGATGTATGTTAGCACAGTCTGGATTGAAGAAGACATTTTGGGCAGAAGTTGTTATATATGCAAGCCACATTGTCAACCGTTTACCATCAGCAGCACTTGAAGGCAAAACACCTATTGAGGTATGGAGTGGTAAACCTGCATCTGATTATAGTTTTTTGCATATATTTGGTTGTCCTGCTTATTTTCATGTAACTGAAACTAAACTTGATGCAAGAGCCAAAAAGGCTATATTTGTTGGTTTTAGTACTGGTGTCAAAGGTTACAGGTTGTGGTGTCCAGAACAGAAGAAGTTAGTAATCAGCAGGGATGTGACTTTTGATGAGACCAGCATGATTAGCTCGGGACAGTCGACTGGTGGTATAGGACAGTCGACTGGTGAGCAGCAGAAGAGTGGGACAATTCTCCAACAGGTGAGTAGCAGAATCTCGGGACAGTCGACTGATGTACAGGAGCAGTCGACTGGTGGTCCAGAACAGCAGAAGAGTGGGAGCTCGGGACAGTCGACTGTTGGCAATAACCAGTCGACTGGTAGGAGAGTTCTCCAACAGGTGGAGTTAGAAAAGTTGTCAGTTGAAAATCCTGTTCCTGTCCAAGATGAAGATGATGTGGTTGATACTGAGAATGATGAAGAAGTTCCTATCCAGCAGGTAGAATCAATTACAGTAAGAAGGCAAAGAAGAGATATCAAACGACCGTCTCGTTTTACAGATACAGTTGCATTTGCTCTTCCCATTGTGGATGATGAAGTTCCCTCCAACTTCAAAGAAGCTACTAGAAGTTCAGAAAATGCAGATTGGAAAGTTGCTATGGATGAAGAGATGAACTCTCTTCATAAGAATAAGACTTGGGATCTAGTGCAACTACCAAAGGGGAAGATAGCAATTGGTTGCAAGTGGGTGTATACGAAGAAAGAAGGTCCAAAAGGCAGTGTTCGGTTCAAGGCTAGACTAGTTGCAAAGGGGTATGCTCAACAGGAAGGTATTGACTATAATGAAGTGTTCTCTCCGGTTGTGACGCATCATTCTATTCGGATTTTGTTGGCATTGGTAGCACAGTTTGATCTTGAATTGACACAGATGGATGTGAAGACTGCGTTCTTACATGGGGATCTAGATGAAGAAATTTATATGTTGCAGCCAGATGGGTTTAAGACAGCTGGGAAGGAAAATTGTGTTTGCAGGTTGAAGAAGTCTCTCTATGGGTTGAAGCAATCTCTAAGGCAGTGGTATTTGAGGTTTGATCAGTTTATGAAAGTGCAGGGATATTCCAGAAGTGAGTATGATCATTGTGTCTACTTCAGGAAGTTGCAGAATGGTTCTTTTATATATCTGTTATTATATGTGGATGATATGTTGATTGCCTCTAAAAATGCTAAGGAGATTCAAAATTTGAAGAATCAGCTGAGTTCTGAATTCGAGATGAAGGATCTTGGTGAAGCCAAGAAGATACTTGGGATGGAGATAGCTAGAGACAGGACAAAGGGCATAGTAAGTTTGACACAGAAGCAATATCTTTTGAAGGTGCTGAAACGGTTTGGTATAGATGAGAAAACCAAACCAGTCAGTACACCCTTAGCCACTCATTTCAGAATTAGTGCTTCTCAGTCTCCAAGTACAGATGAAGAGAGACAGTATATGGCTAATGTACCTTACACTAGTGTGGTTGGCAGTTTGATGTATGCCATGGTTTGTACTCGACCAGACATCTCTCAGGCGGTGAGTATGGTTAGTCGATATATGCATGATCCAGGCAAAGAGCATTGGCAAGCGGCAAAATGGATTTTGAGGTACATAAGTGGCACCACAGATGTGGGTTTGAAATTTGAAAGGGATGACAATATTAGCAGGTTATTGGTTGGATATGTTGATTCTGACTATGCAGGTGATCTAGATAAGAGGCGGTCTACTACAAGCTATTTGTTTACTATGGCTAGGGCACCTATAAGTTGGAGGTCAAATTTGCAGTCCACTGTAGCGTTGTCTACTACTGAGGCTGAATACATGGCGGTTGCTGAGGCCATGAAGGAAGCCATTTGGATTCATGGAATTTTGAAGAGCTTGGGAATTCATCGGGAGAAGGTGGAGGTACACTGTGACAGTCAGAGTGCTATTCATTTAGCGAAGAACCAAGTTCATCATTCGAGGACCAAACATATTGATGTTCGTTATCATTTTGTGCGTGATTTGATAAAGGATGGTGATATTCATTTGGTGAAGATTGGAACAGCTGATAATCCTGCTGATATGTTGACCAAAGTTATTGGGGCAGCCAAGTTCAAGCATTGCATGAACCTGGCTAATATTTTGCATGTTTGATAATTTGGCATGGGTGATTGGGATAGTGCTTTGCTATTGGTTTGTTTAGTATGTGATATCATACTAAGGTGGAGTTTGGGTGTTTTGTTACATTTGGTGATGAGCAGTTGTTTTGGAGTATTTGTGGAGATTGCTTGGGCTACTTGGAAGATTTCACCAAGGTGGAGATTGTTGGATACTTGGAAGATCTCGCCAAGGTGGAGATTGTAGGATAATGGCTCGATTCTGGTATTTGGTATCTGCAGTGTTCGAAAGTTTCAGAGCTTCAGTCGACTTGATGGAGGAGCAGTCGACTGTCCAGAGAGGAGTTTTCGAAGACTGAGAATACAGCAGTAGCAGTCGACTGTATGTGGGAGTCAGTCGACCGTCCCGGAGGAATCAGTCGACTGGTATGAAGACCAGTCGACTGTCGGCGGGTTTTGGATCCAGATTCGGCCCAATTCGAAAGGCCCAATAGATTTCCTATAAATACACCCGTTAGGGTTTTGTAAATTGTAACACCTTATTCGGATTTTGCAGCCGTCATCTCTTGTAAAGGCTTTGTTTGCCCATTGAAGAACATAGTAAAGAAACCCCAACCGCCCCGTGGATGTAGGCATCGTTTTGCCGAACCACGTAAATCTTGTGTTCTTGTGTTGCTTGCGTTTCTGTTTTTCTCTCGCTGGTTCTCTCTTTGTTTCCGCGTTGGTTTGATTGTTGGTTTGATTTGTATTCCGCACAACAATATATATGTTAAGAAATAGTTTTGCAGTTGGACGTGAGTTGCATATAATTGGAAAAAATATGTTGAAAGAAAAGCTACAATTTGTACGTGCCATACACGTGTTTATAAGTAAAATTTGAATGTACATTCAACATATGTGTATGTTTGGTGTTAAAAATATTGAAAATTTATTTTGCATGTTTGAAATATGTAAAATTTTGTTTGTTTGTTAGTTTTTGTTGTAATTAATGCGAGAGTATGAGACACAGTACGGCTGGAAAATCCTTCTCTTCATCTCCCTTATTCAGATCAGCGCCCTCTAGGATCGATTTTTCAATCCCAATTTGATGCATTATCTGATCAAGAATTGATCAATGTGACCCTGGATTTAGGGTTTAAATTCGATTCTAATCCTCTGCCCACAGTTGTTTCCATTAGAAAGAAAGAATGTCTCAGAGTTCAAGAGTTTAAGGGGTGTTATGATTAGTCTATCATGGAATATTAGGGGACTCCATTGCCCCATTAAACAAAAGGCTATCTTAGATATTATATCTTCTTCTCATTGTGATATGATTTCCATTCAAGAATCGAAACTTGAATTCCCCTCTCCCTCTATCCTTCGATCCATCGGAGGATCATTAATATCCAAATGGGTATCGCTTGACGCAGTTGGCTCAAGGGGAGGTATCCTCCTAGGTTTCAAAGAGTGCTTTTTCGATTTTATCTATCAAGCGGCTCAACTTTTTTCTTATTGTCCAATTATTCTGGGAACCGTTCAACTGTGACATCACGGTTATCTCGGTCTACGGACCATCGTCTCCAGAGGGACGTCCTATGTTTCGGACCGAATTCCAATCCCTTATCACCTATTCTAACGGTCTCAGTATTTTTTGTGGTGACTTTAACGTCACCAGATTCGCGTCCGAAAGATCGAACTCGTTACACCCGAGGCACCTTTCGACCAAATTCAATGACTGCATCCGATTGATGCACTTAACTGACATTCCCCTGGCGGGCAGATCTTTCACGTGGTCGAACCATCGTCTATCCCCGACGATGGCCAAACTCGATCGATTCCTGGTCTCCCAAACTTGGATTAACAAATTTCACAACTCTTTTGCTAAGGCATTGCCTAACCCCTCCTCTGATCACGCTCCTATTGCACTATACTCTAACTCCACCTTTCCTCGTTCTCACAAATTCAGATTTGAAAAATTTTGGTTACAAGACCAATGCTTTGTCAACATGATCACTGATTGTTTATCTGCCGTTACCGGGTCCACCGGTATGGGTAGTATTCTCCTCAAACTCCATGCGATTAAATTCGGTTGTAAGATTTGGAGGAACGAAAGACAGTTCAAAACCAACTTCCTTAAAAACTTTTTCCTTTCCTCTATTGAATCCATTGATAAGTTGGAAGAGATAAGTCCTATTTCTGAAGCACTATTCAACGAACGACGTTCTTGTAAACGGAAATATTCCGATCTTCTCTACTAAGATCATCTGAAATGGGCTCAAAGAGCCAGATTTCGATGGCTCAAAGAAGGAGATTGTAATACCGCTTTCTTCCATAATTTCGCCTCTCACAGGCAATGCTGCAACCATATCTCCTCGATCACTGATAACGGGATCGACCTCTCCTCTAATAACGATATCCATCGTTCCTTCCTTACTTTCTATAAAAATCTCATTGGCTCACCCAAGACCAGAAGTATTAGCCTTGATTGGATACACCTCCACGATCTCTCTTCGTTGGAATCCCCCTTTACTTTAGAAGAAATCAAATCAGCAGTCTTTGCTTTAAAAAGTGAGGCCGCACCAGGACCGGACGGCTTTCCTGCATTTTTCTTCCAAAAGTTCTGGAATTGGCTTAAAGATGATCTTTTCCGTATGTTCTCCGAACTTCATCAAGGAACTTTTTCCTTTGATCACATTAATTATGCGCACATTGTTCTCATCCCAAAAATGATGGGAGCGCATTCAGTTACTAATTTTAGGCCCATCAGTCTGATCAACACCACGTTTAAAATCATCATGAAGGTCCTTGCTTCTAGACTCAGAGAAGTTATTCCCCCTCTCATTGATCCGGCCCAATCGGGTTTCATTAAGGATCGGTTCATTCTCGATAGTGTAGCATCGGCCCAAGAGGTCATTTCCCATTGCCATAAATCTAACTTAGAAGGTATTCTCATTAAACTTGACTTCCAAAAAGCTTATGATAACGTTAGTTGGGAATTTCTACTAGATATTCTTCTTCATAGAGGTTTTGGTCCCAAGTGGATTAAGTGGATCGATTCCAGTCTGTCTGCGGGCACTTCATCTATTTTCATTAATGGTTCCGAAGGCCACAAATTTAAAATCAAATGTGGACTTCGGCAGGGAGACCCACTTTCTTCCCTCCTTTTCTCTTTAGTGGCAGATGTGTTTAGTAAACTTCTGCGCAATGCTTGGGAAGCCCGGGTCATTGAAGGTCATGGCAACTTTCATAGTTTCCAAGGGGTACTGAACCTACCGTACGCCGACGATACTATCATTTTCGCCAAGCCGAATTCGTCTTCTCTTCGAAATTTGAAACTTCTTCTCTATTATTTTGAATTAGCATCAGGACTTTTCATCAATTTTCAAAAGTCCTCCATTCTTTGGTTGGGGGACTCCCCTAATAGGCAAATTGAAATATCTAACTTCTTTAGCTGCCCTATAGCTTCCTTTCCAATCACTTATTTGGGAATTCCCCTGAGATGGGGTAAGTTGCACAAAGCAGATTGGATTCCCATGATTGATAAAATTGAATCCAGACTGTCGGTTTGGTCCGGGAAACTTTTATCCCGTGGAGGTAGACTGATTCTCATCAACTCAGTTCTATCCTTGATGCCTCTTTATATGATGTCTTTCTATTGTGTTCCATCGTGGGTTATCAAGAGAATCGATCAAATCAGGAGTAATTACTTATGGTCAGGTTCATCTATCTACAAGCTAGGATCTCACCTGTGCAACTGGAAACTGATCTGCTCCTCCAAAGAAGCTGGGGGGTTAGGAGTCTTGAATCTCAGGCACCAAAACCTGGCTCTTCTTGGTAAATGGATTTGGAGATTCCTTAATATGGAGGACATCCCATGGATTGATAGTATAGTCAGGTGCTATCCCATAGATCAGTGGTGGAGTTTCCCTCTTTCTTGTCACCGTAACTCTTCCCATTTCTGGAAAGGGGTTTGGAAAGCATCGGAGGCCTTCCTCTGTGGTTTAGCCCACTCCTGCTCCGATGGATCTAGGACCAAATTCTGGACCGACCTCTGGATTGGTAAGATTAAGCTAGCGTCAGCATATCCGACTCTGTTTCAGCTAGCTTCCAATCCACTTTCTTCAATAGCAGAATATTTCAATTCGTCCAACCTTAATGGTCAATGGTCGATTTCATTCTCTTCAGACATCCCTCCCGCTTTACTACCTGATTATAACGACCTGATGCTTTCCCTCACTAATTTTGAGTGGAAAGATAAGGAAGACCTTTATTGGCGATGGACCGGTTCAGGTACTTTCTCAGTTAAATCTTTCTATCATTTTCTTAATTTTAGAGGCACTATCTCACCTTTCTCCAATCTCGTCTGGAAATCCTGTGCTCCCCTAAAAGTCAAAATTCTGTCTTGGTTGGCGCTTAACAACAAACTTCTTACTGTTGAGAATCTTAACAAGAGAAGTTTAGCTTGGGGCCAATTATGCCCTCTTTGTGCATCAGAACCAGAAAATGCCAACCATCTTTTCACTTGTTGTGAATTCGTTCTTCCTATGTGGAAAATATCAGCCCTTGCTTGGGAAATTCCGGCTACCCCTCTTAACCTTTCGGATGTCGGACACTGTTCCCCTTCTAATAGCAACTGCCACAAGTCGTGGTACCTATCGTTTCAAATCATAGTGTGGGTTATATGGATGGAAAGGAATAAAAGGATCTTCCGCCACACCTCCTCATCTTCTCGCTCCATTATTGATGAGTTTTTATTTCTCTTCGATTTCTGGTCTTCTAGTTTAAATTCAGATGCTAAAGATTCTCTTAGAATTGACAGACTGGAGTCGGCACATCAGTGCCTTCGTACTCTCAATGCGCTTTAAGTCCGGATCGGGCGATTTTTAAGAGGGTTTATTGTGTGTGGTCGCTGTTTCCCTCCTTTATATCTGTTTCTTTTTTAATAGCTTTACTTTTTGCTCCGACTGGTATTATCTCCTTTTTTTCTGATGCTTCTCTTATCGCGTGATGAATACAGGGATGAACTGAATGGTGGATCTACTGGCCAGTTGGTTGGAGGTTGCTGGCTTTAGCCCTCTGGACTATGAACACTATCATCCTCTCCTTTCTGATGCTTCTCTTATCTTTTGCTGGCTTATGCCCTCTGGGCTATGAACACTATCTCTCTTTTGTACGCCCGTTGCTGGAATCGATGTTCACTGCGGTGATGATTTCGATGTTAACTGGGAGGTTCAGGGTTATCTACCGATGAGTAGATTATCCCACTTTTGTACTAAGACTGCTTTCTAATGGATATGAATGCTTCCTTTTCTAATTTCAGTTCTGATGGCTTCTGATGTTTGGAGTTTTCTTTTTGTGATAGTATGCTGATCGAAATCAGCTGCTCTCTGTTCTGGTTCACCCTATGAATTTTTAACTTTCGTGCTGATCATGTTTTCTGGGGTTCATTCTGAATGCTATGTCCATTGTCTCTGTGTGGATTACCTTTGGTTGAGGGTTATTATCATCATCTTTGTGTACAGCCTGTGCAGGTTGTTTCTTGGTCGGGAGGTCTGTATCACTCCTTATTGCAAAGGAGGGTGCGGCTATTTGTGCAGCTCTTGTCTGCAGCGAGTGAGCGCCCAATAATCTATCGAGCAACTCATTGCGAGCTGTTTTCTTCCTTCTCTGCTGTTGAGGCTTGGGGAGCGATAACTATCGGTCATTGGCTAGGGAGGACCCCGACTGATGTATTGATAGTTCGAGGTCTCATCCCTTCATCCTTACAGTTCCTCTGTCGATGAGTGGTTCATTATTGCTGATCTCGCGATTTGGAGGATGTAAAAAAAAATATATATATATTATCTGTATGTTCGTCGTAGGGAATGTTTGTTCCCCTAGGGTTGTAGTTTGTTTTGTTTGCTGCTTTGGTCGTTTTACCGCTTGTAAAACTCTCATTGTACATTTCTTACTCTTAATTAATTGACTGTTGGCTGGAGTCTTTTGACTCTATCCGTATCATCAAAAAAAATGCGAGAGTATGAGTTGCACGTACAATACATGGGTTTTTATGTTGACAAATTACAACTTCAACTCTCATTATATTAGTATTTTTCACGTGCGATGCACGTTTTGATAAGAATTGGAGGATTGTCAAATTACAACTCCAACTCTCATTATATATAGAAGAAGATGTGAAATTTTGTTTGTTTGTTAGTTTTTGTTGTAATTAATGTGAGAGTTTGAATTACACGTATAATGCACGGGTTTATATGTTGACAAATTACAACTCCAACTCTCTCATTATATATAGAGATTGAAGAAATTAAGTAAAATTTTTAAATAAAATAAGCGAACCTTTCATGACGAATCAAAGAATTTACAAATAATTAATGGAAATATCGAAACAAGCTTCAATTCATTTTAATAGAGTGTGTTTTTGTCGAAAGAAGAAATTTACATAATTCTAGGTTCAGTGCTGTTAATAAGTTTCTAATTGTGTTGGATTCTGAAGTAATTAGTACACTTTCTACGAATTTGTCAATACAAAAGTCCACTAATTATGGAAGAGTAATGCTTCATCCACTACCAATTTCACTACCATTTTGTTTACTACCTTACGTGGCATATTTCTATTGAAGAGTTCTTCCACTTATTCTATCTTTTCCTACTTATTGAAATGTACTACATAAGATAGTAAAGAGAAATATAGTAAAATTGATAGTGAATGAAGCATATTACTCATTATGGAATAAAGTAGAACACATCACAAAACATTAATTTTACGTGTTGAGAAGAACACAAAAGTAGACTAATTATGGAATAAAGCAGAACACATCACAAAACATTAATTAGTTCCGAATTTAATACTAAAGCACTCTTTATCAAAACCCTTGTAAGAGCCTCCACTATGGTATGCTAAAACCTAAAATATGGATATTTTGACAAAAAATTCGCCGCTATCGGTGGTCAAATACATATTTTTGACAAAACCAAGAACAATGCATTGCCATATATAGCACAGTGAAATAGCAATTGCAAAATATAGGAGATCTTCCGTCTCTTAAATATTTTCAATTATTTACAATATTAAATTAAGACAGACGAAAAATCTTCCTCCGTCTGAAGAGTATGAATGGTCCAAAGTAGAGAGACGGAAGAAGATCTTCCGTTTTTTTTAATAATTAAAATGGAGAGACGGAAGAAGATCTTCCGTCCCTCTCTTTTCTATTTTTTCGTCATTTTTTTAAATGGGAAAGAGCCATGGGAGAGAGACATGCGATTTTCCCCCCCCCTTCACTTTTCGTCGTTTTCTCTAAATAATAATAATAATAATAATAATAATAATAATAATAATAAAATCAAATAAAATTATATGCCCAATTGGAAGAACTTCCGGCTGAGCATTTTTAAAAAAAAAACCCCAGACGGAAGATCTTCATCTGTCCGGGTATTTTTTTTAATTTGTCGCGCGACCAGACGGAAGATCTTCCTCCATCTGGCTCATTTTTTTATATAATTATTGTCAAACGGAACATGATCTTCCGTCTATCGAATTTTGGGTATTAAAAGTTTATTTATTTTATTAGATGGAGGATGTTCTTCCGTCTATATATTTTATTAATTTTTTAACCCAAATTTTGGCTTTAACGATAACAGCGCAACTCTTCTATTTCCATTTTCCTATTGCCAAATACCTATAATATAGCAGCAACGATAGTTGATGCTCTAAGGAGGTGTTGGTGGGAAGAAATTTCAAAATACTTTTAAAATCATTGTGTTTTCAAAGTTAGGTGTTAGTGGAATAGGATTTGTAATTGTGATTTGAAACTTTGTTGTTAGTCAAATATGATTATAAAATCATGGGTAAATGTGAAAAACACACATAATCTATGAGGCAAAAGCTTTAACCCCATAAACTATTGGTCAATGCGATAAACCATCTGAAATGTAAATTGTGGTCAAATCCAGTACGGAAAACCTAAAATGAGGTATGAAATGGCCAAATTGTCATTATATTAATAAATCATTAGAAAAACAGACAAAAAATTTCATAACATAAAAAAAACCAAAAAAATCACGTTCGTTTTAATGTTTATATTCTCAAATCAAAATGTTAAATTAAAATCCAAATATAAAATCCAAAATCCAAATCTAAAATTCAATCTTTATGTTCTTGATTTTTTGTTCGTTTTTCTTTTTGGATTTCGAATGTTGGGTTGTTGGGTTTTCTTTATTTTTTTTTTCCGGATCTGAAGGAGGTGGCGGGAGCTAAAGGAGGCTACAGTGGGGTTGGAGGAGGTGACGACAAGGTCGGGTAAAGGTCGACGGTAGGGTTGGGGTTGGGGTCGGAAGCTATTGGGGATGATGATGATGATGATGATGATGATGATGATGTTTTTCGATGCAACTGCTTCTCTTGGATTTTGAATTTGGATTTTAATTTGGGGGAGAGAGGTAGGGGATTTGGATTTGGATTTGGGATTTAAATTTGGATTTGCAATTGGATTTGAAAATTCAATGTTTATGGATTTGAAAAAAAAAATGTTGATTTTGGTTTTGATTTTGATTTGGATTTGGATGAATTTTGATTTTGATGATGGTTTGATGGATTCTGATTTTGATTTGAGTGAAATTTTTTTGGTTCTTTTTTTTTGGGGGGGGGGGGGGTTTAAATTTTTTTTCTTCAGATTTTTGGAGAAAAAAGAGAACTAGTAAAAATAAGGGCAATTTGGACATTTTACATAGGTTTTTAGGTTTTCCGTATGGGTTTGACTGCAATTCGTAGTTGGGGGTTTATCGCTTTGACCGATAGTTTAGGAGGTTAAAGGCTTTTGTTTCATAGATTAGGGGTGTCTTTCACCATTCTAATGAAATACCACTTTTTATGTTTTCAAAGTCACACTAATGATCGCATTTTTCTTCAAAGATTATACAACCAAGGGAAATTATTTCTAATGCAATCTTTTGGTTTCGATCTTGGCTAGATGGATTCGAGAGCAGCAAGAAGAAGGAGCAACTTGTACGATAAGTGGAAATGGTTGGCGCACAAGTTGTCCTCCTCAAGCAGGCTCTGATCAAGATTGATCAGGCGGGAAGTGGAGAAGATAGCTGCTCGGGTTGAGCCCCTCTAGAATTAGTTATTTTGCTGTCTTCTGGAAGTTGTTTTTTGAGCACTGTAATGAATTTTACTTTGATAAAGATAGACTACTAAGCTATATTTTGGGATCAAGAGTTCAGCAGAGGTTGTAAGCTGAACTAGCTTGATCCTTTTTGTGCATATGTACTTGTTCGTACTCTTTTATTAATATATTTTGTGAGATAGGGACTTACCCTACCTTTAACCGGTCAAAAAAAAGTCACACTGTATAATAAAGAAGTGCCAAACTCTTACTCATATGTCACCTTATAATTATCAAATTCCATGAAACCTTTCACCATCTTCCTGCTGTACTTCTTGAGCATCGTCCCCTTATTTTTCTTCTTCCTATTTTTTTAAACCCAAACAAATAGATAAATAAAATCTTCCAAAATACTTGGTTTTGATCACGAGGATCAATTTTGTTTAAAAAAAAGCTAAAACAAAATAAATAGATAAATAAAATCATGCGAAATACTTAGTTTTGATCATGAGGATCATTTTCCCTTTCTTTTTAGGGTTAGGGTTAGAAAATGATCTTAACTTTTCTTCTTTTTCTTCTCCTCAGAAAAAAGATTAATTTAATCTCTCTCATGCGTATACAACAATTATCTTTCCAAATAGATTAATGTAGTAAATTATGTAGTCAAATAATTGATATACAAAAATGACTA
The DNA here is from genome assembly GCA_017893485.1 of Hemerocallis citrina. Classification (NCBI taxonomy): domain Eukaryota; kingdom Viridiplantae; phylum Streptophyta; class Magnoliopsida; order Asparagales; family Asphodelaceae; genus Hemerocallis; species Hemerocallis citrina. The sequence goes on along the minus strand of CM030364.1, from coordinate 280,235,770 downwards.
AATTAATTTCTCATTATTTTTTGGAGATTAAGTTTTTTTGTTTTTTTTGAAGAAACAGATTAAACTTATGTATGTACTAGGTTTGCCCGTGGACACGTGCCTACGACACATTTCCGTGAACGATGTGGGTGTGCAGTATGTGTGTAGTATGTGTGTGTATTATGTGTGTGTAGGTTGGCTAGATGAGAATGGGTGTGTGCAGTATGTGTGTGTAGTATGTGTGTGCACATGCGTGTGAAGTTACGGCCTTGAATATTGTGATAGGCTCCTTGACCTCCATTCAGCTTTTGTCAAGGTTAATCTCCTCTTATCACATTGAAAACTATCAAATCTTATATTCACGATAAGATAAATTACAGCAACTCAGCAACTTATCAATTAGACACCAGCTAACAAACAAAATAATTTGCAACCTAACCCTAATTCCCAGTTAATTACTAATTCAATCTAATATAATCTAACAGATAATATACTGTCCAAGCAACAATACAAAAACAAAATATCAACTACCTCAATCTATTTGATTCAACTAACACCAAATTCAACCAACTCAATACCAAAGCTCACCTATCGAAAGCAATTTCCTGAACTGCGTCGTCGCCTCGAGCTGTAAGCTCCCATCATCCGAGTAAACGCCGACTACCATTGCCACAAGCTCTCCAATTAAAAAAAACCACAAAACCAAACATCAGATTTACCAAATCCAAATCCCAAACACTCAGATCTAATTACCAAATCGACCAATCAATCAATCACCTTCTTCTCAACGGTGGAAGCGTGAATCGACTGAGGAAAGGCCTGAGCTTGCATCCCCTCCCTCCTCTTCTTCTGCAAGTTCTCCTCCCTCTTGCTCTTCTGGATCTCCACCATGCTGTCCTCCCACCGCCGCCGCCCCTCCTCGGCGTCGACGGTGACCTTGTACTTGTTATGGCGGACCTCGGTTCTCTCGTTCGGACGAAGCGACATGGCTGATTTTGCGATTGGAAATTTGAGAATTGAGATTCGAAACCCTAAAAATTTGATCGAAGAAACCCTAAAGGTAGATCGACTAAAGTGTTGGGGGATTTTTTTTTATATAAGTTGAGGGGAGAAAAAAAGTGGGGGGACGGGGAGAGCGGGGGAGAGAGAGGGGTCGCGACTGGAGGTGAGGGTGGGGGGCGGGGAGAGTGGGGGTAATTTTGGGCGATGAGAGAGAGAGCGGGGAGAGAGAGGGAGACAGTGAGAGAGAGAGAGACTGAGTGAGCGGGAAAGAGAGAGAGACAGTGAGAAAAAAAGAGAAGGGGGGATATTTTGGGAAAGAGAGAGAAAGAGAGTGTGTGGATTTTGAAATTGTGGGATTTGAATTTTTAAGCGGAAAAATATATTTTGTGAGAATGAATCTGAGCCATTGATTTTAGGAAAGATTGAAGGAGAGCCACTTGATAGCTTTCTTTGTAATTTATTATATAGATAATAATTATATTATGTGAACTCCAAGTTGAGTGGCTTCTAAATTATACTAGGCGTGCATTTGAAAATCACAATAAGAGTCACATCAATTTTGAAATTATCATAATGTGCATTTGAAAATACAGATTAAAGTCACACTGTATTTTTGAAATCTCTTCTCAAGAACCCCCCTAAAGGAATTTTGATAATTTTGATGTTCTGGGTTTAAAAAAGTACAAAAATGAAGCTCCAAGGTCCCAAGACAAAAATCATCCTCTATCACGAGGTTTAAGATAAATTTCACTTAAATTAATTACATTCCAATAAAAACCCTAAAACTAATCAAGTGGACAAGGGCAGTATATCAACCAAGATCTACCTGTTGGTCACTAAGGAATGTTGTTGGCTGCTCCCTCTCTCTCTCTCTCTCTCTCTCTCTCTCTCTCTCTCCATAGTCTTAATCCTAATCCCAATAAATAAATCAATCAACCTACTAATTAATAAACTATCTTATTGTATGTACATAATTAAGTACTATCATTAATTAAGTATCCGACATTCCTTGGTCCCATATGGAAGTTGAGCTAGTAGCTTTAAAAAATGGCAATGTTGGTTCAAGAATCAAGCTCCTTCCTTCATTCCATATCTACCCTGCTACTTGTGTGTGAGCCTGAGGTGTGGTCCTTGTAATCAAAATGAGTGGAATCCACGTGGCTGGTTGTTCTTTAATTAAGTTTTACTGGATTCCGTGCACATTTTTGCGACGACCGCTGATGTGACAGTCGACGGTCAAGGCCCTCCGGGGTTGATGTTGATGGTGTTAGGATATGTGGACCTAATACAAAAAAAAACACGAAGACAACAAGCACAACAACAAGAGCAGACCAACAAGCAGCACACAACACCAATAGTGGAGTTGCGGTCGGCTGGCGAAGATGTAGTCGACTGTGCTTGTTCTCTGTTTCGGGGGAACTACATTGCAGTCGACTACCAAGAAGGGAAGTTGACCGCATCAGGTGGTCGGACAGAACCGGATCATAGGTTTTTGGATTTGTTTTGGGCCGTTTTGTGTTTATCTTTTAAGATTTATTTGGGGGCTATAAATATAGATGTAAACTCTAGGATTTAGAAGTACATAACTGAAAGAACTTCTTGTGTCGAGATCGAGAGAAATTAGAGAGAGGTCTATTTTATATCTTTGTATTTTTTGAGTAAGAAAGAAGTATTGGTTATCTCTATTGTTTTAATCTTGTATTTGTGAGAACTTGCATTTGTGGTTGAATCTTGTTATTGCTGCATCAAGATCTTTGTGGGCGTTGTTGGACACTACAAAGTGGTATCAGAGCTTAGGATTTTATGATGGTCGATAGCAAGTCGTAAGTTGAGAGATTTGATGAAAGTGATTTCGCGAAGTGGAAGATTCAGATAATAGCGTATCTCTGTCAGAAAGATTTAGATGGTCATTGTTTGATGAGAAGCCGAAAGGTGCAGGCAAGGATATAAAAGTCGAGGTGGCATGAGATCATTTGGATTAGAAGACGCTTGGGAAGATTCAATTAGTACTTAGCAGGAAAGCATTTTTCATATCTCGAAGGCAAAGACTATGAAGGAGACTGAAGATTTCCATAGACATGTATGAGAAATTGCCAGCATCAAATTAAATTCTTCACTTGAAAAAATTGGTTAACATGAAGTTGGGAAAAAGTGGTTCAGTAGTGAAACATGTGAGCAATTACTATATTGTATACAACTAGATGGAAGCTGTAAGTTTGAAGTTTTCAGTGAAAGGGCAAACATTGTTACTTCTATCTACTCTATTTGACTTATGATATGGTGGAACAGACTATTACAAGGACTATGACATATTCGATAACTATGCAGGATGTTGTAAGCAATATCATGAACGAGGAGGTGAGAAGGAAGAGAAATAAAGTGTCTTTATAATTTTCTAGAAATTCCACACTTCCAGTTAAGAGACATGGGAAATCTAAGGGAAGTCGAAGAATAAAGGATCAGAAAAGTGAGTCCCATAGTTGGTCTTAAGACAACGACGACGATGGTGGACCTGAGTGTTGGGAATGCGACAAGTGGAGTCACATGATGCATAGTTGTAAGGCTTTTATGAAGAAGTAATAAGAACTGTCAGTGCAAGCCAATGTGGTGGCATATGAAACAAAGTTTTAAGAGTTATGCTTATCAGCAAGGATGGAGTTGGACACACGAGATTAATGCATTGATTCATATGCTTTTTTTTCAATTGCACTTCGATGAGGAAGGTATTTGAGGACTACGTGGAAAGTTCTTTTGAATATTTGATCGTGGGTAACAGTTAGCGGCGCCCTGTGATTAGAACTGAAAGTATTCGCGTGAAAGTCAATGATGGGAAAGAGATTGTCTTTCTAGAGACAAGGCATGCCCCAAACTTGACAGAATTTTATTTCGACAAGAAGGCTAGACCAAGAAGGTTTGTCGGCTATATTTGGTAGTAGAGAGTGGTGTATAACTGCTGGTTCAGAAGTGTTAGCAAATGGGAAGCATGAGAGATCACTGTATTTGCTCAGAGACGATGGTGCGTTTTCCTATAATTGACTCTCAATCAGAATCGAGACGTAGGCTATGCAGGGTACGATCGAGACCTAAGAGTTGTGTGGTGGATGCAGAGGTTGCACATTTAGTGGTAGTTGATGACTATGCTAAGGAGGATCATAGAGAAGAGCAACAGTTTGATGCGATGAGGATTCTTTGTGATATGACAAAATTTTGAGTTGCTCTTGTGATGTTGACAGCATTGGTATTGATATGTGTGGTGATGTCAATGAGTATGGCCGAGTTGGTTGTAGTAAGGCTGTGAGTGATGGTTTGTAGTTTGCGGATATTGTGAAGGTGTCGTCCACGGAGATTTCGAGTACATAGAGTGTTTTGACCTTGAAAGGTATTGTACCATGCATGTCTTGTATTAGAGGAGATTCTGCTAGTTGGCGAGTCTAGTAACACGAAATCTGACATGGTGGAAAGGAGGAAGAGTTTCTTCATTATTCATGCCTTATGCGATAGATGGTGGGGTATGTCCTTCATGAGTGTATGAGGGATGTGTGTGCCATCCAAGTGGTGGAGGGGCGGAGGGTGCTCTTCATGAGAATAAGGGGTACTCGGTCTTTCACGATGAGTGTGAGTAGCACTGTCACATTTACCCGATACCCAGACCCGACATTGGACTGGAACTGACCCGATCTATATGGGTCTGGGTCCGGGTTCGTGTCCTAAAATAAGACCCGATGCACTTTCAGGTCCGGGTCTGGGTCGGGGTCCGCTCAAAATAGAACCGACCTGGACCCGGATCCGAACCCGGACTCGGACCCATTAAAAATACCCCTAAACATATAGAATTTGAGTAATTGTTGAAGATAGATGTGTAAATATAATATTAATTCATGTACTTAAGTGCAAAAATTGTTAGAATCGTAAGGCATCGGGTGCAAAAATACTTAAGTGCAAATATTTATTCTCTACTATCAGACCCGACGGGTAATTTTTTAACTAGGACCCGAATCCGGACCCGGTGTAGCGCCCCCAATTTCTAATATAATATCTTAGAAAATACGTGGTACAATCCCAGCATCAACTTCAATGTAACATTAAACACAACCAACACCAATAAAAATTTCGACTTTTATTACAATAATCTTTTACATAGCACAGCGGAATTTAAAACATCTCAAATCATAATTTTCTTTTATTCACAATACAGTCTTTTTACAACACTGCTTTACAAATTTACACAAAACTCTATTAAATCAGTTTATCTCAAAACTAACTCAAGCATCCACACCTCCAAACTCTAAGCAACAACCTGCAACACATGAGGCTAGAGATGATCCCTAACCCCCAAAACTAAAAGGGTCAGCCATAAATGGTGTGAGTGACATAAAAGCAAACAACATAAATGAGCATTAAGCATGGATTCTTAACAACATGTAATAAACAAGAATACATAAAATATGACATAGCTAGGAAACATGTAAACAACAAGTGAAACTAAATTAAGTGTCAAGTGTAGAAAACAGGAAACCACATGCATAAAACCAAGTCAGGAAAACACAATTTCTATATGCGGACTCTCTAATGCATACTTGCCGAAGTCTATGCATCCCACTCTACATAGGTTCGGTGTAAGCCCTTAACGTCTTCACTTCATAGGGTTCAATCTCCCGCTATGCAACTAATCCTATCACGATGACTACTACGAGATAAAGATAATCTGTGAGTATTAGCCCATGCCCCGATAATTTCGGAGAATAATCCCATACCACAGGTGATCTACCTGGATAATTCCGGGGATTATCTCACACCGCAGCAATGACCCTCATCACATGAATACCACATGTGCATCGCCTCGACCCCGATAATTTCGGAGATCAATCCCACACCACAAGTAATTTACTTGGATAATTCCGGAGATAAATCTCACACCACAGGTAATTTACCTGGATAATTCCGGAGATGAATCCCACACCGCAAGTAATTTATCTGGATAATTCCGGAGATTAAATCCCACACCGAAAGCCATACTGAGGTACATAACCCATGTTCCCGTTCATCATATCACCACTAGTGCTTGTCCTTATCATTTTTGGGTTATTTAATTACTTAACGAATCTCCTAGAGTTGGTGTACCCTACCGGACTTAACTCAACAACTGAACAACTAAAATGCCTCAACAGGCCTCAACAAAATGAACTCAACGCCGGTATACTAGGGTCACACACATCCTCTAGAGACTCAAACTCAAACGTCTCAACCAAACTCACATCTTAAACTGCTCAACTTAACATCTTGAAATCATATGTTTAATAGAAGATAAGGTATAAGTAGTTATAAATCAAAATATCTAGAGAATAAACCATTTGAAAGAACCTTCATAAATATAAAAATACATCAGTACCAGTCAACTATAGAAAGTATAAGTCGACTGTCCAGAAAGAAAGTTCCATGATCTTAAGAATAAGCTAAGTGTTATAAGTTGACTTATAAAAGTCATAAGCCGACTTAAAAGAGATTATAAGTCGACTTAAAAAGTCATAAGTTGACTTACCAGAGAGAAATTTCAGTAATCTTTAAAAAAATATTCTAAGTGTGCCAGTCGACTGAAAAGGGTCTAAGTCGACTGTCCAGAACGGATTTTCAAGAAAACTAAAGATCAAAGTAGCCAGATCGTACCAGTCGACTGAAGGGTCATGCCAGTCGACTGTCAGCCTACAGACTGTATAGTTTTGGTTGTACACGATAATCAAAATTAGAGTTTCTTAAAAATTCATTAGTCATTGAAATAGTTTGTACTCAGATCCAAAATATACCAATATCAAATCTCAAGAGTATCCCCAATTTGGGTACATTTCCTCAACTCAACTAAATTCTCAAATTTCAATTTTTGATGACATGATCTCTTGATCCAAAATTCTTCCACACCAAATTCTCAAAACTGAACTATACCACAACTCATAACCATGTTCAGATTTGTATCCCATACCACTAGGGTTTCACAAGATCCAATTTTCCAACCAATATAAAATGTTCATAGTCATGTTCAAACCCTAAACATGCTTTCTTAGCAATAGAATTCAACCAAGATCTATTAAATAATCATAGATTTCACATACATGATTCGAACTACAAACCATTGCATCACTCACATACAAATACATTAAGTAAACAAACATGTCGAAACAAACAACAAACAATCACTCACCTAAATCAAAACAACAAAACAACTTTATATCACTCGCCTTAAATTGAAGAAATCCCTTGACAAGAAGTCCCTTTCTCTGTGAGATCCAAAATCCTCCTCTTGATCCTCCCAAAAATCACAAAAATTTTACGTTGTGCAGCGAATAACGGTTCCATTTTCTTTTAAATACCCGGGATAAGAAGTTTAGGGTTTTCCAAACACTTTTGCAAAATACCCCCTTTGAAATACAACTTTACATAAATGGATCCCTTATCACTACAAAAGAAAGTAGCTTTCCCGGTGCTTTTTTACGTCTATACCGGCATTTTTTTACGCCGGTGAAACTTTCACTGGCGTTTACAATAACGCCGGTCCAACTGCCGCCGAAGCGGGCGTCGCTGAAACGAAGGGGTCTACACCGGCATTTTTGGTGGACGCCGATAAATGTTAGGACTACACCGGCGGTCATAAAATGCCGGTGTATATCGGTCTCTGGGTGCCGTTCTTGTGTACCTATATACATACACCGGCGGTCGTAAACCGCCGGTATTTATCCATTCACCGGCGTATATGAAAACGCCGGTGTAGATCGAAAGTATACCGGCGGTCAAGAAACGCCGGTGTATGTGCGTTTATGAGCGCCTGCTTTTCCCTGTTTACGAACACCGGCGCTACCAAAAAACGCCGGTGTAGTTATATACGCCGGCGTTTATAAAATGCCGGTGTACGACTGTGCCGTTACAGCTGATAGCATTTGCCGGCGTGCGTTGAAACGCCGGTGTATCACGCACTCCAACAATTAAATTATATAGACCGCCGTTTTTTAAAATGCCGTTCTGGCTATGCCCGTTTATTTTAGATACTCCGCTTTTCCGTTCGATTTCAATTCACAGTTTCATTTACAAAACCTGTAAACTAATTCTCACAACTGATTCAATCAATTTCGTTGCATACTACTGCGCAAACCACAACCAAACACAAGAATAATTAAAGATAATCAAGTTTCACACGTGTCATATCAACGTCCAAATTCATTGATTAATTAACAGTGTCATAATTAACAAATTAATATAGAGACTAACATCCAAAATATCCAAACAAACCAGTCTGACAAATATCCAAAATATCCCAAATTCAAAGTATGACATAACTCTCAATAAAAAAACCAGTCTGACATAACAACAGCAAGGAGGACATAAGAACAACAACCATACAGCAAGGAGGACATAAGAACAGCAAGGAGGACCGCAGATTCATACCCCTCGAGTAGCTTCAGCTCTGATCATCAGAATTTCCTTCATCTTGACGACCGCTCTGTAAAAAAAAACAATAGTTTAATTGAACAGTAGATCACAATACAGAATATACATATTTTTTGAACTTGCAAAAAGAACTACCTGTATCTCGAATTATAAGATCAAAGTGCCAACTGCAAATAGAATTGTTAATGATATATACAGAGGTAAAATAATTACATTGCAATGCTAAAAATCTAGTACTTAATTTTGTTTTTAAATATATCTAAAATAACAAAACAAATGAAAATTCAGTATCTAACTTGATATCTTTATATTCTCCTCTGATTGGGAATATCCACTATCTAAAACAATAAAACAAATGAAAATTCAGTATCTAAGCATGTCCTTCATGGATTGTTCAGACAATCCATAAAACTGTCATCGTGGACGGAAACCAAATATAAGAAAAATAAGAAAAATAAGATAGGGCTCATATCAAGTGTATTTTTAGGGAACTGTCATCGTGGAAGGAAACCAAATATATATAGAAGCCAGAAATGGAAACAGAAAGAAGAAAGGTAGAGACTTTGGATACACCAGGCTACCATAGCGGCATTTTCCTCATCTCTCTCTCATCCCTTATTTCCCTTCAGCACACGAACAGAAAGAGACATCAGCAACCACCTTAAGAGCGACAAGAACAACAATAATAATAAATTATTATGAACAAGATGTCTCTATATGGGTTTCCAGATCTCCACTCGAGCCCACTCTTTCTAATCACAGCCCAATTAAGAACATAGACAACATCCACTAAACAATCCAATCATAGCCCAGTCAAAATTTGCCATCCTGGATCTTAATGAAATACGCTTCATTAACAGTGAAAGAAAATGAGGATGCTAGCAGCATACTTAGTTTGGAAGTGAACCCATTTTTTGTTAAAAAATCATGCCAAAGATGGCAATCAGCTTCATTAATAGTATCTGAAAATGAAAATTTCCATTATCTGAGCTTATATGTTGCTCTACTAATTCACTGTGCCCAACTAAATCTAAAACCCAATTGTTGTGCGTATCCGGAGGATTTTGGCATACGTACCTATAGCATCCTCAGTTCACAGTAAACCCGTTTTGGTCAAAAAAACATGCCAAGATCACAATCAGATGCATGAAAATAAGCTTCACTAACAACAAAAGAAGAAACTGGGGATGCTTGGGGATGCTATGCAGCATACTTAGTTTGGAAGTGAACCCATTTTGTGTTAAAAAAACCGGTTACATTGACAGTATTTGAAAATGAAAATTTCTCCATCATCTGAGCTTATATGTTGCTCTACTACTTTTTTAGCCCAACCATATCGCAAAACCCAAGTGTTGTGCATATCCGGCCGGAGGATTTTGGCATACGTACCTATATAATATCTGATGACCACAGTGAACCCATTTTTGGTATAAAAACATACATGCCAAAAAGACAATCAGGTGCTTGAAATCAGCTTCACTAACAGTTAGTGAAAATGGGACCATAAAATAGCTTAAGAAGACCATCAGGTTTGTGAAATAAGCTTCACTAACAGTGAAAGAAACTGGGGATGCTATGCAGCATACTTATTTTGGAAGTGAACCCATTTTGTGTTAAAAAAACCATGCCAAAGATTGCAATCAGGTTACATTGACAGTATTTGAAAATGAAAATTTCTCCATCATCTGAGCTTATATGTTGCTCTACTACTTTTTTAGCCCAACCATATCGCAAAACCCAAGTGTTGTGCATATCTGGCCGGAGGATTTTGGCATACGTACCTATATAATATCCTCAGTTCACAGTGAACCCATTTTTGGTATAAAAACATACATGCCAAGAAGACAATCAGGTGCTTGAAATCAGCTTCACTAACAGTTGGTGAAAATGGGACCATAAAATAGCTTAAGAAGACCATCAGGTTTGTGAAATAAGCTTCACTAACAGTGAAAGAAACTGGGGATGCTATGCAGCATACTTAGTTTGGAAGTGAACCCATTTTGTGTTAAAAAAACCATGCCAAAGATTGCAATCAGGTTACATTGACAGTATTTGAAAATGAAAATTTCTCCATCATCTGAGCTTATATGTTGCTCTACTACTTTTTTAGCCCAACCATATCGCAAAACCCAAGTGTTGTGCATATCCGGCCGGAGGATTTTGGCATACGTACCTATATAATATCCTCAGTTCACAGTGAACCCATTTTTGGTATAAAAACATACATGCCAAGAAGACAATCAGGTGCTTGAAATCAGCTTCACTAACAGTTAGTGACAATGGGACCATAAAATAGCTTAAGAAGACCATCAGGTTTGTGAAATAAGCTTCACTAACAGTGAAAGAAACTGGGGATGCTATGCAGCATACTTAGTTTGGAAGTGAACCCATTTTGTGTTAAAAAAACCGGTTACATTGACAGTATTTGAAAATGAAAATTTCTCCATCATCTGAGCTTATATGTTGCTCTACTACTTTTTTAGCCCAACCATATCGCAAAACCCAAGTGTTGTGCATATCCGGCCAGAGGATTTTGGCATACGTACCTATATAATATCCTCAGTTCACAGTGAACCCATTTTTGGTATAAAAACATACATGCCAAGAAGACAATCAGGTGCTTGAAATCAGCTTCACTAACAGTTGGTGAAAATGGGACCATAAAATAGCTTAAGAAGACCATCAGGTTTGTGAAATAAGCTTCACTAACAGTGAAAGAAACTGGGGATGCTATGCAGCATACTCATTTTGGAAGTGAACCCATTTTGTGTTAAAAAAACCATGCCAAAGATTGCAATCAGGTTACATTGACAGTATTTGAAAATGAAAATTTCTCCATCATCTGAGCTTATATGTTGCTCTACTACTTTTTTAGCCCAACCATATCGCAAAACCAAGTGTTGTGCATATCCGGCCGGAGGATTTTGGCATACGTACCTATATACCATCCTCAGTTCATGGAAGAAAAATACGAATAGGGCTCATAGCAAGTGTAGTTTTAATTGGAATTGTCATCGTGGAAGGAAACCAAATATAGAAGCCAGAAAGAGGAATGGTAGAGAATGAGGATACACCAGGCTAACATAGCGGCATTTTCCTCATCTCTCTCTCATCCCTTCTTTCCCTTCAGCACACGAACACATAGAGACATCAGCAACAACCGCAAGAGTGACAAGAACAACAATAATAATAAATTATTATGAACAAGATGTCTCTATATGGGTTTCCAGATCTCCACTCCAACTCGTCTCTATCTAATCACAGCCCAATTAAGAACAATTGTTCACGGTCACTGTTAAAGAAACATATATGCTCAGATTATGAAAAATTTATATGCTCAGATTATGGAAATTTTCAGTCACTGTTAACGAAACTAAGTAGGCTGCATAGCATCCCCAGTTTCTTTCACTGTTAGTGAAGCTTGTTTGGAATACAGATCACTCAAACATGCCCCTTGTTTCTGAACTCAAACATCACATTAATAAACATCTTTTCTAATAATAGCTACACTTGTGGAAGCTGTCTCTAAGCCTCAATTCTTCAAGGTTTTGTTGCCTACTTCTTTACAGAAGTTGGTACTCTATTCTCCTCTCTTTAAAGAAGAATAGAGTACCAGCTTCTGTAAAGAAGTAGGCAACAAAACCTTGAAGAATTGAGGCTTAGAGAGAGCTTCCACAAGTGTAGCCATTATTAGAAAAGATGTTTATTAATGTGATGTTTGTGAGTTCAGAAACAAGGGGCATGTTTGAGTGAACAATTGGGTTTTGAATGGAGATTGTAGTCATAGATCAATTCTTCATGGAAGAAAAATACGAATAGGGCTCATAGCAAGTGTAGTTTTAACTGGAATTGTCATCGTGGAAGGAAACCAAATATAGAAGCCAGAAAGAGGGATGGTAGAGAATGAGGATACACCAGGCTAACATAGCGGCATTTTCCTCATCTCTCTCTCATCCCTTCTTTCCCTTCAGCACACGAACACATAGAGACATCAGCAACAACAGCAAGAGGGGGTTGGTCCAACAATAAGTGTAGATTATAATAAACGAGATGTCTCTATTTAGGGTTTCCAGATCTCCACTCTAGCCCTTTCTTTCTAATCACAGCCCATTTAAGAAACATAGACGAAATGCTTATAGACGACAGCCACAATGCAGACTCACAAACACTAGTACGTGTTTTTCATGCATTCAAGTAACATAATCTCTTTAAAAATACCAATTTTAAGACTTACCGATGTTTTTTGACAGTGGGCGGCGTGCTACCCTCACTCTCATATGTTTGCCTGCCACTATTATTTAGTGGCTGCTCATCCCCATGGCTCTCGTTGCCATCATTTATATTTACCCTCTTTCCACGCCTCGGCATGTTGTACCTGTCAAGGATCCGATAACTTGGTTCAAATGATAGTTTGGTTCAAATGACAACGATAGTTTGGTTCAAATGACACTAAGCATAGTTTAATGTAAATAATACCAAGCAGTAGAAAATAGAAAGACAATTAAACCAGTGTATTAAATTCACAATGAACATATTCGAAATTACAGACATAATATTACAACAAGATTTAAGACATAAAATTACAGACATATAATAAACTCAATTGAAAATCATGTAAACTACAATACGACATCTTCCAGTACATCGCCCTCTTCTCCATCCTTGCGGAGCCAAGTCCCGCAAATTCCAACATCGGTTGTGTTTACGTCAAACACAGGAAACTCAGAAGCAATGTAACTGTTCATGTCTTCACCGTCTTCATCGTCTGAAGTATCGCTCAGTTGGAATACATCTCTTGGTTGCATAGGGATAGCCACATACAATTTTGGCAGGGTTGGATCTTCAATGTAGAACACTTGTTGCACTTGGGATGGAAACACAAATGGCTCATGGCTAATGTGTGTACCGATGTGAATCAATTTTGAGAAGTTTACAACTGTGAAGCCAAGCTTGTCCTTGTTGTTAGCAAAATTCCTATCAAACTCAGCCCAATCCCCACGAAATAAGACAACACGGAAATGGCCAAAATAATTCAACTCAATGATATCCGTGAGCACTCCATAGTAGTCGAGATTCCCATCTACAGGCCTCGTGTCTGATTTGGAAGCATAACTTCTAGTCTTAGACGTCACTACCATTCCACTATTTTGAGACTTCAAATTAGATTCACGATCCTTAGTACGAAATCTAAAACCATTGAATATGTATCCTCCGTATCTTTTGACCATCTGATAGGGACCTTTGGCAAGTACTTGTATTTCAGATGACGCACCTTCAGGACCCAAAGAATGTACCTATTAATTTTGCGCAAATCGTATCAACACCATAGAAAATGTAGATATAATAAAGATTAACTTGCATAACTGTAATTCACCTACATGAGATTCAAACCACTTATGAAATTTTTCATTCATCAGCTTGTTTTGTTCACGTAGTGGTAGTCTTCTTGGTCTAGCCCTTCGTTTGATGTCCCTGACAAATTCGCTAAAAAACAAGCAATTGAAATTAGGAATAACAAAAGTATCAAAAATATCGAACTCCGCGGTTTTCACTGTATTCGATTTACATTCAAAAGCAACTTACTTTCGAAATGGTTCCACTGATGCATGATGGTCTAGCACATATCGATGTGCCTGTTCCCACGCTAAGCTATCGAGCTCAAATGCATCAACTTTACCAACAGTGGTGCCAGCGGTATCAAAAAGATATTGTGCACCATCAAGGTTGGAAATGTCTGGATTTCTACGTGGTCTACTGGAAGATGTCTCCACACCAGGCAAATACCTGGAAAAAAAATGTGAGCACTCCTCTGATAGATATCCCTGGGCTATTGACCCTTCAGGATATGCTCTATTTTTCACATAACCCTTTAGCCGGTATAGGTACCTGAACATGTACAATTAATAAACTAGAGCGGATTAGGGGATTAAAAGAAATGAGCTTTTGAAAATTCAATTTCGTAAGATGAACGAATTATTTTACCTCTCAATGGGGTACATCCACCGATAGTGAACATGACCACCGATTCTGGCTTCACCAGCAAGGTGGATTATCAAGTGAATCATAATAGTGAAAAACGATGGAGGAAATATCATCTCCATTTTACTAAGTGTCAATACCGCCTGCTGCTCCAATTGGTCCAGATCTTCAACACGAAGCATTCTTGAGCAAATACCTTTATATATGCTACAAAGATCTTTCAGGACAGTAGTGACTTGCTCACACATTGAAGACCTTAGGGCCACAGGAAGGAGATCCTGCATTAGGATGTGGTAGTCGTGTGACTTTAGCCCCTGAAGCGTCTTCTCTTTAAAGTTGACACATTTTGCCATGTTAGAAGAATAGCCATCGGGGACTTTCAGTTCATACTTTGCAAAACAACTCCAACTCCGATTTTGACATTGAATAGATTGCAGGAGGTAGGAGCACTTTCCCGTTCGGCAATTCTTCTGGGTGCAACTCATGTCGGATGCCCATTGACTTCAAATCAAGTCAGCTCTTGAGATTGTCCTTTGTCTTCCGATCATCTCCCATAACTGTTCCTATACAATTCTCACCAATATTTTTTCCGATATGCATCACATCTAAATTATGTCTCAGTAAGTTGAATTCCCAATACGGCAACTTGAAGAAAATACTCTTCTTCTTCCATGCACCTAAACTCGTCAAGTTTTGATCCTCATCCTCGCCATATAGATCGGTCTCCTCATCTTGCTCCGGCCTTGCCCTTTTCTTGCCCTTTGTCCTGACTTCTGGTTCCTTTCCATATTTGAATTGATGATCATCTACCCGCCTCAAAATATCTGAACCAGAGGAAGACCCAGGAGCATGTTCCCACTCGTCGGTGCCATCAAATGTCGCTGCCTCTGCCCGAAATATATGTGTATCAGGCAACCATCTCCTATGACCCATATAGCAAAACTTTCTGCCATTGTACAACCACCTTGAACTAGTTTGGTCAGCACAACATGGACATGCATAACATCCTTTAGTACTATATCCAGATAAGTTTGCATATGCTGGAAAATCATTGATTGTCCAAGACAACACGGCACGAAGAGAAAATGTTTCTTTAGCCACAGCATCATAGGTTGGAACACCCACCCACAACTTCTGAAGTTCATCTATTAACGGTTGTAGGTACACATCTATATCATTTCCAGGACCTTTCGGTCCAGGAACTATCATGGACAAAATAAATGAGGACTGCTTCATGCATTTCCAAGGCGACAAATTGTATGGTATCAACACAACCGGCCATATGCTGTATGTACTACTCATTTGCCTGAAAGGGTTGAAACCATCACTAGCTAGTCCAAGTCTCACATTTCGAGGATCTTCCGCAAAATCAGGATATCTTTCATCAAATCTTTTCCAAGATTGAGAATCAGCAGGATGTCTAAGAATCCCATCATTAGTGCGGCCTTCAGCATGCCATTTCATACCAGAAGAAGTTTTCGTGGACATAAACAACCTTTGTAACCTAGGAATCAGAGGAAAGTAACGCAATGTTTTGGCAGGCTTCTTTTTCCTACTTCGCTTAGTAGATCCACTGGCTCCCTCGTCTTGATTTGGTCTTTCTTTCCATTTCGAAGAACCACACACTTCGCAATTCTCCAGACTTTCCTTACCACTCGTGAAAAGCATACAGTCATTTGGACATGCTGCTATCTTCTCATATCCTAGATCGAGAGAACTTAGGAATTTTTTGATTTTATAGGCTGAGTTTGGAATACAGATTTCAGGAAATGCTTCATTCAATAATTCAAGTAGCATAGTGAAGGACTTAGCAGACCACCCGTTTAAACATTTAATCTGAAATAGTCTGACAATGAATGAGAACTTAGAAAATTTGGTGCAGTCGCGGTACAACGGGATACTAGCATCTTCAAGTAACTTAGCGAAGGATTCTTGCTGCTTATTATTTTCATGGGTGGGGCCAGACATTTCCTCGTCCACCCCACCACCAATCTGGTTTGTTTCTATTGACTCATTGTGAACTTCGGTTGTTGGGTCATTGGTGTGGAAAGGAACATTATGAATCCCCATGGCATCTTGTAACAAAGCATGCATCTCATCGGGAACGCTTAAGTCTTCGTTCACTAAGGGCTCAGCCTCATTTTCTAATACAACCGGACGAACAGGAGCTGCCGTATGATCCTCTCCATGACAAAACCACCTTGTGTACCCTTGAAGAAAACCGTTGACAGCCAAGTGTGTATGTACTACGTCACATGTCCTCAGCATACAATTTGTACAGCGAAGGCATGGACAAAGGATTAGGTTGGGATCACGGGAATGTCGTTTGGAAAAGATAATAAAATCTTTAATACCATCACGGTACTCCTTGGATAATCGTGGTTTACTAATCCAACTTCTATCCATTATATCAATAGCACACAGTCTGAAATTAAAATTTGATATATTAAATAGTAATAACAGTAAAAGGCATGTTGTATATTAAATTTTACCTATTTGAAAACCATCCCTAGCTGCAAATAAATAAACGATATAATCTTTAACTGTAAAATAAAGAAATTGTGGCTCCAAAAAATGTACAAAAAAAAACTACATCTTAACACAATCTACTCTATTCACCAAACCCTAAACGACCTTTTGTGGAAATGATCACAACCACCTTAGACGGTATTTTATCGCACACCCTGTGTTCGAGCATAAAAAAAAATCGACTATAGTCTCCCCTGTATTTGGTTTTCCGTTCAAGGAGATGATGATGGTAAAGGGTATTTTGCTGATGAAGAGGAATCGGCCGAATAATGAGCGCGTCGTGCTGTAACTACGGTAACAAGAAGATCTGATGACTCATGAACTATTCTGTTCATGACTACTAATAATCACTTATCTCATAATAATAATAATAATAATAATAATAATAATACTAAACAAAAGAAACAGTAAAAGAAAAATTAAAATGTCTAGTATGTAAGCATATATTTTGCAGACTGAACCAATTGTTGTACATAGCCGGAGGTTTTTGGCATAGAGCTATAGCATCCTCAATTCACAGTGAACCCAGTTTGGTCAAAAAAACATGCCAAAATGACAATCAGATGCATGGAATAAGCTTCAATTCATTAACAGTGAAAGAAACTGGGGATGCTATGCAGCATACTTAGTTTGGAAGTGAACCCATTTTGTTAAAAAACCATGCCAAGGATTGCAGTCAGGTTACTTTAACAGTATCTGAAAATGAAAAATTTCCCATTATCTGAGCTTATATGTTGCTCTACTACTTCTTCATCCCAACTAAATCTAAAACCCAATTGTAGCCGCATATCCGGCCGGAGGATTTTGGCATACGTACCTATACCATCCTCAGTTCACAGTGAACCCATTTTGGTAAAAAACGCATGCCAAGATGACAATCAGATGCATGAAAATAAGCTTCACTAACAACAAAAAAAGAAAATGGGGATGCTAGCAGCATACTTAGATTGGAAGTTAACCCATTTTCGTATAAAAAACCATGCCAAAGATTGACAATCAGGTTACTTTAACAGTATTTGAAAATAATAAATTTTCCATTATCAGAGCTTATATGTTGCTATACTACTTCTTCAACCCAACTAAATCTAAAACCCAATTGTTGTGCGTTTCCGGAGGATTTTGGCATACGTACCTATAGCATCCTCAGTTCACTTAGTCTGGAAGTGAACCTATAGAAACTGGGGATGCTATGCAGCATACTTAGTTTGGAAGTGAACCCATTGTGTTAAAAAACCATGCCAAAGATTGCAATCAGGTTACTTTTAACAGTATCTGAAAATGAAAATTTCCCATTATCTGAGCTTATATGTTGCTCTACTACTTCTTTAGCCCAACTAAATCTAAAATCCAATTGTTGTGCATATCCGGCCGGAGGATTTTGACATACGTACCTATAGCATCCTCAGTTCACAGTGAACCCATTTTGGGTAAAAAAACATGCATGCCAAGAAGACAATCAGATGCATGAAATCAGCTTCATTAACAGTGAAAGAAAACGGGTATGCTATGCAGCATACTTAGTTTGGAAGTGAACCCATTTTGTGTTAAAAAACCATGCCAAAGATTGCAATCAGGTTACTTTAACAGTATCTGAAAATGAAAATTTCCCATTAACTGAGCTTATATGTTGCTCTACTAATTCACTGTGCCCAACTAAATCTAAAATCCAATTGTTGTGCATATCGGAGGATATTGGCATACGTACCTAGAGCATCCTCAGTTCATAGTGAACCCATTTTGGGTAAAAAAACAAACATGCCATGAAGACAATCAGATGCATGAAATCAGCTTCATTAACAGTAAAAGAAGATGAAAATTTCCATTATCTAAGCATATATTTTTCTATTAATTTTTCATCTCAACTAAACCGTTCATGCTAAGGAAATCGAAATGAATAAACTGAAAAAAGCTGCCTTTTTTGGAAAATAAGGGAAATCAAGAGATCATACCGAAGCGAGAGGGAGGGAGCGGGGCGACGAGGGCGAGGGCGTAGGAGAGAGAGAGAGAGGGGGCGACCGCCGATTCACCTCCAAATAGAGAGAGGGAAGAAGGAAATCGAAAAGGACGAAGGGAATAAGGGACGATTTCGAATGGTCGAAGGCCGTCGAAGAGGACGAAGCGGCGGAGGCAAACGCGTGGGAAATAGAGCGAGGAAGGAGGGAAACGAAGCGCCTCTTTCCCTTTTTTTTTTTGGGTAATGGGAAAATGGCGAGCGAAAGATTAGGGTTCGCGGGTTTTATTCCCAGTTATTCACCGGCGTTTTAATTGGAAACGCCGGTGAATGTGTCCGTATATTCGCCGGCGTTTATAATAAAAAATGCCGGTGAATAATAAACTTCACCGGCGTGTTTAGGTAAAACGCCGGTGAATACTAACATACGCCGGCGTTTTAAATCGACCGCCGGTGTATGACTATCCCATCTGGCGCCCAATTCCTACTCGCTCCCTACCCCGGCGCTACTAGTAAAACGCCGGGGAATAATCGCCGGTAAAAGCAGTATCTTTTGTAGTGTATGTTGGAAACTTGATAAAATCATTTTAATTAGGATTTAAAAGCAAAACAATCTCCTTCATTCAGCCGGCACTGTTCAAAAGTCCAGAAAATACATTTTGCACTTTCACCCCTCAAAACGACAAATTTGCAAAAAGATCATTCTTTTCTCAAAATTTGCAAATAGATCCAATTAATTTCAGAAAAATCTGAAAAAATTATAATTAAATCCCAAATAATAAATAATGATTTTTCATGAAGAAAATTTGACTTTTGAACTTTTCAAGAAAGTATTTGCACGTGTTTTGCACGTGTAAAAAGGTAGATTTTCAGAAAATATTTATAAATTCTCCAAAAATCATTTTAATTCATCATAAACATTTAAAAATAATATTTTAAAAATACGGGATTCTACACCCAGACCCGGTTCTTGCAAGTCCGAGTCCAGGTCAAATTTTTAAACCCGTGAGGTACCGGGTCCGGGTTCGGGTAATGGAAGACCCAACCCGATAGGTACCGATACCAGCTCTAAGTGTGAGGTTGGCATAGGTAATGTGAGAAAAAGATACAATTATTTTGGAGTTTGTGTATTTGGTCCAACTGAGAGATTGTTAGGATCTGTGGACCTAATACACTAAGCACACGAGTTTCTTGA
Source organism: Hemerocallis citrina (assembly GCA_017893485.1). NCBI lineage: Eukaryota > Viridiplantae > Streptophyta > Magnoliopsida > Asparagales > Asphodelaceae > Hemerocallis > Hemerocallis citrina. The sequence goes on along the minus strand of CM030364.1, from coordinate 280,215,701 downwards.
AGAAAGAGAAGACATGAAGGTAGCGAGCACAACAACAAGAGTAAAGCAACAAGCATCATGCAACAACAACGGTGGAGTTGCAGTCGGCTGTCAAAGATGCAGTCAAATGCGCTTGCTCTTTATTTTGGGGGAGCTACATTGCAGCCGACTGCTAAGGAGGGTAGTCGATCGCACTTGGAGGCTGGAAAAAAATGGGTCGCAAATTTTTGGATCTATTTTGGGTTGGTTTGTGTTTATCTTTTAGTGTTTACTTGGACGCTATAAATATAGATGTAAACTCTAGGGTTTAGAAGTACATAACTGAAAGAACTTCTTGTGCTGAGTGCAACCAAAGGGGTGTGTGTGTGTGTGTGTGTGTGTGTGTGTGTGTGTGTGTGTGAGAGAGAGAGAGAGAGAGAGAGAGATTAGAGGGAGAGATTTCTTTTGTATCTTTGTATTTATTGAGTAAGACGTATTGGTTATCTTTGCATATCATTTTGTTCTTGTGTTTGTGAGATATTGCATTTGTGGTTGAATCTTGTTATCGGTGTATCGAGGTCTTTGTGGGCGTTGTTGAGTACTACAGATGGAGGGAGAAGAATTAATGGAGAAGGTAAAAAGTGTTGGGTTTATATCTTGCATACTATATTTGATGAGAAGAGAAAGATGGATGAAGTAAGAAGAGGTTCGATGCGACCTTGGATGAAGAAGGGAAGAACAACAACAAATGACAGGAAGAGAAGCACAACAAGATAGTCGACTGTCCAGAAAGAGCAGTCGACTGCTGTGGCTCTCTGACTTGAGTCAGGTCATTGCAATCAACTACCCTTGTTGACTGCATCTGGGCAGCGGCATCATATTGGTATTGGGTTTAGTAATCTGATTAAAGCTAAATTTTTCTCCAAGTTAGATCGTACAACTCTCATCGTATGGTTATTTCTTCATGATACATCAGATAGTTATAGCAAACTAGGCTCTCTCTCTCTCTCTCTCTCTCTCTCTCTCTCTCTCTCTCTCTCTCTATATATATATATATATATATATATATATATATATATATATATATATTATTGTAAAGACCTCGATGAAGGGTGTGTCGAATAGCAAAGCGAGAGAGAGTACTTCATATGAGAGTTTGAGTTAAGCGAGAGAGAGTACTTCATATGAGAGTTTGAGTTTGAGAGTTTTCCATTGTAAACAACAAGTATCTTATAGTGAGGCTTGAGAGCTAGATAGGGTCGTGGTAAGAGTGGTTGTAACTATTCTATTTTCTCTAGTTGAATAATATGTCGGCTTTTTCTCCCCAGATTAGGCGTGACTAAACCGGGACAAAAATGTGTATTTGTGTATTTGGTTTGATCTACTATTTTGCTTAGTGATTTGTTAAAAGTGATCGTGTTGCAAAACTCGGAAGGAAATCCTAACACAGAGAAAATGTAGTGCATGATGTGGAATGTGTATGGGGAGGGTTTGATGAGATAATATACATAGACATATGGTTTTAGATGTAGTTTGTTAGATTAGGGTGTGATGATATTATTGATATTGAAATGATTATACTAATATATGTACTTGATGTGTATCATCATTGGATGCAACTAGCATTAGCATAGTGATTGAGCTGGCTAGTTATATATTTGGGTACCATATCTGGCGTAGTTGAATGTGGCCTTTGTCTATGAGAAGTGGCATTGTGGTTGATCTTCATAATTATATGCATGATTGTTCATAGCCACCACCACCTCCTCCTCCACCACCACCCCCGCCCCCCCAAACAACCAAACAACAACCCAGAGAGAGAGAGAGAGAGAGAGAGGGGTTTAAAATTTATATATATTGGAGTATTTTTTATTTAGCTGAAAAGATTAAAATAAAGATGAAAATTCTCATAGCACTTTTTATTTGGAAATATTTATCTTCTGGTTTTTCAAGCTTTGAATAAGTGATCTCTTTGGTACACTATATTAACCGAACTCTTCTTGGTTGGTAGTGGAGGAATAGTTTGATGCAAAAAAGAGAAATTTCCTTACTTATGTAAAGAAAAATGATAGCTGAAGTGTAGCATCTTTTACTCAAAATGAGATTAAAATAAAGCAAATATTGACAATATTGTAATCACTTCTTACTATTTTTAACAAAAAAGTCGGTCATCATAATTGAACATGTCACATGTAACTACTCAGATAAAACTTTAATTTTGTTTTCTTCATCATTCTGATAACATATTCAAATTTAATGTTGAGGCAAATTTAGCTTGAGTAGCCCAAGTTGTTTAATTAGGAACAACAAGAAATGACTCATTGCATATGTTATTACTCATAAGTTATGTCTAATTTGGGCTTTTAATTAGTACAATTCAACTGCAAAGTTTGACAAGTACTAATTAAGTTAATTATAGCCACACATTATCATCCTCTTATACCGAAGATTCCATTCTGAAAAGCAAACTTCACAGCCAACTTCTTTCACACACTCTCTAGAACTATTGAGGTCTCCTCTAATGTCAGTCACGTGCATGATTCACTTCTCACGTGACTTTAGCATATTTTCCATCATACTCAAAATTTAGTAGGAAAAAAATGAAAGTTACAGTAATTCATATAGAAACAAATTAATTAATTATAAAGTGCTGCAAGTAAGCTTGATTATTAGATATGAACCACTCTTAGATCATAAAGCTGATCATAACAATATTAGGTTGTGGAATCAATACTTCCAGTTAATATGTAGGCCATGCTAATATGAAGTCTCAGTCCAATATGTCCTGCTAATATGAGCTAGTATCAAAGTTATCTAATATTCTTTGGACTTAGGACTAGTCGCTTCAACTTTTACTAAGAAGAAAAACTTGCATACATGTACATACACATTATTCTGATTATACACTGCAGTTTTCGAGCACCAGAAGAAATTATTTCTAAATGTAAGTTGTGCAACTTGCAAATTCAAGAAGATCATGCAAAGAACATATGTATCGTGTGATCATCTATTTACTCAAAATAAAAAAAACAAAGAGCATGTAAATTAAATTTACTCTTTGGCCCCACTGGCATACATATGGAGCTCATATGTTACTGATTGGTCACAACATGCAATATTGGAATTTCTTGGTTTAGATGTACTAGAAAAACAACTAGATGCTAAGATGCATACGATGATGAGAACGAAATTGAACTCTCTGAACCCAAATACAACCCTAGAGAACAAATCGACACGTAGAATCCAATTACAAGCAATTAAGAACACACACACACACACACATATATATATATATATATAACTCTACTGCATGTACCTTTCACTCTATTTGTACCTAAGTAAAATACGTTCTTCCTATCACAATAAAAAAGATGAGCCCATGCAAGTTGTCTTATGCAGTCTATCATGTTTATAATTCATTACTACAATAAACTAACTAATTAATAATAAGAAGAATAGATAAGTATAGAAAACACACACACTATATATATATATATAATAGAGTTGGACAAGTAAGCTAAAGTAGAATGAAATTAGGGTTTGCGATCTTTGTCGTTGCGTGACTTGCGTCCTAGGCGTGGATTCAAGTTGTCAGCCTTTGGCGGGTAAGGTAGATTCTTATGTCTCCTCTCTTTCTTTTAGTATTTAATAATTAATATTATATTTTTAAATATTATTTGTTTATTTATGGATGAGCTAGCAACATGCAGTGGCCAGAAAATTTTGCCTTACTGACCCACTTTTTGAAAATATTTGGCGCTATGACCCACTTTTCAAAACAATTAACGAACTGATCCAGTTTTGGACACGTCAGCAAAAACCGTTATTGGAAAAAACGGCATAGGTTATTTACATGCCATTTTTTCCAATAACGGTATCTATATTTAAAAAAAGTGTCATACCGTTATTTGGAGTAACGGCATAGGTTATTTTGTTTTTTGACAGCTTGTAGTCTCTATTTAGAGAAAAATTGCAAGTGTGAAAACCTTATAACAGATGCCGTTATTTGGAATAACGGCATCGTTTATAATTTTTTTTAATAAAAAAGTAACTTATTATTCATCCCCTCTGACGAATAAGTTAATTTTTTTTAAAAAAAAATTTATAACTGATGCCGTTATTCCAAATAACGACATCAGTTATAAATTTTTTTTTAAAAAAATTAACTTATTATTCATCATCTCTGTTTCCAAACAACGGCAACGTTCATTTATATATAACTGATGCCGCTATCTTCAATAACGGCATCAGTCATTCGAAGGCCGTTATTGGGGATAACGACATTATTTATAAGTTTTTTTTACACTTAGAATTTTTTAAAGTTAGAAGATTCACACTTGTAAGAGAAATATACTGATGTCGTTATTCCAAATAACGACATGGTAAAAAAAAATATAAAATAGATGTCTGTATTGAAAATAACGGCACGTAAATAACCTATGTCGTTATTTTCAATAACGGTTTATGCTGACGTGTCCAAAATTGAATCAGATCGCTAATTATTTTCGAAAGTGGGTCACATCTCTAAATATTTTCAAAAAGTGAGTCAGTACAGCAAATTTTTCCAGTGGCCATTCCAATTAGGAATCTGAACCCACTGCTGCTAATGGGTGGTGGGTTTGATCTGCGGGTCCCGCACCCACCACCCACTCAGATTTGACCACCCTGTCTCTTGCATCTCTTCTTAATTAATCATCTTTCATAATCATAATATATATATCTCTAATCTCTAATCTCTAGTATTATCTCTGATCTCTAGTATTATAATGGGAGAAGGTCTCAGTGTCATTTATAAATTTGTAAATCTATTTGTAAATCTACCAACATGTGCATTATATGTACGTAACAAGGAGGTCTCAGTTTCGAGTCCTCATTACGTCAGATTTTTTACTTTATTTTTTTTTAATATATTAAATGTGCATCACACGTGTAAATTACTATCTATCTATCTATCTATCTATCTATTTATCTATCTATAATATACTATATAATAACTATTATAATAGAAGAGTGGGAGTTATAAATCTACTGATGCGGTTTGTTTTTGGGAGATGGCTGCACCAGGTGTGAGTTCTTCTCGATTTATATTTTTGCGGAAGCTTCGGTACGGATGGTACACCCGACCCTTAGCCGGGGGAACGGCTCGGGAATAGGCGGGAGTGAGGTGGAGGTTGGATGCTCGGCTCTGATCTGGAGGCTCGGATCCGAAGGTCTCGTGTACCTGCACTCGGTCTAGAAACACCGGGGTTGGTCCCGGTGGCAGACCCTCCGACGATCTAGTCAGTTACTGAAGGAGAGTAACAGTAACTAGGATTTTTTAGGAAAAAGATTGATTACCTTTGGAAGGGGTAGGGGCCCTGGTATTTATAGAAAAAGCCAACCGGATTTGGACCCGTTTGGGGCCTGGTCTGGACCCGGTTGCCCGTGGGCCTGGCATGGCAGAAGTCCAAGTGGTATAGGGCTGACGTGGCACGGGCCCGGGGTGGCTTAGGGCTGATGTGGCGGAGGCCTGGGTGGTTTCCAGGCTGACGTGGCAGACCCGGATGATTCGGTGGTGAATGCCTTTTGAGGGGATCCTGTGGTCCAGGAGGGGCCACGTCATCTGGCCCATATCATCTACCTACTTACGTGCAACTCCAACTCTCTCATTATAGTCTTCACATTATTTTTAAAAATATATATAAGTCTATTTATTAAGATATGCATCGCGCGTGTAAATTAGAGTTCTTATTTTAAATTTTTTAAATAAATTAGTAAGTGTATATTACTAATTCATTTTAATTAGGTTAGTATACCAATATTATACCATATATATACTACATTAGTTATTCTCCAATTTGATTCAATTCACTCCTTGATTGGAAGAAAGAAACACATGAGTTGGATTGATTTTGAAACCAATGAAGTTCCTAGAAAACTCCCTACTTGCGTGGTGGCTATCTAGCTAGCTAGTGCGAGGGTCTGGTAGAACTGCATGCCACATACGAAATTGAACAGGATCACGTACAGAATTAAAATACTAGTACAAATTAAATACGTACGCTAGTGCGCATCTTCAATTCCCGGTTATATTTGTAAACTGGATTTAAATGGGTTTAGTTTAATTAATGCTAGCTCCTTAATTAATCAGATTAATTAACTATGTACTCCATCTTGCCTTTAATTAGCTAAGAGGGGGCCGGGAGGGAATAATTGTGGGGCGTGGTCATGGTGGAAGGAGGAGATGAGATCCCTCGAAGTTCTACAAGGATCCAATAATTAATTCCTTAATCACTTTTTTCTTGTTTGATAATATTAATTAATTAATTAGTAGAATTTTCAAAAGAAATTAATTAGAGAAAGGTGAGGTGAGGTGAGCTGCCCACATGGGTATTTGGGCATGGAAATTCTACCTGCAATGCAAAAGCTAGCACTGACAAGGGTCTGACCCTTAACGACCAAACGAAACCAAGTGGTGGAGTCATGCATGAGCCCAAAGCCTACATGGACATGGACATGGCCATGTGCTGTCACACTCCATAAGGAATTAAGGAAGGGAATTAGGGAAGAAGGAGAAGCTAGCAGATAATAAAAGCCTAGCTAGCCAGAGCTCTTTTAACCCTAATTCTTGAGTTTTGAGTGAGTGAAGCTCTCTCTCTCTCTATCTCTCTCTCTCTCCCTTATAGGGAACAACACCCACAAACAAATTAGAAAGGCAAAAGCTAGCGTACCATCTCTATCTCCATAAGGATTCCCAACCTTATCCTTAGATCTCACTCATAACCCTCCTCAAACCTTGTACAAATCCTTCTTCTCATGTAGTATAGATACCAGTAGAAGCTTCTGCTTGATCTATTCAATCAACCAAGGTTTCATTCCATATTAATTTTCTAGATCTATCTATCTATCTATCAATGATCATCATGTGTGATAGTGAGAAGATGGGCCTTCCCCGTCCACCGCCATCAAATGAATGGACACAGCAGGTTGGTTTCTTCCCTTTGTCTAATTCAAAACAAATAATTCATTCATTAATTCATGCATGCTCCTCATTTTGTACCCTAGCTCTTGTCAATAGAACCTTGTAATAACTATTTTCACAAACTACCCATCAAATTAATTTTATTTTCCACTTCTCATCATTTTTTTTGTATACTTGCAGAACATCATGATGATCAATCCTCCAACTGGTACTGCAGCAGCAGCAGCAGCAGCAGCAGCAACAACTTCATCTTCTTCCTCTGGATCCAAGGTTGCTGCTGTGGGTGGTGGTGCTATGGCTCACCAAGACCCCCTCAAGTGCCCTCGCTGTGATTCTTCCAATACAAAATTCTGCTATTACAACAACTACAGCCTCGCGCAGCCACGCCACTTCTGCAAGGCCTGCAAGCGGTACTGGACACGTGGCGGGACGCTCCGTAACGTGCCGGTGGGAGGGGGCTGCAGGAAGAACAAGCGCGTCAAGAAACACCAGTCAGCTGCTGCTGCAGCAGCACTGACTTCAACAACACCTGCTACTGCACCTGTAACTGTATCATCATCATCTGCCATGGTGGGTGCCCCACCGCAAACTTCTTCACAGATCCGATCCTCCTCCGATCTGATCAGCTCCTTCTTTTACGGATCGGATTACACCAGTTTTCAGCCTCAATTCAGTGCACTTGGGTTCAATTCAGGTATTATGAACAGTATCCAGCCTTCATCAACGATGGCTAGCTATGGCAATCAAGGTGTGATGGCTAATTATGACAACACTTTGGCGAACAGTCTTGGGTTGATGAAGGGGGTGAAAGTTGAAGGTGGACAGAGTACAAACCCTAACAGTAGTGCTGTAGAAAGCTGGCAAGTGATGAACAGTACTACTAATCCTTTTGATCAAGGATTCAGTGTTGATTCCAACCCTAGTAATTATCTCTACTGGAGCAATTCTGCTGATCCTGCAAGTTCTTCCCTAGCCCCTCTCTTCTAGATCATAAAAAAAAAAAAAAAAAAAAAAAAACCCTAAATTTTCTTTTTTATTTTATTTTCTTCTTCTTCTTTTGATTACTAGTTATCTTCTTGATTATTTCTTTCCTTTACTTGAACTTAATTTGGGGGGAGATACATGGCGAATACATTAGCATGGATCGGAGAGATCATGTCGGTTGCAGGCTTCTCGGCAATTTGGACCCTGAGCTGAAGGAAGAGAAGGTTTGCATCGAGAGGAACCTCGGATCCATTCGGATTAACTATATGGGGGTGAAAAGAGATAAAAAGGGAAAGAATTGGAGCTACTTATATATGTGTTAAGGTAAGGGGGGAAATAGCTTTTAATTAGCTTTTTCTATTAATGCATTGGCTGTTAAATATTTAAATGATAATTTTTTTTTTCTTTTTTCTTCTTTGTTTATGCTATTTAGGAGAATGCATGTTATATAGTATAGTTTCAAGAGTGGGATCTGATCAATTCAATAATGTGGGTGATTTGAGTGTTTCTGTTTTATTGTGTTTACAGTCTAATTCATGTAATGAACTGCTAACTCTTTGCCTTCTATATATGTTGTTATAATTGAAGTTTCAAGCCTAAAATGCCAGGAGCTGCATATATCTTAGAGTACTCATTACTTAGTTATGGATGGAGCATGCACTTTATTCTGTGTATCTGAAAAGATTGTCCTCCTCCTCTTTACATGTAGACCACTGTTATTTACTTTTTGTATCACTTTGATAAAAATGCATTGGAAAATGAGCTAAAGTTCATTTGATTGCATAGTTGAAGAAAATTGCAGACAAATAGTATTTTTAGGTATAATGTTCATTTATCTGAGATGTATATTTATACTGTATGTTTCTTACAGTACTGTATGTGTTCTTGAAGCTTATACATATGTTGTGAAGTGCTTGAAGCTCTTATTTCTGTCTTTTAGTTCGGATTTTATACTACATTTCACTTTCCCTTGACAAAAGAAAAACATCAATAAAAATTGAATCAAGACAATTAATTTTTTAACTTCGACGGATATATGTATAATTTTGATTTTCTGATTATAGGAGCATATATAAATTATTTTTTGAAGTCTTAAAGGGACTCAAAATTTGGGTTTGAGTTAATAGTTAGGGGTAGAGTTTAGATTAATGAATTTCAGGATAATGCTTGTGTATATCTCTGTGTTTAATGGGTTTAGATTTAGATGGATCTGAGTAAACCAATTAATTTAGCATAACCATTAGATTGCATTTTATTTCTGACCATCATTGTCTTCTTCTCATTTTCTTACTGGATCATTTCTCTATTTATCCAAAGTTAATATAAGTGGAGTATCTGAATGTTTGTGACAAATTTCTTTTACGATACATTTTAATTTTATCAGCTTATTGATATAATATTTACCTGGAGTGGAGCTAGCCTACAAGAGATATTTTTCAGTTATGATTACCTTTCAGTATTTAGTTGGGTTTAGAAACTTGGTATTTATTCTGTATTTTGGAGATAAGGTAACTAAATTAACTTACAGCATCCTCGTTATCTATATATATTCTCATGATATATACAACAATAACAACAATACATTTTTTTTCAACTAGTTGGGGTCGAATTTATGATCTATGCTCAATTCATAATTATTATTAGGTTGGTTGAACACTAATTAAGAAAATTAAAATATGGTGTGTATATATTGATCAACCATGCATTCACATTTTTTCCTAGTGAATCATTGATCAAGATCTTGTAATTTCCACCTGCTATCATTTACTTTGCTCGACTGGGGTCCTCCATTCTAATATCAGCTTACTTAATTGAAACTGTCTATCATTTTCTTTTCATTACGGTAATCCTAGTATTACCCTTCGGTCATTATCCTAGCGCTAGCTTGCCTCATTGCATTGGTATATTCTTTTAGCACATAAATATATCCCATCTGTAACAATGATCACTATCTCCGTTACCTCAACTGAACCCCATCCTCCTTCTCAAGCCTAGACCAGACGTTCGCAGACAAAGCCTGCACAAGCATCATATACAGTCCACTTCCCCTAGGCGAAGTAAGGAAGAGCTCAGAAAATCTCATCACCCTCAGATTTGGTCTCACCGAGAACATCACCATCGGGCTCATAGGGACTCTCGTCATCATCATCATCATCGTCATCGTCATCATCATCGCTCAACCTCGCCGACCAAGGGATCGATGGGCTCCTAAAAGAGAGAGGGGGGGGGGGGGGGGGGGGGGTCCTCCTACAAGCCGGGTATGGCGTAAAAGAACTCACCATAGGAATCGTCGGCAATTTTTATTTATTTATTTATTTTTTATTATTATTATTATTATTATTATTTATTTATTTATTTATTTATTTTCTTTTGTGTGTGTCTGGGGGGGGGCGCTAACCATTGCAGTGGACAGTGGTAGAAAGAGGGTAGAAGAAGAAAGCACTAAACATCTCAAACACCCTGCCGCCAAACACCATTCTCCGCACCAGCATCATCTTTACATCCCACCCTCATCCCATTCTCACTCCCCTTCCCCAAACCCATATAGCAAACACAGTGATACCCATCATGTTCCTGTTAGGAATTGTGGCCTCAAATACACGTAAGCACTGAGTACTTGATGGAGAAGAAGAGGATGAGACAAAGAAGCAAGAGAAGACAAGCAGCGGATAGAAGAATGCAACCTGGACAGTTGCGGTCGACCAACCTGGGGGTGCGGTCAACCGCCCCTAGCTGTTGAGAGTTCTTTGAGTGTAAAGGTCCAACAGAGGAGAGGACGGTCGACCGACCTTGGGGGTGCAGTCAACCGGTCAACTCTCGGGTTTGGTTCTACACGTTGCGGTCGACCGACCTTGGGGGTGCGGTCGACCGACTTCGGCGGCTGATTGTTTTTTGGGCTTACGAGTTTAAAGGCCCAATTGCTAGATTTGTGTTTATCTTTTAGGGTTTACTTGGGGGCTATATATATGACCGTAAACTCTAGGATTTAGTTGATTAAATCATTGTTCAACTTTAAGAGGGGATTGTGCCTAGTGTTTCAAAGGTGAGAGAGAGATTGAGAGTAATAATATCTTTTGTAATCTTTGTATTTCTTGGAAAATAAGAAGTATTGGTTATATCTGCATATTGATTGTGTTCTTGTGAGATCTTGCATATTGTGGTGGCTTGTTCTTGGTTCATCTAAGTCTTGGGAGTTTTTATTGCTTGTGCTGTATTTCCGCTATTAGCACTACGAATTGTGGGGTAGATCCTCTGACAAGTGGTATCAGAGCAGTTGGTTCGAGATGGCCGATAACAAGATAAAGATCGAGAGAATCAATGGGAGTGACTTCGCGATGTGGAAGATTCAGATGATAGCGTATCTTCATCAGAAAGATCTTGATGGTCCGTTGTTTAATGAGAAGCCGGTAGGTGCAGATAAGGATGCGAAGGTCCTGGTCAATTGGAATCATTTTGATCAGAAGGTGCTAGGGAAGATTCAGTTGGGACTGAGTAGAAAGGCGTTATTTCATATCTCGAAGGCAAAGACCACAAATGAGACTATGGAGATTCTCACGGATATGTATGAGAAACTGTCGGCATCTTATCAAATTCTTCATCTAAAGAAATTGGTTAATATGAAGTTAAAGGAAGGGGGTTCAGTAGCAGAACATGTGAACAATTACTGTATGGTTTACAACCAGATGGAAGCTGCGGGTTTGCAGTTTTGAGAGTGGGAACAGTCATTGTTACTTCTATCTACTTTACCCGATAGTTATGGTACGGTGGAACAGACTATTACAGGCACTATGACAGATTCGACGACTCAACAGGATGTGGTGAGTAGCATTCTGAACAAGGAGGTGAGAAGGGTGAGAAACGAAGGATATCCGTTATCATTTTCTAGAGATTCCGCCATGTACGTTGTGAAGAGACGTGGGAGATCTAAAAGCAGCCGAAGAAGAAATGATCAGAGTAGTTCATCTGAGAGTGGGTCTGATGACAGCGATGGGGGACATAGGCCTAAGTGCTAGTATTTTCACAAGAAGGGTCACATGATGCGCATTTGCAAGGCTTATATGAAGAAGAAGCAGGAGAAACCGAAGAAAGATACCCCAAAGGAAGCTCAAGTGGGGCTTGTTGAGGATCTATGCTTATCAGCTCGGGAGGAGTTGGGCACTCAAGATTGGTGTATTAATTCGGGATCTTCTTTTCATTGCACTCCGAAGAGAGAGGTATTTGATGACTATGAGGAGGGTTTTTTTGGAAATGTGATCGTGGGGAATGGTCACCGGTGTCCTGTACGTAGGGTTGGTACTGTTCACGTGAACACCATTGATGATCAAAGTGTTGTCTTGTGGGAGACAAGACATGTTCCAGACTTGAAGAAAAATCTTATCTCGCTTGGAAGGGTAGACAATGAGGGTTTGTCTACTATAGTTGGTAGTGGGGAGTGGTGTATAGCTGCAGGTTCAAGGGTGATTGCAAAAGGGAAGCATGAGGGAACGATGTATTTGCTTAGAGACGTGATGGGCATTTCTCCTGTAGTTGACTCTCAGCCGGAATTGAGTAGTAGGTTGTGTGGGGTGCAACCGAGTTCTTTCAGTTGTGGAGGGGAGGTTACTAATTTAGTGGGAGCTGCTGGCCATGGAAGTGATCCTAGAGGGCAATACGTTTCTGTGGAGAGGGTACTTTGCGAATTGGCAGTTGAAGCTTCAAGTCACTCTTGTGTGATAGAGAGCACTGATATCGATATGCAGGGTGATGTCGATGTAGGTAACCGAATTTGGACTGTAAGGGTTGAATGGTCTGCAGAGTTTGTGGAGGTGTCTTCCACAGAGGTTTCTAGTGCAAAGGGTGTATTGAGAGCCTTTGAACCATGTCCGGTGTTGATGGAGATCTTGCGAGTTGGGGAGTCTCATAACACGGAATCCGACACGGGAGATTGTTTCTCCGGTATTCGTGCTCTATGCGATTGGTGGAGCACATCCTTCATAAGGCGATGAAGGGTGGTTGGTGCACTCCATGTGGAGGAGTGGCGGAGGTGCTCTTCATAAGAGTGGGGAGTACTTGGGTCTTCCATGAGAGTGGAAGATTGGCAGAGATAATGCGAGGGGAAGATTGCAATAACTATGAAGCGTGGTGTATTTAGTCCAAGTGGGAGATTGTTAGGAATTGTGGCCTCAAATACACGTAGGCGTTGAGTACTTGAAGTTGGAGAAGAAGAGGATGAGACAAAGAAGCAAGAGAAGACAAAGAAGCGAGTAGAAGAATGCAGCCTGGAGAGTTGTGGTCGACCGACCTGGGGGCGCGGTCGACCGCCCCTAGCTGCTGAGAGTTCTTCGAGTGTAAAAGTCCAACAGAGGAGAGGACGGTCGACCGAACTTGGGGGTGCAGTCGACCGGTCAGCTCTCGGGTTTGGTTCTACACGTTGCGGTCCACCGACCTTGGGGGTGCGGTCGACCAACTTTGGCGGCTGATTTTTTTTTGGGCTTACGAGTTTAAAAGCCCAATTTCTAGATTTGTGTTTATCTTTTAGGGTTTACTTGGGGGCTATATATATGGCCGTAAACTCTAGGATTTAATTGATCTAATTATTGTTCAACTTCAAGAGGGGATTATGCTGAGTGTTTCAAAGGTGTAAGAGAGAGATTGAGAATTGTAATCTCTTTTGTAATCTTTGTATTTCTTAGGAAATAAGAAGTATTGGTTATCTCTGCATATTGATTGTGTTCTTGTGAGATCTTGCATATTGTGGTAGCTTGTTCTTGGTTCTTCTAAGTCTTGGGAGTTTCTATTGCTTGTGGTGTATTTTCGCTATTAGCACTACGAGTTGTGGGGTAGATCCTCTGACAGTTCCCTCCCCTCCTAACATAACATCCTCCTCCTAACATATTCAGGATCATCACATTCAACCTCAACCCATCATGCATCAAGGCCTTGTGACTAAGATCCCCTGGTGGCTGCTAGGGCTCCAGAAGGGAGTCCAACCTCGCCAGCCGAAGTCACAATTAGATGTTACTTTGAGTCAAACATCTCTGACAGAGGAGAATTGGGTTAGAGTGGAGAGTAAAACAACCAGAAGAACAAATAAGCATAAGAAGAATTCATATGGAGTCAAGAAGACCTACAGAAAAGGAAAAAAAGAAACTCGTTCCCTACTTCAATTGTGGCGACTTAGGCCATATTTGGGCTGAATGCATGAAAGAAGTTTGATGCCTAAAATGCTTAAAATGGGGTCACATGTCCTATGTGTGCACTAACGTCTCTTCCAATCCCGAATATGAGAAAATAGAAGTGCGAAGAGGGAGATCACCGGAGAACCCAACCCATATCAAATTGGTCAGTAGTCTCCCGATTATCAAACAAGAACAGTGGCTCTGAAAGTGGTGTGGATTTGCTAGAATAAAGTCAGGTAGACCATCGAAAAATCACCTATTGGAAGCTCTTAATGCTCAGTGGCCAATGATGGTCACTGACAGTGGGTGGTGAAGAAAATTTTTCATCTTCAATTCTTAATCTCCTTCCCATCACCAGAGAAGCTGGCGGATGTGTTAACTATGGATTTACTGGATTTTGGCCATTTTACTGCACAATTCTCGGAGTGGTCTCCTAATTTTGGTGCCGAACTCCCCCAAGGGAATGCTTTTTGGATTTGGATACACAACATTCCTCTAAACTGTTTGACGAAGGAGGCATTCCAAGAAACCATATCTGAATTCGGGTCGATGGTATCTGTCGACCCTACGACAATGAAACGATCGAATCTTGTGTCCACTAGGATGCTCATTCAAAGCCCTTATATTGACTTAATGCCTAGATTTGCCAAGTTCTACACTTATGAGGAAGCATATCTTATTCGATTCGTTCTAGATGTGGTGGTTCCTATTAAGGAGGTCCAACAAGAAATCCCCCCTAAATCTCAAATCCTTAACTCTCCTAGAGAACGCACTTACAAACAAGTTGTGTCGTCGGAGATTGAGACAACAATAGATGGATCCCATGAATTCGACAAAGCCCACCGTGAGCTCCTTCGAGTGGCACTTGGTGAACGACGGGAGACACTTCCGCCGTGCACCAATCCCTAAGCACACAAGGACCCATATCCACCATTGATTATCTCCAACGGTCTTGATGATAGGGATAAAAGTAGTCAATCACTACCCATGTCAAAATCAAATATGAGAGATTCTGACCGGGCCCATGAACTCAAATGTATAAAAAGAGAGTTGACCCTGAGTAGCTTGCAGCAAACGAAGAACAAACAAAGTTGCAATTTTGAGCTTTTAAGTGGGGATGAGGAAGGCTATGATCTTTTGGAAAGTAGCTCAAAAAGGAAAGCTACGAGTTTGGGGCTTTTGAGTGCTCCTAATGAAAGTGGAAAGGGCTCGATACCAGTGACAAAAGCAAAGCATAGAGGTGAGGAGAAAGTTGAAGGCAGAGGGTCGTCGTTGGTGATACTTTCACCAAAAGGGAAAGGTCAAACTAGAAGCAAAAAAGAGAGAAGCTTTCACCAAGTCACCATGTTGGAGAAGATGACTGTGGGGAGCTCGAGACCCTTGTGTTTTCACGAAAAGAAAAAGAACAGGTTACTGAGAGTAGAACCAAAGGAAAAGCAAGAAATTTTGAAGAGGAAGAAGGGGTTTGTGAGGAGATCGAGATTCAGAAGCATCTCGTGCTTCACGTGCCTTCTGAACCGACTCCCGCAGCCACTCATGCATCGCCACGTGGAGATGCATGTGAACGCTTCATATTCTGAGGAGTTTCCCGCTCTCTTGCCTGTGTACATCTGCGACGTGGCAGAGACAATGAGGCTACTGCGACTGGGCTCAGGGATATTGGGCTTTGTAATGAAGTAGTTGGGCCTAAGCTGGGGTCCAACTCTAATATTGTTTATGGGACTCTTAAATAATGGGCCTACTATTGTATTGGATCTTTTACTTGGGGAGAATATTTCTAATGATGAAGGCGAGAAATTATGCCTTCATTTAGAGGACTAAGATATTTATGAAGATGAAGACTCAAAAATAGAAGATGACTTCGTTGCAAATACTCAGTAAGATCCCGATACAGATTCTACCCAAAATTTTGTTCCATTTACCTTCCCATCGCAGTTGACAGTTACTCAAGACGATTATGGTCTCCAAAGAAATTGACAAGGTTTTAAGGTCTACAAAACTGCTAAGAGAGCACATGTGGGGTCCCTAGGTGACTATTTGGAGATTGCAGCAACCGCTAAGTCAGCTAAGATCGATGGTGGAGGTACGCATTCCTTTTTAGCCACCATTTTTTAATTTCATGTCTAATTCCGATGTTTTTTATCTTGCGGAAACTTATGGTCTTGCGATAGACGATATGGAACAGAACACTTTCCTCTTGAATAAAATTCGAGGTTGGAAATTGTGCAATTAAACTTAGTTTCGAGTCATGAACCTGCCCCCTAACATAACCTTGACTCTGGTCTAAATGAAGATTCTTCTTTGGATTGTTAGGGGTTTGGGGAGATGGGACTAGGGATGGCAAGTGGGCCGGGTCAACCAGTGACCCACCCGCGACCCTCCCGTCGAACCCAGCCCGTGAAAGGGTTTGGCGGGTTCGGGTCGAACCCGTGTACAAGTCGACCCGGGTCGGCGAAAACGCGAATCCAACCCGCCTAACCCGGCCCGCGAACCCTTCAAAAAAAGCTCAACCTGCCCGCCAACCCGCAGGTCGACCCGCGGGTTATAACCCGTTGGACCCGTATGGGTCGAACGCTCGACCCGTTACGGGCCGACCGTTGACCCGCGGGTCAGCGGAACGTTGGGGGGTTTACTGTACAACAGAGCCGTTGGCTCTCTTCCCAGCCGTTTTTTTTTTTGTTTTTTTGGTTTTTTTTGGTTTTTTTTACATTTTTAGCCTATAAATACCCCCCGAAAACTCCATAAAAAAAAAATCACACTTTACTCTCTTACTCTCTCTACTATTATAACTCATTTCTAAGGAATTTTTCAAAAATTGAAGTATTCAACAAGCAAGTCTTCAAGGCATATACACGATCAATTTTCGATCAAAATCAAAATTTAACAACGTCTTCAACTCTTCAACTCTCGTCCAACTCCAGGCGATCAAGTCGTCAATTCTCCTTCAAGCTCTCCTCAACTCTTCAATTTCGAAATCGCTTATTTCTAGTTCTACTTCTATTCTTATTTTTACGGTTTTTTTTATATACGCGTACCCACGGTGAACGGTATCAAAATTTCATACCTTTCTCGTTATTTTATTTTTGTGTTGTAGTTATAATTATTGTTGGTTTTTTGATCTTCTCTATCTCAACCCTCTTGTTTTTTAGATTTTTTTTTATAATTCACCGTTCCTACATTGTGTAGTTTTTTTTACATACATTACTACATTATGTCTAGATCACGCGGTAGTGGTCGTAACGGGCAAGATTCCTCCTCCTCTTCCCGTAGGCCACCAATTGTCCCAATTAGTGAGCCCGCCAAAGAGTACCATGATCTTCCTACCCAACAATGGGGTGCACACGACGAGTTTGTAGGTGACATACAATTAGAAGAAAAACAACAACAACCAACCGAAACCACACAACCCCATAGTAGTAGGAAAAGTAGAGGAGAAAGTAGTGATTGACATAAGTTTTACAATTATATCCCGGACGAACAAACTCCGGGTATAGGTTTGAAAGTTTGTAAAACATGTTCTAAAGCATACAATTTCAAGAGGGGTGACGGCACTGGTACAATTAGTAGACACATCCAACATAATCATAAAGTCCTTCTTGCTAACCTACAAGGCCAACAAAAAATCAATCCTAGGACTGGTCTAGTTGATAGCCACCCTTATGATTCCGATCTTGTTCGTCGGGAAATGGCCCGATTAGTCATAAAGGAAGAGTTACCATTTTTCTATCCCGAGAGTAGGGACTTGAAAAATTTTAATCAAACAGCCTTAAACCCTCATTTTAG
Source organism: Hemerocallis citrina (assembly GCA_017893485.1). Classification (NCBI taxonomy): domain Eukaryota; kingdom Viridiplantae; phylum Streptophyta; class Magnoliopsida; order Asparagales; family Asphodelaceae; genus Hemerocallis; species Hemerocallis citrina. The sequence goes on along the minus strand of CM030364.1, from coordinate 280,197,857 downwards.
AAGAATTCTGAGAAATACTTGCAAATCGGATTGTTTTAAAGTGTACATCGAAATGAAGGACACTTTGATTGCAATTTTATGGAGTTTAACTTGTAGAGTTAGTTTAACTTCGGATTGTTGGACGGGTATTAACAATATTTCAACGATGGAAATAACCTGTCATTGGATCGACAATGATTGGATTCTTCAAAAAAGAATCATATCACTTGCGGCGTTGCCGTATCCCCATAGTGGCGCTGAAATAGCAAACCGTATTTTAGAAATTTGTGATGTTTTTTTATATTCGCGATAAAATTATGTGTATTAGTTTTGATAATGCATCTAATAACAATGTAGCAATTACTACTTTAAAATCTGTATTAAACCCTCCATCTGACAATATTTTTCATGTTAGATGTACATGTCATATTTTAAATTTATGTGTTCAAGATGCATTAAAAATAGCCGATCTATATATAGTTAAAATTAGAAATTGTGTACATTTCATTGCATTAAGTCTAAGCGTATTCCAAGAATGGAAAGCTTGGTGTAGGCTTAAAAATGTACCTTTTAGAAGATTTCCAAAGGATGTTAGACACCGATGGAATTCTACTTTTGATTTACTACATGTTGTTACCGAATATAAAGCAGTTGTAAATGATTTTTGTATCGCATTTCATATGCCAAATTTTGAAATGACTCCCACCGATTGGTATTATGCCGAAGCTTTGTTGAAATTTTTAGAATCTTTTAGAATCGCAACTTTAAAATTTTCAAAAATATATGAATCTACTTCTAGTAGCATTTTTATTTCATTAATTAACATGATGCAAACATTTAACGAAATATTAAATGATCCCCATGTTGGTGAGATTGTTAAACCTGCATATAAAAAAAATTTGAAGTATTATTTTCCTCCTCCTATGTTGATTTGTGTTGCTACCGTTATGGATCGTCGTATCAAATTAGAAGGTACGAAGAGTTTCATTGAAATATTTTTTGCATTACTTGGGAAAAATGTAGAAATAGTAATTGATTGCGCTACTTTTTAGTTCAGTTTGAATCTACATTAAATAACTTGTATGATTATTATGATAAATGGTTTGTTTCTAGTAGTACAACTTCTGTAGTTAGTTCTTCTTCTGGTACTTCTAAAGGTAAAGGTAAGAGTAAATTTGATGATAGAACATTTAATTTACTTGCACAAATTCAATCAAAAAAATTCTAGGACTAATCAACCAAATGAATTAAATTGGTATAACCAACAAGATTCTGAGCCTTCTTCTTCTCCACTAGATATTTTACAATGGTGGAAAGACCATGAACACACTTATAGTATTCTGTCAATTATGGATAAAGATTTACTAACTCCTCCTGTCTCTACAGTTGCTTCTGAAAGTGCATTTTCTTCAAGTGGTAGAGTTCTAACTGATTACAGGAAATACACGTTAGAGATGCTCGTTTGCACAGCAGACTGGCTGATGGCTGAAGATACGAGACAAGGAAAAGCACTATCAACGTCCACAAGTGGGAGCAACTCGCCGGAACAACAACAACAACAACAACAACAATAGCTTTGCTTGTAATAGCAACTCAACCGACACGTTAGAAATTGTATTATAACTTTGCTTGTTATGTTAAATTTAAAAAATTGAAGTCAATTAAACTTGTATATAAGAAATATGTTAGTGTATAAAACATATTTTTGAATTGAATTCTTCATTTCATTAGAAATTGTGAAAATTGTATAACTTAAATTCATATGAATAATATTTCAATATTTTTTGCCAATTTCACTCTTTCAATCTTATTATTTTAGTACGATTTTTAATGTTGTTTATTATTATTATTATTATTATTATTATTATTATTATTATTATTATTATTATTATTATTATTATTATTATTATTATTATTATTATTTTAAGTTAAAAATATTATTAAAAAAACCTATATATCTAAACGGGCCAACCCACTGGTCGACCCGACTCGACTCGGGTTGGACCCTAAAGGGTTCACGGGTTGGGTGGGTCGCCTTAAACAACTTTCGGCCCAGCCAGACCCGGCCCAGTTAAGTCGCCAAACCGGCCTGAGCCCGCCCAAGTCAAGGTCCAACCCGAGCGGGTTAGGCCCGGCCCGGCCCGTTCGACCCAAATGCCAACCCTAAATGGGACAGATGAGAGATGGTTAAAGACATTACCAACACATCTAGGGCTGATGTTGTTGGTCTCCAAGAGACCAAAATCTCACATATGACTAGCCTTAGGCGTGTGGGAGGGAATAGAATCTCTGAGTAGAAGATCTCTCCTTCCACTGGAGACTCAAGTGGCATCGCTATTGGCTTTAACCCTGATATTTTCTCTTGTTTGGATGAATTTCAAAGAAACTATTTGCTCTCTATTTTCCTTCAACATTGTAGTGACAACTGGACGAAGGCGATCTCTGTTGTCTATGGCCCGAATCTTGCGGCTTATAAACCTCTGTTCTAGGTTGAACCCCGTTCCATCTAGACACAGTGGCAGCACCCTTGGTTAGTGGTAGGGGGACTTCAATATCACTAGATTTGCATTCGAACACCAAGACAGAGGCACTAGTGACGCCGACAAAAAGGAGTTCAACCGAGTTTTACGGATCTTGTTCTGGTTGATATCTCAATTCCAGATAGATTGTTCACTTGGTCTAAAAAGCAATCATCCCTTATTATGGCTTGGCTAGATAGAGTGATGGTTTCCCTAAACTGGGAGGCTAAATTTCCACTAGGTAGTGCCAAATCACTCCTAAGACCCACTTCTGATCATGTACCCATCTTACTGGACTCTAGAGAACATGTTAGTAAACCGAAGAAGTTTAGGTTCGAGCAAATTTGGCTAGAAATTCAAGGTTTTCACCATCTTATAATGGAAAGTTGGGCGCTTCCTACTAGGGGTATTGAAGCGGCTACGATATGGTGCAAAAAAATCCAGTGACTTTGGACTAAGAAAGTGGAATCGAACGCAATTTGCAACCATCTAGAGAGCCAAAGAGTCTATCCTTGAAGATATTGATAACTTGGAGAGAATAGAGGAATCAAGAGACCTCTCCCAAGTGGAATGCAATCGACTCCTAATGTTAAGAGAGGATATAGCGCAACTGTACAAATTCGAAGTGATCAAATGGCAACAGAGGTTCATAATTTCATGGCTAAAAGAAGGAGACACGAATATGACATTTTTTCATCGGGTGGCTAGCGCACGTCGGAGATCAAGTACCATCCTATCTATCCAAATAGAGTCAAGTGTGGTCCAAGAAGATAAGGATATAGATCTTGCATTCCAAACTCATTTCAAAAATTTGTTTGGTCGTATAAAAGACTTTAGGGTCCCATTAAGAGGGGATTTCTGGCAGAACATGTCAGAAGGTCTAGAGTGACCCCTACTCTCACTCGAAGCCCCATTCATGAAGGAAAAGGTCAAGGGAGTGGTTTTCTAGATGGGGAATGATAAAGCTCCTTGTCCTGACGGTTTCCCAATGATTTTTTACCAGTCCTTCTGGGATGATATCAAAGATGATCTAATGTCAGTCATTTACGAATTCTATGAAAACAGACTTAAACTGGGGAGAATTAATTATGCGGAGGTTGTCCTTATTCCTAAGAAAGAAGATTCTCTGAGAGTTGATGACTTTCGCCCTATCAGCCTCCTCAATTACTCGATCAAGATAATTACCAAGATCCTTGCTAACAGATTAAACAAATTAATGGACCAACTGATATGTAACAAGCAAGCTTGTTTTTATTAAGGGACAATGTATTTTGGACTGCGTTGCTACTACCTAAGAAACTATTCACCATTGTCATATCTCGAACGACATGAGTTACTTGTTGAAACTGAACTTTTAGAAAGCATGCGACTCAGTTGAATGAGACTGTCTTCTTGAAGCTCTAAGAGGTAGGAGGTTTGGGGACAGATGGATCAAATGGATTAGGTCGGTTATTCTAGTCAATGGCAAAGCAGGTAAGCCATTCTCTTATTGCAGAGGCCTTGGACAGAGGATCCTCTTTTCCCTCTGCTTTTTATGATTGTTGTAAATGTTCTTAAAGGCATAATGGATAACTATAGGCTTGCTGGCTTGATATCACTGGTAGCTAGGGGTAGAAGCGGTTCTGGGTGCTCAATCCTGCAATATGCTGATGATACCATTCTATTTGGGAATGGGAATTTGGGGGAGACTATTAGCTTTGAAGGAATCCTATATTGCTTTGAAGCCTGGTCGGGGCTTAGAGTGAACCACCATAAAAGCGCCCTCATTACTATTGCCTTAACAGATGAGGAAGCACAATAGTATGCTAGTAGTATAAATTATAAGCTTGATGCATTCCCTATTAAATATCTGGGCCTCCCTCTCTGCCCAGGCAAAGTTAAGAAAACAGACTGGCTACCAATTATTGACCGAGTTGAAGCCATACTGGATAGTTGGAAAGGTAAGACCTTGTCATTAGGAGGAAGAGTGACTCTTGTCAACTCGGTACTAACCAATCTCCCGACATACTACTTGTCCTTTTTCAATTTTCCTAAGTGGGTCTTTCAAAGGATCGATCGGGTACGAAAGAGATTCCTCTGGAAAAGTGCAGATACAAACAAAGGAGGCTACCACCTATCAAATGGGAGAAAGCTTGCATGAAGGAGAGTCAGGGTGGGCTTGGCATCATGATTTGAGAGAATGAATCTAGCCCTCCACGGCAAATGGTGGTGGAAAACGTTTCATCTAAAGGAATTTATTTATTCTTATCTTCTAGGAAAGGGGACGCGAAGATTTGGGTTCCGATTGGGTCCTAAAGTGTCTTGGTTCTGGAAAGGAGTAGCTAAAGCCTATGATCCATTCCACAGTTGTGTCACATTCTTCATTGGCAACGGCCGGATGACCAGGTTCTGGTGGGACAAGTGGTGTCGGGACTACTCACTTAGAGAGTTATTCTCAGATCATTTTGATCTAGCTTCTCAACATAATATCATTGTGGCCAGAACTTGGAAACGTGGATCTCGTAGGTGGCCGAAGTCCAAGTCGAGTGGCGAGGACATGAGAGATTGAGAAATCTCTCGTAGGTGGCCAAAGTCCAAGCCGAGTGGCGGGGACGTGAGAGATTGAGAAATCTCTCGTAGGTGGGAGGTTGAGAATATAGCCGATAAACTTTGACTTTCCAAAACAAAATCTCCTGCCTTTATTTCATGTCTGTTTACAGCAGAATTGGTGCGTAGCGCCGATTACATCAGTAGGTTCCCCTTTATGTTCCCTCTTACAACTTAACAAGGTGCTCCGCGTTCCAGGGCCTCTTAACTACCCTGCCCCTCAGTTCTTCGAGTCATTACGTGCCAAGACATATCACTTGGGAGACCTTCTTTAGTAGCTTGCTGCCTTTCGGGAATGAACTCGTGACGCTTCTGATGGATGGGTTTTGAATTAGGGTGGACATTGAGCTTGTGCATGATAAGGTCTTCCGAAATTCCGGGCATATTAGAAGATTTCCAGGTGAAGAGAACAAGGTTCCTCCGAATGCATTTAACAAGGGTGCTTTTGTGGTTTGGGTCGAGCGAATGGCGGACTCGAAAACATTTAGAACTGTCCTCCTCGGAGAAGGTGATTTCCTCTAACTCGTCGACGAGCTCCGAGCCCATTTTGTTCCTTTCGGACGGAAGTTTGACAGCATCGAGGGGCAGAACGACACCTCCCACTGCAGTCATATAACAAGATCGGGCCGATTCTTGATTACCTCTGACCACGCCGACTCCATGGTCAGTAGGGAACTTCATCTTCAAATGGTAGGCGGAGGGAACTGCCTAAAAGGAACAGAGGTCGGGTCATCCGAGGATGACGTTATAGGCGGCCTTGACGTTGAACACCATGAAGTCCATGGCCTCGGTTCGGATGCTTGGTGCGGTTCCAGCAGTGACATCGAGTGTGATGATGCCCGATATCTGTACAGGGGTGCCAAAAAATATGTGCAATGTGTACCCGACCGGCTTCAACCTCTCCCTGGGGAGTTTGAGTGCCTCGAATATTGCGAGGAACAAGATGTTCACAGAGCTTTCGTTGTCCACGAGGATGCGACGGACCTCAAGGTTCACCATGGTGAATTTGATTACCAGTGTGTCGCAATGTGGCAGGTGGCCGCCCTCCAGATCATTGTTGGAAAATGACACAGACAGTTCTTGGCTACTGGGGGGCGCGTGAGCGTGGACAGAGTTAACCTCCCTCAAGAAGGCCTTGTGGGAGGTGTTTGACTCTCCCCCATGGGCCCACCGTGGACACAATATAGGATGACCGGCCTCCCACAGTGTTTGGGCTTGGGATCCGACCGGAAAATATGAGGAGAAGCCTTCGGATATTGCTGATTAGGTCGGGTGAACCAGTCATGTGCTTCAAGCATCTGTTGTCAAGTATCCAACGATCTCTCTTAGGTACCTATAAAATATTCAATGTGAATATGGTACCCTTTTCATTAGGTTCAAAATAGATTAGTTTGTGGAAAACCAAACCCATGATGAGTCGCTGATTTTCCACCATAAGCATAAATATAATTAGCAGAATTACATACAGTAAGCATATATGAACTAATATAAGCAATTCTATCTTTTAAACTCAGGTTGACTGGAACCCATACATATTTGCTCTGTCCAATCGACTTTACAGCACCTTTCAGTCGACTTTTACTATTATTCAGTCGACTGGGAGGTAGTATAGGTCGACTTATCTGAGGTATTTGTCTCATTAAATGAGACTCAGTACCTCTGGACAGGCGACTGGTGGCTGGGTGCAGTCGACTTGTCTGAACATTAGATTTTCCTTTATCATGAAAACTTACAGTTTTAAGCTTTTTAAAAAACTCATAAAGTTTATGTTTAACACTGGAAATAGATACAGGTTTATTTACACTAGTGTTCTTCGAAGAATGAGATTTTTCAAGGGACTTTTTAAAACCAAGTCCAAACTTTTGATTAGATTGCACTTGATTTTGAAGAACATCATTTAAATTCTCTTTTCCTTTATTAAATTTAGATACGTTCTTGGATATCTCTTCATAATGTTTCTTTAGAGATTCAAGATCCATATCTAAACTCGAAAGACGAGAATTTAAGGATTTTACTTCTTTATCAAGGTTAAGATTCTCTTGAGAAAGTATTTGATTAACTTTCTCTAAGTTCTTAACTCTAATCTTTTCTTTTTAAATTTCTTGAAAATTTTCGTTGAAAGGATCAAGTAAATCATTAGAATCATAGTCATTACTTACTTGATTTTGAGACGCCATAAAATACACGTTTGCAACCTCGTTTGTCTCATCAATTTCTTCTTCCGACGAAGGATCGCTGTCATCCCAAGTTGCTTGGTATGCTTTTTTGTTCTTCACGAACTTGTTCTTTGTGTACTTGTCCTTTTTAAAGTTGGATGTCTTTTCCTTAGATTTTGCGTTTTCTAGTGGACAATCCTTCTTCATATGGCATGTCTTGTTACACCTGAAATAAGTTGGAGGTTCATTAGATTCCTTAAATTTTGAATTAAACTTACCTTTTCTTAGGAACTTTTTGAACTTTCTCGTGAACATGGCAATCTCTTCCTCATCTTCTTCTTCATCCTTGGAGTCCGACATGGCTGTGAATGCTGATGTCTTCTTCTTTGATTGCTGTGGTTTGGCATTCTTCTTGCACTCTTCAAGTTGTACCTCATAAGCCATAAAATTTCCCACAAGATTCTCAAGAGAAAGTTGTGTTAAATCATTGGCCTCTTCTATGGCGGTGGTCTTCTTCTCCTATTTGGGGGTTAGTGCACGAAGTACCTTCCTCACCATCTCGGCTTGAGTGTACATCTTTCCAAGTGCCGCAAGTGAATTGGTAATGTCTGTGAACCTTGTAATCATCTCGGACACATTCTCATTCTTCTTCATGCGGAACATTTCAAACCTGTGAACAAGAACAGATATTTTAGATTCTTTTACTTTATTTGTTCCTTCATGAGTTACCTCGAGTATGTGCCAAATTTGATGTGTGGTTGTTGCACTAGACACACTGTTGAACTCCTCCGTTGTAAGGACACAAAATATCGCGTTCATCGCCTTTACATTGTTCATTGTTTGGTTCTTCATGTCGTCGTTCCACTGTGCATATGGAATGGTAGGAGCGGTGTACTCAGTCTCTGTCATGTTCCATATCTTATAGTTGATGGACTAAAGGTAGATCTTCATTCTACACTTCCAATAGTTGTAATTGGTTCCATCGAAGAGGGGTGGCCTTTGTATAGATTGGCCTTCATGGTATTGATTTGCATTAGAAGTAGTTGCCATTGCACTCAACCTCGCTCTGATACCAAGTGTTGGATCCTGTAGGCAAGGCAAGAAACACTAGAAGGAAGGGTGAATAGTGTTTTATAAAAATAATTGTGGAATTGAACTTTTTCTTTGGTCCAGTCGACTGGGGCGACAGTTAAGAACAGTATTTTAAGACGAGTCTGATCAGTCGACTTATAGAAGAACCAGTCGACTTACCAGACAAGTTTTCAGAAAGAATGTAGTGCAAGTCTGACTAGTCGACTTAAAAGGAGACGCAGTCGACTGTCCAGATTCACAGAGAACTTAAAAAGTAGGTAAATGAAATGCAAGTTCAAAGAGATACAACCACAGAATACACACGATGTATCCTGTTTCGGTCCTCCCGACCTACATCCAGTCCCTAAACAACCCACTTTAGATTTTCCACCATTCTTGAAAAAAGTACAAGAATACCCTACGGCGTTAGACAACAACCTTGTCCAACCCGTAGTCCTCTCTCACCACTAGAGAGAGCAACCCATTCTTCCATCAAGAGTGAAAACCTGACTCTACACCCTAGAGCCCTACTCTCCAACCGAGAGGAAAAGAAAACAATAAAATTGTTTACAATCAACCTATAGCCTTGTTGTGATTGCGATTTTGTACGTGGCTATTTGGTCGACTTCTGAATTCAGTCCAAAACGAAATCGATGTTATGCTGGACTGAAAACAAAGAACCAAGACTTAGTGAATTTGAAAACTTTTCTTTCTTGAAAGCAAAATACTTAAACTTTTTCTCAAAAATGCTTGGACTCTTCCATGGTGATTCTAAGGCTCTATTTATAGAGTAGAATCCCTGGACATTGTAAAAATAGTTCCTACAACTGTTTAACAACGGATAAAACTTTTAAATTCGAAAAATACAAGTTTTGAAATCAGTAAACTGTCAAAACGACTTGAACAGTCGACTGGGTTACCGTTATGAGTCGACAGGTCAGAGTTTGAAGAAGATCAGACAGTTTTGTACAGATTCAGTCGACTGATCTTTAACGGCAGTCGACTGGTACTCAACAGCATGATCTAGTTCAAGCTGTTTCGACCTTTAGATTTTGTAAAATACACAGTTATAAAATTATGTGTGAGTGTGTGTGTGTGACAAGGCTGTACATCAATCTAAGACTCAACAAAGCAGAAAAATTACATTTGTTTTTACAAGACACAAAATATAAGACATTTAAGCTTTGGTCGTGACTTGAGTATTGAGTCTTGAGTGAAGCTTTAGCCATTGTCTTTGTATGAAGCTTTGCTTGATCATTCTTCAGCTTTAGAATATTGTGACTTGTTTGATCAATTTGCTTTGAGGCCTTTGTGTATCATACATGATAAACTTTGATACAACCTGAAATATATAATAAATAGCACAACAAATTTTGCATTGTGTTGTAATCATCAAAATTGAGAATCAATAGCCCCAGCCTCGGTTGTGAATTTTCGCGCAAAATCCTGGAGGGATACCCCTTCCTTTTGTTTGATGTTTAGGAGGGACGTGCTCGTTTTCTCCACCTTCCTGCTGGTGACGAAGTGAGTAAGGAAGCTCGACTCGAGCTGCTCAAATGAGAAAATAGAGTTCGGAGCAAGCTTCGAAAACCATTTCCGTGCCGGGCCAGGCAGCGTGGACGAGAACACACGATGGAGGAGGGGATCTGTAGCACTACAAATCATCATGAGGATCCGTAATCCCTCCATGTGATCAGCTGGATCACACTCCCCATCGTAGGTCTCGAATTGTGGAAGTCTGAAATTTCTTGGGATCGAGGCGTCCAGGATCCGAGTCGAGAATGCGGGGCCGATTGGTTGGTGCCCCCGGCTGAATTGTCCTCCCCTCTTGCGAATGCGGGTGAGGCAATTCTCCATATCCCTGAGGCACTTGAGGATGGCGTCATCCCCTCTCGCTGGTCGGGTTGAGCCATGTGACTCACTACCCCGGTTTCGTTCCTCAGGGAGGGGGGATTCATTGTAACGTTTGTTCCTAGGACCCCCTCAGATGGCCCGGAGGACATCGTTCTTGAACTCCTAGAACTCGGTCCTCGTGACAGGGACCTCTTCGAACTGGCTAGTCTGAGGTTGTCCATCCCTCGGGGAGTGATCGCCCCGGTGTTCCCTGTCCTGAGGCGGATGGACCCTATGGGTCGGAGCTTGATGGGACGGACCAGCCCCAGCCTTGGAGTGATCAAGCTGGGCCCGGAGGTCGTTCTCAAGTTCTCGTGAACTGATGACGTTCCGAAGATCATCGACTTTATTGCGCTCGAGGGGCCTGGAGGCCGAGCATGACGCATGCCGACCCGGACCCAATGGATCCTCGAGTTGGTGCCTTTGGGAGCCTTGGGTGTTCGCGTGACTCTGAGCAGGGTGAAGAGGGTCGGCATACCGCCCTGCCGTAGGTGCTTTCCTCGGTTTCGGTGCCATGCGAAGAAGGATCCATAAAAGGAGGGTGGATGTTGGTGTCGGATCTGACAGCCTTCCCACGGACGGCACCAACCTGATGATGCTTGTTTTCGGTGCGGGAGCAACAAGTGTGAGTTCTTGTATTTTTGTGTAATGGAAGGGACAGATCTCAGCCGCAGATCGGGTCTATTTCTGGAGGTCGGCTCAGAAGAGTAGCTAGTGGCTGGACGACTGGACACCTGTAAAAGGCCTAGAAACACCGGGAGAAATCCTGACGACAGGTCCTCCGACAATCTAGTCAGTTACTGGACAGCAGTGAAAGCTAGGTTTCAGATGATGATTTTGAGATTACCATTCTTAAGGAGGAGGGGGTTTGGTATTTATAGGCAGAGCAAACGAGTATCTAACTCTAATGAGCCGGGTTATACACGTTTGTCTGTGGGCCTGAAGTTGCAGAAAGCTCGTTGGACCTTTTGACCTGATGATAGATGAGTAAATATCGAGGAGATCTGACGGCCCTGATTTGGCCACGTCACTTATACTCACATCAACTTTCTAGCTCTTTCAGCTTCTTCTTTAGTATTTTATTTTGAATTATTTTGTTAGTAACTCCCTTGGAGTTTGTTGTTCTTCCATGATGATGTACTTGAGAATACAATCTAGTAGTATTTTTCTTTTTACTGGAAGATCCAATGCATTTCTTAACTATACATGCAGACCTTCACAAAAATAGTGGAAATCTTGAGTGATGGACAACTGGAATGGAACGTATGCATTATACTCCCAGTCAAAACAACCAATAATCTGTCCAATAATTTTACACCATGGCACAGTATTGTACTGGGGTTCAATGATAAGAGCCTGATTGAAGAAGAAGGAGCTGGCAAGCCTGGGCCTATGAATCAGCTGCAGCCCGAGGAGTTTAGGCCCGAGCCCAATCCAGAGATTAGGGGCCCAAAGAGGTATGTCATGTAAGAAGCAGCAGCTGGCGGGGAGGATGGCTGAACAGAACAAAAAATAGTTAGAGAGGTAGTACACGTGGCAACAGATTAACGGAGGATTGCTTGATGTAGTCAATAAGGAGAGAGATATGACCAATTATTAGTTGGAGATATGTTTGGTGTTATTTGAGAGAAGACATTGAATAATTATGGAATTTTTGTCTACAACTTGGAAGAGTTGAGTTTTGAGTTTCATGAAATTATGGATTGCGTGGGATTAGCTCGATGAAACCGAAAGCCCTAGAATTAGTTTTGCTATTAATAAACTCTAAAATTTCAGATTTCATTAATTTTACTTAGTTTAGTTTTGCCTTTAGTTTAATTTAATTTAATTGTTGTTTTTATCAAATTTTTGATTATCCAAATAGGAGATAATCTGGTGAACTTTGATACTCAATAAAATAATTAGTTCTTGTGGGTTAGAGACTCTTTTCTTTTAAATTATACAACTTGTTACGATTTTATGAGCTTGCAAATTATTCCATCACAAATGGTACCAAGTTAAGGTCAATTGACGAGGCGATTTCAGAGTTGAAGGAGACAACTCGACAACAAGGCGAGCATGTCGAGAATTCGATCACTGTAAGGTCTTCTTCATCACATCATGATACATATATCAAGATCCCTAGGTTGGATTTCCTAAGGTTTGAAGGAAATATTCCTACGAGTTTGCTTTTCAAAGAAAAACATTTTTTTTCATTAATTAGCATAAGACACCTTACGATAAAAAATTGGATATTGCATCATTTCATATGGGTGGTAGAGCATTGGTTTGGTTTCAGCGTAAATTTGATCATGGATATTGGGAGGAATTTGTGAAGGAGTTGAACATTAGATTTGACTCTTCCACATACATTGATCATAGTGGCTTACTGTTCAAATTGTCTTAAACATCAACATCAGGATCAGTTTGATACACTAGTGAATAAGACCAAAGGGTTATCGGCAGGGCCGGCCCTGAGTTCCGGGGGGCCCTAGGCAAACTTCCGAAATGGGCCCCCCCTACCCCATATTAAAAAAAAAAAATAATAATAATTACGCGCGAAATGCGTGCCTATATTTACAAGGGAATTTTGAAATCGGGGGCCCCAAAAATGGCGATTTCGGCGGGGGCCCAAGGCGGCCGCCTTGCCCGCCTACATGTCAGGGCCGGCCCTGGTTATCGGACTCTTCTATTTTAAGTTTCTATATATCTCGATTAAAACCAGAGATTAGAAGGGAGGTGTTAGCATGTAGATAAGCTTCTTTAGCTGATGATATTGAATTAGCAAGATTGCAGGAAGAAAATTTAATGATATGAGACTACCTGCAACTAAGGGAGGAACCTATAGACCTCCATGGCAACCTCCACCAAGTTCATTCCCTCCTATGTTGACTACACCACCGAAGACTCAACAACTTACTGCTACTTCCAGTAATAATACTTCTTCACAACCTAGCAGATGGCATGTCAAAAGGATTCCTACTGAAGAGTGGGCATTAAGAAAAGAGAAGGGGTTGTATTTTAATTGTGTTGAGAAATTTTTGCACAATTTGTTTATGTTTTTATCTGATGAAGAGGAGCCAGATGTGGATTTAGATGTATATGTAGAAGAGGAACATGCACAAGATTTTGTGCAGGAGAATCCATATCCACCTGAGATCTCCTACCTGAGACCATCTTTTAGAACTTTGAGAGTTTTAGGAGCTGTAGAGAATGAGCAGATGCAGATCATGATTGATTCAGGCAACACAAACAATTTTATTTAAGAGGGATTAGTGAAAATTTTGAATTTTTCAGCGCAACCCTCTCAGCATATTTCAGTGTGATGGTGGAAAATGGAGAATCTCTTAAGTGTGAGGGGCAGTGTCTTGTTGTGCCAATTACAATTCACGATTATTCTTTTCTTCTAGATATGTTCTTCCACTCCTTAGTGTTGATGTGGTGTTAGGAATTCAATGGCTTGGAATATTGGGGCATGTAGTGATTGATTACAAAGCTATGACTATGAGTTCTACTTACAAGTTTTAGAAGGATTTACTTCAGGGTGGGCAAGTGCATGCTCCTACTCAAATGTAGTTGAATTCACTGAGAAGAGAGGTTGTTACTGATGCTATTAGTCAGTATATTTCAATTGATTGTATAAGAGGAGCAGGTCCAAGAGGAGTTACCTGACTAATTTAACAATTTGCTCCACTGTTTTCTGAAGTAACTGGTCTACCTATAAGGAGAGACTTTGATCATCCTCTGCATCTCATTCCCGGGGTATCTCCAACTAATTTAAATCCCTACAAATGCCCTCATTTCCAAAAAAAAAAGGAGATAGAGAAACAAGTAAGATGTTGGAAGAAGGAATTATTAGACCCAGTAAGAGATCTTTCTCATCTCTAGTGTTGTTAGTAAAGAAGAATGATGGAACATGGAGATTTTGTGTATATTCCAGAGCCCTAAATGCGATTACAATAAAGGCTAAATTGCAACAAAAAAATCTTGGACTATGGCCTTTATGCAGGAACAACCCCCCCCCATGAAGTATTGTTGCAAAAAACCCACCCCGCCGGTGTGAGACTTTCTGCTAAAGTTGAGGGAGGTTTTTGACAATAATGAGAAAGATATATGATATTTTTTGAACCAACTTGCAAAGATGAATGGGGTTATCTGATACAACTAGAAAAGTTAGATATGGTTTTTTTGAAATACTTCAGGGGGATTTTTCGCAACAATCATACTTCAGGGGGTTTTCTGCATAAAAAAAGATCAAGGCGGTTTTCTGCATAAAGACCATAGTCCAAGGGGGTTTTTTGCAATTTAGCCTACAATAAAGGATAAATTTCTCTTACCAATAGTAGATGAACTATTTGATGAACTGCATGGAGCAAAGTTCTTTTCTAAATTAGACTTGAGAGCTGGATATCACCAGATACGGGTCCAAGAGCAGGATATATATATAAGATTGCCTTTAGGACTCATGATGGTCACTTTGAGTTCTTAGTCATGCCTTTTGGTCTTACTAATGCACCATCAACATTCTAGGATGCAACGGACACAATTTTTAAGCCATATCTGAGAAGGTGAATTTTTTTTTATATAAGACACTTTTCGAAACTATTTGGAGAAAGATGATAGTTGTCAAAGTACTTGCGCTCATGGACTTAACAACTAAACTCGCCATTCCCAACGGCGAGTTTAGTTGTTTCATGCTCGCCATTGGGACATGGTGACTTAATTGCTATTTTTTAGAAACTCTTCGTTCCCAACGGCGAGTTCAGTTCTAATTTTTCAATGAAGACTCGTCGTTCCCAATGGCGAGGACATTTATACTAGACTCGCTGTTGGGAACGGCGAGGCTGTAAGAAATTTTACATAGAGTGAAACATTCTGTTGAAGTTAGTGAATTTTCGGAAAAAAACCCCATAGAATTTTTTTAAACTAAACTCGTCATTCCCAACATCGAATCTAATGTAAATGTCATCACCGTTGGATACAGCGAGTCTTCATTACAAATTTTGAACTAAACTCGTTGTTCCCAACATCGAGTCTAGTATAAATGTCCTCGCCAATGGGAACGGCGAGTCTTATCATGTCAGCATTAGACAAAGCAAGTTGGTGTGGTATAATTGATCTTCTTTGTTTCAGTAATATGATTTTCCCTGATTTTTAGTTAGACTTGTCTGTATCTTCAATGCTACTTTCCTATCATGCTCATGGTGCTATGACTTCATGTTAGTTTCAATACAGGGTGACTGTAATTTACTTTGAGTTCATTGACAGTTTTGAGGAGCATATGAAGCTATCTGTCAAAGAGTATGTAGCATTGCGGAAGACAAAGCTTATGGGCATTCGCGACGAGGTTATGAGAACAAAAGGCAAGCCTTGAAAAAGGATATTCTTCTCTGGTGTTGTGAAACTGGATTATCATCTGCCTCTCTGCAACCACTATCTGTTACTGCTGCTGTTGAACCCGGCGTGGAGGAAGGTCAGGCAGTTGCTTCACAAGATGGAAACTACACAAAGGGATCACCTATTGAGATAATTAATGCCATAAACGGACTGCCTAATTTTCATCAGTTCAGAATATTCCTCATGTTGTTTGCTAGGTCCAAGGAAAGTAAGCAAGTGGCTGTTGATCCAGTGGTGTATTGGTGCTGTCGAAGTATCTAATGAGGATGCGGCAGAGGTCGCAGAGTATTTCTTCAGAGGCTTGGTCGAGCCAGTCTATAGTAAATGGAGTTTGCAAGTAGTTCGGAGCAAGATGGACCCACTGGTACATAGGTTTCTGGCTTCTGTAGGTGACCGTATTCGGAATGTGTACTTACTCCAGAAGACGAGTAAAGAAGAGCTCACTTCAACAGAAGAAGACTCTGATCATAAGCTTTGTGCATTGATCAACATTGGTGTGCAGTTCTTGAGACTCGATAAAGAGTGGTTTGAACGCCATAAATACCTGGAAGTGATTCAACTTTGGACGATTTACTACATGAGTTACTACAACACTGCTATATACTCAGGTACATCAGCCTCCAAGGCATTTCTGAAATTAATGGGATCCCTGATTCCATTGGCAAAGCTCAGATATCTTCGTTTGCCTGCATCTTCGAGCATGTCACCATTTGGACCGTGAAATTGAATCCTAAAATCACTTCACTCCTAAGCCTGACATACTTGGATGTGTCCGAGTGCTTACCAACTTGAGTACATGCCTCACTGAGCTGGCACGGCTGAAGAAACTGCAAAAGCTTAGCGTTAGTATGAAAGCCATTTCAGATATACCACTTGATGAAGCTTCAACATTGCAAAAGTTTGAAGCCCTCACCTCCTTAACAATCAGGTGGTCATTGTTCCCTTCATCAAAGCTTTCAAATCACGTTCCCACGCAATTTACTGTAAGGCGACTCAATTGCGTGCAGATGTTATTCAGCCTTATTATCTTTAGGCAGAGAACGAAAACCTCAGAAGCAAGGTGGTAATGTATATTTGATCTTCGTTGTGTTGGTGATTGTATTTTATGATTTCGCTTGATGTTTAGCTGTTCTTTGTGTTGCGATCAATGTTGGTTTCAATTGGACAGTGTGATTGTAATTTATCTGTAAATCTTCACGGTCATTGCTATACAATGTGATTGTATTTTATCTTTAATTCTTCCTCGTTGTTTGTATCCCTATATGTTAAAAATTTCTGATAAGCGAAACACCAGAGGCCGGCCTCTACCACGCACTCTAACGAGGGCTGAGTCGATGGTCACAGGAAATGCATGATGAATGCAGTGTGATTCAACGTTTGAGTTTACCTGTTTAACTTATCATCTCATTCGATGCTTGCCCAGTACGCAAAGTGAAATACAAAGTACACTTCAGCCATAAAACTTCAACCCTTGCAAAATCTGCAACAAAGATAAGCAGGAGATTAGTAGTACCACATATTGAGGGAAATGAATATTGCTAAACAAAATTTGTCAGGTTCAACTAACCTTGTCGCTTTTTCTGAGGCTCCACAAAGTATAGATAGGGACGGACACATGAAAACACCAACAAAATTTGATATGCAGCAGTAAAATTGTCGATACTACACAACAACCATAACAGAAGTGTCCATAGAAGTGTCCATGCTACTCTAACAACCATAACGAAATCTACGAAGAAAATAGACTCCAATTGACATATCTTGGAACAATTTTCAATCAGCAGAACAAAAAGCTTGATGACTGAGGTCTACGGTCTGCAAACAATATGCTCCAACTACCTGATCTTGAACTACTCATTTCACATATTAAAAACAATTAGCAATCCTCAACAGTTTTCCATGGGAGCTGCAACAGAATATTTAAGGAAGCATCCACAAACAAATTTACTATGCAAACATAATGATTGATCTTTCCTTAAAGCAGTGACTAAGTTACATAAAAAAAATGAGTAACAAAATTACAAACCAGCACAGTACTGGTATTCCTTTCTCATTGTTTCAAATTACAACTATGCATCTCTATTCCTTCCTATTTCACTGGGGATTCCCATTTCATGTCAAATCTCAGACTTCTTATAAACAAATACAAATCACAGCTGACCATGGTCCATATGGGGTCAGACCACCTGTTAGTATGATTCTCTAAATAAACCCATTCTTAAACCATATATGTCATTCCCACTTGCATTAGATTTGTATGAGGAACACTCAGTGTCGCAATCCCTCTTCTACAATTTTTTCTCAGGAATGCATAAAAGTAATTTATAACCAGCTTCTTGAAAAACCATGACTCCTTTCTAGCCCTAATATCACCATGACCAAGTAGGTAAACAACCCCCGACTCTTTTGCCTTGTGAATGAAAGAGAGTTCTCTTTCAAGGCTCTGCCCTGCTTCTAACATTTCGTCATCTCGGGATACATCAAACGAAGTACTGGGCTCAGAGACCGATTTTCCAATGCAGCTGAAATCGGAGAGAAGAGGAACCCCGAGAGAGTAAACACTGCCATTGGGAGCTATCAGTATTCGCGTAGATGGGTTGTCCTCTTCAGATTCAGTGTCGCTATCATCGTCGCTCTCCAACAAACGCTCTTGAGCTTCTCGACGAATGAACTTCTCTAGGCTCTCAATTAGAAGCTGTTCAAATGTTTGGTGTTGTTCCTTGCGCACGTCTTTGTAACCATACCTTGAGTTAATAAATCAAAGCTTAAAACAAACACGAAAAGGATTCTATGTATTAACAGGAATCAAACTCCTCAAACAAGTACAGAAAGGATTTTTACTAAATTACAGGAATCAAAATCAACCAGTAGATACATATCGTAAACATAACAAAATAAAAAATAAGAAAACTTTTATACTACAGATGATAGTATTGTAAATTGTTAATTGAATGGTCATATAGTAGAGGAACAGCTCCTTTATAATCTACTACCTTCATGCATGTTATTGCAAATTAAAAAATGGGGCATTTTTAAATATGTGGTTCCTACAAGCTACACCTATGTTTGGTAGTCATAATTGCCGTGTTGGTATGTGGCAAGGACGAAAATGTCATCATTTAGTAATAGCCGTAAAGTACTAAAAAATAGATCATATTATATGTATGCTCGACCTGTAAATTTAGGTCTGTTTTGGCCAACCATCCACACAACAGATGCCACATCCCAACTCGCTAGTTATAATGGTAAAGATTGTATTAACAAAATGAATCAATCATTTAAGACATATGGACAAAATAATGGAAAGGAAAATTATATGCCCATTTGGGTATAGAATTTAATGTGAAATGGCATAGGAACTTCTAGCTATTCTTAAAAATTGTGCCTCCTCCATGATTCCCTCGTTTGATTCCCTGGGATCATACAAGGGGGTAGTGGTCTCTTACAGATTAATGAACCCCTGCCGTTTCATATAATGAATCCTATGCCCATGTGGGAATATGATTGTTCCCAAAAGAATCATGTACTCAAAGCTCGTCTATCAAAAGTTGCCTTCATTTTGTGTAACCCCCATTCCTGACAATAGGTATTTTCCATATATTTTCTATAATTTAATTTTCATAAATTTATTTTGTGCTAAATCTGGTTCGGATATTTTATTAAAGTGTTTTCTAACCGAAGATTTACTCATTTTGAATAATGGTGTATTTTAATCTTACTTCCCATTTCTTATTGATCGACTATATATATTTGAGCCTAAAATCTAATATATTATTATATTTGGATTATTTTAATAAAGATTGTTAAGCCCGAATATTATTTTGTTGTACAATTTTATTATTATTATGATTATAATTATTAATTGTTATTTCTTGATTATCTATTTTAAATTCATCTATTGAATTATTTTATTATTATACTCGATCTGATATTCTTGGCAAATTCCAATTTATTTTCAAGCTCAAATTATATTTTATTCATTGTATTATTTATTTATTTAATTGGATTGAAATTTTCGTTCATGAACTATTCTTCTCTTCTCGTTAAGCTATCTATCTTGTGGGTTTTACTTTTTATTTAATTGTGTGTATTTTTATTTGAACCCTACTGATTTAGATCTGTCCCTTATTTGAACCCTAAAACCCAATTTGATTTGTTCTTGACCCAAAACCGCTCTTACTGGATCCTTATCCATTAACCCAATATCCCAATTGTACCCTATAAATACAACTCTACTGCAAATCCTAAATTTTGCACATTATTGAAATCCTAGCCGCTTAATCTCTCTCCTCTCTCTCCTCTCTCTCCTCTCTCTCTCCTCTTTCCTCTCTCCTCTTCAGCCATTTCCCGCCCAATCTACAATACCCACTACTGTACATCTCCCTTCTCCGATCAGCCCCGAACTCCAGCGCCTTCCTCAACCCATCGAGCGCCGTCCTCAATGTCGCTCGTCGACGTCATCCATCGCCTGGCTGCAAGCCCCCTGGCTGCTCCTCCCCTTTCCCTTTCGACGACAGACAGCGATCAAACCCCAAAACCCCAAACTTTCTTCCCTGTTTCGATCGACAACCACCCAGTGCGCCGCTCAACGTCGACCTTGCCGCCTCTGGTCGCCAGCACCGTTGTCGCTCGCCACCAGCGATGCCGCTCCTTGCTGTCATGGTGTTCTCTGGCTGTTGTTGCTACAGTCTCTTTGAGTGCTGTGTTGATTTGGGTTCCTTGTGTGCACGTATATTGCACGTGTTATAAATTGCTAGTTTGTGGGTTCATTGCTTCGAGATCCTTATCCCGTTATTTTTGGTATTCGTTTTCACCGTTTATAAGGCAAGTCATTGTCCTCTTGAATTGTCAATTGTATCGAATTCAAGTTTTGTTGAAACCATTGCAAGTAGATCCCTTGTTCATCGTATTATACATTGTTTCTCTTTCGTTGGGTCTATTGAGGGTTTACACGAGCTAACCCTAGTATTATTAACATCGTGCCAATTTAACTCTAAAAATATTAAATCTAGCATACATCATATAGTATTGATAATAGGGTTACACATATAGTCACGACATAAATTAATTATGGTAGAGACAATTGCTAGATTGTATGTTGTTTGATCGATTGATAACTGATTGATGATAAATTTGTATATGTATGTGTTTTAATTATATTTATCATATTTTGACACTCATCATGCTAGATACATAATTTATTGACTAAAGAATCGATACCCATCATGTTTAATTAATTTATTTTCATGGAAAAATACCCTAAAACCTGTATCTTGTTTGTTGCCTGAAATTTATCTGTTGTTTTTGACCCAATAAACGATCTTAAATTGAATTACTTTCTGAACAAGAGTTATAGCCTATTCTTTCTAGTTTCCAGAACATCCTGAATTTTTGAATTCCGAGTTATGTAGCAAAAGTTATACCCGTTTTACTACAGTTGTGTTTTTACTTTCAGATTTTCAGATTCTTGTACCTTTTATGTTTAAATAGTAAAAAGGTTGATCAAATGATAAAATTTTGCTCTGAAATTTTCCAGATTGTTAGTAATCATGTTTAGGAGTCCAGAAAATATTTTTAATGAATTTATTATAGAGTTTTTGCTGTTTCTAAAATTAAAATAACGTGATGTCGAAATTATGCCTGAACCTAAAATCTGTAAAGAACCATGTGTTTGACCTAGCTACTGGCGTCGGATTTTGAACTTTAAATATGCGTTGGAACCGTGTGAAAGTCTAGTTTCTAGAATTTCTGACGGATTCAACTTTCAATTTCTGAGTCAGCGGGAAACTGCATTTTTGTACAGACTGCTTGCTGTCCAGAATTTTAGATTCCACTTATTAATAGATTAATTATTCCTATATCGTAATATTGCATGAATTGATGTATATATGTTACATTGCATGATCCTAATGAGTTATTGTCATCATTCTAATTGTCCTATTTCATGTTAGTATCCTATTGTTCCTCTATTGATACCCAAATTGCATATTGTATTGTTGCATTGATAAATAATTAATAAGTCGGGGTTTAAGGGATTGACTAGAGTAGTTGATGATATAGAGACTGTACTCGGATGATGGCCCGTGTTATTATTGATATCGTCATTGTGTAAAAAACTGCACATTGGTCCGTGTTATTATTGATATCGTCATTGTGTAAGAAATTACACCTTGGCCCGTGTTATATTATTATCGTCATCATACCCAGTACATGAACTATAGGAGTGCCACTATAGTCTAAACGAAATTGATTGTACGCATTGAATCTGTGGTATGAAACAGATGGGTACGTGCATTAGTTAGAAGTTAAAATGATTAATAGACAAAGATTACACATCGACATTGCATGTTGTCACCATTATTTCTATTTATATCGAATATTGGCCAAGTGCTATTGATATAACCATTGATTATTGAATCAGTATTTATAGCCATTGTATCGAGTACCATGATCTTGATTATTGATTATCGTGCCATGTTATTGATTCCTATTGATCCATTGATTCATTGTTATACCGTTATTCCATTGTTCCCTGTTTTCTCTACTTGCAGTCCATGACTTGCTCTAAGGACAATTTTTCTCCTCTTTTTAGATTAACTGTTTACAGGTGTTGATGGAGAATTGCCTGATGGATTGGGAGAACATTGGTGAAGGAATTGATTGCATCGCCGCTTAATAAATAATTGTTATGCCATGAAGACTTAATTATTAGACTATTGTTATTTCATTGTATTATGGGCTTTTGACCCGAATATTGCTATTTGTTTCCAGACGTTGGATTATTATTGTATTTGGATATTTTTATTGCTTCATTCCAAATATTATTGTTCATGAGATTATTATTATTGCATGCGCAATTGATCTCTATTGATTATATTGTTGAGTTGATCAGATAAACAGCTTATGGGTGACGTTAGTCATTCACTGGGCCAATGTCATGTACTCGTATTCCGTATTTTTGGAAAGCGAGACGTGACATTTTGACATCACCAATTTGACAACATTTCATTGTTTATTTGACAAACAAGCACGCAAATAAAAGCACAATGATAATTAGGAATTTATTTAAAGATAGGACCACATTTATTCTATATTTTCCTAGAAAAGAATAGTAAGTCTCAGAGCAGAATTCTCTAGTCTCCACTTGTGGAGTTGGAAGTAGTTCAACATACCTAGCAATGCAACGAAACATGTGATAACTCTTTGGGCAGACACGGCGGAAAAGAAACCTTTCATTTTGAGGCACTACAGGAACTGGTACATACTTGATGCACACAAAAATAATCATTGAGTGAATTGCTGGAAGGGTGGTGAGAAAGTGGCCAAATATTGCAGGAATTCCTTTTACTAGTTCATTGTAGACCAAACCAATCCCAGGTGCTCTAATGGTTCCCAGATTGCTACCTAGTTCGATCATTAAGTCCATTGAGAGCTTCTGCTTAACTTCAGTTTCATACTTCAACTTACTTCCATAGTTCCATATGTACATTATCATAAACAGTAGTGCTGCAAAAACCAACAACACCCAGCTTCCATCTCCCACCACACTACCCAAAACTGAGGAGAAGAAAACTAGTTCTACTCCAAGAAAGATAGTGAGAAAGGCAAGTACGACAAAAATGTTGATCTGCCAAATCAGGAGCATAATAAATGTCACTAAGATTGTTGTCACCATCATAACTCCAAGTTCAGCAATGCCTGCACAAGAGTAAAATCAGAATAACGATTGCCATAGAATAATAAAGAAACAAATAGGTGAAATGAAGATAAGTAAATGTGCACGCAAGACATAATAGAAAAAGTGGGATATATGTTATTGAAAATCAAATTCATGGAAGTTAAACTAGCAAAGTGAGTTCAGAAAGAAGTACACATTCATACTAGCCAACGTTATCTGCTTATCTTACTACTTGTCCACCAAGGAACAAAAACTAAGTATCTCAACAACAACAATATCTACATATCTGCATGGGTTATATATAAGCTGCTGTGTATATGTGCATGGATTATATGTAAGCTGCTGTGTATATGTGCAACCTAAAAGAGTTCACAGTTTCCTTGATAATGCACATCCTCAAACGGTAAAAGAGAATAATAGAACTAATTGATAACAGAAAGCTTACCGCTACAAGTAGATCTATATACACCTCACTCACAAAAGAAATCACCAAAACTGAGTATTCTTAATTCTGGAAAATACTGGAAAATATGACGGGTCAGTCGACTATCCTATGGTGCAGTCAGCTCAGCTCAAGTCAGAGTATTGTCAGGTTCAGTTGACTCCTTATATAGGCAGTTGACTCTTCTCAAGTCAGAGAGCTCTCTGACTTGAGAAGAGTCAACTGCCTATATAAGGAGTCGACTGAACCTGACAATATATACTGACTTGAGGAGAGTCAACTGGCCATATAGGGAATAAGAACATTGATTGAATATCATATATTCTTGTATAATATCATGATTCATGAAATAGAGATTACAACAACAACAAAGCCTTTTTCCCAACTAGTTGGGGAAGACAACATGAATCTTAGATTTCCATTCTACTCAGTTTAGCACAGTATTTTTGTAAGACAACAAGCTATCATATCTTTTCTCACCATTTCCACCCAAGTTTAGGTCTTCCCCTACCCCTAACTCTATCCTCAATACTTATCAAATCACTATTTCTAACGCGGGACGCGGGGGGGGGCAGTGGTGTGCTAGTTTTACGTATGTCCAAACCACCTGAGATCATAAAATAGAGACTGTAAGTTATAAATGGAGAAGAAATTTTGTACCATATGCATTGCCAAGCTCAATTATGCTTCCAAAAGCGGTAACAAATCCCAGGCAGAAGACCAACAAAAACCAGTTAATAACTGGAATATATATCTGACCCATGAACTTGCGAGATGTATGTATGATTTTGAGGCGAGGAAAGCAACCAAGGGCCGTTGCTTGCTTTATGCAGGAGAATGTGGCAGTAGTCATCGCTCGGCTTGCAATAAGTGCAGCTATGGAGGCTATAATAAAGACTAGCCAAAAAACTTCCTCTGCAGACAATAAATATACATAATATAGACCTGTTTCAACCATTTAACAGACCCAAAAACCTAATGGAGAATAGAAACCACATTTTGAAGAAATTTAACATAAACAGTCTTCCACAAGGAAGAAAATATATAAAAGTATCGATATGTTCTAAACAAGATGCAACCCACTAGCCAAACATGCATCATTCTAAAGCAGGTGGGAGGTGAGACAAATAAATCAGCAAGATATATTCAGTGAACCCATATAGA
This sequence comes from Hemerocallis citrina, assembly GCA_017893485.1. NCBI lineage: Eukaryota > Viridiplantae > Streptophyta > Magnoliopsida > Asparagales > Asphodelaceae > Hemerocallis > Hemerocallis citrina. The sequence goes on along the minus strand of CM030364.1, from coordinate 280,172,993 downwards.
CAATTAAGTTCCTAACTTTATCAATAATGCTAAAGTTTCAGGGTCAAATTATTCTCAAGTCAATGTAGTTACTGATCTGATTTCCCGGTTGCGAGCAAAGCATTCTGAGATAGGACCGACGAGAAGGGTAAATGCTGAAGTTAATGCCGCATGGACAGTTCTATCATGAAGCCATACTAATTTAGGAAACAATGGATACCTTCATGCATGTTTCCAACTTCTATGAGTCTTATAGTTATACTATATATTTAAGAATAAATTGCGAAAAACGCCCCTGAACTATGGAGTCCAAGCAAATAACTCCCTCATCTATTGGTCAATGCAAAAAACACCCCTGAACAATGAAACGCGGTTGACGGTGTTAGATTCCGTTAAAAAACCCCTTAAAATGGATGTGAAATGACCAAAATACCCTCCATCATCTTCTTCTTCCTTCGTCATCTTCTTGTCCTGCTTCTCCTCTTCCCCTCATTGCTGAAAACCAATTCAGTTTCAAACAGACTATAAACTCCACACTACTAACACATTCAAAAAATACTATATGAAAGAAACAACAATCTTCTGTTACTTCTCTCTCAGATCCAACTCCAAATCCAAACATCAACAAAAAATTAACGATACATGCACGAACCAACTTCGAACCCTTCCTGCAATTAGGCAATCAATCAATGTGTAAGCTCTTAGCCATCAACTCCAATAAAGATTACTCATTTAGAAGGTAAGCAACGACTCTAAACACGAATTAAGTCTCAAAATCAGATTTTGATGGTTGGAACGCTTACTTTAGGGAGATGGGTCACTGAATTGAATTTGGGAATTGGGATTGAAGAGCCCAATGAATTGAAGAGAGAGTAAATAATGTGTTGATAATGAAAACGAGAAGCACACACAAATGATTGGAGAGTGGAAGTGAAAGCAGATTTGAAAGAAAAAACAAAAAAAAAACTTCTTTTATTTTAAGGAGAGAGAGAGGAGACAGGGATGAGGTCGGGGTTATTAGGAGTGGGGGAGGCAGCCGGGGGAGGTGAGAGGGGAGTGAGTAGGGGCCATTGGTGGGTGCAAGGGTGGGTGAGGGAGTGGGTGCAGGTTTGGGGGTAGGTGGTGGGGGTGGGGGAGGCGGCGGCAGAGAGGGGCAAGGACGGCGAAGAGGACAAGAAGATGTTGCAGAAGGTGAGGAAGCAGAAGATGGAGGGTATTTTGGTCATTTTGCATTCATTTTTAGGGTTTTTTGATGGAATCTAACATCGTCAACCGCTTTTCATTCTTCAGAGGTGTTTTCTGTGTTGACCAATAGATAAGGGGGTTATTTGCTTTGACCCCATAGTTCAGGGTGTTTTTTGCAATTGACCCTATATTTAATTTTGGACAATTTTTAAGACACTGCAGGTACATTTTTGTATACACAGTACTGCTAATTTTCCCACACTTTTCCCGTGCATTACACAGATTGATCTCTACATTAACTTTTCTTATAAATGTATTATAGATGAGAAAAGATGTCAAACTAGTGCCAAATGGGAACTACTGTTGAACTTTAAAAATGTCAGTATAATATGACTATGTACAAGAGCCAAGAGGGATATCTTAAGTTACTCAACAGAACGTTAATTGTAGTTTGAGAGTTGACATATGTAAGGGTGGCAAACTGGCAATTGGCCCGAACCCGACCCGATAATTAGCAGGCTTGGGCTAATAATTCTCATTTTGAGCTGGACTCGGGCTCAATTTTTTTAGGCCCGAAGAAAATTCGGGCCGAGCTCGGGCCCAAGTGCTTAGGCCGGACGGACCCGAATCAAATTTTTTTATGTGCATGTGTATGTTTTTGTATACATCATATACATTTATGTATGACTTTTTTTAAAAAGAATATTCGTGTAAGTTGAAATGAGTGTTAAAGTTTATATAGATAGAGAAATTATGCCTTGTATATATAAAATTAAATGAAAATAGTCAAATTATATGTTAATTGCTCTAAAGTTTATAGTATTCCTATTATTGCTATTTTTTATCGTATATTATTCTTGATATAGTTTTATTTTATGGGAAAGTTATATATTAGAACATGCACATGTAGTTCAAGCCTAGACCCGAATCAATTTTCGGGCCTAATTTGGGCCCGAGCTCGGCCTAACTTTTTAAGCCCAAAGAAAAATCGAGTCAGGTTCGGGCCCATGTTTTCAACTTCAGGTTCGGGCTCGGGCCTATATGGGTCCAGCCCAAACCCGACCCGTTGCCAGCCCTAGACATATGTCGTGTCTATATTCAGTGCCCGTGCCTGAACTTATTACATTGATATGGTATCGATAGGCATCTTAACAGCATGTTTTGAAATTTGAAGCTATAAAGTAAGTGATTCTGTTATTTATCAATACTGTTAAATCAAGCTAAAGATGACTTGAAGAAATGAATTGGAAGTTTTATTTTCTCAGAAATTTGACAAGGATTCACCAGTCACCACTTTCCTTTTTAGCTATAAAACCTTTTTCAGCTTCCAAGTCGACTCTATTCAGACTAGATCTCCAATATTGAGACAATTATTACAGTGAAATTAAGAAGAAAAATAATGGTACATTTTGTACCACAACTTTTAGGAAATTATTCTATTTACTTCTTTGCCTTCAGGATACACCTTTAAATGTTTAGAGTTGAATCCTAATTTCCTATAACAAGTACATCAGCTTTCCCCTTATTGTAAATGATTGCTGCAACACAGGAGAATCGTGAGGATGCCAATGGAAGACTACTCCTTTTCAATATCAACAAGGAATTTGACACTAAATAATAAAATTTGATGTGCATTCTTTTTACACTTTTATGGGGCCTTCGGTCCATATAGACGAATCTATTTTGATGAAAAAAGGCCTAGAAGATCATTGCTGAGCCTGAGTTGTGCTACAGCCTTGGATAACTCAGAAGATAGAATCACTCCTAATGGGTAAAAAATAGAATCGACAGGAAATTGTTCAGTTTACAAAGTCCGAGGAATTTGTCATCACACAGCGTTGGATGTATAAACTATAATCTAGAAGCACGAACTGTACAGCTTACAAGGTAAAAAGGAAAAACTAAAAGTAGATGGCCAACTAAAACCAGTCATTCCCTAGACAGGCAGGGTCTTAAGAGGACTTGCAAGAAATGATGGACTAAATCTCTTGCAGGACCAGGTTTTCTACTTCAATAGGAAGTTCTTTCCTTAAACCCCACCAAGACATTCTGTTTATGGAATAGAAAATTTGGCAAAAGATGTGTTCTTGTGACGGATAAAAATTCATTTGAGAATTAACATCTATTCTAAATAGAATGTCTTATGAGTTTGGCCTTCTGTGTAAATTCAGGCTCTAAATATATTTCAAATGGCAATCCATTTTGTTAGCATAGTAGTTATTCTGTCTAGTATTTATATGTACATGACTAACTAGTGATTCTGCCTACATATGATTTAAGACCACACATCTTGGCAAAGGTTAAAGTACAGAGTTTTACCTTTATTGATCTTCCCTTTCTTAAGTTTGAACTTGAGATTAGTATCAAGGACAAAGTTACAAAATAGAGTTCATTATTGGATCCATAAGAGTCTAAACAGACTTTTCTACAATTAGAAAACTAAATCTCAGCCTCCATAGGCAGAAAACTAAATCTCAGCCTCCATAGGCAATTTCTACACAATATCACATCACATTGCAGTAATAATTTGCTCAGTGGCAATCTTGCAATGATGAAGGCTCTAGCTTACTTGGAATTGAAGAAAAGAAAACCTGCTTGTTCTGACTTAAATTTTCCATCAGAAACGCAGCCTGTCCAAGGTATCCCAACATAAGGCAGGGAAGAACCAGGCACACGAAGGTGAGCTGCATAAGAAAATAGTACAACAACAGGAAAGAAACAATATATATAATATATTTCAGAAGTCACAAACAAGTGAAAATATGCGTAAATAGAGCTTCAGAATTTCTTACCTGAACAGACCTTACAGAAAAGTAGCAAAGATCTGCAAACATTGCCTCAGATCCTGACAAATCACAATGCAAATAATAGCAGGATTTAGGGAAGGTACAGAATAAATGTACATATACACTAAGAGAAGAGAACCAGGTGAAAGGATGGAACTCAAATCCTGGTTAGTCGCGTAAAGAACCTAAATAAAGAGACTATTTAAAATTAACTACAGAATAGTGAGAATAAACGTGCATCACATACTTTGCAACTGAGAGATATTCACAGTAAGAAAAGAAGAAGAGCAGGATGGTCCATGAAGTAAGAACCATGATCGATGTGTTGGAAGGGAAGAATCCGTGAAGGATTAACATGAGTGGAAGAAGTAAAACTTATTCTCATAATAGATAAAAGTACATTAATTCCTTGTACAGTAACTTGGGTGAATATTCATAAAAGTTACTCCCAAGAGTTCTTATCAATAGATCCATGCTTTTCTGTAGCTTAATTTTCATCTAACCATGAGATCCTCACATTAAACTTGGAAACCAATTTTTTTTAATAATTTAAACTCTAGAGAAGTCCTCACATTACAATCATAAAATGAAATATGGCATCAAACGCTTGATATAAGGTTTTGTATATGAACAAGTAACGCATACAAAATAATTTTTATGTTATCGTGTTTTCGGCTGTTACAGAAGATAAGTTTTTCGCTTCTAGGAACAGTGATAGTATCTGCATGGTTTCCTTTATTCACCAAATCAACAACTCAATAAAAATATTTGTGCAAACTAACACCATCAAGGGACCTGTCTAGCCTTACATAATTTTTCCTTCCTATGTTTCTAATAAAAATCATTTTTAACTCTATAAACTCCTACTCACTCCAATATATTAGTTTAATAAAAAAATTACTGCAAAACAAATTATTTACTAATTTGTAAATATTTAATAAACATTTTGTTACAACAACAAGAACAAAGCATTTATCCCAATTTTTTGGGGTCGGCTACATGAATCCTTCTCCTCCATTCAACACTCGTTATTGACAAATTAACATATTCCCAATCCCTCTAAATAGCTTCTTCCCATGATCGTTTCGGTTCACCACTAATCCTTTTTGCTCCCCTAACTTCCATCCTATCAATTTTACTTGGGCACTAACCAGTCTTTGTTTTATGTGTCCAAGCTGCCTCAACTAATTCTCCCGCATTTATTTTTAATTGGGGTAACCTCTACTTTCTTTTGTATGCATTCATTCCTTATTTTGTCTTTTAGTGGGTTTCCACGCATCCACCTTAACATCCTCATTTTGTCTATACTCATTTTTTGAATGTGTTGTTTTTAACTGCCTAGCACTCTGAAACATAAAGCATGGTTTGTCGTATGGTTGTTCTATTAAAAAAATTCCCTTCAATTTCAAAGGTATCTTCCCATCGCACAATACTCTGGATGCATTTCGCCATTTTAACCAACCCACTTCAATTCTATGTGTAACATCCTCCTCGGTCTCCCCATCCTCATGTATGATCGATCTTAGACGATGGAAGTGGTTGCTCTTAAGTAATTTGTGGTCCCCAATGCAAACTAGTGAACTACACTTTCATCAAGTTTCCTAATGTTACTAAAATTGCAATACATATACTCTATTATAGTCCTACTCATTTTAAATTCTTTTGATTCTAATGCTTATTTGCATCCCTCTAATTTAGAACTTAGGCATTCTCTGGTCTCGTTAATCAAAACTTTATCATCGACGAACAACATGCAACACAAAACCTCATCTTGAATATGCTAGTCAATTCATCCATAACTAAATTAAATAGACATGGACTTAAGGATGACCCTGGTACAAACCTCAAGTAATAAAGAATGACTCGGCCTCTTTTCAACTTGTTCTTACCAAGTTACTACATTATTATACATATCTTTAGTAACATCAATATATCTACTAGACAAAAAAAAAATCCTAAATCCGCCCACAATATCTCCCTAAAGAATATCATAAGCGTTAGTCAAATCAATAAAAACTATATAAAGACCTCTTATCTTCTCTGTATACTTTTCCAACTAAATGCTTCATGCGAACTTTTTACATAGCCATCACATGGATGATCTGAGCTGTTTGCATTGTTTAGAATGACAAAATTAGTCTAAATATGTAAAATCATTTTATTTGAAGTTCATTTGTCCACCCATCACGTCATTATAAAAAATAATGATATTCAGCCATACAATTTGTAATACTTAAATGTATGGACAAATAAATCTCAAATGACTTGATTTCTCATCCGTAGACTAATTTAGATGTGTAGATCAAAATGAACGGTTCAGATTTTTCAATTTATATCTCAAAAAAAAGTTTACACTTGGTTCTCACCGAATGAGTTCTCACATGATCATATCCCTATATATATATATATATATATATATATATATATATATATATATATATATATATATATATATATATCTTTTTCTAAAGATTTTGTTAATTTAACAAAAACAGCATCAGTGAATTTTGAAATATTTTTATGTTGAGTTATGGCCTGCATTCAAAGCTAGAAGAAGATGAAAAGTAGCAACAACAGCAAGAAGAAGGAAGACAACAAAAGCAGCAGTTGTCAACTGCTAGAAAACGCAATCGACTGTGCTGGAACAGAGAGCAACAACACCAGCCGTGAGAGCATTCTCACGGCATTGCAGTCTGTAGAGAATCTCATACCACTTGTAGTGCTAATTGCAAAACACACAATAAACAAAAACGCCTAAGAACTAAATGCACCAAGAACAAGCCACCACAACAATCGCAAGATCTCACAAGAACACGAACACAATAATATACAGAGATAACGAATATTTCTTATTTTTCAAGAAATACAAAGATTAGAAAGAGATCACAACTCTCAATATCTCTCTCACCTTTAAAGCACTCGGCACTCACCCTTCTTAAAGTTGTACTTTAATAATGGCTCACCAATTCTCCCTTCAGTTCTTGATAGCCTTAGAGTTCACATCTATTGCTATTTATATATAGCCCCAAGAAAACCCTAAAAGATATACGCAAATACAGTTTATTGGACCCAAAATCTGTCAGCCCAAATAACATACAACGCTGCTCGCAGTCGACTGCACCCTGTTGCAGTCGACAGCAACAAGTCTCGCCAAGACCTGAAAACTGGATGGTCGACTGCACAGTCGACTATCCCACTCTCTGGAATGACAGCAGCCAATGTCGGTCGACCGCACCCCCGTTGCGGTCGACCGCAACTCCTTCAGCTGCCTTCTTCTCTTGTTGCGTTGCTGCCTTCTCCTAACTGCTTCATGTATTCTCTTCTTCTTCTCTAACTTCAACTTGTGCCTACGTGTATTTAATGCCACAATCCTAATAATCTCCCACTTTGACCAAATACACAACGCTTCTAAGGCTGACAATTGACCCGAGCCCGACCAAGTCTGACCCGATTTCAGTAGAATACGGGCTTGATTTTTTTCAAAATTTTCGGACCCGAGCTCGATGTTTAGTTCGAATTAATTTTCGGGCCGGGTTCGGGTTTGTATAAGTTCGACCCGAAGCCGACCCGGTTCCCCAAAAAAAATCAAAACCAATGCCTCTCTCTCTCTCTCTATTTCGTTCCTTCAGTTTCCAAAAAAACTTAAAAGCCGCACCCTAGGACCTTCATTTCTCAAAAAAATTAAATGCAGCATCACTCTCTCTAAAATTAAATGCAGCATCTCTCTCTCTCTCAGTTTCCCAAAAAAAAACTTACAAGTCATGCCTCAGGTCCTTCATTTCCCAAAAAAACTTAAATGCGGCATCTCTCTCTCTCTCACTTACCAAAAAAAATTAAAAATTAAAAATAAAAGCAGCACCTACCTACCTTTTTCTCTCTATATCTAGTTCCTTCAGTTTTCAAAAAAAAACAAAAAAAAAATTAAAGCAGCGTCTCTCTCTCTCTCTCTCTCTCTCTCTCTCTCTCTCTCTCTCTCTCTCCTTCAGTTCTTAAAAAAACCAAAAACCTTAAAAGAACACAAACACTTCATATATATCTCTCTCTCGCTCCCCTTCAGTTCTTAAAAAAACCAAAAACCTTAAAAGAACACAAACACTTCATATATATAGAGAGAGAGAGAAAGGAGTTGTTGAAGGAGGAAACATGGGAGGGAGGGAAAAGAGTGTATCACTTGAAGATTTAAGGAAGAAGATGGCCGAGTTTGCAAAGGAGAGGGATTGAGATCAGTTTCATAGCCCAAGAAATCTCCTCTTAGCTCTGGTAATTAGTCATTCTAACTAAAAATAAGTTCTTTTTTTCTTTTTCTAATAATTTTTTTTATAGTTCCAAGCTCGGTTTTTTAGTTTACCATCAATTCCTGTGAAATATTTGAAGCCCAGCTAAATCGGTTTTTGAGATTATTTACATTTAATAAAAATATTGTTATTTTTATTTTTAAAATTCATGTGAAACAATTTTCGGGGCGGGTTCAGGCTTTCCGAATTTATTCGGACCCGGGCTTGGGCCTGAATTTTATAGCCCCGACCCAAAATCGGGCCGGGCTTTAACCCTAAAAAAAATTTCAGCCTCAGGCTTGTACAAGTCCGGCCCAAACCTGGCCCGTTGCTAGCCTTAAATGCTTCAAAGTTATTGTATCTTTACATCACATTATCTCTACCAATCTCCCACAACTATGAAAGACCCAAATACTTCTCTTGTGAAGAGCACCTCCGCCACCCCACCACGTGGAGTGCACCAATCACCCATCATAGGCTCATGAAGGATGTGCCTCACCAATCGCATAGGGCACCAATAACGGAGAAACAACCTCCCGTGTCGAATTCCGTGTTACAAGACTCCCCAATTCGCAGAACCTCCATTAATACTAGACATGGTTCAAAGCCCATCAATGCACCATATGCACTAGAAGTCTCCGTGGATAACACCTCCATAAAATCTGCAGACTGCTCAACACCCACAACCTCAATTCGGTTACATTCATCAACATTATCCCACATCAATACTGGTACTCTACCTCACAAGAGCGACTTGAAGCTTCTACTTTCACATCACAAAGAACTCTCACCGCAACGTCTTGCTCTCTAGGATCCCTCTCATGGCCAGCAGCTCTCACAAAATTTGCAACCTCCTTTGAATCTGCCCCACAAGTAAAAGAACTCGATTGCACCCAACACAACTTACTACTCAATTCTGACTGAGTTAACTCACGAGAAACACCCCTCACATCTCTAAGCAAATACAGCGCTCTTTCACGCTTCCATCTTTGCTACCACCATTGAACATGCGGCTATGCACCCCTCCCCACTACCACATGTAGTTGACAAACCCTCTTTGTCTAGTCTTTCTATCGAGATAAGATTTTTTCTTCAAATCTAGAACATGTCTTGTCTCCCGCAAAACAATACTCTGATCATCATTGGCTTTCACGCAAACAGTATCAACTCCCCTTACAGGACACCTCTAACTGTTCCCCATGATCACATCTCCGAAAGATCCCTCTGTAGTCATCAAAGATCTCCCTCCTTGAAGTGCAATGAAAAGAAGCTCCCGTATCAATACACTAATCTGGCGTGTCCAACTCCTCCCTAGTTGATAAGCATAACTCGCCGTTTCAATAAACACCACATTGACTTCCTTTGGTTTGACTTCCTTCGGTTTTATCTGGTTCTTCATACAGGCCTTACAACTGCGCATCATGTCACCCGCAATACTCAGGTCCATGTCCCCTGTAACTGTCATCAGACCCACTCTCAGACGAACTACTTTGATCATTTTTTCTTCGACTGCTCTTAGATCTCTCACGTTTCTTCTCAACTGACATTGCGGAATTCTTAAAAGATGATAAAAATCCTTCGTTTTTCACCCTTCTCACCTCGTTTAGAATGCTACTCACCACATCCTGTAGAGTCGTCAATCTGTCATAGTGCATATAATAATCTGCTCTACCGCACCATAACTTTCGGACAAAGTAGATAGAAGTAACAATGACTGTCACATCTCTGAAAACTTCAATTCTGCAGCTTACATCTGGTTGTAAACCATATAGTAATTGTTCACATGTTCTGCTACTTAACCCCCTTCCCTCAACTTCATATTAACCAATTTCTTCAAATGAAAATTTTGATTAGATGTCGATGGTTTCTCATACATATCCGTGAGAATCTCCATAGCCTCCTTTGTGGTCTTTGCCTTCAAAATATGAAACGCATTCCTGCTCAATTCCAACTGTCCTAGCGCCTTCTGATCCAAACGATTTCAATCCGCCAAGACCTTCGCATCCTTGTTTGTACCTTTCGGCTTCTCATCAAACAACAGGCCATCTAGATCTTTCTGACGAAGATATGCTATCATCTGAATCTTCCACATCGCGAAGTCACTCCCATCGAACCTCTCGATTTTCAACTTGCTATCGGCCATCACGAAACCATTGTTCTGATACCACTTATAGAGAATTTGAAACCATTTGTACTGTTAATTGCAGAACACCACAAAAAACAGAAACACCCAAGAACGAAATGCACCAAGAACAAGCCACCACAATAATTGCAAGATCTCACAAGAACACAAACAGAATAATATGTAGAGATAACCAATATTTCTTATTCCCCAAAAATAAAAAGATTACAAAGAGATCGCAACTCTCAATCTCTCACCTTTGAAGCACTCGGCACTCATCCCTCTTGAAGTGTACAATGATAACGGCTCACTAATTCTCTCTTCAGTTCTTGATAGCCCTAGAGTTCACATCTATTGCTATATATATAGCCCCATGCAAACCCTAAAATATATACCCAAATACAGCTTATTGAACCCAAAATCTGTCAGCCCAAATAACATACAGCGTCGCTCGTAGTCGACCGCACTCCGTTGCGATTGACTGCAATAAGTCTCGCCAAGACTTGAAGACTGGACGGTCGACTGCACGGTCGACTGTCCCACTCTTTGGAATGACAGCAGCCAAGGTCTGTCGACCGCACCCCTGTTGCAGTCAACCGCAACTCCTTCAACTGCCTTCTTCTCTTGATGTGTTGTTGTCTTCTCCTCACTGCTTCATGTATCGACTGCAATTCAAGGACAGTTGACTGCCCAAAAGGGCATTCAACTGCAATGGGCCAGAATAGGGCATTCGACTGCAATGGGCTAGAATTGCGGGTACTAGCTATTATTTACAGGGGTTTTCATGGGGATCTATATATATGAAGGGTTGCACATTTCTAGGGTTTTTAAGTCAAAACTAAGTCAAACTAAAGCCAGTAAAGGAGTCGTCATGTGACAGGTACTCTAAATCCAAGAAAGGGACAGCTAGGGTTCCTTAAGGGAGAAGAATGTGGGATCAAGATACTCTCATGGTGTTCATGTGGTGGTGAGATGTTGGATGGCTTTCAAGATGGAGTTCAAGACCGTATGATTGGGTGAGATCTCGGAGGGCTTCATGGGACGTCAAGACCTATTCTCAGAGTTATTGGGTGATGGTGAGATCTCGGATTATGTATATGCATATCTGTATAAAGTTGTAATCTTCTTCAAGAATCAATAAAGTCTCCTCTTCTGGTTTCCATATATTCTTTGTGATGTTTGACTTATTCTTGTGCTTGTGGATTGGTTTAATTTCGGTGTCGTAGGGTATTTGAGATCACACAATTCTTAACATTTTATGCCAAGATTATTCTTACTGGACCTATTATATTGTAGTTTCCACCAAGGATACCTCTTACATAAAGTTGCATCTCAAGATTATGTTGACAAGAAAAATATCCTATATTCACTCAAACTCCATCCTAACTCCCATTAAATAAGTCATTTTAATAATATATGTACTAATGTACTGCAAAGCAAATTAGTTACTAATTCCTAATATATTTTTACATTTAGTGAGAAGAGTGCCAATGGTTTTAAAACTATTTTTATTACTAGATAACCTTTAGTGGACTTATATATGGTAGTTTCAACCAAAGATACCTCTTACAGAGTGTTGTATCTCAAAGTCTTCTTGAAAAGAAAAATATCCTTAGAGCATCCACACTCATTTGCTAAAATGGCAAAATGGAAAGAAAAAAAAATAGCAAACAAGCGCTACAGTCGTTTGCTATTTTGCCAAATTTTGAGAATTGAGGAACGGTGACTTCTCATATTTGAGAAAGAATTTGAGAATTCTTAAATTATAGAGGACAGAACATGTTGTTCCGTCCCAAAATTTATATTTTTTTTAATGCTATCAGATGTATCGTCCTAGAATTTTTTTAAATGTTTTTTTACAGAAAAGTATCAGACGGAACATGTTGTTCGGTCCAAAAAAAATTTAAAAAGAAGAAAAGGATCGGACGGGACACCCGCCCGAAACAATTTAAAGATGTCACTTTCAAGCTTAATTTATAGCTTTAATCATAGTTTATAACTAATTAATCATATTTTAGTTCATATTTAATAACTAATTAAATTACTAATAACTAATTAATTAAATTACTAATAATTTTTAATTGCGACGGGACAACATGTCCCGTCCGTTCAAAAAAAATTAACAATTGCCATATTATAGAAATCTACGAGTGCAGCGAATTTCTGTTTTGCTATTTGCCATTTTGCTATAAAATAGCAATGACGAGTGTGGATGCTCTTACTCGGCTCAAACTTTATTCTAAAGTGAACTCCCACTATAACTCTCCGTGAGTTCGTGTATATGTTTGTGCATGCATAGTACTTCAAGCTAGATTAACAACAAAAATAGTTACTGGTGCATTAAGGAAGCCAACACACAGGCACAGAAATTCATGATGGCAAATCTTTCTAAACTTAAATATAAGGAAAACTGAAAAGAAAATCACGAGTTTAAGAAAAATCAACATGTACTGAAGTTTTTTTGTCTAAGCTGAGCAGTCATTATATTTTAGTCTTCAAACCATTTAAAACTTTTTATCCGGTAAATACCTTATGGTCTTTAGACTTGAAACAGAGTTTTATAACCAAAACAGAATTGTTGTTTTGTCAAAAAACCATTAGAAGATTCCCCTCAAACATTCACATCAATATCGATTATCAATCAGTTAACAATAGCATAAATGCTTTCCACTCCCAAAATAACTCACATCCCTGAATTACTTGAGTGAAGAAAAACAAGATCCGTGATATCATATAAATATAATACACATAACGTTACATAGGTATATACCATGAAACATACCATGAAACAGGCCCAAGTAGCGACTATCATTTGAATATAATAGTTTCAACAAAATATTATAGAGCCTATCTGATTATCTGGAAAAGTTAATTCTTCGGCAATGAGATACAAAAGCCCAAGCAAAATTTTCAAATATAATTTGATACACATTGGCTGCTTTTATCTTTAGATTTTTTAAAGAAGCAAAATATACTGGAAAAGAGAAAGCAGTTCTAAATCAGATCAGATGCTTACTAGTAATATGTTTGGGAAATGTAGCACGGATACTTCTATCATGGAGCCATATCCATGTAGGACATCAAGAAGTCATGGACACTCCTCGTACTCGTAATCAACTTTTTTAACACATCCTAGATTATAACACATCTTTTGGACGGAAAAAGGAAACACATCTTTTCGACCCTTCTTGTATACTTAATTGAACACAGACTAACCAGATTTCACATGCTTTTCACATTTTAAATTAGTTTAATTCTTTCGTAATGACTTTGGAGCTAATTGTATTCTGTAATTTTGTAAGACATGACTACGGTGATCTCTTATCATTATTTAAATGTTATTTTGATCAAAATTATGCATAGTGGTGATATACATTATAACATAAATATCATGATTGTGTCCCCTTGTCCTATTCTTTTACAAATTCACCATGTCACTACCCATACGTATGTCACATGTTCCACACCACTGGGTGTTAGTGCTTCCTAGGTGCACATAAAACAAGAAAGCTTCCAGTGCATAGTTCTATACTTCCATGTTGAACTATGTTTCTAAACGAGCGATTTGATCACCTGAAGCTACAAGCAACTAGAAATTTATAACCCAACTGAAGAAACATACTCATTAACATGGTTACCTGTTGCACACAGAAGACAACCACCAAGAGACATCCAAGCTTCAGTTGAATCTTTCTTGAAATAATAATAGATGTAAACAGGGTTAAATGCTTTCAAAACAGTTGTTCCATATTTCATGAGGTGATATATCCCAATGCCTCCAAGGGAACAAAACCATAACAACAGCGCAGGGCCAACTGCAAGCCCCACTTTGCTAGTCCCAAATCGTTGTACACTGAACAAGACTATAAGAGCTGCAACTGTAATCATCACAGCTTCAGCTGGGAATAAGAGACAGAAAATTGTTAACGCTTCGAGCAAATTTTAAATTTTCTATATGTTTCAGGAAACAAAAGAAAATCAATTTGATCAGCACTATCAATTCCAAAACATAGTATTACCTTGTCCAACACTATCAATTCCAACTCTCAGGCCATTTGCAGCAGACATAACTGAAAAAAGGAAAAAGAAAAATAGAGAACAAAAGCTAACTCAGTAGTTTAACAATCACCTCAAAAGTACTATGTCACAGAAAAAGTAAAGCTGAATTGAAGAGAACATGGACAACTAAACCAGCAAAATAATCTCAACAATAAGATCAAAAGGAACAATGAGAAGATGGCATCATACCAGACATTGCTGGAGTGACAACTCCATCGGCTATCACCATGGAGGTGCCCAAAAGCACCAAGACAAGAAGCATCTTCTTCATCACTATCGAGTTTTCAAGACGTTCCTTGATCTTTAGAGACCTTTCTAGTTCTGGAGAAGGAACCTTCAACCGGAAACTCGATATTCGTGCATCAGAAGGTAGTTGATTTGGCAGTAGACTGGCCTTTGCATGTCTGCATATTAACGAGTACAGAGCAAACGTTCCACCTTCACCATCATCATTGCCCCAAAGAACCACTAGAATATACTTGACCAGTGGAATCAATATCAAAGTGTAGAGAACAAGTGACAACGCTCCAAGCACATCTTCTTTCCCACTAATCTGATACTTACTAAACATAACATCAAAAGTGTACAGTGGACTCGTTCCAACATCTCCAAAAACAACTCCAAGCGTCTGAAGAACGAGAACAAGGTTTCTACCCAACTTGAAGTCCTGCATGTTGGTTATTTATTCTTTATTTTGGAATTTTTTTATAAACAATGTTAAAGTTTTAAATGAATCTGTTGTGATTTTAGTGCGAATTCAGAGTGTTTGTACTAACAGGGTGTTAGTTCTAGTTCTGACAGGATAATTCCATTGATTTGACATTAAAAAATCCCTGATATTACTATCTATATAATAAATTACAAAGAAAGCTATCAAGTGGCTCACAATCAATCCCCCCAAAATCAAAGGCCCATATCAAACCTCACAAAACACATTTTCCCTCCAAAATTTCAAACCCCAAAACCAAATTTCCCCTTCTTAAAAACTCATTACTTTATTACTATCTCTCTCTTCTCTCTTTACTTTTTCATATTTCTCTCTTTCTCTCTCTCTCTCTCTATCTCTCTCTCACATTCTTTCTTTATTTACTTAAAAATTTTGATTTTAAGATTTCGGTTTTGTAAAATTTCAGAATTTTTAATAGCAGATATCTCTTCAACAATTAAATTTCATTATTTTCCACACTTAAAGTTCCAAGAAGTTAGATTTTATACCCCCATTTATAATTATTTTTCAACATAGACTTTTATTTATAACTAATTATTGTCATACTATTCAAACTTGAGCTACATAATTATTGTTTTACTGTTTATATGGCTTTTCGTGTTTTGTATCGTTCCGAAGACGTGCCGTAGGCACGTGCCCACCGGCAAATCTAGTAAATACCACATATTTGATTCCATCCATAGCTCTACTGAATATTCCATTAAACAAAATATTCCATTAACAAAACTTCCATTATCAGTTTTTTTTTTCCACATTTATAAGGAGGGTATTATTATTATGCAATTTATACTTTCTTATTCTACGGGAATCCAATCTGATGACTTATGAAATTACTACTAACAAATTCACTACAATTACTAGAAGACATGATATCACTTTTTCATAGGCAGAGTGTCTCCCTGTAACTCATATAATATCTAAACTTAATTCGCCCTATTTCGACATGGAGTTTATCCGAGCAATGTGGACGTACCTACATATGTCTGATTACCCCACCTATCCATTTAAGCCCCAAAATTCAAACACATGTAAACCTCAACTTAAAAAAGACAAAAACTATTTTTTACCTACTAGTATCTTTTATGGTAGTGGTATGCTACCCATAGGTGTCCAACTCCATTTTGAAATAGGGCCTTTTTTGTTAGGCTAAATTTAAAATATATATTAAAAAAACTTGAACTATACCCTTTCTGCAGAAAACCGTCTTGAACTTTTTTTGCGAAAAAAAAAAACCCAGGATGTATGTTTTCAAAAAAACTCATTCCCGACGGCGTGAGCTTTTACAGAACATTAGAGTTGAGTGAGCTTTTTTGACAATAATGAGAAAGATGCATGATGTTTTCTAATCCAGCTTTGAATGGGGTTATCTAATACAAGCAAAAAAGTTAGATCTGCAGAAATGATACAGTTCAAAGGGTTTTTTTTAGCCTTTTTGTTATCTTAAAATTATTTGCTTTAACGTATACATCAATTTTGTTGTTGTTATTACTCGGAATCGCAAAGCAACTAAGGCAATGTTAGGGTACAAAGTTTAGTTAGGATAATTAGAGTTATCTCTCATAACTCAAAAAAATCTAGGTATCCTAACTTTGGCATGTTTGGGATTCATTTTGGAGTTAAAATAACTACAATTATCTTGCCCCAAAAGACGAGAAAACCATAGATATCTAAACTCCACTTTTACCTAATTTCTCTTAACTATGAAGAAAATTTTAAATAGAGATAAGGATATAAGTTCCAAAGTTTGCATACCTTGTACCTTCAAAGTTAAGATAATTTTGGTTATATAAACTTGTTCCCAACAAGGCCTAATCAAGGCCGGCCCTATGGAGAGGCGAGTGAGGCGGCAGACTCAGGCCCCTAATTTTTTGCCATTTTTAGCCCCCCCCCCCCCCGCCCCAAAAAAAATGCTTATACATGTCGGTTATTTCAGAACTTTAGTGACAGCTAAGCAGTTAAAATCTGATGTCGGTTATTTCAGAACATTAGTGACACAGTTAAAATTCTAATCCCCGATTAATCGCTAATCGGAAGCTAAATGATTTTTTTAGCGATTCTAAATATTTCAATAGTTTAGTGATGTAATCGGATATAATCGGCCGATTAATGGTTAATCGGCTGATTTTAAGTGGTCGATTAACCAATTAAATCTCCTTTAATTTTCATGCTCGTTTGCATTATTTGAGCACAATCCGACCCAAACTCAAATTCAAATCCAAAAAATTTTTGGTCCTCAGGCAAACCCATATTCGACCTGTCGCTGCTCTCTTCTTCCTCGTGCAAACCCAAACCCGACCTGCCGTCGTTCTCTTTTTTCTTTCGCACAAACCCAAACTCAAACTGATTCTCTTCATCTTCCTTGAGCAAACCAAATCCGACCTGCCGTCACCCCCTATCCGTTATCGCAAACATGACCAGACCCGCATTTGCTGCACCTTCACCTCTTGCAGCTTGTGCTCCTCCTCCCTGATTATTTTTATTTGCTGGAACTGACCAGCGAACCTGACCCGATCACTATCCAGAATCCAAACTCAGCTCAAACCAAATACTCTTTTTTTTCTTTATAACTATATGTTCCTATTTGATAATCTCATAATAGTTTTATGTTAGGATTTAGGGTTGCTACATAATGAGGATATATCATTTTTTTTAATTTTATATATATATATATATATATATATATATATATATATATATATATATATATATACTAGATTTGCCCGTGGGCACGTGCCTACGGCACGTCTTCAGAACGATGCAGCATATGAAAAGCCTTGTAAAGAGTAAATCAACAATTATATAGCTCAAGTTTGAATAGTATGACAATAATTAGTTGTTAATAAAAGTCCATGTTTTCATTAGTATATGTTGAAAAATAATTATAAATTGGGGTATAAATGTCCATGTTTCCATAAGTATATATATATATATATATATATATATATAGAGAGAGAGAGAGAGAGATAATTAAATAAATAAAGGAGTTGTTTTAGGTGGATTTGAATTTGAGTTTTGGAGGGAAACTTTTGGGGGGAAATGTATTTTGTAAGGTTAAATCTGGGCCTTTGATTTTGGGAATTGAAGGAGAGCCACTTGATAGCTTTCTTTGTGTTTTATTATATAGATAGACACACGATTTTTCTGATTTAATCCCCGATTATTTTCCGATTAACTGATTAATCACTAATCGCTCATAAACCGATTAGTTCCAAAAACCGATTTTAACTGCCTACGGTGACAGTGCACATTTAATATATCAATATGAGTGTTTATAACCGACATAAAAGAGTAGAAAAAACCAACTTTGCCCAATGCCCTGGTAACTCAGAACACAATTAAAACAAACACAATTTTGAAAAAAAAATATGTGGGGCCCTTCCTTTTCCCTCTCTTGTTCACGCCTATGTGGATAATTAAGCATATAATTTTTTAAATTTTTTCTCACATTAAGTTTTGGGAAACCATTATGGGAGTACGCATCGCGCCCCCATCAACTCAGGCCGGCCCTGGACCTAATACTTTTCCCCCACACAGCAAAAGCCTTCATCCCAAAACTTTGGGGTCAGCTACATCAATCCTTCTCCTCCATTCACGTCTACTGAGACCCAGCTCCTTCGTAAAATTAACACTTTCTAATTATTAAATCTTTTTCCACAAGCTTCAAATTTCATCAAATAGATCACTACAGAACCATCAGATCCACACACACACACACACACAAAATTAATTACATGAAAACCGAATTACAGACCTCGTAATCGTTGCGATGAGCGCCGGGAACCTCGAGGGCTTCGACATCGAAGGAATCAACCCTAGGCCCGGTCCTGATCAGCCGCTGCTCCGCATTCTCGTCGTCTTCCTCTTCCTCCGAATCGAAGTTTCTCCGCCGAGAAAAATCGACCCCTTCCTCTTCCTCATCCAACGCACCGTCGCTGTTGAACTCCTCGTCGTCGTCGTCCTGCGAGACCCATCGCGACGATTCGATCGACGACGAATCCGTCTTCGCCATGAAAACGGCAGATTTTGGGGGTACTATTAGGTTATCGGATTCGAATCCGATGAGTGCGATTCATGTAATAAGACGTAGAAAAGGCGAAAGAGGGGAGTGAGATTCTCACATATAGGCCACTTTGAGAAATTAATTGCGTATATGGGCCACTGGCCATATTATATGCGGATTGCAGAAAGGGTAATGCTACACCTACTACCAAATCTACTACCTTTTCCTTTACAACCTTAGGTGGCACACTATTAGTGGAGGTTATTGTAGAGTAGTTGGTACAAATATCTAATAATAGTGTGCCACCTAAGATAGTAAAGGAAAAGGTTGTAGATTTGGTAGTAGGTGTAGCATTACCCTTGCGGAAAAAGGCCAGTTAAAGAAAATCTTACAAAAATAACTCTATCTTTGAAGATATTTACACAACATTAAAATCAACAATTTATACTAGTAGTTTACTCGTGCGATGCACGTCTTAATAAATATAGTTTTTTAAAAGTAAAAATTTGATCTAAAACCTTATTTACAATAGTTATGTACGTGCGTTGCATGGATTGGTAGATAGACAAATTACACTAACTTACTACCCTATTTAAATGATTTTTTTCCAGTACTAACTCACTTTTGGAAATTATTGACCAAACTGGCCCACTTTTGAAAATATTTACCTAATTGATTCAGTTTTGAACACATCGGCATAAATCGCTATTGACAATAACGACATATGTTATTTTAAAGTCGTTGTTGCCAATAGCGACACCTATAAAATAAATAAAAATTATTGTCGCTATTGAGAGTAACGGCATCAGTATATCTCTCATTCACTTAGCAACTCTATAATTTGAGGAAAAAATTGCAAGAAAAAATATCTTATAACTGATGTCGTTATTCTCAATAACGATATCATTATAACTGATGCTACTATTTTGGAAAAAAAAATTCTCTCTCTTCTTCATCTTCTTCTACATCGTTTCTTCATTAATGGGGAGAGAAATGATGATGATGACTGATCATGTCATCATCTCTCTTAATTAGTCATATTATCATATCTCTCGGTTAATCATCAATATCATCTCTCTCTTTCTCACTCACTCTTCCTCTCATCCAATCATCATTTATCTCTCTTTTTACATTAATGAAGAATACGAAGAGAGATGATTTTTTTTATTATACTAGCAACATCCGTTATAATGATACCGTAATTGAAAATGGCGGCATCAGTTATAAGAGATTTTCGCTTATTTTTTTTTCTCAAGTCATAGAACTTCTAAGTGAATGCGAGGTATATTGATGACATTAATCCCAATAGCAGCAATCAAAAAAACAATCATAGGTGCCGCTATTGACGATAACGGCTTCAGAATAACATATGTCGTTATTGCCAATAGCATTTTATACCGGCGTGTCCAAAACTGGATCAGTTGGGTAAATATTTTCGAAAGTTGATCAGTTTGGTTAATATTTTCAAAAAACGGGTTAGTACCGAAAAATTCATCTAAAAACTGGATATTTCGCAAAAAAAACAAAGAAATTAAAATTAAAACGTCTTACAAAATTCAAAATAAGATACATTGATAGCAAACTAATAGAAAGAAAGTATATAGCTGATAAGAAAATATTAAAATATTTTGTGATAACAAGTAGTCACTAATTAGAGTGCGTTTGTTTTGATATTTTGAATAGAGTTTTCTGAATAGAGTATTCTGAATAGAGTTATTCTGAAAATGAGTTTAAAAGCTGTTTGTTTATATTGTTTTCTGAATACTGTATTCTGAAAGCTGTTTATCTGAAAAAGAGAGTTTAGAAGCTGTTCTGTTATATTTCTAGCTGAAAACTGTTATCTGAAAGCTGTTTTTCTGAAAAAACGAGTTTAAAAGCTGTTTGGTTATATTTATAGCTGATCCCTGTTATCTGAAAGCTGTTTTTCTGAAAAAACGAGTTCAAAAGCTGTTCGGTTATATTTATAGCTGAAAATTATTATGTGAAAGTTGTTTTTCTGAAAAAACGAGTTTAAAAGCTGTTGTGTTATATTTCTTACTGAAAACTGTTATCTGAAAGCTGTTTTTCTGAAAAAGCGAGTTTAAAAGCTGTTTGGTTATATTTCTAGCTGAAAACTGTTATCTGAAAGCTGTTTTTCTGAATAAACGAGTTTAAAAGCTGTTCTGTTATATTTCTAGCTGAAAACTGTTATATGAAAGCTGTTTTTCTGAATAAACGAGTTTAAAAGCTGTTCTGTTATGTTTCTAGCTGAAAACTGTTAACTGAAAGCTGTTTTGCTGAAAAAGATAGCTACAAAGCTGTTCTGTTATATTTCTAGCTGAAAACTGTTATCTGAAAACTGTTTTTCTGAAAAAGACAGCTGAAAAGCTGTTCTGTTATGTTTCTTGCTGAAAACTTTTATCTGAAAGCTGTTTTTCTGAATAAACGAGTTTAAAAGTTGTTCTGTTATATTTCTAGCTGAAAACTGTTATCTGAAAGCTGTTTTTCTGAAAAAACAGCTTAAAAGCTGTTCAGTTATGTTTCTAGCTGAAAACTGTTATCTGAAAGCTGTTTTGCTGAAAAAGACAGCTACAAAGCTGTTCTATTATATTTCTAGCTGAAAACAGTTATCTGAAAGCTGTTTTTTTGAAAAAGACGGCTGAAAAGCTGTTCTGTTATGTTTCTTGCTGAAAACTTTTATCTGAAAGCTGTTTTTCTGAATAAGACAGCTTAAAAGTTGTTTTGTTATATTTGTAGCTGAAAACTGTTACCTGAAAGCTGTTTTCCTGGAAAAAACAGCTTAAAAGCTGTTATGTTATGTTTCTTGCTGAAAACTTTTATCTGAAAGCTGTTTTGCTGAAAAAGACAGCTACACAGCTGTTCTGTTATATAGCTGAAAACTGTTATCTGAAAGCTGTTTTTCTGAAAAAGACAGCTTAAAAGCTGTTCTGTTATATTTCTAGCTGAAAACTGTATTCTGAAATCTGTTTTACTGAAAAAAAGAGTCCAAAAAGCTGTCCTGTTATATTTGTTTACATTGTTGAAATTCAATTTGCATTCATCATTTGCTGACCTTTTTTAAAATTGTTGCAGTTAGATTGCAATGTTGTACAAGTATTGGAACAAGAAGCTTATGAGCATGCATGTGAATGGAGCAAAAATCAGACGCCATCATCTCCAAGATTGGTTCGTCACGTTAGAGTACAAAATTAAAAGAAAATCTTGTATGGATGTTTTTGTGAAGCAACTAATCTCAGTTCATGTATACTGATTATGCAATTTGGATAAATGTGTTGATGTTATCACTGCCTCTTTTGGTAATTGCAGTACTTCAGTATTAACTGAAGAGTATTTTTGGGTTTGTTTTATTGAGATTGCATGTGAAAACAAATAGGATCTATTTTTCTTTTTCTGGATATGAGCAGTATTTGGATTTCTTGGATCGCGTGCAGTGTTTGGATGACTCTAACTAGTTGGATAAACTGATTCTGCTCAACCGGTAGGTTGCAGTTTTTCAAAAAAAATATATAATGGAAAATTTCTAAAGGCTGAGCCAAACAATTTATTTAGACAAATAAGCACTACCTATTCGAAATAAAAACAATCCCATTCAACGACACTCAACCAATTTATTCAACAAACCAAGCTTACTTCATTACTTTTGTTTACATTGTTCAAGAATCTCACATAAAGTATCATTAATTGCATGGGATCGATACATATATTATGAAAATAAGTTCTACAATTTGTTGTCAGCAATCATTACAAACAAGCATGCTGTTAAATCTCCTATTTTGTTGCCTACAGTCACTGCATGTCGCCTGGAGCTGCTGCTGCTACTTCTTAACTCCCTGATTTAAAAAAGCGAGGACAGGCAGATCTACAAACAAAGAAACAAAATGAGAAACTTGCTGCATTAGAATTCAAAAATATTCAAGGAAGAATAAATTGTGCAGCAGAAACTTGCTACATTAACCATAGGAGGAAAAGGAAAATGATAACCAAAGTTGAAATTTGCTTAACCAAACATTTGTAGACTGAGGCCCATGCTGAACAATAAGGAAACATGAAGACCTGAATCATTCTGAACCATGCTAAGAAGATTATATAAAGTGTAAGATAACAATGTTAACAATGCTACTAAGAAGCTGGAAACCAGCTTAAGCATATAACAATGGAGACTTTGTAAAGAAACTGAAAGTAAACATTACAAAATAAAATACGGGAGGGGTGCAAACATTACAAACTTTGTAAAGAAACTTTGCGTATAAATTTTTTCTGGGCATTTCTTCCCACTTTGTATTGACTTGGAGGCATAGACCACAAAATAAAATATGGGATCAGCTGCCATCATCTCCCACTTTGTATCTTCCTTCACAACAAAAATATGTTCAAAAACTTCATACTGAGCCAGCTCAATTGCACATTTGTTGCATACCTATACAGCAGTATGCAATTTTTTTCTTTAATAATCTCCCAACCTTTTTTATGTACTCATCACAGCATCGTATTTGTTTGTGTGCAGTATAAACCATACTGTATGTAACAATCTCCCACCATGTTGTTACTAATATATAAACCATCAGTATGCCTTAAAAAACCACCATGAGGGGCACCCACACTCAGCCCAGCATTGTATCAGTTTGTGTGCAGTATAAACCATCAGTGTGCTAGTGCGTTTGTTTCAATATTTTTCACCCTCTATTCTAAATACAGTATTGGGAGTTGGCGTTTGTTTTAAGTTGAATATCTCAAAACACCATTGAGAATACTGATACCCCTCATTTTCGATATTCCCAACCCATCATTGTATCAGTTTCTGTGCAGTACAAACCATCAGTGAGCTTAAAAATCTCCCACCATGTTGTTACTTATATATAAACCATCAGTATGCATTAAAAAACAACCATAATGGGGACCCAAACTCAGCACAGTATTGTATCAGTTTCTGTGCAGTACAAACCATCAGTGAGCTAAAAATCTCCCACCATGTTGTTACTTATATATAAACCATCAGTATGCATTAAAAAACAACCATGATGGGCACCCACACTCAGCAAAGTATTGTATCAGTTTTTGTGCAGTACAAACCATCAGTGAGCTAAAAATCTCCCACCATGTTGTTACTTATATATAAACCATCAGTATGCATTAAAAAACAACCATGATGGGCACCCACACTCAGCAAAGTATTGTATCAGTTTTTGTGCAGTACAAAAAATACCATCAGTGAGCTAAAAATCTCCAACCATGTTGTTACTTATATACAAACCATCCGTATGCATTAAAAAACCATACATGATGGGCACCCACACTCAGCACAGTATTGTATCAGTTTCTGTGCAGTACAAACCATACATTGTGCTAACAATCTCCCACCATGTTGTTACTAATGTATAAACCATCACTATGCATTAAAAAACAACCATGATGGGCACCCACACTCAGCAATGTATTGTATCAGTTTTTGTGCAGGAAAAAAAACCATCAGTGAGCTAAAAATCTCCCACCATGTTGTTACTAATGTATAAACCATCAGTATGCATTAAAAAACAACCATGATGGGCACCCACACTCAGCAATGTATTGTATCAGTTTTTGTGTAGAAAAAAAAACCATCAGTGAGCTAAAAATCTCCCACCATGTTGTTACTAATGTATAAACCATCAGTATGCATTAAAAAACAACCATGATGGGCACCCAGACTCAGCAAAGTATTGTATCAGTTTTTGTGCAGTAAAAAAAAAACCATCATTGAGATAAAAATCTCCCACCATGTTGTTACTTATATATAAACCATCAGTATGCATTAAAAAACAACCATGATGGGCACCCACACTCAACACAGTATTGTATCAATTTGTGTGCAGTACAAAAAAGACCATCAGTGTGCTAAAAATCTCCCACCATCTTGTTACTTATATACAAACCATCAGTATGCATCAAAAAACCACCATGATGGGCTCCCACACTCAGCAGAGTATTGTATCAGTTTGTCTGTAGTACAAACCATACAGTGTGCTAACAATCTCCCACCATGTTGTTACTAATATATAAACCATCAGTATGCCTTAAAAAACCACCATGAGGGGCACCCACACTCAGCACAGCATTGTATCAGTTTGTGTACAATATGGAAATTAACCAAGTTAAACACAAATTGCTTTCTCATATCACAGAAGAAGTCTTCATCAAATTTGATGTAGAATTAAGGCCTTACGTTCGTTTAAAGCAAACAACAATAACTACTCCAAAGAGTATTAAAGGATCAGAATTTAACATCATCACTTCCAAAATTTGAAACTGACACAATGCTGCCACAAACTGATACAATACTGTGCTGAGTGTGGCTGCCCCTCAAGGTGGTTTTTTAATGCATACTGATGGTTTGTATATAAGTAACAACATGGTGGGAGATTTTTAGCACACTGATGGTTTGTACTGCACAGAAACTGATGGTTTACTGCCATGAGCATTTGATACACATCAGTGTAAAATTTTTTTCCCTAATCATAAAAAACAGTATCCTCAGTTGGCGTTTGTTTTGAGTGTTTTTTCCAAACACTATTGAGAATACTGGGCTGCCCCCTCTTTATAATACATATTGCAAATAAGGATTCACTAATCCTTATGCATTATAATACATATTGCAGAATCAGAGAACAAAGTAGAATCATCTGAATACTAGTGCAATTCATCTGGAAAAATCAGATGCATCAAAATAGATGAAAACATGCTGGTTGTTCAGCAATTATTTTTTTAAAGTTTCCTTAAGTAATAAACTGAGTTGGCCTTTGTTATAAGTGATATTTTGGAAACACTATTCAGAATACTGATACCCCCACTCTGTTTTGCAGCAAAAAAGCTTCTTTTGGATAGGAATATATCAGATCCTCCCCAAAACCATAAAAGCAGTGCATAATTCCCGGGGAAAAAAACATAGTCGAAGTCTCAGATTCATCATGCTCAATGATAAAAACTCCATACTAGAGCTGCATTATTTACAATGCCACGCCCACTAGTACAAAGCACTGTTCTTGAAAATCCGTTCATCATTGACTATAGCGACATCATCTTCGTTAGGTTTAAAAAACAATAGTGTTCACTTACTGCTTTTGATTAACGTGAATAGTTTTTCATCAAAAAACACTTAAAACAAAGGCCAAGTCAGGATATAAGCTGTCCCAAAAAAGAAAATCATATTTGTCGTAGGCTCAGATTGTTCAATTCAATGATAAAAAATTCAGGACAGGACTGCATCTTTACAATGCCACGCATACTGCCACTGAGTACAATGTTCACCCCCCCTATCCCCTTCCCACTTTGCCGTCAACAATAATTGAATTCATCATCATTGTTTACCACAGTGGATTCATTCTTACTTAACCTTTCATTCCAAACATCAACCACAGATCAGTTTAAAGGGTATTATACATCATTTCAGTGGTTATTCAATCATATACCCCAATCTCAATATCCGTTGCTTGACGATACTATCAAGCAGAAAGCGGCAACGGGGTGGGGGAGGGACACATTTCACATTGAATGAAACCCTATCATCATTTCCTATTACGACACTCATCTTTGTTAGGTTTTCAAAAAATGCAATTTGTATTACTTACTGCCACCGACAATTCCATCCTTTTTTTGTGACCAATCATGTGCACAACATATTTTCGTGCCCAATACATGTTCATTCAAAAATTACATTCGTTAAATAGTTCGAAAAAAGAATACAATGAAACAATATTACATTCAAATTACATTAGTGTGTAGCATCCCACATTGCCATGGCAATATCATCCCTTTTCCTATTCATATGTCTCAATTGGGAAGATGATAAATCCAACCCCTGCGATGTGGATGCGATATCTTCGGTGTGTTGGTGATGTACTAATTGTTCACCATCGAGTTCCTTTAAAAATGCATCGTTTTGTGAGTGCAGGCATATAAAATTGTGGAGTGCACAACAGGCTGTGACCATCATAACTTGATTTGTATACAGGTAGTTTGGCATGTTCTCGAAGATGGCAAACCTCTTCTTGAATACACCGAACGTTCTCTCAATCACATTCCGTAACCTAGCATGTTGTTTATTAAAAAGTTGTCTAGGTTGGGTTGGTGCATGGTTGGCCCCTTGAAAGTCCTGTAAGTGGTATGGCTCACCACGGTATGGCGCCAAAAAACCAGGCATATTGGTATAACCATAATCTACTAAGTAGTATCTATCGTTCGGTGGGATTGGCAACAGTTTTTGTGCTAATGCAGTATGCATTACACGGGAATCGTTCGCACTGCCTTCCCATCCCACGTAAACAAATGTAAACAGCATGTTAAAATCGCATGCTGCCAATACATTTTGACTTACAATACCCTTTCGAGAGCGACAAGCGTTACTTCGACTAGCGGGAACTGTAGCTTTGATTAACGTGCCATCAGCAGCACCAATAGCTCCCTACATTAATGAATTGTAATAATAGATATCACAAATCCAAACTAGGAAAAAAATTTAATACGGAATGACACAATCAGGGTGACGTAATACCTGAAACCAAGGGTAAAAGTCCTCTGAATTAGCGATTCTGTGATGTACAAGTGTATAATCAGGGGGTCTGATAAGGAATGTTGCTGCTCTTGCCAGACCTTTCAATACAATTGTAAAGTGCTTTTTGATTGTTTGAGTTGAGTGGTTAAACGTACTACCGGCTAGTCGCATTCTTGAACTATGACCGACAATATACAGGAAAATTGCCACGCTTTCCTCGAAAGACACTCGTTTATGACTTGAAGACTCCGCTGTTCCCTCGCAATAGTTCTCATTTTGCAGGAAAGCACACAAGGCCATAAAACATTCTTGGTTCATACGGAATATTCCATGGAACTCTTCCTGGGAACCCTCTAACATATTATCCAAATATTCACGTCCTGTTTGCTTTTTATTAGTGGACCTTGTACGGTCAAGTTCTTCACATAATTCAGTTAGCAAGATTATATTCATCACCTCTTCGAGATCGTCACTACTGGATGAAGAAGTATCCATAACAGAGGATGCACTTGCAGTAGTAACTCACTATAAACAAGAAGATAGAAATCATTTTGAGAAAATCCCATATCAAGTGCACACACATTTAATAATACGACTATATGTAACAAGATTTACGGAATCACAAAATAACATATTGCATGATGGTAGAATTCCACAAGCTCTAGGATTGGAAAAAGATAACAAGGTATACTACTACTAGCAAATCTATTTTAAGGATTAAATTTAAATTATAACATTACAAATTTAAATTAAATTAAATAAGCAATTTGTTCACCGTCAAGCCGTCATACTACAATCAACCTCAAGCAAATACGGAAATAATCATAAAAAATTGTCTACAACATGATTTGTTCATCCCATTAGGCTGAATGGGATGACTACAGGGTGGCATAAAAATGCAGCGCCAACTCCTGCTGTTCTCAAGACATACGGAGGAAAGCATGACAAATGTTCGGATTTTGAAACAGGTAGTGTCCTGCTTTTAAAGCTACAATTGGATCAAGCCCTGTCATCGCACTTATTATATCTTGGCATTGATCCTGTTCGGCCAAAGCAGGGTTAATCGAGGCATCACTGTCCACCTCATTTTTATTCTTGTACCTGCTTCTTTTGACCTCTTCAGTTTGCTTACAGACATCAAGATATTCTTTCACCATTGACATCGCTGATCCGCGGTCACTTGATGCACTAGATTTTCGTTTGCGTGATCCCGACCCCGAACCCATTGGCACATCATCAGCCTCATCAATCACATTTACGTGTGATTGATGAGCCTCATCAATCACATTTACGTGTGATTGATGGGAGTGGCCAAACTCATAGTTCATCCTCCGCGCCTCCTCATCCTCGAACCCCCTTTGTGTGGAGGCCCTTGCCACATTGCCCTGGGCTACAGATTCCTCCATTATTTTTGTCAATGCATCAAAATGTGGCAACCCCTTATGTTGGTATTTTTTTGCAGCAGGATGCATCTATTCACAGAATATGTTGTTACTATGCAAGTATTAGATTGAAGATGAAGTATAATAAAAAGGATTCACAAACAAAAATCAAAGTTTGAGATTATATATATTAACCTTAACATATTGTTCCCAAATCGGTAACTCGCAAGTAACGGTTTTGTTGGCTTCATCCCAACCAAAACCGCTCTGTTTCCTCATATCAGCAAACACCTTCCATTCTGATTTAAGTCGTCCATATTTCGACTTCAGTTGTGGTACCGAGAATGAACGCCCACACACTTGATGCATTTGTAGCGCAAAATTACTCCAGGTTTTAGCCTCGAATGTGTTGCTTTTTAGGTAGCCATTGTCAACTGCAGCCTCCATAATGTTGACAAAATATTCTGTAATATGGGGAGGCCACAACCCATAATCCTCCTCCACTGCCTTCTCCTTTCCCCTACCCATATTACTCATCTATTTTGAACAAATACCAATAAAAAAAAGCCAAATTCCTTCAATTAGTTTAAAAGCTGATCGGATAACCCTAGGTTGCAAGTAGCCACCGATTACACCAAAAAATGGTAACTTTGAATTCGGCTAACAGTGTGCAGTCTGGATCGTTTAACGAAAAAAATTTCGGTGCAAAAGCGTATTAAAAATTGGCGCAAATTGGTAAAGAAAACAACCAAATAAAGAATACAATCGCGGTTCATACCTTTGATTGGATTTTAACAACGAAGAAATTGTCAGCACAGGATTCAACCTTGCGTAGCTCTTTGATCCGATTTGCCCTTCGTTCCATAGCTCTTCGCCGATATGCAGCACGGGTAGTGCAAACCATTAACCCCCAACCAAAACTCCTCAACCCCTCACCAATTCGACACAGAAATAGACAGATATCGAAGTCGCCAGCGAGAGAATCACACGTTTCCGCTCGATTTCACAGTAGAATTCTTCGGAAAATCGTGGATTTGGGGTGCGGGGGGGGGGGGGGGGAGATCAGATCTGGGTTCTTCAAAGAAGGTAGAAGACAACGGAGTCGACCAGATCTCGTGAGTGAGAAACGAGAGAGAGGGCTCGTGAGTGAGAAGAGAGGAGAGATGGGTTGGGGAGACGCTGTTTGGAAGAGAGGGGAAGGTAGAAGACAACGAATGCAGAACCAGATCTCGTGAGTGAGAAGAGAGAGAGAGCTCGTGAGTGAGAAGAGAGGAGAGATGGGTTTGGGGAGACCAGATTTTGAAGAGACCTTGTCGAAAAGAGGGGGGGAAGGTAGAAGACAACGGAGCTCGACCAGATCTCGTGAGTGAGGAGAGAGAGAGAGCTCGTGAGTGAGAAGAGAGGAGATGGGTTGGGGGTATCGAAAATGGGAGGTATCAGTATTCTCAATAGTGTTTTGAGAAAACACTCAAAACAAACGCCAACTCCCAATACTGTATTTAGAATAGAGGATTCAGAATATCAAAACAAACGCACTCTAAAAAACTACCTAAAGAAATACAAGGCTAGCATACAAAGTATTAGATTATAGGAACGAAGAAACAAGCTGGTATTACCAACAACTATTATCATACAAGATATTAAACTATAGGAATTAAGTTAGGATGAAAAATATTATAAAGAAAGAACCAACAATACTCTCAGAAATTTATATGATAAACATTCGAGAGTTGAAGAAGACTACAATGGTCCAGAGTTTGTAGGAACTATAAAAAAAGATTTAAAAATTATAAATAAGAACATAAAAGAACAATGTAGATATATAATAGAAGACAAGGAAGAAGAACTAGGCATAACTGAAGAATGTATGAAGGAGTTAGAAGTCATAACACAGCTTAATATAAATATTTTAGAAATAGAAGATTTAATGGCAAATCTCAATTCAGGGGAAGTAGAGGAAGCCTTAAAAATTCTAGATATAACAAATGAATAAATAAAAAAGGATCAAGAGAAAGAAAAGATTATAACAAAATCTACAAAAAATCAACTAATATGTATGAATACTTATGACCACCACCTAATAAAATACCATATAACCTACCATGTAAGTGGCAAAATAAAGAAAGAAGTAAGCTAGGAAAAGAAAAAGAAGAAGAACTGAAATATGAACCCACAGAACACTATAAAAAAGGAATAGCATGAAATAGAGAATTGTTAGATCTATAGTGTGTAAAAGATGTAGATAGAACAATAGAAGAATGAGTAGAAACATCTCTAATAGTATGATTTAGACAAAATCTCTTAGAAAATACATTTGAGAATTTTATAGAAGCAACTTTTATAGGAGTAATGGTGAAATGGTGGAATGGACTAACAGAAGAAAAAAGAAGTAATATAAGGA
Source organism: Hemerocallis citrina (assembly GCA_017893485.1). Lineage (NCBI taxonomy): Eukaryota > Viridiplantae > Streptophyta > Magnoliopsida > Asparagales > Asphodelaceae > Hemerocallis > Hemerocallis citrina. The sequence continues at coordinate 280,141,554 of CM030364.1, read as the reverse complement.
ATCCAAAATCAACTGATGATAAAGAAACAAAAAAAAACTTCACCACACAGAACCCTGGGATTAAAAGAAATAATCACAAATTATGAAAGAGCAATAAGAACATAATTTAGTGTCTACGAGAAAACAGAATGACATAATATATATAAAAAGAACCAAGTAAGATGGAGACTAAAGAAATTTGTGATATGTGTTATTTTAATAACTATGCATGTGAATTCCGAGAATATTTTCATGATAGTTATTACATAAAATAAGAAAATGTTCCAATTCTTCACTCATTTTTCCTAAAATTACCAGATACATGGAGTATAAACATATATAGTTCATATGTAAATAAGAAAGTAAAACCATAAATAGATACTTTAGGGTATAGAACACAATTTATAAAAAATTATAGAGATAAAGTATGCCAAAAAGCCAAATCAACTATTAAATATTATAGAATATATAAACAAAGAATTTGCTGTGATGAAACAAGCCCAAGTCATTAGAGATGTAGTACTAACTATAATTATACAAAGAGACGTAAACACAAATTCAAAAAATATAAACCTAAATATAGAAAAACTTTTAAGAGATATAAATAATCATTTAAAAGATACTTCAGAAGAATAAATAAAAATAGACAAAATCCGAAAAACCCAAAGAAATGTAATTGTTATATATGCAGAGAAGTAGGACATATATCAACAAATTGCCGTAAGAGAATGAAAAAAGAAAATGTAAAATACATAGAAAAAATTGAACAGATTAATAACATAAACTATGAACCCATAGAATATGAGGAAGACTGGTCAGAAATTAGTGATGTTGAAAAAATAATGGTACTGGAAGAAGATAGTGAAAGTAGTGAAGATGAAACAGAACAATGTGAAATAAATATGATGACAGAATTAACAGAAATAGGAGAACAATTAGAAAGATAAGAAAATAATGAAGAAGTAAAGGGGGAAATGAACTTTGACATTCAAAAATACGATAAGATAAGAGCAACCAAATTAGACATAAACCCCAAAGAGATATTTAAACTTCCAATTTTTAAAAGGAAAAAGAATACCATAATAATAGCCAGAAATAATGAACAACCTATAGACATTGAACAAGCCCACGGAAAAACCATAATTCCATTAATAACAGAAAAAAAATAAGACAACAAATGGAAAAAAAACAAGTGAGAAAACCAGAAAAATATTAAGACACATACATTTAGGAGTAGTACAAATAATAATAAAAGCTTATTTTAAGGAAGGAAAAAAATACACCCCTAGAAATACACCCGATGAATGGTAGAATAATATTAAGTACACAAGATGCCTTAATAGGAATAGTACAAGGAAACATAATGTATCAAAAGATAAAAATTACAATAAAACCTAATTTCTCTATAATTATAACAGAAGAGAATAAGGACAAAAGTTTAGTTATGTATCACAGTTTATCAGTAACAGAAATGATTGAGAAAAGCAAAGTTATGAGTAATAATAAAAAATATTTATGCTTTCACTAGTAAACACGAAGTAAAAAATAGAAACATAGATAATTTTAAGATAGAACACTATTCAAAGAAATGATAAGATACATACCAGATAGAGAAAACCCTGATTCCATTTTCCTTTATTTTTATATAAATGTTGGTTCATTAAGAATACGCAAGAAAAGCACTTCGAATTGTTGATTCATCGCCAAAGACGGCTATACCAAATTATATAGAATTTGACTTTAATAAAGCAAAAGAATTTGTAAAAGGAAAAATACCACAAATAATGTTCGGAAAGAGATCACTATCAATAAGAAACAAACAACAAGCATTGGAATTAATACCATTAATAAATATATTAGACAATCAAAATAATAACCAATTTAAAATAGAAATAGAATATTATGACAATGAAAAATGGAATAAACAAGTAGCCATTGTAGATACAGGAGCTACTAATTCACATATTAAGCAAACACACATTAAAAAACCAGAATTAATACCATTTGAGAATCTATATTACTACTTAGACTATTATAATAATAGACATCCAGTTGTGCATAAAATAATACTGCCACTAAGGATAAATGATAGAAATGAAAAGCTATTACAATTACATGTAGACCCAGAACACAATATTAATGAAACTTTATTAGGAACTTACTTCCTTACATCAGTACAACCTTACTCAATTCAAGAAGAAAAAATTACAATAACAGTAAACAATGAAAGTATAGTAATAAATAAAATATTGTGTAAATGAATTCATTAAGAGCAACAAAAAATACATTATACATACTAACAGGATTTGTTTACGAAATACAAATCAAGAAACTATCATAGTCTAATTGACACTGATGCAGGTACTAGCTTATGCCGCGAAGATATACTATCAAGATGGAAAGAAGATGAATATAATAAAAAGGCGATAACTAGACTAACTGGACAAACCTTCATATTGGATAGGTACCAACAAAATGTTAATATACAAATAGGAAACTACATACTAAAAATACCAATAATATACCAGTTTGATTATATGAATAATGATGTAATGTTCAGAAATGACTTTTTTCAACAATACTATCCTATAACTATATCACATAAATCGGTTATTTTTACAACACCTTGTCAACACCAAGCAATAGCAATTAGAATAACACAACCTTATTCCAGAACAGACCTACCACATATCAGATTTTCTTCAGCCCAGCATGGTGAATACTAATATTTACCAAATAAAACTAGAATACAACAAATACAAGTAACAATTATACAAGAAATTTTACAAAAACAACAAGAAGATCTCTATGGAGAAAACCCTTTAGCAAAATGATACTTAAGTAAACCCACAGCTAACATAGAACTAATAGATAAGAACAAAATACCAAAAATTAAACCCATTATACATACTCCAACAAATTTAGAAAAAATTGAAATACATATAATGGAACTAGTGGAAACAGTTACATAAGAAAATCACGAAATCCACATTCATCACCAACATTCATAGTAAGAAAACATTCAGAAAAAAAAAAAGAGAAAAATCTCGAATGGTAGTAAATTATAAGTAACTAAATAAAAATACTAAAAGATTTGGATATTCACTACCAGATATGCATATACTTCTAAACAGTAAGAAAAAAATATATATATTCTAAATTCGATTGCAAATTAGGATTTTACCACGTAAAACTAAGAGAAGAGTCAAAACAATTAACAGCATTTAGTATACCACAAAGATTTAATGAATGGTACGTATTACCATTTGGATATAAAAATAGTCCGGGAGTATTTTCAAGAATATATGGATAAGATATTTGAGGAATACAATAATTGTATACTAGTATATGCAGATGATTTTCTAGTAGAATCCAAAAACAAAAAACAACATAAAGAGCATTTACTAAAATTCATAAAAATAGTGAAAAAATGTAGGTATTATACTATCAAAAAAGAAAATAAAATTGTTCAAAATTGAGAGAGAATTCTTAGGAGCAAAATTGTCATGCCCCACTTCACAAAAGGATACAGAATACGAGCACGTGACAAAGCCCAGCGAATGATTTTCATTATTCATAAGCTGTAAGGATCAACTCAACAGTACAACAGGAATATACAAGAAATATACAACAACGCATGAATGAAATAAATCTCATAATCAACAGAATTACTTGAAAAACAAATACATAGTCTTCAAATAAAAATAAGAACTGGAAAGTAAATGAAACTCCGGGACAACATGCCCAATACAAGAGGAGATAATAAACTCAATACAAGAATAAACTAAAGCATAAAAAGATCCCGGCCAAAGCTTAAAACACTTGGTCCCTCACTCCTACAGGTAACTCGTCTCCAAAACCTGTACATTTATTATTTGAAAGAAACAGGAAAATAGGGAAACAGGAAAACAGTCTGCCCGTGATTGCAAGTAACAGGTCGCAAGTAGTACAAGCAAAAGGGTACAAGAACAAGGAATGCAACAAGGGAATCAAGTATAAAGAAATGAACCATATAACAGAAAGACACAACATGCAAATGAGGATCATGGAATTTCAACTTATAAGCAGGAATCACAAGGCTAGTAATGAGCATGTAACATGTGAACATGAATTATATACTGGTAACCAGGAATCATATACTGGTAAACAGGAATCATATACATATAGCAGCAATCATATACATGTAACAGGAATCATATACATGTAACAGGAGTATGCAATGCTCAGTATCAACTTAAGTCTATTCATTTAATTTAGTCCTAACTAATGCACGTACTACTGTGTCCCATACTACAGGTTCGATGCATATAAACACCTTCGTTTAGACTGTAGTGGCGAATTATATAGGGTCACTACAAGGAATTTGACATATAGTGACAGCAAAAATCCGTGGGTAAAGGGCGAAAAACCGTAGGTATAGCCCGTAAAACCTATACCAACGGACATATTTTTCCGTCTTTTTTAATTAGCTATGCCCACGGTAAAATGCCGTCACTATAGTCTATAGCGACGGTTTTTTTACCCGTTGGTATAGGTATCGGTGTTATACCCACAGTTTCATATCCGTTGGTATAGGTTTTAAGGACACCACTTGCTTTCCTATACCCACGGTTGAAACTCCATTGCTATAGGTTTTAGTGATGGTTTTCGCATCCAAATATTTAAATATATACCCATCGCTCTATACAAATTTTTTTCTTACTAATTACGCTTATGATAATTTAATATTTTCTTTTATAATATTAATTCAATTATAAACTAAATACACAATAAAATAGATAAATGTATTTATGAAATAAAATTAGATAAAATTAAACTTCAATCATATTAATAATTAATGAAATATTACAAGGATGTCAAATTACAAAATAGTTAATAACCAGATACACAATTGAAGAAATCCACACTTGGGCTGAATCACTCATAAGGCAACTACAGTTCTCTCGGCTCTTTAAGGAGCTGTGGCAGTAACATAAGATACAACTACAGTGATGTCGTCGAGTTTGCTTCCATAATAACGATATCTAGCATCTTGGGCTGCAGTTGAGAAGGGCATCTGCCTGTTCTTGTCGAGTGCTCGCTGGTGAGCAAGAGCAGCAATCTTCTGGGCTGTCACCTGTGGGCCCAGCCCAGCCCTCATGGCGTGGAACAGCAAATACCTGAATTCATAAGAAATTAACGATATATGTCCGAGTGCTCGCATGGGGAGATAACAAAACAGAAAGATGATATATGTCCGAAAAGGAACCAGGACCATAGATAAATGAACTACAAGCCTGTTATTATAGTATGCACACTGCATTTACAAGTAGAAATCAAGGAGCAAAACACCACTAACCTCTTCGGTTAACCATTTCAGGGTCTCCCAATCAACTTCCTCCTTAATGAAAGCTTCCTCATATTTAGATAAACCCAATGTCCGGAGCGAAACTAGAACAGGATTTACGTCAGCAACTTGTTGAGGTGCATCAGATTTTATTGCACCCTCAGCCATAGGAACCTACAGGATATAATTTTGATGTCAATAATAGTAACTCTATACTCATACATCTTGTTCAAGGAAGTGTTTTTTTTTCACTAAGTAGGTTCAGAAATAAAGCAGTAATGCACAAGAAAGAGAAGACTTCTAATAGCTTATCCTCAAACACATACATTTATCCTAAAACACATACATAAACGGCGGTCATTTTGTAAGTAAATAAAGTACTAACTAAAGCCAAAACAAAAGCCTTATTTAAATATAAGCAACAAAATGAAATCAAATTGCAGAAAATTCTAAGTAAAAAAAATACTAGTAGTGTGTATCCATTCAGGAAAAAAAAACTCTGGAATTGACTTTATAAAATTGATAAGAACAAAGCACCTAAAGTCTTAGAGCATAAAGGAAAATAATCATGTCTAAACGGATTATCTGCTAAGGTTGGACAAATGTTACATTCATGAAATTTATGTTCAGCTTGCATGTAGAGAGTTCAAGGTAAATTTATTCAAGTTTATCTTCATAAATACTTGGAAACCAGTTGAACAAAATTTACTTGCAAGCATTTGTAGCTGAGGAAAACGACGACATACAAATAGATTAGTTTGTAGTCCAGCTTTACCATCAAAGGTTGACTCAGAGAGTTCGCATTCTTCAGTCAGTATGTACACACTCAAGAATCAGAAACAATTTATTAGCAACCCTCACATTAATGGCTCTCAAGACTCAACACAGTATATCTTTCAAATTAATACAGGAAGGTTAAATCATCCTGTGAGATACTGTAGGTTATTCAATTGCATCCTTCGGTTTCCCTACTTGAGAGGTGACCATCTAAGAAAATTTTCTTGTTTCATCTCAATTACTGAATGTAGCAAAATAAATTAAATGGATAACATTATATAAACGGATACTACTTCTTAGTTGACTATGAATTAACATGAATGGCTGAATATATAAGTAAAATTATTCTATCCTTACTACCAAACTTAAAAGTTTAGAAGCAAAAAAATAGGAGTTAAAAAATCACCTCTCCGGTACCATCTTTGGCAAGACAATCATTAGTATGAACTTGTCGCATCTCTTCGCTCAAATGAGTAATATCAGTGCACACAAGGGATATTCCACTACATTCCTTCCAATCTTAGCCGACTCAACACTAAAACCATTTCCTTCACATGAAAAATTACCATTACTAAAACTCAAAAGCGGTCCAGTTATTGTCAAAGAACTCAGTATTAGCTAAAACTCAAGATAGAGAAAGTCATTCCTACATCTTCATCGTAGAGTGCACCCCAATTTGCATCAAGAATTTGATTCATTGAGAAACTGTTATAAGGCTCCACAGGATATACATCCCCCTTCGAAATAAGATACAGTTAGACAAAGGACATGAGATATTTGAAAGAACTAATAAGAACAAAGAAAATAATTAAAATTTTACATAAGATTATCTCTTAATTTGCATTCAGGAAATGAAACATAAAGACATTATTTGACTAAGCTCATGCATGTTAGTTTTCCCAACAAGAATAGCACCACATGACCTCAATTGCTTGACACAGCTTGCATCGTCGGTACATGGTCTCACTTTGTGTAACCATTTAGTTCCTCCTGTCGAAGAAAACTGATTGCTATGAAAAAATAATGATAAGGCAAATAGAGAGCAATAACTAATATATACGTACGGTCTATAGTTTGTACCTGTAGTAGGGTATGGCAAGCAATCCATCTCGTCTTTAATTGCAATTAGTATTCCATCAAGAACTGAAATCGGGTTGCCTGATAGGATCAATTCATAAGAAACATGTAAGAAGCATGATTTGCATTGTGCATTACACCTAAAATCAAAGGACACACAGTTCCATTTTTTTTATCGAGTTTAATCCTCTAATTTCCATTATTGATTTGAATAAATGGTGCTATTTTTGTCAAGAAAATATGTCTTTTTCTTCTTATGATTTTCCTTTATGGATTGGGTTAAGGCCTTCAACACTTCATATTATGTCAGATTAATCAACGCAAGTAGGTGGAAGATTGGTAGAAAATTTATAGCATTACGTTACAAAAATTCTCTTTTCTTTCACTGAGTTTTGCTATATATTATATATATAGTTTCATGGTCATATCTAATATAATTTCACATCATTAAAGTTGTATTATGGTTCTTTTATTCTTCGACATTTTCTGCTACATGTTCTGTTGTTTGCTTGTTTCCTATGAGTACCTCATAATTTTTGTTCTATTAATTGCTACTTATTTACTATACCAGTTTTTGTTTGGTTTATAACAGGTGTTTGCTGCTATCTGTCATTCAATCAGAAAAATAAACAACCAAGAAGTAGGTTAACAACAACCTTTTTACAAGTTGTATGTCAGTATCTTATTACTCTCTGCTGTTCATGCATAAAGCTTGAGGAAATTGATCATGAATAAAAACATATAAAAGCGTTAGATTATACACCTACCATTTAAATGTCGTAGGGATGACTCTGTAGCTTGCCTTAGGATGTCATCTGCATCATAGTTGATGAAGAATCCCATCTTGAGCCTAGGATCTGTCGACTCCTCAACTGCAGCTAAGAATCGCTTTGCAACCTATATTTCGACATAATTAGACCTCAATTTTATAGTTACTATTTAAAAAATCAAAATAGTGAATATCGATAAATGGCATTTAGAATGCAGAAATGAGATGGAATACCGCAAGTGGAGTTGTTTCTCCTGACTTGTAAGCTCTAGAGTAGTCCCTTATCTTCCAACGTCTAAATTTACCGGTTTGATCATTGCTTAAGGTAGCTATCATATCACGAGGAAGGCAATCCATGACATCTTGAACTCGTTCAATAGGAGTTAAGTCAGGCTTTATGAGATTAACTTCTTGCTCTTTGTAATCTGGAAGTTCTTGAAAATAAGTAATCTAAATAATGAAGGCATTTAAAGTGCATGAATCCAAGATCAGTTGAAGTATGCCAACTTTCTAAGAAACTGAACCTGTGGGATTTTGGATTGGAGTGAAAACAGGTGGTTCCTCTAACTCTGCCAACGAAACAAACTGCACACAAAGTCACCCACAAAATTATCAGAATTTATCCAAATTCTCAACCACAACACTGCAAGTTTTTCCCCTGTTCTTTCATACATTATAGTTTTGGCTAATTGGGTATTAGATTCTGATCATATCTAGATCCTAAACTTCGAAATTCAGGAAACAGTATCACAAAATTCAGGAAACAGTATCACAAAATCAGAATTCAAACAAACTGAAACTCCAAATACCTTGTGAATGCGATTATCCTTCTTCAGTATATACAGAGCAATCGGACCCAAGAATCTCGACTCCAAAATCCACACAAAAATCTTTACAAGAAGCCCTGCCACTCTAGGAGCTGAAAACACACGAAATTCAGTATTTCAACATTAAAAAGACACACAACAAATTGTATTGATCATGTACCGGCAACCGACCTTTCACATCGGCAGTGGTGTAGGGTTCTTTGCTAGTCGGACCCAGATCAATAGCCTTTGGATCTTCGAGTAGCCTTGTCAGTGATGACCACAGCCTCTAGAAATTCACCAAACTGCTCAAAGTAAGACTTCAAGGTATTTCATTATAACTTATTTCGATAGATGGAGGAGGACGAAAAACGAAAAAAATTATGAACATAGGAAATCACAGTATTAGAATTTTGACAATACCTAGGGTTTCGACGAGATGGGGGAGGACGCCGAAGGAGAGAGAGATGGGGCGACGGGGGTGGTTTGGGGTGAGATAAAGGAAACTGTGCGACGACGGGAAAGGGTAGGGAACGGCGACGGCGGATGGGAGAGCGAACGACGGAGAGCGAATGGTCGGCTTGAGCACGAAGAGGGAAAGAGAGAAGGAAATTGGGGATTGTGGGAGATTGAGGATTGAGGGAAATTGGAAATTGGGTTTCGGAGAGGTTGAGGGCGAGGAGGAAAGAGAAGAGGGAAATAGGTTTTCAGAGAAGCGCGTGAAGAGAAAAGGAGAGTGGGAATTGGGTTCCGATTTGTGTTTTGAGAGAGACGGGTGGGGGGAGAATGAAATTAGAAATTGAAATTTTGGTGGGAATTAAAAGTTTTCTATCTTGTCTATACCCACAGTTTACTACGCGTCTGTAGGTGTATGATGGCTATACCCACGGTTTTAGTGATCCGTCACTATAGGTGTCCGTTGGTATATGGCAAATTCCTTGTAGTCAAGTACTCGGGTCTTGTAGGAAATATGAGCATGTAGTCAAACCATGGGCACTAGAGGTAACCCCAGTCAACCCTTGATGTGGCACATAGTTTCATTTAACTTATAACCATGGGAAACACGGGTCCCCTTCCGAGTACCATCTCCTATATACCCCACTACTAAGTCTTTCCCTTAAACTCCGGCTTGATTGCTTATTCTTTTACCAAAACAAACATGAACGTGCAAATCAGGGAAGGATAACCATGATAGGGGGACAGGAAACAGTTTTAGACTGGGTGAAAAAAATATATTCGGGTGACATAAAACAACTTATAGATGGTGAAACAATAAGAACTCCAGTTCTGGATGGCAGGACATTGTTGCACCAAAATTGAAATTCCTGCTACTACAGAAATGCAAATCTGGATCCGTTAGAATTTCTAGAAACTAGACTCTCTGTCAGTTCCAGCACATATACACACGATATATAAAAGTCACAGAAACTAGGTTCAAATTCTTATTCTTTAGAGATTTTGGGTTCAGGCAGCAGGTCATAGATTGTGTTCATATACATGTATCAGGTCTGAAAACTTATTAATTAAATCCACAAAAATTCTGGGTAATCCCTAAGCATGTCTAATCTTAGAAAAATTAATTTTACATTTTTATTTTATTGCTAACATGTTCTATTAAGTAATAAATCAGGGTGATATACATGAAATTGTGAATCTGGAAATCCAGACCCAGCAGTACTAAATGACTGATATCTCACAAATTATAACTCAGAATTCATTTCCGTCGAATTTTCTATAAATAGACTCATGGAGCTATAATTCATGTTTAATAAGTTTTAATCAATGACAAATAGAATCAGGTCAAAACTGGGGTTCTTTACTGAACAGGCATGCAGCCAGAAATTTTTAAATCATGTTCACATAGATATTTCAAGTCAGGAAAATAATCAAATAATTCTACAAAAATTTAGGGTGACTCCTAAACATGTCTAGTCAAGTCCAGATTAATATCAAGTCCAGATTTTACCATTAGTACTTATTTTAACTAGCAGATCATACAAAAAGTCTTATAATCAAGATTCTGGGAATTTGCGATACAGCAGTAGTAAAACTGAGATAACTCATGCATCACAACTCAGATTTCAGATCCGTTAAAAGTTCTGAAAACTAGAAACAATGATCTACATTTCATATTCATAGACTAAATCATTTCTCTGACATTAACAGGGTCCAATTTACCATGCTAAAAAAGGAGAGCAGTAAATGTGATTTCTTTTGCATGAAATGTAACATGATTAATAACTACCATGGATCTAAGTTAATGTGTGATGCAAATCAGGGTTTAATAATTATTCAAACAGCACGCCATGTCTATTCTTAACTCATAAACAAAAGGAAACAATATCAACATATTCATCATACAACCAAATATCTAGAAGTCATGGTGATTCATGCATGCATGTAGCCAAATAATTAGATCTAACTCCTGTTTGTGAAATGAGCGAAATACAAGGTTGTGACCCTTACGATTATGGAATTGATAGAGACGAACAAATGAGTAGAACCAAGATTATCAATGATAAATAAAAGGCGAGTCATAACTAAAATCTACTTGTGGTATTTCAAAAAGGTGCTTGTACGAGGAAACAAAAGAATCGTACAAGTTACTTGCCTTAACGAGATGATGATTCCGATAAAGATTAGAATAACGGGACTAGGATCTCGGGCAACTCTCGGTTAACCACAAAAGCACGTGCGATACACGTGCTCAACAACAACAGGGACAACAGCTGCAACAGCGCGAGGCATCGGAACAGTAAGGGCCGAACAAGAATAGCAACAACCATAAGTGGCGACGACTTGGGACAGCAACAGCAAAAGCACACACACAGCGGCAACCAGCAAACGGCGAGATCAAACAGCAAATGGCAACTCGGCAAGAACACCAAGTAGCAACCAGCAAGCCCAGTAATGGCAAAGGGCGTCGGTGCTGGTAACGGTGGCGGGCGGCAGTAAGGGCTGGCTGCGGTGAGACCGAAAGGTAGTAGGGAGATGGTCGATGAAGGTTGCAGGCAGCAATTGTAACACCTCGAATTTGTAAATACTGAAAATACATGTTTTTATATATCTCGAGTGGTGAAAATTATGCTTGGTATATTTTATTTTAAATATTGATATTGGTGTTGATATTTGAGTTGGATCAGTATTATTTATATATATTGAAGTTATGAGTTGAGTTTTATGTTATGAAATATTGTTTATTTTTATTTTATAATTTTGGAGGATTATTATGAGATGCTTTAATATATTTTTTATTGTTAGTATCTTTCAAATGCAGAGTTTGGGGTTTATTTGAAATAGTTTTGGACATTGGGGGTTATATGTTAAAATACCCTTTACATTTATTATTTATATTAATATTATTTTTTACAAAACCCCTCCCCACCTTCCCCCTTCTTTTCTTCTCCTAATTTTGTTTCCGCTCGTCGAAACCAACTGAAACCCCGCGACCCATTTCGGCTCGCATTCCCCCGCCCAAATCCCAGCCTTTTCTTAGTGATTCTTAAAGTAATTTGAGGGGCAGGCTAAGTGAGGGGTGCTCTAGCTCGCGATAGCGTCAATTTGGAGAAATAACTACGGGAAGGTATACCCTAGTTTATTTTATTTGTATGGGATTAAGTGTTTTTAACTTATATTGAATAGAAATATGGTAGTAGGGAGATTGGAAGGTGTTGGATATTATGGAGGCAAGAAATTAGTAAATTATAGATTTTGCAAGTTGCATATAAATTAGGGTTTGGGGTTATAAAAAAGAAAGTAAATATATAAGAATTATCTCCTGCATGGTAGTAGAAATTGTAGTTGAGCCATTAGAATAATTTGGGGGTGAATTTAGTAATTTTATGAAGATAAAAATCCCGTAGGAACTTGAATAATACGTGCATCGCACTCGTGCATATTAGGCGTTCAATAAAATGCCTGAGTGACATTAGGATTAATATTATTTTTAATCGTGACTGGTTTGGTTGTTTTGAGCCCTAATTGGCTTTGAAATTTAATAATAGGAGATGTTAGCGACTTCAGATGCGTGATGGAGAGGTGGTGCTTCAAGTTTTCGCGGGATATCATGTGATTATGATACAACTATATATTCTTTATGTTATAGAAATTTCGGGGTTTTCCGACCTATATAATATTAATTGTGGCCAAGTTTAATTTAAAAAGTAAAATACGGATTTTTAAAGAGCTACACGAGTTTTTGTGAGATTTTGAGATAGTAATGAATTTGGATATATGAAGCATGATATTTAGGATAATACGATGCGTTAAGGTGTGGTAGTATATAAAATGGATGGAATATGCTGTAGATGTATAATTTTGGCTATATATATGTGATATGCTGTTTATATAATGAATGATAGCTATATGTATTGATTTAATTATAAATTTTGGGTACATAATCTGATGAAAATGACATATATATATGGTGTTATGATGTATTGACCTATTTGGTGTATGTGTGTGATATATAAAAGTGATAATGAATTGAGGCATCGTAATCGATGAAATTAACGAATAGAGTGTATGTATAATATAGGGATGTGTTAAGTGAAACTAATGGGCGATAATATGATATAATCATCTACTTAACTTGGCTTATTCATAATATGTTATAATGTGACAAAATAAATTATTTAGTCCATTTGTGATATGCAATAATATGATGTGATGATTTTATATGTTAAATACTGTGGTATTGCATATATGTGATACATTGAAAAGATAAATGAGATGGTGAACATTGTATATGTGTTAATAAGTTCAGATAAATATGAGATATTATGTGTTAATAAAATGAGATATTAATTCTCATGGTAAATATTGAAGTTGTGGCAATTTATTGAAATAAAAGATGAGATGCAATATGATGCTAAAATGAGATGAAAAGATGAAATAAAAAATGATATTAATAAATTTTATTGACCAGTACCTGTAGAAATCCCGGGGGTTTGGGCTAGACCTCCTAATACCCAAGGACCGGCTTGGGGTGCGTGGTTATTACCCAAACTATGTTTAGGGTGTGTGTTTCTATCGCCCAAGCTATCGGCTTGAGGCCCAGTTATTCCCTCGATGACAGATGTCACGAGGAAGTACCCTAGTGGGACTAGGGGTGCGTGTTTCCCTCGCTGGCTTCGGCTGGGAGGAAGTACCCAGTTTATCTGGGGTACATGTTTTCCTCTCTTGGCTTCGGCTGGGAGGAAGTACCCAGTTTATCTGGGGTGCATGTTTTCCCTCCTGGCTTCGGCTGGGAGGAAGTACCCAAGTTCTACTTGGGGTGCGTGTTTCCCTCGCTGGCATAGGTTGGGAGGAAGACGTAGCCTCGGACGCGTAAGATCCCGGAGGGGCAGAGGTCCACGTGTTTACTGGGCTGTCAGCTTTCAGTATAGTGTGATATTGTGGCTCACTGGTCAAAAAATCAGTAAAATGAATAAATGTGAGATAAAATGCGATGAAGTAGTAAAGAAAGCATGTGAAATGAAATGAGAATGAGGTAATAAAGGAAGCATATGATGTGAAATGAGAATGAGAAATTAAAGCAAGTGTATTATGATTTGAGAATAAAGAGTAAAATAAGTTAAATTATAAGGTGAGATTGAGAAAGTAAATAAAGTGAATTAATAAGAATAAAATGAAAAAATTGTATTATGGGAATAAATACGAGAAGTAAAGAAAATGTATTATGCATTATATAAATGATAGTGAATAAAATGTAATATGAGTGGTTATGAAAATGGTTATTAAAGAAAAATATGATGTGATATGTTTTTGTTGTACCTTGGAAGTGTGTCGAGGAACTACTCGCCCGCTATTTTCATGGAAATTGTGGGAACTACCTGCCTTGTCACAACTTCCAAGGTAAATTGGTGAGTGGTTGATATGATGCAGGTATTGCGGGTTGGAAATAAAAAGTAAAGTAAATTGTAAGATGAAAATGAAAATAAAGTAAAATAATAACCGAGCTATCGGCTTGGGATGTGATGTGATATTATCCAAGTTCTACTTGGGGTGCGGTGATTATTACCCAAGCTATCGACTTTGGGGTGCGGTGTAATATTACCCAAACTATGTTTGGGGTACGAAGTATTATCTTATAAGAATGAAAGTGAAGTAAATTGAAATTTGAGTCGTAAATGAAAATGAAAGTAAGATATATTATCAATAAGAATGAGAAGTAACATATGTTGTATGATGACATGAAAATGAATTATAAAGTAAAATATATGATTAAATGAGAATGAGTATTAAAATAACTTGTATGATAAAATCATGATGAAAAGAAGATAAATTGTAATTTATAATGAGAGTGAAAGTGATGTATTGCGAGATGTTATGATATGTGTTATAAGAAATGAATTAATGTGATATTTTGGGATTGAATGCATATGAATAAGATGCGACGAAAACAGATGAATGTGATGATATGCAATAAAATAAATACATGTATTGGGATGCTATGAAAATGTATGTGATATTATTGATTGTATGAATGTGATGTTATGTAATATGAAAATGAGAAAGAAAATGTATATGAATGAAGATGAGTATGAAAGAATATGAGTCGTGAGTAGGTAAATAAAAATGAATGGTAAATGAAGTGCGTGGCTAAATAAGTATGAAGAATATGAGGTGGTGACATTATGTGATTATATGTGAAAATAAAGAAATGGTAATGTGAAGATAATTATGAAAAGAGGAATATTTGTGTTAGGGAATTAAGAATGAAAAGTAATGGAGTTGTATGTAAATTAAAATAGTGTTTTGTATTTGAGTGTAAAGTGAAGGAGTTACCTATACAAATTAATATGATGTGGTGTATATGAGATTAATCATGAAGGATTATGTATAAAAAAAATTAATGTGAATAAATCAAACAAATTGTGGTATGAAAGAGTATGAGAAGTAAAAGAAAATGTTAAATGGCTAACCCCTTAGTGTTTGGGGGGTTAGGGAAGTCCCAGGACTATCCTAGACCCCCTACTGTTGCAGGTCCTCAGTAGTGCAGAGGTGAGGCATAGATTTGGTTGAGTGGATTCTTTTATTTTGAAATTTTTGTATAAGTAAGTGATATGAATAGTGAGATTTTTGATTTAAATTGTATTTTGGATGTATAAACATGTAGATGACGATGATGAGTATAGTGTGGGGTAATATGTTATCTCGTTGTGGAATACTGGGCCCTATGATATGTTTTACAAGGTTTTCTCTAAAAACTTGACTACATTTTCGAAGAAATTTATGATTTTTAATTTATAATTGATATTCTATTATGAGTTTAGCCCCCAAAGCATGATATTTATATTACCTGTGTGTTTTTGCTCATTTTGGCATGGGGAGCCGTGAATATATTACCTGTGTTGTGAGCTACGGAATTTAGAGCAGAATTTCGTAAGCCTTTTGTGTTTCAGAAAAGAAATTTTAGGGGAAACTCTGCCAAAATTTTATTTGAAATATAACTATTTTGGTTTATGTTTAAAGTTGTATAGAAATTAAAAGAATTGAATTTGGAGTTATAGAATATATATTTAAAAAATGGGGTGTTACAGCAATGGACAACAGGGTGAGGGGGAGTTGGTTACGGGAGAACATAGGAAGGCAGGGGCTCGGCTTGGCTGCAGTCGAGGTGGAAGAATAGGAAGTAGGGCTCAGGGCTGAGATGGTGGAGCTAGACGACGTGGAGGAGTGGCAACGGGGTGACGAGTTGCTGGCGACGAGGATGAGGAGGAGCAGTGATGGGAGGCAGGGTCAACTTTGACGATGGGGAGAGGTGCAGCGGCGACTTTGTTGTCGAAGGATGGAGGCAGGAGGTGAGATGAAGAGGATGACCAAGCTTTGATGGGGACGAGGTGGCTCGAGCGGAGAGGGTGGCAATGATGGTGTGATAGCGGTTGGAGGTGACTGGGTTTGGAGGCACGAAGGAGAAGGAGAAGGAGACGTGAAGGAGAAGAGGAAGAGGAAAAGGCGTGGGTCGGCAGTTACGGGAGAGAGAAGGGGGGGGGGGAGTAACACCCTAGATTTTTAATTATTGTTTTTAAAATTAATAAATGAATTAAAATGATTTTTGGTGATTTAATAAATATTTTTCTAAAATTTACCTTTTTACACGTGCAAATATTTTCTTGGGGAAGTTCAAAATTAGAAATTATTTAGGGGGAAATCTATTATTTATTAGTAAGTATTATTTGTGAATTTTCTGGATTTTTCTGATATTTATTTGACCTATTTGCAAATATTACAAGAAATGGACTTTTGTGCAGAATTACCACTTAGAGTAAAAACTTCATTTTTTTCGGATTTTTGGGCTGATCATGATGCCTAGTCAATTCAGAGGTAAAAAGTTTACTTTTTGTTTTGATAGATTTGGTTTATTTTGCAAGTTTGTTAAAGAAGGGTATTTTTGCAAAATTGCCACTTAGGGGCAAAAATTTCAAATTTCGTGTTCTGAGTTTACAAACAGTGCCGGCCAGATATTAGGGTGGTTATTCTATTTTTAAATCTTAATTTAGTTGGTTTATCTAATTTCCAAGTATAAGGACTTATATATGTAAAGATATATTCAAAAGGGATATTTTACAAATCTATTCAAAAACCCTAGAAACCCTATTTCCGACCTATTTAAAAGAGAGTGCAGCCGTCTCCTTGCTGTACAACACAAAGGGATTTCTTTATTATCATTTTCTTGGAGTTTCGAAGCGAGGATCTTAGTTTTCTTGCGAAAGGAAGGATTTTCTTATTTTCTTTATTATCTTCGGTTGATTCTTCAAAAAGGTGAGTGACATATGTTTATTTTCCTATTGTTCTAAACATGTTGTATGTGATGATTTTTCTATTGGAAAGCATGTTAGGGGTTATATGAAAATATAATAAATTTTGATGGATGGATGAATTAAAAATTGAATCTTTTCATGAAAACTATACTATGGATGATTAAAACCCTAATTTGATGACTTGAGAATTGTCAAGAACCTAATAGAAACCATGAGTAGGTTGTTTCTTTCATATGTTTACTGATTTGATGGAGTTTAACGAATTGAATGATGAATATAGCATGAAAGTGAACAAAAATTGAACTATTACTGTGTATGAATGTATATGATCTGTTCTCAATGTTTTGATGTGAACTACTTGATTAATACATGTTAAAACCTGCATATACCCATGAGAAACTGAGGTGAGTAGTTATGGAAAGTAGTAGAAGAGTTTTGAATCAAAAGAACCAAGTTTGGGCCTTTGTATTGACAATTGTTTTTCGGGTCTGTAGTTGTGTAGGCCGAAAATTGCTTTGATGCTTTTTGTGAAATTTTGATTTAGATCTGAATTGTTTGGTACTGAGGTTGTTTGGAAACAATATACTACATATATACAATGGGTTTTCTTGATGTTTACTGATGCAAATACACACTTACATACACTCATATGTATACTCATATACACTGCCTTGAAGAATTATCAAAAATTGATATTTTGAGAGTTTTCGATTGTATATGATGTGTTTTGATACTGAGACTAAATCTGAATATTATACTACTTATGAGATTTGATACTTAAACTCATGCTTAAACACCCTATGCACATATCTATATATTCTTTACTGTTTTGAAGAGTTTTGTGAAGATTTTACTCTTTTATGAATTTGATGTGGATTTGATATGTTTTATAAACTCTTATATGTTATACAAGTTGTATTCAATCATCTCAGGAATTTGGTTTTACAAATTTGTGATTTTACAAAGTATAATCCATGTATCAGTCGAAATGTGCACAAACTTTAAACTCGCTGTATAGCAGCCAATGGTCGACCGACATTCTTTAATCTGGGACTTTTTTGCTTGATAGTCGACTGCCCTATTTTTTTCACTGTTTGAGCGGTCGACCGTCATTTGTTTCACTGGCTGTTTTATTGAGTTTTCGTTGTTTCTCTTGAACGATTATTTCTTCGAACCTATGGATTATTGATCTACTGTTTTAGATGATATTTTTACTACTTACATTATTTTATAGAGAGTTATATTTTTGGTTATAATAGAATTTAAAATTGTGTTTCTATAACTTCATAAAGTGATAAATAAATATATATATATATATATATATATATATATATATATATATATATATATATATATATATATATATATATTTTTCGTTGTTTCTCTTGAACGATTATTTCTTCGAACCTATGGATTATTGATCTACTGTTTTAGATGATATTTTTACTACTTACATTATTTTATAGAGAGTTATATTTTTGGTTATAATAGAATTTAAAATTGTGTTTCTATAACTTCATAAAGTGATAAATAAATAAATAAATAAATATATATATATATATATGGTTTTTGAAGAGATTGACATTTTATGATATTCTACAACTTCAAAATACTGGTAATTTTCACGTGCGATGCACGTTTTGATAAAAAGTTGGAGTTGAACGAGCGATTCATGTAAGTCGGTAGTAATCAGCACTTGTGATGAATGCCTTAAACTTTAAAAAAATTGGAGTTGAACGGGCACTGCACGCATTTTTTTTAATTTTTTGAAGGGAAAACCTTGAATGTACGTACAGTGATGTGTTATGAAATAGATTTGGAATTGCACATGCGACGTACGTAATTTGCTTTGTCACAAAAAAAATTAAAAATTATTTGTTTGGTGAAGGAAAAAACTTTAATATACACGCGTGATGCACGTGTTAATAAATAGAGTTAGAGTTACACGTGCAACGTATATGTTTCATTCGTGACAAATAATATTAAAAAAATGTTTGTTTCGTTACAAACTCAAAGTGAAAAAGTGACAAACTCTTCCATTAATTGTAGTAGATGATTCTCAGTTATTTAATGGATTTAATATATTATTTGAATTCTAGAATTTTATGAGTATATTAAATAAATTTGGATTTGTTAACTTTTAAGTAGTTTTCTTAATTTGATAGTTTTGATAATGGGATTAAGAGTTTTAATGAAAGATTTAGTATTGACGGTTGAGTTATGAGTCTCTAGAGGGTGAGTACACCGGCAGTTGAGATTTTGTGGGTTGGTCAGTTGTGACCTTGTTGTTGATCAGTTGAGTTAAGTCCGGCAGGATACACCAACTCTAAGAGATTAGTAACTAATTAATTAACTTAAAAAGATAAGGGCATGCACTCGATGGTGATATGGTGAAATGAGTGCAAACATGAGTCATGGACCTCTGTATGGCTTGCGGTGTGAGATAATCCTCGAAATTATCGAGGTGTGAGTGAAATAGTCTCCAGAATTACCTACAGTGTGGGATTGATCTTCGGAATTATCGGGATCGAGGCGACACTCATGGGGTATTCGTGTGATGAGGCGCCATAACTTGCGGTGTGGGGTATTCTCGAAGATTCCCAGGTGCGAGTGAAATAGTCTCCAGAATTATTTATGGATAGAGATTGACCTCCAAAATTATTGGGGCATGGGCTAGATACTCACAGTTTATCTAAATCTCATAGTAGTCATCGTAGTAGGATTAGTTACATAACGAGGGATTTAACCCTATGAAGTAGTGAACGTTAAGGGCTTGCACCGAATCTATGTAGAGTGGGAAGCATAGATTCGACAAGTATGCATTAGAGAGTTATCATATAACATTGGTGTTTCCTGACTTGGTTTTATGCATATTGTTTCCCGTTTTCCCACACTTGACACTTAGTCTAGTTTCACTTGTTGTTTTCACGTTTTATTTGTTTATTAATTTATTCTTTTCATTTGTTATTACTGTTGGTAAGTGTTGTTATGACTTTATCATTTATGTTTTATTTATATTTTCTTTTGATGTCACTCACACCGTTATGGCTGACCCCGTAGTTTTGGGGGTTAGGGTTATCTCTAGCCTCATGTTTTACAGGTAGGTACCTATAGCAATGGGATTTGGATGTATAAGATAGAATGATGTTGTGGCTTATGAAAATTGTAAAAGATTGTATTGTAAAAGAAAGAATTGTAACTCAAGGTGTTTAATTTTCGCTGTGCTTTGTAAAGAATTGTTGTAATAAAAGTTGAAAAAAATTTATTTGTGTTTTGGCAATGTTTACTATTACATTGAGGTTGATGCTGGAAATTGTGCCATGTATTTCTGAGATATTATATTGAAAATTCGGGGAGCTATAGCGCGCGGGGGGGTAGCATAGTATAGAGTTAGGGTTAGGTTAGGAGGTTTAAACAGTGAATGAGAGCAGGGTGCAAATATTTGGGTTTCAGGTTGGAATCCAATAGGAAGTTGGGTTATAGGGTTAACGGGCTTCGAGTTTAGATTACAAAAAATAAATAAATAAATAGTAATACTAGTACAAATAAATCAACTAGTATGCATTAAATCAATGCTCAAATACTCATAAATACAATAGGATGTATGAGACCACAAAATAAATGAGATTGGATCATATTTGAGCTAAAATATGCTAATTACATAAAAATTAATTACATCAAATAATGTACATAAATTTCATACTCCAACAGTAATAAAAATAATAATAATAATCGTAGAAATAATAATAATAATAATAATAATAATAATAATAATAATAATAATAATAATAATAATAATAAGATTTGGGTTAAATAACTTACAGAATAGAAATAGACTTGTATTAAAATATATAGTCGACTGAAGCTAGCGAAAAATACCATTAATGAATAAAATTGACTTTATTAGGGAATCGAACAATAATCTTAACAAAAAAATAAATAAAAGCTGAAAAATAATATATAACAAATCGAAATAACAAAAATACACAGAAATTACATATTGGCGGGAACGTGGGTTACAAAAATTATCACATGAAGGGATAGAACTACAGCCACAGGTAGCAGAAAAAATAAAGACATTTCCTAATGTCTTTAAAAAAAAGTACAAGCCATAATTGGACTAGTAAATCAAATAAGATGATACATACCAAATTTAACAGCAAAAACAAATTGGTTACAACAAAAACAAAAAAATTTAAGAAATGGGAATGGACCCCAAAGGATGGAGAAAAACTTAAAACATTAGAATAACAAACTTCATAATTAAATAAGCTACGATTACCTGTTAAAGAATGTTCATAGATAATAGAAATAGATGCATGTGAAGATAATTGGGGAGCAGTACTGTTGGTTTTGCTATGTTGTTTTCTCCCGGTACGCCGGGGTTGTTTTATTAACGGCTTATTAATGAAACAGGGTGGCCTTATTCCACCTTTTCCCTCAAAAAAAAAAAAAAGATAATTGGGGAGCAGTATTAAAATTTATTGAAATAGGAGAAAAAGAGGAAAGACTAGCCAGATATACTATCATTCATACAGACCCAACAAAATTACCACATAAATGAAAAAAAACTATTAGCAATCTTAAAAGCTATAAAAAAAAGTTTGAATTATTCATAATACATACAAAATTCACAATAAGGACAGATAATACACAAGCAAAGAATTGGATTAACAAAATAATAGACTCAACTATAGCAAATAAAAGATTGATAAGATAGCAAATTGAGTTAGCACATTATGACTTCAAAATATAAAATATAAAATATAAAATGAAAAAGATAACATTCTAGCAGATTTCTTATCAAGAAACTATCAATTTTGTTTTTACATGATAGAAAATAGAGTCCAGCATATAGAACATGATATAGTTTTCCTAAAGGAGGCTCTGGAGCAATTAAAATGAGCATTTAACCAATTACAGTTACAAATATGTAGTCTTCAAAGTATATTTTACCACCATATAAATGCAGAACATGTTGAGAAAATGAGTGAAGGGAGTGAACCTATTAACTCACAAAATATGAGTGAAATTACAAAAATAGCTACACAAGAGGGAACCTCCACATCCATACAACCAACTACCTACAAAGAGAGTTTACTCTCAGATCCTCCAAAATATTCCAAGAATGATTTATTTTTACAATATATTGAGAAACTAGGTTTGCCCGTGGACACGTGCCTACGGCACGTTTCCGTGAACAATGCAACATATAAAAGGGCCTGTAAAAAGTTAAATATATGCACGTCTTCGTGAAGATTGATTTATATATATGTGTATTTGGCTAAGACATTGATGTATTCTGAAATAAGTTGTTTATTGGTTTATATCTTGCAGGATCATTTATCAGGAGCTCGGGATTGAAAAAAAGTACTGTAAATCTACAATAATAGTGGATCGAAATCAGTTGCTATGTGTGACTTAAACATAAGAGATTTCAAACTGCATGAGTAGTAATTTAGTTGGTAATGCAGTTATCGCCTCAAACACAAACAGCATAAGTTAATTCCCCATTGTCATATTTTTATGTAGTTAACCATGTATGATTTTAAAAGATGTTTAAAAAAATGAGTGAGAGAAAGAGATAGAGGAAAAACTTGTTGTGAAGTATATGTATAGACTTTTTGTTAAATGTGATCAAATACAATATATTTAGTATCGAAATATTGGAAAGCCTATTGCAAATTTGATATGAAACAGGCTTGTTAGCCCTATTTTTTGATATATTTCAGTGAATGAGATATTTGACATGTTTTTTTTTATTAACTTACATCAAAACACATAAGCCCAACTATCAGGCATTTCAAACATTAAGAGAACATGAAGATTGCAGATGGATTGACGGCTCAACCTGCGAAAAATCATTATAATTGTTAAGATAAATCAGAGAAAGATGAAAACAATACTAAATATTGAATTGAATTTAACCAAGTACAATACCACCTATATATAGGAGGTGAACAAATATCAAAACAACTCTACCACCAATATGGGACTATAATATCTAACACCCCCTCTCAAACTCACGATGGGTCAAACAATGTGAGTTTGCCTACTAAGTGTCGGAATCTCTGAACTGTATGAGATTTGGTGAAGAAGTCTGCAGTCTGCTGGGAAGAGGTAACAGAATGGAGAGAGATGGTCCCTGCCTCAAAACGCTCACGAACATAATGACAATCAATTTCAATATGCTTCGTTTGCTCATGAAAGTCCGGGTTGCTTGCAATATGCAATGCACTCCGGTTATCACAATAAAGTGGAGTAGCTCCTGTAAGGGTAATACCCATATCTGATAACAACCAACAAACATGAACAATCTCTCTAGTAGTAGCTGCCATTGCTCTGTACTCAGCCTCGGTGGAAGAACATGCAACAACTGCCTGTTTCTTGCTCTGCCATGAGATCAGCGAATCACCAAGAAATAGACAGAAACCTGTGGTAGACCTTCTAGTAGTTGGATCCCCTGCCCAATTTGAATCAGAATATGCACTGAGCTCTAGTTTGGATGTAGACGGCATGAATAATGAGCAAGTAATGGTGCCTCGAAGATATCTGAGGATCCGAAGAAGAGCACCGTAGTGAACTGATGTAGGA
Source organism: Hemerocallis citrina (assembly GCA_017893485.1). Lineage (NCBI taxonomy): Eukaryota > Viridiplantae > Streptophyta > Magnoliopsida > Asparagales > Asphodelaceae > Hemerocallis > Hemerocallis citrina. The sequence continues at coordinate 280,117,461 of CM030364.1, read as the reverse complement.
GCAGAAACAAACTGGCTGACAATACTAACTGCATGAGCAATATCGGGTCTGGTCATGCATAAATAGACAAGCTGTCCAACAATCTGCCTGTATCTAGTGGGATCAGGAAGGGGCTCACCATCTGTGGGATGAAGCTTCACATGAAGCTCTAAGGGTGTATTAGCTGATCGACTGTCAGAGAGGCATGCAGTGGAAATAAGATCTGATGTGTATTTCTGCTGAGAAATGAGTATCCCCTGAGATCCATGAGCAATCTCTAAACCCAGAAGGTAACGTAGCTTACCGAAGTCTTTCATATGAAACTGCTGGTGAAGGTATCTCTGGGTGGATGTATTGTCGGCGGAGTCATCCCCAGTAATGATCATATCATCAACATATAGTAGTAGAATTACCCTCCCCTGCGGTGATGACTGCACAAACATAGAATGGTCCTGAGAACTCTGACTAAAACTAGCCTTGGTGATGACAAGGCGAAAACACTCAAACCAGGCTCGAGGGGCTTGCTTCAAACCATATATAGCCCGACGCAGCTGGCAAACATGACGAGGAGGAGTAGGGAGACCAGGAGGAGGATCCATATAAACAACCTCAGATAAGGTACCATGAAGAAAAGCATTCTTCACGTCCATCTGGTATAACGGCCAGTGGCAGATGGCTGCAACAGCAAGAAGGGTGCAAACAGTAGTCATCTGTGAAATGGGAGCAAACGTCTCATCATAGTCAATGCCATGCTCCTGAGTAAAGCCTAGGGCTACTAGACGGGCCTTGTGCCGCTCAATAGATCCATCATGTTGATATTTGACCTTGAAGATCCACTTGCAGCTAATAGGCTGAACGCCCTCTGGTAGAGGAACAACATCCCAAGTGCCAGTCTGATCAAATGCACTGAATTCCTCTGCAATGGCTTTCCTCCATTCAGGATATTGAATTGCGTCTTGATAGGTTCTGGGCTCATGTGTAGAGTGTATAGCAGTGAGATATGCATGAAACTGTGGTGAGTAGGAAGCTAGGGTGGGAAAACCAAACTGGTCAGAAGGACCAGTGGCATCAGGTGTATAACGTGCCGGAGGAATACCAGAAGTGGAACGAGTAAACTGACGAAAAGGTGGTGGACTGACATGGTGTGGGGATGAGGACGGCGGAGTAGGTGCATGTGCCAGTGGGGAAGCAAGTGGGATGGGTGCTAGCTGCTGTGGAGATGCAGGTGGAGGTTCGGTAGGGGGAACAACAGGTGTAAGGACTGCAGGAGATGTGAATGGAGCCAGAGGAGTGGGATCAAAAGGAATGCGGGAAGATAAAGTCGGGGGGCTAGCAACAACTGGAGAATCGAAAAATCTAGTATCCTCGGGGGGGGGGGGGGGTCTGGTAGTAAGGGGAGTCTTCCACAAAGGAGACATGTCAAGAAATACGAACACGACCCGCGGATGGATCAAAATAGCGATAACCTTTATGTTCAGGACTGAGACCTAAGTGAACGCACTTAGCAGCACGAGCGGAGAGCTTCGTGTGCTCAGTAGGAGGGAGAAGAACGTAACAGGTGCATCCAAATGTACGAAGCATACTGTAGTCGGGAGGAGAATGATAAAGAGCCTCGTAAGGCGTCGTACCAGCTAGGGCAGACGAGGGAGTAATGTTGATGAGACTAACAGAGGTCATGATAGCTTCAGTCCAAAAAGAACGAGGAGCAGAAGAGGGGAGTAAAAGAGCGCGAGCCGTCTCAAGGATGTGGCGATGCTTGCGTTCAGCTACACCATTCTGCTCATGTGTGTGAGGGCATGATTGCTGAAACAGGGTGCCGTGAGACTGTAGGATTGTTTTCATAGTGGTAGAAGTGTACTCACGTGCACCGTCCGATCGAAAATTCTTAATGCGTAAACCGAACTGAGTGTGAATCATGGTTGTAAAGACCTGGTAAATATCAGGTATCTCAGATCGATGACGCATAAGAAAAACCCATGTATGTCTAGTGAAGTCATCGATGAAGGTAACATAATAGAGATAGCCTTTCCACGATGGTACGGGAGAGGGTCCTCATATGTCGGAATGAATAAGTTAAAAAGGGTGAGTGGTTTCAGAAGTTCTTTTGAGACTAAAGGATAGGGCAATATGTTTGGCCAAGCGACAACCCTAATAATCAGATAAATGTTTAAAAGTGAGAGAACCAAGAGCACCACTACGAGCTATAGTCTAAAGTCGTGATGCGCTAATATGACCTAAATGTCTGTGCCACAGATCAGCATCAGAGGAAACAATACCGGCAAAACTAGAAGGAGAGTGATGTGCACGAAGAAAATCTAGATAATATAGACGACCATGATGACTAGCACGTCCAAATTCCTCACCGGTGGAGGAATCAGTAATAGAACAACCTAAAGAGTCAAAAGTGACGACAAGGCCACTATCGCACAACGCACTAATAGAAATAAGGTTTATTGATAAATGATGAGCATAAAGAATATATGGTAATGTGAGAGTAGGAGAGTTAATTGTCCCTTAATGTGTAATAAGAAGTGGTGAGCCATCAGCTGTGTGTAGGGATGGAGAGTGAGAGGAAAGTGTTGTGCAGGTGGTGAATAGTGCCTGATTACTAGTGAGATGATGTGATGCACCAGAATCTAAAATCCAGAACGAATTCATAGCGGGAGTGGCAGAAAGGGCAGGAACAGAGGAGCCAGCATTGATAGACTGACCCATGAGCTGTAGTTCCAGCTGAGTGAGGCGTTGCTGAGTATTAGCCCAAGTAGAAGACGGCAAGGCCGGAGTGACAGGCATGGCCGAGGATGTGAGGGAAGAAGCACTGCTGTGACTGCTATGACTGAGAGCACAATGTGGAGGGAGATGCTGCTGGTGTCTGGATCGAGGTAGAGAGTAGGGCGGTGCTACCGGTGGCGGAAGTAGAGGTGGGGTAGGTGAGGAATGATATAAGGAGAAGGTAGAAGGCCGGAGGCAGACTGAAAGTGGCGCTGCTGCTTTTGGAATCTGGAGGAGGAACAAGAGGTAGTTGCATCGGGAAAGTCAGTGGAGGCGGAAATATTTGGGAGAGACTGAGATGCCATCAAGTAGGAGTACCTGTATATATATATATATATATATATATATATATATATATATATATATATATATATATATAATAATAATAATAATAATAATAATAATAATAATAATAATAATATTTTTGTTTTTGTTTTTTTCTTTTTTTTTCTTTTTTTTTTGATTTTTTTTTTAATTAAAGGCCCTCAACTCAGGTGCACTTTAAGAAATCTATAACAAAACAATACTAAAAAGAAATCATGAAAAATACACAAAAGCCTGATGAAAAAGAAACAATACTAAAAAGAAGAGGCTTGATGAAGAACAATACTTCAGATATCGGAGTTCGGATCTGGAGTTCGCCGACCTAGATGAGCCGAGTTGAAGATGACGATGAGTGGATCGGCTTGATGGGTTGCCGATGAATGGATCTAAACGATCTGGACGAACTCTTCGCGGATCGAGAACAGAAGAGGACGCTGGGTTTGATGGGTTCGTTGATGACTTCTGTGGATGAATCTTTGGATGATGGATCTATGGATGATGGATCGGTGGATGACTTCAGTGTAGAAAGGAATCTTTGGATGATGGATCTGTGGATGATGGATCTTTGAAGTTGTCGATGGGAATTTTTGGATCTTTGGATGATGGATCTTTACAGGGAAGTTGGCGACGGGAATTTTTTTTTTGTGTGGATTTTCTAGGGTTTTGGGAAGAAAGGAAAATTTGTATAATCTGACTGTTGGGATATGAGAATTTTTGGATGGGAAAATTTTAATAGAAGAAAATTTGAGGAATTGGCTCTGATACCATGTTAAGATAAATCAGAGAAAGATGAAAACAATACTAAATATTAAATTGAATTTAACCAAGTACAATACCACCTATATATAGGAGGTGAACAAATATCAAAACAACTCTACCACCAATATGGGACTATAATATCTAACAATAATGAAAAATGAATCAATCAAGTCAAAACCAATGGTCATTTCTATGTAGAATACTAATAAAAATTTTAGTAAAAATTTTAACAGTCTCCCTTAAATTATTAGCCATTTTACAGCAATACCTTACGGAATTCTGCTAACAATTAAAAATATAACATTACAGCAGTTAATATCAATCCTCCCCAGACCAATCTAAGCAACATTACACAGGCACCATATATATAAGGCTCTGGTTGCAAAAATCTTGATATGATGCAAGATACAAAATTTAAAACCAAGATTTCGTTTGAAAACGTAATGGATTTGCAGGAATTTTAGTAAAAATTTCGACAGAACCTCCGATAAAATATTAACACTTTTATAGCAATTCCTTACGGAATTCTACTAACAATTAAAAATATAACATCACATGCAGTTCATATCAATCCTCCTCAGGCCAATCCAAACAATATCACACAGGCATCATATATATAAGGCTCTGGGGGCAAAAATATTCATATAATGCAAAATACAAAATAAAAACCAGAATTTCATTTGAAAACGTAATGAATTTTTAGAAAAACATTTGAAAAACAACACAGAACCCAATACTCCACAACTTTGCGGGTACGGATTTTAACATCACTATATTATATCATCATCCTATACAGATACTTACATCATCTTCCAAAATCTTAAATATTACACAGATTTACATAATCTCTTATTCTACATAACTTAAGGGAACAAAATATACAACTAATACATTATCAACCAACCCTACTATAATTTTTTTTTACAGGATTGTTACAATAGGGATCAAACACAAAGCTTCGAGTCTTCAATATGGGACGAAACAGTGAGCCTACACAAACAGTAAGAGTTTTTCAAGAATCAATCAAAACCAATGATAATTAAAGAAATAAATAGTAAGAGTATGTAGGAAAATTTGTTCTCAAACCAATACCTTTCAGATTGGATGATGTACAAAAAAGATTGCCTTCAAACTCGACGGTTTGAACCCAACATATCTGCATAATAAAGCTTACTATTAGCACCCAAAATGAAAGTAAGCTATCAATGAAAACATCATCAACAGAACTCAAAATGCCTGGAAACAACATAAAAATAGATTAGAATTTTCAGGAACAATATAAACAGAGCTCAATAAGCCTGGAAACAACATAAACAGAGCTGAAAATGCTTATAAACAGCATAATCAGAGCTCAATACACCTGGAAACAACAGTACATATGGCTCAAAATGCTCATAAACCTAGTAGTGTAATATCAACACAGTCATAACAAAATTAGTATAATATCATCACATTGTAATCTCATAGTGAAGCATAATAGTGTGATCAACTACTTGTAAACATAGCTAAAAATGCCTGGAAACGACATGAGAATAGCTTAGAATTCTAGTGAGGAAGAGGTTGGGAATTCTAGTCCTAGTTAATCCTTGATTCTTCAAAGCTCTTGTTTAACTGAGAGAGAGAGAGACCAAGACCTGTGTGTATTTATTAGCCTTAATTGTAAGCAAAACCAAGCCATATAAAACCCATGGAATACTTGTTATCTATCATAGTTTTTTACCAACTACCATCTGAGCTACAACTTAGTAACCGTACTAACTTAGTTTTGTGATTTGTGTTAATTACATAGAGGAAATAGAACTACATGAAATTGGAAGGAAATAAGGGTGTATATATGCATCCATTTTAAAGTTAGGTTGTGTAAAAGAAACTCGTTTTTTAATGGTACACATGAACAATTTTTTTGTAAGGAATTAAATTCAAGATAAACCATTATCTTTATCATTTTCAAAAGTTTTTCCACCAAATGAATTAAGTAGATGAACATCATCAAACATAGACCAACTAATTATGCAAACAATCGAAGGGCAAAGAGAAACGGAATTGGATGGAAAAGAAAAAAAAAAAAAATGAGAATCTCTACGGTAAATTATATAAAAGAGAAACTATCTCTTTGCACTATAGATCTAAACACACTGATTGAAAAACTCTTTTTCCACTTTGAACTCGAAGACTCTAGAGAGCAATTCAATATGGTAAACTGTGTCCCGCTAAATACTGCAACAAAGCATCAAGCCGAAAATATAGTACAGTTCAACAGTGTATTAATTGTCGGTATACCAAGGTTAGGTTTACTAACAGTGTTACCAAAAATTAGGCATAGAATGAACCGGCAAGCTCTAGTCCTGAACTCTCTTGATCTAAGCCTCCTACCCCATCATAGAAGTTCTCAATTAATCACCGATGCAGACTAAAAAATATAATGAACCTTATTAAAAACTCACTTTTTATCAGAAGAATATATAGAAAACTCATCTTTGGCTTTTGTTTCTCTCGGCAACAATTTAGCATTGTTATTTTTTACCTAATTTGATCACAGTATATGCTTCCACCATCAACAAATAACTCGGGTTAAATGACTACCAGCTAACATAAGCAAAAGCTATAAATGGAACAACACAATTTCAGTTCCTGTAGTTGCACCCAACTAATGACTCTAATGATTTAAGAAACAATATTGGTGCTTAGCAGCTATTAGTCTTCGGATACATCAACAACAAAAAAAAAAACAAAGGACGTAATTACAGTATAGAATTTACCATCAACCTTTGTCTAATGGTGTCATTCTCAGCATAAAACATGTATTAATACCTTGATTATAAGGTAGAATTACACATACAGGATATTCATATATGCTAGATAACAGAAAAGAAGAAATACATAAGCTGCGAAGAAGCATGAACATAAAAAAGTAAAGGAATGAAGCACTTCATCGTACTTGTCCTTTTGTTTTGAATGAAAGAAAGAAAGCATCTTAGACATTCTAACTAAAACATAAAAGAGTAGCAATCTGGAATTGAACCACTACTGATGGTTGAATACTTGCAGGTGAAAGGTAAGGAGATGGAGAAGTTGTTTCCAAGCCTAGCTCTTCATTTGTTTTGCATATTAGTTGAACGTAATGGTTAATTAAAGGTAACTGTGAACTAATGGTTTGCATATTAGTTGAGCGTAAACATAATTTGTTTAAAAAATGATTACAAAATCATAGTTTGCTGCCACTTGATGTTAGCCTCTAGTTGACCGCAACTTTACTATTCTATATACCTCTAAGATGACAAATATGGAATTCGAAGAAAAAAGTAATAGGCTCCATCAATTTTATCATTCTTATCTATATAGTAGCGCATACGATAAGTAATATGTAAAAACTTTAAATTTTCAGTTTAAATCCTTACTAAATTTAATTAACTTGGCACAAAATCAATCTTTTTATCACTCTAATCATAAGTTGTAGGCTCCATCCTAAGGAAATCTAACTGAAGTGCTTCACTACAGCTGGTAATATGTAAGATAAGTAAAATATTAAGTAGCATAAAGTTCAGCTTTCATCATCCTAGCATAATGTTGCTACTTCTTACGAACTTGAATCAACACATGATCAACCACACAATAAAAACTGATCATTTAATGTCTCAAAACCACAGATTTCTCAACTTTGCACTGATTGCTTAACTTGCACAGATTGATGACTCATTTGGGGTAGAGTTCTATCTTATTAAATTTCCCGTTTCATAACCTCATTTTTTATAAATCAGTCGTGTATCCCTATTTGGCAGCAAATATCAAAAACAATGTGGCATAGGAATTATCAATGCAAAGATCTAAAACAAAGGGTCTAAAGGCCATTTTTCTCATTAAGTTATCCCTTCTTTCACAGCGAATTAGCCACGATCTAAACGAAGGATTTCTAACAGTTAACCACCATTTTTTAAATTAATCATTTTCATCAAGATCAATTTGGCAAGGCATCAGCAAAACTTTTTTTAAAAATATTAAAAACTACCATCTAATCGGATGTCTTGGGCCAAAAAAGAAGATAAATAAAGTTGCCAAATGTATTGGGAATTGTCATAAAGTTGGAATGTAAATAAGAACTAATCGAAAGCCAATTCTTGGTCATCTGCGGTAGCATCTGACATGTCAGTGTCTACAATTGCACCACCACCAGACCTAGCATCATCCATGGACATTGCAAGAGCTTGCTGTAGCAACGCACTCTCATCATCTTGTTACCATATTGTTATATTCAAAGTTAGCACATCAGAATAAAATGCTCTTTGAAAATAATTACAGTATAAGAAATCAGTGACCAAGTGCATTTCTTAATAGTATCAAATCAGATCCAAATAAGCTACAAAATTGAATGAGCATGATTTCTTTCAAAGCCTATAAGAACTTAGAACAAAGCCTATAAGCTACAAAAGCCTACAAATCCAATCTTTACATGAAAATGAGCATCAAAATTAGAATTCAACTAAAATTACATAAAATGAATAAAACACTAATTTGCCATAGCATCTCTGTATCAACAAATATTTTAAAGAACAATTACTGTACCACGTGAACTGTACCAGTAAAAATGAATAAAAAGGTAGCTTATCTTGTACCCAAAAAATGACCTTTTTCCTCTCCTAAAAAACCCAACAAAAATCCAATACCCAATCACCTGCCCTCAGCTCAAATACAATGAAAACCTAAAACCCATGATAAATCCCACCGAATACAAACAAAAAACAGAGGTCAATAAACCCAACAAATGTCAACCCATACACAACAACAAAAACCCAGCATCCAATTAACTTCAATTTTACAATTAAACATCACCAATTAGCCCCAGTGGGACTAAACTGACCTCTCATGTAAGTGCAATCATAGGGCCGAAGCCAAGTCTGAGGGTGACTGAAGCTGGAAATGATAATGGGTTGAGCTTTGCATTGAAGAAGAGTGGCCCATAAATAGATGATACCCAAAAGGTGAAGAACTGAAGAACCCATTAAAATTGGGGAGAGAGAGAGAGAGCGACAGAGGATTTATATGAGAATCTAATGAGAGAATAAGAGAAGGAATGGAAACAGACAGAAAGAAGTAAATCTTATTTTTGTGAAAACTCAGAACAGTCGAATGTTTTGTTAATGGGTTCAAGCTTCTGTTTGTAGTAACATTGTATTTCATTATAAAAGGTGGAAAAAAAAGTCATACTTTTATCTTTTTCTTTTGCTTAAAAAGAAACTTTTTTTCAATAGGATTGTGAGCTCATTTTGTAGAAAAAAATATACAATATTTGTTGGCCCTATGTGGCTACAAACACATGTAAAATGGAAACATCTGAATTTGCTTAAAAATTGCCCAAATAATCTTCTTTTGTTTTTGTAATAAACTATAAAAAAATTGTTAGTTACGTAATGCATTTCAAATACTAAATAATTTTCTAGCCAATGTTATCATTGTTATTCTAAACTTGATGTAACTAATTAAACCAATTTATTACCGGTTTCTATTAATTCTCTTATTGTCCATCTCTATAGCTAATGAGATGCAGTTTTTAAGTAGCAAATTTTTTACACGATATTTGTCTTATTTTTTTGCCAGTGATACTTATAGGCTATTGTGCATTGCACTACTCATCTTTCAAAGTCCTAGCTCTATCCCTAAATGAGTGTCATGTAAAAACTTGAATCTTTTTATATTTAGTAGCCATAATTATTACATCAATAAATTCTCTTTAGATAAAGAGTCGAATTCTTACTTACCCACATAAGAAGGCGAAGAACTTGACTACAGTATGTTTCTTTCAAAAAAAATTTGACTACACTATGTGTAATCGGTGTGTGGAATAGAATTAAGGAAAATGATCTAAATTTTCTATTAATGATAATAAACATCAGAATTATTAAAATTAAATTTAACTCCATCAATGGTTCAGATTTAACCCCACAAAGCATAATAAAACAACAGTCTAAAAGCCAGACAAATTTAGATATAGAAGAAAAGAAGGGAATTTTTTTCAACCTGGAAGTAACAACCACGGTCTTTAGCACTATTTACTAAGTTGCTCCAATGCTCATCCTGCATTAATGTTGAAGCAGAACCCACCACCTGAAGTTTAAAAAACAAAGAGACAGGAATTGCATCAGCAAAAAAATATAGATTACTTCACCATACTCGGCCATAATTATTACATCAATAAATTCTCTTTAGATAAAGAGTCGAATTCTTACTCACCCACATAAGACGGCGAAGAACTTGACTACACTATGTTTCTTTCAAAAAAAAACTTGACTACACTATGTGTAATGGGTGTGTAGAATAGAATTAAGGAAACTGATCTAAATTTTCTATTAATGATAATAAACATCTGAATTATTAAAATTAAATTTAACCCCATCAATGGTCAAAATTTAACCCCACAAAACATAATAAAACTACAGTCTAAATGCCAGACAAATTTAGATATAGAAGCAAAGAAGGGATTTTTTTTCAACCTGAAAGTAACAACCACGGTCTTTAGCATTATTTACTAAGTTGCTCCAATGCTCATCCTGCATTAATGTTGAAGCAGAACCCACCACCTGAAGTTTAAAAAACAAAGAGACAGGAATTGCATCAGTAAAAAAATATAGATAACTTCACCATACTTCACCATAGAAAAAGAACCATACTTCCGAGTATTAGTTAATTGAAAACATAAAAGTTCAATGTCCTATTCCTTAGAGCATTAAACTTTTAAGTTATTGAACAACAATGAGATCAAATAACATTGCTTCTCTTTTCTGTTTATAAGTACTCCAAATGCATTTCTTCAACACAGACAAACATTTTGGGTGGGAACTTGGGAAATGTTTGTCAATTAAATTTTAACTCAAACCTTTTAATTGATTAAATTTAGACTTTCTGGTGAAGCTTTGAGTGATCAAGTACCGATGAGAATTGAAGTTATGAAAGAGAAGAAAGATTACCCAAATTGATCAGCTAATTTTTTTTTCCACTCAAATTGATTAGCTACTTGTTAGCAGTTTTTGTTTTGGGACACACTTATTATCCCACTTGATCTTTGTTTAACTCATGTAACTTTCATGCAAAAAATTCAAAACAAATTCTGCACCTGAGCTGTAGAGACGGTGAAATCGGTGATCGGGATCAACTGAGGATGTAGAGACGGTGACGATGAGGGGTTCGGTGGTGGGATGGGGTCGTAATGGAGCGGCGTCGGGGTTGGCACTGGTGGTCGCTGATTGCAATCAGGAAGGAGGTCGGCGCTGGTGGTTAATGAGAGCGGAAGGAAGGAGCACGGGGGGTCGCGACTGGAGGTGGGGGGTCACTGTGTGGTGACAAGAGGGGTCGTCGGTGGGAGGGCGGCACTCAAGAGGCACCGGAGGTGGCCGGGGTAGAAGAATGGGTAGATGGGAAGAGAGAGAGGGAAACAGTGAGAGAGCGGGGGGAGAGACAGAGAGAGACAATAAGAAAGAGAGAGAGAGAAGGGGGGTATTTTGGGAAAGAGAGAGAGAGTGTGTGTGGGTTTTGAAATTTGGGCAGGAAAATATGTTTTGTGAGAATCAATCTGGGCCATTGATTTTGGATGAGATTGAAGGAGAGCCACTTGATAGCTTTCTTTGTAATTTATTATATAGATTATGCCAGACCACCCAGGTCAATCAATTTATTAAAACTATTTCGCAGGTACATATAAACAAAATGTTTATACTACAAGGAGAAAATTCAAAGACAGTAAGAGTATTATTCGAAAGAGGGCTTATCCACTGCATATATCCATCGAGGGAATGCGAAGAACTTAGCCAGCTACCAAGAGAAGTATATAATTCTGCTAAGAGTTATTTTGGTCTTAGAAAGGCCTCCAAAATATAAGTCCGGGTATTTTCAGCTATAACATAATTCCTTGAAGATGACGAAGAACTACCTGCTAAGCATATTATAAAGATAGAGATGACTACACAAGTCCTGTTTGGAGCAACCAAAATTATATCATATAAAAATGAAGAATTTGAAAAATTAATCCCCAAAAGAAGAGCTATGAGATTTAGAACAATGTATTGTGAACTAAAGAACATACAAAATAGAGACAACAACATATGGATCTATGATAGCACTGACCCACAAAAATTAATGATTTACAGTATAGCAAAGATTAAACAATCACAGTCTAAAAAATAAGTTTTTGATAGCTGGTATCAAATTCTAGATAAAGGAGTCATGACAATAACAGAAGAGACAACTGTCCACTACTACAGATTGATGAGGATAGAACCACAATATAAATGCGGACAATGTAGAAAAGAAAAATATTAGGCTGACGAAGAGTTATTTCTGATGTGAAGCACGTGAAAATGCTGGCCAAAAAAGAATCTTTAATAACGTGAGCAGTGGCGTAATAGACTCAATTATTTAACTATGATATAAGCAGTGATGTAATTAGAACAATAATTGTAACTGATGTAAATTCATCCATTTCTCTATAAAAGGGGAGACTGGGTATGGGAGAAGACATAAGATCTAAGAAGGAAAATTTTCATATAAGCTTGTAAGGAGGGTTTGGTTTGTAAAGAAGTCCGGAATCAATAAAGACTTTCTTTCTTGTTAAGCTCTTGTAAAAAATAAGGTATGAATAATTAGTCTCTTACCTTCATGGAGAGTTTTATAAGGCTCTGCTTGAATGATCTTGCAAAAAGACCAATTTGTAACCTTTTATAGTTAAGTTGTACACCTAGTAGCAGGAAATGAGATAGGTTGTGGTTGTCTGTACTGAAGTACTACTAGTTGTTCTAGACGTATCTCTTGGATGAAGCTCTCTTGAAGAGCACAGTAGTCATGAGATAGGAGGAACGTAAAAGGAGCACTGAAATCGGGGTGCATATCAGAAGTATTTTATCCACTGGTAGTAACTGGTAAAGAGCAACTCAAACAAATTAACTAGGTTGAAAGCATAATGGACCATTTTTTCAATTTTTAGGGTATCCTTAGAAATCTCTCTCTACTCCTGATTTCATACTTATTGTTTTAAATCACAAAATCGCTAAAAAAGAATAATGGATAATAATAGTTTCAGTCTTGTCTAAGAAATTTATGAATTAATGATTAACTATCAAGTATAGAATATTAGTTTTTTATGTTTGTTATCCTCATAGAGTAACAAGAATGAATGATTTTTATGAGTTCAAATTATTTTTCTGTAGTGTACAACGAGTAATAATTATAACAATAAATCAAATAAATCATAGATAAACTAGCAATATAAATGTCCAAATAATTGATGATCTAACTTTTTATGAAAGATCTTTATTATTTTATGAAAATGGAGAATTTGGTAGTTATATCTGGAGTTCTACAACAACAAAAAGACAATTTCTAGAAGAAAACGAACATAATGAGGAAGGAAATAAACATATGGAAGATCCCGAAGAACCCCCATATGATAATGGTAGTGAAATATCAGAGACAAAATCAGAAGCTACGAGATATTTTGAACTTATGCTCGATTACTTTAATATTTTGAGATTGATAATGCACATTAGTTCCAAGAATATTATTTTATAGAAAACTATTATTTTTGAAGTTTTTTGATACTCTGTTTATTTTATTTTACAGGTGTTCACGCCCCGCATACAGTTGGTATCAGAGCAAGGTTTTTTAATAAGTAACTCTTACATAAATTTCTCAAAAGATTTATTATAATTTAAGTAGTCAACAAAATTAATTAGATAGATCAAATAGAAAATATTACAAAAATAAAATTTAAAATTACAAAAAGGTCACACATCCTATAAAAAATATTATAGAGAAGGAAGTATAGAAGTTTATTTGGAAACTAGCCCTTATTGGCAAATACTTTGGAGACTAGCCCATTATTGTAAATAATTTCAAAAAAAAAGCAAAATCTCCAATTAACTCGAAAGAGAGTGTGTGTGAGAATTTGGAATTTTTTGTTGTAATAGGCCTCTTTTTAAGGCCAGTTTCGAAACTATTAGCGTTCGTGGGCTACTTTGTGTTACGTGAGCAGCAGCAGCTATTCTCATTAGCAACATCTTCATTTTGAATGTCGCTAATGGAAATAGAATAGCTATTGTTCTTGAAAAATGGCCGGGTCTGGCCCATTGCTCGAAAGACGTTTTTACAGGATCCCTATCTACAACAATTTTCACTTCGGGTGGATTTTTCTATTTCATTTTAATTGTATAATTATTATTCCATCCACTTTCCTCTTTGGATCCTAACCAAGTCCAAATTTCTTAAGTTATGGAACTCGAGTTCTAAGAATCCATAGTAAAATAAAGTCCTTGGTTATTCCACTTTTTTGAAATTGAAATAGTAATAGTTCCGTTCATTTGTAACGAAATTGATATAAAATTCAATCTCCCGATCACTCTAAAAGCGAATTATAGGTTCTTCTTTCCCCGGCTTGGACAGTTTCCCCCATCTTTTAAAATATTTGAAATTTTTTGTTTGCTATCGTTATTCCCACTAGCGACCTTAGTATATACAAGGTCGCTAATGGGATTAGTGACCTCAAATGAATGTATTGAGACACTTAGCAATTTCTATAGAGCTTTTGCTCTATAGAGAAAAAAAAAATTTAAAACTGAGGTCGCTGTTAGGAATAGCGACCTTAGTATACTTCGGTCATTATTCGCAATAGGAAACTCAATCTCCTTATTCTTTGTAAAAATTAGAAAATAGTCACACAGCTAAGACCTCTATTCGGAATAGCGACCTTAGTACAATAAAGATAGGGATGGCGAACGGGTCGAGTGGGCCGGGCCGGGCCCAACCCGTACGGGTTGGCACGTATACTTAGCCGGTCCGGGCCGGGTTGCACTCTTATACGGGCCGGGCTGGGACGGGCTAAGTTTTCGTTTGGGTGGCCCGCCCAACCCGTGAACCCTTTAGGGTTCAACCCGGGTTGGGCCGGGTCGACCCGCGGGTTGGCCCGTTTAATATTATTATTATTATTATTTTTTGGTGGCTTAAATTAAAATAATTATAATTATAATTATAATACTAAGTAAGTAATAATACTAATAAACAATAAAAATCGTAATAATAATAATAATAATAATAATAAGATTGAAAGAGTGAAATTGACAACAAATTTTAAAATATTATTCATATGAATTTAAGTTATACAATTTTAACAATTTATAACGAAATGAAGAATTCAATTCACAAATAAGTTTTATACAATAACATATTTCTTATATACAATTTTAATTGAGTACAAGTTTTCTAATTTGACATAACAAGCAAAGCTATTGTTGTTGTTGTTGTTGTCGTTCTTCGGGCGAGTTGCTCCCACTTGTGGAACTCGATAGTGCTTTCCCTTGCGTCCTATCTTCAGCTTTCAGCCAGTCTTCTGTGCAAACGAGCATCTCTAATGCCTCGGGCTTCAACCGATTCCTGTAATCAGATGGAATCCTGCCACTTGTAGAAAATGCACTCTCAGAAGCAACTGTAGAGACAGGAGGAGTTAGTAAATTTTTAGCCATAATTGACAGAATACTAAAAGTGTGTTCATGTTCTTTCACCATTGTAAAATATCTAGTGCAGAAAGAGTAGGCTCAGTATCCTGTTGGTTATACCAATTTAATTCATTTGGTTGATTAGTCGTAGATTTTTTAGATTGAATTTGTTCAAGTAAACTAAATGTTCTATCACCAATTCTACTTTTACCCTTATCTTTAGAACTACCAGAAGAAGAACTAACTACAGAAGTTGTACTACTAGAAGCAAAACGTCTATCATAATAATCATACAAGTTATTTAACGTAGATTCAAACTGAACTAAAAAAGTAGCGCAATCAATTGTTAATTCTACATTGTCCTCTAAATATCCAAAAAACATTTGTATCAAATTCTTCGTACCTTCTAATTTGATACGGGGATCCATAACAGTAGCAACACAAATCAACATAGGAGGAGGAAAATAATACTTCAAAATTTTTTGAAATGCAAGTATTACAATGTCACTAATATAGGGATCATTTAACATTTCGTTAAATATTTGCATCATGCTAACTAATTCAATAAAAATTCTACTAGAAGTAGATTCATATGTTTTTGAAAATTTTAAAGTTGCGGTTTTAAAAGGTTCTAAAAATTTCAACAAAGATTCGGCAAAAAACCAATCGGGGAGAGTCAAAATTGTGCATATTTTTTGCGATACAAAAATCATTTACAACTGCTTTATAATCGGTGACAACATTTAGTAAATCAAAAGTAGAATTCCATCGGTGTCTAACATCCTTTGGAAATTTTCTAAAAGGAACATTTCTAACCCTACACCAAGCTTTCCATTCTTGTAAAATGCTTGGACTTAATGCAATGAAATGTACACAATTTCTAATTTTAACTATATATGGATCAGCTATTCTTAATGCATCTTGAACACATAAATTTATAATATGACATGCACATCTAACATGAAAAATATTGTCAGATGGAGGGTTTAATACAGATTTTAAAGTAGTAATTGCTACATTATTGTTAGATGCATTATCAAAACTAATAGCCATAATTTTATCGCGAATATGAAAAACATCACAAATTTCTATAATACGGTTTGCTATTTCAGCGCCACTATGGGGATACGGCAACGCCGCAAGTGATATGATTCTTTTTTGAAGAATCCAATCATTGTCGATCCAATGACAGGTTATTTCCATCGTTGGAATATTGTTGACACCCGTCCAACAATCCGAAGTTAAACTAACCCTACAAGTTAAACTCCATAAAATTGCAATCAACGCGTCCTTAATTTCAACATACATTTTAAAACAATCCGATTTGCAAGTAGTTCTCGGAATTCTTTTAAAATGAGGGTTTAAGGCCGTTTGATTAAAATTTTCCAAGTTCCTACTCTCGGGATAGGAAAATGGCAACTCTTCCTTAATGACTAATCGGGCCATTTCTCGACGAACAAGTTCGGGATCATAAGGGTGGCTATCTACTTGATCGGTCCTAGGGTTGATTTTTTGTTGGCCTTGTATTTGATCAAGAAGTTATTTATGATTATGTTGTATGTGCCTACTAATTGTACCGGTGCCGTCACCCCTCTTGAATTTGTATATTTTACTACATGTTTTACACACTTTCAAATCTATACCCGGAGTATGTTCGTCCGGGATATAATCATAAAACTTATGCCAATCGCTAGTTTCTCCTCTACTTTTCCTACTACTACGGGGTTGTGTGGTTTTGGTTTGTTGTTGTTGTTCTTCTTCTTCTAATTGTATGTCACCTACAACATCGTCGTGTGTACCCCATTGTTCCATAGTAGGATCAATGTAATCTTGGGCGGGCTCACTAGTTGGGACAATTGGTGGCCAACGTGAAGAGGAGGAGGAATCTTGTCCGCTACGACCGCTACCGCGTGATCTAGACATAATGTAGTAATGTGCTAAAGTAAAATATGTAAAAAAAATATACAATGTAGGAGCGGTGAATTATACAAAAAAAATCTAAAAAACAAGAGGGTTGAGATAGAGAAGTTCAAAAAAACGAACAATAATTTTAACTACAACGCAAAAAAAAATTAACGAGAGAGATAGAGATATTTTAATACCGTTCACCGTGGAATACGCGTATGTAAAAAAAACCGTTAAAATAAGAATAGAATAGAAAAGATGGAGAATTGCTTTGCCGATTCCGCAATTGAAGAGTTGAGAAGAGGTTGAAGTAGATTTGACGAGGGTTGAAGAGCGTTGAAGACGTTGAATTTTGATTCCGATACGACCGAAATTCGAACGTGTATATGCCTCCTTGTTCTTTGTTTGATGAATACTACAATTGTTCAAAAATTCTATACAAATGATGTATAATAGTAAAGAGAGTAAGAGAGTGAGGTGTGATTTTTTATGAAATTTTTGGGGATATTTATAGGCTAAATATGTTGGAAAAAACAAAAAAAACCAAAAAAAATAACCCCAACGGCTCTGTCCCAAGACAGAGCGCAGCGCAAGCAGCGAGGGGGATTTTTCGACCGTTCGACCCGCGGGTCAACGGTCGACCCGTCACGGGTCGAACGGGTCGGAACCCGCGGGTCGACCCGCGGGTTGGCGGGTTAAATTCGTGAGTTGGGCCAGGTTCGTGGGCCGGGTTTCGCGAGTCCAATTCACTTAAATAGAGACCCGGGTCGACCCGGTACTGTTCACTGGGTTCGACCAGTACCGGGTCGACCCGAACCCGCAAAGAAGTTAACCGGACTGGGTTGGCGGGCCGGGTCGCGGGTGGGTCGCCGGTTGACCCGGCCCAGTTGCCATCCCTAAATAAAGACCTCTATTCCGATTAGCGTCCTTTGTACAACTAAGGTCGCTAATCCGAATAGCAACATTAGTTTCAAAAATAAATTGATTATTATTTTTTCAGATAGCAAAAACTCTCTAGATTTTGCTAAGTCTTAGAATACAGTTCATTAAAGGTCGCTAATCTCATTAACGACTTCATATGTGCTTTGGTCGCTAATAGGAATAGCGACAACAAACAAAAAAATTCAAATATTTTAAGACAGAGAGCGCTATTCCCATTAGTGACTTTCAAAATGAATAGATTGCTAATAAGAATAGCGGCCGCTGTTGACGTGGCACAAAGTAGTCCACGAACGCCAATAATTTCGAAAGTGGGCCATAATCGCAAATATTTTCAAAAAGTGGCATATTGCGGCAAAAAACTTGAGACTTTGAAAGGATTTTCTTGGAAAATGATTAATTAAGTAACAGATTTAATGATGTAAGTTATGGGATTTGGCGAATTTACAGATACAGTCCATTCAGACTTTGGTCCGGTCCCCAGTTCGTATTACATCCTAAGGTGGTATACCATACCGTATTCGCAACATTTCTTTGAAACTATTCCGATCAGTGCAGTGCCATGATCTACCGTCTATCGTACCGGGACACCTGGTAACAAATTTATTTATCATTATCGTGCCAAGATTTTGGTACTACCGAGTTTGGTAATATCAGAATATCAGTACGGTAATGGTGATATCACGGTAGTACCGAACCTTAAAAATAAAAAGAAAATTTCAGTTGAGTAGAAGTATATATATATGTCTGATTAGCAAACAAACAGATACTTGAAGTTTTGAACTATTAAGACCACAACAATTTTAGATGTAACTTGGTTGCTATCTGGTCCTTAATAAGGGATTTGTTTGAACAGTTAATAAGGTTAGTGTACTTTCCATATTAAGCTTGGTTGATCAATAATGTAAACAAAGCAAAAGGAATCGCACACACACCCTACACCAAACACATACCTACCCTCATATTTGCATAAAATTATCACATAACTCCGACTGTATGCTACAAAATTAAAAAGGTATGAAATTTCTTCGATTTTCAAGGAGATGATGCAACCATCCAATATGATAGGTATACTTTCTTCACATAGTCATCCATACATGCCAAACAACTTTGTAAAATAGTTACTAGCATTATAATTAACAAAAATAGAACTTGCTCGAAGAAGATAGCTTTGAAATATGATTAGGATATAGTAGGGATACTTATAATTAAAACTGTACTACGATAATATGTTGCTGGAAATGCATTATATTGCATGCATGCATTCACAGCTGTGATTACTTGGTTGTTACTATAATTCTGATTTCAATTTTGATATTAATGAAAAGATTGTGGAGAATAATAGAGAATTTAGTTGTTGCTCAACATTTTGTTTTAGATTAAAGAGGCTTTTGCATTTCAATACTTACATATGTATATGAACTTATATCATCAAAGAATTCTTTATCTCGGTAAAAAATATAGCAACCTTAATAACACTTGTATTTACTTCAAACCACATTACCTTTCACATATAAAAATTATATTAAATATATCTGATACTGTACGGTATATCATTAGTATCAATACTGGGTACCAGTACCATATCATATAATTTCGGTACGTTACAGCAACGAGATTTCGGTAAGGTATTACCGAGTTTTCGGTAATATTCGGTATGGTATTATGGTATTTTTTGACGCCTCTATTACATCCTAGACTAGATAAGCGGGTCGGATATTGGGTGGGTAGTTTATGGATTTGATCCAATAATAGTAACAGGTGGATTTACTGTGAATTTGTTTGTTTTCTTTTTTCACGATTATTTTTACCATTTTCAAGAAAGAAGAATATAATGTACCCTTGATATTGAATGGAAATCTATCATCTAAAAGAGAGGAAAAAAACTCTATAATTTTCTTTATGTTTCAGTTATATTTTCCTACATATTATTGTCTATGGATTTGAGATGAGGATATAAAAGCAATTACAAGTTACAAGAACCACCGTCACCCATGCTCCTTGATGCTGTCGCGTACCCAGACATTAGTGTTTCTGTTTTGAGACGTTTGTTAGGGTTCACCTTTTTTTTTGTTGGAAGGAAAAGGTGGAATAAGGCCACCCTATTTCATTGTTAGAATTCTCTTGGCCTAAATAATTCTTCAAGTTACCATGTTCGACCAAGAAAATATAATTATAAGAAGAAAATAGACTTAACTCTAAACCCTTGTTTTGAAATTATAAGAAAGCATTGATCGCTAGTGTGAATTACTTTTCATAAGATGTTTATATGTTGCTTCCTATAATATTCATGCAAAACTGGTAGGATTATATTTTGTTGTGGTTTTTGGTTGTTGGTTAAGGTGTATGAATTCCAGTTTCTAGCTTGTTAAATTTTCTAAACTGCATAAGCCATATTTTTGATTTTGTGTTTTGTTAAATCCCTTTGCTTTTGCCTCATTGGACAAATTGATTGGAAATATTATGAGAAATAAGGAAACAATATTTACAATCCTCCAAACAAATAAACTAATTTAAGTGGAACATTTTTAAAAGAAATATAAATTAAAAAGATGATAGCTACAAAATTTCACTACAGGAAAAATATGTGGCATGTACATAATCAATGTATTATATTGAGGAGAGAGAAAATTTTCAACATCCCCAATCAATTTTGTGACCTCTCACTCATTGTATTATGCTCGTTTAGGTAGGCACCATATAGATCATCGCGGAACATCAGAATCGTCCTTACATTGATAATTGCTATTTCTCTATCTATCTATCCATTTAATTCAATGTCCTTATTTTAGTTTTTTTTGAGACAAAAATAGAGTATAGCCACCTGTTTCATTAACAAGAAGTTAATAAAACAAATTCAAAGTACTGAGCAAAATATAAGATCCTACAAACAAAATAAAAGTACACAACCTCCACCCCTAACATGGGGAGAGGGGGGCAAAATAGTGCCAGAAAGTCCACAATATACAAACGACTTAGACAAAATAAAATACATCACATCCCCAACAAACCCTGGGATGGTGGATCAATGTCTTTATATTTACCAAATTCAAATATTAATGAAATAAAATTTTAAACAACTGTGCAAAAGAGAAATAACTTTAATAAGAATAGACACTAATTTGCGCAAGGCCACTGCAGGCAAAATATTCACCTCTTATTAAAGAGGAAGGTTAATGCCCTGCTGCATTTGCGGTAAAAGGATAAATACTGCACCCATTACATAATTATCATATTTAACTTCCTAATTTCACATTAAAAAAAATTGTGAAGCATATAAGCATGGCTTGAGGCGGCCGCCTCAGACCCCGAATTTTGGGCCTTTCGCCTTGGGTCCCCGGGAACTCGGGCCGGACCTGCCTACAGGAGGAGCTCAAGATTTTTTTTTTTTTTTTACTTCAGATGGATGCTGCTTGTTTATTCTAACTCAGTGAAATATTAGATTGAATCCAAAATAATAATAATTAAATACACTAGTTAATTAATACCATTCACTTGAACCAAATTTGCATCAAGCATGAGAACATTTCAAGCCTGAAATTACTGCTAAAATCTTATTTAACAATTGCTAGGAGTAGACTTATTCAGTTAAAGTTCATTCTAAAACCAACTGACCTCACAAACTACTGGAGTTCACTGTCTCTGATAACCAAGTCTCACAATGGTCAGAAGAAAACAGAAAATAAGAAAGGAGCAACATTTATCCATCTCATATTCCCAGAGGAGCAAATTGTTAGAATCTTGAAGCGCTTCCCATTCATTAATTCTCACCTGTCATCAAACAATGAGAAAAACAGAGCACCTTGTTAGTAATTACAATCCAGAAGGTACCAAGCAGCATAGATTTCTCATGAGACTAAAAACATTTCTCTCTGATAATGCACTAAAATAACTTGGTTCATCGTGTGGATTGTGGATGGTTTGTACATGAAAGCAATCCGGCTCATATTAGTTAATTCTCTAGAGATACATAAAACTAAAAGAACAAATTTGACATATATTTTTAACATAAGAAATAAAGGTAGCATTTTAGGACTAAATCTGGAAAAAATATCCCACTTTAACGAAACCTAACAGATAAGGCTTCAGTTTCAAACAAGAAAGAAGGCATGACATTGCAGATAGAGAATTAGCGTTGCATATAACATTAGCCCACATTATTTTAATGGATTTCTTTCCGACTCAAGGGGCGTTGCAAACAGGTAGGGGTTATTTTCAGTTTGTAAAAGCTTTGAATGAATCTATAGTGGGTTTGGGCCCAATTCGAATTCAGAAAGAGTACGTACATATTGGGTGCAATACTGGTGCCCTAGTTATGCCAGGCACGAATTGTGTGTACTACTTTATTCCCGTCCGGGTTGATCCTGCTTTGACATTAGAAATATTTCACCGTTCCCAAATAAGTGAGTACTTGTTTGAGTTTTTATATAGGCATATTTAATTCCATCCATAGACCTACTCAAAATCTTAAACAAACATTCCATTAACTGATGACAGCATCCGTTTTTAGTATTTTTGTCTTCTCAATTCTGTTCTTTTTCTTCTTCAAAAAAACCTGAAAAGATTAATAGCATTATGATCCGTCTTTCTCCCGTGCATAAATTAATAGTTGGTATTAATTATGATAAAAAGCTGTAATTGTTTTATCATCTCTTAATTAAGGAATAAATTCAGAAAGAAACACTTGTTAGTTACAGAATGTAATAAAACAAGAAAAATGGTGAAGATATTACTACATCCATTTTTTTGTCAAGAATTATCATGATATAAACCTAACTGTCTGTGCATGCATATACGTATGTGTGCATGCATTGATGAATTATAATCGAGTTTATAAAGCTCAGTACCTTTCAATTTCGTTTATTCTCATTGAAAGTACTTTGTACTGCAATCTCTGAAGTTTTCTCCATTTACAATTCACCAATCAATCTTCAATTCAGGGTAGACATCTTCCTTGCATTTACGATTTGAATGGGGAAAATATCAAAAGTAAGTTTTCAGGTATGGAAAAGAAAGGATACTCTAGATGAAGCAGCTAGTGTGATGGTTTGTTTGTAAATGGAGATCTCATTTCCGAACAATCCATCATATTAGCTGCTTCACTAGAGTAACCTTCTTTTCCAAACCATACTCTTCATATTTTTACCCTTCAAATCGTAAATACAAGCCAATGAACCAGTGATCTATGTTTCATAACCTTAATATCAGCTGCTAATTTCTACAATCCTTCTGTTCCATGCTGTGAATGTGAAACCTGTAAAGGGTTCACACTTGTCCATCTCCATTTTCCCTTTAGAATAACTCCTTCATCTATAGCATCCTCTTCTTTCTTGCTAGAAGTTATATAATTTTCATCATCAGATTTATCCTCAAAGCAAGGGGAAAATTCGGACTTGTCATTTGTCAATTTGATAATCTTCATTTACATTAGCTCCTTCATCCTAGTAATCATGAACAAAAAATCAGATTCAGATAACAAGATGGAAGATGTATAAACTTCAATCTCAGAGAAATGGTTAATTTATGCACATACAGTTGGCTTCAACAGTTAATAGTACTCGACTCGAAAAATAATTTTATATGAATTTATAGCATATGAGAAACATTTCAACGTTTATAATCAACTATGCGACCTTCTACTGAATCTGTGATCCTATATACTTCACTGTATTTTCTTATAAACAAAGTAGAATTATTATCAGATAATAAGGCTAGCTAATAGTACTTTATTTTTCCTTTATCAATCTATCCATAAAATTTTGTCAAATCTTTCGCGTATTGTCTTTTAATTTATAGCCTAACCCAATCTGATGGTAAGGATTACTGATTGTGATGATAATGATGATTAACCAATGATAATAAGTTATTCTATTCAAACAAAATGTACCATGAAGACACGCTAACAAATATCAATTCTAAAACATTTAATATACTCATACTTATTATTACACATGAATTAATGAAATCATCACTGTTTCAAGATGACTTTGTAATTTGGCATTGTGTACACATCAAGGACTATCTGGCTCAGATCAGTAATATGAGCCAACAGAACAAAGGAAAAACAATCAAACTAAATTTATTAGGGTTACAAATTGTTGTGTATGATGTATGTGTAATATTGGGATTGTTAGAGGTCTATAGTATAAGTTGTCATGGTGTTTGCCTATATATACGAGGCCATTGCTCTTAATGTAGTTGTGGCATTTCCTATTTATACAACCAACTTCTCATTTTCTCACATAGTATAAGAGCACCTGATCCTCAAATCCAAAAAGAAACCCTAGCACAAGATCATCGGCCATGAAGAAAAAAATTCCAAATCTTTCCAAATCCAAAGCCAAAATCAATCCCAAATCCCACAAATCCCAAAACCAGATCTAATCCAAAATCCATCCCTCCCCTTTCTGCCTCTTCTCGATCCGCACGCCAGCCCCTAACGCCACCTATTGTGCCCAGTCGCCGTCGCCCGCTGCTATTCCCTTCGCCGCGTCCTCTGGGCCCTTACTAGCATTTGTATAAATACCCGAGACCCGGACCTAGCCTTGGATAGGAACCAATTCGATCTATACGGGTCCGGGTCCGGGTGCTAAAATAAGATCTGATGCACTTTCAGGTCCGGATCCGCTCAAAACAAAACCAAGCCGGGCTCAGACCTGTTTAAAAATACCCCCAAAAATATGAAATTTGAATAAGTTATAGGGATATACAGATAAATAGTAATTGTTGAAGATAAGACGTATAAATATAATATTTATTCATGTACAAGTGCAAAAATTGTTGGAATCGTAGGGTATCGGGTACAAAAATACTTAAATGCAAATATTTATTCCCCGCTACCGAACCCGACGGGTAGGTATTTTTTTAAATAGAACCCGGACCCATTCTCGCAAATCTGGGTCCGGGTCCGGGTCCGGGTCCAATTTTTGGACACGTGATGTACCGGATCCAAGTTCGGGCAATGGAGGACTTGAATCGATAGGACCCAATACCAGCTCTAGCTCTGACATCATCCTCTTCTCTCTTTTTGATACTGCCCCCCAAAGTGGACCCCAGATCTCGCCTTTGCCGGCGGATCTACCAAGCTCCACCCCGAGGCCCAGGCCCAGGACAAGCTCTTCATCAGAAATTGCTACGTCGTAGCCCCCCCTCGTCGCACCGTCAAGCATTTCCACCAGTGCCCTCTCATCTCGACATCTTCCTCTCTAGCAAGGCCTCTTTCTAGCCTTCTCTTCTTCTGTTGTCGCCAATGCTTCTGCCGTCTCTCTTTTCACTTAATTTGGTGGCCAGAAAGCCGCCTACTTGTTCATCTATAGGAGGTCCAAAACTTCGCCTCTCCTCTTATCGACATCTTCCTCTCCTTCGACCGCCCGATTTGGCTCCACCTGCACCATCGAACCCCCCCCCCCCGCGCTGCGCGCCATCGCTAGTGTTTTGTACAAACCTGATCGCCAACATCCTCATCTTTCTATTTTGTTTGTTTTGTTATGTTTGTTGCACCCAACGCGAAAACTTGAGCTTGACCAGCATCCACAATCAAACCAGACCCAGTTCGACCCCGGATCAACCCAACCCGCATTAGACCCAACCCACTCCACCAAACCCAGTCCAACCAAACCCGGTCCAACTGAACCAAACCCAAGTCCACCCATTCACCCCTGCCTCGACCAACCCAAACTTTATCTGGTTCAAATTTCGGATATGAATAAACACCAACTTGGATCCGCTTCAATACAAGTCTATCCGAACTAGAAGTCGCTTCTTCATCTTCTTATGGATCCATATGTTGATCCGATAATCTGCTTCTCATATCCCTTTCGGATATGCTTGTTTATTTGTATTCAATATTTTGCATCATCATGTCCGATTGGTAGCTTTTAGTTCAGTCGGCATAGTTCATCTATATCCGAACTCATGTAGGTTGATCCACCTTGAGTTTGAAAGGGGGTATTGAGTAGTATGATTTATATAATATCGAGATTCTTGGGGGTCTATATTGTAAGTTGTCATAGTCTTTGTCTAAATATATGAGGCTATTGTCCTCAATGTATTTGAAGCATTTCTAATCTATATAATCAGTTTCTCATTTCTTCACACAAATTTCGATGTCTCCTGTGTAATCTTGAACTACCCATGCCCAATCAACCTCTCATCTATGCCGACAAGTAATAACTTCAAGGATTTCCTACAGTACAAAAATCTCGGCATTGTGAAGAAAGTTACCTAAAGAAAAAGGGAGATCTCTTGCATGCATAGAGACCTAGAATTTCTGTTACTCGTGGGTGGATATGGCAGTGTACTGTTGGGTATTGTCAACTTTTTCACAGGGGTTTGGTGGATAGATTTGGCAATAGTGTTTGCGGATTTAAAGTCATCACTGTGTGGTTTATGCAATCTTGATAATAATAATGCGAATGAAAGTAACGCCCCGCAGAGTTCATCACGGTTCATCACCATCGAGCAATGGGAGTTTCGTGCAGCTGCTCACCGGTGATTATTTCTGCAATAACACGAACGGTCCAGTCACGAAAAGAAATGCATCTTTTGTTTGTTTGGTCAGGTCATCCCAATGAAGCAGGCCGTTAAAAATGATTCTTATGCTACTAATCAGGAGAATCAGAAAGAAGAAGGTAGTGCTGACTCGAGTGATTCTTTATCTGTAGATCACTCGAGAGCATCAGCTTGAAATTTTGTAGAAGCATGTTCTGCACCAAAATGATACAAACAAACTTTCCAGATTTAGGTCCAATTCTATTACACTTTACAAACACTGGAAATTAATTATGTTTAATAATTTATGCTTCATTGCTTCTAAGAGATGCGTGAAATTGCTTCAAATCTTTAGTTTCTTTCTATTGCTGATCTTAGAATAAGAAGAAGAATAAGACAGTATAGAAGCTAATATGGGCGGCGGATAGTCACTTACATAACAAATATCTACAATGGATGATCACTCATCTCATCTGATCTCTGTTTTAATGCTATAAGTAAATCTCCAACTTAACCAAATAAGGAAAAGTATCAAACCAAAGCACCTAAGAATAACATTCTCCAGCAGGTCTAGTAAGGGACTAAAAGGAAAATAAATTTACAAACAAGAACGCAAGAAGGGATAAATATATTCTTGTAAACAAAATAGAAACGGAATGAGCCCAAATAGTCCCAACTCAATTTCTACAGCTTCAAACGAGAAAAACTCAGTAGCATGTGGGAGCCCCGTTTATAGGATTGTTTTTACTTGATTGGACAAATTGAAGGAAAAAATATTAAGAGAAATAAAAAAAAACTCACTACAACAAAAACAACTTTTCCCGGCATTTTTTTTACCTACCCAGGCATTTTTTTACGCCGGGGTAGAGGCTACTGGCATTTCTGAAAACGCCGGGGTTGCACATGCCGGGGTTGATATGGGGTCTACCACGGTGTTTTGAGAAACACCGGGGTATGCCTAACCTACCCCGGCATTTGTAGAAACGGCGGGATAGGCTTTTTTTCTTCTTATTTTAGGTAAAAAGCTACCCGTGTTTTCAAAAACGCCGGGGAATGTATATATATTATTAGTTATTTTTTTCTGAAAGCAAAATTTATAAAGCAACAATAACATAATATCGGTCTATTACCAAGGAAACAGATGTTAAATATGAAACTACCTACAAATCAAGTAGGAAAGAAATAATAACAAGATATCGGTCTACTTGAAAGAAACAATAACAAGATATCGGTCAATCCAGTGACCAACTTAGTTAATGAAACAAAATGAGTTAGCAAGAAAACACAGAAATAGGAAATCAATTGTCCGAACATATATGTAATTATGCATAATTTATAAGCAGTTCATTCTTTAGTATAGATGAGATAACCACCTTTCTGCCATTCCTTGTAGCAGCTTCAGGGTTTGAGCCGTTGACAAGATCAAGGAACTCACAAGCAGAAATGACTGGATAAGTTAGAGCTGCCTAAAAGATTAGAATATCCAATAAGTGAAAAAATATAACAGGTTATAAATTGATTAAACATTGAAGAGATCAATTACCACATTTGAACCACAAAGAGAAAAAAACCTCTGCATTGCGCAAGGAAGGACCATTTGGACAATTGCAAAGATGATCAGAGAAAAGCGTCGCAATTTCCGAATTAGGCCTGGGGTGTTCACAGACCCAGTTATGCCAATCAAGCTGCAAGATTGAAGAATAACATCAGAATTTGTTTGAGCGTTATCTGTCATTGGATACTCAATACTTTTCAAGTTATAGTTCAAGAGAAATTTTATTTGACAATCAAGATAGACATTTATAAAATACTAAGGCTACAAACTGAATTGCATGAGGTAATGTACAACCAATAAGATAGACTGATATTGATAGAAGATAATGAAGATAAAGCAGCCCTTGCTTTTATTTATCTAGGAAGTAAACACCAATTAGACGTAGTTGGATCCTTGCTAACTGGTGTTTACTTCTGCATTGACCCCATTTTAAAGGAAAAGGGCTAAATGAATAATGATTTAAATTGAATTAATAGAAATAAGAAAGGCAACAAAAGATTATGATTTTTTTAGAACATTCAGCCTCGGCTCTTTTTAAGAGTCAGATTTACCATTTCTACTATCAACCCCACATGAACTATAGAACGGGATCATTTAGATGACTGTAGATATTTGAGCAACAAAGAAACACTAAATAAATATGTTAGAATTAATTATCACAGGATATGATTTATAAAGGCAAACTGAGAGTCTGATACAAAAATGGCCAAGAATATCAATTGCCATGTCAAACATTTATTACTAAAACAACTAATTTGTTATCGCTTAGTTAATTAGTTAACATATTTCAGATCGAATTATATATACTTGATATGCTGGATGGTAATGGAGGCAATAAATTGTTAAAAGGCGACAAGTCAGAAAACGATTCTTTGTGTTTATCATTCCATTTCTACATGTCTAATCTTGGATTGAAGTGGGCAGTAGGAATGAATTGAGCTTGTAAAAACATGGCATATATTAGTGCAGATTTAATTCGAGTTCATGAAACTAGTTGCACAACTGAATCAAGAGTTAAAGGTAAAATAAACATTACAAAGGATCAAGGTACCTTTGATAAACCAAAGTGCGCAATAGTGCGCAATCTTTGACTGTTGAATGTCAGGAAACATAAGTTTGCCATGGAACACAGGGTTTGAGCTGCTTAAGCTCAACCAGCACAATAGCCCTTGCAGATTTTATGTCTCCGGAACAGGTGAGTTGTGCATTTTCCCTTAGAAACAAGTAAAGATATTATAGAATGCACCTTCAGCACAATAGCCCTTGCAGATTTTATGTCTCCGGAACAGGTGAGTTGTGCATTTTCCCTTAGAAACAAGTAAAGATATTATAGAATGCACCTTATTAGTTCAGAAAAATAACATAAATGTAAAACAATAGAGTACCTGAAGTTCTCGAGTGTCAAAAGTTCAGTCAAGTGCCTTTTTTTGATCAACTTCAGCAAACACCTTCAAGTCTTTGACAAGTAGGTCCAACACCTCCGACGGATCATGCCTAGAAGCAAAAAAAAAAAAAAAAAAATTAACATACAATAATAGTCCTAAAGTTCCACATGTACCCTGTATCTTAATTTGGTAGAGCGAATATGGCAATGTCAATGAAATACTATGATAAAACAGCAATAATTTAGTAAAATACATGCATTGATCGTCATTCTTTCCCTTGCACAAGGTTTATATAAATTTCACATAACTTGTACAGAGAAATTGTGTGTGATCTTGAGAGCACGCACACACGCACAACAAATACAAAAGGCATTGGCTTACTTTTTCAATGCCTCCTGCAGGTACTATTATTTTCATATTAATAGTAACTTTAATACTAGACAATTTATTCCTCCCAATGTCACATTTGGTCACCAAGTACGACTTTCATACTCTTGTTTGCAATAGAATCATACTTTAAGATATGGATTGTGGCGATAATTGCCAATTACTAATAGTCATCTCATCAATATAATTTTCTCAACTTATTACTTCATAACTATAAAAAAAGAAAGGAAAAATAAAGAATTAGAAATTTGAGAAAGAAATCAGACCTTCAAATTCAAAATCATCATCATCATCAACCAACGAAAAATCCAACCAAGTCTCAGGATGCATCGAAACATTCATCGAAAAAGTAAAAACCTGATCTGTAACTCCAACCCCTATCCTCCACCTCCAAAACTCGACGGAGCCAGTCGAATCTGAGGAGCATTGAGGTGGATCGGACGGCAAAGGGGTGAGGAAGGAGGCGACGCACCAGAACTTGTGGGTTAGGGTTTGAGGAGGCAGCGGCCTCGATTTCTACAACAACGGCGACAGGGGAAGGAGGGACAAAACGGAGGGGGTATGGCGGGGGCTCGAAATTTGAGTTACGGTTTGGTCGAATTTTAGAAAAATAATGGATTTGGGGAGAAATAATGAATTTCGGGAGTAATGGGAATTTTAAAACCCCTCTATACCCAGGCATTTTTACATGCAAAAGCCGTGGTAGAGGTAAGATACCTCGGCGTTTCTCAAAAACGCCGAGGTAAGGAGGGTTCATTTATAAAAAAAATTGCTAGATAGCTACCGCGGCATTTTTGCCAAACGTCGGAGTAGCATTTTTTATTGTAGTGACTATATTTACAATGGTTCAACCAAATAAACTAAATTAAGTAGAACATTTAAAAGAACATATAAAATTTCAAAAGAAAAATAGCTATAAATTTCACAAGATAAGAGGGACAATATGTGGCATGCACATAATTAATGTTCTCTATTTTTCTTACCATGACAAAGTTTTCTGAACTCCAGATTGTGTAATTACTCGAGAGGTGTCCACAAATAAGGATCAATATGGTCTCTCCTTTCTTCCATATAGACAATTCAACTGATGGAACCACTTCAGGAGCAGCAATTCGGAGTTCGGTGTAGTGGCAGGGTCTATCACATGATACTAGAGCAACCCAGGTTATCCCTGCATTGTTCAAATAAAAAAATAACCATATTAAGTTTAGACACTGAACAAAATAACACAACCTCCCAAGTCCCAAACTCCATGAACGGGGCTATACGTAGAGCAATAATCAAATTACACACAAAGACGAAAATCACTGAATTTTTTACAAAATCTATGCATCAAAATGAACTATTATCATCCGCTCAATATGCTCCAAAGATTAGTTTTCGTTGTATTTTTTGTTCGTTGGTTGGAGTTTATGAATTTCAGAACCCAGCCTGTTGCGATCCGAATTTCATGAGCCTTATTTTTTTGTTGTTTGTTTTGTTAAATTTTTTAACGAAACACGAGGATGAAGGCCAACCTTTTACGATCAAAAAAAAAAATTGCTCCAAAGATTACTATTATTATTATTATTACTAGGAAAGGAAAAAAAGTTTGAGATCCAAAAATCAGAACACACAAACCTTGCGATGAGCATCGGGATCATCGAGGGCTTCCACGGCCAGGGAAGTCATCTCCTTCTTATTCTTCTTCTTGATCTCGGTCGAGTTTGGTATTGGGTTTGTCGCCGTCTTTCAAAACCCTAGAAAAAATTGTTTCTGAGAACCAAGAGATCATTGCTACTATTTATAGGAGAGAAGCGATGTATGGGTTAGGGTTCAGACGCTGGTATTTGTGCTGACGCAAGTGGAATTTTGACTCACAATTGTAAAGGTTTTACGAGCTTGTGCGGCCTACGTGTTTTCTAAAAAAACATTAAATAAATATTTGTTTTGAAGGGTAACGAAACCTATGAGTTTCCATAGGGATGAAGTGCTTTTCTTTTTGCGAGTAAGAATATTGAGGTTCATATGTCAAGCACTGGTAGGTAATGCAAACAATATTTTTTACTCTAAAGTTAAATGTCATATACTCGATTCTGACCTTAGATAGAATTAATTTGAGATGTCGAAAAATCTTCTTCTCTCTCCAATGTGGAATGAGTGTTTGGGTGAACTCGTGAACATGCATATGGTAACTGTTGATGGTGTTCATTTAATCGAGATGATGACAGCGATGTGCGTCACTAAAATGTCTATGGGTGAATCGTGATTGATGACGGTGAAGAGAGCAAACCTAGTTTATGGAGACTCTGAATAGAAAATGAATGTGTTTTCAGAAAAAGTGTGCTAGTGAGGTGTCGATAATGACAACAAAATAAGTAACATGAAAGATCGAGGAAGTTGAGTCATGGAGTTTAGCGGGTGATTCGTGAGTCGATGTTGACGAAGATTTGCGGATGGCACTATGGCTGCAAGTAAGTCATCATGAGAGTAAATAGTACATAGAGGAAGTAAGAGGTACCATGGTTGTTGGACGTCTGCTGATATGCTTACCGGGATTCTTCGTTCGTCGATATGTTGTACATGAAGAGCATTGAAAGCGTTTTTGGAATATAGTTGCCAAGGAAGGATATAATTAGAAACGAGCATATACGAGACATGCTAAAGGTAGCTTCAATCCAAGATAAGTTAAGAGAGAATCGCCTCGTGTGGTTTGGACATGTCACACGTAGACCTAGTAGTGTCACCGTTAGAAAGAATGATTTGATAAGTATCGAGGGTAGAGTAGGGGTAGAGGAAGACCTAAACTAACTTGGATGAAAACGGTAAAAAATGATATGATAGCTTGTGGCTTTACAGAAGATATTGTACTAAACCGGGCAGAATGGAAAATCAGGATTCATGTAGCCGACCCCAACTAGTTGGGGAAAAGGCTTTGTTGTTGTTGTTGTTGTTGTTGTTGTTGTTGTTGTTGAAAAACAAGGTTTTTCTTTGTGAAAGTCCGGTGAAATCCAAACTTACTGTTAGGATGTGAAGTTTACAAGAAAATTTGGGGCGCTTTTTACTTCGAAAGAAAATGTTGGGCGCTGTTAGGATGTAAATTTCATGGGA
Source organism: Hemerocallis citrina (assembly GCA_017893485.1). Taxonomy (NCBI): domain Eukaryota; kingdom Viridiplantae; phylum Streptophyta; class Magnoliopsida; order Asparagales; family Asphodelaceae; genus Hemerocallis; species Hemerocallis citrina. The sequence goes on along the minus strand of CM030364.1, from coordinate 280,084,405 downwards.
AGATTGATTTGAGCTTAAGTGATATGCTAGTTGTTTCTAAGACAGAGTGAACCATGAATAAGATTTCTGAACCGAACTAGTTCTTACATGAGAAAAATGAGTCGACACTATTTAGATTGATGTGCGAGACATCGCATAGTGATATTACATATGCGAGTTGTCACTGTTGTGATTGATTCCCGAGTAGTTACCAAAGTGACAAATGCATGTTGCATTGCCTTAGATGTGCTAAAGTGATATTTGTGGTATAAAAAAACTTGCCTTTTCTTTTAAGGAATTAGTGAAACATTTGTGGCAAGTTTCATCTCTACTGTTTTAATGAGAGAGTTGGGGGTTGTAACAAAACAAACCCGTGCATAACTAATATAAAAGAAGGTTTAAGGTTCAAAGTCATATAATGCCAGGTTTTTTTACATTACAATATATATATATTTATTAAGACGTGCATCACGCGTGTAAATTACTAGTAGATAATAGTGTCCATCTTGGGTTGGGACAAGTTAGATTGCATTTTATTATAATTGTAATTTTGTGTTCGAAACTTCCTATTTAGGGAAACTTGTTTTTGATGTAATAAGTTTCGTTTCATTTATCTCTACTATTTTAATGGGAGACATGGGGGTTGTAACCAAACAAACCATAATTTTGTAACCAAACAAATCCGTACATCGTCCGTGAATAACTAATATAAAGGAGGTCTAAGGTTTGAAGCCATACAACATCGGGGATTTCACATTATTTTTTTTTAAAATTAAGACATGCATCACGCGGGTAAATTACTAGTAGATAATAGTGTCCAACTTGGGTTGGGACAAGTTAGATTGCATTTTATTATTATTGTAATTTTGTGTTCGGAACTTTCTATTTAAGGAAACTTGTTTTTGATGTAATAATTTTGGTTTCACTTATTAATGGAACAACGCAGATCATAACAATTTGTTGTATAGGATGAGGACTGAAAGAGAAATAGACCGTTCAAGAAAGGGCAATTCGAGTCGCTACAACATGGGTAAGCGTGAGAGGGAAGACGACTACGACCGCCATATTCCAAGGCAAACCAGAGAGGAGTCCCGCTACGGCACCCACGATAATAGAAGACCTCCGCCGGTCCATAGAGGACGGTCGAGGGAGAGGATTATAGAGAAAGACGAAAGAGTTAGAGATCTGGGATGGAGGAGGAGCTCGCCAGAGCAACTTCCACCTTCTGCAAGGAGAGAACCCATCGGTATAAAATCATATGCCAAAGTGCCGAGGACTCAGGTGTTAAGCCACGAGACTCAACTCAATCAGCTGCGCCATGTCTCGCCGGAGGAGGAAGCCAAGAAGACGAAGGAGGACGAAGAAGGCGAATGGATTCTAGTTAAGCCTAAGAAGCAGAAAATGAAGGAGCGCCAAGTTCAAACCCGTATCGTCATCTCAGATTCCTCCAGATCGGCGTTTGCACAATTGTGTCACAAGTGTGCCCAACGCGGCCACACGATCAACGAGTGCCAGAACCAATGGTTCCGTTATGCATGCAAGGGATATGGACACATCTCCACCGCTTGCAATAAAAGGAAATCGACGGTGAAATCCCCCACAAATTCGATGCCAAATCCGAAGCTTCCCTCCAAGGCGAAATCGCACCATAGCAGAACTAAGGAAAGTGCGGCGGGGGCGAGAATGGTTATAAAGGTGATTATTACTCCTACGCCGATAATGGCAGAGTTCGAGAGAAGGTACTTGTTTTGCGTCATGATAAAGGCTCAGACAAGGAACCCAACCGTCTCAGAGATCGGGAAGTTATTGACGAGTAATACGAAGAGTATGCTAGATTGGAAATGGCAGCCACAACAATTTGCATAGAATTGCTTCGTCGCACACTGTCAAAGCGAGGAGAGAGTGCAAGAGCTTCTTCAATTGAGAGGCTTAGAGGGGCAAGGTTGACATGAGTTCTTCATCACTTTCTCTCGTTTGTCGAGGAAGGTGGGGGCGATGAAGACGGAGACTTTGCCGTCGATATGGGTTAGACTCTACAACCTACCATTCCATGTTTGGGTGAAATCGACATTCCAAAATATCGTTAGGAGCTTCGGTTTTTTAATTGAGATCGATAAAAGTACTCTTCTTCATAGCAGAAGAGATTTTGCTCGAATTAGGATCGGTATAAAAGCGAAGGAGGAAATTCCATCTACTATTCAAGCGGAGTTCGACGGAGAGATTTACGAAGTCAAGGTGGTGACGGAATTAAAAAAAAGGGTCTCGTTTCATGGCGAACGGGAGGAGGTGGCATCGCCAGAGTCTGAGGATACAAACTATGGAGAGGAAGGAGACGACAGACAGCCATTGGATCTTCAACGGTTCAATCGTGGCGCTTCATCAAAGAAAAATAATCCAGATGTACATGAACCGTCCGATCGAAAAGAGCAGATATCGGAGGGTCCAATTCTAGTCTTTGATGCTTTATAGCTGGCAAGTGACGAGGATGCACTCAGCAATGAGGAAGCACATCAGGTTATGCCTCACAATGGTCACATCATGAGCAGACATCACTGCACAAAAGGAGCCGCATTACGTGAAAGGGACGCGAAGTCGGTACAGCTGCTCGAGGGACTTGTCGAGGGGGACGGGTCCATTGTGCATTCGGCTCAACGTCAAATCACTTGGGAACAAGAGCATGGCGGTATTCTCAAGAGGAAAAGTGAAGACTTAAAACACTCAACGGTCGTATCTTGGAACCCGAGTTGCATTAATGAGATGAGTAGGGAGGATTTCAATGAATCTGTCAAAAGAGCAGTTATAGAGGCTATCAAAGGGTTTATTGAAAGAGGTCAATAGCAGAATTTGGGATCAAACAACTTGCAAGAACCTAAGCAGCAATCAAAGGGGGCACAGGCTCAAGACCAGCCTATTGTTTCTCTCATCGGGTTAAATAATGAGGTTCTAAACGAGGCAGAGATTGAGAGGCTACAGGAGGAAGAAGAACACATCATGGAGGAGGTACAGAGGATACAATTGTAGGACTCTAATCAGGCTGTCTATTCTAAGGAGTTTGTCTCTAGTGATGGAAGAGGGGAGAGAATTGGAGTTCTAGACGGAGTGGGCAAGGATTCGCAGATATCGGAGTCTGACACGGACAAATTGGAGACAAGGGATTTTGCAGGAGGAGAGACTGAAAGTAGGCAAACAATTGAATACAAGAAGAAGAGCAAAAGGCAACTCGACAAATGGGGCGAACAGGGACCAAGTGAGGAAGATCTGATTCGAGTAACGACCAAGGCAAAAGAGCTGGTATAAGCATGTGGAAGTATTTCTACTTATAATTTGTCAATTTTGAGTTATATTCCCGATGATACTTTGCTTTATTATGCTGGTCTCCTCGGTCTAGCCACGGGTTCTAATAAAGTGGAACAGCGTCATACAGTGAATGCCTTAAGAGGAAATATGGGTAGATTTTTACTCTAACTGGGTAGTGGAGCAATATAGAGTCTAGATGGAGAGTTGGGTGGTAAAATAGTTAATTATGTTATACATCTTTTGGAACGTTAGGGGTATGAGGCATGGTTCGAAGACCAGGTTAATTAACAAAACGATCTCTAAGTTTAACCTGTCGATCTGCTCAATACAAGAAACCAGAATAGAGAACCCAAGGGGGGGAAAGACTTTGAGAGGATTAGATCACTTAGAGGATTCCATTGGCGATTCAAATCAACAATAGGATTTTCAGGGGGGATAGCACTAGGAGTCGACTCAGACAAGTTTGAAATTACTGACAAGTTGATTGGGACGTTCACAGATTCTGTTAGAATTAGGCGGCGAGGCGATGATTGGAGTCACGTGGTGACGTCCGTTTATGGACCCTATGACTCCAGAAAGCGAGATCTCCTGTGGGACGAATTGAGAACAATCAGAGAACGATGGGCGGGCCCATAGGTGATTGGTGGAAACTTCAATATTACCAGATTCTAGCACGAGCACAAAGGTAGGGGGCAAGCGGTAATGACAGAATTTCTTTCAACTCCACCATAGACCTCTTGCAGCTTATGGAACTAGAATTGTTCGATAGAAGATTCACATGGACGAATATGTAATGGATTCCGATTCTTGTGAAACTAGATAGGATCTTCGTGTCCACAGAGTGGAAGGAGATTTTTCCATTGGCATCGGTCAGAACCATCACCAGATATACTTCGTATCACACCCCATTAGCTTTACATTGCGGCGATGGGCAAAGAAAGGACTGAAATCCATTCCGCTTTGAGAAAGCATGGACCATGCACGACAACATACGAAAGATTATTGAAGAGTCATGGAGCACAAATACTGAGGAATCCAAAGCTATAGGAAATTGGATCACGAAGACTAGGAGGTTGCAGAAGAGGCTGAAGGACTGAGCTAGACAGGAGTTTGGCGAGATCAAACGAAGGGTGGAGGACTTGGGAGAAAGAATCAAGGAACTTGAAACGGCAAAGGAGGGTAGAGATTTATTGAGTTCAGGGGTGGAGGAGCTGACAAATAGCAGATTAAAAATACACCAGTATGCCGAGATGGAGGAGTATTATTGGAGGCAACAGTCTAGGATTCAGGGGCTTAAGGAGGGGGATGCGAACACAAAGTTCTTCCATAAAGATGCTAATGGAAGAAAGAGGCAAAATAGGATAATTGGTATTGAGGTGGGGGACAGGTGGACCGAGGATGAGGGGGAAATCAGAAGACATCTTGAAGGCAAATTCAAAGAGCTGGTAGGCCAAACAAATAGACATAGATGCAGGCTTCAGTACGACTTTTGGGAAGACAATAGATTAGAAGGTAGCGAGGGAATAGAGGGAGAGTTCATAGAGGAAGAGATTTTTCAAGCAATCAAGAACTTGGGACAAGACAAAGCTCTAGGACCTGACAGATTTCCGATCTTTTTCTATAGGTTATACTGGAAAATCATCAAAACAGATCTTATGGAGATCTTCAAAGATTTTCATGAAGGAGCTACGGACATCGACAGACTGAACAATGCAAACGTCGTTCTAATCCCAAAAAAGGGAGATTCGAGGAGGAGTGAGGACTTCAGACCGATTAGCCTTTTAAACGGATTTTTAAAAATTATCACAAAAATTTTTGCCTCAAGATTAACACCTCACCTTAACGATGTAGTCGGCGAGACGCAGAGTGGTTTCATCAATGGAACGGACATTATGGACAGCGAGATAGTTTATAGAGGAAGTGAAGAGAAAACAGACGGATTCCTTCTGAAACTAGACATTGAAAAAGCCTATGACTCAGTGGAGTGGGATTATGTGGATGAGGTCCTGCAATTGAAAGGGTTCAGGGATAAATGGAAAGTATGGGTTATGAAATGCGTTGTGTGGGGGGGGGGGGAATCGTTTATACAAATCAACGGCAACACAGGAAAGGAAATCAGATGTTGGAGAGGTCTACGACAGAGTGATTCATTGTCCTCATTAAATTTCGCTATAGTGGAAGATGGTATAGCCGAAATGATTAGAAGGGGTAGAGCAGAACGAATTATCTCGGGAGTCCGGATAAAAGGGATTAAGGAGGGTATGTCGATTCTACAATACGTGGATGACACTATTATCATCGGGGAGGCAAGGGGGGAGGTGGTCCTGGCAATTACTATAGTTTTGAGATGTATTCAGACATGGGCGGGTTTGAAAAGTCAATTTCACGAAGAGTTGCGTTACTCCTCTCAGCAACAATCTATCCACTTCGATTAACATTATCAAGAATATGTTGGAATGCAAGGTGGCTAGTTACCCGATTACGTATCTAGGTACGCCCATCAGACCAGGGGCGTTAAGGAGAGAGGATTGGCAACCTTTAATAGAGAAAATGGAAAGGAAACTGGCAGGATGGAAGGGACGGTTCCTTGCACTTGGAGGGAGGATCACTCTGCTCAGTTCGGTTCTCAGTAGCCTACCGATGTACCTCATGTCTATATACGAGCTCTCGAAGTGGGTTATCAACAGGATCGACAAGAGTAGTAGAAGGTTCCTCAGAAAGGGAGCGGACGAAAATAACAAGGGAATCCATTTGGGGAATCGGGGAAGGGTGTGTAAAAAGAAAAAAATCGGGGCCCTAAGAGTCCTTAACCTGAGGTCCTGATAGATATGAACCGGGCTCTGATGAGCAAGTTGTGGTGGAAGCTAAATAGGAGAAGAAAATGCTGGTGGGCCACTTCCTTTGGATCATATCGGAAAAGGAAAAAAAAATAGATTTGGAGGAAGAAGTCCATACGGAAGGACATCCTATTTGTAGAAAGGAGTGGCAAAAGTAGGGGATATCTTTCACACAAATATCGCGGTTAATCTAGGGAACGAAAAAAATATTAGATTTTGGAAGGATAAATGGTGCAGGAACAATACTCTGATGAGTTTATTCCCGGAAGCAGCACAGAGTATGGTCACCACAGATTCGCTAGTCCCAGACGTCTGGCGAAATGGCAGACCGAAGTTAAAGCAGGGAGAGGAAGCGACACAGGAGAGCGCCATTCAAATTCAAAGTTTGAATAGACTAATACAAAATGAAGGAAAGAGAACTACAAACACAGAAGACAACAGGATTTGGTCCTTAGATTCGAACGAAAACTTTACGGTAGCATCCCTATATAACAGATTGAATGATGGGGGGATCAGAAGCAAAGATAGCAAAATCGTATGGAATACACAAGCACTGATGAAGGTTAAAGATTTTCTATGGCTGGTAGCGAACGACGCTATTTTAACAAGGGTAAATCTATTAAAGCAGGGAATGGAGTTGGATGTAGATTGCTCTAGATGCAGCAATGGTAACGAAGACACAGATCACATATTTTTCAACTTTCATAGGGCTAAAATAACTTGGGAGGTTGTCAGTGGAGGGTTTGGGGCTTAAACAAAATTTACATTAAGCACGACAATGTTTCAAACCGGAAATCATTGCTAAAAACTTAGTTTTGTAAATGCTGGGAGTACACTTGTATTCACACTTCACCAACTATTGGAGTTTACTCTCTGGTAAAAAATCTTAGCATTACTCATTGGTTTGAAGAAGAGAAGAAAAGCAGAAGGGAGCAACATTTATCCGTCTCATATTCCAGTGGAGCAAATTGTTAGAATCCTTAAGCACATCGCCTCCATTATTTCTCACCTGTCATCAAACCGACGAGAAAAACAGAGCACGTCATTAGTGATTACAACCCAGATTGAACCATGCAGCATAAATTTCTCATGACATAGACAACAACGAGGACAAGCTTAAGATAATAAACATTTTTCTCTAGTAAAATCACTCTGTTCATTGTGTCGATGGTTTGTACATGAAAGAATTATCTTGTAGTCCAGTTGATACGAATTACAATGTCTTAGAGATACATAAAAACTGAACGAACAAATTTGAAATATACTTCTAATATAAGAGGAAAATAAGGTTGAATTTTAGGACTAAATCTGGAATAAGGAACAATACCTTTTGCAGCAATCACTGCAAGTTTCTCCTTAACATTTTCTGTATTCAAATGGAGAGATACAATCTTCCCCATTTCGGAACAATCTTTCACACTAGCTGCTTCATCGAAAGCATTGCCTCCTTCCACGCTTGAACTTTATCATTCTAATCATTAGGATCCTCAATAATACGGAAAGATTAGACTTGCCAATTTGGGAATTTTCATTGACATTAGCTCCTTCATCCTAGCATCGTGAATACAAAATCAGATTCAGATAATAATAAAGGACAGATGTATAAGCTGTTAGTCAGAAAAAGCAGGTATTTATTCTAGCAATTGTGAATACTGAATCAGATTTAGGTAAGAAAGGCAAGATTTAAAAAGCTTTTATCTTAGAAAATAGGAACATACAGTTGCCTTCAAGATGCTAACTAGCTGGTCTCCTCCTTGTTCTTCAAAGGTCCTCAAATGTCTCTGTTCATAGAATTCTCTCCATTCCGAGAATTGGAAGATGGCTGTTCATAGAGTTCTCTCATGTATAAGCAGTTAACACTGTATCCATAGTCATAATACATTGATAAACAAGTTCATAAACGGTACCTTTACTGATTGTTGGTCCATTGGTTTGCGCACCAAACTTCCTGTAACCTAATACAAAAAAGCATAACATATTCATAAGAACACTCAAAACAGTCATGAGTGAACTTTTATTTTTAACTTTCTAGTGTATTTAAATTGTAAATGGAGCAGTTGCAGTTGGCTGACCCTTAATATCTATAGACAAGGAGAAAGGAGTTGAAGGTTTCTTTTATTGATATTAATTGAACACTACTTCTAACTCAATATGATATCTGGAGATCATTTACATTCTCCTTAACTGATACGCTCATAAAAAGGTCCTGAATTCTGACCTTTTACAGGACAGATCGAGCTGATTACGCACCAAACTTCCTGTAACCTAATACAAAAAAGCATAACATATTCATAAGAACACTCAAAACAGTCATGAGTGAACTTTTATTTTTAACTTTCTAGTGTATTTAAATTGTAAATGGAGCAGTTGCAGTTGGCTGACCCTTAATATCTATAGACAAGGAGAAAGGAGTTGAAGGTTTCTTTTATTGATATTAATTGAACACTACTTCTAACTCAATATGATATCTGGAGATCATTTACATTCTCCTTAACTGATACGCTCATAAAAAGGTCCTGAATTCTGACCTTTTACAGGACAGATCGAGCTGATTACATGGTATGGGTTAGATGACGTGGCCTCTCCTGGGCCATCAGATCCTCTCAAATCCCACTCTTCCCTGGTCATCAGGTCAACAGACGTCCAACAGGCTCCTGCTGCCTCATGCCCACATGCAAACGGGGCCGACCCGGTCCGTTAAGGTCCCACACCCGTTTACCCCTGCCTATAAATACTAAACTTCCTCCTCACTTCACCAGGTATTCAATCTTTCCCCACCTGAATCCTAGCTGCCCAGTCTCTTTTCAGTAACTGACTCGATCGCCGGAGGGCCTGTCGCTGGTACTTCTTCCGGTGTTTCTAGGCAGTGTGCAGGTACAGAAGACCGAGCCGAGCTACTGGATCCGAGCCGAGCACCCGGCCTCTACCTCTCTGCTCCTACTCCCGAGCCGGTCCTACTCCCCAAGGTTGGGCCGACGACAGTACCAAAGTTTCCTCTTACAAATTACAAGAACTCACACCTGTTGCCCCCACACACAAAAAACAAACAGCATCAGGTTGGCACCATCTGTAGGAAATTCTCTTAGTATTGTCGCCAGACCGAGCCCAGTCAGGAACGTCACCTCGAGTCCGAGCTCTTCCATGGCTCCCAAAGTTAGAAGGGCCGTCACCCCGGCAAGACATCCGGACCCTCCACATCACAGCCGTGCGGATGCCCATGATTCCAACCAACGTCGGTTCAACGGCGCGGCCAAATCCTCGAATGCGACTGATTTACGCCGCGTCATCTTAGATCGGCAGGCTAGCCGAACAAGGGAGAGGCCGCTTTCAACTCGGTCTCGAACCATCGCTGACGGCCGTCCCAAAAGCACGATGCAGAACACAGCCGCTCGTCCCGTGGACCTCCACCCCCACAGGACCCGGTGGGGCAAGCCCCTGTCACGAGGGCCGAGTTCCAAAATTTTCGGGACGAGGTCCTCCAAGCCATCCGAGGCAGCAAGGGCACCGAGGTCCGCAACGGTTCTGACCCACGGTCGGGAACAAGTGGCGGCGAATCCCACAAATTGGCCCGCTCCTAGAAACAGGCAGGCGCCATCCTTCGGTGTTTACAGGAGATGGAAAACCGCCTCGCCCATCTCGGCGAGGGCGGATCGATACCAGGTCGCGGTCATCAGCCGACTAGACCCCCATTTTCCCCCCCAATCTTAGAGGCCGAGATCCCCCAGAATTTCAGGTCTCCTCAATTCGAGACCTACAACGGCGAGGGTGATCCCGCTAATCACATGGAGGGGTTTAAGATACTCATGATGATTCACAGCGCTGCGGATCCACTCCTCTGCCGCGCCTTTCCTGCTACCCTTCGTGGTCCGGCTCGGAAATGGTTCTCAAAACTTACCCTCGGCTCGGTCTTGTCGTTCGAACAACTAGAGGCGGCTTCCTAGCCCACTTCGTGACCAGCAGGAAGGTCGAGAAGACGAGCGCTTCCCTTCTGGACCTCAAACAGAAGGATGAGGAATTCCTCCGTGAGTTCGTTCGGAGATTCACCGCGAGGCGAGGTTTATCTCCTCCCTCGACGCGGGTGTTGCCTCTGTGGCCTTCCGACACAACGTCCGTCACGGCCAGCTCAAGGCTTCCTTAGCCAAAAAGCCATCCGTGGACTTCTCCGACCTACTCAACAGTGTCGAAAAGTATATTCGAGCCGAGGAGGTCCTCAATCCGGAGGGCGCCAAAGAAGCCATGGCTAAGGGAAAGCGTAAGGCCGATGACGCCGAGCCCTTCAAGAAACCTGCGAAAGAAACAACTAGTCTCAAGAGGGTCCTTCCGGTCCTCCGATTCGAGAGATATACGTCCCTGACCCAGAACGTCTCGGCAATTTTGATGGAGATCGAGGATAAAGGGATCGTCCGATTCCTTCCCCGACCGAACAACAACGGCAAGAAGCGAGACCAAAGGTTCTACTGCCGCTTACATCGAGACACCGGGCACGAGATAGATCATTGCCGAGCCCTCAAAGACGAGATCGAAGCCCTCATCCAACGAGGGTATCTGAGGGAGTTCGCCCGGACCAATCCCAAAGACCGTAGAGAACCGAGGAGCCCGAGGCCGTCGCCTCCTCCACGAACGACCAGCCGGCAGCCCGAGCGGGACCCCGAACCAGAGGAAACAGGGGGACCGGCTATCCTGCACTGCGTCCATGGCGGACCCATGGGAGGGGAATCCAATACCTCTCGCAAGGCCTTCGTTCGAGAGTTCAACTCTGTTCGAGAACATCCTTCCCCTCGGGTTCAGCAGCGGACGGTCTCCTTCTCTGGAGAAGACCTCAAAGGCGTCCGGCTTCCGCACTGCAACGCCCTTGTCATCAGTCTTGTCATGGCCAACTTTAAGGTCCGTCGTATCCTGGTGGACAACGGCAGCTCGGTTAACATCCTTTTCTTGGAAGCAATTGAGAACCTTAAACTCCCCCGAGAAAAGCTGAAGCCAGCCGGTTACACCCTTCATGGGTTTTCGGGCATCCCCACACAAATTGAGGGGATTGTGACACTAGATGTAATGGCAGGCATGACCCCCATCCTCCGAACCAAGTCGATGGATTTCATGGTGGTCAAAGTCAAGGCGGCATACAACGCCATCCTCGGTCGACCCTGGCTCTGTTCGTTCCAGGCCGTCCCCTCGGCCTACCATCTGAAACTGAAATTCCCTACCGACCTTGGGATTGGGGTCGTCCGAGGTAACCAGGAGTCGGCACGTTCGTGCTACATGACCGCGATCGGGGGCGGGGTATGTACCCCTCGACGCAGTTGAGCTCCCTCCCGAGAGGGACCATCCGGAGTCAGAACCGGCGACCGAACTAGAGGAAGTCTCGTTCGAGGCGGAGGACAAATCCAAATGTTTCCGTGTGAGGCGCACCCTGTCCCCCGACTTGAAGCCGGGCCTGATTGATTGCGTCCTCCGCAACATCGACCTCTTTGCCTGGACTCCGTCCGGCATGCCCGGGATTTCCAAAGATCTGATCATGCACCGACTGAGCGTTGCCTCGGGCTCCAAGCTTATTCATCAGAAGCGGCGCAAGTTCGTCCCGGAGAAGCAACAAGCCTTAAAGGTAGAAGTGAACAAACTGTTGTCCGCTCGGTTCATTCAGGAGGTCAACTATCCCGAGTGGCTGGCTAACGTTATGATGGTGAAGAAGGGTAGCGGAAGCTAGACGATCTGCATAGACTTCAAAGATCTCAACAAGGCATGCCCAAAAGATCCTTTCCCTCTCCCGAGCATCGACGCCCTAATCGACGCGACGTCGGGTCACGAGCTACTGACCTTCATGGATGCCTTTTCAGGCTATAACCAAATCCGCATGTTCCCTCCGACATCGCCAAGACGTCTTTTGCTACCGAAAAAGGTCTGTACTGTTACCGGGTCATGCCCTTCGGGCTCAAGAATGCCGGAGCCACCTACCAGAGACTCGTCAATCGGGTCTTCAAAAATTAGATCGGTCGCAACATGTAAGTATACGTCGATGACATGCTCGTCAAAAGCCGGCGAGGTCAGGACCATGTGGACGACCTTGAAGAAGCATTTGGCGTACTCCGATCCCATGACATGAGGCTCAATCCCGCCAAGTGCGCCTTTGGCGTCTCCCCCGAAAAATTTCTCGGGTTCGTCGTCAGCCAGCGTGGCATAGAGGCGAACCCCGAAAAAATCCAGGCCATTATCGACATGGTCCCTTCAAAAAATATTAAAGAAGTTCAGCGGCTGACAGGGAGGCTAGCAGCCATCGGCCGCTTTCTCTCGAAAACTGGGGAGAAATCACTCCCCTTCTTCAAGGCTCTTCGAGGGGCAAAAGGCTTCGAGTGGGGAGACCCCTAACAACAGGCGTTCGAACAGCTGAAATCCTACATCGCCAACCCTCCACTTATGAGCAAACCCGAGCTGGGCGAATCACTCCAGCTGTATCTCTCAGCCTCGGAGAGCGCCCTCAACATCGTTCTCGTTCGGGAAGAGGACGGTGTCCAAAAGCGTCTCTACTATGTGAGCAAGGTCTTGCTTTCGGCGGAGACCAGATACGCTAAGATGGAAAGGTGGCCTACGCACTGGTAATGGCCGCACGAAAGCTTTGCCCTTATTTTCAAGCCCACTCTATTCAGGTCCTTACAGACCAACCTCTCAAAGCCGTACTTCACAAGCCCGAAATTTCAGACCGCTTGATCAAGTGGTCGATCGAGCTGAGTCAGTACGACATCAGCTACCAGCCTAGGACAGCTATCAAGGGGCAGACCATCGCCGAATTCATCACAGAATGCACTATTCCCGAGCCATCCGACATCCAGGAGACAGACCCAATCTGGGAGGTTTATGTCAACGGCTCGTCTTGCAAGGGAGAAAGCGGTGCGGGCATCATCCTGAAGGGTTCCGATAATTTCATCTTCCAGTACTCTCTTCGTCTGAATTTCCCGACCTCGAACAATGAAGCGAAATATGAAGCCATGATCGCTGGGCTCACCCTAGCACACAAGGCCGGATCCAGACACATCAAGGCCTTTAGCGACTCCCAGCTCGTGGTCAACCAGATCACCGGGGAGTACGAAGCTCGCGACGCTCGGATGGTGCAATACTTGGCAATAGTCCATCATCTCCTGGAGTCTTTTGAATACCACTCGGTAGAAAGAATCCCTAGGGAGCAGAACACCCAGGCGGATTCATTGTCGAAGCTTGCCTCGTCATCCTTCGAAGGGCTCGACCGCACCGTTCAGATCGAAGTCCTCCTCAAGCCTAGCATCGTCCTCCCTGAAGCCTCCTGCCTCGCCACGGATCTTCAACCAGACAACTGGACGACGCCCCTTTCGAATGGCGAGCTCCCTCAAGACCGGTCCGAGGCAAGAAAGATCAGAGTCCGCTGGGAAAGATTCACTTTGATCAACGAGACGCTCTTCAAGCGCTCATACACGATATTTGACGGCAAGCCCTACCTCCGTTGCCTAGCCCCTGACGAGGCCAGGTACGCTCTGAAGGAACTGCACGAGGGAATCGACGGATGTCACATGGAATTGACCTTAGCCTCCTGTATTGATTGTTTCAACTGCACCCATTTTTCCTCTTCCATATATGCCTCTCTTAACTGATCCAAAATTAAATTTTGGATATGATATAGCAGTCAAAGCCTGCACTTCAGACGAAAATTGCCTGCACAACCCATCAACTCCTCCATTATCTCTCCGAGATTTATAGAATTTCTTGAAAGAGTACCCTGCCTATTTGTGTACCGACTTTTGCTGCTCTGGGGTATGTATGAGTTGATTAATCATGGTGTAGGCTCTTGTGATCTGTCTGCACTAAAAACTCCCACCCTAGCACATATTATCTCCACTTTTTTACTACTTATGTTATTGCAAGCATTTCTCTCACATATGCTAAAGCTGCCTGCATTCTTGAGGACAATTTTTTTTGCTAAAATAAGCAATAGGGTGCTTATCTGAGATAAAATTACAGCAATTCCTATTTCTGATGCATCAGTCCCAATAGTAAATGTCTTTTAAAAATCTGGAAGTGCCAGTACAAGAGTGGTAGCCATTGCTTGTTTGAGATGTTTGAATGCCTGATCAGCCTCCTCATTCCAATGGAAAGCCTCCTTTGGAGATGCTATTGAAGCATAACTAGGCACAAATCTTGTGTAATAGCTAGTTAATCCTAGAAAGGCCCTCGGTTGGTTTAGGCCATTGGAGCACAGCTGATACTTTCTCCTGATCCACACTAACCCCTTGAGCAGAATTATAATGACTCAGATACCCAATTCCAGTCCGTCGAGAAGCACATTTTGACCTTTTCACAAAGAAATGTTGTTGCTCTAAAATCCTCAGTACTCCTGACACATGCTCCAAATGAGATGCCCAGTCCGCACTATGGATGAGTATAACAAAAAAAAAAATTCTCAAATGTGGCTTGAATATATCATTCATAGCTGCTTGAAAAGTAGAAGTTGCATTTGTAAGCCCAAAAGGCATTACTAAGAACTCATAATGCCCTTCACGAGTCCTAAAAGAAGTTTTGCCCCCATATTCTCTGCTTTGACCCTTATTTGATGGTACCCACTTATAAGATCTGGCTTAGAAAATAGATTGCACCATGTAATTCATCAAAAAGCTCATGTGCAGTACGAATAGGAAATTTATCCTTGATTGTAATGGCATTCAATGCTCTCTAGTCCACACAAAACCACCAACTGCCATCCTTTTTCTTTACCAAGGCAACAGGAAAAGAAAATGTACTGAGACTATGTCTACTAGTCCCTTCCAACATTTGTGATACCTGATTTTCAATTTCTGATTTTTGAAAATAAGGGTCGTCTTCGATTTGTTGGTCTAGCTCCAGTAATGAGGTGTAGATGAAGATCGTAAGGCCTTGAAGGTGGAAGACTAGAAGGCTTTCTAAACACACTATCATATGTTTGCAATACTTCAGCCATATCAACAGGTACATCATCAAAATCTTGCCCCTCTTGCAACACTAAATGATAAAATTGAGACATTGAAGCTGTAGATATCGCCCTTCTCAATTGATGTATTGTAACTGAGCTGGAGCTCCAAGTTGTCCACCTTGTAATACTACCTGCTGATTGTCAAACTAAAAGGCCATTGTCATTTTATAGTCAAGCAAACGTAGCCATTTCACACCCAACACAGCTTCAGCCCCTTGAATTGGTCTGACATAACAGTCAACTAAAAATGTATGACCCTATATCATAACTAGTATAGATTTGCACACCCCTTCGCATCTCATAATTGCTCCATTCCCCATTGTAACATTGAAATTCTCTGTAGCTTGGATAGGAAACTATAGATATTCAGCTAGCCTGTCTTGAATCATAAGTGCTACTATTATCTATGAGAATTTGCGCGACTGTATTACCAATCATGCCAAGAATGTCATGCTAGTGCCTGATAAGATATCTCTAGCATGCTGCTCTCTGATTATTGTGCATGTTGTGCAGGTTCTGCCAGTACTTCCTCTGCTTCACTCAAGTGCTCATGCTCATCCACCACCAGCAAAAGAAATTTTGTCCCTTTACATACATGCCTAGACACAAATTTCCCATCACAATTGAAACAAAGGCCTTTCTCTTTTCTTAAGGCCAATTCTGGACTCTTTCTTATAAGATATCTCTGTGCAAAACATTGGGAAGCTTATGGTGCAGAACTAATCATTGATACTATTGGACTAGGGATTAGTGGTGGCATTGAACTTGCAGAAGAAGCCCAATTTGACCTATAAGGTACACTTCTAAATACCCACTTTCTACTATCAATGAATTTCTCCTCTAGCAGTCTAGCCGAATCCATAGCTTCAGACATGGTCTTAGGTTGATGAGCTATAACTTCCCTCTTACTATCAGGTTTTAACCCCGATCTGTAACAACTTAACATGAAAGAATCACTTCGACCCTCAGTATTTGATGTGGTATAGATGACGTGGCCCAATCAGGGCCATCAGATCTCCTCAGATTCTGCTCTCCTGTGATCATTAGGTCAACAAGTCCAACGGGCTTCTGCCAACTCAGGCCCACAGGCAAACGGGTCCGACCCGGCCCGTTAGGGTCCAGACCCGTTTACCCATGCCTATAAATACCAGACCCCCTCCTCACTTTCAAAGGTAATCAATCTTTCTCCACCTGAACCCTAACTACTATTGTTTTTTCAGTGACTGACTAGATTGTCGGAGGGCCTGTTTCCGAAAACTCTCCCGGAGTCTCTAGGCATTGTGTAGATCTGAAGATCCGAGCCGAGCTCCGAATATCCGAGCCGAACTACGAGGCTCAACCTATCTCCTGCTACTCCCGAGCCGGTCCTACAACCGGAGATCAGACCAATGTCAGTGTCGTGTCTTCCGTTTTACAAATTACAAGAACTCACAAATGTTGCCCCCACACCCAAAGAAACAAGCAACATCAGTATTGTTCACCAATTTCTCAAATTCTTCAAGAAACTCTGCTAGAGACCCAGTCTGCATCAATTTGCACAAAGCCCATTGGTGATCCACAAACGTAGAAGGACCAAATCTAACCTCCACCTCATGAACAAACACCTCCCAACTACTAAAAACACCAAGATAATGCCCTACCATGCATATGAAAAGATGCTATTGACAACTTTTGATCATAAAGAGTGTGGTGATAGTCAAAAAACTAATTAGCCTTGAATAACCATCACGTTGGTTCCCCCCCTCTTCAAATATAGGAAAATCCAAACTTGGTGTTTTGACTGAATTTAATGTACAAGAATTATGAAATCTCACAGTGTTTGAAGAATCACCATGATTGTGAGTTCTTGTCTAGTTCAACTGTTGATCTAGCTTGCCATCCAACAAGGCTACACCTATTTATCATCACAGACAGCAACGATTTGTGATCCTCAAGTGCTTCAGTCAAAACTTGTAACTGAGATGCTCGAGTTGTTGCAGGTCACCATGCTTCTTGGATGTCTCCTTCAAAGCTGCGATTAACACTTCCAACCCACGAAATCTAGTTCCTTCTGCCATCAGAGTTCATATGAAAGCACCAATGATACACGCTTGGATTGATCAAGAACCTAATTAGCTTCAATAACTTAGGTTTGCTTTAGAATCTGTTATGTTATGACCCAAATTGCTCTTAGGGCCCATTGAGCTTAGTATCTTCATATATGTAACAATTAGAATCAAATGAATACAATTAACATTTGTGCTTTCTCTTAATAGCCGGCTGCCTCTCTCCCTCTTTCCCTTCTTCTCCCTCATCTTCTCAAATCCATAAACCCTAACCCTAACAAATTGGTATCAGAGCCAAATACTCCTACCCCCAAATCCCCACCTTCTTCTCCGGTTGCTGATTGATTCCGGTTGCTGTTGTTGCTGATTGATTCCGGTTGCGGTTGTTGCTGATTCCCTCCGCCACCATCGACCCCCAAGCCCGGATCAAGAAGGAGAATGTTTGATTTTTTTGATTTGAGTAATTAATTTTTGGGGAAAAATTTGGTGTTTTGTTGAATTTGATTAAAGAAATTTGAATGGATATGTCGGGAAAATATGATATTGATAAGTATGATGGGAAGACGAGTTTTGCATTATGGCAAGTGCGTATGGCAGCGATTTTGTCGAGCCAAGGCGTTAAGGATGTCATTTTTGGTCGAGAAAAATTGAATGATGCAGTGGCGGATAAGAAATGGAGAGAGTGGATGATAAAGCACTCTCTATTATCCAATTGTGTTTGAGCGATTCGACATTGCAAGAGATTCTATCGGAGAAGACCGCTAAGGCTTTGTGGGAGAAATTGGAGAATATCTACATAAATAAGTCCCTCACCAATCGACTGCGGTTGAAATTGTGCCTCTACACTCTTCGCATGGTTGAAGGTACATCAATTTCCAATCATATAACGGAATTTGCATCTATTTTGAATGACTTAAGTAAGATTGATGTTAAGGTGGAGGATGAGGACCAAGCCCTTTTGTTATTATGCTCATTACCCACATCATACAAGGCTTTTAGAGACATGTTGATTTATAGTAGAGATAAAATTTCTTTTGAGGATGTTAAGAGAAATTTGCAAGCCAAGTTGCACATTGATAGTGAAATGACCAATAATGAGAAAGGGAGCCAAGGTGTTGGTTTAGTTGTTGATCGAGGTAGGTCATGGGATCGAAACTCGAAAGATACAAGGACCCGTTCGAAGTCTAGGCACAAGAATTTGACGTGCAACTATTGTAAGAAGGAACACATTAAGGCCGATTGTTTCAAGCTCAAAAATAAACAAAAGACGGATAGTAAAGGTTCTTCTTCGGAGGGTGCCAATGTGGCCGAATGTGACACAGTTGATACTCTTTGTGTAATAGATACTAATGTTGATGATATACATTGTTGGGTGATGGATACGGGTGCTTCGCAACACATGACTCCGAATAGAGATTGGTTTGAGACTTATGAGCCTACGGATGGTAAGAATCTCATGGGGAACAACAATATGTGTAAGGTTGTCGGAATTGGTTCGGTGACAATTAAGTTCCATGATGGAAAGGTCCGAAGGTTGACGGGTGTGAGGCATATACCCGATTTGTCTAAAAATTTGATTTCTTTGGGGTCTCTTGAAGAAAAGGAGTGTAAGTTCCAAAGTGAAGGTGGAGTCCTTAGAGTCTCTAAAGGGGCTCTCACAATCATGAAGGCGAAGAGAATTGGAACTCTTTATTTCCTACAAGGTTCCACGGTCACGGGCTCGGCCGCCATTACACGTTCGGGTACTATGTCGGATGAGGATGCTACTAGGCTCTGGCATATGAGATTTGGGCATATGAGCGAGCGAGGAATGACCATTTTGAGCAAGAGAGGCTTGTTGTGTGGCCAATGCACGGGCAACTTAGAGTTTTGTGAGCATTGTGTATTTGGCAAGCATAAGAGGTTGAGCTTCTCCACGGCCATTCATTCGACCAAGGGAACACTTGACTACATCCATTCGGATCTTTGGGGACCTTCTCGTGAGCCTTCCAAAGGTAATGGTTCTCGTTACATGCTTACTTTCATTGATGATTTCTCAAGGAAGGTTTGGATTTATTTCTTGAAAGAGAAAAGTGATGTGTTTCGCACCTTCAAAGAATGGAAGTCACTTTTGGAGAACCAAACGGGAAGGAAAGTTAAGAGGTTGAGAACCGATAACGGTTTGGAATTTTGCAACTGTGAGTTTGATAATTTTTGCAAGGCCGAAGGGATCGTTCGGCACAAGACGGTGGTCAACACTCCACAATAAAATGGTATTGCAGAAAGGATAAATAGGATACTACTTGAAAGGTCTAGAAGTATGCTTTCAAATGCGGGTTTGGGTAAGGAGTTTTGGGCGGACGCCATTAACACATCTTGCTATTTGGTAAATTGATCTCCTACCACTTCAATTGAGTTGAAGACACCCGAAGAAGTGTGGTCGGGTAAGACGACCGATTATTCGAATTTGAGGGTGTTTAGTTGTCCCGCTTATGTACATGTGAATGAAGGAAAATTGGAGCCTAGATCGAAGAAGTGTATTTTTGTTGGGTATCCCACAAATGTGAAGGGATATAAGTTGTGGTGTCCCAAATCATCCAAGTTCCTTATTTCAAGAGATGTCATTTTTAATGAGTCGGCCATGTTGAAGGCAAATGATGTTGCACCCGAGCCGACTATTAAGGAGAATGAGACGGTTGAGAAGAAGGTGGAGTTTGAGGTGCCGGTCCAAGAAGGTGATGATTTGATCTCACATGATGATGTCAATTTGGAGGAAGCCCAAGAAGAGGCACAACCATATGCATTGGCAAGGGACCGAGCTAGAAGAGAAACAAGACCACCTACAAGGTATGGATACTCCGACTTTGCTTATTGTTTGGCAATTGCAGAGGATGTGGAGTATTGTGAGCCATCTTCCTACAAGGAAGCCATTTCTTCTAAAGATGCGGCCAATTGGGTTGTCGCTATGAATGAAGAGTTACAATCTTTGTAACAAAATGAGACTTGGTCTCTTGTGAAGCCTCCGAGTGGTAGAGGATTGTTGGTTGCAAGTGGGTGTTTAAGAGGAAGATTGATGGCTCAAATCCCGTAAATTTTCGATACAAGGCAAAGGCTAGTGGCTAAAGGGTATAGTCAAGTCCAAGGTGTGGACTTCAATGATGTGTTCTCTCCCGTAGTTAAGCACACCTCCATTCGAGTTTTGCTCTCTTTGGTGGCAATGAAGGATTTGGAATTGGAGCAAATAGATGTGAAGAATGCCTTCTTGCATGGTGATTTGGAGGAGCAGATTTACATGAGCCAACCGGAGGGTTTTGAGGTTGCGGGAAAGAAGGACCGTGTGTATTTTTTGAAGAAGTTCCTTTATGGCCTTAAGCAATCACCGCGGCAATGGTATAAGAAGTTCGACTCATTCATGGTGAGTATTAATGTCTATCGTTCCAATTATGATAGTTGTGTTTATTTCAAGAAGTTGGATGGTGCGGATTTCATTTACTTGTTGCTCTATGTGGATGACATGTTGATTGCATCCTCAAACTTGAAAGAAGTTAGGAGGTTGAAAGAGCAACTAAGTTCGGCATTTGAGATGAAAGACTTGGGGGCCGCCAAAAGGATTCTCAGAATGGAGATCACAAGGAAAAGGTCCAAGAGAAAGTTATTTCTTTCACAAAAGAGTTTTGCAGAAAAAGTGCTACGCCGTTTTGGCATGGAAAAAGCGAAAGTTGTTTCAACACCTCTTGCGGCGCATTTCAAGCTTTCGGCCGCCTTAAGCCCAAAATCCGATGATGAGAAGAAATATATGGAAAAGGTTTCATATTCAAGTGCGGTCGGGAGTCTCATGTACTTGATAGTGTGTACTCGATCCGACATTGCTCAAGCCGTTAGTGTGGTAAGTAGATATCTCTCTTGTCCGGAGAAAGGACATTGGGAAGCGGTGAAGTGGATTTTCCGCTATTTGAGAGGTACTATTGATGCTCGTTTGGAGTTTGGTAATGGCAAGAAACTAATGGGTTTTGTGGATGCGGATTTTGCGGGTGATTTGGACAAGAGGCGTTCTTTGACGGGTTATGTTTTTACCCTTGGAGATTGTGCAATTAGTTGGAAGTCTACACTTCAAGCCACCGTTGCACTCTCAAGTACCGAGGCCGAATATATGGTAAATATTGAGGCTATTAAGGAGGCTATTTGGCTCAAGGCATTTGTTTGTGAGATGTCTTCATTCGAGGGTCCTATTACGATGTTTTGTGACAACCAAAGCGCGATTCATTTGACCAAGGACCGCATGTACCATGAGAAGACGAAGCACATTGACATTCGATACCATTTTGTTCGATATGTGATCTCGGAAGGCAAGGTTGCCGTGAAGAAGATTGGTACCGAATCGAATCCGGCCGATATGCTCACAAAGCCTCTTCCAATTGCAAAGTTCAAACTTTGTTCAAGTTTGATGTCGGTTTGTTTCTAGCTAGTTTGAGCTAGTTTTGTTTCTAGCATGTTGCTAGTATATCTTTATGTTTACCTTTGTTTAGGTTATGTTTGCTTTATGCATTTGCTTTGTGTTTTAGTTTGTTTTAGATGCAATTTGGTTCAAGGTGGAGATTGTTATGTTATGACCCAAATTGCTCTTAGGGCCCATTGGGCTTAGTATCTTCATATATGTAACAATTAGAATCAAATGAATACAATTAACATTTTGTGCTTTCTCTTAATAGCCGGCTGCCTATCTCCCTCTTTCCCTTCTTCTCCCTTATCTTCTCAAATCCATAAACCCTAACCCTAACAGAATCCGAGTCCAAACAACTATCTTTATCACTTATTGATCTTAGTAACGGAGAATACAAGAGATTGGAATGCAGGGAGATGGAGATTAGAATGAGAGGAGAAGAGTAGAATTATAGTGGAGATGAGAGATTGAAGATGAACCGGAGATGGCAGAAGATGGCAGAAGAGAATTATAGTGCCCCCTCTGACTGCCTAACTGTTTCTTACTTTCAGCTGCCCCCCATGCACTGCTCACGTGCACAGCTGAAGTCTTTCAAATAGCTATGCCGCCTGACCTGCCTCACGGGCCTGTTATTTGCCAAACCCGATCCATTACTCAAACTCACCATTATTCTCCATGATGAATCTTGGGATCAACCACCTCTCCTAATTTTTTAGCAATACCATGCCAAAAGAAATCTTAGGGAGCAACACTCCTACTTTACTAGGACAACTCTTTGCAAATTGTAATGGGTTGAATGAAGTTACCATACTTTTTAGTATAGTTTATTTTTAGTTTGATGGTTAACATTGATGAAGATTTTTGTCTTCACTATTCCATGGTTTCTATTTAAGAGAGAATTGTTTAATTTGTGGGTGCAATTTAAAGCATCAATAAAATCAACAATACATCAGAATCGTGAGAGACTGATTTATTTTGATAACTTTCTCTCAGTGTACTGCATAAGTTCAAATCTACCTGATGACTATGCCAACAATGATTTCATGTCTAGATTGCAGACTTGGTATCGGAAAACAGCCTCTGCAGCAAAAACCATCACAGAGAGACCATTTCACCCTCCTTGTTTTCAGCTCCCTTATGATCAGATCCTACGCAGCACAGGTACTTCAAGTTCAACTATAGAAACATCCCCATGTTAGAACTCTCACTTCATGGACATTCCTTAAACACATGTCCAACATTCCCCCAATGCCTAAGCTTGGAGACATTATACTTTGGACACTTGTTAGGCACTTCCCAAGTACTACAAAATCAATTATGTTACTAGTTAACTCTTAATTCACATATTTTGCAGTTTTGTTTGGTCTATGGAACTACATTCCTAAAAGGTAGACTATATGGTCCCATAGTTTGATCATGTAACTCAAAAGATACCTTGAGTATACAATCACTCTCACTATATCTCGAAGGCATCGATCTTAGGTTGGGCTCCTCCTTGATTCTACCTTTCATACAAGTGTCACTATTCAAGGCCTAATCATAACAGCTTAATATCTATTGTTAGGATTTTGAATGGGTTGAGATGTTAGGGTTTGAGAAGATGGGGAAGAGAAGAGAAGAGAGGAGAGGCAGCCGGTTATTGAGAGAGAGTGGCAAAATGTTGATTGTATTCATTTGGTTCTAATTGTTACATATATGAAGATACTAAGCCCAATGGGCCTTAAGAGCAATTTGGGTCATATCATAACAATCTCCACCTTGAACCAAATTGCATCTAAAACAAACTAAAACACAAAGCAAATGCATAAAGCAAACATAACCTAAACAAAGGTAAACATAAAAATATACTAGCAACATGCTAGAAACAAAAATAGCTCAAACTAGCTAGAAACAAACCGACATCAAACTTGAACAAAGTTTGAACTTTGCAATTGGAAGAGGCTTTGTGAGCATATCGGCCGGATTCGATTCGGTACCAATCTTCTTCACGGCAATCTTGCCTTCCAAGATCACATCTCGAACAAAATGATATCGAATGTCAATGTGCTTCGTCTTCTCATGATACATGCGGTCCTTGGTCAAATGAATCGTGCTTTGGTTGTCACAAAATACCGTAATAGGACCCTCGAGTGAAGACATCTCACCAACAAACGCCTTGAGCCAAATAGCCTCTTTAATAGCCTCAGTAATTGCCATATATTCAGCCTCAGTACTTGAGAGTGCAACGGTGGCTTGAAGTGTAGACTTCTAACTAATTGAACAATCTCCAAGGGTAAAAACATAACCCGTCAAAGAACGCCTCTTGTCCAAATCACCCGCAAAATCCGCATCCACATAACCCGTTAGTTTCTTGCCATTACCAAACTCCAAACGAGCATCAATAGTACCTCTCAAATAGCGGAAGATCCACTTCACCGCTTCCCAATGCCCTTTCTCCGGACAAGAGAGATATCTACTTACCACACTAACGGCTTGAGCAATGTCGGGTCGAGTACACACCATCAAGTACATGAAACTCCCGACCGCACTTGAATATGGAACCTTTTCCATATATTTCTTCTCATCATCGGATTTTGGGCTTAAGGCGGCCGAAAGCTTGAAATGCGCCGTAAGAGGTGTTGAAACAACTTTCGCTTTCTCCATGCCAAAACGGCGTAGCACTTTCTCGGCAAAACTCTTTTGTGAAAGAAACAACTTTCTTTTGGACCTATCCCTTGTGATCTCCATTCCGAGAATCCTTTTGGCGGCCCCCAAATCTTTCATCTCAAATGCCGAACTTAGTTGCTCTTTCAACCTCCTAACTTCTTTCAAGTTTGAGGATGCAATCAACATGTCATCCACATAGAGCAACAAGTAAATGAAATTCCCACCATCCAACTTCTTGAAATAAACACAACTATCATAATTGGAACGATGGAAATTAATACTCACCATGAATGAGTCGAACTTCTTATACCATTGCCGCGGTGATTGCTTAAGGCCATAAAGGGACTTCTTCAAAAGACACACACGGTCAACCTTTCCCGCAACCTCAAAACCCTCCGGTTGACTCATGTAAATTTGCTTCTCCAAATCACCATGCAAGAAGGCAGTTTTCACATCCATTTGCTCCAATTCCAAATCCTTCATTGCCACCAAAGAGAGCAAAACTCGAATGGAGGTGTTCTTAACTACAGGAGAGAACACATCATTGAAGTCCACACCTTGGACTTGACTGTACCCTTTAGCCACTAGCCTTGCCTTGTATCGAAAATCCGTTGGATTTGAGCCATCAATCTTCCTCTTAAACACCTACTTCAACCCACAATCCTCTTACCACTCGGAGGCTTCACAAGAGATCAAGTCTCATTTTGTTGCAAAGATTGTAACTCTTCATTCATAGTGGCAACTCAATTGGCCGCATCTTTAGAAGAAATGGCTTCCTTGTAGGAAGATGGCTCACAATACTCCACATCCTCTGCAATTGCCAAACAATAAGCAAAGTCGGAGTATCCATACCTTGTAGGTGGTCTTGTTTCTCTTCTAGCTCGGTCCCTTGCCAATGCATATGGCTGTGCCTCTTCTTGGGCTTCCTCCAAATTGACATTATCAAATCATCACCTTCTTGGACCGGCACCTCAAACTCCACCTTCTTCTCAACCGTTTCATTCTCCTTAATAGTTGGCTCGGGTGCAACATCATTTGCCTTCAACATGGCCGACTCATTGAAAATGACATCTCTTGAAATAAGGAACCTGGATGATTCGGAACACCACAACTTATATCCCTTCACATTTGTGGGATACCCAACAAAAATACACTTCTTCGATCTAGGCTCCAACTTTCCTTCATTCACATGTGCATAAGCGGGACAACCAAACACCCTCAAATTCGAATAATCGGCCGTCTTACCCGACCACACTTCTTCGGGTGTCTTCAACTCAATTGAAGTGGTAGGAGATCGATTTACCAAATAGCAAGATGTGTTAATGGTTTCTGCCCAAAACTCCTTACCCAAACCCGCATTTGAAAGCATACTTCTAGACCTTTCAAGTAGTGTCCTATTCATCCTTTCTGCAACACCATTTTGTTGTGGAGTGTTGACCACCGTCTTGTGCCGAACAATTCCTTCAGCCTTGCAAAAATTATCAAACTCACGGTTGCAAAACTCCAAACCGTTATCGGTTCTCAACCTCTTAACTTTCCTTCCCGTTTGGTTCTCCAAAAGTGACTTCCATTCTTTGAAGGTGCGAAACATATCACTTTTCTCTTTCAAGAAATAAACCCAAACCTTCCTTGAGAAATCATCAATGAAAGTAAACATGTAACGAGAACCATTACCTTTGGAAGGCTCACGAGAAGGTCCCCAAAGATCCGAATGGATGTAGTCCAGTGTTCCCTTGGTCGAATGAATGGCCGTGGAGAAGCTCAACCTCTTATGCTTGCCAAATACACAATGCTCACAAAACTCTAAGTTGCCTATGCATTGGCCACACAACAAGCCTCTCTTGCTCAAAATGGTCATTCCTCGCTCGCTCATATGCCCCAATCTCATATGCCAGAGCCTAGTAGTATCCTCATCCGACATAGTACCCGAACGTGCAATAGCGGCCGAGCACGTGACCGTGGAACCTTGTAAGAAATAAGGAGTTCCAATTCTCTTCGCCTTCATGATTGTGAGAGCCCCTTTAGAGACTCTAAGGACTCCACCTTCACTTTGGAACTTACACCCCTTTTCTTCAAAAGACCCCAAAGAAATCAAATTCTTAGACAAATCGGGTATATGCCTCACACCCGTCAACCTTCGGACCTTTCCATCATGGAACTTAATTGTCACCGAACCAATTCTGGCAACCTTACACATATTATTGTTCCCCATGAGAACCTTACCATCCGTAGGCTCATAAGTCTCAAACCAATCTCTATTCGGAGTCATGTGTTGCGAAGCACCCGTACCCATCACCCAACAATGTATATCATCAACATTAGTATCTATCACACAAAGAGTATCAACCATGTCACATTCGGCCACATTGGCCTCCTCCGAAGAAGAACCTTTACTATCCGCCTTTTGTTTATTTTTGAGCTTGAAACAATCGGCCTTAATGTGTTCCTTCTTCTTACAATAGTTGCACGTCAAATTCTTGTGCCTAGACTTCGAATGGGTCCTTGTATCTTTCGAGTTTCGGTCCCATGACCTACCTCGATCAACAACTAAACCAACACCTTGGCTCCCTTTCTCATTATTGGTCATTTCACTATCAATGTGCAACTTGGCTTGCAATTTGCTTTTAACATCCTCTAGAAAAATTTTATCTCTACTATAAATCAACATGTCTCTAAAAGTCTTGTATGATGCGGGTAATGAGCATAATAACACAAGGGCTTGGTCCTCATCCTCCACCTTAACATCAATCTTACTTAAGTTATTCAAAATAGATGCAAACTCCGTAATATGATTGGAAATTGATGTACCTTCAACCATGCGAAGAGTGTAGAGGCGCAATTTCAACCGCAGTCGATTGGTGAGAGACTTCTTCATGTAAATGTTCTCCAACTTCTCCCACAAAGCCTTAGCGGTCTTCTCCGATAGAACCTCTTGCAATGTCGAATCGCTGAAACACAACTGGATAATAGAGCGCGCTTTATCATCCATCTCTCTCCATTTCTTATCCGCCACCGCATCAATCAATTTTTCTCGACAAAAAATGGCATCCTTAACGCCTTGGCTCGACAAAATCGCTGCCATACGCACTTGCCATAATGCAAAACTCGTCTTCCCATCATACTTCTCAATATTATATTTTTCCGACATATCCATTCAAATTTCTTGAACCCAATTCAACAAAATACCTAAATTTCCCCCCCAAAAAATTAAATTACTCAAACCACCCAAAAACAAACCTTCTTCTTAATATCCTTCTCCTCCGGTGCTCCCGACGACGAAGACCAAGAAACCCGACAATCAGATCAGCAGAGGAAGATATCAGCAGCGGATGGAGATCAGATCAGATCAGATCAGCAGCGGATGGTGGCTGGAAGTCGGTTCGGTGGAATTGGAAAAGGGTTTTGGTGGTGGCGGAAGGGATCAGGAGAAGGGATCGGGATGTGGAGGTTTTGGTGTTGGCTCCGATACCAATTTGTTAAGATTTTGAATGGGTTGAGATGTTAGGATTTGAGAAGATGAGGAAGAGAAGAAAAGAGAGGAGAGGCAGCCGGTTATTGAGAGAGAGAATGGCAAAATATTGATTGTATTCATTTGATTCTAATTGTTAGATATATGAAGATACTAAGCCCAATGGGCCTTAAGAGCAATTTGGGTCATATCATAACATCTATAAACTGTTTTCACCTGCAAACCTTTTGTAATCAGAATACAAAGTAAATGAAAAAGAAATACCAAGAAACATAGACAGAGTTGGAGAACGTGACGACTTACAGATAGAGTTTGTTACTACGTCAATTCTTTTTGGGTCTCCAATAAACAGAGGTCAAATGCAATGCAGAACCCAACATAGAAAAAATATCGAACAGGTTGTGGGCAATCGCAATCAATAGCTTTTTCTAAATAACTTGGCAATGGGTTTGGGTTTTCGCCTGTATCTGGTACTAGAGTGCTGAGGATATGTGAAGTTAGCTGTAAATTTGAGATGATTGCTATTTTTCGAACTCTTACGATTCTGATTTTGAGAGGACGAAATTGATGGACTCGATTTTTGGGTGAGTATGGTTGATGAATGATGAACATGGAGCGGAAAAGTTTCTTCAAAGGAATGTTTAACACTTATGCGCCCAATAAATATGCTAATTAGCAATGGTCTCCGGTCGGGTCCTTCACCACCTGGATCCGGATCTGGACCCAAACCCGGGAGGACCGGGTCCGGTTCCGGATTCGGGTCCTATTAAAATACTCCTACCCGTTCAGGTAGGAGCGAGAGCGTGAGCGGCGAGCGGAAAATTTAGAATAGAAGAGAGAAATACAAGGCATGAGTTTTGAGTTTTGAAGATGAGAATTTAGAATAGAGGAAGGAGGAGGGGGATATTTATTTTTTATGTTTATTTGTTGGGTTTTTTTAACGGGTCCGGGTCGGGTCCGGGTTGACTCTATTTTAAGCGGATCCGAACCCGGATCTGAAATACAACGGGTTGGTTCTGGTCCAATGCCGGGTCCAGATTGGATCCGGGCATCGTGTATTTATACCAATACTATATCATACATAGCCTCATAAACGTGTATCTTATATATACCTCTAACAATTTTGATCTAATTTCACATTTATCACGTCAGACGTCGGTAAGTTAACAATGAGTTAATCCTTAATAGAAGAAGAAAAAAGTCAAATTAGAAAATCAAATAAGAAAATTTTAATAATTTTAGAGAGAATTAAAGGAGATAGACAAGAAAGACCACAATCTATCATTTGCAACACAAGATTGATGACAATTTGGAGAAATATGTTAGGAATAATATATAGTTTTCAAGAATGCACTGAAAGTTTGTCCATTTTTTGAAAAAAGCGAAAAAAATGGGAGAAAAGTTGATGAGTGCCAGTTGGTTTAACAATCACCTTTGTTTACAAAGATGAAGAGGATAAAGTTTGAATGAGAGTAAGAAATATGGTATTTTAGTTTCTTTCGATCAAAGGGGTGTTTGATTACATTTTTGGATTTGAAACTCATGAAAACAAATCCAACAAAATCACTTTGTTTGGAAGGAAGTGGAGTCTCAGTGGACTGTAGCACATCAGTACACTTCCACTAAACTCTCATTGTTTGAAAGTAAGTAGTACTGATTTTTGGGCTTACTAAGAAGATGAGAGGAGAGATATATTTATATTAAAAAGGCAAACATTGCTCATCCTCCCACTTCTGCTATCATCTTTTGGATTTCAAAAAGTAAAAAAAAACTGTACGGATTGCACAGAAGTGGAAAGAAGGGAAATGTGTAGCACATCAGTACACTTCCACTAAACTCTCATTGTTTGAAAGTAAGTAGTACTGATTTTTGGGCTTACTAAGAAGATGAGATGAGAGATATATTTATATTAAAAGGCAAACATTGCTCATCCTCCCACTTCTGCTATCATCTTTGGATTTCAAAAAGTAAAAAAAAACTGTACAAATTGCACAGAAGTGGAAAGAAGGAAAATGTGTTCCAACTCCATTTTACTGTCAAACAACTTGGAAAATATCACATTTTCTTTCTAAACATTGCCCATCCTCCGACTTTATGCCACCCTAACATGCCCCAAGTTCATTATGATAAATTGAAAATTCTCTGCTGTCTTGAGTTTTTTTAAACTAGAGAGTAACTAAGAGATGTAACATACATGTTCAGGACAAATATGAATACATATTTTGTGAAGAATATATGTGATATTCATATATTTGTTAGAGACATGATATATGTTAAAAACCCTTCTTCAAAATAAAAATACATGAAGTGGAAATGGGTCAGACTAGGCCCATATGGACCTCCAAGTCTAATTCATTTTAAAAATAGAGTGGTGGTGGTGGTGGTGATTAGTTGGTCCTTGACCAATGATCACGGTCGAAGGAAACGAAATTTAAAGCATAGGAATGAAGTTTACAGAAACGATAGATAGAATTACCCTAACCGATGAGCAGCTTGAACTTGCAAGAGCATCCACAATGGTTTCTCAAATTTGCCATTTTGCCATTTTTTGGCAAAAGTGCAACCACATTGGTTTCTAATTTTACTATTTTTTGAGAAAGTTGTGATAGGAACCTCTTATATTTGAGAAACTTTTTGCTCATTCTCAAAATATAGAGGACGGAACATGTTGATCCGTCCCTATATATATATATATATATATATATAATAAAACACAAAGAAAGCTATCAAGTGGCTCTCCTTCAATCCCTCCAAAAATCAATGGTCCGGATCTAACCTTACAAAACATATTTTTCCCCCAAAACTCAAATTCAAATCTCCCACCCAAAACAACTCTTATATTTATTTAATTTTTTTTCTCTCTCTCCTTCCCTCTTTTATTAAAAAAATTAAGAAAATAAAAATTTTAAAAATGTTAAAATATTAAAAAATTAAAAAATTAAAAAATTTAAAAACTTTAAAAATAATTTAAAAAAATCAAAAAAATCATATAATATGTTTTTTGCTCTATGTTTACTATTTCAATTAAATTGCTGGACCTCCAAAATTATTTTACATGATCAAATAAGGTGCACCGTTTCGAAAACGTGCCGTAGGCACATGCCAACGGGCAAACCTAGTATATATATAAAACACAAAGAAAGCTACCAAGTGGCTCTCCTTCAATCCCTCCAAAAATCAAAGGCCCAGATCTAATCTTACAAAACATATTCCCCCCCCCCCCCCCCCAAAGTTCCCCCCAAAACTCAAATTCAAATCTCCCACCCAAAACAACTTCTATATTTATTTAAATTTTTTTTCTTTCTCTCTCCCTCCCTCTTCTATTTAAAAAAAAAAGAAAATAAAAATTTTAAAAATTTTAAAATATTAAAAAATTAAAAAAAATTCAAAATTTAGAAACTTTAAAAATAATTCAAAAAAATCAAAAAATTCATATAATATATTTTTTGCTATATATTTACTACTTCAATTAATTTGCTGGACCTCTAAAACTATTTTATATGATCAAACAAGATGCACCGTTTCGAAGATGTGCTGTAGGCACGTGTCAACGGGCAAACCTAGTATATATATATATTATTGGGATCAGACAAAACAAGTTGTGTCGTCCCAAATTTGTTTTAATTTTTTTTAAAAATAAAAAGTATCGGACGGAACATGTTGTTCCGTCCAAAAAAAATAAAATAAAATAAGAAATGTATCGGACGGGACAGCTCAAAAAATTGAGAAACAAGACAACATGTCCCGTTTGTGAGAAAATGTCACTTTCAAAGGCCACTAATCACTCACTAATCACGCGCATTATTAATTTAAATATGATTTAGTGTTAATTTATTAATTCACTAATAATATTTTAATAACTAATATGATTTTAATTGTACTCAAAATTACAAAAATATCTTTCGGACGGAACAACATGTTTCGTCTGATAATTTTTTCCCCCTTCAAATTATAGCAAACAACCGTTGCGCGCATACTCGGTATTTGCTAGGGGTGGCAACTGGGCCGGGTCAACCGGCGACCCACCCGCGACCCGGCCCACGAACCCGGCCCGCATAAGGATTTCACGGGTTCGGGTCGAACCCGGTGAATAGGACCGGGTCGACCCGGGTCGCCTTTTTCCCGAATTTGATTCGCCAAACCCGGCCCACGAACCCGGTCAACCCGCGAATTGGACCCGCCAACCCGCGGGTCGACCCGCGAATTTCGACCTACCGACCCGTGACGGGTCGACCGTTCGACCCGCGGGTCGAACGGGTCGAAACCCGCGGTTCGAGGTCGGGCTGACCGTTGGGCTTAGGTGCCGTTGGGCTTCACAGCGTTGGCATGCAGCCAACGGCTCTTAGAGCCGTTGCTGCTGCCGTTAGATAGTTTATTTTTTTTTTATTTTTTATTTTTGTTTTTTCCCAATTCTAAGTCTATAAATAGCCCCCAAAAATCTCCAAAAAAATCACACCTCCTTCTCTTACTCTCTCTACTATTATACATCAAAAAAAAAAAAAATTGAAAAATTGTAGTAATCATCAAACAAGTGTACAAGGAGGCGTATACACGATCAAATTTCGGTCGTATCGGAGAACAAAATTCAACGTCTTCAACTCTCTTCAACCATCGACTCAAATCTACTTCAACTCTTCAATTGCGAAATCGGCAAAGCCCTCCTCCATCTTTTCTATTATATTCTAATTTTCACGGTTTTATTTTATACGCGTATTCCACGGTGAACGGTATCAAAATATCTCTATCTCTTTTCTCTTGTTATTATTTTTTTTTGCGTTGTAGTTAAAATTATTGTTCGTTTTTTGAACTTCTCTATCTCAACCCTCTTGTTTTTTAGTTTTTTTTTGTATAATTCACCGCTCGTCCCCTCCTACATTGTAGATTTTTTTTTACATACCACATTACTACACTATGTCTAGATCACGCGGTAGCGGTCGTAGTGGACAAGATTCTTCCTCATCTTCACGTAGGCCACCAATTGTCCCAATTACTGAGCCCGCCCAAGATTACATTGATCCTACTATGGAACAATGGGGTACACATGATGATGTTGGACATGAACAATTAGAAGAAGAACAACAACAACAAACCGACACCACACAACCCCGTAGTAGTAGGAAAAGTAGAGGAGAAACTAGCGATTGACATAAGTTTTATCATTATATCCCGGACGAAAATACTCCGGGTGTAGGTGTGAAAGCGTGTAAATCATGTGATAAACTATACAAATTCAAAAAGGGTAACGGAACCGGTACACTTAGTAGGCACATCCTAAATAATCATAAAGATCTTCTTGATCAACTACAAGGCCAACAAAGAATAAACCCTAGGACCGGTCAAGTAGATAGCCACCCTTATGATCCCGAACTTGTTCGTCGGGAAATGGCCCGATTAGTAATTAAGGATGAGTTACCATTTACCTATTCCGAGAGTAGGAACTTGGAAAATTTTAATCAAACGGCCTTAAACCCTCATTTTAAAAGAATTCCGAGAAATACTTGCAAATCGGATTGTTTTAAAGTGTACATGGAAATGAAGGACGCGTTGATTGCAATTTTATATAGTTTAACTTGTAGGGTTAGTTTAACTTCGGATTGTTGGACGGGTGTCAACAATATTCCAACGATGGGAATAACCTGTCATTGGATCGACAATGATTGGATTCTTAATAAAAGAATCATATCACTTGCGTCGTTGCCGTATCCCCATAGTGGCGCTGAAATAGCAAACCGTATTTTAGAAATTTGTGATGTTTTTCATATTCGCGATAAAATTATGGCTATTAGTTTTGATAATGCATCTAACAACAATGTAGCAATTAATACTTTAAAAAGAATATTAAACCCTCCATCTGACAATATTTTTCATGTTAGGTGTGCATGTCATATTATAAATTTATGTGTTCAAGATGCATTAGGTATAGTTGATCCATATATAATTAAAATTAGAGATTGTGTACATTTCATTGCATTAAAACCAAGCATTCTACAAGAATGGAAAGCTTGGTGTAGAGCTAGACATGTTCCTTTTAGAAAATTTCCAAAGGATGTTAGACACCGATGGAATTCTACTTTTGATTTACTAAATGTTGTCACCGAATATAAAGCAGTTGTAAATGATTTTTGTATCGCACAAAATATGCCTAATTTTCAAATGACTGTCGCCGATTGGTTTTTTGCTGAATCTTTGTTGAAATTTTTAGAACCTTTTAAAACTGCAACTTTAAAATTTTCAAAAACATATGAATCTACTTCTAGTAGCATTTTTATTGAATTAGTTAGCATGGTTCAAACATTTAACGAAATGTTAAATGATACCCATATTAGTGCCATTGTAAAACCTGCATTTACTAAATTTTTGAAGTATTATTTTCCTCCTCCTATGTTGATTTGTGTTGCTACTGTTATGGATCCTCGTATCAAATTTGAAGGTACGAAGAATTTGATAGAAATATTTTTTGGATATTTAGATAATATTGTAGAATTAACAATTGATTGCGCTAGTTTTTTAGTTAAATTTGAATCTACGTTAAATAACTTGTATGATTATTATGATAGACGTTTTGCTTCTAGCAGTACAACTTCTATAGTTAGTTCTTCTTCTGGTAGTTCTAAAGGTAAAAGTAGAATTGGTGATAGAACATTTAGTTTACTTGAAAAAATTCAATCTAAAAAACCTAGGACTAATCAACCAAATGAATTAAATTGGTATAACCAACAAGATGCTGAGCCTTTTACTTCTGCACTAGATATTTTACAGTGGTGGAAAGAACATGAACACACTTTTAGTATTCTATCAATTATGGCTAAAGATTTACTAACTCCTCCTATCTCTACAGTTGCTTCTGAGAGTGCATTTTCTACAAGTGGCAGGGTTCTATCAGATTACAGGAATCGGATGAAGCCCGAGACGTTAGAGATGCTCGTATGCACAGAAGACTGGCTGAAGGCTGAAGATAGGACGCAAGGGAAAGCACTATCGAGTTCCACAAGTGGGAGCAACTCGCCTGAAGACCAACAACAACAACAACAACAACAACAACAATAGCTTTTCTTGTTTTGTTAAATTAGAAAAATTGTAGTCAATTAAAATTGTACATAAGAACTAAGAAATATGTTATTGTATAAAACTTATTTGTGAATTGAATTTTTCATTTCGTTATAAATTGTTCAAATTGTACAACTTAAATTCATATGAATAAAATTTCAAAATTTGTTGTCAATTTCACTCTTTCAATCTTATTATTATTATTACGATTTTTTTTGTTTATTAGTATAATAGTATTATTACTTACTTAGTATTATAATTAAACATCATTTGGGGATATTTGATTCAATTTTAAGAATTGTAGTATTATTACTTATTAGTATTATTACTGAATTACATACTTAGACAGTTAGACTTAGTATTATAATTAAACATCATTTGGGGATATTAGAAGAATTGTATAATTTATTACTTATTAGTAGTATTACTTACTTAGTATTATAATTTTTTAAAAAATGTAATATTCATCAAACAAAAATATGGTTGTTTGTATAATTGTATACATCATTTGTAAAATTATTATTATTATTAGTTCGATTTAAGATACCCAAAAAAAAAAATATATATATATATATATATATATATATATATATATATATATATATATATATATATATATATATATTAAACGGGCCAACCCGCGGGTCGACCCGGCCCAACCCGGGTTGAGCCCTAATGGGTTCACGGGTTGGGCGGGCCACCCAAATCAGAATCTGACCCGGCCCGGCCCGCCCACTCCAGCGTGCCAACCCGCGCGGGTTGGGCCCGGCCCGGCCCGTTCGCCACCCCTAGTATTTGCTATTTCTCATTTTTCCATTTTGCTACATTTCAGAAAAATCGTTGTGGTTGTGGATGCTCTAGGAAGCATAAATAGATGAGAATAAAAAGGGACAAGAAAAGATGAAAGAAACACAAATGTTGCAAATAGTACGGTGCTAAGGATTTTTTCCCCAAAATGACCTACTTTTTGAAAGTTTTTTCCAAACTGACCTACTTTTTAAAAAAAATCCGAAACTGATATGCTCGCTATCTCAAAAAGCGAGCGAGTTTGGTAAAATTCTCATCGTTTTTTGAGACAAGGAATGTGAGATTTGGATTTTTTTTATTTCTCCCCAGCCAAGACTCGCTGTCTCAAAAAGCGAGTGGGTTTTTCCCAAACTCGCTTTTGAGATAGCAAGATTTTGGGCGGTTCTTCATAGCAAGGATGATCAAAGAAAAACCTATTATTTTTTTAGAGAAAGAGTTTCAGTTGGAGGCGGAAATCAAAGGAGATGGGGGGGTTTGGGGTTTGCAGTAAACTGAAAATTTTGTTATGTTTCTTTTCCAAAACGATGAATTCTATTTGTGTTGTAATTCAATATTCAGTCAATCAATAATTGAAGCTAGAAAGTGTGCACCACTGGTTCGGATCGACTTCTTCTGGATATGCAGATCGACTTCTTGTGCCTATGCTTGCTTCTACTTGTTTAGGTCTACTGTTGTGGGTTTATAAGGCAGAGTGGGGAGCTTTGTCTACAATCTCTTACATCTTAATTCCTGCTTTCCTGCTTTTCTAGTCATCACTGTGTTAGGTTGATAGATGAGTTTATTTGGATATGTTGTAATTAGTTCTACTAAGTTTTTTGAATTTTGCATTAATAAAATGATGACAGAGATCATCTTTTATCAAAAAAAAAAAAAAAAAAAAAAAAAAAAAACTACTGAAGCTTGAAGTTTTCACCCAACCATGTAAGGAAAAATGTCAACTTGACTGCACCAGATAGTTTTGGTCAATTTATTTGTGGATATTTCATGAGATTGTGTCGTCTGTCATAATTGATGTCATGGAAGTGGTCATGAGTGAAGTGATGTCATGGAAGTTTTAACCTTCTGATCTCAACTTTTTTGGACAAGATTTGTGTGTGAACTCTTCCCGTCTCTTTTATTTTTCCCCTTTTGTTTGTTTGTGTGTTTGAGGGTTTTGGCTGCGGTTCAAATTGTTTTATTAATGAAATAGTGAAAAAAATGAAAAAAATTTGTCAAGGAGATGAAGCTGTTTCCATTGAACTCACAGCACCTAAATATGTGACTTGAGATCTAATTTCAAAGTTATATTTCGACCTTTTTTTAATCCCCACTTGATTTCCATTTAGACTGTCCACTCACTCACCATTCTTTAACCACAAATTCCTTGTTTTTTTCGATGATTTGAACTACTTGCTCCATGCATCAGCACTATAATTCCTTGTATCCATTGCACGAACAATTCTGCACCTCTATCCGTTGGCCACTATAAGGAGAGAAAAAATTTCAAGCATGGGTATTAAAAACTCCCAAACGACACTCGCTGTCTCAAAAAAATGAGTTTGGGAAAATCCATTCGCTTTTTGAGACAACGAGTCTTGGCTAAGAAGAAATTAAAAAAAAAACCAAACCTCACACTCGCTGTCTTAAAAAACGATGAGATTTTTACCAAACTCACTTTTTTGAGACAGCGAGTAGGTCAGTTTAGGAATTTTTTATAGAAATAGTTTAGTTTGTGAGTTTTTTTATTCAAAAGTAGGTCATTTTGGGAAAAAAATCAGTGCTAAGCTTAGTGAGTAAGAATCGAAAGTGCTAAGATTCTTTTTTAAAAAAGTCGTGGATGCTAAGATTCTAAGCTTAGCTGATATAATGCTGTCTTTTTTTGAGAGAGTGAAGTAGAAGAGTTGCAGTACACTAACTGGAGTAAAAGAGATAGAGAGATATGGAAAATTCAGTTTCAGGGAGCTCTCCTCCTCCTCCTCCATCTTTGACTGTCACTGAAGCGATCACAGTAGTGGCAACAGAAGCGATCACAGTAGTGGCAACAGCAGTTGTTGCAGTCATTGCAGTCAGCAAATTGGTCTTTGCAGTCAGCAAATTGATCTCTGCAGTCAGCAAATTGGTCTTTGCAGTCAGCAAATTGATCTCTGCAGTCAGCAAATTGGTCTTTGCAGTCAGCAAATTGATCAGCTCATCGTTGTTTCCCTCCTCACACTCAGATGCTGGCCGGAACCAAATCCCCAAGCTTATCTCCCTGCAACAGCAAGGTTAGTATCTGATCTGCAGCTGTATAGCTAGCTATAGTGCTCAGTATATTCTGTAGCCATAGTGAGTAAATTTATAGGAGTTAGAAGATCTAGATTGATGGGATATATTTTACAGGGGTCATAAAAATCATGTGCTATAATATATGGAGACTTGAAGAATTCAAGATACAGGAGAGGATGGAAGCAATCAGCCAGCTTATACTGCAGCACTCCCCAGACATAGTTCTTCTCCAGGTATAAAATCGTGTATAAGATAGTCCCAGTACAGCATCATCATAGGTTATACAATATATGCTTGAATTCTACAGGAAGTTACACCTTCTGGGTACAAATTCTTTCAAACTTGTGATTGGTGGAGGACCTACCAATGTTCAGTTAAGCCGGAGAAAGCAGACCGTCAAATTTTTTGCATGCAGGTAGTGATTCCACTGTCTGTGTTCCAACTTTCAACTGTGTTGTATAGTAAGCTTACCCTGCAATTAATTTAGATTTACGAGTATCTGCAGTGCACTAATAACTGCTAATTTTGTTTATCATCTATAACTTTATAATTTGTCCCTGTTGAGAACATGAAGAAAGAAAAAGGCAAAGGACTAGTGAAGGTGTGAAAAGATAATTGCTTGTACTGAACATTCCAATAAAAGATGTAGCCAACATCAAAGACATTAATGATCTGAACAAAATCTCAAAGCATGCTAAATGGGTGAGTCTTATGCCTATTGGGAAGTGGCATTGTTTGTCTCTACGAAAATTATGCACTTGCGGTGCAACTTCTTTTGCATACAAGCATGCAATATCAGTTGTAACAAATGCAACTATGATTGTTTGGTTGCAATCCTCTCATGTATAGTTGGAAGTGCATGAATGTGGAAGAGATTTAGTTGCAACGAAAAATGAGACCAAGGCGAAATTTGTGATTTAGTTGCAATGAGCCGAACTACAAAGAAACAAACCCTGTTTAACGATTTCAAAGTAAGCTTTAATCTGTAATATATCTAATGTGATGATAATAATACTTTGCAGTTGAGTAGGCTCCATGTGAAACGGTTCATCTGTAAGCACTTACAGAACACCACAACAGGAAGGGGGCTTTACATTGCTAGAATCATAGTTGGACCCAACAACAAGAAGCTGACAGTAGCAACCTGCCACCTCAAGAGTCCCACCGATTCCGACATGCACATAACTGAGCGAGTGGGCAACGCCAAGGAGGCCATTAGCGAACTCCATTCTGAGGCCAATGTCGTGTTTGGAGGCGACATGAATTGGGACGAGACTTCTGATGGGTCTTTCCCTTTGCTAGGTGATTGGCGCGATGCTTGGTCAGTTCTCAGACCCAAAGAAGATGGGTGGACATATGATACGACGACAAATAGGATGATGAGTCATAGCCGATTGAGGAAGAGCAGGCCAGATCGTTTTTTCTGCAAGATAAATGATTTTAAGATGGATAGTATTGAAAGAATAGGGATGGAGGAAATACCGGGGGTATTTTACAAACATAATGGCAAGAAGCTCCCTATTTTGCCAAGCGATCACTATGGTTTGCTCCTTACAATCAGTCCGAAGGTGGTGAATGTGGATGCATGTGATGGGAAAACCTCTAAATAGCATCATGAGGATGAGGACAGTGTTTGTAGACTCGTACTAATTGTATCACCTACATACTACTTCTGACGACAATCATGAGGTCAACAGAAAAG
The DNA here is from genome assembly GCA_017893485.1 of Hemerocallis citrina. Taxonomy (NCBI): domain Eukaryota; kingdom Viridiplantae; phylum Streptophyta; class Magnoliopsida; order Asparagales; family Asphodelaceae; genus Hemerocallis; species Hemerocallis citrina. The sequence continues at coordinate 280,044,947 of CM030364.1, read as the reverse complement.
TAAAAGTTGCAGCATTGTGTAATTCTCTTAAGAAGCTAGTACTACATACTACTGGCAAACTTTCCGTGTTTTTGATGGTTGGTTCTCCCCCACAAGCGTTCCACTATACTTTAAATCCTTGTATAGTGATTCTTGGAATTCAGGCTGAGAGACCTATTACACTCACAGGGCTTCTACAATTAAGTCCCACAAAACTCACTGAAGTGGAAGAAAGAAAAACTCTCAAGATCTGAAAAGACCTTTACTGAAGAAGACAATAAAATCTGGGTCCGGGTCCGGGTCCAGATTTTTTAAATAGAACCCGGACCCATTCTCGCAAATCTGGGTCCGGGTCCGGGTCCAATTTTTGGACACGTGATGTACCGGATCCAAGTTCGGGCAATGGAGGACTTGAATCGATAGGACCCAATACCAGCTCTAGCTCTGACATCATCCTCTTCTCTCTTTTTGATGCTGCCCCCCAAAGTGGACCCCAGATCTCGCCTTTGCCGGCGGATCTACCAAGCTCCACCCCAAGGCCCAGGCCTGGGACAAGCTCTTCATCAAAAATTGCTACGTCGTAGCCCCCCCTCGTCGCACCGTCAAGCATTTCCACCAGTGCCCTCTCATCTCGACGTCATAGCCCCCCCTCGTCGCACCGTCAAGCATTTCCACCAGTGCCCCCCAAAGTGGACCCCAGATCTCGCCTTTGCCGGCGGATCTACCAAGCTCCACCCCGAGGCCCAGGCCTGGGACAAGCTCTTCATCAGAAATTGCTACGTCGTAGCCCCCCCTCATCGCACCGTCAAGCATTTCCACCAGTGCCCTCTCATCTCGACATCTTCCTCTCTAGCAAGGCCTCTTTCTAGCCTTCTCCTCTTCTGTTGTCGCCAATGCTTCGGTCTTCTCTCTTTTCACTTAATCTGGCGGCCAGAGAGCCGCCTACTTGTTCATCTATAGGAGGTCCAAAACTTCGCCTCTCCTCTTATCGACATCTTCCTCTCCTTCGACCGCCCGATTTGGCTCCACCTGCACCATCAACCCCCCCCCCCCCCCCCCCCCCCCCCCGCGCTGCGCGCCATCGCTAGTGTTTTGTACAAACCTGATCGCCAACATCCTCATCTTTCTGTTTTGTTTGTTTTATTATGTTTGTTGCACCCAACGCGAAAACTCGAGCTTGACCAGCATCCACAATCAAACCAAACCCAGTTCGACCCCGCATCAACCCAACCCGCATTAGACCCAACCCACTCCACCAAACCCAGTCCAACCAAACCCGGTCCAACTGAACCAAACCCAAGTCCACCCATGCACCCCCGCCTCGACCAACCCAAACTTTATGTGGTTCAAATTTCGGATATGAATAAACACCAACTTGGATCCGCTTCAATACAAGTCTATCCGAACTAGAAGTCGCTTCTTCATCTTCTTATGGATCCATATGTTGATCCGATTATCTGCTTCTCATATCCCTTTCGGATATGCTTGTTTATTTGTATTCAATATTTTGCATCATCATGTCCGATTGGTAGCTTTTAGTTCAGTCGGCATAGTTCATATATATCCGAACTCATGTAGGTTGATCCACCTTGAGTTTGAAAGGGGGTATTGAGTAGTATGATTTATATAATATCAAGATTGTTGGGGATCTATATTGTAAGTTGTCAGTCTTTGTCCAAATATATGAAGCTATTGTCCTCAATGTATTTGAAGCATTTCTAATCTATATAATCAGTTTCTCATTTCTTCACACAAATTTCGATGTCTCCTGTGTAACCTTGAACTACCCATGCCCAATCAACCTCTCATCCATGCCGACAAGAAATAACTTCAAGGATTTCCTACAGTACAAAAATCTCGGCATTGTGAAGAAAGTTACCTAAAGAAAAAGGGAGATCTCTTGCATGCATAGAGACCTAGAATTTCTGTTACTAGTGGGTGGATAAGGCAGTGTACTGTTGGGTATTGTCAACTTTTTCACAGGGGTTTGGTGGATAGATTTGGCAATAGTGTTTGCGGATTTAAAGTCATCACTGTGTGGTTTATGCAATCTTGATAATAATAATGCGAATGAAAGTAACGCCCCGCAGAGTTCATCACGGTTCATCACCATCGAGCAATGGGAGTTTCGTGCAGCTGCTCACCGGTGATTATTTCTGCAATAACACGAATGGTCCAGTCACGAAAAGAAATGCATCTTTTGTTTGTTTGGTCAGGTCATCCCAATGAAGCAGGCCGTTAAAAATGATTCTTATGCTACTAATCAGGAGAATCAGAAAGAAGAAGGTAGTGCTGACTCGAGTGATTCTTTATCTGTAGATCACTCGAGAGCATCAGCATGAAAATTTGTAGAAGCATGTTCTGCACCAAAATGATACAAACAAACTTTCCAGATTTAGGTCCAATTCCATTACACTTTACAAACACTGGAAATCAATTATGTTTAATAATTTAAGCTTCATTGCTTCTAAGAGATGCGTGAAATTGCTTCAAATCTTTAGTTTCTTTCTATTGCTGATCTTAGAATAAGAAGAAGAATAAGACAGTATAGAAGCTAATATGGGCGGCGGATAGTCACTTACATAACAAATATCTACAATGGATGATCACTCATCTCATCTGATCTCTGTTTTAATGGTACAAGTAAATCTCCAACTTTACCAAATAAGGAAAAGTATCAAACCAAAGCACCTAAGAATAACATTCTCCAGCAGGTCTAGTAAGGGACTAAAAGGAAAATAAATTTACAAACAAGAACGCACGAAGGGATAAATATATTCTTGTAAACAAAATAGAAACGGAATGAGCCCAAATAGTCCCAACTCAATTTCTACAGCTTCAAACGAGAAAAACTCAGTAGCATGTGGGAGCCCCGTTTAAAGGATTGTTTTTACTTGATTGGACAAATTGAAGGAAAAAATATTAAGAGAAATAAAAAAAACTCACTACAACAAAAACAACTTTTCCCGGCGTTTTTTTTACCTGCCCAGGCATTTTTTTACGCCGGGGTAGAGGCTACTGGCATTTCTGAAAACGCCGGGGTTGCACATGCCGGGGTTGATATGGGGTCTACCACGGTGTTTTGAGAAAAGCCGGGGTATGCCTAACCTACCACGGCATTTGTAGAAACGGCGGGATAGGCTTTTTTTCTTCTTATTTTAGGTAAAAAGCTGCCTGTGTTTTCAAAAATGCCGGGGAATGTATATATATATAATTAGTTTTTTTTTTCTGAAAGCAAAATTTATAAAGCAACAATAACATAATATCGGTCTATTACCGAGGAAACAGATGTTAAATATGAAACTACCTACAAATCCAGTAGGAAAGAAATAATAACAAGATATCGGTCTACTTGAAAGAAACAATAACAAGATATCGGTCAATCCAGTGACCAACTTAGTTAATGAAACAAAATGAGTTAGCAAGAAAACACAGAAATAGGAAATCAATTGTCCGAACATATATGTAATTATGCATAATTTATAAGCAGTTCATTCTTTAGTATAGATGAGATAACCACCTTTCTGCCATTCCTTGTAGCAGCTTCAGGGTTTGAGCCGTTGACAAGACCAAGGAACTCACAAGCAGAAATGACTGGATAAGTTAGAGCTGCCTAAAAGATTAGAATATCCAATAAGTGAAAAAATATAACAGGTTATAAATTGATTAAACATTGAAGAGATCAATTACCACATTTGAACCACAAAGAGAAAAAACCTCTGCATTGCGCAAGGAAGGACCATTTGGACAATTGCAAAGATGATCAGAGAAAAGCGTCGCAATTTCCGAATTAGGCCTGGGGTGTTCACAGACCCAGTTATGCCAATCAAGCTGCAAGATTGAAGAATAACATCAGAATTTGTTTGAGCGTTATCTGTCATTGGATACTCAATACTTTTCAAGTTATAGTTCAAGAGAAATTTTATTTGACAATCAAGATAGACATTTATAAAATACTAAGGCTACAAACTGAATTGCATGAGGTAATGTACAACCAATAAGATAGACTGATATTGATAGAAGATAATGAAGATAAAGCAGCCCTTGCTTTTATTTATCTAGGAAGTAAACACCAATTAGACGTAGTTGGATCCTTGCTAACTGGTGTTTACTTCTGCATTGACCCCATTTTAAAGGAAAAGGGCTAAATGAATAATGATCTAAATTGAATTAATAGAAATAAGAAAGGCAACAAAAGATTATGATTTTTTTAGAACATTCAGCCTCGGCTCTTTTTAAGAGTCAGATTTACCATTTCTACTATCAACCCCAAATGAACTATAGAACGGGATCATTTAGATGACTGTAGATATTTGAAAACAAAGAAACACTAAATAAATATGTTAGAATTAATTATCACAGGATATGATTTATAAAGGCAAACTGAGAGTCTGATACAAAAATGGCCAAGAATATCAATTACCATGTCAAACATTTATTACTAAAACAACTAATTTGTTATCGCTTAGTTAATTAGTTAACATATTTCAGATCGAATTATATATACTTGATATGCTGGATGGTAATGGAGGCAATAAATTGTTAAAAGGCGACAAGTCAGAAAACGATTCTTTGTGTTTATCATTCCATTTCTACATGTCTAATCTTGGATTGAAGTGGGCAGTAGGAATGAATTGAGCTTGTAAAAACATGGCATATATTAGTGCAGATTTAATTCGAGTTCATGAAACTAGTTGCACAACTAAATCAAGAGTTAAAGGTAAAATAAACATTACAAAGGATCAAGGTACCTTTGACAAACCAAAGTGCGCAATAGTGCGCAATCTTTGACTGTTGAATGTCGGGAAACATAAGTTTGCCATGGAACACAGGGTTTGAGCTGCTTAAGCTCAACCAGCACAATAGCCCTTGCAGATTTTATGTCTCCGGAACAGGTGAGTTGTGCATTTTCCCTTAGAAACAAGTAAAGATATTATAGAATGCACCTTATTAGTTCAGAAAAATAACAACATAAATGTAAAACAATAGAGTACCTGAAGTTCTCGAGTGTCAAAAGTTCAGTCAAGTGCCTTTTTTTGATCAACTTCAGCAAACACCTTAAAGTCTTTGACAAGTAGGTCCAACACCTCCGACGGATCATGCCTTGAAGCAAAAAAAAAAAAAAAAATTAACATACAATAATAGTCCTAAAGTTCCACATGTACCCTGTATCTTAGTTTGGTAGAGCGAATATGGCAATGTCAATGAAATACTATGATAAAACAGCAATAATTTAGTAAAATACATGCATTGATCGTCATTCTTTCCCTTGCACAAGGTTTATATAAATTTCACATAACTTGTACAGAGAAATTGTGTGTGATCTTGAGAGCACGCACACGCACAACAAATACAAAAGGCATTGGCTTACGTTTTCAATGCCTCCTGCAGGTACTATTATTTTCATATTAATAGTAACTTTACTACTAGACAATTTATTCCTCCCAATGTCACATTTGGTCACCAAGTACGACTTTCATACTCTTGTTTGCAATAGAATCATACTTTAAGATATGGATTGTGGCGATAATTGCCAATTACTAATAGTCATCTCATCAATATAATTTTCTCAACTTATTACTTCATAACTATAAAAAAAGAAAGGAAAAATAAAGAATTAGAATTTTGAGAAAGAAATCAGCCCTTCACATTCAAAATCATCGTCATCATCAACCAACGAAAAATCCAACCAAGTCTCAGGATGCATCGAAACATTCATCGAAAAAGTAACAACCTGATCTGTAACTCCAACCCCTATCCTCCACCTCCAAAACTCGACGGAGCCAGTCGAATCTGAGGAGCGTTGAGGAGGATCGGACGGCAGAGGGGCGAGGAAGGAGGCGACGCACCAGAATTTGTGGGTTAGGGTTTGAGGAGGCAGCTGCCTCGATTTCTACAACAACGGCGACAGGGGAAGGAGGGACAAAACGGTGGGGGTATGGCGGGGGTTCGAAATTTGGGTTACGGTTTGGTCGAATTTTAGAAAAATAATGGATTTGGGGAGAAATAATGAATTTCGGGAGTACTGGGAATTTTAAAACCCCTCTATACCCAGGCATTTTTACATGCAAAAGCCGTGGTAGAGGTAAGATACCTCGGCGTTTCTCAAAAACGCCGAGGTAAAGAGGGTTCATTTATTAAAAAAATTGCTAGATAGCTACCGCGGCATTTCTGCCAAACGTCGGGGTAACATTTTTTATTGTAGTGACTATATTTACAATGGTTCAACCAAATAAACTAAATTAAGTAGAACATTTAAAAGAAAATATAGAATTTCAAAAGAAAAATAGCTATAAATTTCACAAGATAAGAGGGACAATATGTGGCATGCACATAATTAATTTTCTCTATTTTTCTTACCGCGGCAAAGTTTTCTGAACGCCAGATTGTGTAATTACTCGAGAGGTGTCCACAAATAAGGATCAATATGGTCTCTCCTTTCTTCCATATAGACAATTCAACTGATGGAACCCCTTCAGGAGCAGCAATTCGGAGTTCGGTGTAGTGGCAGGGTCTATCACATGATACTAGAGCAACCCAGGTTATCCCTGCATTGTTCAAATAAAAAAATAGCCCTATTAAGTTTAGGCACTGAACAAAATAACACAACCTCCCAAGTCCCAAACTCCATGAACGGGGCTATAAGTAGAGCAATAATCAAATTACACACAAAGACGAAAATCACTGAATTTTTTTACAAAATCTATGCATCAAAATGAACTATTATCATCCGCTCAATATGCTCCAAAGATTAGTTTTCGTTGTATTTTTTGTTTGTTGGTTGGAGTTTATGAATTTCAGAACCCAGCCTGTTGCGATCTGAACTTCATAAATCTTACTTTTTGTTGTTTGTTTTGTTAAATTTTTTTAATGAAACACAGGGCCAAGGCCAACCTTTTACGATCAAAAAAAAAAAAAAACTCCAAAGATTACTATTATTATTACTACTGGGAAAGGAAAAAAAGTTTGAGATCCAAAAATCAGAACACACAAACCTTGCGATGAGCATCGGGATCATCGAGGGCTTCCACGACCAGGGAAGTCATCTCCTTCTTATTCTTCTTCTTGATCTCGGTCGAGTTTGGTATTGGGTTTGTCGCCGTCATTCAAAACCCTAGAAAAAATTGTTTCTGAGAACCCAGGAGATCATTGCTACTATTTATAGGAGAGCAGCGATGAATGGGTTAGGGTTCAGACGCTGGTATTTGTGCTGACGCAAGTGGAATTTTGACTCACAATTGTAAAGGTTTTAAGAGCCTGTGCGGCCTACGTGTTTTCTGAAAAAACATTAAATATTTGTTTTGAAGGGTAACGAAACCTATGAGTTTCCATAGGGATGAAGTGCTTTTCTTTTTGCGAGTAATAATATTGAGGTTCATATGTCAAGCACTGGTAATGCAACTGACAATATTTTTTACTCTAAAGTTAAATGTCATATACTCGATGATTCTGACCTTAGATAGAATTAATTTGCGATGTTGGAAAATCTTCTTCTCTCTCCAATGTGGAATGAGTGTTTGGGTGAGCTCATGAACATGCATATGGTAACTGTTGATGGTGTTCATTTAATCGAGATGATGACAGCGATGTACATCACTAAAATGTCTATGGGTGAATCGTGATTGATGACGGTGAAGAGAGCAAACCTAGTTTATGGAGACTCCGAATAGAAAATGAATGTGTTTTCAAGAAAAGTGTGCTAGTGAGGTGTCGATAATGACAACAAAAAAAGTAACATGAAAGATCGAGGAAGTTGAGTCATGGAGTTTAGCGGGTGATTCGTGAGTCGATGTTGACGAAGATCTGCGGATGGCACTATGGCTGCAAGTAAGTCATCATGAGAGTAAATATTACATAGAGGAAGTAAGAGGTACCATGGTTGTTGGACGTCTGCTGATATGCTTATCGGGATTCTTCGTTCGTCGATATGTTGTGCATGAAGAGCATTGAAAGCGTTTTTGGAATATAGTTGCCAAGGAAGGATATAATTAGAAACGAGCATATACGAGACATGCTAAAGGTAGCTTCAATCCAAGATAAGTTAAGAGAGAATCGCCTCATGTGGTTTGGACATGTCACACGTAGACCTAGTAGTGTCACCGTTAGAAAGAATGATTTGATAAGTATCGAGGGTAGAGTTATGGGTAGAGGAAGACTTAAACTAACTTGGATGAAAACGATGAAAAATGATATGATAGCTTGTGACCTTACAGAAGATATTGTACTAAACCGGGCAGAATGGAAAATCCGGATTCATGTAGCCGACCCCAACTAGTTGGGGAAAAGGATTTGTTGTTATTGTTGTTGCTGTAGTTGAAAAGCAAGGTTTTTCTTTGTGAAAGTCCGGTGAAATCCAAACTTACTGTTAGGATGTGAAGTTTACAAGAAAATTTGGGGCGCTTTTTACTTCGAAAGAAAATGTTGGGCGCTGTTAGGATGTGAATTTCATGGGAAGATTGATTTGAGCTTAAGTGATATGCTAGTTGTTTCTAAGACAGAGTGAACCATGAATAAGATTTATGAACCGAACTAGTTCTTACATGAGAAAAATGAGTCGACACTATTTAGATTGATGTGCGAGACATCGCATAGTGATATTACATATGCGAGTTGTCACTGTTGTGATTGATTCCCGAGTAGTTACCAAAGTGACAAATGCATGTTGCATTGCCTTAGATGTGCTAAAGTGATATTTGTGGTATAAAAAAACTTGCCTTTTCTTTTAAGGAATTAGTGAAACATTTGTTGCAAGTTTCATCTCTACTATTTTAATGAGAGAGTTGGGGGTTGTAACAAAACAAACCTGTGCATAACTAATATAAAAGAAGGTTTAAGGTTCAAAGTCATATAACGCCAAGTTTTTTTACATTACAATATATATATATATATATATATATATATATATTGATTAAGACGTGCATCACGCGTGTAAATTACTAGTAGATAATAGTGTCCATCTTGGGTTGGGACAAGTTAGATTGCATTTTATTATAATTGTAATTTTGTGTTCGAAACTTCCTATTTAGGGAAACTTGTTTTTGATGTAATAAGTTTCGTTTCACTTATCTCTACTATTTTAATGGGAGAGATGGGGGTGTAACCAAACAAACCATAATTTTGTAACCAAACAAATCCGTACATCGTCCGTGCATAACTAATATAAAGGAGGTCTAAGGTTTGAAGCCATACAACATCGGGGATTTCACATTATTTTTTTAAAATTAAGACATGCATCACGCGTGTAAATTACTAGTAGATAATAGTGTCCAACTTGGGTTGGGACAAGTTAGATTGCATTTTATTATTATTGTAATTTTGTGTTCGGAACTTTCTATTTAGGGAAACTTGTTTTTGATGTAATAATTTTGGTTTCACTTATTAATGGAACAACGCAGATCATAACAATTTGTTGTATAGGATGAGGACTGAACAAGAAATAGACCGTTCAGGAAAGGGCAATTCGAGTCGCTACAACATGGGTAAGCGTGAGAGGGAAGACGACTACGACTGCCAAATTCCAAGGCAGACCAGAGAGGAGTCCCGCTACGGCACCCACGATAATAGAAGACCTCCGCTGGTCCAAAGAGGACGGTCGAGAGATAGGATTAGAGAGAAAGACGAAAGAGTTAGAGATTTGGGATGGAGGAGGAGCTCGCCAGAGCAACTTCCACCTTCTGCAAGGAGATAACCCATCGGTATAAAATCGTATGCCGAAGTGACGAGGACTCAGGTGTTAAGCCACGAGACTCAACTCAATCAGCTGCGCCATGTCTCGCCGAAGGAGGAAGCCAAGAAGACGAAGGAGGACAAAGAAGGCGAATGGATTCTAGTTAAGCCTAAGAAGCAGAAAATGGCGGAGCGCCAAGTTCAAACCCGTATCGTCGTCTCAGATTCCTCCAGATCGGCGTTTGCACAATTGTGTCACAAGTGTGCCCAACGCGGCCACACGATCAACGAGTGCCAGAACCAATGGTTCTGTTATGCGTGTAAGGGATATGGACACATCTCCACTGCTTGCAATAAAAGGAAATCGACGGTGAAATCCCCCACAAATTCGATGCCAAATCCGAAGCTTCCCTCCAAGGCGGAATCGCACCATAGCAGAACTAAGGAAAGTGCGGCGGGGGCGAGAATGGTTATAAAGGTGATTATTACTCCTACGCCGATAATGGCGGAGTTCGAGAGAAGGTACTCGTTTTGCATCATGATAAAGGCTCAGACAGGGAACCCAACCGTCTCAGAGATCGGGAAGTTATTGACGAGTAATACGAAGAGTATGCTGGATTGGAAATGGCAGCCACAACAATTTACATAGAATTGCTTCGTCGCACACTGTCAAAGCGAGGAGAGAGTGCAAGAGCTTCTTCAATTGAGAGGCTTAGAGGGGCAAGGTTGACATGAGTTCTTCATCACTTTCTCTCGTTAGTCGAGGAAGGTGGGGGCGATGAAGACGGAGACTTTGCCGTCGATATGTGTTAGACTCTACAACCTACCATTCCATGTTTGGGTGAAATCGGCGTTCCAAAATATTGTTAGGAGCTTCGATTTTTTAATTGAGATCGATAAAAGTACTCTTCTTCACAGCAGAAGATATTTTGCTCGAATTAGGATCGGTATAGAAGCGAAGGAGGAAATTCCATTTACTATTCAAGCAGAGTTCGACGGAGAGATTTACGAAGTCAAGGTGGTGACGGAATTAAAAAAGAGGGTCTCGTTTCATGGCGAACGGGAGGAGGTGGCATCGCTAGAGTCTGAGGATACAAACTGTGGAGAGGAAGAAGACGACAGACAGCCATTGGATCTTCAACGGTTCAATCGCGGCGCTTCATCAAAGAAAAATAATCCAGATGTACATGAACCGTCCGATCGAAAAGAGTAGATATCGGAGGGTCCAATTCCAGTCTTTGATGCTTTACAGCTGGCAGGTGACGAGGACGCACTCAGCAATGAGGAAGCACATCAGGTTACGCCTCACAACAGTCACATCATGAGCAGACATCACTGCACAAAAGGAGCTGCATTACGTGAAAGGGACGCGAAATCGGTACAGCTGCTCGAGGGACTTGTCGAGGGGGACGGGTCCACTGTGCATTCGGCTCAACGTCAAATCACTTGGGAACAAGAGCATGGGGGTATTCTCAAGAGGAAAAGTGAAGACTTAAAATACTCAACGGTCGTATCTTGGAACCTGAGTTGCATTAATGAGATGAGTAGGGAGGATTTCAATGAATCTGTCAAAAGAGCAGTTATAGAAGCTATCAAAGGGTTTAATGAGAGAGGTCAATAGCAGAATTTAGGATCAAACGACTTGCAAGAACCTAAGCAGCAATCAAAGGGGGCACAGGCTCAAGACCAGCCTATTGTTTCTCTCATCGGGTTAAATAATGAGGTTCTAAACGAGGCAGAGATTTAGAGGCTACAGGAGGAAGAAGAACACATCATGGAGGAGGTACAGAGGATACAATTGTAGGACTCTAATCAGGCTGTCTATTCTAAGGAGTTCGTCTCTAGTGATGGAAGAGGGGAGAGAATTGGAGTTCTAGACAGAGTGGGCAAGGATTCGCAGATATCGGAGTCTGACACGGACAAATTGGAGACGAAATTTTGTGGGAGGAGAGACTGAAAGTAGGCAAACAATTGAATATAAGAGGAAGAGCAAAAGGCAACTCGACAAATGGGGCGAACAGGGACCAAGTGAGGAAGATCTGATTCGAGTAACGACCGAGGCAAAAGAGCTGGTATAAGCATGTGGAGGTATTTCTACTTATAATTTGTCAATTTTGAGTTATATTCCTGATGATACTTTGCTTTATTATGCTGGTCTCCTCGGTCTAGCCACGGGTTCTAATAAAGTGGAACAGCGTCATATAGTGAATGCCTTAAGAGGAAATATGGGTAGATTTTTACTCTAACTGGGTAGTGGAGCAATATAGAGTCGAGATGGAGAGTTGGGTGGTAAAATAGTTAATTATGTTTACATCTTTTGGAACGTTAGGGGTACGAGGCATGGTTCGAAGAGCAGGTTAATTAACAAAACGATCTCTAAGTTTAACCTGTCGATCTGCTCAATACAAGAAACCAGAATAGAGAACCCAAGGGGGGAAAGACTTTGAGAGGATTAGATCACTTAGAGGATTCCATTGGCGATTCAAATCGACAATAGGATTTTCAGGGGGGATAGCACTAGGAGTCGACTCAGACAAGTTTGAAATTACTGACGAGTTGATTGGGACGTTCACAGATTCTGTTAGAATTAGGCGGCGAGGCGATGATTGGAGTCACGTGGTGACGTCCGTTTATGGACCCTATGACTCCAGAAGGCGAGATCTCCTGTGGGACGAATTGAGAACAATCAGAGAACGATGGGCGGGCCCATGGGTGATTGGTGGAGACTTCAATATTACCAGATTCTAGCACGAGCACAAAGGTAGGGGGCAAGCGGCAACGACAGAATTTCTTTCAACTCCACCATAGACCTCTTGCAGCTCATGGAACTAGAATCGTTCGATAAAAGATTCACATGGACGAATATGCAATGGATTCCAATTCTTGTGAAACTAGATAGGATCTTCATGTCCACAGAGTGGGAGGAGATTTTCCCATTGGCATCGGTCAGAACCATCACCAGATATACTTCGTATCACACCCCATTAGCTTTACATTGCGGCGATGGGCAAAGAAAGGACTAAAATTCATTCCGCTTTGAGAAAGCATGGACTATGCACGACAACATACGAAAGATTATTGAAGAGTCATGGAGCGCAAATACTGAGGAATCCAACGCTATAGGAAATTGGATCACGAAGACTAGGAGGTTGCGGAAGAGGCTGAAAGACTGAGCTAGACAGGAGTTTGGCGAGATCAAACGAAGGGGGGAGGACTTGGGAGAAAGAATCAAGGAACTTGAAACGGCAGAGGAGGGTAGAGATTTATTGAGTTCAGGGGTGGAGGAGCTGACAAATAGCAGATTAAAAATACACCAGTATGCCGAGATGGAAGAGTATTATTGGAGGCAGCAGTTCAGGATTCAGGGGCTTAAGGAGGGGGATGCGAACACAAAGTTCTTCCATAAAGATGCTAATGGAAGAAAGAGGCAAAATAGGATAATTGGTATTGAGGTGGGGGACAGGTGGACCGAGGATGAAGGGGAAATCAGAAGACATCTTGAAGGCAAATTCAAAGAGCTGGTAGGCCAAACAAATAGACATAGATTCAGGCTTCAGTACGACTTTTGGGAATACAATATATTAGACGGTAGCGAGGGAATAGAGGGAGAGTTCATAGAGGAAGAGATTTTTCAAGCAATCAAGAACTTGGGACAAGACAAAGCTCTAGGACCCGACGGATTTCCGATCTTTTTCTATAGGTTATACTGGAAAATCATCAAAACAGATCTTATGGAAATCTTCAAAGATTTTCATGAAGGAGCTACGGACATCGACAGACTGAACAATGCAAACGTTGTTCTAATCCCAAAAAAGGGAGATTCGAGGAGGAGTGAGGACTTCAGACCGATTAGCCTTTTAAATGGATTTTTAAAAATTATCACAAAGATTTTAGCCTCAAGATTAATACCTCACCTTAACGATGTAGTCGGCGAGATGCAGAGCGGTTTCATCAAAGGAAGGGATATTATGGACAGCGAGATAGTTTATAGAGGAAGTAAAGAGTAAACAGACGGATTTCTTCTGAAACTAGACATTGAAAAAGCCTATGACTCAGTGGAGTGGGATTGCGTGGATGAGGTCCTGCAATTGAAAGGGTTCAGGGGATAAATGGAAAATATGGGTTATGAAATGCGTTGTGGGGGGGGGGGGGGGAATCGTTTATACAAATCAACGGCAACACAGGAAAGGAAATCAGATGTTGGAGAGGTCTACGACAGAGTGATCCATTGTCCTCATTAATTTTCGCTATAGTGGCAGATGGTATAGTCGAAATGATTAGAAGGGGTAGAGCAGAACGAATTATCTCGGGAGTCCGGATAAAAGGGATTAAGGAGGGTATGTCGATTCTACAATACGTGGATGACACTATTATCATCGGGGAGGCAAGGGGGGAGGTGGTCTTGGCAATTACTATAGTTTTGAGATGTATTCAGACATGGGCGGGTTTGAAAGGTCAATTTCACGAAGAGTTGCGTTACTCCTCTCAGCAACAATCTATCCACTTCGATTAACATTATCAAGAATATGTTGGGATGCAAGGTGGCTAGTTACCCGATTACGTATCTAGGTACGCCCATCAGACCAGGGGCGTTAAGGATAGAGGATTGGCAACCTTTAATAGAGAAAGTGGAAAGGAAACTGGCAGGATGGAAGAGACGGTTCCTTACACTTGGAGGGAGGATCACTCAACTCAATTCGGTTCTCGGTAGCCTACCGATGTACCTCATTCCTATATACGAGCTCCCGATGTGGGTTATCAACAGGATCGACAAGAGTAGAAGAAGGTTTCTTTGGAAGGGAGCGGACGAAAATAACAAGGGAATCCATTTGGGGAATTGGGGAAGGGTGTGTAAAAAGAAAAAAATCGGGGGCCTAGGAGTCCTTAACCTGAGGTCCTGATAGATATGAATCGGGCTCTGATGAGCAAGTTGTGGTGGAAGCTGAATAGGAGAAGAAAATGCTGGTGGGCCACTTCCTTTGGATCATATCGGAAAAGGGAAAAAATTAGATTTGGAGGAAGAAGTCCATACGGAAGGACATCCTATTTGTGGAAAGGAGTGGCAAAAGTAGGGGATATCTTTCACACAAATATCGCGGTTAATCTAGGGAACAGAAAAAATACTAGATTTTGGAAGGATAAATGGTGCGGGAACAATACTCTGATGAGTTTGTTCCCGGAAGCACCAAGGAGTATGGTCACCACAGATTCGCTAGTCCCAGACGTCTGGCGAAATGGCAGACCGAAGTTAAAGCAGGGAGAGGAAGCGACACAGGAGAGCGCCATTCAAATTCAAAGTTTGAATAGACTAATACAAAATGAAGGAAAGAGAACTACAAACACAGAAGACATCAGGATTTGGTCCTTAGATTCGAACGAAAACTTTACGGTAGCATCCCTATACAACAGATTGAATGATGGGGGGATCAGAAGCAAAGATAGAAAAATCGTATGGAATACACAAGCGCTGATGAAGGTTAAAGATTTTCTATGGCCGGTAGCGAACGACGCTATTTTGACAAGGGTAAATCTATTAAAGCAGGAAATGGAGTTGGATGTAGATTGCTCTAGATGCAGCAATGGTAACGAAGACACAGATCACATATTTTTCAACTATCATAGAGCTAAACTAACTTGGGAGGTTGTCAGTGGAGGGTTTGGGGCTTACAGAACCCATCCTCAATTTCTGAGGCTTGGGAAATAGGAAGAGGGGTTATGATCAAAAAAGAGGATAGAGAGGCCTAGGACCTGTCAGTAGCTGTGGCAATTTGGGATTTGTGGCTAGACCGAAACAATTTGTGTTTTCGTAATTGCAATCATAAATTTACTGTTCTTATGCATCAAATTTACAGCTTCATTTATGTATGTGTAGGTCAGGTCAGAGAAAAGAAGATATGTAAGGAGAGAGAGTAGACGGGCAGACCAAGCAAGAATGGGGGGAGGGCTTTTATTTTGTTGCTCTTGCATTTGTATTATCTTTTGATTCCAGTCAACTAGATTGTTAGAATGCAAGATGGTAGTAGTTTATTTTGCTTTGCATTAAGTTCTACTTTGTTTCGTTAATCTATCATTAATGGAACGATGACGAGGTCATCTTTATTTCAAAAAAAAACAATTTGTTGTCCCATACTATGGAGGGGGCAAATTGATAGAACCTGCAGCTCATTCCCTCCATCTCATCATTTCATCTGCTACCGAACTGATGAGGACAACATACCACGTATTAGCAATTACAATCCAAAGGTATGTTGACATAAATATCTAAAGAGAGAAAATTGAGAATTAACTGAAGAAAAGAATTCTCTCATTGACGTGCACATGAGGAGATGATGTTGAATAAAAATAGAAACACTACTTGGTGCAAGGCGAAACAGGCAAAATATTCACCTCATATTAAAGCAAAAGGTTAAATTGACCTGCATGAGATTAAAAGAATAAATACATGCATGTTGATGCTCCACATCCACATTACATAAGAATAATTTATAGTTAGCTTTATAATTTCACATTTAGAATCATTGCAAGTGTTCTGCATGAGCTCAAATACATCAGGTGCATGCTGCTAGGTTGCTCCAACTCTGTAAAATATTTGATTCAATCCAAAATTGTAATAAATAAATAAAACCCTGATAATTGATACCGTTCACTTAAACAAAATTTACATTAAGCACGACAATGTTGCAAACCGGAAATCATTGCTAAAAACTTAGTTTTGTAAATGCTGGGAGTACACTTGTATTCACACTTCACCAACTATTGGAGTTTACTCTCTGGTAAAAAAATCTTAGCATTACTCATTGGTTTGAAGAAGGGAAGAAAAGCAGAAGGGAGCAACATTTATCCGTCTCATATTCCAGTGGAGCAAATTGTTAGAATCCTTAAGCACATCGTCTCCATTATTTCTCTCACCTGTCATCAAACCAACGAGAAAAACAGAGCACGTCATTAGTGATTACAACCCAGATTGAACCATGCAGCATAAATTTCTCATGACATAGACAACAACGAGGACAAGCTTAAGATAATAAACATTGTTCTCTAGTAAAATCACTCTGTTCATTGTGTCGATGGTTTGTACATGAAAGAATTATCTTGTAGTCCAGTTGATAGGAATTACAATGTCTAAGAGATACATAAAAACTAAACGAACAAATTTGAAATATACTTCTAATATAAGAGGAAAATAAGGTTGAATTTTAGGACTAAATCTGGAATAAGGAACAGTACCTTTTGGCAGAAATCACTGCAAGTTTCTCCTTAACATTTTCTGTATTCAAATGGAGAGATACAATCTTCCCCATTTCAGAACAATCTTTCACACTAGCTGCTTCATCGAAAGCATTGCCTCCTTCCACGCTTGAACTTTATCAATCTAATCATTAGGATCCTCAATAATACGGAAAGATTAGACTTGCCAATTTGGGAATTTTCATTGACATTAGCTCCTTCATCCTAGCATCGTGAATACAAAATCAGATTCAGATAATAAGAAAGGACAGATGTATAAGCTGTTAGTCAGAAAAAGCACGTATTTATTCTAGCAATTGTGAATACTGAATCAGATTTAGGTAAGAAAGGCAAGATTTAAAAAGCTTTTATCTCAGAAAATAGGAACATACAGTTGCCTTCAAGATGCTAACTAGCTGGTCTCCTCCTTGTTGTCTTTGTTCATAGAATTCTCTCCATTCCGAGAATTGGAAGATGGCTGTTCATAGAGTTCTCTCATGTATAAGCAGTTAACACTGTATCCATAGTCATAATACATTGATAAACAAGTTCATAAACGGTACCTTTACTGATTGTTGGTCCATTGGTTTGCGCACCAAACTTCCTGTAACCTAATACAAAAAAGCATAACATATTCATAAGAACACTCAAAACAGTCATGAGTGAACTTTTATTTTTAACTTTCTAGTGTATTTAAATTGTAAATGGAGCAGTTGCAGTTGGCTGACCCTTAATATCTATAGACAAGGAGAAAGGAGTTGAAGGTTCCTTTTATTGATATTAATTGAACACTACTTCTAACTCAATATGATATCTGGAGATCATTTACATTCTCCTTAACTGATACGCTCATAAAAAGGTCCTGAATTCTGACCTTTAACAGGACAGATCGAGCTGATTACATGGTATGGGTTAGATGACGTGGCCCCTCCTGGGCCATCAGATCCCCTCAAATCCCACTCTTCCCTGGTCATCAGGTCAACAAACGTCCAACGGGCTCCTGCTGCCTCATGCCCACATGCAAACTGGTCCGACCCGGTCCGTTAAGGTCCCACACCCGTTTACCCCTACCTATAAATACTAGACTCCCTCCTCACTTCACCAGGTAATCAATCTTTTCCCACCTGAATCCTAGCTGCCCAGTCTCTTTTCAGTAACTGACTCGATCGCCGGAGGGCCTGTCGCTGGTACTTCTCCCGGTGTTTCTAGGTAGTGTGCAGGTACAGAAGATCGAGCCGAGCTACTGGATCCGAGCCGAGCACCCGGCCTCTACCTCTCTGCTCCTACTCCCGAGCCGGTCCTACTCCCCAGGGTTGGGCCGACGACAGTACCAAAGTTTCCTCTTACAAATTACAAGAACTCACACCTGTTGCCCCCACACGCCAAAAACAAACAGCATTAGGTTGGCACCATCTGTAGGAAATTCTCTTAGTATTGTCGCCAGACCGAGCCCAGTCAGGAACGTCACCTCGAGTCCGAGCTCTTCCATGGCTCCCAAAGTTAGAAGGGACGTCACCTCGGCAAGACATCCGGACCCTCCACATCACAGCCGCGCGGATGCCCAGGATTCCAACCAACGTCGGTTCAACGGCACGGCCAAACCCTCGAATGCGACTGATTTATGCCGCGTCATCTTAGATCGGTAGGCTAGCCGAACAAGGGAGAGGCCGCTTTCAACTCGGTCTCGAACCATCGCCGACGGCCGTCCCAAGAGCACGATGCAGAACACAGCCGCTCGTCCAGTGGACCTCCACCCCCACAGAACCCGGTGGGGCAAGCCCCCGTCACGAGGGCCGAGTTCCAAAATTTTCGGGACGAGGTCCTCCAAGCCATCCGAGGCAGCAAGGGCACCGAGGTCCGCAACGGTTCTGACCCACGGTCGGGAACAAGTGGCGGCAAATCCCACGAATTGGCCTGCCCCTAGAAACAGGCAGGCGCCATCCTTCGGCGTTTACAGGAGATGGAAAACCGCCTCGCCCATCTCGGCGAGGGCGGATCGATACCAAGTCGCGGTCATCAGCAGACTAGACCCCCATTCTCCCCCCAAATCTTAGAGGCCGAGATCCCCCAGAATTTCAGGTCTCCTCAATTCGAGACCTACAACGGCGAGGGTGATCCCGCTAATCACATTGAGGGGTTTAAGATCCTCATGATGATTCACAGCACTGCGGATCCACTCCTCTGTCGCGCCTTCCCTGCTACCCTTCGTGGTCCGGCTCGGAAATGGTTCTCAAAACTTACCCCCGGCTCGGTCTTGTCATTCGAACAACTAGAGGCAGCTTCCTAGCCCACTTCGTGACCAGCAGGAAGGTCGAGAAGACGAGCGCTTCCCTTCTGGACCTCAAACAGAAGGATGAGGAATTCCTCCATGAGTTCGTTCGGAGATTCACCGCGAGGCGAGGTCTATCTCCTCCCTCGACGCGGGTGTTGCCTCTGTGGCCTTCCGACACAACGTCCGTCACGGCTAGCTCAAGGCTTCCTTAGCCAAAAAGCCACCCGTGGACTTCTCCGACCTACTCAGCAGGGTCAAGAAGTATATTCGAGTCGAGGAGGCCCTCAATCCGGAGGGCGCCAACGAAGCCACGACTAAGGGAAAGCGTAAGGCCGATGATGTCGAGCCCTTCAAGAAACCTGCGAAAGAAACAACTAGTCTCAAGAGGGTCCCTCCGGTCCCTCGATTTGAGAGATATACGTCCCTGACCCAGAACGTCTCGGCAATTTTGATGGAGATCGAGGATAAAGGGATCGTCCGATTCCTTCCCCGACCGAACAACAACGGCAAGAAGCGAAACCAAAGGTTCTACTGCCGCTTATATCGAGACACCGAGCACGAGACAGATCATTGCCGAGCCCTCAAAGACGAGATCGAAGCCCTCATCCAATGAGGGTATCTGAGGGAGTTTGCCCGGACCAATCCCAAACACCGTAGAGAACTGAGGAGCCCGAGGCCGTCACCTCCTCCACGGACAACCAGCCGGCGGCCCGAGCGGGACCCTGAACCAGAGGAAACAGGGGGACCGGCTATCCTGCACTGCATCCATGGTGGACCCATGGGAGGGGAATCCAATACATCTCGCAAGGCCTTCGTTCGAGAGTTCAACTCTGTTCGAGAACATCCCTCCCCTCGGGTTCAGCAGTGGGCGGTCTCCTTCTCTGGAGAAGACCTCAAAGGCATCCGGCTTCCGCACTGCGATGCCCTTATCATCAGCCTTGTCATGGCCAACTTTAAGGTCCGCTGTATCCTGGTGGACAACGGCAGCTCGATTAACATCCTTTTCTTGGAAGCAATTGAGAACCTCAAACTCCCTCGAGAAAAGCTGAAGCCGGCCGGTTACACCCTTCATGGGTTTCCAGGCATCCCTACACAAATTGAGGGAATTGTGACACTAGATGTAATGGCAGGCACGACCCCCATTCTCCGAACCAAGTCGATGGATTTTATGGTGGTCAAAGTCAAGGCGGCATACAACGCCATCCTCGGCCGACCCGGGCTCTGTTGGTTCCCGGCCGTCCCCTCGGCCTACCATCTGAAACTGAAATTCCCCACTGACCTTGGGGTTGGGGTCGTTCGAGGTAACCAGGAGTCGGCACGTTCGTGCTACCTGACCGCGATCGGGGGTGGGGTATGTACCCCTCGACGTAGTTGAGCTCCCTCCCGAAAGGGACCATCCGGAGTCAGAACCGGCGGACGAACTAGAGGAAGTCTCGTTCGAGGAGGACAAATCCAAATGTTTCCGTGTGAGGCGCACCCTGTCCCCCGACTTGAAGCCGGGCCTGATTGATTGCGTCCTCCGCAACATCGACCTCTTTGCCAGGACTCCGTCCGGTATGCCCGGGATTTCCAAAGATCTGATCATGCACCGACTGAGTGTTGCCACGGGATCCAAGCTTATTCATCAGAAGCGGCGCAAGTTCGCCCCGGAGAAGCAACAAGCCTTAAAGGTAGAAGTGGACAAACTGTTGTCCGCTCAGTTCATTCAGGAGGTCAGCTATCCCGAGTGGCTGGCTAACGTTATGATGGTGAAGAAGGCCAGCGGAAGTTGGATGATCTGCATAAACTTCAAAGATCTCAACAAGGCATGCCCAAAAGATCTTTTCCCTCTCCCGAGCATCGACGCCATAATCGACACGACGTCGGGTCACGAGCTACTGACCTTCATGGATGCCTTTTCAGGCTATAACCAAATCCGTATGTTTCCCCCCGACATCGCCAAGATGTCTTTTGCTACCGAAAAAGGTCTGTACTGTTACCGGGTCATGCCCTTCGGGCTCAAGAATGCCGGAGCCACCTACCAGAGACTCGTCAATCGGGTCTTCAAAAATTAGATCGGTCGCAACATAGAAGTATACGTCGACGACATGCTCGTCAAAAGCCGGCGAGGTCAGGACCATGTGGACGACCTTGAAGAAGCATTTGGCGTACTCCGATCCCATGACATGAGGCACAATCCCGCCAAGTGCGCCTTTGGCGTCTCCTCCGAAAAATTTCTCGAGTTCGTCGTCAACCAGCGTGGCATAGAGGCGAACCCCCGAAAAAATCCAGGCCATTATCGACATGGTCCCTCCGAAGAATATTAAAGAAGTTCAGCGGCTGACAGGGAGGCTAGCAGCCATCGGCCGCTTTCTCTCGAAATCTGGGGAGAAATCACTTCCCTTCTTCAAGGCTCTCCGAGGGGCAAAAGGCTTCGAGTGGGGAGACCCCCAACAATAGGCATTCGAACAGCTGAAATCCTACCTCGCCACCCTCCACTTATGAGCAAACCCGAGCTGGGCGAATCACTCCAGCTGTATCTCTCAGCCTCGGAGAGCACCCTCAACATCGTTCTCGTTCGGGAAGAGGACGGTGTCCAGAAGCCTCTCTACTATGTGAACAAGGTCTTGCTTTCGGCGGAGACCAGATACGATAAGGTCTTGCTTTCGGCAAAAACCAGATACGCTAAGCAAGGTCTTGCTTTCGGCGGAGACCAGATACGCTAAGATGGAGAAGGTGGCCTACGCACTGGTAATGGCCGCACGAAAGCTTTGCCCTTATTTTCAAGCCCACTCTATTCAGGTCCTTACAGACCAACCCCTCAAAGCCGTACTTCACAAGCCTAAAATTTCAGGCCGCTTGGTCAAGTGGTCGATCGAGCTGAGTCAGTACGACATCAGCTACCAGCCTAGGACAGCTAACAAGGGGCAGGCCCTCGCCGAATTCATCACAGAATGCACTATTCCCGAGCCATCCGACATCCAGGAGATAGACCCAATCTGGGAGGTTTATGTCAACGGCTCGTCTTGCAAGGGAGGAAGCGGCGCGGGCATCATCCTGAAGGGTTCCGATAATTTCATCTTCCAGTACTCTCTTCGTTTGAATTTTCCGACCTCGAACAATGAAGCGGAATATGAAGCCATGATCGCTGGGCTCACCCTAGTACACAAGGCCGGATCCAGACACATCAAGGCCTTTAGCAACTCCCAGCTCGTGGTCAACCAGATCACCGGGGAGTACGAAGCTCGCGA
This sequence comes from Hemerocallis citrina, assembly GCA_017893485.1. Taxonomy (NCBI): domain Eukaryota; kingdom Viridiplantae; phylum Streptophyta; class Magnoliopsida; order Asparagales; family Asphodelaceae; genus Hemerocallis; species Hemerocallis citrina. The sequence goes on along the minus strand of CM030364.1, from coordinate 280,022,573 downwards.
CGCTCGGATGGTGCAATACTTGGCAATAGTCCATCATCTCTTGGCGTCTTTTGAATACCACTCGGTAGAAAGAATCCCTAGGGAGCAGAACACCCAGGCGGATTCATTGTCGAAGCTTGCCTCGTCATCCTTCGAAGGGCTCGACCGCACCGTTCCGATCGAAGTCCTCCTCAAGCCTAGCATCGTCCTCCCTGAAGCCTCCTGCCTTGCCACGGATCTTCAACCAGACAACTGGACGACGCCCCTTTCGAATGGCGAGCTCCCTCAAGACCGGTCCGAGGCAAGAAAGATCAGAGTCCGCTGGGAAAGATTCACTTTGATCAACGAGACGCTCTTCAAGCACTCGTACACGATATTTGACGGCAAGACCTACCTCCATTGCCTAGCCCCTGATGAGGCCAGGTACGCTCTGAAGGAACTGCACGGGGGAATCGGCGGATGTCACATGGAATTGACCTTAGCCTCTTGTATTGATTGTTTCAACTGCACCCATTTTTCCTCTTCCATATATGCCTCTCTTAACTGATCCAAAATTAAATTTTGGATATGATATAGCAGTCAAAGCCTGCATTTCAGACGAAAATTGCCTACACAACCCATCAACTCCTCCATTATCTCTCCAAGGTTTATAGAATTTCTTGAAAGAGTACCCTGCCTATTTGTGTACTGACTTTTGCTGCTCTGGGGTATGTATGAGTTGATTAATCATAGTGTAGGCTCTTGTGATCTGTCTGCACTAAAAACTCCCACCCTAGCACATATTATCTCCACTTTTTTACTACTTATGTTATTGCAAGCATTTCTCTCACATATGCTAAAGCTGCCTGCATTCTTGAGGACAATTTTTTTTGCTAAAATAAGCAATAGGGTGCTTATCTGAGATAAAATTACAGCAATTCCTATTTCTGATGCATCAGTCCCAATAGTAAATGTCTTTTAAAAATCTGGAAGTGCCAGTACAAGAGTGGTAGCCATTGCTTGTTTGAGATGTTTGAATACCTGATCAGCCTCCTCATTCCAATGGAAAGCCTCCTTTGGAGATGCTATTGAAGCATAACTAGGCACAAATCTTGTGTAATAGCTAGTTAATCCTAGAAAGGTCCTCGGTTGGTTTAGGCCATTGGAGCACAGCTGATACTTTCTCCTGATCCACACTAACCCCTTGAGCAGAATTATAATGACTCAGATACCCAATTCCAGTCCGTCGAGAAGCACATTTTGACCTTTTCACAAAGAAATGATGTTGCTCTAAAATCCTCAGTACTCCTGACACATGCTCCAAATGAGATGCCCAGTCTGCACTATGGATGAGTATAACAAAAAAAAAAAATCTCAAATGTGGCTTGAATATATCATTCATAGCTGCTTGAAAAGTAGAAGTTGCATTTGTAAGCCCAAAAGGCATTACTAAGAACTCATAATGCCCTTCATGAGTCCTAAAAGAAGTTTTGCCCCCATATTCTCTGCTTTGACCCTTATTTGATGGTACCCACTTATAAGATCTGGCTTAGAAAATAGATTGCACCATGTAATTTATCAAAACGCTCATGTGTAATACGAATAGGAAATTTATCCTTGATTGTAATGGCATTCAATGCTCTCTAGTCCACACAAAACCACCAACTGCCATCCTTTTTCTTTACCAAGGCAAGAGGAAAAGAAAATGGACTGAGACTATGTCTACTAGTCCCTTCCAACATTTGTGATACCTGATTTTCAATTTCTGATTTTTGAAAATAAGGGTCGTCTCCGATTTGTTGGTCTAGCTCCAGTAATGAGGTGTAGATGAAGATCGTAAGGCCTTGAAGGTGGAAGACTAGAAGGCTTTCTAAACACACTATCATATGTTTGCAATACTTCGGCCATATCAACAGGTACATCATCAAAATCTTGCCCCTCTTGCAACACTAAATGATAAAATTGAGACATTGAAGATGTAGATATCGCCCTTCTCAATTGATGTATTGTAACTGAGCTGGAGCTCCAAGTTGTCCACCTTGTAATACTACCTGCTGATTGTCAAACTAAAAGGCCATTGTCATTTTATAGTCAAGCAAACGTAGCCGTTTCACACCCAACACAGCTTCAGCCCTTGAATTGGTATGACATAACAGTCAACTAAAAATGTATGACCCTATATCATAACTAGTATAGATTTGCACACCCCTTCGCATCTCATAATTGCTCCATTCCCCATTGTAACATTGAAATTCTCTGTAGCTTGGATAGGAAACTATAGATATTCAGCTAGCCTGTCTTGAATCATAAGTGCTACTATTATCTATGAGAATTTGCGCGACTGTATTACCAATCATGCCAAGAATGTCATGCCAGTGCCTGATAAGATATCTCTAGTGTGCTGCTCTCTGATTATTGTGCATGTTGTGCAGGTTCTGCCAGTACTTCCTCTGCTTCAATCAAGTGCTCATGCTCATCCACCACCAGCAAAAGAAATTTTGTCCCTTTACATACATGCCTAGACACAAATTTTCCATCACAATTGAAACAAAGGCCTTTCTCTTTTCTTAAGGCCAATTCTGGACTCTTTCTTATAAGATATCTCTGTGCAAAACATTGGGAAGCTTATGGTGCAGAACTAATCATTGATACTAGTGGACTAGGGATTAGTGGTGGCATTGAACTTGCAGAAGAAGCCCAATTTGACCTATAAGGTACACTTCTAAATACTCACTTTCTACTATCAATGAATTTCTCCTCTTGCAGTCTAGCCGAATCCATAGCTTCAGACATGGTCTTAGGTTGATGAGCTATAACTTCCCTCTTACTATCAGGTTTTAACCCCCATCTGTAACAACTTAACATGAAAGAATCACTTCGACCCTTAGTATTTGATGTGGTATAGATGACGTGGCCCAATCAGGGCCATCAGATCTCCTCAGATTCTGCTCTCCTGTGATCATTAGGTCAACAAGTCCAACGGGCTTCTGCCAACTCAGGCCCACAGGCAAACGGGTCCGACCCGGCCCGTTAGGGTCCCAGACCCGTTTACCCATGCCTATAAATACCAGACCCCCTTCTCACTTTCAAAGGTAATCAATCTTTCTCCACCTGAACCCTAACTACTGTTGTTTTTTCAGTGACTGACTAGATCGTTGGAGGGCCTGTTTTCGAAAACTCTCCCGGAGTCTCTAGGCATTGTGTAGATCTGAAGATCCGAGCCGAGCTCCGAACATCCGAGCCGAACTACGAGGCTCAACCTATCTCCTGCTACTCCCGAGCCGGTCCTACAACCGGAGATCAGACCAATGTCAGTGTCGTGTCTTCCGTTTCACAAATTACAAGAACTCACACATGTTGCCCCCACACCCAAAGAAACAAGCAACATCAGTATTGTTCACCAATTTCTCAAATTCTTCATGAAACTTTGCTAGAGACCCAGTCTGCATCAATTTGCACAAAGCCCATTGGTGATCCACAAACGTAGAAGGACCAAATCTAATTTCCAACTCATGAACAAACAGCTCCCAACTACTAAAAACACCAAGATAATGCCCTACCATGCATATGAAAAGATGCTATTGGCAACTTTTGATCATAAAGAGTGTGGTGATAGTCAAAAAACTAATTAGCCTTGAATAACCATTATGTTGGTTCCCCCCTCTTCAAATATAGGAAAATCCAAACTTGGTGTTTTGACTGAATTTAAAGTACAAGAATTATGAAATCTCACAGTGTTTGAAGAATCACCATGATTGGGAGTTCTTGTCTAGTTCAACTGTTGATCTAGCTTGCCATCCAACAAGGCTACACTTGTTTATCATCACAGACAGCAACGATTTGTGATCCTCAAGTGCTTCTGTCAAAACTTGTAACTGAGATGCTCGAGTTGTTGCAACTCACCATGCTTCTTGGATGTCTCCTTCAAAGCTGCGATTGACACTTCCAACCCACGAAATCTAGTTCCTTCTGCCATCAGAGTTCATATGAAAGCACCAATGATACACGCTTGGATTGATCAAGAACCTAATTAGCTTCAATAACTTAGGATTGCTTTAGAATCTGTTATGTTATGACCCAAATTGCTCTTAGGGCCCATTGAGCTTAGTATCTTCATATATGTAACAATTAGAATCAAATGAATACAATTAACATTTTGTGCTTTCTCTTAATAGTCGGCTGCCTCTCTCCCTATTTCCCTTCTTCTCCCTCATCTTCTCAAATCCATAAACCCTAACCCTAACAAATTGGTATCAGAGCCAAATACTCCTACCCCCAAATCCCCACCTTCTTCTTCGGTTGCTGATTGATTCCGGTTGCTGTTGTTGCTGATTGATTCCGGTTGCTGTTGTTGCTGATTGATTCCGGTTGCGGTTGTTGCTGATTCCCTCCGCCACCATCAACCCCTAAGCCCGGATCAAGAAGGAGAATGTTTGATTTTTGTGATTTGAGTAAATAATTTTTGGGGGAAATTTTGGTGTTTTGTTGAATTGGGTTCAAGAAATTTGAATGGATATGTCGGGAAAATATGATATTGAGAAGTATGATGGGAAGACGAGTTTTGCATTATGACAAGTGCGTATGGCAGCGATTTTGTTGAGCCAAGGCGTTAAGGATGCCATTTTTGGTCGAGAAAAATTGATTGATGCATTGGCGGATAAGAAATGGAGAGAGATGGATGATAAAGCGCTCTCTATTATCCAATTGTGTTTGAGCGATTCGACATTGCAAGAGGTTCTATCGGAGAAGACCGCTAAGGCTTTGTGGGAGAAATTGGAGAACATCTACATGAAGAAGTCCCTCACTAATCGACTGCGGTTGAAATTGCGCCTCTACACTCTTCGCATGATTGAAGGTACATCAATTTCCAATCATATTATGGAGTTTGCATCTATTTTGAATGACTTAAGTAAGATTGATGTTAAGGTGGAGGATGAGGACCAAGCCCTTTTGTTATTATGCTCATTACCCGCATCATACAAGGCTTTTAGAGACATGTTGATTTATAGTAGAGATAAAATTTCTCTTGAGGATGTTAAGAGCAATTTGCAAGCCAAGTTGCACATTGATAATGAAATGACCAATAATGAGAAAGGGAGCCAAGGTGTTGGTTTAGTTGTTGATTGAGGTAGGTCATGGGACCGAAACTCGAAAGATACAAGGACCCGTTCGAAGTCTAGGCACAAAAATTTGACGTGCAACTATTGTAAGAAGAAGGGACACATTAAGGCCGATTGTTACAAGCTCAAAAATAAACAAAAGGTGGATAGTAAAGGTTCTTCTTCAAAGAAGGCCAATGTGGCCGAATGTGACCCGGTTGATACTCTTTGTGTGATAGATACTAATGTTGATGATATACATTGTTGGGTGATGGATACGGGTGCTTCGCAACACATGACTCCGAATAGAGATTGGTTTGAGACTTATGAGCCTACGGATGGTAAGGTTCTCATGGGGAATAACAATATGTGTAAGGTTGCCGGAATTGGTTCGGTGATAATTAAGTTCCATGATGGAAAGGTCCGAAGGTTGACGGGTGTGAGGCATATACCCGATTTGTCTAAGAATTTGATTTTTTTGGGGTCTCTTGAAGAAAAGGGGTGTAAGTTCCAAAGTGAAGGTGGAGTCCTTAGAGTCTCTAAAGAGGCTCTCACAATCATGAAGGCGAAGAGAATTGGAACTCTTTATTTCCTACAAGATTCCACAGTCACGGGCTCGACCGCCATTGCACGTTCGGGTACTATATCGGATGAGGATGCTACTAGGCTCTGGCATATGAGATTGGGGCATATGAGCGAGCGAGGAATGACCATTTTGAGCAAGAAAGGCTTGTTGTGTGGCCAATGCATGGGCAACTTGGAGTTTTGTGAGCATTGTGTATTTGACAAGCATAAGAGGTTGAGCTTCTCCACGGCCATTCATTCGACCAAGGGAACACTTGACTACATCCATTCAGATCTTTGGGGACCTTCTCGTGAGCCTTCCAAAGGTAATAGTTCTCGCTACATGCTTACTTTCATTGATGATTTCTCAAGGAAGGTTTGGGTTTATTTCTTGAAAGAGAAAAGTGATGTGTTTCGCACCTTCAAAGAATGGAAGTCACTTTTGGAGAACCAAACGGGAAGGAAAGTTAAGAGGTTGAGAACCGATAACGGTTTGGAGTTTTGTAACCGTCAGTTTGATAATTTTTGCAAGGCCGAAGGGATCGTTCGGCACAAGACGGTGGTCAACACTCCACAACAAAATGGTGTTGCAGAAAGGATGAATAGGACACTACTTGAAAGGTCTAGAAGTATGCTTTCAAATGCAGGTTTGGGTAAGGAGTTTTGGGCAGAAGCCATTAACACATCTTGCTATTTGGTAAATTGATCTCCTACCACTTCAATTGAGTTGAAGACACCTGAAGAAGTGTGGTCGGGTAAGACGGCCGATTATTCGAATTTGAGGGTGTTTGGTTGTCCCGCTTATGTACATGTGAATGAAGGAAAGTTGGAGCCTAGATCGAAGAAGTGTATTTTTGTTTGGTATCCCACAAATGTGAAGGGATATAAGTTGTGGTGTCCCGAATCATCCATCAAGAGATGTCATTTTCAATGAGTCGGCCATGTTGAAGGCAAATGATGTTGCACCCGAGCCGACTATTAAGGAGAATGAGACGGTTGAGAAGAAGGTGGAGTTTGAGGTGCCGGTCCAAGAAGGTGATAATTTGATCTCACATGATGATGTCAATTTGGAGGAAGCCCAAGAAGAGGCACAACCATATGCATTGGCAAGGGACCGAGCTAGAAGAGAAACAAGACCACCTACAAGGTATGGATACTCCGACTTTGCTTATTGTTTGGCAATTGCAGAGGATGTGGAGTATTGTGAGCCATCTTCCTACAAGGAAGCCATTTCTTCTAAAGATGCGGCCAATTGGGTTGTCGCTATGAATGAAGAGTTACAATCTTTGCAACAAAATGAGACTTGTTCTCTTGTGAAGCCTCCGAGTGGTAAGAGGATTGTGGGTTGCAAGTGGGTATTTAAGAGGAAGATTGATGGCTCAAATCCCACAGATTTTCGATACAAGGCAAGGCTAGTGGCTAAAGGGTATAGTCAAGTTCAAGGTGTGGACTTCAATGATGTGTTCTCTCCCGTAGTTAAGCACACCTCCATTCGAGTTTTGCTCTCTTTGGTAGCAATGAAGGATTTGAAATTGGAGCAAATGAATGTGAAGAATGCCTTCTTGCATGGTGATTTGGAGGAGCAGATTTACATGAGCCAACCGGAGGGTTTTGAAGTTGCGGGAAAGAAGGACCGTGTGTATTTTTTGAAGAAGTCCCTTTATGGCCTTAAGCAATCACCGCGGCAATGTATAAGAAGTTCGACTCATTCATGGTGAGTATTAATTTCCATTGTTCCAATTATGATAATTGTGTTTATTTCAAGAAGTTGGATGGTGGGGATTTTATTTACTTGTTGCTCTATGTGGATGACATGTTGATTGCATCCTCAAACTTGAAAGAAGTTAGGAGGTTGAAAGAGCAACTAAGTTTGGCATTTGAGATGAAAGACTTGGGGGCCGCCAAAAGGATTCTCGGAATGGAGATCACAAGGGAAAGGTCCAAGAGAAAGTTATTTCTTTCACAAAAGAGTTTTGCCGAGAAAGTGCTACGCCGTTTTGGCATGGAGAAAACGAAAGTTGTTTCAACACCTCTTGCGGCGTATTTCAAGTTTTCGGCCGCCTTAAGCCCAAAATCCGATGATGAGAAGAAATATATAGAAAAGGTTCCATAGCCAAGTGCGGTCGGGAGTCTCATGTACTTGATGGTGTGTACTCGACCTGACATTGCTCAAGTCGTTAGTGTGGTAAGTAGATATCTCTTTTGTCCGGGGAAAGGGTATTGGGAAGCGGTGAAGTGGATCTTCCGCTATTTGAGAGGTACTATTGATGCTCGTTTGGAGTTTGGTAATGGAAAGAACTAACGATTTTGTGGATGCGAATTTTGCGGGTGATTTGGACAAGAGGCGTTCTTTGACGTGTTATGTTTTTACCCTTGGAGATTGTGCAATTAGTTGGAAGTCTACACTTAGCCACTGTTGCACTCTCAAGTACTGAGGCCGAATATATGACAATTACTAAGGCTATTAAGGAGGCTATTTGGCTCAAGACATTTGTTGGTGAGATGTCTTCACTCGAGAGTCCTATTACGGTATTTTGTGACAACCAAAGCGCGATTCATTTGACCAAGGACCGCATGTACCACGAGAAGACGAAGCACATTGACATTCGATACCATTTTGTTCGATATGTGATCTCGGAAGGCAAGGTTGCCGTGAAGAAGGTTGGTACCGAATCGAATCCGGCCGATATGCTCACAAAGCCTCTTTCAATTGCACAGTTCAAACTTTGTTCAAGTTTGATGTCGGTTTGTTTTTAGCTAGTTTGAGCTAGTTTTGTTTCTAGCATGTTGCTAGTATATCTTTATGTTTACCTTTGTTTAGGTTATGTTTGCTTTATGCATTTGCTTTGTGTTTTAGTTTGTTTTAGATACAATTTGGTTCAAGGTGGAGATTGTTATGTTATGACCCAAATTGCTCTTAGGGCCCATTGGGATTAGTATCTTCATATATGTAACAATTAGAATCAAATGAATACAATTAACATTTTGTGCTTTCTCTTAATAGCCGGCTGCCTCTCTCCCTCTTTCCCTTCTTCTCCCTCTCTTTTCAAATCCATAAACCCTAACCCTAACAGAATCCGAGTCCAAACAACTATCTTTATCACTTATTGATCTTAGTAACGGAGAATACAAGAGATTGGAATGCAGGGAGATGGAGATTAGAATTAGAGGAGAAGAGTAGAATTATAGTGGAGATGAGAGATTGAAGACGAACCGGAGATGGCAGAAGATGGCAGAAGAGAATTATAGTGCCCCCTCTGACTGCGTAACTGTTTCTTACTTTCAACTGCCCCCCATGCACTGCTCACGTGCACAGCTGAAGTCTTTCAAATAGCTATGCCGCTTGACCTGCCTCACGGGCCTGTTATTTGCCAAACCCGATCCATTAATCAAACCCACCATTATTCTCCATGATGAATCTTGGGATCAACCACCTCTCCTAATTTTTTAGCAATACCGTGCCGAAAGTGTAATACCCCCGATTTATTTTCTTAATATATATGAAAGGGTATTTATTTTTCTTATGATAGCATATCATTATTACTTTTCTCCATGATAAATAAAGTGTAGTATTTCCTATAAAACATTCTTCTCAAAGCCCAAATGTGACTTGTTTATTTTCTTATGTAAAAAATACATATTTCGGCCCAAATGTATTTAAACCCATAAACTTAATCTTTTTCCTACACTTGTTTGTGCAGCAATTTCCCTCTTATTTTTCCGGGTATTTTGATGTACATTTTATAGTGGGATTTTGTGTGTACACGTGCACTCCATGTACACGTGCACAAGGCACAAACTTGGCCGGATTTGTGGAGAAGTGGCTAGGATCATGGGCGGTTAGGTGAGAGTGTGGGTAGTTGCTCAAACTCCCGATTGCATCTTGTCCTTTGAGCTCCAACTCCCCAACGAATCTCAGCCCTCCATTTCGCTCATAATCTAGTATAAATACCCCCCTTCTAATCCATATCTTTTTACACTAAAATTTCCTGAGATTTCAAGAGAGTATCTGTGAGTTGTGTGAGAGCTTTTCTGTGGAGGCAAGCAGCATTGGTGAGGAGCTCGGCGTGGAACAAAGGAACAAGAAGTGCAGCGTGATATTGAAGGACTTTGCGGGATTTCGTTATTTTTTCTTCATATAAGGTGGGTGTTTCTCAGGACTTCTATTTTAGGAATGTTACTATAATTGTTATGATTGATACTATGCTACGAAATTGAATTAAACGCAATAGAAATTGCTTGACATGCTGTTATTACGAAAACTAGTCTGTCGATGCAGGCGACTGCCATGTGAGCCAGTCGACTGGTACGAGACATTATTTTGCATGATTGTGATGATAAACATGTGTATAAATGAACATGATGGTGTGATTACTATTATATAATTTCCCTATGACACATATGATGGAGGGAAAGTGAATGAATGAAAAGAACTAATGGTGATTAATAAATTAGAGTCGTCGAAGCAGCCGACTGATGTTGTGCTAAGTCGACTGATGCTTCAATCTGATTGTGATTATTTGGTAGTTTCATGAATTGAGATATTTCATCATGTGGACCCAGTTTGATGACTTGGGACTTACATCTTTATTGTCGTAAGAAATTATGAGCATATGTGAATGCATGTTTAGAGTAGCTTTCCCTAAAGAGCATGTTAATAACTGGGAAAGATTACGCTGTGAATGTTACGGAATATGAGTTGATGTATATGGTTAATTAATATCATGATGCAAGTACGCGTAAGAACTGTAAATAAATTCCCTAATCGAAAATGGATCTGCCCAGTCGACCGAATGCGTGTAGCAAGTCGACTGATCTGGACTTAGAAATTATGCTGTTTGAAATCTCCAGGACAGACGACTGATTAATGAACAGTCGACTGTTATGTGGACAATGTTGAGAATATGAACGGTTGCGGGACAGGCGACTGGTTGAGTGCAACAGTCGACTATCCCGAGTTTTTATGAGGAATTTGTATGTGACTGTATAAGTCGACTGGTACTTTTCCAAGTCGACTGTACAGAGTGGACTTTCGATAATTTGAGTCATGTTATTTTACTGTTGGTAATGGTGAACTTTATGCTTTTATCGATGGATTCTGATTATGGCTGTATGAATTATGTAAAAGGAATCATAGATGAGAATTGAGAATTTTATGAATAATTATGAAAGGCTAAATCATGATAAGAAAGTCTGTGAGACTCTAAAATGAATCATGAGCTGATGGCGCTCAATTGGATATTGTGAATTTGAAATTGAACAAAAGAGTAGCTAAGTCTCCCCGGCAGTGAATGAAATGATATTGAGAATTAGACCAGGTTGGTCAAGTGAAATGAAATGATAAATCCGGTTGATGGAGAGGCTAACTCTAAAGCTTGATTTTTATTCATGATTCTAATGTAACTTAATACATAGTGTGGAGGTGATGAAGGTGAGAGAAAAACATGAGTATGAGAGCTAGGGTACGGTGCGGGTGTGTGAGCCGCAGAATGCATGCTTGATGCGTCAAGACATGGCGCGGGCACAACTCAGTAATGATCGGACTCTAGTCACGCTTGTGGGATGTTTTGGTGACTGCAAGAGGAGTGTGTTCAGGGAGGAGGCTGAATTGTCGCAGAATGCATGCTTGACGAGTCAAGACATGGCGCGAAATTCTACTCCAGGGGCCAGGATACATGCTTGTACTCATAGAATCATCTAAGATACTCATTGGAATTACAGAAGTAGAGTAAGTCATGGCGGGGGATTGAACCCTACAAAAATGAAGAGCGATTAAGAGGCTTGCCCTCGAACCTATGTAGTATGGGATGCATATAATTCGAACAAGTGCGCATTAGTGTCATGATAATAAATTGCATTAAGGATTTAAGTGCACAATCACGACACGACATCTCTAAAAGTTCCCTTTGATTTTACATGCTTATTATGAACCAGTTGTGATTTGTAAGAAATGAGATTCATTATACTGTTTCTGGCATAGAGAGGATGGCCATGTATAATTATCGTCGGTTGAATAAACTGACGTACCCACAGTGTTGTATGCAGGATAAATTACATGTAAGGAGGAATGGATGCATAAAGAGTTTATCATGTTGTTGTTCATTTATGTAAATCTTGTATAATTTGCTTCCGCTGTATAAATTTAAATGTAAAGTGTTGTAAACTCTGATGTAAAAGAAAAGTTTTAAATTCCTTGTAAAATTGTATGTGAAGGAAGCGAAAAGATCCTGTAGAACATCTCGAATTCAGTAATTTGGGATTCGGGGCGTTACAGAGTGGTATCAGAGCCACGCTTTCTATGCTTTCACACTCGTACAAATTTATAAGGAACGACACCCTAGATGTGGACATTAGAGTGTGGGTTTGAGTCTAGAGATTTAAATGTAAGTGACTTACATTTGTGTTGCTCTATGATTTATGCTTCTTCCTCTCTATTCTAAGATGGCTGATCACTTCGACCCTGCTGGAGGCGACGACTGGCACATTATTGAGGAAGAATACCATCCTGGACAGGCTGACTCTGAGGACGAGTACCACCCTGGGCAAGCTGATTCTGATGATGAGGAGTACCCTGAATCTCGAGAGATCACCCCACCGCCGAACTCACCTGATGATTCTTCTTCTTCCGATGAAGAAAAGGGACCAGCTCTGGGTAGCGCTGTGGCTTCTCTGCAGAGGCAAGTGGATACCTTGAAGTATAGAGTTGGAGTTTTGGAGGCTCAGATGGAGAAGCGGAATGCTGACTATTCTGTTCTTAGCCATCGGATTTGGGAACTTGAGAAGAAAAAGAACCTAACTGATGTGCTGAAGGATGAGGTGGATGAACTGCAGGATGAACTTCGAGCAGCGAAGAGGACCCGTAGAGATTAGATTGTCCTAGTTCCTATTTTTCTTCTATTCTGATGTTAAGAAATGTTTTATTTCGAATGTATAAACTTTGAAATTCAATGAAATGAAAGTTGGTTTAACTTCTTGTTTTATACTTCGAATTTAATGGATCTGTTGCATCAGAATATGGCGAGAAGGGGAGCCAGGAATGGTGAAGGTTTGGACCTGGAGGCCGAATTTGCAAGGGTTTACCAGACGCTGAATGCAGTGGCTGCAAACCAAGGAAGGGGGCCGGTGAATCCAGTACCCGAAGCAATTAAGCTAGTGGAATCGTTCAAGAGAATGAAACCACCAGTGTTCGAGGGAAAGTCAGACCCGGATGCGGCCGATAACTGGATTCGGCAAGTGGAGACAATCTTTGAGGTGTTGGAAACACCGGAGGGCAGCAAGGTCAAGTTGGCGACTTTGCAGTTGGAGAAGGATGCGGCTGTTTGGTGGCAGTCGATGAAGAGGACTATGGGCGGCTTGTTGCTTGGCTGGGAGGAATTTCTGGAAGAATTCCGCAGCCATTATTTCCCCTCCGACGTCCAGGAGAAAAAGGCCATGGAGTTTCTGTCACTTCAGCAAGGCAGCATGTCAGTAAGGGAGTATGAGACTAAGTTTACTCAGCTCTCCAGATACGCTCCAGAACTGGTGATGGATGAGGCGAAGAAGGCTCGCAAGTTCGAGCATGGTCTGAGGCCGAGCTTGAGGTCTCGCATGATACCTCTTGGTATCAGGAGATTCGATAAGCTGGTGAAGAGGGCGGCAGCAACGGAGGCGGATATGGAGCAGTTCCATGTTGCTCAGCACCAGAAGAGCAATTGGCAATCCGGGAAGAGGCCCGCGCCACCGGGGAGTTTCAAGGGGCAACCATCTGCACAGAAGTTCAAACCGACAGGGGCGAACGCTGTCAGTGTAGCTGGAAGACCTGGGAACGATGTGGGGAGACCTTCTGCAGTCACTTGCTTTAACTGTGGTGAAGTGGGACATTACCAATCTCGATGTCTCAAACCACGGGCTGGCAATCACAATGTGCCAATACAGCAGGCTGGGAAGAGGCCGTACCAGTCAGGGCGAGTATTTGCTTTGACAGAAGCTGATGCTGAGGAGGCGGATCAGGTCATCTCTGGTACGAGGGCTGATGTTTAGTGTGGTTTTTGTCATTTCATTCTTCCCGTTCATAGTGTGAAACTGTTATGTAATGATGTATGTTATGTAACAGGAGAACTCTATATTAATGGAAAGGAAGCAGTGGTGTTGTTTGATACTGGATCCTCTCATACTTTTGTGTCTCCAAAGTTTGCTAAAGTATTGGGAGTTGAACCGAAGATTTTTCCAGGCAAGATCTTAGCAGTAGCTACGCCATCAGGGGAAACTTTGACCACTGATCGGTATTATGCTGATTGCGAGATAGTGATTGGGGATAGAATCTTTGGCATTGATCTGATCGAGCTGACTATCTTGGGAGTCGATGTTATCATTGGCATTGATTGGATATCGGTGTACAGTGCGAGCATCGAGTGTAAGGCCAAGACAGTAACAGTGAAGGCTCCAGGTGGACCTGAAGTCACTTTCCAAGGGAAGTTGAAGTGTTCCAAGTTGGTGGCAACTATCCGCAAGGAAGAGACTCCTGTGGAATTGCAAGGGATTCCTGTGGTTCGGGACTATCCGACCGTGTTCTTGGAAGATTTTCCTGGGTTACCTCCGCACCGTGATGTAGAGTTCAGCATCACTGTTCAACCGGGAAGTGCACCAATCTCTAAGGCACCTTATAGGATGGCTCCAGTGGAACAGGATGAAGTGAAACGGCAGATTGAGGAACTATTGGGAAAAGGCTTTATTCAACCTAGTGCGTCACCTTGGGGAGCACCAGTACTTTTGGTAAAGAAGAAGGATGGATCGATGAGGATGTGTATCGATTACCGGGAGCTGAATAAGGTCACTGTTCAGAATAAGTATCCAATTCCTCGAATTGATGACTTGTTCGATCGTCTACAAGGAGCAGCTGTTTTCTCCAAAATAGATCTTCGATCAGGATATCACCAAGTGCGAGTGAAAGCTGAAGATGTGCACAAAACTGCATTTAGAACTCGGCATGGGCATTACGAATTCTTAGTTATGCCATTCGGAGTGACGAATGCACCCGCAATCTTCATGGACTTGATGAACAGAGTTCTGAGGCCGTTTATTGATTCTTTCGTCGTGGTGTTTATCGACGATATTCTCGTGTACTCCAAGTCTGAGGCGGAGCACACCGAGCATCTGGCAGCAGTTTTGCAGAAATTGGAAGAGCAGAGGTTGTATGCCAAGTTATCCAAGTGTGATTTCTGGAAATCTGAAGTGGCATTCCTGGGTCACATCCTTTCTAAGGAGGGAGTGGCAACTGACCCTCAGAAGATAGAGGCAGTGAGAGATTGGGCTAGGCCTACTACAGTGAAGGAAGTCAGGAGTTTCCTTGGGATGACTGGATATTACAGGAGATTCATTCAAGGTTATGCTCAGATAGCTGTGCCGCTTACCGAGTTGACCAAGAAGAATGTGAGCTTCAAGTGGACCGAGCAATGTGAGGCGAGTTTTCAGGAGTTGAAGGATAGACTGACTACTGCACCTATTTTGGCTTTGCCTAGAGCAGGAGTTGAGTATGATGTCTATAGCGATGCTTCACATTGGGGGCTTGGTTGTGTCTTAATGCAGGAGGGTAAAGTAATCGCTTATGGGTCTAGGCAACTACGACCGCATGAGAAGAATTATCCAACTCACGATCTAGAGCTGGCTGCGATTATCTTTGCTTTGAAGCAATGGAGGCACTACGTGTATGGTGAGAAGTTGAACATGTACACGGACCATAAGAGCTTGAAGTATATATACCAGCAGAGGGATCTCAATCTGAGGCAGCGGAGATGGTTGGAAGTGCTCGAGGATATGCGACCTGAGATCAAGTATCATCCTGGAAAGGCTAATGTTGTTGCTGATGCACTTAGTCGCAAGAGCAGTTTGGCCAGTTTGATTACGACTCAGAGGCATCTGATTGAGGAGTTGGATCGAGCAGGTATTGAAGTTGTCTTGCAAGGATTGGGAGCATCTTTATCTCAGTTGAAGCTTCAGCCTACCTTGAATGCAAGGATCATTGCAAGTCAGGAAGTTGATGCTGATATTTTGGAGATGAAGGAGCAGGTTAGTGCTGGCAGGTTGCCCGGATTTCAGACCAGGAATGGAGTGCTGTGGTTCGGAGATAGGCTGTGTGTTCCAGATCAGGCAGACCTGAAAGAGAGTATTCTTCAGGAGGCGCATGCTACTCTTTTGTCAGTACATCCTGGGAGTACTAAGATGTATAAAGACATAAAACAGCATTTCTGGTGGTCGGGTTTGAAGCGGGATGTGGCCGAATTTGTCGCGAGGTGTGAGGTTTGTCAGCAAGTCAAAGCCGAAAATCAGAGACCCGGAGGTCTATTACAGCCGTTACCTATTCCGGAATGGAAGTGGGATAACATCAGTATGGATTTCATTACGGGATTGCCTAAGAGTTCTAAAGGCAATGATGCTATTTGGGTTATAGTCGACCGACTTACCAAGTCCGCTCACTTTTTGGCGATGAAACTCACGGCTTCGATGGACAAGTTGGCTGAGTTGTATGTTGGTGAGATTGTCCGACTTCATGGCGTTCCTTCGACTATTATGTCTGATCGAGATGCGCGGTTTACTTCGCATTTCTGGAGGAGTCTTCAGGCAGCTTTGGGTACCAAGACAGATTTCAGCACTGCTTTTCATCCACAGACCGATGGGCAGACCGAGAGAGTCAACCGTATTCTTGAGGATATGCTCCGGTGTTGTATACTAGACTTCGGGGGCAGTTGGGAAAGGCATTTACCTTTGGTAGAGTTTGCCTACAACAACAGTTTTCAGGCTAGCATCGGGATGGCACCGTACGAAGCTTTGTATGGCAGGAAGTGCAGGACTCCTGTGTGTTGGTATGAGGTCGGGGAGCGTCAGTTGTTTGGTCCTGAGCTTGTACAGCTGACTTCTGAGAAGATTGATCTGATCAGGAAAAGGTTGGTGGAAGCTCAGAGCAGGCAGAAAAGCTATGCAGACAACCGGAGAAGGGACCTTGAGTTTGAGGTTGGTGACTTCGTCTTTCTGAAGGTATCACTCAGTAAATGTGTGGTTCGGTTTGGCAAAGGCGGGAAGTTAGCCCCGAGATTTATAGGCCCATATAAGATATTGAAAAGGATCGGGAAAACTGCTTACCGGCTTGAATTACCGGAAGAGTTGTCTCAGGTGCACAATGTCTTCCATGTGTCTATGTTGAGAGGTTATATTCCAGACCCGGGTCATCATTTGCCTGAAGTGCCGGAAGGTTTGCAGTTAGACCTGAATTACATCGAGACTCCTGCTGAGATCGTTGACCGTAGGGAGAAGGTCTTGAGGAATAAGACGATACCGATGGTCAAGGTAGTCTGGAGAAACCACTTGGTTGAAGATGCTACTTGGGAATCTGAGGAGAAGATGTTGAAGGACTATCCGGAGCTTTTTGCTTGATTGTCTTGTTGATTGTATTTGGTATTTTGTATCTTCATAATTTTGTACCTCTTGTTGTTGTGTTTTCTTCTTCTCGCTCTTGGCTGTAGTTCCGGGGACGGAACTATTCTAAGGAGGGAGTGATGTAATACCCCCGATTTATTTTCTTAATATATATGAAAGGGTATTTATTTTTCTTATGATAGCATATCATTATTACTTTTCTCCATGATAAATAAAGTGTAGTATTTCCTATAAAACATTCTTCTCAAAGCCCAAATGTGACTTGTTTATTTTCTTATGTAAAAAATACATATTTCGGCCCAAATGTATTTAAACCTATAAACTTAATCTTTTTCCTACACTTGTTTGTGCAGCAATTTCCCTCTTATTTTTCCGGGTATTTTGATGTACATTTTATAGTGGGATTTTGTGTGTACACGTGCACTCCATGTACACGTGCACAAGGCACAAACTTGGCCGGATTTGTGGAGAAGTGGCTAGGATCATGGGCGGTTAGGTGAGAGTGTGGGTAGTTGCTCAAACTCCCGATTGCATCTTGTCCTTTGAGCTCCAACTCCCCAACGAATCTCAGCCCTCCATTTCGCTCATAATCTAGTATAAATACCCCCCTTCTAATCCATATCTTTTTACACTAAAATTTCCTGAGATTTCAAGAGAGTATCTGTGAGTTGTGTGAGAGCTTTTCTGTGGAGGCAAGCAGCATTGGTGAGGAGCTCGGCGTGGAACAAAGGAACAAGAAGTGCAGCGTGATATTGAAGGACTTTGCGGGATTTCGTTATTTTTTCTTCATATAAGGTGGGTGTTTCTCAGGACTTCTATTTTAGGAATGTTACTATAATTGTTATGATTGATACTATGCTACGAAATTGAATTAAACGCAATAGAAATTGCTTGACATGCTGTTATTACGAAAACTAGTCTGTCGATGCAGGCGACTGCCATGTGAGCCAGTCGACTGGTACGAGACATTATTTTGCATGATTGTGATGATAAACATGTGTATAAATGAACATGATGGTGTGATTACTATTATATAATTTCCCTATGACACATATGATGGAGGGAAAGTGAATGAATGAAAAGAACTAATGGTGATTAATAAATTAGAGTCGTCGAAGCAGCCGACTGATGTTGTGCTAAGTCGACTGATGCTTCAATCTGATTGTGATTATTTGGTAGTTTCATGAATTGAGATATTTCATCATGTGGACCCAGTTTGATGACTTGGGACTTACATCTTTATTGTCGTAAGAAATTATGAGCATATGTGAATGCATGTTTAGAGTAGCTTTCCCTAAAGAGCATGTTAATAACTGGGAAAGATTACGCTGTGAATGTTACGGAATATGAGTTGATGTATATGGTTAATTAATATCATGATGCAAGTACGCGTAAGAACTGTAAATAAATTCCCTAATCGAAAATGGATCTGCCCAGTCGACCGAATGCGTGTAGCAAGTCGACTGATCTGGACTTAGAAATTATGCTGTTTGAAATCTCCAGGACAGACGACTGATTAATGAACAGTCGACTGTTATGTGGACAATGTTGAGAATATGAACGGTTGCGGGACAGGCGACTGGTTGAGTGCAACAGTCGACTATCCCGAGTTTTTATGAGGAATTTGTATGTGACTGTATAAGTCGACTGGTACTTTTCCAAGTCGACTGTACAGAGTGGACTTTCGATAATTTGAGTCATGTTATTTTACTGTTGGTAATGGTGAACTTTATGCTTTTATCGATGGATTCTGATTATGGCTGTATGAATTATGTGAAAGGAATCATAGATGAGAATTGAGAATTTTATGAATAATTATGAAAGGCTAAATCATGATAAGAAAGTCTGTGAGACTCTAAAATGAATCATGAGCTGATGGCGCTCAATTGGATATTGTGAATTTGAAATTGAACAAAAGAGTAGCTAAGTCTCCCCGGCAGTGAATGAAATGATATTGAGAATTAGACCAGGTTGGTCAAGTGAAATGAAATGATAAGTCCGGTTGATGGAGAGGCTAACTCTAAAGCTTGATTTTTATTCATGATTCTAATGTAACTTAATACATAGTGTGGAGGTGATGAAGGTGAGAGAAAAATATGAGTATGAGAGCTAGGGTACGGTGCGGGTGTGTGAGCCGCAGAATGCATGCTTGATGCGTCAAGACATGGCGCGGGCACAACTCAGTAATGATCGGACTCTAGTCACGCTTGTGGGATGTTTTGGTGACTGCAAGAGGAGTGTGTTCAGGGAGGAGGCTGAATTGTCGCAGAATGCATGCTTGACGAGTCAAGACATGGCGCGAAATTCTACTCCAGGGGCCAGGATACATGCTTGTACTCATAGAATCATCTAAGATACTCATTGGAATTACAGAAGTAGAGTAAGTCATGGCGGGGGATTGAACCCTACAAAAATGAAGAGCGATTAAGAGGCTTGCCCTCGAACCTATGTAGTATGGGATGCATATAATTCGAACAAGTGCGCATTAGTGTCATGATAATAAATTGCATTAAGGATTTAAGTGCACAATCACGACACGACATCTCTAAAAGTTCCCTTTGATTTTACATGCTTATTATGAACCAGTTGTGATTTGTAAGAAATGAGATTCATTATACTGTTTCTGGCATAGAGAGGATGGCCATGTATAATTATCGTCGGTTGAATAAACTGACGTACCCACAGTGTTGTATGCAGGATAAATTACATGTAAGGAGGAATGGATGCATAAAGAGTTTATCATGTTGTTGTTCATTTATGTAAATCTTGTATAATTTGCTTCCGCTGTATAAATTTAAATGTAAAGTGTTGTAAACTCTGATGTAAAAGAAAAGTTTTAAATTCCTTGTAAAATTGTATGTGAAGGAAGCGAAAAGATCCTGTAGAACATCTCGAATTCAGTAATTTGGGATTCGGGGCGTTACAGAGTGGTATCAGAGCCACGCTTTCTATGCTTTCACACTCGTACAAATTTATAAGGAACGACACCCTAGATGTGGTCATTAGAGTGTGGGTTTGAGTCTAGAGATTTAAATGTAAGTGACTTACATTTGTGTTGCTCTATGATTTATGCTTCTTCCTCTCTATTCTAAGATGGCTGATCACTTCGACCCTGCTGGAGGCGACGACTGGCACATTATTGAGGAAGAATACCAAGTTTTGTGAAAGAAACAACTTTCTCGGCAAAACTCTTTTGTGAAAGAAACAACTTTTTTTGGACCTATCCCTTGTGATCTCCATCCCGAGAATCCTTTTGGCGGCCCCCAAATCTTTCATCTCAAATGCTGAACTTAGTTACTCTTTCAAACTCCTAACTTCTTTCAAGTTTGAGGATGCAATCATAATATCATCCACATAGAGCAACAAGTAAATGAAATCCCCATCATCCAACTTCTTGAAATAAACACAACTATAATAATTGGAACGATGGAAATTAATACTCACCATGAATGAATCAAACTTCTTATACCATTGCCGCGGTGATTGCTTAAGGCCATAAAGGGACTTCTTCAAAAGACACACACGATCATTCTTTTCCGCAACGTCAAAACCCTCCAGTTGGCTTATGTAAATTTGCTCCTCCAAATCACCATGCAAGAAGACAGTTTTCATATCCATTTGCTCCAATTCCAAATCCTTCATTGCCACCAAAGAGAGCAAAACTCGAATGGAGGTGTGCTTAACTACAGAAGAGAACACATCATTGAAGTCCACACCTTGTACTTGACTATACCCTTTAGCCACTAGCCTTGCCTTGTATCGAAAATCTGCAGGATTTGAGCCATCAATCTTCCTCTTAAACACCCACTTGCAACCCACAATCCTCTTACCACTCGGAGGCTTCACAAGAGACCAAGTCTCATTTTGTTGCAAAGATTGTAACTCTTCATTCATAGCGGCAACCCAATTGGCCGCATCTTTAGAAAAAATGGCTTCCTTGTAGGAAGATGGCTCACAATACTCCACATCCTCTGCAATTGTCAAACAATAAGCAAAGTCGGAGTATCCATACCTTGTAGGTGGTCTTGTTTCTCTTCTAGCTCGGTCCCTTGCCAATGCATATGGTTGTGCCTCTTCTTGGGCTTCCTCCAAATTGACATCATCATGTGAGATTAAATCATCACCTTCTTGGATCGGCACCTCAAACTCCACCTTCTTCTTAACCGTCTCATTCTCCTTAATAGTTGGCTCGGGTGCAACATCATTTGCCTTCAACATGGCCGACTCATTGAAAATGACATCTCTTGAAATAAGGAACTTGGATAATTCGGGACACCACAACTTATATCCCTTCTCATTTGTGGGATACCCAACAAAAATACACTTCTTCGATCTAGGCTCCAACTTTCCTTCATTCACATGTGCATAAGCGGGACAACCAAACACCCTCAAATTCGAATAATCGGCTGTCTTACCCGACCACACTTCTTCGGGTGTCTTCAACTCAATTGAAGTGGTAGGAGATCGATTTACCAAATAGCAAGATGTGTTAATGGCTTCCGCCCAAAACTCCTTATCCAAACCCGCATTTGAAAGCATACTTTTAGACCTTTCAAGTAGTGTCCTATTCATCCTTTCTGCAACACCATTTTGTTGTGGAGTGTTGACCACCGTCTTGTGCCGAACAATCCCTTCAGCCTTGCAAAAATTATCAAACTCACGGTTGCAAAACTCCAAACCGTTATCGGTTCTCAACCTCTTAACTTTTCTTCCCGTTTGGTTCTCCAAAAGTGACTTCCATTCTTTGAATGTGCGAAACACATCACTTTTCTCTTTCAAGAAATAAAACCAAACCTTCCTTGAGAAATCATCAATGAAAGTAAGCATGTAACGAGAACCATTACCTTTGGAAGGCTCACGAGAAGGTCCCCAGAGATCCGAATGGATGTAGTCCAGTGTTCCCTTGGTCGAATGAATGGCCGTGGAGAAGCTAGTTGTTTGGACTCGGATTCTGTTAGGGTTAGGGTTTATGGATTTGAGAAGATGAGGGAGAAGAAGGGAAAGAGGGAGAGAGGCAGCCGGCCATTAAGAGAAAGCACAAAATGTTAATTGTATTCATTTGATTCTAATTGTTACATATATGAAGATACTAAGCCCAATGGGCCTTAAGAGCAATTTGGGTCATATCATAACATCTATAAACTGTTTTCACCTGCAAGCCTTTTGTAATCAGAATACAAAGTAAATGAAAAAGAAATACCAAGAAACATAGACAGAGTTGGAGAACGTGACGACTTACAGATAGAGTTTGTTACTACGTCAATTCTTTTTGGGTCTCCAATAAAGAGAGGTCAAATGCAATGTAGAACCCAACATAGAAAAAATATCGAACAGGTTGTGGGCAATCGCAATCAATAGCTTTTTCTAAATAACTTGGCAATGGGTTTGGGTTTTCGCCTGTATCTGGTACTAGAGTGCTGAGGATATGTGAAGTTAGCTGTAAATTTGAGATGATTGCCATTTTTCGAACTCTTACGATTCTGATTTTGAGAGGACGAAATTGATGGACTCGGTTTTTGGGTGAGTATGGTTGATGAATGATGAACATGGAGCGGAAAAGTTTCTTCAAAGGAATGTTTAACACTTATGCGCCCAATAAATATGCTAATTAGCAATGGTCTCCGGTCGGGTCCTTCACCACCTGGATCCGGATCCGGATCCGGTTCCAGGTTCGGGTCCTATTAAAATACTCCTACCCGTTCAGGTAGGAGCGAGAGCGTGAGTGGCGAGCGGAAAATTTAGAATAAATGAGAGAAATACAAGGCATGAGTTTTGAGTTTTGAAGATGAGAATTTAGAATAGAGGAAGGAGGAGGGGGATATTTATTTTTTATGTTTATTTGTTGGGTTTTTTAAACGGGTCCGGGTCCGGGTTGACTCTCTTTTAAGCGGACCCGAACCCGGACCTGAAATACAACGGGTTGGTTCTGGTCCAATGCCGGGTCCGGATCGGATCCAGGCATCGTGTATTTATACCAATACTATATCATACATACCCTCATAAAAGTGTATCTTATATATACCTCTAACACTTTTGATCTGATTTCATATTTATCACTGTGTCAGACGTCGGTAAGTTAACAATGAGTTAATCCTTAACAAAAGAAGAAAAAAGTCAAATTAGAAAATCAAATAAGAAAATTTTAATAATTTTAGAGAGAATTAAAGGAGATAGACAAGAAAGTCCACAATCTATCATTTGCAACACAAGATTGATGACAATTTGGAGAAATATGTGAGGAATAATATATAGTTTTCAAGAATGCACTGAAAGTTTGTCCATTTTTTGAAAAAAGCGGAAAAAATGGGAGAAAAGTTGATGAGTGCCAGTTGGTTTAACAATTACCTTTGTTTACAAAGATGAAGAGCATAAAGTTTGAATGAGAGTAAGAAATATGGTATTTCAGTTTCTTTCGATCAAGGGGGTGTTTGATTACATTTTTGGATTTGAAACTCATGAAAACAAATCCAACAAAATCACTTTGTTTGGAAGGAAGTGGAGTCTCAGTGGACTGTAGCACATCAGTACACTTCCACTAAACTCTCACTGTTTGAGGGTCTGTTTGGTTCAAAGGAGGGGAGGGGAAGGGAGGGATTTTAATGGAGGGGAGGGAAGGGGAGGGGAGGGATTTAATGAAAACTCTGTTTGGTTCAAAGGAGGGGAGGGAAGGAAAAATAATAATTTTCTTGTTTGGTTCACAAGGGGAGGGAATGGATTTTATAATAAAATTACTTTTATACCCTTTTGCATATAATAAGAAATTCATACAACCACTTCATACAATAAGAATTGAAACAACAACGAATTAGAGAAATTTTATACAAGCATTATCTTTTTATATGGATACCGAGCATATGGTGCTGCTTTGCTCCATAAGCTTGTCCGCAGAGTGTATCCAAAGCACTTGCCATACCTAACTATATTATGACAAAAAAAGGAGACAAAGTTAAGGCTTCTTTGCAACTAGGGGAGAAACCCTGATCATTCTCTTACTAAAACCACTTATACTAAAAGATCAATTAAATTTTAGGTTAAAAGGTGAAGAAACCCTCACTGTTTCAATAAAGTGAGAATAATTTACATTAGAAGTGACTTCATCTAAGATGATAAAATCAACATGCAACACATTTTTTTTCTAACGTAAAAGAAACTTCACATTTTAAATTTTTATCATTACGGAACAAGATATACACGAAACAAATAAAAGAGAGAAAAATACCAAGAAGCTGAAACCTGTAACCCCAGCAAAGGATGTGGCCATGGAGACACCAGAGAGAGCAAGTTCCCCAAGGTGACCAACAAACATATTTGATATAATTGGAAGAATGAATTGCAACCCATTTGCTATTATCAGAGGCCCTGCTAATATCAACTGCTTCTTTATCTCACTCACCACCTTCTCTCTCGCTATTTATGGATAGGGTCTGATTAGTGACAGTAGGTGCTAGCTAGCTAGCTCAAGTTATGCCCCGTAAAATACCTTATACAATGAAGTCACCAAAAACAGTAACAGCAAGAATCAGATCAGTAATTAACACATTAAGGCATGAAAAATCAACTTGACAGTGCCATTGTAATATGTAGTAAATTTCCACGACCACAGTATGCAATAAAAGGTATACTATCAGTCGGTAGGGAGAAAGAGAAAGCGGGAGAGAAACAGTCGGTAGGGAGAAAGAGAGGTTTTTTATTAGATTAGGATTTAAATTTTAAAGGGCAATTTAGTCATGCCACTTTAAAAAATTAGCCCTATTTTCTCTTCCCTCCAAATCCCCCCACTTTTGGATGGGAGCCAAAATTGGCTTAGGAGGGGTGTTGCACCCCCCCATTTCCCTCCCCTCCCCTCCTAAAAATTGAACCAAACAAGAAAAGTAATAAAAAACCCCTTCCCTCCCCTCCCCTTCCCTCCATTCCCCTCCAACCAAACATACCCTGAAAGTAAGTAGTATTGATTTTTGGGCTTACTAAGAAGATGAGAGGAGAGATATATTTATATTAAAAAGGCAAACATTGCTCATCCTCCCACTTCTGCTATCATCTTTTGGATTTCAAAAAGTAAAAAAAAACTGTACGGATTGCACAGAAGTGGAAAGAAGGGAAATGTGTTGCACATCAGTACACTTCCACTAAACTCTCACTGTTTAAAAGTTTGTAGTACTAATTTGTGGGCTTACTAAGAAGATGAGAGGAGAGATATATTTATATTAAAAGGCAAACATTGCTCATCCTCCGACTTCTGCTATCATCTTTTGGATTTCAAAAAGTAAAAAAAAAACTGCACAGATTGCACAGAAGTGGAAAGAAGGGAAATGTGTAGCACATCAGTATACTTCCATTAAACTCTCACTGTTTTAAAGTAAGTAGTACTGATTTTCGGGCTTACTAAAGAAGATGAGAGGAGAGATAAGTAGTACTGATATGAAAAGGCAAACATTGCTCATCCTCCCACTTCTGCTATCATTTTTGGATTTCAAAAAGTTAAAAAAAACTGTACAAATTGCACAGAAGTGGAAAGAGGGAAAATGTGTTCCAACTCCATTTTACTGCCAAACAACTTGGAAAATATCAGATTTTCCTTCTAAACATTGCCCATCCTCCGACTTTATGCCACCCTAACATGACCCAAGTTCATTAAGATAAATTGAAAATTCTCCGCTGTCACGAGTTTTATTTTAACTAGAAAGTAACTAAGAGATGTAGCATATATGTTCAGGAAAAATATGAAATACATATTTTGTGAAGATTATACGTGATATTTATATATTTGTTAGAGACATAATATATGTTAAAAACCATTCTTCAAAATAAAAATACATGAAGTGGAAATGGGTCAGACTCGACCCATATAGACCTCCAGGTCTAATTCATTTTAAAAATAGAGTGGTGGTGGTGGTGGTGATTAGTTGGTCCTTGACCAATGACCACGGTCGAAGTGAACGAAATTTAAAGCATAGGAATGAAGTTTACAGAAACGATAGATAGAATTACCCTAACCGATGAGCAGCTTGAACTTGCAAGAGCATCCACAATGGTTTCTCAAATTTGCCATGTTGCCATTTTTTGGCAAAAGTGCAACAACATCTGTTTCTCATTTTGCTATTTTTTGAGAAAGTTGTGAGAGGAACCTCTCATATTTGAGAAAGTTGTTCGAGAAACCTTTTGCTCATTCTCAAAATATAGAGAACGGAATAAGTTGATCGGTCCCTATATATATATATATCAATGGTTTCTCAAATTTGCCATTTTGCCATCTTTGGCAAAAGTGCAACCACATCGGTTTCTAATTTTGCTATTTTTTGAGAAAGTTGTGATAGGAACCTCTTATATTTGAGAAACTTTTTGCTCATTCTCAAAATATAGAGGACGGAACATGTTGATCCGTCCCTATATATATATATATATATATATAATAAAACACAAAGAAAGCTACCAAGTGGCTCTCCTTCAATCCCTCAAAAAATCAAAAGCTCAGATCTAATCTTACAAAACATATTTTTTCCCAAAAAGTTTCCCCCAAAACTCAAATTCAAATCTCCCACCCCCAAACAATTTCTATATTTATTTAAATTTTTTTTTTCTCTCCCTCCCTCCCTCCCTCTTCTATTAAAATAATAATAATAATAATAAAATTTTAAAAATTTTAAAATATTTAAAAAATAAAAAAAATTAAAAATTTGAAAACTTTAAAAATAATTCAAAAAAAAATAAAAAAAATCTTATAATATATTTTTTGCTCTATGTTTACTACTTCAATTAATTTGCTGGACCTCCAAAACTATTTTATATGATCAAACAAGATGCACCGTTCCGAAGACGTGCCGTAGGCACGTGTCAACGGGCAAACCTTGTATATATATATATATATATATATATATATATATATATATATATATATATTATTGGGATCAGACAAAATAAGTTGTGTCGTCCCAAATTTGTTTTAAATTTTTTTTTTAAAATAAAAAGTATCGAACGGAACATGTTGTTACGTCCAAAAACAAAAATAAACTAAAATAAGAAATGTTCCGTACAAATACAAAAATAAAATAAAATAAGAAATGTTTCGGATGGGACAGGTAAAAAAATTGAGAAACAAGACAACATGTGCCGTTCATGAGAAAATGTCACTTTCAAAGGCCACTAATCACTCACTAATCACGCGCATTACTAATTTAAATATGATTTAGTGTTAATTTAATAATTAATTAATTCACTAATAATATTTTAATAACTAATATGATTTTAATTGTACTCAAAATTACAAAAATATCTTTCGGACGGAACAACATGTTTCGTCTGATAATTTCCCCTCCCCCCCTTCAAATTATAGCAAACAACCGTTGCGCGCATACTCGCTATTTGCTATTTCTCATTTTTCCATTTTGCTACATTTGAAAAAAACCGTTGTGGTTGAGGATGCTCTAGGAAGCATAAATAGATGAGAATAAAAAATGGACAAGAAAGGATGAAAGAAACACAAATGTTGCACATAGTACGGTGCTAAGGAATTTTTTTCCAAAATGACCTACTTTTTGAAAGTTTTTTCCAAACTGACCTACTTTAAAAAAAAATCCGAAACTGACATACTCGCTGTCTCAAAAAGCGAACGAGTTTGGTAAAAATCTCATCGTTTTTTTAGACAACAAGTGTGAGATTTGGATTTTTTTTATTTCTTCCCAGCCAAGACTCGCTGTCTCAAAAAACAAGTGGGTTTTTCCCAAACTCGCTTTTGAGACAGTAAGATTTTGGGCGGTTCTTCATAGCAAGGATGATCAAAGAAAAACCTATTATTTTTTTAGAGAAAGAGTTTCAGTTGGAGGCGGAAATCAAAGGAGATGGGGGGTTTGGGGTATGCAGTAAACTGAAAATTTTGTTATGTTTCTTTTCCAAAACGATGATTCTATTTGTGTTGTAATTCAATATTCAGTCAACCAATAACCGAAGCTAGAAGTTCTCACTCAACCATGGAAGGAAAAATGTCAACTTGACTGCTCCAGATAGTTTTGGTCAATTTATTTGTGGATATTTCATGAGATTGTGTCATCTGTATAATTGATGTCATGGAAGTGGTCATGAGTGAAGTGATGTCATGGAAGTTTTAACCTTCTGATCTCGACTTTTTGGACAAGATTTGTGTGTGAACTCTTCCCGTCTCTTTTATTTTCCCCCTTTTGTTTGTTTGTGTGTTTGAGGGTTTTGGCTGCGGTTCAAATTGTTTTATTAATGAAATAGTGAAAAAAATAAAAAGAATTGTCAAGGAGATGAAGCTGTTTCCATTGAACTCACAGCACCTAAATATGTGACTTGAGATCTAATTTCAAAGTTATATTTCGACCTTTTTTTTTTATCCCCACTTGATTTCCATTTAGACTGTCCACTCACTCACCATTCTTTAACCACAAATTCCTTGTTTTTTTCGATGATTTGAACTACTTGCTCCATGCATCAGCACTATAATTCCTTGTATCCATTGCACGAACAATTCTGCACGATCTATCTGTTGGCCGCTATAAGAAGAGAAATTTTTTTTGAGCATGGGTATTAAAAACTCCCAAACGACACTCGCTGTTTAAAAAAAATGAGTTTGGAAAAACCCACTCGCTTTTTGAGACAGCGAGTAGGTCAGTTTGGAAAAAACTTTTAAAAAGTAGGTCATTTTGGGAAACGAATCAGTGCTAAGCTTAGTGAGTAAGAAATCGAAAGTGCTAAGATTCTTTTTTAAAAAGTCTCACCTCCCATCTAGCTCATAATAATGCTGGCTTTTTTTGAGAGAGTGAAGTAGAAGAGTTGCAGTACACTAACTGGAGTAAAAGAGATAGAGAGAGATATGGAAAATTCAGTTTCAGGGACCTCTCCTCCTCCTCCATCTTTGACCGTCACTGAAGCGATCACAGTAGTGGCAACAGCAGTTGTTGCAGTCTTTGTAGTCATCAAATTGATCTTTGCAGTCATCAAATTGATCTTTGCAGTCATCAAATTGACTGTCACTGAAGCGATCACAGTAGTGGCAACAGCAGTTGTTGCAGTCTTTGCAGTCATCAAATTGATCTTTGCAGTCATCAAATTGATCAGCTCATCGTTGTCTCCCTCCTCACACTCAGATGTTGGCCGGAACCAAATCCCCAAGCGCTTGAGGCCCTATTGTATCTCCCCGGAACAGCAAGGTTAGTATCTGATCTGCAGCTGTATTGCTAGCTATAGTGCTCAGTATATTCTGTAGCCATAGTGAGTAAATTTATAGGAGTTAGAAGATCTAGATTGATGGGATATATATATTTTGAGTAATGCTAGAGCCCCTACCAATTTCACTACCATTTCTTTCACTACCTTAGGTGACATACTCCTATGGGAGAGTTCTCCTCCCACAGGGGTCATAAAAATCATGTGCTATAATATATGGAGCCTTGAAGAATTCAAGATACAGGAGAGGATGGAAGCAATCAGCCAGCTTATACTGCAGCACTCCCCAGACATAGTTCTTCTCCAGGTATAAAATCGTGTATAAGATAGTCCCAGTACAGCATCATCATAGGTTATACAATATATGCTTTAATTCTACAGGAAGTTACACCTTCTGGGTACAAATTCTTTCAAACTTGTGATTGGTGGAGGACCTACCAATGTTCAGTTAAGCCGGAGAAAGCAGCCCGTCAAATTTTTTGCATGCAGGTAGTGATTCCTCTTTCTGTGTTCCAACTTTCAACTGTGTTGTATAGTAAGCTTACCCTGCAATTACTTTAGATTTACGAGTACCTGCAGTGCACTAATAACTGCTAATTTTGTTTATCATCTATCACTTTATAATTTGTCCCTGTTGAGAACATGAAGAAAGAAAAAAGGCAAAAGACTTACTAATGAAGGTGTGAAAAGATAATTGCTTGTACTGAAGATTCCAATAAAAGATGTAGCCAACATCAAAGACATTAGATGATCTGAACAAAATCTCAAAGCATGCTAAATGGGTGAGTCTTATGCCTAATGGGAAGTGGCATTGTTTGTCTCTACGAAAATTATGCACTTGCGGTGCAACTTCTTTTGCATACAAGCATGCAATATCAGTTGTAACAAATGCAACTATGATTGTTTGGTTGCAATCCTCTCATGTATAGTTGGAAGTGCATGAATGTGGAAGAGATTCAGTTGCAACGAAAATGAGACCAAGGCGAAATTTGCGATTTAGAAAGAATCTTCCAATTTGGGCTGCAAATACCAAGTATGCAGTCGCAAGTCATCCAAACTCTTATAACTAAAGTTGCAATGAGCCAAATTACAAAGAAACAAACCCTGTTTAACGATTTCAAAGTAAGCTTTAATCTGTAATATATCTAATGTGATGATAATAATACTTTGCAGTTGAGTAGGCTCCATGTGGAAACATTCTTCTGTAAGCCCTTGAAGAACACCACAACAGAAAGAGGGCTTTACATTGCTAGAATCAAAGTTGGACCCAACAACAACAAGAAGCTGACAGTTGCAACCTGCCACCTCAAGAGACCCACCGATTCCGACATGTACATAACTGAGCGAGTGGGCAACGCCAAGGAGGCCATTAGCGAACTCCATTCTGAGGCCAATGTCGTGTTTGGAGGTGACATGAATTGGAGCGAGACTTCTGATGGGTCTTTCCCTTTGCTAGATGGTTGGCGCGATGCTTGGTCAGTTCTCAGACCCACAGAAGATGGGCCGACATATGATACGACAACAAATAGGATGATGAGTCATAGCCGATTGAGGAAGAGCAGGCTAGATCGTTTTTTCTGCAAGATGAATGATTTTAAGATGGATAGTATTGAAAGAATAGGGATGGAGGAAATACCGGGGGTATTTTATGAACATAATGGCGAGAAGCTCCCTATTTTGCCAAGCGATCACTATGGTTTGCTCCTTACAATCAGTCCGAAAGTGGTGAATGTGGATGCATGTGATGGGAAAACCTCTAAATAGCACCATGAGGATGAGGACAGTGTTTGTAGACTCGTACTAATTGTATCACCTACATACTACTTCTGACGACAATCATGAGGTCAACAGAAAAGTAAAAGTTGCAGCATTGTGTAATTCTCTTAAGAAGCTAGTACTACGTACTACTGGCAAACTTTCCGTGTTTTTAGTTATTGTCTATGAAAGATATGTTCTCTATGTAAAATGTTTTCGTATCTCACTTTAACCAAGATGTTCTTGGAATTTCTCTTTCAAAGAGAATAAAAAGCTGTTTCATATTACCTTCTTTCTTTCACATATTCATGATCACTATTTTCTTTTCACGAGGATTCTGTTAATTAGGAAAAATCTGACCCTCGTGCATAGAAAGTATCATATGAAAACACATTTAATTATTCTCCAGTTAATTATATGTGACAGATACAAATGTTAAAAACATCAAAATGTTCAAACATCTGTGATGAAGAGAAATACCTGTAATAAGAATATAAGCACCAAGCCCTGTAAAGTAAAAAGATAGAGTAAGAGAAAACAAACAGAGCAACGAGCAGGACACGGCGATATAATGTGGTTCGACCCATAGGTCTACGTCCACACCACCTACTTATAGCAATTCTCCGCCACAAGCGTTCAACTATACTTTAAACCTTTGTACAATGATTCTTGGAATTCAGGTTGAGAGACCTAGCTATTACACTCACAGGGCTTCTACAATTAAGTCCCACAAAACTCACCGAAGTGGAAGAAAGAAAAACTCTCAAGATCTGAAAAGACCTTGACTGAAGAAGACAATAAAATCTCTGACACTCGGAGTGTTGATTGAATGATTAGTTTAGAAGAGTTATGATAGCAAGCGATGAAGAATACACTGTGAATTCGCCTCAATATATAGAGTGGAGAAATGTATATTTCCGAAAATGAAAATATATTTCTGAAATAGTCAGATCTACACTAGGACAGTCGACCGCAATAATGAACGGTCGACTGTTCATCTTTTAACTCGAAAGTCGAGAGATGACCGGTCGACTGATTCATCTTTCTCACAAAAATGAATGGTCGACGGTTGTGTCCGTCGACTGTCACTTTGTGCGGTCGACCGCTGTCGTACAGATTCAACTTTTATTAGTCAATTTCACTTTATATTCTTTCCACAACTAATTTATCAATCAACACTACTTTACATATATTCTCCTCACATGAACATAAATAAATAATCTATTTTTGATGGTTTTCTTAATGATTTGAAGTACATGTTTTTTTGTGTGCAATCTTCATTGATATTTTGGGTTCATGCATCTTTTGCTTGATTTCCAATCACTTTGAATTTTTTCTTTTGGTTTTCCTTTTTTCTGTAAATCCTGTAAATCTCAACTGAAAATATTAGTTGTAGATGATACGTTTTATGCACACCAAACTTAAGATCAACTTATCCTGTTTGAACCATGTACTTCAATTGAAGTTTGAAATTTTTTAGGAAATATGAACCTAGAGTGGTTGATTAGGCTTGTCAATAGAATTCTAGATACCAGAGAAGTGCTCCACTAGAGGAATAGCATCTTGGTACTTACCTGTATGAATAAATGAGAAGCCCAAAGTTGTATAACACTAGTGAATCTATAATGTGTTAATTTGCTGAAGGAGGTAGTTCACAAAGAGTTTGGCGGTGGAGTGAACCCAATTTTTTTTACAAGGATTTGTTGTTGTTGTATCCTGTTTTAACCATTAACCATCAATTCAGAATTTCAAGTTTCAGTTTGCGCTAAATGAAAGTCCCCTCATAACTTCTTCCAACTACATATAATCAAACATTCACCTCATTAATAATAAGAGGTGAAAGAACATAACCAGAACGAATAAACAAGTTGGGAGTAAAAATATTCTTATATACAAATATCCCAAATCAAGAGAATTGGGGAGATTTAATATATGGAATTTTATTACACCAAGGAATGAAGGTGGGATACAATTACGTACAGTTATGTGCTCTTCTAGACTGCTACAAAATTGATATCAGACTAAATTAATACATTAGGAGCTACTCTCTTTTTTTCTCTTCTTTCTTTTCCTTCACAATAATCTTACAAAGACTATAGCTATCTTCTTTATTGTCGCGTGCTGTCAAGTCGTAGGGGAGATGACAACCATTAGGGAAAGCACTGAATACAGGAGGAAGAGAACGAGACCTTCCCAGCTTCCTCTCAGTCTATTAATTCCCTCCGCACTGCTGATGGCGCTTGAATTGGTTCCTCCGGCCCTGGCAACGTTGCTCATCTCTTTACTGTTCCAACCAGAAATGAAAGTAACTTTAGATACGAGAAACCAATATCTGTTCTATTAGGAGAGTTATAAATTCAGAAGAAGGCGCAGTGCATCAATTATGTATTGTAAAACAGTAATTTATACTACTATACAATGGGAGAAGAGTTAGTTTGGATGACCTCCGTCGGAGCGCTTACATGTGTGTTTATATCTAATCAAAAGCAGTATTGGAAGTATTGGAAGTTGATAATTGTTATGCATTTGGGGAATAAAGGAGTCTCCAAATGACTAACATTATGAAGAGAAAACCATTAGGCCCGGGGTATTTCAATCACATGCTTCTTTGTCGAAATTATATGCTATTCAAATATTAGTATATAATGAAAAACCTCCAAAAGTTCACACGAAAATGTGTCTAATTTGCAAAAGAAGAAAACTGTCTACCTGCCTGGTTCACATATGAACTAAGTGAACTGAGCTGAAACTCTTAACTGAACCAGAGGGTTTTAGCAACTGAGTACATTTTTTGGTGAATAGTATTGATAAGATGTAAACCTGTTTAATAGATAAAATGCCGCACTTACCAACCAGAATCCTTTCCAACATGTATGGCAAAAACGAAAACAATACCATAGCAATAGCACATAACGAAGGACCGGTTCCCCCTATCATTGATGATTGAACTAAACGAAGATGAACTGTGATCAAACTCCAACAAACTGAATGGCCCATACCTCTGTTTAGAGGCTGGGTTGATCGGATCCTTGTTGTGCTGACTATAGAGAACAACTGGCTAGGGTAAGGTCTTTACCTTATTCTTTTCCTAGATTGGGTTGTTATAGTAGTATACACTCATCAAACCTAGGAAATGTCATGAATGTCTGATTAGAGGTGGTTCGAGCAGGTTTGAGGCCAATTCTGTTTCATTTGGTTGGGGTGACACTATGATTGACGTTGATTCCTAAACAATATATGTTTACAGAAATCTAAGTCTGTTGATTGTAGACCAAGTTTTGGGTAAGGTTGAAGGTGAAGGGGATTAAAAACTGTAGATTTCTGTGTTTGATTCTGGGGGATGACCAATACAAACCTTGCTACTAACCTTATAATAAATATACTCCCAAGTTTTCACTTGGATGTAAAGGTGTTGTCAGGCAACATATACTTAACCTTTTAATAAATATACTCCCAAGTCTTCACTTGGATGTAAGGGTGTTGTCAGACCAACACTGGCTTAGAAATCTGAAGAGCACTTTGGAAACAAGGAACTACTAAACTCTTCTGACTGATTCATTCCTGCATATACTTCCACAAGTGATCTACAAAAAGTAGTTGCTGATAGGCATGCAGAGACTAAAAACATGAGTGCACAATACCAAGCCTTTATCAGGTGCAACCTTGGGTAGGAATAGATGGTAATTCAGGGTAGAGTGTCACACACACACACACACACACACACACACACACACACAGAGAGAGAGAGAGAGAGAGAGAGACCTTCCAGGAAATATGCAGTCCCCATGACCTGCAAAACCACCAAATTGTTTCTTAGTAATGAATCATTTTGTGTATCAGATATTATTCTAGAAACTAGAAAGACTGATCAATCTGATATAGAATCAGAAATTTAGAGAAATGAAACAACAACAAGAAAGCTCTATCCCAAATCTCAAGCTAATGGATGGACTTTGTATCTTCATTCATCTATTTTCAGGGTCAAAGATAATAAACCAATAACTAATGGGTAATTTCAGGAGACGATTGTTTTTTTTTCAAAAAGAGTAATAGCTGTAAAAATCAAACCTCCTCCAAATTATCTGGGAATAGTCATCCTAACTAAAAAGCGATCATGTCATGGAAACTACAATGTGCTGCACTGATAATCCAATAAATCAATGACTTCCAGATATCAAGTAATAAACCATTCAGTCTATGTATTCTTTCAGCCACATATCCAAATGGAAATCTCATCTTCGTTGTTTGATTTGTTATAGCCTTGTTAAGCAAATGATTCATTAAACAGAATACAGCCCAACCCAAGAAAATCACTTTGTTCCCACCCTAGATGTGTTTGGTACTGCCACTCAATATGAGAAAAGCAAAAGATGGTATTGGAGGCTCAACTTGAGCTCCCATGAACTTTGCTTGGCTCTCAAGGTTCACTCAAGTTCTTCACTTTTGAATCTCAGACAATCATTGAAAAGAATATGGATGATATGTGGCGAAAGTAAAACCAAAATGGAATATAACCCAGAGAAAGGAGATGCTAAACATGGATAAATGGGGGGGAAAGGATTAACAATCATCCCAAAGCCAAAAGTGAAACAAGAAAAGGAAAGGAAAACACCAATCCACCAAACCCCCTCTCCATCAATCCAACTCCCACCAACCAGCACTCTAAATGAATCTAACAATCCAATGTACCCAGCAGTCAATCATTTACTCAATCACTCAAACTGGAAAGATTCTAGTCCTTTGATTAGTGCTAATCTCACTAACCATACCTAAATCCTCTTGCAAATACCCCCCTCCTCCATTCAAGTATGATTTAAACATCACTTATTCCGGTGATGGTTTCATTTTGTACCACTAGAGACAATTTGATCTTTCGTCTATAATGTGACATAACTAGTCCTACATGACCTTTGAACAGATCGAAAGAAAATCTGGAGACAGTTTGACGGCATTTATAACAGCTTCACAACGGATACATACTGCAGCTACCAACACTTGCGCAATTCACCCTTGGAATCAAATTTTACACCAATAAATAGGGATCCAAACCCCAACAGCTAGGATCCTAATTCCCTTTCATTTTCTCTTTGAAAGGTTCGGGATGTTAGGTGCTAACTAACAATCGAGCTCCACTGTGATAATTGCTACCCAAAGCATAGTTCAATGTTTCACTTGCAACTAACTGGCTCTCAAAACAATCTCAATCCAAAGATACTATCTATGATCTATGATAACATAATTGAAGTCTAAAGAACAATGCATCACTACTTCAACGCCAATAAACGAACAGCAACGTCAATCAGCAATAGCAGTAACAATGGTACTCACTTGGATCGGTGGTGGTGATCATGGCAGCCCCCTGAAAATAACACGACCCGGACCCCTTCCCTTCCATCTGATAATAACTATCAAACGCATACGACGCATGACTCCTCACATCATTCGGATCATAACACGCCTCCCCCGGCTGTATCTCACTACAATTCGCCTTCCCCGGCCCACACGCCCAATCCAACGCCGCCTGCACCTCCTTCTCATCCACCCCATCCCCCACCACACAAAAAGTCCTATTTGTGGTATCATTCGCCAAAAACCCCCCACTCCCTTCCACCCTCAACAAATACACCGCACTCCCATTCCCATAAAACAACCCCCAGTTCCTCTCCGACAGCGGCCCCGGCCTCAAATCCTCATTAAACAGCTCATAGATATAAACACTGGACGCAATCTCCGGGTGCAACGGCGTCCCTCCCCCATCCAAAACGTGCTTAATCAAATTCGAATTATAACTATCCGCATTCTCCTTAGTCGCATACGGCTTCTCCACCCCGTCCCCCAGCGACGGCCACCCCGTCTCCGTTACCAGAACCTCCACCCCACTCACATTCAGATTCCGCATCGCAAAGTAGACCGCATCAACCATGGCATCAAACACATTCGTATAGTGCAACAACGTGTTCGGGTCGACCTCCTCCAGGCTCGGCGGTAACGGCCTGAAGAGGGCGTTGTCGAGCGGGATAACCCCGTGACTCTGCACAAAGGAGTAGTAGGGGTACATGTTGACCATGAGCGGAGCAGAGGTGTTGGAGAGAAACGCGAGGAGGGGTTTCAAGAAAGCGTCGACGAGGGACTGGTTGAAGAAGGCCTGGGAGGGGGGGAAGGGGTCGAGAAGAGCCGAGAAGGGGAGGGGAGTGGAAATAGGGATAGGTGGGTCGAATGCAGAAAGCAAGTCGTTGAGAGAATTTAGAGCTGGGAGGACTAGTTTGAGGGCGGAGGAGGGGAGGGAGGAGGGGATGTCATCGCCGAGTGCGACGGCGGAGAAGAGGTGGGGGAAGGGGGAGATGTAGCGTTTGACCCAGGAGGAGGCGGAGGAGGACGGGGAGGAGGCGAGGGCGAGGAGCTGGTTGTTGGGTATGCCGAGGAGGACACGGATTGGGGGGTGGGAGTGGTTGAGGAGGGTGAGGAGGGGGAGGTTGGGGGAGTAGAGCCGAATGTGGGTGATTTGTTGGGAGGAGATGAAGGAGAAGAGGTCGGGAGTGGGGAGGAGGGAGGAGATCTGGGTGCCGATGGTTACGCCGACGAAGGGTTGGCGGGGATTGGAGAGGGAAAGAGGGAGGAGGAGGAGGAGGAGGAGGAAGAGGAGAGCTGGTGCTGGTGCCATTGGAGAGGTGAGTATGAGTGTGGGTGCATAATTGAGAGTGAATTTTTAGTTACTGGAATGGAAGGGTCACATGTTGGTGGTGGTGGAAATGGCGTTATGTGGAGGGATTGGCTGGCAGTGAGTTGGGATAGATGGATGTACTTTTTAGGTGAAGTGAGAGACGCCCGTGGGAGGAATAGGAAAGTTGTAAGAATTTTGGATTTGTTTAGTGGGAGTTGGTCGTGACTTGTCGGTTGTTGAAAGGGAGGGAGGGAGGAAGTGTGTGTGACTGATCAGCGATGGTTGTTTCGAAGTCAACAAAGGAGTTGGTGTTTTTGGCAAAAGGAAATATTTTGGATGTGATTCAGTAATTTTGTAGGCGACCGTCTCAAACTTCCACTTTTTTTTTAATTTTAGGAGCCTCTAAATTTGTATTTTTCTTTTAAATATAGGTATATATTTTGTGCATAAAAAATTTATATTGTTGTTAAGAACTTTAAAAAATAATTATTTGGGCATTTAAAAGTTTTCGCCTCGGGTTCCGGAAACTTAAGATCGGCTCTGACAAGAAAACTAGTTTAATAGGTTCAATCATCTCGACCACTCAAAAACTACATCAATGTCTCAAATTTAACGACAAAAAATAATACTATAATAATCACAATAAAATCTCTAAATAAAAATCCCAAATCATGCTTGATAGTTAAAACTGAAAATTGACTGATTCCTATTTCCTTATGTAACAGTAACACTATTAGTTCCAAATACATTATAGAAAAGCTATCGGATCTAATTACTTGAGACCGTCTCAACCTAGATTAACTATATGTACAATGAGAAGGATGATACGTAGGCGGCATTTGAGTCATTTCACAATTTGATCTGAGACCTCGCATCAAAGGGTTCAGACATGTAACTGTTGCTTCTAACTTAGGAATGACTCGAGCTCTCTTCCTTCTTGTACACAAACCTTTTCCACAAATAAGAATCCACTGCTCCAAATCTTCTACTTGATATAGTGAAACATCCCGACAGAATAGTGTAATGGGCCCTTGATCAAAGAAGTTCAGAAGTTTACGATATCTTTGCATTTTTCTCAAGTTAAACAATATATGTGTGAAGGTTGACATGGAGAAACCGCATGTTGTGGAAGTGTTGGGAATATTTTTGGCATATTTTTCGGGCCGGATTTCGGTGGGCTCCGGCCACCGGCGGAGCTGAAAAGTGATTGGATTACGTTCCTCTAGTCTAGTACTATTCCGTAATGTACTCATTTGCCAAAAACAGTTTCTGTATGAATGAGAAATGTAGTTTCAAAGTTGGATACTTGAAATGTACTAACTTGAAAATTTGGAATGGATAGTCCCACATCGGAAGATTGGAAAGATTTCTTTAGTATATAAGCTAAAGAAATGGACTAAAGGACGTAGCCCTGAGGTTACTACTAACGTGTAGTGGACAGAGGACCTAGCCAAAATTACAAACACACGTGCGCCCGACCCAGCTTTGGCCTATATTTTTTTTGCCCCGCTCCAAAATTTTCCTCGGTTTACTGTTGAGGCTTTTCAAATTCTGTAACTGGTACCATTACTTTGTTCTGTAACAGCAGAGTAATGACTTATCAGTTACGTTTTTTTAACCATTACTCTACTGTTACAGAGTAATGAACCCTTCAGTTAGTCCTCTTCTCCTATAAGACCAGTAATTTTTGTCTGCCAGTACACAGAGTTTTGAAATTCAAAATCTCCTTCTTCTTCTTCCTCTGAGTCAGAGTCTGAGAGTGCAACATAGCTACTAGTTCTCTGATATCTCTGAAGCTAGGGTGCTGCGCTTCAGGGAAAGGTAATACAGTTATCTTCTGGAAGGCAATTCGTCAACTACCGTCACACTACGGGGCAAATTTTGCTTTAAGGACAGAGATCTTAATCTCGACTCTGTATTGAAGTGTCTGGTTTGTTCTTTTATTTCCTGTAATTGTATTTCTTCACAAACATTGTTAGCAGTTTCTTATTTTATGAAATTCAAGTTCTAACAGGAAGTAGATTTAACACTTGGACAGAATCTCCGCGCCAGTCCTGGTTATTAATAGTGTGTGCTCAAATTGTGCAGCAAGGCTGCCATCAGTTTTAAGAGCAGTCCACCCATCATCAGAGGAGAGCCAGGCTGGGAGAAGGAAAATGGCGTTTGCGAAGATCTTGCCAACTCCGATCATGGCGGAGTTTGAAAGGCGTTATTAGAGCACCGTTCAAGTTAAGGCACATACCGGGAATCCTACTAGTGTCAACATTGAGGAGCTTCTTCAGGCGATGACTGCAACTCCTCCAAGCTGGAAATGGCTTGTGTCACCGACAGCGGAGAGTAACTTCCTAGTCCATTGTCTCAACGAAGATCGTGTAGCGGAGCTCATTCTGATGAAAGGGATAGAGGGAAGAGCCAGGGATGGTATGGAATTCTATGTGACATTCAAACGGTGGACGAGATAATCCAGCGCGCTGAAAGCAGAGTCCCTCTTCTCAGTTTGGTTGCGCCTTTACAACCTACCATACAATTGCTGGGTTCGCACGGGTTTTCAAGATGTCGTTAGGAGCTTCGGAAGAGTCATCGACATTGATAGAGGGACACTGGTGCATTCGAACATTGAATTCACTCATATTCGAGTAGGGGTGGTTAACAAGCAAGACGTGCCATCGATGATCAGCATCGACTTCGAAGACGAAAGATACGAGGTGAAAGTCATCACTGAAGCAAGAAAATCAGTTTCGTTTCGAGGAAATTCGAGAGCAGAGGACGATAGGGACGATCTGGAGGTTGAAGATGTGCGTGCACCGTTCGATAATGAGAGGATCAATCTCAGCCGCTCAGAAAGGGATTTGAACGCGAGCTCGTTTCAATGGCTCGATCTGATCAAGAGTGACCAACTACGTCCAGCTCAACAGATCAACGCATCGAGCCCTGCTTCACATCCCCATTTCATGGCGCCGCTGCCAGCAAGGAACGAGATGACACCTTCTGTGATGAAGCAACGCATCGATGGACAAGGAGGTGACTCCTTAATTCAAGGAATTTTGAAGAAAGATGGGAATGTTGAGCGGCGAGAGGGACAATTGGATTCTGATTGTGTTAAGGGTTTTTTGAGCTTCTCCAAAGATGACGTGGAGGTTTCCATTCGACTTGCACTTAATTCGTTAATATCAAACAAGGTAACAACTGGGCTTGGTGGGCCGGGGCTAAAGCTATTGTCGCAGAATAAGGAGTTGCTTCCTGGTGGGCCCTCTTACCATGTGAAAGAGGTAGACGGGGTGTTGCAAAGACCTGGGCCTTCAAATGCGGTGGGAACAAAAGACAAGGAAAATGAATTGGAGTTGGGGATTGAGCAGGAGCGGCTATGTGGTGAGGAAGAGACTTGTGTAGCCTACTCATCCGTTCAGAAGAGCAACATTACAATCAGCGATTTTCAAGGAGAGGACGCAATGATAGGTGCGCTAGATGGTATTAGAGATGACAACTTTATCTCAGAAACTGAAATTGAAACAGCAGATAAAGACGGAGGAGTAGCCGAAATAGGAAGCACTGGTAAAAAGAGTGTGGAGGCTCCAAGAAAGAGCAAGAGACAACTAGACATGTGGGGAACACAGGGTCCAAGCGAGAAAGATCTAATTAGGGTGGCGGCAAAAAAGAAAAGAACCCGCGTCGGCTTGTGGAGGTAACCCTATTAAGATTTATTCAGTTTTAAACTATCTTAATGATGATTCGCTTATATATTTTGCTAGTCTATACGGGTTGGATATGGGATTCACAAGGGTAGAACAAGAGCAAAATGCCAATAGAATTAGAGAGGACATCAATGGGTTAATACTTAGGAGGTCAGTGATGCCTGGTGAGAGTAGAGGATCGGGGATTATATATATTTTTTATGTCGTACATCTTTTGGAATGTTAGGGGTATGCATCAAAAAGGAAAAAAGAGATTGATTAATGATACCATCAATAGATTAAAACCTACTATATGCGGGCTTCAGGAGACTAGAATCGAGAATCCTACTGGAGTTTAGGAAGCCTTCTTGGGCGATTGATTTTGAGTGGAGATTTAAGTCCGCGGTTGGTTACTCTGGGGGGATAGCTTTAGGGGTGGACCTCTCGATGTTCGAAGTTTTAGATCACAAGATCGGGGAATTTACGGTTACTGTTAGAGTTAGAAGGAGGTTTGACGATTGGGTTCACATGATCTCTACGGTATACGGGTCGTACAACTCTAGGAGAAGAGGTGATTTCTGGGAGGAGCTAAGACAGATTAAGAATTGTTGGACGGATCCGTGGGTCTTAGGGGTAGATTTCAACATCACTAGATATAGTTACGAACATGGTGGAAGGGGGCCAAGCCGCAATGACCAAGATAATTTCAACCGTATCATAGATGATTTAAAGCTCTTGGAGATTGAGCAGATTGATAGAAAATTCACTTGGTCTAATATGCAGCCTGTCCCCATTTTAGCCAAGCTAGATAGGATTTTGGTGTCACTAGATTGGGAAGATTCTCATCCTTTGGCTAAAGTGAAGACGGTTACGTGTAACGCCCCGCCCCAATACTCAGACAATTTTAATATTTTTAGAATATAAATTAGATACTATGTAGTACAACTGCCCACCACAGGCTGCCTCTCAAAAGGTGGTTAACCAATTAGGTGACTCTTGATCATAGGCAATTATATTTATACTCAAATTAGTTTTTATATACTTTTCTCAATCTCATTCTCAAATCCCGTGTACGCAAACCAGTCGACTGAACAATCGACCAGTCGACTGTTCGCTTCAAATCTGGGGTATTACATACACCCCACCTTTAGAAATCAGCGTCCTCGCTGAGTACAGGGCACACATCTAGTGTAGGATCCGCCCTTTCTAGCCGATGTAGTATAGTCGATCCCGGAGATCAATCACTACATGTGACTCTCAACAGAGCAGAATATACCCGATCCCGGAGATCAATGACTCTCAGCACCGCAGATCATACTGACCTCTACTACACCCGGTGTCGAAAGTCGGCTCTGATACCATTTGTAACGCCTCGCCCCAATACTCAGACAATTTTAATATTTTTAGAATATAAATTAGATACTATGTAGTACAACTGCCCACCACAGGCTGCATCTCAAAAGGTGGTTCACCAATTAGGTGACTCTTGATCATAGGCAATTATATTTATACTCAAATTAGTTTTTGTATACTTTTCTCAATCTCATTCTCAAATCCTGTGTACGCAAACCAGTCGACTGAACAATCGACCAGTCGACTGTTCGCTTCAAATCTGGGGTATTACATTACGAGATACACTTCGGATCATCTACCGTTAGTTTTGGAATGTAGGGAAGAGTACGTCAAGAAACGATTTCCCTTCAGATTCGAGAAAGCTTGGACATTGTCAGCAAATATTCGACAGGTGATAGAGGATTCATGGAAGGCGACGACGAAGGAAGTCTCCGCAGTGGGAATCTGGATCGAAAAGACGAGAAGGTTGCGAAAGCATATCAAAACGTGGGCCAAGACGGAATTTGGTATGGTTAGAGCTAGATTACAGGAATTGAGCGGCAGGGTAGCAGAGCTGGAGGTTATTCAGGAGGGGAGAGGTCTACAGGCTGTAGAGATAGAAGAATTGAGAAATAATGGACTTCAGATCCAGCATATTGCTGACATGGACGAACAATACTGAAAACAACGATCGAGGGTTCAATGGCTTAAAGAAGGGGATGCCAATACAAAATTCTTCCATAAGGTGGCCAACGGTAGAAGGAGACAAAACCACATCACCAGATTATTGATTGATGGCACCTGGACGGGGAATGAAGGAGTCATTAGGAATGAATTCGACAGAAGCTTTAAGGAGCTTTTCGGGAAAAGAAAGCAGTTTAGATGTCAGCTAAGGCCAGACATGTGGGCTGATTCTAGACTGGAAGGAAGTGAGGATATAGAGGGAAGGTTTACGAAAGAGGAGGTGCTTCACGCAGTGAAGGCATTGGGACAAGACAAGGCCCCGGGACCAGACGGCTTCCCTATATTCTTCTATAGGCTTTACTGGGATATCATTAAGGCGGATAT
This sequence comes from Hemerocallis citrina, assembly GCA_017893485.1. Classification (NCBI taxonomy): domain Eukaryota; kingdom Viridiplantae; phylum Streptophyta; class Magnoliopsida; order Asparagales; family Asphodelaceae; genus Hemerocallis; species Hemerocallis citrina. The sequence goes on along the minus strand of CM030364.1, from coordinate 279,978,876 downwards.
CATGAACATCTTCAATGAACTGCATGATGGGGTGGCAGGACTGGAAAGATTAAACTATGCTAATGTAGTTCTAATTCCCAAAAAGAAAGAGGTGTCAAGTGTAGAGGACTTCAGGCCTATTAGTCTTCTGAATGGATCCTTCAAGATCTTAACAAAAGTGCTAGCACAAAGACTGTCCCCACCATTAGACGAAGTGGTAGGGGAATCCCAAAGCGGCTTTATCAGGGGCAGAGATATAATGGATAGTGTGTCTTCGGCTCACGAAATTGTATATAGAGGGCACAAAGATAAGGCCAATGGATTTCTATTAAAAATAGACTTCCAGAAAGCGTATGACTCATTGGACTGGGACTCGGTCGATGAAGCACTTCAACTAAAAGGTTTTGGAGATAAATGGCGCATGTGGACTAGAAAATGTGTGCAGGGGGGAAGTCCTTCATTCAGGTTAATAGACAGCTGGGTAAAGAAATCAAGTGTAGAAGGGGACTAAGGCAAGGAGATCCACTGTCCTCTCTACTGTTCGCTATTATTGCAGACGGATTGGCAGAAATGATCAGTAGGGGTAAGGAACAAAGGATCATTCAGGGTATCAAAGCTAGGGGGATTCAGGAGTCAATCTCTATCCTGCAATATGCAGATGATACTTTGTTGTTCGGAGCGGCTAAAGACGAAGAGATGAAGGCTATAAGCATGGCCCTACATTGCTTTGGCGCATGGTCTGGGATGACTGTGAATCTAATCAAGACTTGCATTATTCCAATTAGCGACCGTATCTCCACTCCCATTGACACCATCGAAAACTACTTTGGATGCGAATCTAGCCATTTTCCGCTGGTCTATCTAGGTATTCCTGTAATACCCTGACTTTTCAAATTATTTTATTTTGCACGTAGTGTGCACGTGCAATATTTTGATTATTTTATTATGATGTGTATAAATATATTAATATGTGTTCTCAAGTTATTTTATACAAAAGCCTTTCCTTTAATAAATAGAAAGCCTTATTTTAATTTAATTAAAAGGCCTTTTTCTTAAAGCCCAAAATGTATTTTATTTATTTTATTTTAATAACTATTTTGGCCCAAAATAAAGCCCATGGATTAACCTATTTTTATTTAAACTTGTCATGTAGAAGACTATTTTAAAACTATTTTATTTTTGTACAAAATTAAATTGTACAAATTTGGTCCTAGTTGCATGCACGTGCACTACACGTACACGTGCAATGCACACTTTTCCTTGGCCGGTTGGCTTTCTTTTTGGAGGGATTTTCAAATAATGGTCATGGTGTTCATGGAGGTGGTTGTGTAGTTGTGGGTAGTTTTTATAACTCCTACTCTAATCTTGGCCCTCCATCCTACAACCAACTAGTCAATCCTTGCCATCCATTTCACTTGTTTTCTAGTATAAATACCCCCCTCCCATGGCTATATTCATATGCAATTATATCTTTCCAAACTATAGTCTTATTTTAATAATAGTGTGAGTTAAAAAAGGTGAGTGTTTGTGTGGGATTGCTTGGAGGAGAGGCCGGCCATCACAAGGAGAAGCATTCGGTGGTGGTGATTGTGGAGCTTGTGCGCGCATCGTCTAGGAGGAGGTGCATTCATTCACAAGGATTTGTTGCTTTGTGTGTTTATTTCTCTCCACACAAGGTGGGTAACCTTTCATATTTCTAATATAGGAATCCATGTTAGATTTTAACTATCAAAAATTATGCATGAAAAATACTAATAAGAACCCACTTTAATTGAGAAGTTAGTTTACGAATTGATTGAAATGTTGTGTTTGATTTGTATGTGATTCTAGTATTAAATTAACTTGTGTGTAGAATTCTCCATGCTTATTAGAATAAATGAATGTTAGTGGTTCAATTTTCTTAAGAATGATGCTAGTATTGATGCTTGAAAGTATGAATGAGAATGCTAGTTTAAATTGAAAATTGAAAGCATGAATTGATTAAGAAAGAGCACGCTTTTTGAAAGAGTAACTTTTTTTGAATATTTGAGTTGTGAGCTTGTTAATTGATAAGTGGTTATATAATTTGTGATGTACATGATTGGACTTGTTGATTTAAAGAAAATACATTTATTACCATCACTAATTGTATGTAAAAGTTAGTACTCGTGTTAGTGCTAATTTATGTTTTGAAAAGATATTTTTGAGTTATTGTGGGGTTGGATAAATTCAAAAAAAATGTATAGACATGTATGTTGAATAAGAGATTAATATCAGGAAATTAATGTAAGAAAATTGTGAATAAAAAGATTTGAAGACTAATTGTTATTCAATGTCGAAAATAAAGAATATAGTAGTTTTAATGAATAATTCATTGATTTGTGTGAAAAATATATTTTTATTAGTGCAAAAATTATTTTATACATGCTGACATGAAAATCATGTGAGGGGAAGCTAATCTGGAATTTTTCAGTAACTTTTACAAAGGCAATATGAAACAAAGATTGATTGAACATCGAGTATTTCTAACAACAGTGGCAAAATGATTCAAAAGAGTTTTAATATGTATTGTGACAACCTGAGCTTGTAGCTCAGGCGGCCACTGTGTGCGGTTGTGTTCTCTGGGTCGATCGGTTCGAATCCCTGTGTCCGCAACATTTTTCCACACATTTATTTTGAAAGCATATAACTGTCGACCCGAAGTAATAAATACAATTCTTTCCCCCTTTATAACGCTAGCACAGATTGGCCTAGCGGCGGGTGCTCTTGGCTTTGTTCTCCGTGTGCCTGGGTTCGATTCCTACCCTCGGCATATATATAAAAATATTTTTTTTGGGGTTTCTAGATGTCCAAAAATTGTGAAAAAAATATGGTTATTCTCATAAAAATGTAAGGAATTTTATAAGAGTGATTTGGGCATTATTTGAATGAAATACACTATGGTTTGTGAACAAAGGACATAATTAGAACTATGGTTCTAGATTATGTATTTGTGAAAAATATAGCTTATGAGAATAAATAAAATGATGTATTAGAAAGTGATTTGGCAAAAAGAAACTTGGTGGTGTGATTTTAATGCAATTTATTTCTCATTGTGGAACAAAATGAAGTGTGCACATTGTTGATAAAGTGAAATTTGATTCGTTGTGAAATTGATAAAGTGCATGAAATTCATGTTTAGTTATGGACTTGTGAACAAATTTGAAATCATGAATTGAAAAGAGAATAAACATGTGAGTATGAGAACTCAACATGTGGTATTTATAAGTTGAAGATTGTGAAATGAAAATTGAAATAGAGTAGCTAAGTCTCCCTCGGCATTGAAAAATGAAATGAAATGAAATAAAATTGAAATCAGACCAAGGTTGGTCATGTTGAAATGAATGAATAAGTCCGGCTAGTGGAGAGGCTAACTCTAGAGATTAAATTTTTGTTCATGATTTTTAATAAAGCTAAGGATTAGCACATAGTGGAGACGTGATGAAAGTAGAAGAAAAACATGAGTATGGGGGCCATCGGATAGCGGTGTGAGAGCGATCCACAGGCTGCCTGCTTGATGCGTCAAGACATGGCGTGGGCGCTACTCCAGAATTATCGTCCCGGTGGCGACGCTCGTAGGAAGTTCGAGTGGCTATGGGTGGTGCCATTGTTTCATGGCGGAGGCTGAATTGTCCATAGGTTGCCTGCTCGATGCGTCGTGTCAGTGCGTGGGATTCCCCTCCAGGCTGCCTGGACATGGGCTCATAGATCATAGGACATCTAAGACACTACCGTAGTTACAGTAGTAGACTAAGTCATAGCGAGGAATTGAACCCTACAAAGATGAAGAACGAATAAGGGCTTGCCCTCGGACCTATGTAGTATGGGATGCATAGAATCCGAACAAGTGCGCATTAGTGTCATGTAACTTAAATAAATGCATTAAGGATTAAGTGCATAATCACAACACGACATCAATAGGGTAGTCCCTTTAGTTTGAAATGTGACAAGTTTGTGTTTGCTAAATATGGAAAGTTGAGTTATACTATTTCCGGTATAAAGAGGATGGCCGTGTATAATGTTCGTCGGTTGAATAAACTGACGTACCCACAGTCTTATATGCAGGTAAATGACATGTTAAAGAGGAAGGGATGCTGAAAGATTGTACCATGTTGTTGTACATCTATTTAATTGTTGTATTTTACTTTCGCTGTGCAAAAGAAAAGTGTAATATTGATGTAAACTCTGATGTAAGATGAAAAGTTTAAATTTCCCTGTAAAATTGTACTAAAGAAAGTGAAAAGATCCTGTAGAACATCTCGAATTCAGTGTATTTGGGATTCGGGGCGTTACAATTCCTATCAGGCCAGGGGTACTCCAAAGAGAGGATTGGCAACCGCTGATAGACAAAATAGAAAAAAACCTATCCGGTTGAAAGGGGCGGCTACTCACATTATGTAACACCCCCAATTTTTTTTTTCTCCAAATTCAATTCTTTCAATTTCTATATCACTTTAAACATAAACTAAGAAAGTTATATTTAAGGGAAAATTTTGGCAGAGTCTCACCTGTAAATTTTGCCCCGAAACACAGATAGCTTACGGAATTCTGCTCAAAATTCCGTAGCTCACAAAACACACAATAATTTCACGGGCTCCCCAGACCAAAATGAGCAGATACACACAGGCAATATAATATAATACTCTGGGGGCCAAACTCATAACAGATTATCAAATATCAATTAAAAACTAAAAATTTCTTTGAAAAACGAGTTAAAATTTTAGAAAAATCCTTGTAAAACCTACCACAGAGCCCGGTACTCCACAACGAGATGGGTACGGGTCACAAACATGCCATACCACCCCACACTATACTCATCATTATCATATACATGCTATACATCCATAATACAATTTAGATCATAAATTTTACTATTCACATAGCTAATTAGTACAAATTTTTTTTAAAATAAAACTTTATCCTACCAATCCACGCCTTACCTCTGCACTGATGAGAACCTGCAACAGTAGGGGATCTAGGGTAGTCCTCAGACTCCCCTAACCCCCCAAACACTAAGGGGTCAGCCATTTCTGGTGTGAGTATAGTTATTAATCTAATAACAAATTAAAATAGTATAAAGAAAATAATTTAAACTTACAAATACCAAATTAAGATAATGCTACCCGAATCCTGAACACAACAACATCATCACTACGACGATATATCAAATACTTTGCCAATCCTGCATTCAACTGTTTAATTATCCATAACTTCCCACATTTCATAATATACTTCACATCAACCTCGTATATATATATTCTTATTTTACGTCCGCATAGTACGAATACACATACAATCCATTACTTTTCAATTTAAATTCTCTAACCCAAATATTCATTCTTTCACAAGTATCGTCATAATAGCATTATATGAATATACTACATGATGTTATTACTCCTTTCATTAATAACCATTTATGTGAATACAACTCATAATACAACCTACTCTCTTAATAACCATTTTCATAACCAATCTCATAATACGGATATTTATTTTATTATGCCCTATCAAGTATCACTTCTTACAAATGTTTCTATTCTCATAATACCACATTTATTCATGTCTTATATCGCAAATATAACATCTTATTGCTTATTGCAATGCCCTCACATCTCATCACATCATTAACACATTATTGATAGAATGCTTATACTCTTCACATCAAAAACATGCTTTATGGTTCATTCCCATCTCATTATACCACTTTAGAAATTCTCATTCTTATAAGTAATATATCTTATCATTATCATTTTTACTTAATCCCCAAACACAATTTGGGGCCACAACATATCACACCCCATAGCCGATAGCTTGGGTAATAATCACTGCACCTCAAACACACAGTTTGGATAATATCACATCACATCTCAAGCCGATAGCTTGGTTATTAATTCACTTCAATCACTTATCATCTTCACTTTATTTAATTTCTCATTTCCATTAATCATTACCACTAGTATACCAACTCACCCTGCGAATTATGCCAAGGCAGGTAGTTCCCACCATTTCTACAGAAATAGCGGGCAGGTAGTTCCTTGACACAATTCCAAGGTACAACTCATATCACACGGTATTTTACTTTAATAATCACTCACATAATACAATTACTTCGTACTATTCATATTAACACATGTCTCTTTTATTACTATCATTTTAAATTAACCACGTACTGCATTTATCACTTCTTTCCATACACTCACTCATAACTTGTTTTCCTTCACATTTACTTCATTCACAACTACTTTCTTTCTCATCCACAATTCACATTTCACTATCCACTTTCTTTACTACCACATTTATTATTAACACTTATTTATTTTATTAGTTTGTCGACCAGTGAGCCACAGTATCCCAACATACTGAAAGCCGACAGTCCAGTAAACACGCGGTCCGATGCTCTCCCAGAGTCTTACTCGTCCGAGGCTACGTCTTCCTCCTAGCCGAACTAGCGAGGGAACATAGCACTCCTAGTCCCACTAGGGTGCCTCCTCGCGACGTCTGTCATCGAGGGAAAACCACAATCCCCTAGTCCCACTAGGGTACTTCCTCCCAGCCGAAGCCAGCGAGGTAAACACTCACCACTAGTCCCACTAGGGTGCTTCCTCGCGACATCTGTCATCGAGGGAAAAACCACAATCCCCTAGTCCCACTAGGGTACTTCCTCCTAGCCGAAGCCAGCGAGGTAAACACTCACCACTAGTCCCACTAGGGTGCTTCCTCGCGATGTCTGTCATCGAGGGAAAACCGGGCCTCAAGCCGATAGCTTGGGCGATAAAAATCACTTACCCCAAACATAGTTTGGGTCCACTATTCCCAAGCCGGTCCTTGGGCGTTAGGAGGTCTAGCCCAAACCCCCAGGATTGCTGTAGGTACTGGTCAACAAAATCATCTGTTATTAGCATTAATCATTTAATCTTTTCGTCTTATTAAATCAACATAAAGCATCACAGCTTTTATTAAACAATTGCCACATCCTTAACTTTAATCATGTGAATTAAAGACAGTTTATTAGCACGCACCATCTTATCTTTTCTTTTATCTTACCATTTAATACATATCCAATGGGCACAATCTTAACCTTCATATCATCATATAAAACATCATAACATATTATTGCATTATACTAATGCGCCAAGATATTTCTTTTGCCATAACAACCCACATTAAGGGTATCATATTATTTATTACCTCATTATATCATATATAGGCATACGCCCAGTTATAATATTAATAGAGAAACTACATTAAATTATTCCATATAATAAAAGTGTCAAAATGTATACTTCATCACGTTATAATATTGTATTATTACCCATTAATTTATTTCGAACATAATTCGGATATAAACATATACGTTATCACATCACCGGTCATTATCGTCTATATATATATCACCACATACATTACATCTGTAAGTTTCCAAGAGAAATGACTACAATCAATTATTTCATCCAACTGAACTCCATAGCAACCAATCAAAGCATGCTAACTCATGCACAATACTCTATATAAGTAAAATCACCTATAAGGGCCTATATGCCCCAATTTATATACAAAACATGCACTATATATATATGGGTTTCCAAAACATAACCACAGTCACTAATTTCATCTAACTACATCTTATAATAACCATCCATATCCTGCTAGCCCATATACAAGGCTCCACATATACCCGATCATCTATATCGGCTTATTCACCCAAAAACGTACATAAAACATGCACGGGATAATTATATGCATAAACCGCGTAATATATTTAATTATTATACTTCAACACATCACAATAACTCATACTATAGATTTTATATACTTAAAATAGTCAATTTCACCACATGTCTCAAAAACCCATTTTGGACCCTTAAAAAACCGTATTTTCAATAAAAATCCACTCTCGGCATAACTCCCACAAAATATATCAAAAGGCCACGAAATTCGGCCACAATATAAAATACTTATAAATACACATACTCACCTGACGGATCGAGCAAACGATGTCCCACGTCCGTCCTGTAGCCAGTCGAAGTTCGACTTTTTCCACCTAAATAGGAAATTATAGGATCGATTAGTTTAAAGCTCAAAACTCGACCTACAGACCTCCAAATTTGAATCCGTCTTCACCCACGCGTCACAAATGACATATGTAGACGAGCTACAACGACGGATTTCAAATTTGGATCCCGATGCAAGAACTGACATATTGATCGGAGGCTTTCCAATAGGAAAATTTCCTATTTCCTAATTTCTTCAATCCATTTGTCCTAATATCTCAAATTAGGGTTAACAACAATAATGGGACTCATCTATACTTCCGAATTCATCAAATTCTCACCTCTATATCGCGCGGGCATTTCACCGAACACCCGGCGTACACTTTTCACCTATAATCCATTCCACTCAATTTAATTGAGCTGGAAGCCTATAAAAATCATTCTAAATTCATATTAATACTTTCATAATACTCTACACCCTCACATGCATTTTCTACAATTATTTGGATCGAGTTTTCTACCCGATTTCATAAACTCTATAGTTCGAGTTTATACCAAAATCACTACTCTCCATTTTATTCTAATGACTCACTACAATTTTTACCACCATACCAGAGATAACTCTTATATATATATATATATATATATATATATATATATATATATATATATATATATATATATTTTACAAACCCAAAATCCTAATTTACTAACAACTTGTAATTTCTCTAACAATCCACTAATTCCTCAAATTTACCACTTCCAACACCTTTAAATCTCTCTACCATAATAATCCTACTCAATAGAAATTAACTCAACTTAATTTTATACAAATAAATAAAATAGGGTATACCTTTTCGAAATCCTTTCGAAAATCCGACACTTCCACGGTTTAGAGAACCCCTCAATTAGCATATTCCTCAGTTTAATTTGGATTTGGTGAAGAATCCAAGTGGATTTGAGGAGGGGGTAGACTGGCCGATTGGGTTTCGAAGGAGGGGGAGGGTTTCATTCGAACGGTCGGGAAACAGAAAGAAAGGAAGGAAGGGATAGGTTAGGTGGGTATTTTTTTATTTTTTTTATAAAATAAATTATAAAATAAGATATTTGTAAAGGGATATTTGCACATAGGCCCCCAAGTCTCGAATATATTCCAAATAAAACCCAACTCTTTACTTTAATAATACCAATAATACAAAGATACATTAAAATTACATCATAATAATCCTTCAAAATTATAAAATAAAGTAAAAAATATTTCTTCACATAAAACTCAACTCATAACCCCCAATATATTAATACTACTGATTCAACTCAAATATTCACACCAATATCATTATTTAAATAAAATAAATCAAAAATAATTTTTGCCCCTCCAAATATATAAAACAGATATTTTCGGTATTTTAAAATCCGAGGTGTTACACATTAGGGGGTAGAATAATGTTACTAAATGCGGTTCTTGATAGTCTCCCGACTTATCTAATGTCAGTGTATGAGCTTCCTGATTAGGTCATACAGAAGATAGACAAAATCAGAAGAAGATTTCTTTGGAAAGGAGCAGATGAATCCAACAAAGGACTTCCGCTAGTTAACTGGGGTAGAGTCTGCAAGAGGAAAGAATATGGTGGTCTAGGGATTCAGAATCTAAGAGACATGAACAGGGCGCTGTTAAGTAAATGGTGGTGGAAGATGAAGAGGAGACGGAATAACTGGTGGTGCAAGTCATTCGCCAGATATAGAAGTAGGAAAGCTAGCCGCTTCGGAGGGAGATCTATCTTCGCGAAGTCATCCATTTTATGGAAGGGAATAGCAAAAGTGGGGGTGTTGTACAATTCCAATACTAGATGCAGAATTGGAGACGGGAAGGATACTAGATTCTGGAGGGATAGGTGGTGCGGAGACAGGACGTTAATGAACCTTTTCCCGGAAGCGGCAGGGGCTACGATTAATACAGACTCCTTAGTGGCGGATGTGTGGCAGAATAACAACCTAACGTTGGACGTCAAGGGACACTTATCTCCTATCGCAATTGCACAATTGGCGGATCTGAATGACTTCGTGAGAGCAGAAGGGCAGTACAATAACGAAGAAGCTGACAGTAGAGAGTGCATGCTACAGCCAAACGGAGATTTCACTGTAGCCTCGAAGTACATGAGGATCAACGATGGAGGGGTGCGGTCAAAGGATGCCAATAGTTTCTGGAGGCTAGGGATACCTTTAAGGGTCAAAGTATTTGCTTGGCTGGTCATGAACGATGTGATTTTATCTAAAATCAACCTTAGAAAAAGAAACATGCTTATAAATGTTAGATGTGTGGCATGCCCGAGCGGAGAAGAGGATACCAATCATATCTTATTCTCTTGCTTTAAGGCCAAATTAGCGTGGGAAGTTGTCAGTTCGGGTTTTGGGTTGAGCGATTGTCTTAAGTCTAGTTCAGATGTTTGGGGACGATGGGGGGGGAGAGCTAGTAAGAAAAGATGAGAGAAAGGACTGGGGTGTGATGGCCACAGCAACGATGTGGAGTCTGTGGTTATGCAGAAATGATTTATGTTTTCGCAACATTAGCTGTAACCTCTCGGTTACCATGCATAAAATTATAACTCTTTCTCATCAATGGACAGGTAATAGGGGCACAATGAAGCGGCTACGTATGGAGGATGAGGAATAGAGGGAGGAAGAAAAGACAAAGCAGTGGATGCGAGTACAAATTGCCGTCAGTGCAGTATTTTGGGACTTGCAGCTTTTGGGGGTTGGTAACTGCAGATTGGGGCATCTCTTTTTGCCCTTGTATCTTTCCGTTTTCTAGTTCGTTGCATTAATGTTCCTTCTTTTTTAGAGTTGGATGTTGAACTTTATTGTAAATAGTTCTACTATGTTTCTTTAATTGCGTATTAATGAAGCGATGACAGAGGTCATCTTCTTATATAAAAAAAAAAAACTCGATGCTTCCCATGGTAAGAATAGGCTCTGCATTGTATGGACCAAGTTAATTGAACATTTTATAAATTTATATCTTGAATAGTTTGTGGAAATAAATAACCAGTGCATGTAAGAAGAGAAAGGATGAAAGAATTCATACGAAAGTTCACTTGTATGTTTGATTTTGAAGGGAAAGCAAGTCCCAAAATTGCGTACACAAATTGATTTCTTTCTTTTGCAAATTTATTTTTAAATCAAACACAGGAACTGGCCACTACATCTAGGGATACTTCCATATCCAATACATTTTGGTCTGGAAAATCTACACTGCCATTGCATATGGGGAATTTTGAAACCATAACCGCATGCTAATTTTGCAAGAGTTTGTACTGCCAGATAGTGAAAGTTTACTACATGTATCCACACATCCACACATTCCCTAAATGAGGGTTAAATGTTAACATTTTTTAACTTGTAGCCCTTAAGAACAATGCAACTAAGCTACTTGCAGATTCTGGATGCAGAATTGCCCAATTGCAATAGAACCAAACACCTCCTAATAATATCTTTTAAAATTGTTTATTTATATATTTATTTTTAAATAATAGATTTGCATGAACAAAAATAATTGAAAATTGGAAGCCTATGATTGAATCTGAAGCATGAAATAGAAAGTTCATACCAATTGTGAAAGTTTGGCCCTCCACCATATGACCAGATTTATCATTACCTGTAAAATGGATTAATATTACACTGGTGAGAATTCTGTGCAGTCGATGAATTAGTTAAATGAACACTAAGAAATGAAATTGCCAAATGTCTTGGAACCATGGCCGTAAGTAGGGCTGCAATCGAGCCGAGCCGGGCCGAATATCTTCAGGCTCGAGCTCGGCTCGTTTATGAAACGAGCTCAATTTTGAGCTCGAGCTCGGTTCAAGCCGAGCTTTGACCATATTCGAGCCGAATAGCTCGCGAGCTTAGCCTAAGAAAAAAAAAAAAAATCAAACTCGAGCTCGGCTCGTTTACGAAACGAACTCGGTTTTAAGCTCGAGCTCGGTTCGAGCCGAGCTTTGACCGAGCTCGAGCCGAATAGCTCGCGAATAGCTCGATTCGTTTGCAGCCCTAGACGTAAGTAGGGAGCTTAAAAACAAGCCCCCGGAGCATTGAGGATCTCAAAAGGGGTAGGCCAATATTTACATTATTATGTATACATATTAGGTCACTAAAAGACAAGCACGCACCTTGTGTATAATTAATTTGTTATTTTCATACTTAAATGTCTAAAATTAAGAATATTAACAAAACTAACATACCTCAAAACCAACATTTAATTTTTGGAATCCACAATCCAGAACCAAACTCAATAGGTTATTCGCTATGGATCTTTCTGGATCATGCATGTCCTGGCTTCTAGTGGTTATGGATCTGGGTCTCCAATCCATAATAAATTATTCGCTATGGATCATTATCATTGTGGATTATGCATGTCCTGGGCTCCTACTGGTTATGGATCTGAGTCTCATATATATAATAAAATAGACACCCAAAGTGGATCACATAGGAAAAATAAAAACACCACCCCCTAAAACATGTACACCCATACACTATTATCTTAAGGATAGAGGGAGTCACCTGTTAGGTTTCAATGGTAAACACAGATTGAATACACTGTAAAAAAATTACAAAATATTGAAACCTAGCCATGGATCCATGTGAAAACCATAAAACATGTTTAGAAGTTATACCTTAAGAATGGATCAGCTGTCTCCAAGATATGTCAATCACAGCACTGCAATATTGCGGTGCCTCTACGGTATCCGCACGAACGGATCAAAACCAAGTTTTCCTCACGCTGCGGTACTAGCTACGAGATGAGGCTGTTCCTCACGATCACTCTCTCACAATTTCTGTGACGGCTAGGATTTTCTCATATGTCACTTTTCCACTAACATGTATCATATATATAGCTGTAGTAAATCAACCCTAAGAGAGTAACGAGCTTGTTGGGCTCATAATTCGACCTGGGTAAGATTCATGAACTTTAGTCAGTCCATTTAATCTAATTAAATGTCCAACTAATGTCAAATGTCCAAATCTTACTTGGATTCCCGATTAAATTCTTCTTATGAATTTAAATCCCAATTTCAATCCATTCTAAGTGTGTGACCCTGTAGGTTTCCATTACGTTGACAGTGATACTAAAATTATATGAGCGGTATCTAGTAATACATCACTGCTACTCAAGTAGTGGGAATATCAGTGACTTGACATAACCTATCCGTAACCAATGTTACCATGTAGTCTAGTTCCTTTGCCCAAATATCTTAATTGACCACAAGGCATAGAGCGTGTCACCCTTGTATAGTTTAATCTTTGGTTTCTTGATCTCCGAGTAGACTTACTAAAATAAATGAGCTCAATATCTCATATTGATTCATTTGAGCATGACCATACATTTTGCAGTCTCACTCAATCAAGCGCCTGTATCGAGCTGAAGAATTGGCGTATCAGTCCCCAAATTCTTACGTATCAGTCCTCGAGAGATTTTTCTTCTTTTCTTGACTTTTTTGCATAAATGGCAATAAAACTTTCTTGTTGAAGGATCACGGGCGATGCGCGTGTTGACGTGGTAACCTATGAGTGGAGCTTTCTTCAGGTGTGGGCCCCGTGATACAGTGATGGCTGTTGAGCAGTTGGGTTTCTTTTGTTTTTTTTCGCGAGGAACTCGCTAATCGCAGATCTACTGTAGCAGCTCCTCCCTCGCTCAGAAACCTGTATATGAGCGTTGTAAAGGGACAGAGTATTGAATTTTTTTTATCGTTAAACGGTTGGTTGAATACCCCCGCGCTTCATTAAAAAGACTTTAACAAAATATACAATCAAAAATAAGGCTTATGAAGTTCAGATCCCAACATGCTGGGTCCTAGAACTCATACATCCCAACCAACATACAAAAATACAATAAAATCTAATCCTACTGATCGGCCGACCTCGTCCAAGTCAATTTCTCGTGCCAATTTAAGCTCATTCTCTCTCTGAGTCCATCGCTTGTACACCGTTTATCCGCTACGTCGCTCGCACGGACACATCCATCACCCCCATCAGTGACTCATATGTCAACTTCAAGCTCCATATGAGAGACCCCAGGTACTCTACCAATCTGACAACTCCCTGTACAGATTGAATCATGGTTCTCATCCCCTTGCTTGATCCTCATTGAATCTCACTGGCACATTGCAACGAATGTTGTCCTCTCCCCTGATTGCTCGCACAGACACCTTCGTCACCCCCATCAGTGACTCATGCGTCAACTTCAAGCACCATATGAGAGACCGCAGACACTCCACCAATCTGACAACTTTCTGCACAGATTGAGTCGTGGTTCTCATTCTCTCGCTTGACCCTCGTTTACTCTCACTGGCACCTCACAACGAAGGCTGTCCTATCTCCTGACTGCTTAACAAATGCCACCACCCCCTCCAAGCTCCTTGACATGAGACATACCTTAGGCACCCATCACTTTGACATGAATAGGACAAAGTAGAGCTCACACTATAAAAATATCAGACTACCGTCGACCCACCAGCTAGAGTACATTTTCTTGCTAATTGTATGTTGGTTGTAATTTGCATATTAGGGAAAAAGGGGAAACAGACATTTAGATATTAGATAGACATTTTGGTGGGGGAAGGGAGGGGAATGAGTCACCGTCTACCTCCCCTCCCCAAATCAACTCTCAGTGGATGCTCAATGAGGGAGGATGGGGTCCGACTGGGGGTTGGTGGGGTGATGTGGTTTGGATGAGGGAGGATGAGGGGAAAGGAGGAGGTGGGCGGGAGGAAAGGAGGACGGGAGGAGATGGGGCCCGGAGGTGAAGGAGGATAAGTGGAAGTGGGGGAGGAGAAGGGAGGGCCGGAGGAGGTGGGGGCTACCAGAGGTGGAGGAGGAGAAGGTGGTCGGAGAAAGGAGGAGGGAGGAGAGGGGAGATTCTGGAAATTGGGAATCTGAAATTTTGGGTTTTCAAAATCGCCTTCCGAATTTTCGGGGAGGGGAGAGAGGAAGGAGGAAATGTTTCTTCACATATTATGAAATGAATTAAGAAATTATCTTTTCTTATCATGTTCTGCTCTTCTTCCTCTCTTCTTCTTCTTCTTCTCCTCAAACCCTCTTTTCACTGTTAATGGATCAGGAATCAGGGTGGATACTCGATCTCGTCGTGAACCATCGCCTCCTCCACCACCAACAGGCAGGGTCTCAGGTAGACCTGTGACATGAGGGTAATGAAGAAGAGGGAGGCGCTGATGGCGGTGAGGATGACGAAAGTTGCGGTGGGGTCGGGGCAGAGCGATGGGATGGGGGTGCTGGGGAAGCTGGTCAGGTCGGATCTCCTTCCGGCCGAGTTTTGGAAGAGTGTCGCTGTGCTCAGTCTCGGTGGCTGCTGCCTTTCGATTAGTTTCTTGATTTTGGATCTAAAATTGAGTTGGCGTAGTCGATAATTATGAGATACGAAAAATTGGTGTTGAATTTGATAATTGAGGCGAGGATTATAAATTGATGGATTCAAACATTAATTTACATGTTTTCTTCTTCACTTTTTTTTATGAGTGTACACTATAGGGATGCGATCGATGCTACCCAAGGTGCTAAGTGTTAGAGATTATGAGAGATTATAACAATAGAAATTAGGGTTAATATCGTAGACTAAGGTGCTTGAGATATGTACCCTAGGTATCAAGATTGGAATACCTAGAATACTATCACAAGCCAGTATTTATAAGATAAATACTGATTTGGGTACTGGGTTCTCAACCCACCCAACCTGCGTTCCGATATCCGTACATACAATTAGTACGTGTAACACACATGTTACCCTTAAAATAATATTACACATAATATTATTCATATAATGAGAATATACCTGTATATCCAACACAAAGTGCATGCAATGCAATGATGTATCCCTCCTATACACACTGTTGTATTTATTTTTAGAATTCGATATTTTATTATCTCGAATATCCCTTAAATGTGATGGATAGTTCTTTTGGGGATCTTATTTGTCTATCAGATTTTGAAGGGCTTCAGAAGGATTCATAGGATTGATCCAGCTAAGCCACACTTATCAGTTGTTAATATGATAATATCAACTCGTGCAATTTCCTTTGGGATGTTTGACCCAAAAAAAAAAGTATTTACGAGGCCAAACCTTGACCGCCGGTTGATTTAAAGTCATCAGGGCCGGCCCCCACCTTAAAGCGGTGAGGCATCCGTCTTAGGTAGTGTTTGGCCCAGCTTAAAATTAGCTTAGCTTCTCCTTTAGAAGGAGAAGCTGGGCCAAACGTATATTTTGAAAAGCTCTACCAAAAGAGAAGTAGCTTTTTTTTATGAAGAAAAGGAGCTCTAAAAGAAGCCCTCCAGATCTACTTCTAGCTTCTAGCTTCTAGATCAAAAAAAATTTCAAACTTGTTTTGCATCCAAGAGAAATAAATTTCTGTAAAGATTAGAATGATTCTTAAATCTCAGATTAAATGAGTTCAGCTAAGAAAGCATCCTGGGTTGTGGCGACGAGCATGGCAGCAGTGGAAGCACTGAAAGACCAAGCAGGCAGCACTGGTGAAGTCAGATCGAGCCAGGTTCATCTCTGCTACTGCTTCGCCGATGGGGAAAGGGTCTGGGCTCGACGAGAAGAGGAAGAGGAGGCAAGCTGACAAGGCCGAGAGTCTTCATCATCTTGTTTGTTGGGGTCCAAATTGAAATGATTACTGATGAATAATTAATCAGTGTAGTAGCTGTTTTTTTTTGTAATTACAAGGATTGAATTGACACATGCCTTCGGGATTATGGTGGAGATTAGGGTTTAGGTGAAGATGACATCGGGATTAGGGATTTGGTGAAGATGGTGGAGATTAGGGATTAGGGATTTGGTGAAGATGGTGGAGATTAGGGATGTATAAAAGTAGCTTTTAATTGATATCTTATGCTAAACAACTTCTAGCTTAAAAGTAGCTTTAAAGTTAAAAAAAAAAGCTGACTATCCAAACAGCTTCAGCTTTTAATTTCAAAGCTGTACTTTCTAGCTTCTCCTTCTGAAGTAGCTTTAAAGCTAAAAAAAGCTAGGCCAAACGCCAATCTGTTGCCGCTAAATTCGGTGTGGGGGCAAACAGATGAATTTGTGAGTTCTTGGGGAAACTGAATAGGAGAACCAGTATACCTGTTCCGTTGAACTCTGATCGTCGCTCCCGCCGTGCACCTGCAAAAAGTGCGAAACACCGGGGTTGTTCCCGGCGACGCACCCTCCGACGCTCAAGTCAGTAACCAGAATTGATTATGAAAGAGCGTTTTGCTAGAGAAAGATTGATTACCTCTTAATGGAGATGGGTGGGGGGTATTTATAGGCGTCTTAGAGACTGGTTTTAGGAATGTAATCCCCGTGATTAGATGAGGAATATTCCCCGTAATCAGATAAGGCATGTAATCTGATAAGATCTATCCCCTATAATCAGTTAAGGAATTTAATCACTAATCCCCAGTGAAAAGATAGCTGCGAATCATGGCCGTTGATTTAGATCTAATCAGGGACCTTGATTGTATCTTGCCGGATCGGGTTGGTAGCGGGTTGAAACCCGTACCCAGCGGAGGTGGATCCGTTCGCGGGTTAGTGGATCTATGAGAAGGAGACCCAGTACCCGTTTCGGACCTATCTGCGTGTGAAATTACCGTTTTACCCCCGTACCTCAAGATTCGTGATCTATCTGGACGGTTCCGATTTAACCTCATTTTTAGCCATATCACGAGCCCCCCACTCCTAAAGACTGAGTTTGATCAGTCTTTGTGGAGTAGTTTAGCTGTTTTAATGGCTGGTGGAGCTGTATCGGAGTCCGAATGGAGGGTTTCGAATCTTAAAGGGGGTAGTAGCGTGTTTTTGCAATTTGTTTTTAAGCATCCTTGAGTGCCCAACGGTCTTTATCTACTTTTTTCGGATTATTTATTTAATTTTGCGACGTGTTAACCAGTCGTCCGGGGGCCCTCACGATACATTCCAGGCAATAATTGTTCGTTCAGGGGTTAGAAAATATTACCCTGAATTTAAAATTATTTTCTAGATTTTCCCGTGAATTTTCCCGAATTTTTGGTGATTTTTTCGCAATTTTTAAATAAATAAAACGATTAAAATAAATAAAAATTGATTTTATATACCTATTTATGACGTGGCGTCATCAGAGCCTTTGATCAGGGCGCAGCGCGATTTTCGGAGGGATCGAGTGGCCCCTGTTCTTCGGCTCGCTCTTTCGCCGTATGTGAGGTTCGGTACTCCGGCAGTCCGGCTCGGCGTCTCGGCACTTCGGTTCGAATGGCTCGGTGCTTCGGCTCGACGATTACGTGGCATCATCTGGGCCGTCTATCTCAGCGCGGATCCCCGTAAAGCGCTATCTTGTCGTTTAGTGGACGTGGCCAAATCTGGGCCGTCCATCATGGCGAGCACGTTTTTTGACGAGATCCAACGGCTGATATGGGTCGGAACGGTTTTTCGCCATATACGAGGGTCGGTACCCCGGTACTTCGGCTCGGCGCCTCGGCACCTCGGTTTGTATGGCTCGGTTCCTCGGCGGTTCCGAAGTACGTGGCATCATCTGAGCCGTTCATCATGACGAGCGCGTTTTTTGGCAAGATCCAACGGCTGACATGCCTCGGAGTGGTTTTTTGCCATACACGAGGGTCGGTACCCCGGTACCTCGGCTCGGCGCCTCGGCACCTCGGTTTGTATGGCTCGGTGCCTCGGCGGTTCCGAAGTACGTGGCATCATCTGAGCCGTTCATTATGACGAGCGCGTTTTTTGGCAAGATCCAACGGCTGACATGCCTCGGAGTGGTTTTTTGCCATATACGAGGGTCGGTACCCCGGTACCTCGGCTCGGCACTGCGGCACCTCGGTTTGTATGGCTCGGTGCCTCGGTGGTTCCGAAGTACGTGGCATAATCTGGGCCGTCCATATTAGCGTGGATCCCCAAAAAACGTTATCTTGTCGTTTAGTGGACGTGGCCAAATCTGGACCGTCCATCACGACGAGCGCGTTTTTTGACCAGATCCAACGGCTGATGTGCCCCGGGGCGGTTTTTTGCCATATACGAGGGTCGGTACCCCGGTACTTCGGCTCGGCACTGCGAAGAGCTCTGGCCGAGGCACGGAGTTGAGTTTTTTGGAGCTCCTCTCCTGAGGGGTCGCCTCCTTGGCTCTTAGTGGCTCGGTGGCTCGGCTGAGCTGTCCGGTAGCTCGGCCGGGCGAACCGAGGGCAGTCGGCGAGGAGGGACGCGTGGCTGGATCTGGGCGGTCCATCTTGACGCGCATCTCGACGATGGGGTTCAGATCACGAGAAAACGCTATCTTGTCGTTTTGTGGACGTGGCACAATCTGAACCGTCCATCAGATTTCGTCGTGAGTTTTAAGGAGATCCGACGGTGACTTCGCTTCGGAGCGATTTTTTGCCATATACGAGGGTCGGTACCCCGGTACTTCGGCTCGGCACTGCGAAGTTGTCTGGCCGAGGCACAGAGTTGAGTTTTTTGGAGGTCCTCTCCTGAGGGGTCGCCTCCTCGGCTCTTAGTGGCTCGGTGGCTCGGCTGAGCTGTCCGGTAGCTCGGCCGGGCGAACCGAGGGCAATCGGCGAGGAGGGACGCGTGGCTGGATCTGGGCGGTCCATCTTGACGCGCATCTCGAGGATGGGGTTCATATCACGAGAAAACGCTATCTTGTCGTTTTGTGGACGTGGCATCATCTGAACCGTCCATCAGATTTCGTCGTGAGTTTTAAGGAGATCCGACGGTGACTTCGCTTCGGAGCGATTTTTTGCCATATACGAGGGTCGGTACCCCGGTACTTCGGCTCGGCACTGCGAAGTTGTCTGGCCGAGGCACAGAGTTGAGTTTTTTGGAGCTCCTCTCCTGAGGGGTCGCCTCCTCGGCTCTTAGTGGCTCGGTGGCTCGGCTGAGCTGTCCGGTAGCTCGGCCGGGCGAACCGAGGGCAGTCGGCGAGGAGGGACGCGTGGCTGGATCTGGGCGGTCCATCTTGACGCGCATCTCGACGATGGGGTTCAGATCACGAGAAAACGCTATCTTGTCGTTTTGTGGACGTGGCATCATCTGAACCGTCCATCAGATTTCGTCGTGAGTTTTAAGGAGATCCGACGGTGACTTCGCTACGGAGCAATTTTTTGCCATATACGAGGGTCGGTACCCCGGTACTTCGGCTCGGCACTGCGAAGTTGTCTGGTCGAGGTACGGAGTTGCGTAGCCGGGGCGTTGCCTTGTCATTTTGAAGGGTTTCTTGCCTTGAGTGAGCTTCGTATCTTTTCCGCCTGCCGCTTCCGCTCCCTATTGGGCTTTTTGCGTTTCCCAAGGAGGCCCAACTTGCTAGGGGTTAAAAGACGCTCACCCTTACTCTCAAAGCTCATTTCTCACTTTTTTACTCAAGATTTTTACTTTCGATCTCTAAGTTCTCTGCTAGCGGCGATTTTCTCTCTAAGGCGCTTCCGCTAGCTGTCGCGTGGGCCAGGCGATTTCCGGCAGAGCATTCCGACCGTAGACGTCACTTCAAGAGGTCAGTTTACTTAGTCTGAGTAATTTTCCTTTAGATGTCTCGAGTAGATTCGGGCAGTGGGGCCTCGTCTTCGGGCGACGAGAGTGCCGAGGAGAGGAGGAGGTCGGAGATTAGGAGGAAGGGTAAGCAAGCCGCCGAACCGTCCGTAGTCGGGACGGAGAAGGGGAGGAAGAAGAGGAGGGTACAGAGCCAGTCCCCCATTGTGGAGACGATCGTGGAGAATCCGAAGCAGGCACCCGAGATAGGACGGTACCCTTCCGTTCTGTCCGGTCACTCAGGGGTTAGGCAGTACGAGGGCGACTTGCTGGAGAAGGCGGTATATGGGAAGTCCAAAATTGTCGAAGAACCTAATCCCGAACTTGCCACCGAAGCGGATGAGCTCATTACTCTGGTATCCGAGCAGGACCTGCTCCGGGTTAGAAGGGCTTTCGCTATTCCTCCGGAGTACAAACTGATTGTTCCGGGTCCGGGGATGCGAGCGAACTCTGGGTTGCCGTCTTCGGACATGTGTATGTTCGACGTTGATTCTCTTCATGCCGGGTTGCGCTTCCCTCTGCACCCGTTCATCCTCGAGATCCTCGGCTGGTATTGCTTAGCGCCGACCCAGTTCACGCCGAACACATGGCGCCACGTGAACGCCTTTATGCTCCAGTGCTATCGAGCCGAGGTGAAGCCGGATCTTACGGTCTTCCGAGGATTGTATCGAGTAAACCGTCAGCACAAGACGGAGTACCGATACTTTTTGGGGCCGAGGAGGGGAGTTAAGATTGTCGAGAATCCTGACTCGATTAAGGGTTGGAAGGAGAAGTATTTTATAGTCAGGGGCGAGGCGATTAGGCCCATTCCGACCCGTTGGAAGGTGGAGGTGCCGAATTTCGCGCGCTCCGACCCTGTCCTATCCGATGCCGAGGAAGAGGTGGCGAGGAAGATATTGGCTCTTCCGATACTGAGTTGGAGGGATTTGTCGGAGGAGGTGTTGTTCGGGTCCGGCCTAAGCCCTATCGACCCGAGTATGCTCCTGACATCTCGTTTTTAATTGTCATTATTTTTCAAGCTTTTGGCTAACTTGTCCCCCCCCCCCCCTTTTTTTTTCTTTTGATCCGCTGCAGAAAGCATGAAGATCGACTTCAACGCCATGATGGCGGACAGGTCTAAGCTGGCCGGGGGGAAGAAGAGGAAGAGGGCGGCCGCGGCTGTTTCGTCAGCCCCGGCACCTGCCGTCGCTTCATCCGTCCCTCCTCCTCCGACCATGGAGGCGCCCTCGGAGTTGGTCGTCGCCGAGGTGCCCCCGTCTTCTTCGGTTCCTGGCGGGATCGAGGGAGCCTTTGATGTGAACGCGGCGTTGTCGATCGAGGCACCGCCCCTAACCCAGGCCGCCGAAGAGATCTTGACAGAGCAGCACAAGCAGCTGTTCGTGCCGAACTGGCGAGTGAAGAACCATGATGGGTTCCTCGGCAACTCGCAGATGTCAGTGCAGGTTGTCAAACATTTGGCGACCCCGAAGGACGTTGCTGCGCTGAAGGCAGGGACGGTCGGTGACGACACCTTCGAAATCGCGCGGTCACTCGTTTCGGTAAGTGCATTGCCAATTTCTTAAAGTCTGCAGCTCGGCATGTGTTTTACTGGTTGTTGTCTTTGTAGGCCACTTGCCACTTCGGCCACCTCCTCGAGACGTTCGCCGCGCAGGAGAAGGATCTGAAGTCTGCAAGCGACAAGGACAGGCTGGCGAAGGTCAGGGCGGTCAAAGAGCTTGAGGCCGAGCAGAGGAGGGCTGAGGCCTTGGAGGTACGGGTCGCGGATCTCGGGTCGGATTTGGAGAAGGCTAAGGAGCGGCTCGATGCGGAGTCTGCCAAGGCCGCCAAGGCCGCCGAAGACTTAGCAGCGGCGCTGAAGTCCTTGGCCGAGGAGAGAGCAGAGAAGGAGGCTCTGGCGACGAAAATCCGAGCCGAGGTGGAGAAGGAGGTCGAGGAGGAGGCGAAGAGGCATATGGCCGAAAACATGGAGAAGTCTTATCAGTTGGCCCTCGACCATGTGCAGGAACGCGTCCCCGGCTTCGAGCGGGTCGGCTATCAATTGTTTCCGACGCCGACCTCGGATGACGAAGGGGAGGAAGGCGAGGATGATGAGGCCGAAGGCGAAGGCGAGGAAGGGCGGGGTGGAGAGACTACGGCGGACGTGCAGGTCAACGGGCCCCCCGCCGACGCGCCCGTGGTCGATGCGGCGACGAAGGTGGACCCCTGATCCCCTTACAAAGTTTTTGTAGTTTTTCGGCGTTTCTTCTTCCGATCATTGTAATGCCTTTTTGCGGACTGGCCACCGCCTTTTAATGAATGAAAAGTGTTTTGACTCCGAAATTTGTCTAAGTGTTTGGCTCGGTGGTATTCCAATGCTATCTCTTTTTAATTTCAGATTGCCGAGCCGACTTGTAACACCTCGGCCGACCAGCGCCGAGCGGAGTTGTTTAAGCAATCTCGGGAGGATCGCCTCGAGGGTGAGGTTGACCTGACGAGGAGGATGCTTCACAACTTGGAGATTAGGCACGGCGAGACTTTAGCTGAACTGCACGACCTACGGATAGTCGAGGCTGAGCTATCTGCTAGGACAGAAGAGCTTGCTCGAGTTCTGGCCGATCGGGACGGCTTAGCGAGGAAGGTGGAAGAGTTGCAGAGGGTGACTGTAGACAAGAGTATCGAAGTGACTCATTTGCGCCGCGTTATTTCCGACAGTGCCGAATATCCCGGTTCGGCGAAACTTCCTCGGTTTAAAGTGATAGTAAAGGATGACACTTTGAAAGACCGCATCGTCGAACTGGAGGAAGAAGTTGCGCGGCTTAAGCCCCAGCCGGTAAGGCCAAACGTCCGGAGCACCTCGTGCACCCGCGAGGAGATCGAGCGAGGGATCACGTTCTACCAAGCGGCGAGCCGGACCCCTATCGTAGGCAGGACGGCCGCCGATGCCCAAAGCGGTGTGGCGGTGTCTTCAAGCGGTGCTTCGGTAGGAGCGACTGTTAGGGCTAGTGATGAGGAGGCGTCCCGGTTCGTCGGCTTGGATTCGAGCTCGGAGGTGAAGAAGCGCCGACCCAAAGTGTCTCTAAAACGGAGTATTCCTCTTCCCCGGAAGTAACGGGCTGATCGCGTTACTGTGTTGTAATCTTGCTTGCAAGTTCGAGTTGTAATCCTACTTGCGATTTTTTGCTGTTGTAATCCGCTTTGTAAATTTTATCCGACTTGTTAATGGCATTGGAGTTGTTTTATGTGAATTGTTTTTGGCTGTCTTCTTGTTCGTGCTATGGTTGTCAGCTAGAGTAGCTTTAGGACGAACCATGAAGTTGGTGTTTGCTTCGCCGAGCTCCTCATCCTCGCATTTTCCTTTTTCGCTGCGTTTGGGAACCATGGGGTTGGTCTGGTTGCTTAAGGCGTTGTCGCTTCCCGATCCCGCCCACGTGGCCTAATCAGGGACGTCTGATGTTTGCACGGATCTTTAGGCGGGTCCAGTTTCCAAGAAAACACTATCTTGTCGTTTTGTGGACACGTGGCTGAATGAGCTCCGCCCATCAGGTCCTGGCGCACTTTCTGAGGCGATCTGACGGTGGCTTTGCCTCGGAACGATTTTTTGCCATATACGAGGGTCGGTAACCCGGTACCTCGGTTCGGCAGGCGAGGGCTGTGATTCGTACCTAATTCCGACCGGATCGAGGGTGTCGGAGAGGTCCGAGCGTTATACTGGTTCTAGGGATGCAGGAGCAGTTTCGAATGGCGAGCTACTTCTAGTCCGCTTAGGAGCGAACTTGCGAAGCAGAATCGAGCCAAGTGTTGGGCTCCGATCCATTCGACGGCTGCAGGAGCAATTTCGGACGGCGATCTTCCCCGGCTCGTCTATAGACGTGCCGAGGTGGGAGAGTCGAGCCGAGTGCTGGACTCCGAACCATCGTGTGGGTAGTTTACGAGATGCAGGAGCAGTTTCGAATGGCGAGCTACTTCTAGTCCGCTTAGGAGCGAACTTGCGAAGCAGAATCGAGCCAAGTGTTGGACTCCGATCCATTCAACGGCTGCAGGAGCAATTTCGAACGGCGATCTGCCCCCGGCCCGTCTGAAGACGGGCCGAGTAGGAAGAGTCGAGCCGAGTGCTGGACTCCGAACCATCGTGTGGGTAGTTTACGAGATGCAGGAGCAGTTTCGAATGGCGAGCTACTTCTAGTCCGCTTAGGAGCGGATTTGCGAAGCAAAATCGAGCCAAGTGTTGGACTCCGATCCATTCAACGGCTGCAGGAGCAATTTCGAACGGCGATCTGCCCCCGGCCCGTCTGAAGACGGGCCGAGTAGGAAGAGTCGAGCCGAGTGCTGGACTCCGAACCATTGTGTGATAAGGGAATTAGAGGCGGAAGTACGCGATAATGTAAAGAAAAACTTTATTTGTTTATTAATATCTAATGGTCGGCTGCTTCTAAAGTTGCTAGCCGTTTATTACAATGAAAAAGAACAAAGGAAAAATTACTAGTGGCAGGAGTGGCGGCCCGACATCTCGAGTTACTTAGATAGGCGGGGTTGCCTTCTCTAGGTATTTCAAAAGATGGTCGGCGTTCCAAGTCCTGGGAATTTCTCTACCCTCAAGGTCTTCTAGCTTGTACGCACCGGGGCGGATCACTTTGGATACTTTGTACGGTCCCTCCCAATTTGGGGCCAGTTTGCTCTTCTGTCCGGGGAACGAAATGGCCAGCTTT
The DNA here is from genome assembly GCA_017893485.1 of Hemerocallis citrina. NCBI lineage: Eukaryota > Viridiplantae > Streptophyta > Magnoliopsida > Asparagales > Asphodelaceae > Hemerocallis > Hemerocallis citrina. Next base: position 279,953,653 of record CM030364.1, on the reverse strand, counting down.
CGGAGGACCAGATCTCCCTCTTTCAGGTCGGTTGGGCGGACCCGTTTGTTGTAGGCGAGTTCGATTCTTCTTCGGTAACCTTGCTGCCGTATGGCGGCTCTTTCCCGAATCTCGTCTATCAAATCTAGGCTCGTTCTGAGCTCCCTGGCATTCTGTTCTTCTTCGAAGGCAATCAGGCGAGGAGAGGGTATTCCAACTTCTAGTGGGATGAGGGCCTCGGACCCATAGGTGAGATTGAACGGACTCTCGCCTGTCGGGATCCGCTTCGTGGTTCGGTAATTCCACAACACATTGGGCAGCTGATCGACCCACAATCCCTTGGAGCACTTGTCGAGTCTCTTCTTGATGCCGGAGAGGATCTGTCGGTTGGCATTCTCGGCTTGGCCATTTGACTGGGGATGGGAGACGGAGGAGAAGCGGTGCTGTATGGCTAGGTCTTCACATAAGGCCCGGAAGGCAGCTCCAGCGAACTGCGTACCGTTATCTGTAACTATGACTCGGGGAACACCGAACCGGCAGATTACACTTTTCCAGAAGAATTGAACGACTCTATGCTCGGTAATCGTGGCCAGGGGCTCGGCCTCTACCCACTTCGAGAAATAGTCGACAGCCACGACCAGGAACTTCAATTGCCCGGGGGCCGGTGGAAATGGCCCAAGTAAATCCATCCCCCACATTGCAAAGGGGATCGGACTTGAGAGGGAGGAGAGTGGTGCTTGTGGAAGGCGTCGGATGTCGGAATACTTCTGGCAGGATGCGCATTGCCGAACGTGTTGTTCGGCGTCCCGCAGGAGAGTGGGCCAGTAATACCCGTAGTTTAACACTTTGCGCGCCAAGGCTCTGGAGCCGGAATGGGCTCCGCCGATGCCCTCATGGAGCTCTTGCAGGGCGTAGTCGGCTTGTCTGGGGGAGAGGCATCTAAGGTAGGGTCGACCATCCACCTGGGTGAAGGAGCGCTTATACAGAACGTCTTCGACCAGTAGGTAACGCTCGGCTCGGGTCCTTATCTTTCGGGCTTCCTTCGGATCCCTTGGGAGGAGTCCGTCTCTTAAAAACTCGATGAGGGGCTTCATCCAATTATCTTCGGGGGGAAGTGGCAGTGTTTCGACGGAGTTGAAAGCCTCGTCCTCTATGCTTGGCTTGAGGAGGACTTCTATCAGAACGGTTTGTTCGAGGCCTTGCAGGGATGAGGAAGCTAATTTGGACAGGGCGTCGGCCTGGGCGTTTTCTTCTCTGGGGATTCTTCGGATGAGGGCCTCGTCGAAGAGCGCCATGAGGCTCTTCACTTTGGCCAAGTACTTTACCATTCTGTCATCGCGGGCTTCATATTCGCCGAGGACCTGGTTGACGACCAACTGCGAGTCGCTGAAGATCTGCAGGCGCCGCGCTCCTGCGTTTCGGGCCATCCCGAGGCCAGCTATGAGTGCCTCGTATTCGGCTTCGTTATTCGAGGCTTTAAAGTTTATCCGGAGGGAATATTGAAGGACAAAGTCGTCTGGGCCCGCCAAGATGACCCCAGCCCCGCTCCCCTCGTTGCAAGAGGATCCATCGACATATACAGACCAGATAGGCGGTCCCTTCGTCGTCTGCTCGGAGTCGGGGATAGTCGTTTCAACTATGAATTCGGCCAGCGCCTGCGCCTTGATTGCGGTCCGAGGCTGATAAGTAATATCATGTTGACTCAGCTCGATCGACCACTTCATGAGGCGGCCGGAAGTCTCTGGCTTGTGAAGGATCTGTTTCAACGGCTGGTCGGTAAGAACGACCACCGAATGAGACTGGAAGTATGGCCGAAGCTTTCTTGCAGCCATTATCAGGGCGTAGGCTATTTTCTCGATTTTCGGGTACCGGAGCTCGGCGTCCCGGAGCACTTTGCTGACGTAGTAAATGGGCTTTTGAGTTCTTTCTTCTTCCCTGACTAAGACTGCACTTAGTGTCTGTTCCGAGGCTGCCAAGTAGAGGTAGAGGGGCTCGCCCGGTATGGGTTTGCTGAGCAGGGGCGGATTGACGAGGTAAGCTTTAAGCTGGTCGAAGGAATCTTGTTGTGGCTGCCCCCACTCGAACCCCTTAGTCCCCCTCAGGGCTTTGAAGAACGGGAGGCATTTCTCCCCGGACTTCGACAAAAAGCGCCCAATGGCGGCTAAACGACCCGTCAGTTTCTGAACTTCTTTAACGTTTCTAGGCGGGGCCATGTCCAGTATGGCCCTGATCTTCTCCGGATTTGCCTCTATTCCTCGTTGGCTGACCATAAAGCCGAGGAACTTGCCTGATGAGACGCCGAACGCACACTTGTTCGGGTTGAGTCTCATATTGTGCTTTCTCAAAACATCGAACGCTTCTTGGAGGTCGGACTCATGATCAATGCCTCGGACGCTCTTCACAAGCATGTCGTCCACGTAGACTTCCATGTTCCGACCAATCTGGGCCTGGAAAACCTTGTTGACGAGACGTTGATACGTTGCCCCTGCGTTCTTCAGGCCGAACGGCATGACTCGGTAACAATAGAGTCCTTGGTCCGTTACAAAAGACGTCTTCGGAATATCCGGGGGGAACATCCTTATCTGATTGTAACCCGAGAAAGCGTCCATGAAGCTGAGGAGCTCATGTCCCGAGGTTGCGTCAATCAGAGTGTCAATGCTCGGCAGGGGGAAGGGATCTTTAGGGCAGGCCTTGTTGAGGTCAGTGAAATCAATACAGATTCTCCATGTCCCATTGGATTTCTTCACCATGACTACGTTGGACAACCACTCCGGATAATTCACCTCCTGTATGAATCGGGCTTTCAGCAATTTGTCTACCTCCTCTTTGATGGCGAGCTGGCGCTCGGGCGCGAACTTGCGCCTCTTCTGCTGGACCGGTTTGGACCCCGGATCAACGCTGAGGCGATGGACCAAGAGTTCTTCGGAGATACCGGGCATGTCCGCTGCTGACCATGCGAAGAGGTCCCGGTTGGCTCGGATGCATTTCACAATGTTGGAATGTAGGGCGGACGGGAGTGCCTTACTGACATAAAACTTACGGGTCGGCTCCTGCTCCGAGAAGAGTATTTCCTCCAGCTCATCTACCGGCTCGGGAGACTGCCGAGCAGCATCTTGGGGGATCTCGAGTGTTTCTAAGGAGAGGACGGGTCCGAGTGTGGAGGTCATGTAACACTTGCGGGCCTGTTCCTGATTGCCCCTGACTTCTCCCACTCCAGCCCGAGTGGGGAATTTCATTTTGAGATGATAGGCAGAAGGGACGGCCTCGAGGGCGGCTAGGCCGGGGCGACCCAAAATGACGTTGTAGGCCGCTGGGACATCTACAACCATGAAATCCATTGACTCCGTGCGGGTAGTAGGAGTTTTGCCTGCTGTGACATCGAGGGTAATCACCCCTTCGATCGTCACCGGCACTCCCGTGAACCCATGGAGCGTATACCCGGCGGGCTTCAGTCTGTCTCGGGAGAGCTTCAGCCCCTTAAAAGCATCGAGGAATAGGATGTTAACGGAGGAGCCGTTATCCACTAGGATTCTTTCGACTTTGAAATTGGCCATGTGAAGGTTGATGACGAGTGCGTCGCAATGAGGGGTGCGGACGCCCTCGAGATCGTCGTCAGAGAAGGTGACGGGCACTCCGAGTCCTTTGGGGGGAGGGGTGGCCCGGACAGAATTTACTTCCCTAATAAAAGCTTTCCGAGAAGAGTTCGAGGAGCCCCCCATTGGACCCCCATGGATAAGGTGGAGGACTCGCTCTTCTTCGAATTCTGGTGTCTCTTCCCGTTCTGGACGTTTGTTAGCCCCCCGAGGCTGGGGGGGAAGTTCGGCCCCGTCCTTTCTTACAAACTTTGCCAGCTGCCCCCTCTGGATGAGGGCCTCGATCTCGTTTCTCAGAGCCCGGCAGTCGTTGGTGTCATGCCCATGGTCCCGGTGATAACGGCACCATTTGTCTTTATCCCTCCTTTTGGCTGGGGTGTTCATCTTTGGAGCTGGAGGCAGGACCCCTTCTTTTTCGATTTCCATGAAAATGGCGGAGATGTTTGTGGTGAGGGGAGTAAATTTTTCAAATCTAGGGGGAGGCCGGCGCTGGCCAGCATTGTCCTTCTGAAACTTTTTGGGTCCCTCTTCTTCCGTTCCCTTCCTCTTAGACCCGGAGGCGGTTGCTTCCCAGTTGGGTGGTTCCTCGGCCTCTTCAGCTCGGATGTACTTTTCAGTGCGGAGGAGGAGGTCAGAAAAGTCATGTGGCGGTTTTTTGGCGAGGGAGGAGCGGAGGTTGGAATTTAGGACGTTGGATTGGAACGCCGCGGTAGCAACGGATTGGTCGAGCGATGCGATGGTTCTGGCCTCGGCTGTGAACCTCTTCACGTAGTCCCTCAATCTCTCCCCCTTCTGCTGACGGAGGTGCAACAGGGAAATGCTGGTCTTCTCGGCCCTTCGGCTGCTGACGAAGTGGGTGATGAACAGGGTCTCGAACTGTTCGAAGGAAAATATTGACGCCGGGGCAAGACGAGAGTACCATTCTCGGGCTGGGCCTTTCAGAGTTGCAGGGAACGTTTTGCAGAGGAGGGCGTCGGACGCTTGATGGAGGAGCATCAAAGTCTTAAAGCCTTCGATGTGGTCAACTGGATCGGATTCATCCACCTGGGTGAAGGAGCGCTTATACAGAACGTCTTCGACCAGTAGGTAACGCTCGGCTCGGGTCCTTATCTTTCGAGCTGCACATGGTCGAAGCCGGGGACGCGTTCCTGCACATGGTCGAGGGCCAACTGATAAGACTTCTCCATGTTTTCGGCCATATGCCTCTTCGCCTCCTCCTCGACCTCCTTCTCCACCTCGGCTCGGATTTTCGTCGCCAGAGCCTCCTTCTCTGCTCTCTCCTCGGCCAAGGACTTCAGCGCCGCTGCTAAGTCTTCGGCGGCCTTGGCGGCCTTGGCAGACTCCGCATCGAGCCGCTCCTTAGCCTTCTCCAAATCCGACCCGAGATCCGCGACCCGTACCTCCAAGGCCTCAGCCCTCCTCTGCTCGGCCTCAAGCTCTTTGACCGCCCTGACCTTCGCCAGCCTGTCCTTGTCGCTTGCAGACTTCAGATCCTTCTCCTGCGCGGCGAACGTCTCGAGGAGGTGGCCGAAGTGGCAAGTGGCCTACAAAGACAACAACCAGTAAAACACATGCCGAGCTGCAGACTTTAAGAAATTGGCAATGCACTTACCGAAACGAGTGACCGCGCGATTTCGAAGGTGTCGTCACCGACCGTCCCTGCCTTCAGCGCAGCAACGTCCTTCGGGGTCGCCAAATGTTTGACAACCTGCACTGACATCTGCGAGTTGCCGAGGAACCCATCATGGTTCTTCACTCGCCAGTTCGGCACGAACAGCTGCTTGTGCTGCTCTGTCAAGATCTCTTCGGCGGCCTGGGTTAGGGGCGGTGCCTCGATCGACAACGCCGCGTTCACATCAAAGGCTCCCTCGATCCCGCCAGGAACCGAAGAAGACGGGGGCACCTCGGCGACGACCAACTCCGAGGGCGCCTCCATGGTCGGAGGAGGAGGGACGGATGAAGCGACGGCAGGTGCCGGGGCTGACGAAACAGCCGCGGCCGCCCTCTTCCTCTTCTTCCCCCCGGCCAGCTTAGACCTGTCCGCCATCATGGCGTTGAAGTCGATCTTCATGCTTTCTGCAGCGGATCAAAAGAAAAAAAAAGGGGGGGGGGGGACAAGTTAGCCAAAAGCTTGAAAAATAATGACAATTAAAAACGAGATGTCAGGAGCATACTCGGGTCGATAGGGCTTAGGCCGGACCCGAACAACACCTCCTCCGACAAATCCCTCCAACTCAGTATCGGAAGAGCCAATATCTTCCTCGCCACCTCTTCCTCGGCATCGGATAGGACAGGGTCGGAGCGCGCGAAATTCGGCACCTCCACCTTCCAACGGGTCGGAATGGGCCTAATCGCCTCGCCCCTGACTATAAAATACTTCTCCTTCCAACCCTTAATCGAGTCAGGATTCTCGACAATCTTAACTCCCCTCCTCGGCCCCAAAAAGTATCGGTACTCCGTCTTGTGCTGACGGTTTACTCGATACAATCCTCGGAAGACCGTAAGATCCGGCTTCACCTCGGCTTCACCTCGGCTCGATTCGTTTGCAGCCCTAGACGTAAGTAGGGAGCTTAAAAACAAGCCCCCGGAGCATTGAGGATCTCAAAAGGGGTAGGCCAATATTTACATTATTATGTATACATATTAGGTCACTAAAAGACAAGCACGCACCTTGTGTATAATTAATTTGTTATTTTCATACTTAAATGTCTAAAATTAAGAATATTAACAAAACTAACATACCTCAAAACCAACATTTAATTTTTGGAATCCACAATCCAGAACCAAACTCAATAGGTTATTCGCTATGGATCTTTCTGGATCATGCATGTCCTGGCTTCTAGTGGTTATGGATCTGGGTCTCCAATCCATAATAAATTATTCGCTATGGATCATTATCATTGTGGATTATGCATGTCCTGGGCTCCTACTGGTTATGGATCTGAGTCTCATATATATAATAAAATAGACACCCAAAGTGGATCACATAGGAAAAATAAAAACACCACCCCCTAAAACATGTACACCCATACACTATTATCTTAAGGATAGAGGGAGTCACCTGTTAGGTTTCAATGGTAAACACAGATTGAATACACTGTAAAAAAATTACAAAATATTGAAACCTAGCCATGGATCCATGTGAAAACCATAAAACATGTTTAGAAGTTATACCTTAAGAATGGATCAGCTGTCTCCAAGATATGTCAATCACAGCACTGCAATATTGCGGTGCCTCTACGGTATCCGCACGAATGGATCAAAACCAAGTTTTCCTCACGCTGCGGTACTAGCTACGAGATGAGGCTGTTCCTCACGATCACTCTCTCATAATTTCTGTGACGGCTAGGATTTTCTCATATGTCACTTTTCCACTAACATGTATCATATATATAGCTGTAGTAAATCAACCCTAAGAGAGTAACGAGCTTGTTGGGCTCATAATTCGACCTGGGTAAGATTCATGAACTTTAGTCAGTCCATTTAATCTAATTAAATGTCCAACTAATGTCAAATGTCCAAATCTTACTTGGATTCCCGATTAAATTCTTCTTATGAATTTAAATCCCAATTTCAATCCATTCTAAGTGTGTGACCCTGTAGGTTTCCATTACGTTGACAGTGATACTAAAATTATATGAGCGGTATCTAGTAATACATCACTGCTACTCAAGTAGTGGGAATATCAGTGACTTGACATAACCTATCCGTAACCAATGTTACCATGTAGTCTAGTTCCTTTGCCCAAATATCTTAATTGACCACAAGGCATAGAGCGTGTCACCCTTGTATAGTTTAATCTTTGGTTTCTTGATCTCCGAGTAGACTTACTAAAATAAATGAGCTCAATATCTCATATTGATTCATTTGAGCATGACCATACATTTTGCAGTCTCACTCAATCAAGCGCCTGTATCGAGCTGAAGAATTGGCGTATCAGTCCCCAAATTCTTACGTATCAGTCCTCGAGAGATTTTTCTTCTTTTCTTGACTTTTTTGCATAAATGGCAATAAAACTTTCTTGTTGAAGGATCACGGGCGATGCGCGTGTTGACGTGGTAACCTATGAGTGGAGCTTTCTTCAGGTGTGGGCCCCGTGATACAGTGATGGCTGTTGAGCAGTTGGGTTTCTTTTGTTTTTTTTCGCGAGGAACTCGCTAATCGCAGATCTACTGTAGCAGCTCCTCCCTCGCTCAGAAACCTGTATATGAGCGTTGTAAAGGGACAGAGTATTGAATTTTTTTTATCGTTAAACGGTTGGTTGAATACCCCCGCGCTTCATTAAAAAGACTTTAACAAAATATACAATCAAAAATAAGGCTTATGAAGTTCAGATCCCAACATGCTGGGTCCTAGAACTCATACATCCCAACCAACATACAAAAATACAATAAAATCTAATCCTACTGATCGGCCGACCTCGTCCAAGTCAATTTCTCGTGCCAATTTAAGCTCATTCTCTCTCTGAGTCCATCGCTTGTACACCGTTTATCCGCTACGTCGCTCGCACGGACACATCCATCACCCCCATCAGTGACTCATATGTCAACTTCAAGCTCCATATGAGAGACCCCAGGTACTCTACCAATCTGACAACTCCCTGTACAGATTGAATCATGGTTCTCATCCCCTTGCTTGATCCTCATTGAATCTCACTGGCACATTGCAACGAATGTTGTCCTCTCCCCTGATTGCTCGCACAGACACCTTCGTCACCCCCATCAGTGACTCATGCGTCAACTTCAAGCACCATATGAGAGACCGCAGACACTCCACCAATCTGACAACTTTCTGCACAGATTGAGTCGTGGTTCTCATTCTCTCGCTTGACCCTCGTTTACTCTCACTGGCACCTCACAACGAAGGCTGTCCTATCTCCTGACTGCTTAACAAATGCCACCACCCCCTCCAAGCTCCTTGACATGAGACATACCTTAGGCACCCATCACTTTGACATGAATAGGACAAAGTAGAGCTCACACTATAAAAATATCAGACTACCGTCGACCCACCAGCTAGAGTACATTTTCTTGCTAATTGTATGTTGGTTGTAATTTGCATATTAGGGAAAAAGGGGAAACAGACATTTAGATATTAGATAGACATTTTGGTGGGGGAAGGGAGGGGAATGAGTCACCGTCTACCTCCCCTCCCCAAATCAACTCTCAGTGGATGCTCAATGAGGGAGGATGGGGTCCGACTGGGGGTTGGTGGGGTGATGTGGTTTGGATGAGGGAGGATGAGGGGAAAGGAGGAGGTGGGCGGGAGGAAAGGAGGACGGGAGGAGATGGGGCCCGGAGGTGAAGGAGGATAAGTGGAAGTGGGGGAGGAGAAGGGAGGGCCGGAGGAGGTGGGGGCTACCAGAGGTGGAGGAGGAGAAGGTGGTCGGAGAAAGGAGGAGGGAGGAGAGGGGAGATTCTGGAAATTGGGAATCTGAAATTTTGGGTTTTCAAAATCGCCTTCCGAATTTTCGGGGAGGGGAGAGAGGAAGGAGGAAATGTTTCTTCACATATTATGAAATGAATTAAGAAATTATCTTTTCTTATCATGTTCTGCTCTTCTTCCTCTCTTCTTCTTCTTCTTCTCCTCAAACCCTCTTTTCACTGTTAATGGATCAGGAATCAGGGTGGATACTCGATCTCGTCGTGAACCATCGCCTCCTCCACCACCAACAGGCAGGGTCTCAGGTAGACCTGTGACATGAGGGTAATGAAGAAGAGGGAGGCGCTGATGGCGGTGAGGATGACGAAAGTTGCGGTGGGGTCGGGGCAGAGCGATGGGATGGGGGTGCTGGGGAAGCTGGTCAGGTCGGATCTCCTTCCGGCCGAGTTTTGGAAGAGTGTCGCTGTGCTCAGTCTCGGTGGCTGCTGCCTTTCGATTAGTTTCTTGATTTTGGATCTAAAATTGAGTTGGCGTAGTCGATAATTATGAGATACGAAAAATTGGTGTTGAATTTGATAATTGAGGCGAGGATTATAAATTGATGGATTCAAACATTAATTTACATGTTTTCTTCTTCACTTTTTTTTATGAGTGTACACTATAGGGATGCGATCGATGCTACCCAAGGTGCTAAGTGTTAGAGATTATGAGAGATTATAACAATAGAAATTAGGGTTAATATCGTAGACTAAGGTGCTTGAGATATGTACCCTAGGTATCAAGATTGGAATACCTAGAATACTATCACAAGCCAGTATTTATAAGATAAATACTGATTTGGGTACTGGGTTCTCAACCCACCCAACCTGCGTTCCGATATCCGTACATACAATTAGTACGTGTAACACACATGTTACCCTTAAAATAATATTACACATAATATTATTCATATAATGAGAATATACCTGTATATCCAACACAAAGTGCATGCAATGCAATGATGTATCCCTCCTATACACACTGTTGTATTTATTTTTAGAATTCGATATTTTATTATCTCGAATATCCCTTAAATGTGATGGATAGTTCTTTTGGGGATCTTATTTGTCTATCAGATTTTGAAGGGCTTCAGAAGGATTCATAGGATTGATCCAGCTAAGCCACACTTATCAGTTGTTAATATGATAATATCAACTCGTGCAATTTCCTTTGGGATGTTTGACCCAAAAAAAAAAGTATTTACGAGGCCAAACCTTGACCGCCGGTTGATTTAAAGTCATCAGGGCCGGCCCCCACCTTAAAGCGGTGAGGCATCCGTCTAGTGTTTGGCCCAGCTTAAAATTAGCTTAGCTTCTCCTTTAGAAGGAGAAGCTGGGCCAAACGTATATTTTGAAAAGCTCTACCAAAAGAGAAGTAGCTTTTTTTTATGAAGAAAAGGAGCTCTAAAAGAAGCCCTCCAGATCTACTTCTAGCTTCTAGCTTCTAGATCAAAAAAAATTTCAAACTTGTTTTGCATCCAAGAGAAATAAATTTCTGTAAAGATTAGAATGATTCTTAAATCTCAGATTAAATGAGTTCAGCTAAGAAAGCATCCTGGGTTGTGGCGACGAGCATGGCAGCAGTGGAAGCACTGAAAGACCAAGCAGGCAGCACTGGTGAAGTCAGATCGAGCCAGGTTCATCTCTGCTACTGCTTCGCCGATGGGGAAAGGGTCTGGGCTCGACGAGAAGAGGAAGAGGAGGCAAGCTGACAAGGCCGAGAGTCTTCATCATCTTGTTTGTTGGGGTCCAAATTGAAATGATTACTGATGAATAATTAATCAGTGTAGTAGCTGTTTTTTTTTGTAATTACAAGGATTGAATTGACACATGCCTTCGGGATTATGGTGGAGATTAGGGTTTAGGTGAAGATGACATCGGGATTAGGGATTTGGTGAAGATGGTGGAGATTAGGGATTAGGGATTTGGTGAAGATGGTGGAGATTAGGGATGTATAAAAGTAGCTTTTAATTGATATCTTATGCCAAACAACTTCTAGCTTAAAAGTAGCTTTAAAGTTAAAAAAAAAAGCTGACTATCCAAACAGCTTCAGCTTTTAATTTCAAAGCTGTACTTTCTAGCTTCTCCTTCTGAAGTAGCTTTAAAGCTAAAAAAAGCTAGGCCAAACGCCAATCTGTTGCCGCTAAATTCGGTGTGGGGGCAAACAGATGAATTTGTGAGTTCTTGGGGAAACTGAATAGGAGAACCAGTATACCTGTTCCGTTGAACTCTGATCGTCGCTCCCGCCGTGCACCTGCAAAAAGTGCGAAACACCGGGGTTGTTCCCGGCGACGCACCCTCCGACGCTCAAGTCAGTAACCAGAATTGATTATGAAAGAGCGTTTTGCTAGAGAAAGATTGATTACCTCTTAATGGAGATGGGTGGGGGGTATTTATAGGCGTCTTAGAGACTGGTTTTAGGAATGTAATCCCCGTGATTAGATGAGGAATATTCCCCGTAATCAGATAAGGCATGTAATCTGATAAGATCTATCCCCTATAATCAGTTAAGGAATTTAATCACTAATCCCCAGTGAAAAGATAGCTGCGAATCATGGCCGTTGATTTAGATCTAATCAGGGACCTTGATTGTATCTTGCCGGATCGGGTTGGTAGCGGGTTGAAACCCGTACCCAGCGGAGGTGGATCCGTTCGCGGGTTAGTGGATCTATGAGAAGGAGACCCAGTACCCGTTTCGGACCTATCTGCGTGTGAAATTACCGTTTTACCCCCGTACCTCAAGATTCGTGATCTATCTGGACGGTTCCGATTTAACCTCATTTTTAGCCATATCACGAGCCCCCCACTCCTAAAGACTGAGTTTGATCAGTCTTTGTGGAGTAGTTTAGCTGTTTTAATGGCTGGTGGAGCTGTATCGGAGTCCGAATGGAGGGTTTCGAATCTTAAAGGGGGTAGTAGCGTGTTTTTGCAATTTGTTTTTAAGCATCCTTGAGTGCCCAACGGTCTTTATCTACTTTTTTCGGATTATTTATTTAATTTTGCGACGTGTTAACCAGTCGTCCGGGGGCCCTCACGATACATTCCAGGCAATAATTGTTCGTTCAGGGGTTAGAAAATATTACCCTGAATTTAAAATTATTTTCTAGATTTTCCCGTGAATTTTCCCGAATTTTTGGTGATTTTTTCGCAATTTTTAAATAAATAAAACGATTAAAATAAATAAAAAATGATTTTATATACCTATTTATGACGTGGCGTCATCAGAGCCTTTGATCAGGGCGCAGCGCGATTTTCGGAGGGATCGAGTGGCCCCTGTTCTTCGGCTCGCTCTTTCGCCGTATGTGAGGTTCGGTACTCCGGCAGTCCGGCTCGGCGTCTCGGCACTTCGGTTCGAATGGCTCGGTGCTTCGGCTCGACGATTACGTGGCATCATCTGGGCCGTCTATCTCAGCGCGGATCCCCGTAAAGCGCTATCTTGTCGTTTAGTGGACGTGGCCAAATCTGGGCCGTCCATCATGGCGAGCACGTTTTTTGACGAGATCCAACGGCTGATATGGGTCGGAACGGTTTTTCGCCATATACGAGGGTCGGTACCCCGGTACTTCGGCTCGGCGCCTCGGCACCTCGGTTTGTATGGCTCGGTTCCTCGGCGGTTCCGAAGTACGTGGCATCATCTGAGCCGTTCATCATGACGAGCGCGTTTTTTGGCAAGATCCAACGGCTGACATGCCTCGGAGTGGTTTTTTGCCATACACGAGGGTCGGTACCCCCGGTACCTCGGCTCGGCGCCTCGGCACCTCGGTTTGTATGGCTCGGTGCCTCGGCGGTTCCGAAGTACGTGGCATCATCTGAGCCGTTCATTATGACGAGCGCGTTTTTTGGCAAGATCCAACGGCTGACATGCCTCGGAGTGGTTTTTTGCCATATACGAGGGTCGGTACCCCGGTACCTCGGCTCGGCACTGCGGCACCTCGGTTTGTATGGCTCGGTGCCTCGGTGGTTCCGAAGTACGTGGCATAATCTGGGCCGTCCATATTAGCGTGGATCCCCAAAAAACGTTATCTTGTCGTTTAGTGGACGTGGCCAAATCTGGACCGTCCATCACGACGAGCGCGTTTTTTGACCAGATCCAACGGCTGATGTGCCCCGGGGCGGTTTTTTGCCATATACGAGGGTCGGTACCCCGGTACTTCGGCTCGGCACTGCGAAGAGCTCTGGCCGAGGCACGGAGTTGAGTTTTTTGGAGCTCCTCTCCTGAGGGGTCGCCTCCTTGGCTCTTAGTGGCTCGGTGGCTCGGCTGAGCTGTCCGGTAGCTCGGCCGGGCGAACCGAGGGCAGTCGGCGAGGAGGGACGCGTGGCTGGATCTGGGCGGTCCATCTTGACGCGCATCTCGACGATGGGGTTCAGATCACGAGAAAACGCTATCTTGTCGTTTTGTGGACGTGGCACAATCTGAACCGTCCATCAGATTTCGTCGTGAGTTTTAAGGAGATCCGACGGTGACTTCGCTTCGGAGCGATTTTTTGCCATATACGAGGGTCGGTACCCCGGTACTTCGGCTCGGCACTGCGAAGTTGTCTGGCCGAGGCACAGAGTTGAGTTTTTTGGAGGTCCTCTCCTGAGGGGTCGCCTCCTCGGCTCTTAGTGGCTCGGTGGCTCGGCTGAGCTGTCCGGTAGCTCGGCCGGGCGAACCGAGGGCAATCGGCGAGGAGGGACGCGTGGCTGGATCTGGGCGGTCCATCTTGACGCGCATCTCGAGGATGGGGTTCATATCACGAGAAAACGCTATCTTGTCGTTTTGTGGACGTGGCATCATCTGAACCGTCCATCAGATTTCGTCGTGAGTTTTAAGGAGATCCGACGGTGACTTCGCTTCGGAGCGATTTTTTGCCATATACGAGGGTCGGTACCCCGGTACTTCGGCTCGGCACTGCGAAGTTGTCTGGCCGAGGCACAGAGTTGAGTTTTTTGGAGCTCCTCTCCTGAGGGGTCGCCTCCTCGGCTCTTAGTGGCTCGGTGGCTCGGCTGAGCTGTCCGGTAGCTCGGCCGGGCGAACCGAGGGCAATCGGCGAGGAGGGACGCGTGGCTGGATCTGGGCGGTCCATCTTGACGCGCATCTCGACGATGGGGTTCAGATCACGAGAAAACGCTATCTTGTCGTTTTGTGGACGTGGCATCATCTGAACCGTCCATCAGATTTCGTCGTGAGTTTTAAGGAGATCCGACGGTGACTTCGCTACGGAGCGATTTTTTGCCATATACGAGGGTCGGTACCCCGGTACTTCGGCTCGGCACTGCGAAGTTGTCTGGTCGAGGTACGGAGTTGCGTAGCCGGGGCGTTGCCTTGTCATTTTGAAGGGTTTCTTGCCTTGAGTGAGCTTCGTATCTTTTCCGCCTGCCGCTTCCGCTCCCTATTGGGCTTTTTGCGTTTCCCAAGGAGGCCCAACTTGCTAGGGGTTAAAAGACGCTCACCCTTACTCTCAAAGCTCATTTCTCACTTTTTTACTCAAGATTTTTACTTTCGATCTCTAAGTTCTCTGCTAGCGGCGATTTTCTCTCTAAGGCGCTTCCGCTAGCTGTCGCGTGGGCCAGGCGATTTCCGGCAGAGCATTCCGACCGTAGACGTCACTTCAAGAGGTCAGTTTACTTAGTCTGAGTAATTTTCCTTTAGATGTCTCGAGTAGATTCGGGCAGTGGGGCCTCGTCTTCGGGCGACGAGAGTGCCGAGGAGAGGAGGAGGTCGGAGATTAGGAGGAAGGGTAAGCAAGCCGCCGAACCGTCCGTAGTCGGGACGGAGAAGGGGAGGAAGAAGAGGAGGGTACAGAGCCAGTCCCCCATTGTGGAGACGATCGTGGAGAATCCGAAGCAGGCACCCGAGATAGGACGGTACCCTTCCGTTCTGTCCGGTCACTCAGGGGTTAGGCAGTACGAGGGCGACTTGCTGGAGAAGGCGGTATATGGGAAGTCCAAAATTGTCGAAGAACCTAATCCCGAACTTGCCACCGAAGCGGATGAGCTCATTACTCTGGTATCCGAGCAGGACCTGCTCCGGGTTAGAAGGGCTTTCGCTATTCCTCCGGAGTACAAACTGATTGTTCCGGGTCCGGGGATGCGAGCGAACTCTGGGTTGCCGTCTTCGGACATGTGTATGTTCGACGTTGATTCTCTTCATGCCGGGTTGCGCTTCCCTCTGCACCCGTTCATCCTCGAGATCCTCGGCTGGCGAGATAAACCGAGAAGAAGAACTCAGGGGGAGGACCCTCCGTCCTAGCCAACCCCCGTTCTCCCGGACCATAGTGGATACTCCTGTTCCCTTCGGTTTCAAACCTCCCCAGTTCGAGAACTACACGGGAGAAACCGATCCAGTTGACCACATCGAAGGCTTTAAGACTTTGATGCTCCTCCATCAAGCGTCCGACGCCCTCCTCTGCAAAACGTTCCCTGCAACTCTGAAAGGCCCAGCCCGAGAATGGTACTCTCGTCTTGCCCCGGCGTCAATATTTTCCTTCGAACAGTTCGAGACCCTGTTCATCACCCACTTCGTCAGCAGCCGAAGGGCCGAGAAGACCAGCATTTCCCTGTTGCACCTCCGTCAGCAGAAGGGGGAGAGATTGAGGGACTACGTGAAGAGGTTCACAGCCGAGGCCAGAACCATCGCATCGCTCGACCAATCCGTTGCTACCGCGGCGTTCCAATCCAACGTCCTAAATTCCAACCTCCGCTCCTCCCTCGCCAAAAAACCGCCACTCCTGCCACTAGTAATTTTTCCTTTGTTCTTTTTCATTGTAATAAACGGCTAGCAACTTTAGAAGCAGCCGACCATTAGATATTAATAAACAAATAAAGTTTTTCTTTACATTATCGCGTACTTCCGCCTCTAATTCCCTTATCACACAATGGTTCGGAGTCCAGCACTCGGCTCGACTCTTCCTACTCGGCCCGTCTTCAGACGGGCCGGGGGCAGATCGCCGTTCGAAATTGCTCCTGCAGCCGTTGAATGGATCGGAGTCCAACACTTGGCTCGATTTTGCTTCGCAAATCCGCTCCTAAGCGGACTAGAAGTAGCTCGCCATTCGAAACTGCTCCTGCATCTCGTAAACTACCCACACGATGGTTCGGAGTCCAGCACTCGGCTCGACTCTTCCTACTCGGCCCGTCTTCAGACGGGCCGGGGGCAGATCGCCGTTCGAAATTGCTCCTGCAGCCGTTGAATGGATCGGAGTCCAACACTTGGCTCGATTCTGCTTCGCAAGTTCGCTCCTAAGCGGACTAGAAGTAGCTCGCCATTCGAAACTGCTCCTGCATCTCGTAAACTACCCACACGATGGTTCGGAGTCCAGCACTCGGCTCGACTCTCCCACCTCGGCACGTCTATAGACGAGCCGGGGAAGATCGCCGTCCGAAATTGCTCCTGCAGCCGTCGAATGGATCGGAGCCCAACACTTGGCTCGATTCTGCTTCGCAAGTTCGCTCCTAAGCGGACTAGAAGTAGCTCGCCATTCGAAACTGCTCCTGCATCCCTAGAACCAGTATAACGCTCGGACCTCTCCGACACCCTCGATCCGGTCGTAATTAGGTACGAATCACAGCCCTCGCCTGCCGAACCGAGGTACCGGGTTACCGACCCTCGTATATGGCAAAAAATCGTTCCGAGGCAAAGCCACCGTCAGATCGCCTCAGAAAGTGCGCCAGGACCTGATGGGCGGAGCTCATTCAGCCACGTGTCCACAAAACGACAAGATAGTGTTTTCTTGGAAACTGGACCCGCCTAAAGATCCGTGCAAACATCAGACGTCCCTGATTAGGCCACGTGGGCGGGATCGGGAAGCGACAACGCCTTAAGCAACCAGACCAACCCCATGGTTCCCAAACGCAGCGAAAAAGGAAAATGCGAGGATGAGGAGCTCGGCGAAGCAAACACCAACTTCATGGTTCGTCCTAAAGCTACTCTAGCTGACAACCATAGCACGAACAAGAAGACAGCCAAAAACAATTCACATAAAACAACTCCAATGCCATTAACAAGTCGGATAAAATTTACAAAGCGGATTACAACAGCAAAAAATCGCAAGTAGGATTACAACTCGAACTTGCAAGCAAGATTACAACACAGTAACGCGATCAGCCCGTTACTTCCGGGGAAGAGGAATACTCCGTTTTAGAGACACTTTGGGTCGGCGCTTCTTCACCTCCGAGCTCGAATCCAAGCCGACGAACCGGGACGCCTCCTCATCACTAGCCCTAACAGTCGCTCCTACCGAAGCACCGCTTGAAGACACCGCCACACCGCTTTGGGCATCGGCGGCCGTCCTGCCTACGATAGGGGTCCGGCTCGCCGCTTGGTAGAACGTGATCCCTCGCTCGATCTCCTCGCGGGTGCACGAGGTGCTCCGGACGTTTGGCCTTACCGGCTGGGGCTTAAGCCGCGCAACTTCTTCCTCCAGTTCGACGATGCGGTCTTTCAAAGTGTCATCCTTTACTATCACTTTAAACCGAGGAAGTTTCGCCGAACCGGGATATTCGGCACTGTCGGAAATAACGCGGCGCAAATGAGTCACTTCGATACTCTTGTCTACAGTCACCCTCTGCAACTCTTCCACCTTCCTCGCTAAGCCGTCCCGATCGGCCAGAACTCGAGCAAGCTCTTCTGTCCTAGCAGATAGCTCAGCCTCGACTATCCGTAGGTCGTGCAGTTCAGCTAAAGTCTCGCCGTGCCTAATCTCCAAGTTGTGAAGCATCCTCCTCGTCAGGTCAACCTCACCCTCGAGGCGATCCTCCCGAGATTGCTTAAACAACTCCGCTCGGCGCTGGTCGGCCGAGGTGTTACAAGTCGGCTCGGCAATCTGAAATTAAAAAGAGATAGCATTGGAATACCACCGAGCCAAACACTTAGACAAATTTCGGAGTCAAAACACTTTTCATTCATTAAAAGGCGGTGGCCAGTCCACAAAAAGGCATTACAATGATCGGAAGAAGAAACGCCGAAAAACTACAAAAACTTTGTAAGGGGATCAGGGGTCCACCTTCGTCGCCGCATCGACCACGGGCGCGTCGGCGGGGGGCCCGTTGACCTGCACGTCCGCCGCAGTCTCTCCACCCCGCCCTTCCTCGCCTTCGCCTTCGGCCTCATCATCCTCGCCTTCCTCCCCTTCGTCATCCGAGGTCGGCGTCGGAAACAATTGATAGCCGACCCGCTCGAAGCCGGGGACGCGTTCCTGCACATGGTCGAGGGCCAACTGATAAGACTTCTCCATGTTTTCGGCCATATGCCTCTTCGCCTCCTCCTCGACCTCCTTCTCCACCTCGGCTCGGATTTTCGTCGCCAGAGCCTCCTTCTCTGCTCTCTCCTCGGCCAAGGACTTCAGCGCCGCTGCTAAGTCTTCGGCGGCCTTGGCAGACTCCGCATCGAGCCGCTCCTTAGCCTTCTCCAAATCCGACCCGAGATCCGCGACCCGTACCTCCAAGGCCTCAGCCCTCCTCTGCTCGGCCTCAAGCTCTTTGACCGCCCTGACCTTCGCCAGCCTGTCCTTGTCGCTTGCAGACTTCAGATCCTTCTCCTGCGCGGCGAACGTCTCGAGGAGGTGGCCGAAGTGGCAAGTGGCCTACAAAGACAACAACCAGTAAAACACATGCCGAGCTGCAGACTTTAAGAAATTGGCAATGCACTTACCGAAACGAGTGACCGCGCGATTTCGAAGGTGTCGTCACCGACCGTCCCTGCCTTCAGCGCAGCAACGTCCTTCGGGGTCGCCAAATGTTTGACAACCTGCACTGACATCTGCGAGTTGCCGAGGAACCCATCATGGTTCTTCACTCGCCAGTTCGGCACGAACAGCTGCTTGTGCTGCTCTGTCAAGATCTCTTCGGCGGCCTGGGTTAGGGGCGGTGCCTCGATCGACAACGCCGCGTTCACATCAAAGGCTCCCTCGATCCCGCCAGGAACCGAAGAAGACGGGGGCACCTCGGCGACGACCAACTCCGAGGGCGCCTCCATGGTCGGAGGAGGAGGGACGGATGAAGCGACGGCAGGTGCCGGGGCTGACGAAACAGCCGCGGCCGCCCTCTTCCTCTTCTTCCCCCCGGCCAGCTTAGACCTGTCCGCCATCATGGCGTTGAAGTCGATCTTCATGCTTTCTGCAGCGGATCAAAAGAAAAAAAAAGGGGGGGGGGACAAGTTAGCCAAAAGCTTGAAAAATAATGACAATTAAAAACGAGATGTCAGGAGCATACTCGGGTCGATAGGGCTTAGGCCGGACCCGAACAACACCTCCTCCGACAAATCCCTCCAACTCAGTATCGGAAGAGCCAATATCTTCCTCGCCACCTCTTCCTCGGCATCGGATAGGACAGGGTCGGAGCGCGCGAAATTCGGCACCTCCACCTTCCAACGGGTCGGAATGGGCCTAATCGCCTCGCCCCTGACTATAAAATACTTCTCCTTCCAACCCTTAATCGAGTCAGGATTCTCGACAATCTTAACTCCCCTCCTCGGCCCCAAAAAGTATCGGTACTCCGTCTTGTGCTGACGGTTTACTCGATACAATCCTCGGAAGACCGTAAGATCCGGCTTCACCTCGGCTCGATAGCACTGGAGCATAAAGGCGTTCACGTGGCGCCATGTGTTCGGCGTGAACTGGGTCGGCGCTAAGCAATACCAGCCGAGGATCTCGAGGATGAACGGGTGCAGAGGGAAGCGCAACCCGGCATGAAGAGAATCAACGTCGAACATACACATGTCCGAAGACGGCAACCCAGAGTTCGCTCGCATCCCCGGACCCGGAACAATCAGTTTGTACTCCGGAGGAATAGCGAAAGCCCTTCTAACCCGGAGCAGGTCCTGCTCGGATACCAGAGTAATGAGCTCATCCGCTTCGGTGGCAAGTTCGGGATTAGGTTCTTCGACAATTTTGGACTTCCCATATACCGCCTTCTCCAGCAAGTCGCCCTCGTACTGCCTAACCCCTGAGTGACCGGACAGAACGGAAGGGTACCGTCCTATCTCGGGTGCCTGCTTCGGATTCTCCACGATCGTCTCCACAATGGGGGACTGGCTCTGTACCCTCCTCTTCTTCCTCCCCTTCTCCGTCCCGACTACGGACGGTTCGGCGGCTTGCTTACCCTTCCTCCTAATCTCCGACCTCCTCCTCTCCTCGGCACTCTCGTCGCCCGAAGACGAGGCCCCACTGCCCGAATCTACTCGAGACATCTAAAGGAAAATTACTCAGACTAAGTAAACTGACCTCTTGAAGTGACGTCTACGGTCGGAATGCTCTGCCGGAAATCGCCTGGCCCACGCGACAGCTAGCGGAAGCGCCTTAGAGAGAAAATCGCCGCTAGCAGAGAACTTAGAGATCGAAAGTAAAAATCTTGAGTAAAAAAGTGAGAAATGAGCTTTGAGAGTAAGGGTGAGCGTCTTTTAACCCCTAGCAAGTTGGGCCTCCTTGGGAAACGCAAAAAGCCCAATAGGGAGCGGAAGCGGCAGGCGGAAAAGATACGAAGCTCACTCAAGGCAAGAAACCCTTCAAAATGACAAGGCAACGCCCCGGCTACGCAACTCCGTACCTCGACCAGACAACTTCGCAGTGCCGAGCCGAAGTACCGGGGTACCGACCCTCGTATATGGCAAAAAATCGCTCCGTAGCGAAGTCACCGTCGGATCTCCTTAAAACTCACGACGAAATCTGATGGACGGTTCAGATGATGCCACGTCCACAAAACGACAAGATAGCGTTTTCTCGTGATCTGAACCCCATCCTCGAGATGCGCGTCAAGATGGACCGCCCAGATCCAGCCACGCGTCCCTCCTCGCCGATTGCCCTCGGTTCGCCCGGCCGAGCTACCGGACAGCTCAGCCGAGCCACCGAGCCACTAAGAGCCGAGGAGGCGACCCCTCAGGAGAGGAGCTCCAAAAAACTCAACTCTGTGCCTCGGCCAGACAACTTCGCAGTGCCGAGCCGAAGTACCGGGGTACCGACCCTCGTATATGGCAAAAAATCGCTCCGAAGCGAAGTCACCGTCGGATCTCCTTAAAACTCACGACGAAATCTGATGGACGGTTCAGATGATGCCACGTCCACAAAACGACAAGATAGCGTTTTCTCGTGATATGAACCCCATCCTCGAGATGCGCGTCAAGATGGACCGCCCAGATCCAGCCACGCGTCCCTCCTCGCCGATTGCCCTCGGTTCGCCCGGCCGAGCTACCGGACAGCTCAGCCGAGCCACCGAGCCACTAAGAGCCGAGGAGGCGACCCCTCAGGAGAGGACCTCCAAAAAACTCAACTCTGTGCCTCGGCCAGACAACTTCGCAGTGCCGAGCCGAAGTACCGGGGTACCGACCCTCGTATATGGCAAAAAATCGCTCCGAAGCGAAGTCACCGTCGGATCTCCTTAAAACTCACGACGAAATCTGATGGACGGTTCAGATTGTGCCACGTCCACAAAACGACAAGATAGCGTTTTCTCGTGATCTGAACCCCATCGTCGAGATGCGCGTCAAGATGGACCGCCCAGATCCAGCCACGCGTCCCTCCTCGCCGACTGCCCTCGGTTCGCCCGGCCGAGCTACCGGACAGCTCAGCCGAGCCACCGAGCCACTAAGAGCCAAGGAGGCGACCCCTCAGGAGAGGAGCTCCAAAAAACTCAACTCTGTGCCTCGGCCAGACAACTTCGCAGTGCCGAGCCGAAGTACCGGGGTACCGACCCTCGTATATGGCAAAAAATCGCTCCGAAGCGAAGTCACCGTCGGATCTCCTTAAAACTCACGACGAAATCTGATGGACGGTTCAGATGATGCCACGTCCACAAAACGACAAGATAGCGTTTTCTCGTGATATGAACCCCATCCTCGAGATGCGCGTCAAGATGGACCGCCCAGATCCAGCCACGCGTCCCTCCTCGCCGATTGCCCTCGGTTCGCCCGGCCGAGCTACCGGACAGCTCAGCCGAGCCACCGAGCCACTAAGAGCCGAGGAGGCGACCCCTCAGGAGAGGACCTCCAAAAAACTCAACTCTGTGCCTCAGCCAGACAACTTCGCAGTGCCGAGCCGAAGTACCGGGGTACCGACCCTCGTATATGGCAAAAAATCGCTCCGAAGCGAAGTCACCGTCGGATCTCCTTAAAACTCACGACGAAATCTGATGGACGGTTCAGATTGTGCCACGTCCACAAAACGACAAGATAGCGTTTTCTCGTGATCTGAACCCCATCGTCGAGATGCGCGTCAAGATGGACCGCCCAGATCCAGCCACGCGTCCCTCCTCGCCGACTGCCCTCGGTTCGCCCGGCCGAGCTACCGGACAGCTCAGCCGAGCCACCGAGCCACTAAGAGCCAAGGAGGCGACCCCTCAGGAGAGGAGCTCCAAAAAACTCAACTCCGTGCCTCGGCCAGAGCTCTTCGCAGTGCCGAGCCGAAGTACCGGGGTACCGACCCTCGTATATGGCAAAAAACCGCCCCGGGGCACATCAGCCGTTGGATCTGGTCAAAAAACGCGCTCGTCGTGATGGACGGTCCAGATTTGGCCACGTCCACTAAACGACAAGATAACGTTTTTTGGGGATCCACGCTAATATGGACGGCCCAGATTATGCCACGTACTTCGGAACCACCGAGGCACCGAGCCATACAAACCGAGGTGCCGCAGTGCCGAGCCGAGGTACCGGGGTACCGACCCTCGTATATGGCAAAAAACCACTCCGAGGCATGTCAGCCGTTGGATCTTGCCAAAAAACGCGCTCGTCATAATGAACGGCTCAGATGATGCCACGTACTTCGGAACCGCCGAGGCACCGAGCCATACAAACCGAGGTGCCGAGGCGCCGAGCCGAGGTACCGGGGTACCGACCCTCGTGTATGGCAAAAAACCACTCCGAGGCATGTCAGCCGTTGGATCTTGCCAAAAAACGCGCTCGTCATGATGAACGGCTCAGATGATGCCACGTACTTCGGAACCGCCGAGGAACCGAGCCATACAAACCGAGGTGCCGAGGCGCCGAGCCGAAGTACCGGGGTACCGACCCTCGTATATGGCGAAAAACCGTTCCGACCCATATCAGCCGTTGGATCTCGTCAAAAAACGTGCTCGCCATGATGGACGGCCCAGATTTGGCCACGTCCACTAAACGACAAGATAGCGCTTTACGGGGATCCGCGCTGAGATAGACGGCCCAGATGATGCCACGTAATCGTCGAGCCGAAGCACCGAGCCATTCGAACCGAAGTGCCGAGACGCCGAGCCGGACTGCCGGAGTACCGAACCTCACATACGGCGAAAGAGCGAGCCGAAGAACAGGGGCCACTCGATCCCTCCGAAAATCGCGCTGCGCCCTGATCAAAGGCTCTGATGACGCCACGTCATAAATAGGTATATAAAATCAATTTTTATTTATTTTAATCGTTTTATTTATTTAAAAATTGCGAAAAAATCACCAAAAATTCGGGAAAATTCACGGGAAAATCTAGAAAATAATTTTAAATTCAGGGTAATATTTTCTAACCCCTGAACGAACAATTATTGCCTGGAATGTATCGTGAGGGCCCCCGGACGACTGGTTAACACGTCGCAAAATTAAATAAATAATCCGAAAAAAGTAGATAAAGACCGTTGGGCACTCAAGGATGCTTAAAAACAAATTGCAAAAACACGCTACTACCCCCTTTAAGATTCGAAACCCTCCATTCGGACTCCGATACAGCTCCACCAGCCATTAAAACAGCTAAACTACTCCACAAAGACTGATCAAACTCAGTCTTTAGGAGTGGGGGGCTCGTGATATGGCTAAAAATGAGGTTAAATCGGAACCGTCCAGATAGATCACGAATCTTGAGGCACGGGGGTAAAACGGTAATTTCACACGCAGATAGGTCCGAAACGGGTACTGGGTCTCCTTCTCATAGATCCACTAACCCGCGAACGGATCCACCTCCGCTGGGTACGGGTTTCAACCCGCTACCAACCCGATCCGGCAAGATACAATCAAGGTCCCTGATTAGATCTAAATCAACGGCCATGATTCGCAGCTATCTTTTCACTGGGGATTAGTGATTAAATTCCTTAACTGATTATAGGGGATAGATCTTATCAGATTACATGCCTTATCTGATTACGGGGAATATTCCTCATCTAATCACGGGGATTACATTCCTAAAACCAGTCTCTAAGACGCCTATAAATACCCCCCACCCATCTCCATTAAGAGGTAATCAATCTTTCTCTAGCAAAACGCTCTTTCATAATCAATTCTGGTTACTGACTTGAGCGTCGGAGGGTGCGTCGCCGGGAACAACCCCGGTGTTTCGCACTTTTTGCAGGTGCACGGCGGGAGCGACGATCAGAGTTCAACGGAACAGGTATACTGGTTCTCCTATTCAGTTTCCCCAAGAACTCACAAATTCATCTGTTTGCCCCCACACCGAATTTAGCGGCAACAGATTGGCGCCGTCTGTGGGAAACTAACGAATAGAGACCTCTCCTCTTCCCGGTGAACAGGTTTTCTCTAGCCATGCCGCCTCGCAAAGTCAGATCTAGGGGCTCCAACCGAGCGCCCAACCCAGACCAGCAAGATGTCCTTCCTGATCCGACTCAGCAACAAGGGCAGCTCCCTCCTACCGTGGAAGAGCCGCTCCAGCAGAACCCTCCACATCCTGATCCGAAGGGGCCTAACCCCCAGAAACAGCCTCTTCATCCAGAGAACATACCCAACCACACTGCCTCCAGTGCCTCCATGGCCTCCCATCATCCCCGAGCCTCTGGTCGCCACGATGCCCATCCCAGACGCCCGGAAGATAAGGACCTTCGTCACCATCTGGACGAAAAGCGGGCTCGGGGAGAAGCCTCCCACCAAGAACGATCCCCCCGACACCGGGGACACAGGGGATCCCCCGCCCGAAGAGGGAGAAGAGACTCCCCTGATCACTACCGAAGGAGGCACTCACCAGCAGGTCGGCAGCAGCATCGGAACAATGAGGCACCCATCACCCGTGCCGAGTTCCAGCAATTCCAAGCTATGGTACAACAGGCCCTCAATCTCCGTCAGAATCCCAATGAGCCGAGGGCCCCCTCCCCTCGTCCGGTACGGAGCCCTCGCCGACGTTCCCCTTCTCCTCGACCCGCTCCTACCAATTCCAGACGCACCCCAAGTCCTCGTCCTTCCCGAGACTATCGTCGCCGCAGCCCCCGCTCCCCATCCTACGAAGACGAGTCCCGTGGCTCGGCAGATCACCGCCGGAGAGATGACACTATGAACCGCCGCCTGAACGAGGTGGAAAAACTCTTGGGACAGATAAACCGAGAAGAAGAACTCAGGGGGAGGACCCTCCGTCCTAGCCAACCCCCGTTCTCCCGGACCATAGTGGATACTCCTGTTCCCTTCGGTTTCAAACCTCCCCAGTTCGAGAACTACACGGGAGAAACCGATCCAGTTGACCACATCGAAGGCTTTAAGACTTTGATGCTCCTCCATCAAGCGTCCGACGCCCTCCTCTGCAAAACGTTCCCTGCAACTCTGAAAGGCCCAGCCCGAGAATGGTACTCTCGTCTTGCCCCGGCGTCAATATTTTCCTTCGAACAGTTCGAGACCCTGTTCATCACCCACTTCGTCAGCAGCCGAAGGGCCGAGAAGACCAGCATTTCCCTGTTGCACCTCCGTCAGCAGAAGGGGGAGAGATTGAGGGACTACGTGAAGAGGTTCACAGCCGAGGCCAGAACCATCGCATCGCTCGACCAATCCGTTGCTACCGCGGCGTTCCAATCCAACGTCCTAAATTCCAACCTCCGCTCCTCCCTCGCCAAAAAACCGCCACTCCTGCCACTAGTAATTTTTCCTTTGTTCTTTTTCATTGTAATAAACGGCTAGCAACTTTAGAAGCAGCCGACCATTAGATATTAATAAACAAATAAAGTTTTTCTTTACATTATCGCGTACTTCCGCCTCTAATTCCCTTATCACACAATGGTTCGGAGTCCAGCACTCGGCTCGACTCTTCCTACTCGGCCCGTCTTCAGACGGGCCGGGGGCAGATCGCCGTTCGAAATTGCTCCTGCAGCCGTTGAATGGATCGGAGTCCAACACTTGGCTCGATTTTGCTTCGCAAATCCGCTCCTAAGCGGACTAGAAGTAGCTCGCCATTCGAAACTGCTCCTGCATCTCGTAAACTACCCACACGATGGTTCGGAGTCCAGCACTCGGCTCGACTCTCCCACCTCGGCACGTCTATAGACGAGCCGGGGAAGATCGCCGTCCGAAATTGCTCCTGCAGCCGTCGAATGGATCGGAGCCCAACACTTGGCTCGATTCTGCTTCGCAAGTTCGCTCCTAAGCGGACTAGAAGTAGCTCGCCATTCGAAACTGCTCCTGCATCCCTAGAACCAGTATAACGCTCGGACCTCTCCGACACCCTCGATCCGGTCGGAATTAGGTACGAATCACAGCCCTCGCCTGCCGAACCGAGGTACCGGGTTACCGACCCTCGTATATGGCAAAAAATCGCTCCGAAGCGAAGTCACCGTCGGATCTCCTTAAAACTCACGACGAAATCTGATGGACGGTTCAGATTGTGCCACGTCCACAAAACGACAAGATAGCGTTTTCTCGTGATCTGAACCCCATCGTCGAGATGCGCGTCAAGATGGACCGCCCAGATCCAGCCACGCGTCCCTCCTCGCCGACTGCCCTCGGTTCGCCCGGCCGAGCTACCGGACAGCTCAGCCGAGCCACCGAGCCACTAAGAGCCAAGGAGGCGACCCCTCAGGAGAGGAGCTCCAAAAAACTCAACTCTGTGCCTCGGCCAGACAACTTCGCAGTGCCGAACCGAAGTACCGGGGTACCGACCCTCGTATATGGCAAAAAATCGCTCCGAAGCGAAGTCACCGTCGGATCTCCTTAAAACTCACGACGAAATCTGATGGACGGTTCAGATGATGCCACGTCCACAAAACGACAAGATAGCGTTTTCTCGTGATATGAACCCCATCCTCGAGATGCGCGTCAAGATGGACCGCCCAGATCCAGCCACGCGTCCCTCCTCGCCGATTGCCCTCGGTTCGCCCGGCCGAGCTACCGGACAGCTCAGCCGAGCCACCGAGCCACTAAGAGCCGAGGAGGCGACCCCTCAGGAGAGGACCTCCAAAAAACTCAACTCTGTGCCTCGGCCAGACAACTTCGCAGTGCCGAGCCGAAGTACCGGGGTACCGACCCTCGTATATGGCGAAAAACCGTTCCGACCCATATCAGCCGTTGGATCTCGTCAAAAAACGTGCTCGCCATGATGGACGGCCCAGATTTGGCCACGTCCACTAAACGACAAGATAGCGCTTTACGGGGATCCGCGCTGAGATAGACGGCCCAGATGATGCCACGTAATCGTCGAGCCGAAGCACCGAGCCATTCGAACCGAAGTGCCGAGACGCCGAGCCGGACTGCCGGAGTACCGAACCTCACATACGGCGAAAGAGCGAGCCGAAGAACAGGGGCCACTCGATCCCTCCGAAAATCGCGCTGCGCCCTGATCAAAGGCTCTGATGACGCCACGTCATAAATAGGTATATAAAATCAATTTTTATTTATTTTAATCGTTTTATTTATTTAAAAATTGCGAAAAAATCACCAAAAATTCGGGAAAATTCACGGGAAAATCTAGAAAATAATTTTAAATTCAGGGTAATATTTTCTAACCCCTGAACGAACAATTATTGCCTGGAATGTATCGTGAGGGCCCCCGGACGACTGGTTAACACGTCGCAAAATTAAATAAATAATCCGAAAAAAGTAGATAAAGACCGTTGGGCACTCAAGGATGCTTAAAAACAAATTGCAAAAACACGCTACTACCCCCTTTAAGATTCGAAACCCTCCATTCGGACTCCGATACAGCTCCACCAGCCATTAAAACAGCTAAACTACTCCACAAAGACTGATCAAACTCAGTCTTTAGGAGTGGGGGGCTCGTGATATGGCTAAAAATGAGGTTAAATCGGAACCGTCCAGATAGATCACGAATCTTGAGGCACGGGGGTAAAACGGTAATTTCACACGCAGATAGGTCCGAAACGGGTACTGGGTCTCCTTCTCATAGATCCACTAACCCGCGAACGGATCCACCTCCGCTGGGTACGGGTTTCAACCCGCTACCAACCCGATCCGGCAAGATACAATCAAGGTCCCTGATTAGATCTAAATCAACGGCCATGATTCGCAGCTATCTTTTCACTGGGGATTAGTGATTAAATTCCTTAACTGATTATAGGGGATAGATCTTATCAGATTACATGCCTTATCTGATTACGGGGAATATTCCTCATCTAATCACGGGGATTACATTCCTAAAACCAGTCTCTAAGACGCCTATAAATACCCCCCACCCATCTCCATTAAGAGGTAATCAATCTTTCTCTAGCAAAACGCTCTTTCATAATCAATTCTGGTTACTGACTTGAGCGTCGGAGGGTGCGTCGCCGGGAACAACCCCGGTGTTTCGCACTTTTTGCAGGTGCACGGCGGGAGCGACGATCAGAGTTCAACGGAACAGGTATACTGGTTCTCCTATTCAGTTTCCCCAAGAACTCACAAATTCATCTGTTTGCCCCCACACCGAATTTAGCGGCAACACGCACCCTTAGGCCTCCAATTTTTTTACAATTTTAGGTGCTCCAAAATTTGTATAACCCTTGTAAATATAAGCACATATTTTATGAATAAAAAATTATATTTCAATTAGGGGCCCTACAAAATAATTATTTGGTCCTTTCGCCTTGAGCCCCCAGAAACTCAGGGCCGGCCCGTCATGTATATAATTCTTGCCCATGTAATAATTCTCCCAAATTTGTCGACAAATAGATTAAAGCTTCTAATTGCGTGCTTGCCTTTTGGTTGAGGGTGGGGAGTGTGTGGGAAACTATAAGGAAATGGGATAATCTGTGTGCGGTTGTGCTTTATTCGAAGGTTATGCTTAATTTTCTGATTTTTGCAATTGTAGATTCAGACTTAAATGCATATAAGACTGATAGTATCGCTTTATGATCATCTCGATTTTCTATCCTCCCTTCTTCTTTGTATCAGCGAGTTTTCAGATAGAGGTTGATTTTACTGTCAAGATGTCGAGACGTCGGGCAGACATCTCGACTCTCGTCATTTTTTAGTATGAGTTCCTTTCTTTTAGTTGTTGCTTGATGCTTCTATAACCATGCCATTAGTGCCGATAATTAGCTGGATGCCTGGAATGAAATGCTTTGCCTTCTTATATGCTGGAATATTTTATTAGTATAACTCCATTCTTATCGAAGATTTGACACATCCCCTCTACTTGAGAGGCTGTATCTTGATAACAATAAGCTTACTCAGTTACCAGCAGTACTCGGTGAAATAAAAAAAGTTTGAAAGTGCTAAATGCTGACAATAACATGCTGGTTTCTCTCCCTGGTACGATTCAAGTTTTATCATATCATTGATATGATAGCAAATATCATTGTGTCCTTAATAATCCATAAAGTTACGTTTATGTTAATTTTTAGACTTTATATTTGTAGGATAATGGCTCGATTCTGGTATTTGGTATCTGGAGTGTTCGAAAGTTTCAGAGCTTCAGTCGACTGGATGGAGGAGCAGTCGACTGTCCAGAGAGGAGTTTCAAAGACTAAAGATACAGTAGCAGCAGTCGACTGTCCCGAAGGAATTATCAGTCGACTGGTATGAAGACCAGTCGACTGTCGGCGGGTTTTGGATCCAGATTCGGCCCAATTCGAAAGGCCCAATAGTTTCCCTATAAATACACCCGCTAGGGTTTTGTAAATTGTAACACCTTATTCGGATTTTGCAGCCGTCATCTCTTGTAAAGGCTTTGTTTGCCCATTGGAGATCATAGTAAAGAAACCCCAACCGCCCCTTGTGGATGTAGGCATCGTTTTGCCGAACCACGTAAATCTTGTGTTCTTGTGTTGGTTTGTTTTTCTGTGTTTCTCTTTGCTGTTTCTCTCTTTGATTCCGCATTGGTTAATTAGTTTGTATTCCGCGCACAACAAGTGGTATCAGAGCTGTTGGTTCGACCTAGAAGGAGATGGCGGGTGATGCAGATGCAACCAAGGATGTTGTGGGATCAAGTTCGTCAAGAACAACGATTCACAACGCAAAATTTGAAGTTGAAAAATTTGATGGGACAAACAATTTCGGGATGTGGCAATGTGAGGTGTTGGATGTTCTTGTTCAACAAGAACAAGATGTTGCTTTGGAGGTAAAAAAACCTAAGGATATGTCCGAAGCAGATTGGAAGAAGTTGAATCGAGTTGTGTGTGGGACTATTCGGCTCTTTATTGAGAAGGCTCAGAAGTACGATTTGATGAGGGATACCATTGCTGCGGTGTTGTGGAAGAAACTCGAAGACAAATACATGAGGAAAAGTTTGGAGAATCGGCTGTATTTGAAGAAGAGACTTTTTCGCTTCACCTATACGGAAGGTATGTCTATGAATGCTCATGTTGAATCATTTAATAAATTATTGGCTGATTTGTTAAATTTGGATGAGCAAATTAAGGATGAAGATAAAGCCCTAATTCTGTTGAATTCATTACCTGAAAGTTATGATCATTTAGCAACTACTTTATTATATGGAAAAGATACTGTGAAATATGAAGATGTTGCAAATGCTTTGTTGAATAATGAAACTAGGAGAAGGGATAAAATGGTTGATAGAGAAACTTCTGAAGCTTTGATTGTAAGGGGCAGGACTGAGACCAGATCTGAGTCCAAATCTGGGAAAAAGGGAAACAAATCTCGTTCCAAATCGAGAGGAGTTTCGAAGGACAGGAAAATACCGGCCAAAGATGAATGTGCTTTCTGTCATGAAAGGGGGCATTGGAAAAAGGATTGTCCAAAGCTACGAAATAAGGGAAATTCGACTGCAAATGTGACTGTTGATAATTTAGATAGTGGCGAGGATTTTTCTTTTGCACTTGCTTCTAGTCCCTCACTTTATCAAGAAGTATGGTTTCTTGATACAGCAGCCTCCTATCATATGTCTTGGAAAAAGGAGTGGTTTACTTCTTTGGAGTATATGGATGGTGGTGTAGTTTTGATGGGAAATGATGCGCCTTGTAAGAAGGTAGGAATCGGTAAGATTGAATTGCTAATGCACGATGGTCTTATTAGAGAGCTTTCAGATGTATGGTATGTTCCAGATTTGAAAAAGAATCTGATTTCACTAGGTGCTTTGGAGGCCAGTGGATTGAAATTTGCTAGTGAAGGTGGCATTCTGAAGGTGACTAGCGGATCACTCGTGGTGATGAAAGGGCAAAGAAAAAGGAACTTGTTTTTCTTGCAGGGAAAAACATATTTGGGTGAGGCTGCCAGTGTAACTGAAAGGCCTAAACAGGTTGTTCCCGACTCTACTAGGTTGTGGCATATGCGACTCGGGCATGCAGGAGAAAAGGCCTTGCAGGGGCTTGTGAAGCAAGGGTTGCTTAAAGATGCTAAAGGGTGCAAGTTGGAATTTTGTGAACATTGTGTTTTGGGTAAGCAAACTAGGGTGAAATTTGGTACAGCTGTACATCAGACAAAGGGTATCCTCGATTATGTGCACACAGATGTTTGGGGCCCTACTCAGACACCTTCTATGAGTAGTAGACACTGGTTTGTTACTTTTGTTGATGATTACTCCAGACGAGTTTGGGTATATACCATGAAGCACAAAGATGAAGTTTTGACATTGTTCACAAGTTGGAAGAAGAAAGTTGAAAATCAGACTGGTAGGAAGATTAAGGTTCTGAGGTCAGATAATGGAGGGGAATACAAGAATGATCCGTTTCTGAAATTGTGTGAAGATGAAGGGATCCAGAGGCACTTCACAGTTAGGAAGACTCCACAGCAAAATGGGGTTGCAGAAAGGATGAACAGAACCTTACTTGAGAAGGTGAGATGTATGTTAGCACAGTCTGGATTGAAGAAGATATTTTGGGCAGAAGCTGTTATATATGCAAGCCACATTGTCAACCGTTTACCATCGGCAGCACTTGAAGGCAAGACGCCTATTGAGGTATGGAGTGGTAAACCTGCATCTGATTATAGTTTTTTGCATATATTTGGTTGTCCTGCTTATTTTCATGTAACTGAAACTAAACTTGATGCAAGAGCCAAAAAGGCTATATTTGTTGGTTTTAGTACTGGTGTCAAAGGTTACAGGTTGTGGTGTCCAGAACAGAAGAAGTTAGTAATCAGCAGGGATGTGACTTTTGATGAGACCAGCATGATTAGCTCGGGACAGTCGACTGGTGGTATGGGACAGTCGACTGGTGAGCAGCAGAAGAGTGGGACAGTTCTCCAACAGGTGAGTGGCAGAATCTCGGGACAGTCGACTGATGTACAGGAGCAGTCGACTGGTGGTCTAGAACAGCAGAAGAGTGGGAGCTCGGGACAGTCGACTGTTGGCAATAACCAGTCGACTGGTAGGAGAGTTCTCCAACAGGTGGAGTTAGAAAAGTTTTCAGTTGAAAACCCTGTTCCTGTCCAAGATGAAGATGATGTGGTTGATACTGAGAATGATGAAGAAGTTCCTATCCAGCAGGAAGAATCAATTGCAGTAAGAAGGCAAAGAAGAGATATCAAACGACCGTCTCGCTTTACAGATACAGTTGCATTTGCTCTTCCCATTGTGGATGATGAGGTTCCCTCCAACTTCAAAGATGCCACTAGAAGTTCAAAAAATGCAGATTGGAAAGTTGCTATGGATGAAGAGATGAACTCTCTTCATAAGAATAAGACTTGGGATCTAGTGCAACTACCAAAGGGGAAGAAAGCAATTGGTTGCAAGTGGGTGTATACGAAGAAAGAAGGTCCAAAAGGCAGTGTTCGGTTCAAGGCTAGACTAGTTGCAAAGGGGTATGCTCAACAGGAAGGTATTGACTATAATGAAGTGTTCTCTCCAGTTGTGAAGCATCCTTCTATTCGGATTTTGTTGGCATTGGTAGCACAGTTTGATCTTGAATTGACACAGATGGATGTGAAGACTGCATTCTTACATGGAGATCTAGATGAAGAAATTTATATGTCGCAGCCAGATGGGTTCAAAATTGCTGGGAAGGGAAATTGTGTTTGCAGGTTGAAGAAGTCTCTCTATGGGTTGAAGCAATCTCCAAGGCAGTGGTATTTGAGGTTTGATCAGTTTATGAAAGTGCAGGGATATTCCAGAAGTGAGTATGATCATTGTGTCTACTTCAGGAAGTTGCAGAATGGTTCTTTCATATATCTGTTATTATATGTGGATGATATGTTGATTGCCTCTAAAAATGCTAAGGAGATTCAAAATTTGAAGAATCAGTTGAGTTCTGAGTTCGAGATGAAGGATCTTGGTGAAGCCAAGAAGATACTTGGGATGGAGATAGCTAGAGACAGGGCAAAGGGCATAGTGAGTTTGACACAGAAGCAATATCTTTTGAAGGTGCTGAAACGGTTTGGTATAGTTGAGAAGACTAAACCAGCCAGTACACCCTTAGCTCCTCATTTCAGAATTAGTGCTTCTCAGTCTCCAAGTACAGATGAAGAGAGACAGTATATGGCTAATGTACCTTACACTAGTGTGGT
This sequence comes from Hemerocallis citrina, assembly GCA_017893485.1. Lineage (NCBI taxonomy): Eukaryota > Viridiplantae > Streptophyta > Magnoliopsida > Asparagales > Asphodelaceae > Hemerocallis > Hemerocallis citrina. Next base: position 279,920,135 of record CM030364.1, on the reverse strand, counting down.
TGGCAGTTTGATGTATGCCATGGTGTGTACTCGACCAGACATCTCTCAGGCGGTGAGTATGGTTAGTCGATATATGCATGATCCAGGCAAAGAGCATTGGTAAGCAGCTAAATGGATTTTGAGGTACATAAGTGGCACCACAGACGTGGGTTTGAAATTTGAAAGGGATGACAATATTAGCAGGTTATTGGTTGGATATGTTGATTCAGACTATGCAGGTGATCTAGATAAGAGGCGGTCTACTACAGGCTATTTGTTTACTATGGCTAGAGCACCTATAAGTTGGAGGTCAAATTTGCAGTCTACTGTAGCGTTGTCTACTACTGAGGCTGAATACATGGCGGTTGCTGAGGCCATGAAGGAAGCCATTTGGATTCATGGACTTTTGAAGAGCTTGGGAATTCATCGGGAGAAGGTGGAGGTACACTGTGACAGTCAGAGTGCTATTCATTTAGCGAAGAACCAAGTTCATCATTCGAGGACCAAACATATTGATGTCCGTTATCATTTTGTGCGTGATTTGATAAAGGATGGTGATATTCATTTGGTGAAGATTGGAACAGCTGATAATCCTGCTGATATGTTGACCAAAGTTGTTGGGGCAGCCAAGTTCAAGCATTGCATGAACCTGGCTAATATTTTGCATGTTTGATAATTTGGCATGGGCGATTGGGATAGTGCTTTGCTATTGGTCTGTTTAGTATGTGATATCATACTAAGGTGGAGTTTGTTTTTTGTTACATTTGGTGATGAGCAGTTGTTTTGGAGTATTTGTGGAGATTGCTTGGGCTACTTGGAAGATTTCACCAAGGTGGAGATTGTTGGATACTTGGAAGATCTCGCCAAGGTGGAGATTGTAGGATAATGGCTCGATTCTGGTATTTGGTATCTGGAGTGTTCGAAAGTTTCAGAGCTTCAGTCGACTGGATGGAGGAGCAGTCGACTGTCCAGAGAGGAGTTTCAAAGACTAAAGATACAGTAGCAGCAGTCGACTGATCAGTCGACTGTCCCGAAGGAATTATCAGTCGACTAGTATGAAGACCAGTCGACTGTCGGCGGGTTTTGGATCCAGATTCGGCCCAATTCGAAAGGCCCAATAGTTTTCCTATAAATACACCCGTTAGGGTTTTGTAAATTGTAACACCTTATTCGGATTTTGCAGCCGTCATCTCTTGTAAAGGCTTTGTTTGCCCATTGGAGATCATAGTAAAGAAACCCCAACCACCCCTTGTGGATGTAGGCATCGTTTTGCCGAACCACGTAAATCTTGTGTTCTTGTGTTGGTTTGTTTTTCTGTGTTTCTCTTCGCTGTTTCTCTCTTTGATTCCACATTGGTTAATTAGTTTGTATTCCGCGCACAACAATATTTACACCTTTACTCTCATCAGAAAGTTAATCTTTAATTGAGCAGTTGAGCTTGTGTGATGCAGGTTGAGTTATCACTGGAACACAACAAACTTGTCCGTCCACTACTGGACTTCAGGTCATTCTATTAGTGGTTTCCTTCTTGATTTGTCCTTAATTATTGTACATTGGCGTACAAAGATATCGTAAACTTTTGGCCAATCCACCAAATCTAATATTTATCTTCAGTTTTATGGCAGGGCTATGGCTGAGCTTCGTGTTCAAGGCTCTTCGGCAAGCCACTTGAGTTTCTTCTCTTCAATTTTGCCATTACACAATCTGCGGCATACGTCTCTAGCAAATATCAGAATAGAGGCAACTGAATATCTTAAATCTGTGAATGTGCAAATAGAGGTATTTTCTGTTTTAATCATATTGGTGTAGTTAAAGAGACTTTACTAAATAATCTTACTGCTGATTTCAGACAGATAACAGCTCTTATTTCATTGCATCAAGTCACAAACTGAGCGCCTTCTTTTCTCTTATTTTTCGTTTCTCTTCATGCCATCATCCTCTGCTGGCGTCTGTTCTTGCCAAAATCATGCAAGATCGTGCTAATCATATAGCTATCAACAAAGACGAAAATGCTGTAAGGCAGCTTATAAGTATGATAAGTAGCGATGATCATCATGTGGTGAGTAAAAAATCATTTCTTATGTAATATTTTTTCTGCATAGATATATCTATATCTTGATTTATGGATTCCTTTTCTTATATTTACCGTACGAGGCAGGTGGAGCAAGCATGCATGTTTTGCTCTTTCTTCACTGGCTATCGATGTTAATTTGGCCATGCAGTTTATCAAGGCTGATATTATGCAGCCGATCGAATCAGATATGTGATCAATTGACCAAGAAGAGCTAATATCTGTGTTACAAGTGGTAATCAACTTGGCTTTTGCCTCTGACAGCGTTGCTCGAAAGATGCTCACCAAAGATGTATTAAAATCAAGTACTTTGTGCATACAAGAATATGGAGCTAGGTACAATTATCTGGCTTGATCAGCAACTTTTGTTTTTATAAAATGTTCTTAAATAGCATACTTTTGCCTCATTCTTTGGTTCAACGATTAGCTCTATTTGCTGTTGGCAATTTAGCTTTCTGTTTGGAAAATCGTCGCACCTTAACTCAATCTGAGAGCTTGCATGAACTTCTTCTACGCCTGACATTAGCATCTGAGCCACGTGTGAATAAATAAGGCTGTTGCTCGTGCTTTGGCAATTCTTGGTATGTTGTTCCTTGTACAAATTTTATTTTAGATATATTATTTTTCTTCCAATAAAATTTATATTGATAATATTTGATTTTGTTCCAGGGGAAAATGAAAACTTGCGTCGAGCAATAAAAACAAGCAAGGACTCCGTATTCTCTCAATGGATGGAGATGGCATGAAGGGTTTGACAACTGCACAGATGCTCAAGCAAATTGAACAAGGATCTGGAAAGCGTATACATGATTTATTTGATCTAATTTGTGGCGCATCCAATGGTGATATGCTCGCAATTGCTCTTACGATAAAAACAAATTACCCTGGATCAATGTGAGGATTGGAAATATACAAACGATCAGGTATAGAATACTTTGATATACAACTCATTTTAATTTCTTCTTAATCATTAATCCCCATTCTTATAACTTTTAAGTTCTATTTTGAAGGAAAACTTGTGTCATAACTTTTAGATGAACAACTTAGTGATTTTTTTGTTCATTTCTATTCTGGAAAATGTCTTAACATCGAAACTTTCTTGCATCACAGCGAAGATCAGTTTGAAAGATTACTGAAAGAGCTGTGTGCTGATTAATTGATTAGAGCATCTGTATTCGTCTGCTAAATATGCATAATATATATATTTTGTCAAAAAAAATTGCTACAGTCGTCTGCTAAATATGCATATTTTGCTACAGTAGATTGCTATAAATGAGCGTAGATATGAGAATGATATGAGAATTATGCATATTATACTGAATGCAACTTCACATTGCGTCCGACGAAAAAGTTATTTTTTAATCTTCCGACGCACCTTCACATTGCATCCCTTAAAAAAAACAACGTAATAAGAAAACTACAAAAAACTCAATAAAGCAAAAAAAAAAAAAAAATTCCAAAGAAATGTCGGACGCAACTTGAAGTTCCGTCTGACCATTTTTTTTCCTTTTTTTTCCTCTTCTGACGCCACACGAAGTTGCGTCCGTCTATTTTGAGTTTTTTTTTCTTCTGTCCGTCTGATCTGAACTGATCTGATATTTTTTATTTTAAATTAAATTGATAAAAAATAGCATTCGACGAATGTTGCACAATAGCCAAATACTATATGCATTTATCTATATATGCATAATTTATACAATGATGACTGTGGATGCTTTTAGACCTCCCTGTCAAAGGGAACAAAATTTAAAGCATAGACATGAAGTTTAAAGAAACGATGGATAGAATTACCCTAATTAACCGATTTAGCGGCTTGTTCTTAATAATATAGTGCTAAGCTTAATGAGTAAGAAATCGATCGTGCTAAGCTTCTATTTTAGAAGTCTCACTTCCCATGAAGCTCATAAAATGCTCTGTTTTTTAAAACGGAATAAAGCAGAAGAGTGCGCAAGTTCAAAGCTGAGCCCATGAAAAAGATAGATTCTCATCATGATCACAATCCAACTCTCCTACGAGCTCCCGGCGGTTCATTCATTAAGCAGTAATAAGTGTCAAAATACTATTGGTGACAACGGCTGTTTGGTGTTCTACTAGCGCTTAAAAATATCGGAATTTTTTCCGAAATGATCCATTTTTAAAAGTATTTACCAAACTGACCCACTTCCGAAACTATTTACCATATTGATGGCAATTTGGAGAAAAATGTTAGGAAGAATGTTTATTAGTTTTCAAGAATGCACTATAAGTTTCCTCAAAAAAAAAAAAGAAAAGAATGCACTATAAGTTCGTATGTGTCTTGAAAAAAGTGAAAAAATTTGAGAAGAGTGGATGAGTGTTTTAGATCGACAATCACCTTGGTTTACAAAAAGGAAAAAGATAAAGTTTGAATTGTAGGGAATATGATATTTTAGTTATTTTTCATCAAGTCCATTAGAATAAAATAAAAATTGTCCGATGTCTTGAGTTTTTTTAAACTAGAGTGTAACTAAGAGATGTGACATATATGTTAGTGGCAAATATAAAGATACATATTTATAAGGATGAGGTTTGTAACAAACAAGCCCTAACTTTGTAACTATATAAACACATGTGATACACGTACAAACTATATCCAACAAATATAAATGTGCACCGCACGTGTAGCCCAATTCAAAACATTCAAATATAAACTATTTTTTTCTTATTTGATATACTAGTTGGAATTTACCGTGCACCAAGTGCACGTGACTTGGTGCACATAAATATTAAAAAATTTATCTAAACATAATTGCATTTAGCACACCCATATTCTTCAAACTACAAATTAGACTAAGTCAATCATCTTAAAAAGCAAACCATGAATTTCAAAATTACTCCAACCGACAACAAGCTCATCGAAATCAGATTTGAAGCAAGCATCAAGAACGCAAGTTTAATCAATTATAGCAAAATTCCAATCAAAACAAAGCACAAATGGATCAAAATTCGAACGATGTAAGAGAGAGTTATATGCGTAATAGTTTCATCTAAACATAAAGATATAATCATTGTATTTTTCATAAAATTAATCATCATTTTCGACTTTAACTTTCTTGAACTTAAAACTGGTATTAAAAAAAGTTACTAAAAAAAACAAATTAGTAAATCCTAAACTGATATCATCGTATTTTTCATAAGATCAATCATCACTTTCGACTTTAACTTTCTTGAGCTCCAAATTGCTTGTAATTTTTTGTTAATCATTTTTAATTTTGCATCCTGTCAATATTCTTGTAGTTGTTCTACAATATTTGACATCTTGTGATTTGATCAAAAAAGTATACTCATCTCCAATGCATTTCTTGGTCCCTCTATCAAATTCTTCAACATTTTTTTTCTGCATATAGAATTAAGAAATTAGCTCTTAATTATTTGTAACACTATGAAAATAACATATTATACCTCATTCTTAATATTTTCCAGGTCTTTTGCGGAACAACCAATGATGCATCTTGCTTCCTCATCAAATAAAGTCAATTCTGCCTCCGCACTTGTATCTTTTATTGTGATTTTAAATACATATATCAAACAAGTTATTCATAGTTTTTTTAAATAATTTGATTGAAGAAGGGAAAGATGGGAAACTAACAATATGGTGTTTTGTATACCTTGGCTCATATTCAACATTATTCTTTTTACATTTTCGACAATAAGCTTCATCATTTTCAGCATTGACTTTTTTTTAACAGATTTTGCATGCAATGTATCATGGATCTCTAACGTCTTTGACACTTTTGATCAAAACTTTGTAATAGCAGTATTTTGCCTTGAAATATGAAGAAGAAAAATTGAAGTCATCAAAATATTTATAGACATATAGAGAATTGAACAAAATATTTAAAAATAATTTCATTATTCATAATACCTCAGAAGAATCTTCGTCTGCACAATAGATAATGTCAGATAGTTTCACCCCTTTCACATCCATTACTTTTCTTTTGTTTATTTGCAAGGAATTACTTTTTAAAAAAATCATTACAGTTTATCCTAAAACAAACAAACAAAATTATGTTAAATGATACTCCAGAAGGCAACAATTAAAGGATTGAATCTACAAAATGAATTATACCATTCTCGAATTTTATATGCTTCTGGTTCATTCGTATTTATCTCTATTGTAGTGTTGTTTGTTGATGTGAGAGAGAATCCTGTTTAAAAAAACCAATTATAAATAAATAAATAAAATATATAACAAATAACATTATTAATTTTTATTGTATATAATTACCTCAAAAGTTTGAGGTTTTTATAGAGGTAATTGCAATAATTGGCATATTGGGTGATAATTCTTTCAGACTTTTTCCTTCCTTGATTGCTAGTTCTCCCCATAATGTAAGTAAGATTGGTTTTGACCTTAAATTAAGACAAAGCGTATGAATTACAAAACAAATTTGTAAATTATTATATAACTTAATTATTCGATATTACCTGAATCTTACAACTGTAAGATTTTGCTTCTCTACTTCATTACCATATTTTGAGTCTACCTTATCAACATCTCCTGCATTAATTACTGCTAAACAAAGATCTGTAGTTCAATGCAATTAGTATTTGATATCTTTTATTAGTAATAGGAAATTATATATATATATATATATAGAGAGAGAGAGAGAGCGTAACATCAAATTCGTCTATAGTTGCAAATTTGTACCTATCCTTAACAATGATAAGATCTTTCTCAACTTCATCTACAACACTTCCCAACTTCAAAATGATGTCAAATTTATCGTGCATTGGGTTATATATTTTGTCGACATTTTTTAGTATTCCATTAGAAATTAAGTAAGTTTTATGCTTCTCAAGCGTATGTTGGAACGCTTTCACAACTTCATTAAACATTATCGCCAGTATTCTAGTTCCCTACAAAAGATAAAAATTTAGTATTCATAATTATTTATGTATGTATATGTATGAATATTTTAACAATATTTTAAGTATCTTACATCATCATCCATAAGTGCTACTTTTGAGATTTTCCCCATGCCTTTACTATTTATGTATTCTTTCACATCATAATGTTTCGTAACCAAAACTTTAATAGTCCACAATTATTGATTTTCTTGCAAGGAATTGATAGAGGAGTATTCATAATGGGATTTGTCCATTGATATAGATAATCTGCAAAAAATATAATTATTAATAAGTTAATTTGAAAAAAAAAAGTTGGAAACAAAAAGAATTGGAAAAATCATTAAAGTGGGTATTCATCTTAACCATTATAAGTTTATAATTAAAACCAAAGGACGCTGTGGGAAGTGTACAAACTATAAACTAAGAGCAACTTTACACTTGTATAGTTAATGTTCTGTTGTAACATCAGTTCATAGATATTATGTAATACACACTTGTTCATAAGGTAATCCTTTCATTCATTATTTAAATATAAAGAGTAATTCATATTTGTATACAATCAATTAATGATAATGATAATTCATATTAACTCTACATTATTGTGTCTTGAATTATATTCTGAATAAAAAAACTTGAGTAAAAAACCATTATTTATTTGAATTCAGGTTCTGATATGAAGGCAAGTTCAAATATCAAATGCTAATATAATTATAGTGCCACAAATACTAATTACAATGAATACTTTATGAGAAGAATAACTATTAAAAGAGATTAGTTTTTACTACAGTATCACAAACAATTAGTTCCAGGTTTTTTTAAAATATCAAATATATGTATCAACATAATGATGTTGTAATTGATCTTTGTTTAATTAGTCTGACCAAGTTATCTTATATTCGGGTTGGGACTTATAAATTCAGATCTAATTGATAAATGGGTCAGGCTTGAACTCATCAAACTTAAATTGACCCAAACTTGGGTTTACATGAGTCTGGCCAAACTCAGGTTTACATGAGTCTGGCCCATTGCCACTTCTAACAATAAACATTTTTTTTGACAAAATTAACTGCGTCTTGGTGCAACCAAAATAAATTTGGACTACAAATCATTGTCCCATAACAACACTTACACCATGGCTATATTGATATTAGCAACATTTTTTAATTGGGTAATGGTGTGCTTCTCATCCACACTTGTCATTATTTAGAATTTCGTTCTCACTTCATGATTGGATCGAGAAAGTGACCAACAAAGCGGTGGCAAAGGTAACCATATTCCATGAACGAGAGAGCTGCAAATATTTAGAGTGTACAAAAAAAAGTTAGCGCGACATATTAGCTCCAACTACATTAAATCAAACAAACCTTCCATTGAAGTAAACAAGGAAGATCATTTCTCAATTCGTTTGATTAAGCTTATTTCATTAATCCTGCAACAGAAAATACATAATAGTAAAAGCAATTCCAGCTTCTAGTTACTCTACATCATATAGTCAGCACAAAATTACTCAATAAAAAATTTATTAAAGAACCAACAATCATCAAGGAAAGCTCTTCTTGCAAGTAATTTATCTCTCAAAAAAATGTAATATAATAAAGGGAAACAGTGCAATACAATGAAGGAAAGGGAACCTCATACTTGTAGGTTAGATTTCCTCCTTCGCTTCCTCCACCAAGCGAAGGTGTCTAATATCTGGCTCACTTGATATGAAGCACTATCTGTCCGAGAAAATTTTACATAAAATTAAATTTTAATAGGTATTTCTAATTTTTTTTACTAAACATGAAAATAATTATTAATTCTTCATGAAAGCAATCCATATCAGTCTTATGCCAATAAATTACCTCTCGATAAACCATGTAATACAATAATGATTACAACAGATGTTCATCCAATGTCCTCAGAAGATTTTACATAACACAGAAGTTCAACAGCGACAGATTAAATTCCTTGTTAAAAAAACATGAATCAAACTCATTATATCCCGAAACCATTGCAAAAGAAAAGCAATGTATACTAAAGAAATTCAACAAAAATAAATTTAAGAAAGTTCTTCTGCTTGTTAAAGAGAATTCATTGTCTTAGGGATAGATTAGGCCTTCTCAATGGTTTACTAAAACCAAATGGCGGAAAATCATCAGCACCCAATTGCAATGGGCTTCATGATTTCTCTCCACTCACCTCCAGCAGTTTCTTCTCACCGGTAATCTTTTCTCTTGATATTTCATTCCTAAGACAAGTATTAGTAGCCCCTACGCCTTGTGATGGTGGAGTCACAATTTGAGAATTGTTTTGCAATGGCAAAACAGACACGTTACAAGTACCAACCCGATGAACTGGAGACCCGATTGATGGGAATGGAAGAGGATGAACATTCATGAGCTCAGGATCAGGTTTGAACCAAAAAGGAAGCTTACTATCATCATCTTCCTAAAAGTGATTGAGATCCAGCATCTTAAGATTGTTAGATTAATTGAGGAATTAGGGTTAGGGTTTGTATCTCAAAGCCGCTTAAGATATTACACCCTGCTTATCAGTAATTGGAATATCACAGGGCACTACCTCTAGACCAGCATTTATATGAGATTAGTCTAGTTTTAGGGTATTGGGCTTTATGCCCACTCAACCAGTTTCAATAATCAATACATAACACATGCAAAACACGTGTTGCCCCATAGAACAATATACACAATATTATTCTATTATATTGAGAATATATACTTATACATCTAACACCATACTCACGCACATTTTCTCAGCACAAATTTCTCATCCAGATTATCCAAAAGCTACAAACGTGTTATTACTTATTAGTATCATACTCCAAGCATTTTCTCCAAAATAAGAGATTTTGTATATATCTATGCTATCACAAGATCTCTTCTGATAAAATGCTGATATTATAAAGTCATACACCTGACAATCTAGAACCAAACTCGTACCCCAACAATTCCTCATACAACCTTAACAAATATGCAAGACTTCATCCTCCCTCCGTTAACCAGCCCGGGAGTCAAATGTGCAATCACCTCTTTCAAGTGCACATTCTGTAGGCTCTACAAAGTTGCATAGTCTCTTAATGCTTCCCATCTCTAACATAATCAATACTCATATTGTAGGTCACTGTATCGGGAGAAATATCATTCTTTTACATGTAAGCGATCAAATGAGTAAACTCATCTGTCATCCCCGGGCGCCATGAGGTATTGATGCATCAAAATCTTGCACATCACAATATTAGGGACAAACCCTTTGCTCTCAAATATACACTTGGCCTTGCGACAATTCCCAACTTTACAAAGAGTATAAATTACAATATTAACACTCCTTCTATCCGGTTGAATCCCCTTTTTAAACATATTGGTAAACAACTTCAAAACCTCCAACATTCCTCGACCTCACTGAGCCTACCTCCTTCTCAGTTCCTTCTTCCATAACTCATAACAGTAATGTATCTAACAACCTCAAATTTCAATCCCAACTTGGAGCTCCTCTATAACAAGAGCTTAGCTTCCCAAATCCTAGACTCTTGATAATCATGATCCAACAAAATATTCAAAGTCACCACAGTAACATTCCAGAACTAATGGTAAAATCCAGAAAACCAGATTATAAAAATTTACAATTCCATATATGCCACATGAAAGTGCTACCAACCAATAACTTACTCACATTTCCCTAGGAATTTGATAGATAACCATCTATCGATGACTGTAAGTAAGCTATCTTCATTTCATAATACCATGTTCAAATCTTGAGAGTTGCCAAACTTGCATAGAGATGGGACGATGAAGAAGAAGGTGATCAATTGAACAACGGGTAGGAGTCGAAAGTATTTGCAAATAGCTTAGCTCCTCTCATTTGTCATTATAGCATTGCTAGGTGCTCTCCAAAAGGCTTTGTAGAATCTAAAAGTATTATCATTGATCCAATCACTGTAAAAACTCATATAGGCAAACCTGATAGAAAAAAAAATGCCCTTCCTATGTAGTAGCCAAAGTAGTTTTTCTTTCTTACCTAGGTCATATTTATTGATCGGGGTAGCTATGATTTCTAAGGCCGTCTCATGATCAAACCAAAAATGGATAAGAGGTACATTTGATAGGTCTTCCTCTTCTCCTGCTGCAACGTGCTCCATCTCTTATGTCGAATCTAGATAGGAGTGTGTCTCTCATGTCGACATCTTATTTTGAGACACGATGACATCTTATTCTGGAGCGTATCTCTCATTTAAAAATATGCTAATATTAATCGTATAGATGAGAAAATGAAGAAATTTAAATGATCACCTTTGTAATCCTTTTTGACACTTTTTTCTCATCTTGTAACTTTCTTTTTTCTCTTATTTAATGAATGAAGGGCTTTGCTTTGGTTGAATGGTAAGTCGACATCTTATTTTGAGACACAATGACATCTTATTCTGGAGCGTATCTCTCATTTAAAAATATGCTAATATTAATCGTATAGATGAGAAAATGAAGAAATTTAAATTATCACCTTTGTAATCCTTAATGACACTTTTTTCTCATCTTGTAACTTTCTTTTTTCTCTTATTTAATGAATGAAGGGCTTTGCTTTGGCTGAATGGTAAACTTGTACGTAAAAAAAATGAAGAGTGATGTAAAATTATATAGGGTAAATTGCATATAAAATCACGACCTTTTTATGAGTTGCAAATAAAACCCCACCTTTTCAATATTGCAAATTAAATCATCACCTTTTCTAAACATTGCAAATTAAATCATTACGGGCTGTTCAGCCATACATGCTTGTCTGGGATATGTCTGGCTGAACGAGCATGGATGCAAGGGATCCCATACATATTCCAAAACCTACATCGGCTAATGATTTATACATCGGCTAATGATTTAATTTGCAATGTTTAGAAAAGGTTATGATTTAATTTGCAATATTGAAAAGGTGGGGTTTTATTTGCAACTCATAAAAAGGTCGTGATTTTATACGCAATTTACCCAATTATATAATAGGAAGACTGAATTGAAATAAGAAAGATAGAAATGTTGTTCTTAGTTTTAATAATGGGTTGTTTGTATTCATGTAGAACTTAAATTTAAACACACAAAAAAAATCTTTCAATGAAATTTTTTGGGATTTTTTTTCCATTAATCTTGTTGGGTTTTTCCAACAACACTGTAATCATTCGTTATGGTTTCAAAGGTAGAAAAGTTTCTTTGAAAAGAAGAGAGACAGAGGAGACAAGAATGAGTGCATTTCATTCTCCACTTTTTTTATGAGAAAACAATTCTAAAAAAATAGAGGTGCCAGGAAGTGCTTTCCTTCTCTTTCAATCTCCATCCAAATAGAATATTGCATGAAAATTATCTCTTATAATATTTTACATCAATTCAAACATCCCCTTTTGTAACACCTCCACCCGTTTCTCAAAACAGAAAACAACCTCAATCCTAGTGCCGTTCAAGTTAATCACAAATGCGATTACATATTTCGTTACTCCTCACACTGATAGTAAAACGTGAAGCATCCTTGTATTCTCCTCAACGTCATTTGTCAATTATGCACGAATTTTGTGGCAAACTCAGTACATTTGTGGTCAATCTTACACAAGCTACAGCGAACCATACAAATATCATATTATCTAAAAGATGTGGAAGGCAATATTGCGTATCAATGTAGTATCGTTGGATTTAAGAAATAGCTTCAGACATACAGTATAAATCTTCATACTCAAAATGCAGCAAATCATCTCCAGTCTTCAGCTCAGTGTACTTCTAGTACCAAATACATAGACAACACAGCAGGTTATTTCGTGTAATATTAATACAAATCCCAATTATTCAGAGCTCATACACGAATTGAAATGATTATTCACATTCATATCAATCAGTCATTTCATATCAATCTACCTCCATTCCAACATATACAAATACAGTTGTTGAAGAATGTCTTGAACATAACCAGGGATCCATGCTTCTGAACAAATTCCAAGAGCTTAATTTATTCTTTGCACTAATTAAGACAAAATATTCAAATATTCAATAATAATAATAATAATAATAATAATAATAATAATAATAATAATAATAATAATAATAATAATAATTTATAATAATTTATAATAATTGTATAGATATAAAATAATAATAATAATAATAATAATAATAATAATAATAATAATAATAATAATTATAATATATATGTAATAATAATATATTATAATTATATATATAACAATATTTTATAATAATAATATACTATATAATAATATATATAATAATATATAATTGTAATATATAATAATAATAATATAATAATAATAATAATAATAATAATAATAATAATAGTATACATACATACATACATACATACATACATACATACATACATACATACATACATACATACATACATACATACATACATACATACATACATACATACATACATACATACATACATATATATATATATATATATATATATATATATATAATATTATAATTGTTGCTGCTAATTTTGGTGTGGGAGCAAACAGATGAATTTGTGGATTCTTGGAGAAAACGATAAAGCAAACCTGTTGACCTGTTGACCTTCACCAATGTGTTGACTTGGTCTCTTGTCGCTGCTGCGAACCTGCAAAAAGTGCGAGATGCCGGGATGGATCCCGGCGACGCACCCTCCGACGCTCTTGTCAGTAATTTGAATGATTAAGCAAGAACTTAAACTGGAAAAGTATTGATTACCTCTTAATGATGGTGGATGGGGGGTATTTATAGTCGCCTTAGGGATCCGTTTCAAGATATGAATATATCCCTACTTCCCGGTGTGAATGGATAGAAGCGGTTAAGATCACTTCTTAGGGATAATTATGAATCTGAATTCTTCTTTATCCTTCTGAACTGGTTTGTGATGGGTTGGGACCCATACCCAGTAAGACAGATCCGTTTATGGGTTATTGGGCTTTGAATAAAGATCTAGTTCCCATTTCAGACCCGTTAGTAGGTGAAATTACCATTTTACCCCTGAGCTTTAAGATTCGTGTCCAATTTGAACGGCCCCAATTTAATCCCATTTTTAGCCATATCACGTGCCCCCCACTCCTGGAGACTGAGTTCTGCAGTCTTTGAGGAATAGTTTTGTTGTTCTAATGGCGTACAAGATTTTATTGGTGTTCTTAAGAGAGTTCGGATCTTGCTCGGGGGTGTAACGGTGTTATTCTAGACATGAAAAATGCCCAAAACTATCCTCAGAATTTTCTGGATTTTTGGTGATTTTTCCAAATTTTTCTGAGTTTTTTCTCATTTTTTTGAATTTTTTATTCATTTTCCAAATTAAATAATTAATTATCGAAAATATTAATTAATTATTCTAATTTAATAATTGTTTTTTCCATAATTTTAAAATAATTTTTCGAATTAATAATTTTTTAAGAATTTTTTAATTAATTATTTTCGATTTTTAATTAATTTTTTGGGATTTTTTAAATAATTAATAAAAATAAATAAATTAATTAATTAATTAAATATTACCTGAACACGTGGTGCGTTTCTGAGTGTCGATCATGATCAGATATGCGCGCATCGCAAAGCAGATCACGTTCTGGACACGTGGCGTGTTTCTGAGCGTCGATCATGTCGTGACGCGAATTTTGAGAAGATCGGGCGGCTTGTATAGGTCGGTAGGGTTTTTTTCCCAATTTCAAGGTCGGTACATCGGCAGCTCGGCACCATGTTCGGATCTGGCCGACCCTCGGAGATGACGCCACGTAGCGATGCCACGTGGCAATTTTATTTTATTTTATTTTATATATATATATATTCTTTCTTTCTTTCTTTCCTTCTTTTCCGCCTCTGTCTCTTCTCCTCCGCCTCTCCGTCTTTCCTTCTACTTTTCTCTTCCTCAACTCCGTGGAGCTCAAAAGGTGGAGCACTGGAGACGGTCGGAGTCAGGAGCTCGATGGCGGAGCTCGGCGACTGAGTGAGGGAGCCGATTGTGGGAGCTCGGCATCGGGCTGAGCTCGCGAGGGCGGAGCTCGACGAAGATGGGTTCAGCCACTTGGAGCTTGGGGAGGAGTAGAGGTCGAGCTTGACAGTGGGATGAAGTAGAGCTCAGCGAAGAGCTCGGTGATGCGGAGAGTTGGGTTCGGAGCTTCGCTCGAGGGGGAGCTCGATGCATTGAAGTGAGGGTGGATCATGGTGTCGACGGAGCTTGGCTGTGGGCTCGTCGACGCTTCAACAGTGAGCTCGACGAGATGGAGTTTAGAGATGAGCTCGCCGAAGGAGGAGGGAGTGCTCGGTGGTGTGAGGAGCTCGTCATTGCCATGGTGGTGGGTTCGAGCTTGGTATGGTGACGTGGGCGAGGCTATGGCAGAGCTCGATGAAGCTCCGAGCTTCGACGATGAGCTTCGGCTGCTCATGTGAGCTCGGCGAGGTGAAGAGGCGAGCTCGGAGGTGCGAGGCTTTGAGCTCGGCGAAGTGGAGCTCTAGTTCGGAGGTTGAAGATGAGTGTTGGGTTCGGAGCTTTGCTCGAGGGGGAGCTCGACGCATTGAAGTGAGGGTGGAGGTGAGCTCAGAGACGAAGCTTCGGAGTTGGCGCTGTTGGTGCTCGGCATTGTGAAAAGGTGGTTGGAGCTCTGTAGCTTGGCTAAAGAGATGGGTTCGACATTGGCCTCGGAGACTGAGTTCGGTGAAGTGAAGAGCTTGAAGCTGGGGTTTTTTTTTTTTTTTTTTCTGTTCTGTTTGTTGGTGCCAATTCGAAGGAAGGGAGAAAGCTGTGGGTTGTAGAACGAGATCAGGTTTATAAAGGGTTCGGATCCGACCCGTTAACCCATCTTCTTCCATTTTTGAATTGATTGAATCTGAGCCGCACATTGTGTTTGAGCACGAATTTCGAGGCAATTTTTTTGCTATTTTGCAGTTCGGTAGATCGGATTTCAGATCCGAGCTACGTGGCTCAATCTGGACGGTTGATCACGATCTTGGCACGAATCACAAGGCAAGAGGCTCAAATTTCGTGAAAACATTATCTTGTCGTTTTGTGGAGATGTGGTACGATCTGAGCCGCTCATCAGATTTGGACACGAATTTTGAGACAATCTGACGGTGAAACTGGCTCGACAGCATTTTTCTTCAAATGTGAGGGTCGGTACCTCGTCACTTCGGCCCGGTGACTCGGTAGCTCGTCGTCTTCCCATAGTAGCTCGGTAGCCCGGCTAAGCTATTCGGTGATCCACTTTCCCAGTGCTACGGAGGTCCGATCGGGGCGTGTGACCCCTCGTTTCGAAGCTAACTTGAAGGTCTACGACTTCTCTTTAGAAATGGGTTGAAGAATCACCCTTCTTCATGGTCAAAACACTCCTCGACTTCGACGAGGCAAGGGGTCAGAGCTCGACAAGGCAGGGGGTCGGAGCTCGACGTCGGCATCTTGGAGCTCGGCCAGGTGAGAGGGGGTCGAGCTCGGTGGTGTGCTTTTTGGTTTTAGCACCAAATCGAAGAAGAGGAGCTCCACTCCTAGGAACGAAGAAGATGGGCTAGGAAGATCCATTCTTGGGGGTGAGCGGAGCGAAGAGCTTGGCTCTAGGAGAGAGCCATCTGGGAGACGAGTTTGAGGAGCAACTCTAGGAGAGAGTTGTTAGCTCCGAACTCGTTGAGAAGAGGTCTGCCTTGGAGGTGAGCGGGGCGAAGTGCTTGACTCTAGGAGAGAGCCATTTGGAAGACGACTTTGAGGAGCAACTCTAGGAGAGAGTTGCAGCTCCGAACTCGCTGTTTAAGTGAGTAAATCAACGGTTATGGGAGCAGTTCCGAATGGTGAACCACTTCTAACTCGCTTAAGAGCAAGTTATTTGAAGTGGAATCGAGCTAAGTGTTGGACTCCGAACTCGTCGTTTAAGAGAGTATCAACGGTTGTGGGAGAAGTTTCGAATGGAGAACCACTTCTAACTTGCTTAAGAGCAAGTTATTTAAAGCGGAATCGAGCCAAGTGTTGGACTCCGAACTCGTTGTTAGAGGGGGTTAACGAGGTGTAGGAGCAATTCCGAATGGCGAACCACTTCTTACCCGCTTATGAGCGAGTAATTTGAAGCGAACTCGAGCCAAGTGTTGGACTCCGAACTCGTTGTTAGAGCTTAGTAAGTTGCGGGAGCAGCCAGGTAGAAGAAGCTGGACTCTGAACTCACCATTTAGCGAGTCGCGACTCAGAGAGATAGAGATGAAGCAAGAGCAATAATTTTCAATGAAAAAATGTAAAGTTTTATTGAGATAAACTAAGTGGCCGCTTCAATAGGACGAGCCATTATTACATACTATTGGCCGGGTTACAAGCATCAGCCTTATTGAAAATCAAGATCCTACTTCTACGATAAGGTGAAGACCTCTTGGGAGGAGCCGATTCTTGAAGCTCGGCGGGCCTTTCTGTTCGTTTGTTGGCTCCTCAAGGGGAAAGCTCGGCCCCCTCTTTTTGGACGAACTTGGTTAGGTGTCCCCGTTGTATGAGTTCTTCGATCTCCTCCTTGAGAGCCCGACAATCATCCGTGTCGTGGCCGTGGTCCCTGTGAGAACGGCACCACTTATCCTTGTTCCTCTACTTGCCAGGGGTATTCATTCTTGGGGGAGCACGGAGTAGTCCTTCCTTGTCCACTTCCATAAGAACTTCTGATATATTAGCAATGAGGGGGGTGAACTTCTCAAAACGTGAAGTCGGGCAGTGCTGGCCATTATTGTCCTTCTGGGATTTTTGGGATCCCTCTTCGCTCGTATTCTTCCGTTTGTTCGCGGAAGATGTCTCCTCAAGAGCATGGGGGTTGAGAGCCTCTTCCGTCCGTATGTACTTCTCCACCCTAAGTAGGAGCACTGAGAAGTCCCGAGGAGGCTTCTTGGCAAGGGATGCCCTGAGGTTGGCATTAGTGACGTTGCACTCGAATGCGGCAGAGGCTACTGACTGGTTAAAGGAGGAAATAGACCGGGCTTTGGCGATGAAGCGTCGAACGTAATCCCTTACGTGTTTACCCTTTTCTTGGTTGAGGGTCACCAGAGATACACTTATTTTCTCGGCCCGGCGGCTACTCACAAAATGAGTAAGGAAGAGCCCTTCGAACTGATCGAATGAGAAGATGGAGGCTGGGGCGAGTCGAGAGTACCATTCTCGCGCAGACCCCTTCAGCGTGGCAGGGAAGATCTTACAGAGGAGGGCGTCTGAAGCATGATGGATCATCATGAGAGTTTTGAAACTCTCTATGTGATCTGCGGGGTCCGACTCCCCGGTATACGTCTCGAAGTGAGGCGGCTTGAAGTTTTCTGGGATGGGGCCTCCATGATGGTGCGGGAGAATGGAGGTCTGCTCGGACGGAGGTTTATCGCCCGTTGCTCTTCTTTCTTGTCAATTCGGCCGAGGCGCCTTTCCATCTCGTGGAGACGGCGGTAGACTCAGTCTTCTCTTTGATCATATCTTGCCGAGCCTCGGGACTCATCTTCGTACGAGGATGGACTGGGGCTGCGGCGATGGTAGCTTGGAGAAGGACAAGGACTGAGAGTGTGAAGGCGGTGGCTCCTAGCTGGCTCATGAGTAGGTAGCCTCTGGTCGTTCTTTAGGGTGATATTGAGGGCCCGTAAGACTGTCGCTTGGAAGTCTTGAACATCTGCCCTTGTGACTGGTGCCTCTCTTGCTTGGCAGTCCCTATGTGTGGCTCGGCTTACTGGAGAATGAGTGCTCCGCCGATGACGCTAAGGGGACTCTCTTTGCCTCCTCGGGGGAGGGGATCTTCTAGTCCTCGGTCGGCGGGGGGTCCGGATTCTTGAGGCCCCTGGGTACTCGGGTTGATGGACTCCACCAAGGGCTCGCCATCCATTCAGGCGAGTTCTGAGGTTGACCCCCTTTTGACGGTTGGCAATCACTTGACAAAGATCCCGCTCGGGATGGCTTTGAGAAGCCATAGATTCAACTGAAGGATTGGGACCCGTGACTTAGCCATGAGGAGGATATTGCTTCGGACAACTCTGACGGGAACCCCCCTGGGCAGCCCCCCGAGACCCTGGAGGGGCCTGTTGAGTAGGAGAACCTTGAACTGGAGGAGGGAGAGGAGGAAGAGAAGTGTTTCCTCGGTTGGAGACCGCTGCCTTCCCCTTCTGTTTTGGATGCATAGCTTGAAACTAGTTTCACTGATGAAGTTAGGTCAGGTTGCTTTTTCGTTTTCCACAGACGGCGGCAATCTGTTGCTGCTAATTTTGGTGTGGGAGCAAACAGATAAATTTATGGATTCTTGGAGAAAATGATAAAGCAAACTTGTTGACCTTCACCAATGTGTTGACTTGGTCTCTTGCCGTTGCTGCGAACCTGCAAAAAGTGCGAGACGTCGGGATGGATCCCGGCGACGCACCCTCCGACGCTCTTGTCAGTAATCTGAATGATGAAGCAAGAACTTAAACTGGAAAAGTATTGATTACCTCTTAATGATGGTGGATGGGGGGTATTTATAGTCGCCTTAGGGATCCGTTTCAAGATATGAATATATCCCTACTTCCCGGTGTGAATGGATAGAAGTGGTTAAGATCACTTCTTAGGGATAATTATGAATCTGAATTCTTCTTTATCCTTCTGAACTGGTTTATAACGGGTTGGGACCCGTACCCAGTAAGACAGATCCGTTTATGGGTTATTGGGCTTTGAATAAAGACCCAGTTCCCATTTCAGACCCGTTAGTATGTGAAATTACCGATTTACCCCTGAGCTTTAAGATTCGTGTCCGATTTGAACGGCCTCGATTAAATCCCATTTTTAGCCATATCAATAATAATAGCTTATATATAATAATAATAATAGTATTTATATATATATATATATATAATATTATAATAATAGCTTATATATAATAATAATAATAATAATAATAATAATAATAATAATAATAATAATAATAGTCTATACATACTATTATATATACATACATACTGTAGACGTACATAATGTATACATATATACATATACATATACATATACAAATACAGTATGTTCAAAAAATTTGTATCCAAACAAAATTACCCTATGTTTTGATTTTAAAAACCGAAAATTGTTTTTAAAATCCGATCCAAACGCACCCTTAGAATTTAGTTAGTAGATATTTCTAATTAGATACTAATTAACAGATATTACTTCCAAAAGAGAAATAGTAGATAAACTGATGAAAATTGTTGCTCTTTCTTCGGGTTTGGACAGAAAATTAGATTTATTTGTTTTAAACATGAGGATCACATTTGAGCAGTACAGCTATTATTGTAATTTTGCCTATAGTTATAGAGAGCATAATATGCTTAAGATTGAAGAGTTTTTCCATTCTTCTAAGATAATATGACTGTCTAATTCATTGTTTTTTTTTCACTGCAACTCTTGTTTTTGCAACAATGACCAATAATAGTGGGCAATGAAGGAAATTAATAACAGTATTACATCTGGTACATGGCAAAGCTAGATTGCCGGCATCATTTTTGTTACATATCCTTCTACTTTATATTGATTTGTGCGGCAAGAGACAAGTCCGATGGTGTGAATCCTGTAATTATATACCGGATTTATTGGTTCCTTCAACAACAAAAACAAAAATTTACAGAAAATTTTAGAAGATATTTATAGAGGGTTAATCCTTTAAATATTATTCCTCTATAGTAATTACTTAAAGGTTGTGCTGCGGGATGGCGAACGGGTCGAGTGGGCCGGGCCGAGCCCAACCCGTACGGGTTGGCACGTATACTTCACTGGGCCGAGCCGGGTTGGGCCGGGCTGAGGTTTTGTTTGGGTGGCCCGCCCAACCCGTGAACCCTATAGGGTTCGACCCGGGTTGGGCCAGGTCGATCCGCGGGTTGGCTCGTTTAATAATAAATTTTTTTTTTGGGTAGCTTAAATTAAAATAATAATAATAATAATTATAATACTAAGTAAGTAATAATACTAATAAACAATAAAAATCGTAATAATAATAATAAGATTGAAAGAGTGAAATTGACAACAAATTTTGAAATATTATTCATATGAATTTAAGTTATACAATTTTAACAATTTATAATGAAATGAAGAATTCAATTCACAAATAAGTTTTATACAATAACATATTTCTTATATACAATTTTAATTGAGTACAAGTTTTCTAATTTGACATAACAAGCAAAGCAATTGTTGTTGTTGTTCTTCTTCTTCGGGCGAGTTGCTCCCACTTGTGGAACTTGATAGTGCTTTCCCTTGCGTCCTATCTTCAGCCTTCAGCCAGTCTTCTGTGCAAACGAGCATCTCTAACGCCTCGGGCTTCAAGCGATTCCTGTAATCAGATAGAACCCTGCCACTTGTAGAAAATGCATTCTCAGAAGCAACTGTAGAGACAGGAGGAGTTAGTAAATCTTTAGCCATAATTGATAGAATACTAAAAGTGTGTTCATGTTCTTTCCACCATTGTAAAATATCTAGTGGAGAAATAGTAGGCTCAGAATCTTGTTGATTATACCAATTTAATTCATTTGGTTGATTAGTCCTAGGTTTTTTAGATTGAATTTGTTCAAGTAAACTAAATGTTCTATCACCAATTCTACTTTTACCCTTACCTTTAGAACTACCAGAAGAAGAACTAACTACAGAAGTTGTACTACTAGAAGCAAAACGTCTATCATAATAATCATACAAGTTATTTAACGTAGATTTAAACTGAACTAAAAAAGTAGCGCAATCAATTGTTAATTCTACATTTACCTCTAAATATCCAAAAAATATTTCTATCAAATTCTTCGTACCTTCTAATTTGATACGAGGATCCATAACAGTAGCAACACAAATCAACATAGGAAGAGAAAAATAATACTTCAAAAATTTGTGAAATGCAGGTTTTACAATGTCACTAATATAGGGATCATTTAACATTTTGTTAAATATTTGCATCATGCTAACTAATTCAATAAAAATGCTACTAGAAGTAGATTCATATGTTTTTGAAAATTTTAAAGTTGCGGTTTTAAAAGGTTCTAAAAATTTCAACAAAGATTCGGCAAAAAACCAATCGGGGGGAGTCATTTCAAAATTCTGTATATTTTTTGCGATACAAAAATCATTTACAACTGCTTTATATTCGGTGACAACATTTAGTAAATCAAAAGTAGAATTCCATCGGTGTCTAACATCTTTTGGAAATTTTCTAAAAGGAACATTTCTAACCCTACACCAAGCTTTCCATTCTTGTAAAATGCTTGGACTTAATGCAATGAAATGTACACAATTTCTAATTTTAACTATATATGGATCAGCTATTCTTAATGCATCTTGAACACATAAATTTATAATATGACATGCACATCTAACATGAAAAATATTGTCAGATGGAGGGTTTAATACAAATTTTAAAGTAGTAATTGCTACATTGTTGTTAGATGCATTATCAAAACTAATAGCCATAATTTTATTGCGAATATGAAAAACATCACAAATTTCTATAATACGGTTTGCTATTTCAACGCCACTATGGGGATACGGCAACGCCGCAAGTGATATGATTCTTTTTTGAAGAATCCAATCATTGTCGATCCAATGACAGCTTATTCCCATCGTTGGAATATTGTTGACACCCGTCCAACAATCTGAAGCTAAACTAACCCTACAAGTTAAACTCCATAAAATTGCAATCAAAGCGTCCTTCATTTCGATGTATATTTTAAAACAATCCGATTTGCAAGTATTTCTCGGAATTCTTTTAAAATGAGGGTTTAAGGCCGTTTGATTAAAATTTTCCAAGTTCCTACTCTCGGGATAGGAAAATGGTAACTCTTCCTTAAGGACTAGTCGGGCCATTTCCCGACGAACAAGTTCGGGATCATAAGGGTGGCTATTAACTTGACCGGTCCTAGGGTTGATTTTTTGTTGGCCTTGTATTTGATCAAGAAGTTCTTTATGGTTATGTTGGATGTGTCTACTAATTGTACCGGTGCTGTCGCCCCACTTAAATTTGTATGTTTTAGAACATGTTTTGCAAACTTTCAAACCTATACCCGGAGTATGTTCGTCCGGGATATAATCATAAAACTTATGCCAATCGCTAGTTTCTCATCTACTTTTCCTACTACTACGGGGTTGTGTGGTTTCGGTTGGTTGTTGTTGTTCTTCTTCTTCTAATTGTATGTCACCTACAACCTCGTCGTGTGTACTCCATTGTTCCATAGTAGGATCAATGTAATCTTGGGCGGGCTCAATAGTTGGGACAATTGGTGGCCTACGTGAAGAGGAGGAGGAATCTTGACCGCTACGACTGCTACCGCGTGATCTAGACATAATGTAGTAATGTGCTAAAGTATGTAAAAAAAATATACAATGTAGGAGCAGTGAATTATACAAAAAAAATCTAAAAAACAAGAGGGTTGAGATAGAGAAGTTCAAAAAACGAACAATAATTTTAACTACAACGCAAAAAAAACATAACGAGAGAGGTATGAAATTTTGATACCGTTCACCGTGGAATACGCGTATGTAAAAAAAACCGTGAAAATAAGAATAGAATAGAAAAGATGGAGGAGCGCTTTGCCGATTCCGCAATTGAAGAGTTGAGGAGAGGTTGAAGTAGATTTGAAGACGGTTGAAGAGAGTTGAAGACGTTGAAGACGTTGAATTTTAATTCCGATACGACCGAAATTTGATCGTGTATATGCCTCATTGTAGACTTGTTTGATGAATACTACAATTATTGAAAAATTCTTTACAAATGATGTATAATAGTACAGAGAGTAAGAGAGTGAGGTGTGATTTTTATGAAATTTTTGGGGATATTTATAGGCTAAATATGTGGGAAAAAACAAAAAAAAAACAAAAAAACCAAACTAACGGCTATAGAGCCGTTCGGAACGGCTCTGTTTCGGTCGCTACCGTTTTCGACCGTTCGACCCGCGGGTCAACGGTCGACCCGTAACGGGTCGAACGGGTCGAAACCGCGGGTCGACCCGCGGGTTGGGGGGTTGAATTCGCGAATTGGGCCGGGTTCGTGGGCCGGGTTAATTCACGTTAATTGCGACCCGGGTCGACCCGGTACTGTTCACCGGGTTTGACCCGAACCCGCCAAGTATCTAAACGGGCCGGGTTCGCGGGCCGGGTCGCGGGTGGGTTGTCGGTTGACCCGGCCCAGTTGCCATCCCTAGTTGTGCACACTTGTCTAGCATTGTTTAGTTGGGCAGTTCAGTTTTCATGGCCAAAAATTTAGTATTTCTTGGTTGATTTCTTTTATGACTGTAAGCAATTTCACTAACTGTCAATTTGTATGCTTCTGGTAATTGGTCTCATTGTGATCTTTTCAGCTTGCTATGTATCCTATTGTCAATTTACGTCACTACAAAATGGATCTTCATAGGTAATAGGTACCTGTGGTCACTTGAAGAAGTGGTCGTTCGAGTTCTTAATCTATGTTTTCAATAAAGGCATCAAGGGTTGAGGGTCTAACCGGAGTATATTGAGACCGTAATGGCAGTAAAACATTAAGATAATGTTAAAGGAAAAGGCTATACGTTATAGAAAACTACCTTAAAGTGAGGCATTTCAGAGAAATGCCATTAACCTGCTTTATTAAACACAACTTCTATGAACTAATAAGGTAACTACTGCACAATGTTAATAGAAGAATCAAATGTCCCCATGCTTTGCTCATCTATTCATTCACCCCTAACCATGGGAAGCCGATGGAATGGTATTTCATCCAGAATGTTTTCTGTAAAGCAGGTAATCACTTATTAGACAGTTATGCCATGAAAGTAGGATTTTTTTTTTCCAAAATGACCCTTTTGTTTGAAAGTTTTTCCCAAACTGCCCTATTTTTTATTTTTGTTCCCTAAACGACCCACTCGCTTTTTGAAAAAGTGAGTTTGGTTAAAAATAACTCGCTTTTTCAAAAAGCGAGTCTGGAACTTTTAATTTTCGAAATGTTAGACTCGCTTTTTGAAAAAGCGAGTTATTTTAACCAAACCCGCTTTTTCAAAAAGCGCGTTTAATTATTTTGGTAAATATTTTCGAAAGTGGGTCAGTTTGGTAAATACTTTTTGAAAGAGGACTAGTTTGGTAAATAATTCAGAAAGTGGGCTATTGCGGTAACAAGTTCTTTCTATATCACATTGTCACTTGATCTTCTTTAGACCACTATATATGAAATTGTTTGTCAGAACTTTCTATATCACATTGTCACTTCATCTTCTTTGATCATGATTTTATAAATTTCGCAACTGTTTAGTAGTAGCAGAGGATATACATAACTTGACATTATTTCAGTATATACATAATTGGTGTGTTTTAAGTTATCGAGAATGAGCTCATAGATACTCTCAATTCCCGGTATACACATAATTGGCTTTTGACCTATCAATCATATGCGCTGAGTTCTTGCGCCAAAAGTCTCACACTCTCGCTTTCTGAAAAAGCGAGGGTGGTTAAAATCTCATTTCTTTTTCATCAGCACACCTATCAACCAAAATAGTTCACTATTAGGTCACGATCTTAGAAATCAGATCCAATGGTTAACAGATATGAGCCTCGACAACAATCTTAACATTTATCCATCCAAATACTGAATTGGCATATGTTGATGCTCCTACCAATAAATCAATGGACAAATCATAAACAGAATGAATAATTCATAAACAACAATATAAACAAACGAAAGAAAAGTGATCAAGAGAGAAAATTTCTTCTTTGTTAGGAAAAAATAAACTCGGGCTTTCAAAACAAGTGCAAGAAAGAAAAAACAATATATTATGAGCAAACCTTAGTCTGCTGACAATATTCAGAACTAGAAAACAATGTCTCATCAATTACCACGTCAGACTTTTGTGGTCTACCATTATGTAAAACAGCAACCATGAACGAAGTTACAACCACCCTTTTAATATAAGAATTTTTTGTGCAAGAACCCAGCGCATATAATTGATAGGCCAAAAGTTAAGATTGATTGGGAGTATCTATGGGCTCATTCTCGACAACTTAAAACACACCAATTATGTGTATACTGAAATAATGTCAAATTATGTATATCCTCGACTACTGCTTAACTGTTGCTAACTTTATAAATATAAATAACTTTATATATGAAGATCTTCTGTCTCTCGGTGGATTTAATACTTTAAAAATAAATAATATATATTAAATATATAAAGTTTATAATTAAAAAAAATTTGTGAAAGTGAGAGACGGATGAACTTCATCCGTCCCTCCCTACCGCATGACCCTTTTACCCCTAAGGTGATAATCTGGTTATATGAAGGAAGGGGTAACTTGGTCATTTCCGCCAATGTGAAATACAAAAAAAATCATGGACCCTTTTAACCACCCTCGCTTATTCAGAAAGCGAGTGTGAGACTTTTGGCGCAAGAACTCAGCGCATATGATTGATAGGTCAAAAGCCAATTATGTGTATACCGGGGATTGAGAGTATCTATGGGCACATTCTCAACAACTTAAAACACACAAATTACGTATATACTGAAATAATGTCAAGTTATGTATATCCTCTGCTACTGCTAAACAGTTGCTAAATTTATAAAATCATGACCAAAGAATATGAAGTGACAATGTGATATGAAAAGTCCTGACAAACGATTTCATATATAGTGGTCTAAAGAAGATAAAGTAACAATGTGATATAGAAAGAACTTGTTACCAAAATGACCCACTTCCTAAAATTATTTACCAAACTAACCCACTTTCTAAAAGTATATACCAAACTGACTCACTTTCGAAAATATTTACCAAAATAATCAAGCGCGCTTTTTGAAAAAACGAGTTTGGTTAAAAATAACTCGCTTTTTCAAAAAGCGAGTCTAACATTTCGAAAATTAAAAGTTCATAACTCGCTTTTTGAAAAAGCGAGTTATTTTTAACCAAACTCGCTTTTTCGAAAAGCGAGTGGGTCATTTAGGAAACAAAAATAAAAAATAGGACAGTTTGAGAAAAGCTTTCAAAAAAAGGGTCATTTTGGGAAAAAATTCTGAAAGTAGTTCTCTGTAAGTCAAGTGAAAGGTCATGGAGTTAAGGATTAAGGTTGCCATGAACAAGGTTCTCTATGGTCTGTGGAACAAAAATGAGAACAGATTATCATCTGTCCTATGATGTGTAAATATGCTAGGGGCATGCTTTTCTGAATCTCTTAATGAGAACAAACTCAAAGAGTACATTTATTTTACAAATAGAATGATTTTGTATAGGGTTGCAAAGGAGTTGTGTATACAGATTATACATAATGTATATGTAGACACAATACACATGCAAGACATTGATTGTATGAAATGTAATATGCCTTCTTGTTGACAAAATAATAAACTTGGATTATGTGTGGTGTATTCCACACAATGATTTGACTATTGCTTAATTAATCAAAATAAACTCCACAAATAAGCTATTTACACTTATGTGTATGCTCTTGAAGAATAATGGTTCATGATTCATAATATTTATTTCATCATTTCAAATTGCTTTTGAACTAATTTATTCTCCACCCTTTCAATCTAATCAATGCAAATATTCAAACAAAGTCTAAGAAACCTAAGAAACAAACTCCAATTGCCAATACGATCAATCAAACCGATCTAAAACCCTAACATTCCATCAATGGCGACAAAAACTGTATTAGGAAAAACAAAAAACAAAGAATCCGAGGGACCCAAGATCGCATAGTTGGAAGAACTTCTCCACCTCTGCAAAATCCAACACAACGAACACATATTAGGTCCAAATCGAAGGAAGGAAGCGAAATTGAAGACGGAGAAGAACCAGTGGCAAGAGCTTTGATCATGGCAGCGCGTCGGACCCTGTAGTCGGGTTTGGGCCCGGAGTATGTAGGAAGGTCACGATGTGGAGGAGGAGGTCATCGGGTAGGCCGTAGGCGGAAGGGATTTGAGAGGTTTAGGGATTTCTTGTGTGTGTGTGTATATATATATATATATATATATATATATATATATATATTATAGGTTTTTTAAAGTTATTTATTCAAATTTTTTTTATTCTTGATTTCATAATGAATGGTTAAGATCGAGTTGTTCAAATCAATGGCTGAGATTTACTACGGACATATTTTATTGTGGCTTTTATAATAGAAATAGATATTCATTAAATTTGATGACTTTAAGTTTTTAGACGTGCATCACACGTACATTATACTAGTATTTATAAGGATATTTATAAGGAGTATATGTGGGATTTATATATTTACTAGGGAGGGGTATACATGTTAAAAGTCATTCTTTCAAACAAAAATTACATGGACTGGAAATGGGCCAGGCTTGGCCCATATGGCCCTCCCAGTCTGATTCATTTAAAAAATATAGTTGTGGTGGTGATTAGTTGATTAGATCTCTCTATCTAAGGGAACAAAATTTAAAGCATAGATATGAAGTTTAAAGAAACAATGGATAGAATCATAGAATTACCCTAATAAAAAAGGAAAAGAAATGGATGAGAGAGACACAATTGTTGCAACTTGCAAGCTCCCTAATAATATAGTGCTAAGCTTAGTGAGTAAGAAATCGATAGTGCTAAGCTTCTTTTTTTAGAAGTCCCACTTTCCATCAAGCTCATAAATTGCTTTTTTTGTACGGTATAAAGCAGAAGGGTACGTAAATTCAAGTCGAGCCCATGAAAAAAATAGATTCTCATCATCGGTCACCTTTTTAAAACTATGTCCCACCTTTCATCAAGCTCATAAAATACGCTGATGTGGTAGTCCAATCAGAACCGTCAGATCTTCTCAGATTTCGCTCATCCCAATAATCAAGTCAACAAAGTCCAACGAGCTTCTGCCATCTCAGGCCCACTGGCAAACGGGTTCGATCCGGCCCATTACGGTCCCAGACCCGTTTACCCCTGCCTATAAATACCAGACCCCCTCCGCACTACAAGAGGTAATCAATTTTTTCCCATCTGAACCCTAGTTACTGTTGCTATTCCATTGACCGGCTAGATCGTCGGAGGGCCTATCGTCGAGATCTCTCCCGGTGTTTCTAGGCATTATGCAGGTATCAAGATCCGAGTCCAGCCACTAAGATTTGAGTCGAGCTACGAAGATCCGAGCCGAGCACCCGGCCTCTACTTCTCTCCTGCTACTCTTGAGCCAATCATACAGCCCAAGGATCATATCAACGCCAGTGTCGTCCCTCCCGCTTCACAAATTACAAGAACTCACACCTGTTACCCCCACACAAAAAAAAAGCATCATCATACGCTTTTATTTTCATTTTTATTTTTACGGTATAAAGCAGGATTTTTTTGCCGTCATAGGCCACTTTTTGAAAATACTTGCGTTTAAGGGCCAGTTTCCAAACTATTAGCGCTCGTGAGATACTCTATGCCATGTTAGCAGCGACCGCTATTCTTAATAGCGACCTCTTCATTTTCTAGGTCGCTAATGGGAATAGCGGCACATGTTTTTTTTTTTTTTTTTTTTTTTTTTTTTTTTTCGCTATTCCCACTAGCGACTGTAGTATATAGAGGTCAGTAATGGGATTAGCGACCTCAAATGAATGTATTGAGACCCCTAGCGATTTCTAGAGAGTTTTTGTTCTCTTTGGAAAAAAAAAAAAAACTGTGGTTGCTATATATTGGGAATAACGATCTTAATATGTATGAGGTCGCTAATGGGATTAGCGACTTTTAATGAACTAAGGTCGCTATTCCCAATAGCGACCTCAGTTTTATTTTTTTTTCCCAAAAGAGCAAAAGCTCTCTAGAAATCGCTAAGTATCTCAATACATTCATTTCATATCGCTAATCTCATTAGCGACCTCATATATACTAAGGTCACTATTCCTAATAGCGATCACAGTTTTAATTTTTTTTTCAAAGAGAACAAAAACTCTCTAGAAATCGCTAAGTGTCTCAATACATTCATTTGAGATCGCTAATCTCATCAGCGACCTCATATATACTAAGGTCGCTAGTGGGAATAACGACAACAAACAAAAAACTCAAAAAAATTTAAAACATAGGCCGCTATTTTCATTAGCGGCCTCGAAAATGAAGCGGCCGCTATTGAGAATAGTAACCGCTGCTGGCTGCTGACGTGGCACAGAGTAGCCAACAAACGCTAATAGTTTGGAAACTGGCTCTTAAATGCAAATAATTTCAAAAAGTGGCCTATGACGGAAAGAAAACTCATAAAGTAGTCCAAGTCAGCCCATGAAAAATATATATAGATTCTCATTTTGGGAAAAAAAATTCAAAATATCGCTGCTTGACTCCCGATGACCAAACAGTCTCATCACCTTCTTTAGTTCGTCCTATTTTCAAGGGGAAACAAGTAAAGTAGTACGGTCACAAATGGGGAATACTGCGACTAAAGTGATTGTGGTGGCTGCGATCGCCGGCGCTGGAGCGTTGATCGCCTTGTCTTGCTCTCCCAACTCCGATGGCGATCGGAGGAAGGAGAAGGAGAAGGAGGAGGCAGCTCGAAATGACGACGGCGACCAGAAAATGAAAATGAAGGATAAATCGGCGGCGAGCGCCGGACAAGTTGGTGACTCCAGGTTGCAGCAGGACCCGAAACCCGATATCAGCTACCTTCAACAGCAAGGTCAGCCTTCATACACGAACGATTTGCTTGGCTAGCTCTTAGCTTCTTATACTACTACGTACTGTCTCTCTTTCTGTGTAAGATATAATAAGATGCGCAAGCTGAATTCTTCGTTTTTTGACACATGGGGGAATTCAGGAAGCACTTTTCCCCTCATCTTGTAGTAGCTAACTGATAATTGTGGTGACTACTATCACAGGTCGGAATACAGGAAGCGGTCAGAAGAAGAAGGATGATTCGGTTTCTCAGGACGACCAGAGAAAGAAGGAAAAGAAGAAGCTGCAGATTTTTGGTCCTGAGGTTAATGGATACCCTAATCAAATCCCTCAGCATCTGAAACCCAGTTTCAGTTACATCCGACAGCAAGGTTAGCTAGTATCTGATCCCTGGCCCTGGGTTCCAGTGCTTTCTTTTAATCCATCCATTATAAGACACACTTTTAGCTTCTATATTCTTCTCCATGTTTTATGTATGAAATTCCCATTCCTATACTACTGATTCCGGAAGTCAACTCCTCACCTCTCAAGGTACCCCTGTTTTACGTGAAGATTTGTTTTAAGGCCATTTTCTGGTGAAGGTGACCTTAATTATAGGCATGTGCAATGCACGTTTCAAATTAACATTAAATGTCACTAGATCAAATAGGTTGGTTGTTGTTGTTGTAGCTGCTTTTTTCTGGTGTGGGAACATGAAGATGATGAGTTCTTCTTTTGGAGGAAACTAATTACAATCTGGACCGTCGATCAAATTTGAATTGTGATGGCTAAAGTCTCCATGATCTGAATTTGAACTGTTGTTGAGAGCGTCTGAATATGAATTGGACGACTCACGACTGAGATGTTTCACAATGTCTGAACACTGGGGTTGGCTCCAGTGACGGATGATCCGACGCTCAAGTCAGTAACTCAGAATAATAGGAGAGTTTATATGGCAAATATATCGATGACCTGACTATGAAGGAGATAAATGGTATTTATAGCATAGGAGTTAGTTCAAAAAGATAGACCTAAAAAGAATCTTGTGAATTTAACTACTGATTCCCATGGTTATGGAATATAATTAGTTGATAACTCCGTTTATGATATAGGATTTGATTAACTTTTAATTAGCTTGAACTTCTCTTGTAGGAATGTAAATTAGCCTATAGGCCTGGTTGAATTGATGGGCTTGAAAACGGGAAAACGGCTCATATTGTTCATGCACGTATGTAGCTGCTGTAAAATTACCGTTTTGTCCACCGAGAGCTTTAAGATGCACACCCAAATCGTACGGCCCTGATTTTACCGACATAAGTTGTTGTTGATTGGAATACAGATTTACCGTTCACTTAAATATATTTACATAATGCTTCATGTCGATTGTAGTGGTTGGTTGGTAGTTGCATTGCTTGATAACATTTCTCTATCGACATTTAGCATGATATGATCATTTTTTTGGAAAAACATCTATAAAAGGTTACTTATTAACAATAAAAATATTAATGAGTGATTTATAAGAGTGGAAGAAGCCAAAGAATGCACTTCTTCTCCCATTACATGACAATATTTTAGATAATATAGATGATTACTTTTTTAAATATTTAATCCAACTTTTCTTGCTTTTGATAGAGTAAGAGTTAATCTAACCCCAGGGGAATTTGTTAGCTATTCGAATAGGGAAGATCATGGTGAAAATCTCATAGATTCTGGCACTCTTGCACATAGACTGTCTTTCTTTGTAGTGTACCATGTTCCATAATGCATCTTCCATTTTGGCCCACATGCGTTCCCAAACACTACGAGTCTATGACTCGGTTGCAGCATGTCCTTGGCTATGCTCCCTAATGTTAATTTCTCATTCTTGCCTGTTGATATATTTTGGTTCACTGTTGCTGAAAAAGGAAAAAAAATCTCCCTTATTTTCTCCTTTCTCTTTCTCCCCCTTATATGCACAGCTAGTGACCTCATGCCATCTTCTCCTAAATTTGAAAGAGTCCCGGTATCCACCCCCCGTTTTCTAGCTCACCCCTCATTCTTAAGTTGCCCTTTATAAATTAAAATTTCCAGACATATCCTTTTTAAGTTGTGGAGGTAAACTGTTTGCTCACCCCACCTTTATAAATGAATTTTGAGTCACTTGAAGTCAATGTACATCAGGGTTTTGGTAACTCACAAGCTACGGTATGTTAAAAATTCATCTTTTTAAGATTTATGATTCTAATAAACAGTCAAATTTTTTAGGGTTTGTTAAAACCCTAACGTAGATTAAATGAAATTTGTTAAATCTCAGTCAATGATGATTATCCACTTAAAAATGCAATCTTTTTTAGGGTTTTGTGAGATGGACATCACATGAATTATGTATGCTCTTTCTTGTTTGATATTTATAATTGTATTATATCGATTTTTGTTTTAATGGGGTGCGCGCTCCAGATTTCTGTTTTCTAACGGGGGGAGAGAACCAAATAGGGGGAGCAGCTAGAAAACGGGGGGTGAATACCAGGACTCATTTGAAATAGGGTTTGCGTCCTTTTGCTTAATTTGCTAGTGTCTTGTTGATTAATTTGCAAGTGTATTGTCTTTTCCACCCATTGTTTCATATTGGTTTTGTCACTGCCCCCATGATCCAAGTGGGGTTTCGCAATTGAGACATGATAGAAGTGAGTTCTTGTTTCGAACACATATGTGTATGTGTAAAGGTGGCTAAATTTTGCAATATCTTTTTGCAAATTACCAATGGGAATATTTATTTCAGGGGTCGTTAAAATCATGAGCTATAACATCTGGAATCTTGAGAGAAAAATACAGGAGAGGATGAAAGCAGTCAGTCAGCTTATACTGCAGCACTCCCCAGATATAATTCTTCTTCAGGTATAGTATTGTGCATAAGATAATACCAATGTGTATATCATCAATAGGTTATACTATACATGCTTTGATCTTTTCAGGAAGTAACACCTCTTGTGTATAAATTCTTCAAAGCATGCAATTGGTGGAGGACCTATCAGTGTTCAGTTCAGCCAGAGAAAGCAACCAAAAAAATTTTCTGCATGCAGGTAATCTCTTGTTTGTGTTCCTACTCTGATATATAATTAGTTTGCCTGGCATATACTGTTGCTCAGATTGTATGATCATATGCAAACCACTTACCCAATTATCCAATTGAGTTGATTCCATAATTGCTTGATTTTTTTGTCATGTTTAGCTGGCAGTCTTTTTGCATCTCCATATGAAACCAAAAGAAAGAAAAGAGGAAAGAGTTGCAGGTGGATGAATGAGGAGGATATTTGCTGGGAACAAAAACAGTTTAAGTTGGACTTTTGATTCGAAGGAATTTTGCAATTTGGGTTGCAACTGAGTCAAATGGAAAATGCTTTCTTTGTACACGAATTCAAATTCTGATTTGATTGATATCAGGAGATCAAATTAAGTTCTTCATTCATTCATTCATTCATTGATAAATGACTACAAGCGAAGGAGATACGCAATTTAAAATTTGGGATACCAAACTTGTCTAATCTAGTTACTTTGTTCCTTATTTCTACTTGACGGATCCTGAGGAAAAGAATTTGGTTTCCGCAAGCAGCTATCATTCCCTTTTCCGATTTTATACTGCACTTTTGGATTTTAGTTGCAACTCATCCAATTTACTTACAACTAACCCCTGAGCAATGTCTTGATGGTATAAGAGTGGAGTATAAAATTGTGGCTAGACTAAGAGCCTGGGTTCGAGGCCTAGAGGCCGAAATTTCTCCAAAACTCAACAAAAATATAATTGATAAATAAATAAAATAAAATTTACTTACAACTAAGCAATGCAAAAATAGTAGCAATGGACCCTGTTGTAAGGAAATAAATACTCAATAAAACATTTCAAAGTTTATGTTAAGAAATCTAATGTGGTGATAAAAATGTCTGCAGTTGAGTAAGCTCCATGTGAAGAAGTTCTTCTGTAGGAGCTTTAAGAACGCCACAACCGGACGAGGTCTCTACATAGCCAAAATCAAAGCTGGACCGGTTAACAAGAAGTTGATCGTAGCAACCTGCCACCTCAAGAGACCCACTGATTCGGACAAGTGCATAACTGAACGAGTGACACATGCTACAGAGGCTCTCCA
Organism: Hemerocallis citrina; assembly: GCA_017893485.1. Classification (NCBI taxonomy): domain Eukaryota; kingdom Viridiplantae; phylum Streptophyta; class Magnoliopsida; order Asparagales; family Asphodelaceae; genus Hemerocallis; species Hemerocallis citrina. Next base: position 279,885,587 of record CM030364.1, on the reverse strand, counting down.
TTTCCTCCATGCTGAATCAAATGTGGTGTTTGGAGGCGACATGAACTGGAACGAGATAACTGATGGACCTTTCCCTTTGCTCGGTAAGGCTGGAGGAAGAAGTACAACTCCATAACAATTTTCACTCAAACCGTGCCTTTCACTTAAGTATGCTTATTCAAAAATAATTTAATGAATGAGTTTAATCAACCAACAGGTGACTGGTGTGACGCGTGGTCTATCCTCAGGCCTGCAGAAAATGGGTGGACTTATGATACAACAACGAATGGGATGATGAGGCATAGCCGATTATTGAAGATGAGGCTGGATCGGTTCTTTTGCAAGCTTAAGGATTTTAAGATGGTTAGTATCGATAGGATAGGGATGAAGGAAATTCCAGGGGTTTTGTATGAACATAATGGGAAGATGCTCCCTGTTTTACCCAGCGATCACTATGGTTTGCTGCTAACAATTTGTCCAAAGCAGTAGATTCTTCATAAATCGGATGATGAAGGGGAGTAAATTTTTTGTAATTATTATAAATGAGAGATAGATGTGCTTTTGATGTAAAATGCTTTAATTTTTTTTCAGGCAATGTAAAATGCTTTATTACCTTATTTGATTGGCTCTATGGTATGGTGATTGTGTATGCGTAATATGTTCAAAGTGTCTCCTGTTTTAACCATGTATTTCAATTGAAGTTTGAAATTTTTAGGAAATATGAACATAGAGTGGTTGATTAGGCTTTTCAATAGAATTCTAGTGGAGAGAGCTGAGCCCCTGGTGAAAAGGGAAGAGAAATGAAAGGAGAAAGGGAAGAGCGGAGCGAGAGAGGAGTGAGAGAGCAGCCCCCACACAAGATCCTTCATCTCCACATCAAATCTCACCAAGCAAACTTCAACAAGCCCGCACACCACAAACAGGCAGAGCAAGAGCAAGAGCAAGAAGAAGCCAGGCTCATGGCAAAGCGACAGAGGGATGATACTTTGGAGAGGAGCGCGTGGAGGAAGGACGAGGCTAGACGGGACTACGACCACTCGAATAGATCGAGAGGTCGTTCTGTCCACAAAGTCCACCACTCTTCCCAGGGAGGGAAGACGAGTGCTTACAGCAGAGAAGCAGGGGATAGAGAGATGGGAAAGAAACAGAGGGATTATTCGCTGGAGAGGGCAGATGGTAGGGAGCCAACAGAACGAAGACGCCGATCCTATGTCGAAGTTGCCAGGGGCTCAGCTAGGATGACGTCGCCGATCCGCCGCTCCTCTAGAAGGAGCTCTCCAACAGTGAAGGCAAGGATCACCAAGAGCGACGAAGATGGAGAATGGCTGCTCGTGCGATCCCGTAACTCGATCAAAGCTGAGAAGCGGCAAGCCAGAGAAGAGACGGCGTCGGCTAGCTCCGGCCAGCAATGTCACAAATGTGCTCTTTGGGATCACACCATATCGCAGTGCACCAACGCTAGGTTTTGTTACGTCTGTTGAAGAAGTGGACACATCTTCAGAGATTGCCCAAGCACTAAACGAGGGACTACTCCGATGTCCTCTGCTCCAAGAGGTCTCTCGCCGACGCACACTCATAGCAGCAAGACACAAGAGAGTTTTGCGGGGGGGAGGTCGATGGTTCGAGCGATCATCACTCCTACTCCTCTAATGGCGGAATTTGAGCGTTGTTTACGAATGTGCAGCATCATAAAGGTGCAAAGTGGGAATCCGTCAGCTGAGGATATCGAAAAATTGCTTTACGCAAACATTACTCCGTCAACGACGCTCCTATGGCGAGTTTAGTGCTTATTCTCCGGTGTCTTCTTCGTTCACTGCCACGACGAGCCAAGATTGAACGAGGTGCTAGGCAAAAGAGGTATGGGTTCCGATGACTTCTACGTCACATTCTCACAGTGGTCGCGCAAATACGGTGCTCTCAAGGCGTCTGAGTTGCCGTCCATTTGGATTCGCTTATTCAATTTTCCCTTCCATTGTTGGCTCCGATCGGGGTTCCAAAATCTTGTTCGAGCTTTTGGTTACCTCTTGGAAGTGGATAAGGGTACTATCACACAGGAGAGGAGGAGTTTCGCGCGTATCAGAATAGGATGCGACAATTTCTCTGACATCCCTTCGATGGTTCAAGCGGAATTCGAGGGTGAATTCTTCGACGTGAAAGTTATGGTGGAGAAGAAGAAGAATGTCTCGTTTGCGAAGGTATCGGCCATGGAGGAAGACGAACGATCAGATGATAGAAAAAAGGGGACTGAGCTCAAGAGGCCGAAGGTAGACGATGAAGGAGGTCCCTCCATTAAGGCTGATCAAGATCTTGGCCGTCCATCCCGGATCAAGATTCACGACACGATCAAAATTGCAGATGAATATGGTTCGAATCTCAAGGGGGCATTTCAGAAAACCGTACGAGGTCCGGGATCGACGGAACTAGCTAGGGAGGCAGCGGTAGCTCAGCGGCGTGATGGGAAGGCAGTACTGGTCGAGAGTACAGAGGATAGAGCGCCGAACTCCCGAAAACCAGGGATTTTGAAGATAGCGTCGAGTGGGGACTTCGAGGCTAGGGAGAGGTTATCGAGAGAGGACCCTGGTTTCGCGCTGCTGTCGAAGGAGGAACTGCAAATCTCTATCCAGAAGGCAATAGAGGACATTGCGCGCAGAGGTGGTTTTGCTTCCAGCGGTTTTGGCGGTCTCCTGGTTCTCAGGATGATGAAGACGTGGCTATCGTTGAAAAGTCGAATTATCAGTTGGATTTAATCTCAAAGCCTGTCGATGTCACAGCCCAATCAATGCGTATCTTTCTTGTAGGGGACAATGGGCCAGGCAGTGCTTCGGGTTGGCTGGGCCTTCAGCCCACGTTCCAACTTGGGCTATCGAGTGGGCTTGGGCCAGGAATTCAGCAAAAAATTTTGCCAGTGAAGAATGCGATAGGGGAGGAAGAAACAGGAGAAAATTCGAATCGGGTGCTTGATGATTTGCTAGATGAGAACAACTTGGTTGAGGATGACCCAGAGCTATCCCTTGAGCAGAGCGCTCATGTGGTAGGTTCGGAGCCTATCGACGACATGATTGGTGCTTTAGACGGTCTACAAAGTGGCGGAAGTACATACGACTCCGAACATGAAAAGTGGGCAAAGCAAGTGAGAGAGTTAGCTAGGGGGAATGCAAGAGAGAGCGAAGACGCTGGGGGGATCAGAAATTTGGTGGAGTATAAGCGGAAAAGCAAAAGACAGTTGGATAAATGGGGTGCGACTGGTCCGAGCGAAGAGGACTTGATTAGAGCTGCTGCAAAGACTAGAGAGCCTACCTCTGCATGTCAAGGTATTCCTTTGAACAATTTTTCAGTATTAAACATTTTAAATGACGATTCGCTCATTTACTTCGCTAGTCTTTACGGTCTAGCCATGGGTTCCAATAGAGAGGAGCAGCTGTACCACGTGAACATTATTAGAGGGGCCAATCTGAGACAAATAGAATAATGAGGGGGTTGCGCTGGGGTCTAGGGTATAGGTGTTTGAGATAATAGTTATCCATGTTATACATCTTTTGGAATGTCAGGGGGATGAGGCAGAAATCAAAAAAGAGACTCGTTAGCAACACTATTATTAGGTTCAAGCCGACCATTTGTGCATTTCAGGAAACTAGGGTTGAATCTCCTTCCACGGAAGAGTTTCAGAGCATTAAGGGTATAGGATCCTTTGAGTGGAGGTTTAAAGCTTCGAGAGGTTTTTCAGGGGGTATAGCTATTGGGGTAGATCCTAGAGTGTTTGAGATTATAGACGACATTGCTGGGACGTTTTCGGTCACGATTACTATCAGAAGAAAAGCAGATAGTTGGATTCATTCGGTTACGTCTGTGTATGGTCTTTATGAGTCGGCTTAAAGGAGCCTGTCCTGGGACGAACTTAGGTCCATTAGAGGAAGATGCAGGGGTCCGTGGGTGGTAGGAGGAGATTTTAACATTACTAGATTCCAATTCGAACACCTTGGGAGAGGTGCCTCTAGGGGAGATAGGGACCAGTTCAACGCGTTAATCAACGGTTTAGATTTAGTGGAAATCGAGGCTACGAATAGGAAATTCACATGGTCGAATTTACAAGCTGCCCCTACTTTGGCAAAATTAGACAGAATTTTGGTGTCCACTGAATGGGAAGACAAATTCCCATTAGCTAAGGCTAGAGCATTGATTAGATTCACCTCAGACCACACCCCTCTCGCCTTGGATTGCGGAGAGGGTGTCACAAGTAACAGATATCAATTTAGATTTGAAAAGTCATGGACATTGTGCGATGGAACACAGAAGATTATTGAGAAAAGTTGGAAGGCGCCCACTTCTTCTAGCTCTTCGGTAGGGCGCTGGATTGAAAAGATAAGGAGACTAAGAATAAAGCTGAAACAGTGGGTCAGGGCGGAATTCGGACAGAACCAAAGAACCAAAGAAGTAATAGGGGAGAGGATAGAGCAATTAGAGCTTATAGAGGAGGAAAGAGACTTAATAGAGGCTGAATTTCGACGAGCTTTATAGGAACATGCAAGACATCATACAATTGGAAAGGATGGAGGAAAGCTATTGGAGGCAACGTTCCAGAATCCAGTGGCTGAAGGAGGGAGATGCTAACACTAAATTCTTTCATAGGATTGCGAACGGAAGAAGAAGGTCCAATCACATCTCTGGGCTAATGGTGAACGGAATTTGGTGCGAGAGCGAGGAAAGAATCACACACCACATTAACGAGACATATAAGGAGCTTCTGGGCAAAAGAAGGGAGCATAGGAGTTCGCTTAATCAGAACATGTGGATGGAATCAGGGTTCAATGGTTCTGATAACATCGAAAACAGTATAAGTGAAGAGGAAGTTGTGTTGGCTATCAAGAATCTGGGCTTGGAAAAGGCGCCAGGTCCTGACGGTTTCCCTTTATTTTTTTACAAGATGTATTGGAAAATCATCAGAGAGGATTTCATGCATATCGTCGCAGATTTTTACAAGGGGGAGGCGGAGTTAGATAGATTAAATTATGCCAATATCGTTCTCATCCCCAAGAAATAAGAGATTAAAGAGGTTGGAGACCTGAGACCCATCAGCCTACTCAATGGTTCCTTTAAGATTATCACCAAAGTGCTGGCGAATAGATTGGGCCCACATTTAAAGGAGATCGTTGGCGACTCACAAAGCGGCTTTATTAAGGAAAGAGACATTATGGATAGTGACGCTTCGGCCCATGAAATTATTTTCAGAGGAACCAAGGACCAAACGGACGGTTTCCTCTTTAAAGTAGATTTTCAAAAGGCATACGACTCGGTTGAATGGGACGCCGTAGACGAGGTTATGCTCCTTAAAGGATTTGGGGATAGGTGGAGGAAGTGGATATCTCAGTGCATCAGAGGAGGTAAATCGTTCCTTATAGTTAATGGGGCACAAGGAAAAGAAATCAGATGCAAGAGAGGCCTTAGACAAGGGGATCCTTTGTCGTCGATGCTATTTGCAATTGTCGCAGATGGGCTAGCAGAGATGATAGCTAACGGCAAAAAGGAGAAGGCTTCCTTCGGCATTTACCTGAAAGGTTTCACTGAGCCAATTTCTATCCTTCAGTATGCAGACGACACTCTACTGTTTGGTTCGGCTTCGAAGGAAGACATCATAGCTATGGGAACGGTCTTGAAGTGCTTCGAGGCATGGTCGGGTATGAAGGTCAACTTCAATAAGAGCTGCGTCATCCAACTTAGTGAAAAATGCTCCACTCCCATCTCATCGATCCAACAAATGCTAGGCTGCAATAAGGGGAAGTTTCCGTTGACATATCTAGGCATCCCTATCAGGCCAGGGAAGCTCCATAGGGAAGATTGGCAACCCCTAATTGATAGGATCCAAAGAAGACTAGCAGGATGGAAAGGGAAATCGTTAACTCTAGGAGGCCAGATCACATTACTCAATTCCGTTATCAACAGCATTCCTATCTACCTCATGTCCATTTATGAACTTCCGGCTTGGGTAATTCACAAGATAGATCAATGTAGAAGGAGATTTCTGTGGAAGGGAGCCAACGAGGGAGGTAAAGGGATCCACCTGATTAGTTGGGGGAGGGTCTGCAAAAGGAAAAAGTTTGGCGGATTAGGAATCATTAATCTTAGGGATATGAACATGGCCCTTCTCAGTAAGTGGTGGTGGAAGTTAGCTAACTGTAACAACCCATTTTTTTTTTTTTTTTTTTTTTTAAACTAAACTTCTAAATTCAATTCTTTCAATTTCTATATCACTTTAAACATAAACTAAAATAGTTATATTTCAATAAAAATTTGGGCAGAGTCTCCCCTGTAATTTCTGCCCCGAAACACAATTAACTTACGGAATTCTGCTCTAAATTCCGTAGCTCACATCACAGGCAATAATATCACGGGCTCCCCAGGCCAAAATGAGCAGAATCACACAGGCAATATAATATCATGCTCTGGGGGCCAAGCTCATAACAATATATCAGTTATCAATTGAAAACCATAATTTTCGTTGAAAACGTAGTAAAAATTTTAGAAAAACCTTTGTAAAACCTACCACAGAGCTCGGTACACCACAACGAGATGGGTACGGGTCACAAACATACCATACCACTTCGTACTATACTCATCATCATCATCTACCTGCTTATATATTCAAATTACAATTTAAACTACAAATTTCACTATTAACCTAACTAATTTTATACAAAAAAATTTAAAATAAAAACTCCACCCTATAAATCTACACCTCACCTCTGCGCTGCTGAGGACCTGTAACAGTAGGGGATCTAGGGTAGTCCAGGGACTCCCTAACCCCCCAAACACTAAGGGGTCAGCCATTTCTGGTGTGAGTATAGTTATTAACCTAATAATTCATTAAATAGTATAAAGATAATAAATTAAACTTACAAACATTCAGATAAGAAGATGCAACCTGAATTCTGAACATAACAACATCACCAATACGATGTTATATCAAATACTTTTCCAACCTGCATTCAACTATATAATTATCCATAACTTCACACATTTAACTATATGCTTCACATCAACCTCGTATATATATCCTTATCTTACATTCGCATAATACGAATATTCATCTTTCCACACTTATCGTCATATCAGCATTTCACTATTTATATGAATATAACTACATGATGTTATTACATCATTTCTCCAACTCTATTTAGCCATGCGCTTCATTTACTTATATTATGTCATCAACACACACATTCATCCTGGAAGTTGTGCCAAGGCAGGTAGTTCCCACCATTCCCACGGAAATAGCGGGCGAGTAGTTCCCCGACACACTTCCAAGGTACACAAACTCATATCACAACATACTTTCTTTAATAACCATTTTCATAACCAATCACATAATACGGGTATTTATTTTATTGTACTATATCACGTATCACATCATAAACATATGCATTCATGCCCAAAATACCATATTCATTCATGTCATATAACGCAAACATAACATCTCATTACACATTACCATTTAGTCGCATTTCATCACATCATTAACATATCACTTATGTGAATGCTCATTCTTATTGCATCAAAAGCGTGTTTTATAACTCATCCTCCTCCCGTTTATCACTTTAGTTATTTCTCATTCTTATAAGTAATATATCTTATCATCATTTTCACTTATATCTCAAGTCACCATTAATATCATTTTCATTCTCAACAATTTATACTCCACATCCCAAACATAGTTTGGGCAATAATATATCACACCCCAAAGCCGATAGCTTGGGTAATAATCACCGCACCCCAAACACATAATCTGGGTAATATCACATCACATCTCAAGCCGATAGCTTGGTTATTAATTCACTTCAATTACTTTTTATTTTCACTTTACTTAATTCTTCATTTCCATTAATCATTACCACTATCATGCCAACTCACCCTGCGAATTATGCCAAGGCAGGTAATTCCCACCATTTCCATAGAAATAGCGGGCAGGTAGTTCCTTGACACAATTCCAAGGCGTAACAACTCATATCATATTGTACTTTACTTTAATAATCATTGACATAATATAATTACTTCATACTATTCATAATAACACACGCCTCTTTTACTTTTTCATTTTAAATTAACCACATGCTGCATTTATCATTCTTTTCATACACAAACTCATAACTCGTATTCCTTCATATTCATTTCATTCACAACCACTTTCTTTCACATTCACAATTCCTTTTCCTTTTCTTTACTATCACAATTTACTTTCTTTACTCTTACATTTATTTACACTTAGTTATTTTATTAGTTTGTCGACCAGTGAGGCACAGTATCCCAATATACTGAAAGCCGACAGCCCAGTAAAACACGCGGACCGATGCTCACACAGAGTCTTACACGTCCGAGGCTACGTCTTCCTCCCAGCCTGTGCCAGCGAGGGAACACCGCACCCCAGATAAACTGGGTACTTCCTCCCAGCCGAAGCCAGGAGGGAAAAACACCGCACCCCAGATAAACTGGGTACTTCCTCGCGATGGCTGTCATCGAGGGAAAAACACCGCACCCCAGATAAACTGGGTACTTTCTCCCAGCCGATAGCCAGGAGGGAAAAACACCGCACCCCAGGTAAACTGGGTACTTCCTCGCGACAGCTGTCATCGAGGGAAACCGGACCTCAAGCCGATAGCTTGGGCGAAAAACACCGCACACCAGATAAACTGGGTACTTCCTCCCAGCCGAATCCAGGAGGGAAAAACACCGCACCCCAAGCCGGTCCTTGGGTATTAGGAGGTCTAGCCCAAACCCCCACGATTGCTGTAGGTACTGGTCAACAAAATCATCTGTTATTAGCATTAATCATTTCATCTTTTCAGCTTACTTTATTAACACACGCATTTCACTTTTGATTTACAACGAGTCATGTCTTTGACTTTAACCACGTGAATTAGTAACACATTTTATTAGCACGAGCCATCTTATCTTTTATCTTACCATTTGATGCATATCCGGTATCCACAATATTAACCATCATATCATTATACCACATTATGCATACACCCTGTCATTCAACATATAAAAACATCATATCATATTATTGCATAATAATAATGCGCTAAGATATTTATTTTACCATAACATCCCACATTAAGAATACCATATTATTCATTACCTCATTACACCATATATAGGCATACGCCAAGTTATAATATTAATAAAAAACTACATTATGATATTCCATATCGTAAGAGTATCAAAACGTATAATTCATCACACTATAATATCATACTATTGCTCGTTAATTCACTTCGAACATAATTATAATGTAAACATATACCTACTTACTAATTTCATCAATTTTTACATCACGAGTCAATATCATGATATATATAGCACAAACATACACCACACATGCGGGTTTCCAAGAAAAAGGGCCAAAATCACTTATTTCCTCTAATTAAATCTCATAATATCCAATTATAGCATACTAGGTCATACACCATGTTTCATGTACATATAATCACCTATAAGGGTCTTTATGTTCCAAAACATGCACTATAAATACACGGTTTTCCAAAACATGGCCACAATCACTAATTTTGTCTAATTACATCTTATAACATCTATCCATAGCAGGCTAGCCCATACACAAGGCCCCGCATATACCAGATTAGCTATATCGGCCTATATACCCAAAAACATGCACGACACATGCACGGGATAAAAATATGCCTAAACAATTCAATATATTTAGTTTTTATACATCAACACATCACATTAACCCATAATATAGATTTTATATACTTAAAAGAGTTAATTTCACCAAATATCTCAAAAACCCATTTTCGGCCCCTTAAAAATCCATATTTTCATTGAAAATCAATTTTTAGCATAACTTCTACAAAATATATCAAAAAGTCACGAAAATTGGGCACCATATAAAATATTTATAGATACAACATACTCACCTGACGGTTCGAGCAAACGATGTCCCACGTCTGCCCGGTAGCCTGTCGAAGTTCAACTTTTTCCACCTATTTGGAAAATTATGGAACCGATTAGCTCAATACTCAAAACTCAACCTACGAACCTCCAATTTCGAATCCGTCTTCACCCACGCGTCACAAATGACATATGTAGGTGAGCTACATCGATAAATTTCGAATTTGGGTCCCAATACAAACACACCCTTATTGATCGGAGGCTTTCTAATAAGAAAAATTCATCTTTTTTAAATTCCTTAATCCCCTTTGTCCTAATCTCACATATTAGGGTTAATAATAATAATAAGACTCAACTACACCTCCGAACCCATCAAATTCTCACCCAAATCTCGCTCGGGCATTTCATCGAACACCCGGCGTGCACTTTTCACCTATAGTCTATTTCACTCAATTTAATTGAGCTTAAGCCTATAAAAATCATCCTAAATTCATATTAATACCTTCATAATATTCTACACCCTCACATGCATTTTCTATAATTATTAGGATCGAGTTTCCTACCCGATTTCATAAACCCTAACATCCGAGTTTATGCCAAAATCACCACTCCCCATTTTCACCATGATTTGCATATTTTCTAACTACTAACATGTTCTATGTGCTCTCTACACCTCCCTACTTCAATTTCTAGTAAAAGAATTGAAAAGCATACGACTTAATAAACTAACATTCGATTTCTCATACCTTCTTGAACTCTTCTTGAAAAACCAACACCATCACGAGCTAAAGCATCCTTCAATTAGCTTGCCCCTCAAATTAATTTAGAAATAGTGGAGAAATGAAGTGGATTAGGGGTTGGGGAGTTCCACCGAAATTGGGTTTCGGTTGGGTTGGGAGAAAGGAACGGAAAGGAAAAAGGAGAAGGAAAGAAAGAAATGGGGAGGGTTTTTTAAAAACAAATAATGTATATAATAATAATAGGAATAAGATATATTTACCTTTAAACCCTCCAAATGCAAAATATTACAACTAAACCCCAACTCTTTTCTATCATAATACAAACAATACAAAATACATTAAAATTATCTTATAATAATCCTCCAAAATTATAAAATAAAATAAACAATATTTATTCACATAAAATCTCAACTCATGGCCCCAATATATCAATAATACCAATCTATCACAAATATTCATACCAATATCAATATAGAAAATAAATAAAATAAGATATCACTTAAAATAATTCTCACCCCTACAAAATATAAAAACGACTATTTTTGGCATTTTAAAATCCGAGGTGTTACACTAACCGACGCAACAATTGGTGGTGTAAGTCTCTTACTAATTATAGAACAAGGAAGAAGTTCAGATACGGGGGAAAAGGTGTCCATAGTAGGAAGTCATTCTTATGGAAAGGAATTTACAAGACGGGCGAAGTTTATCATAGCAACACTCTTTGTAGGGTAAAGAATGACAAGAATACAAGATTTTGGAAGGACAAATGGTACGGTAATAACTCCCTTATGGGTATGTTTCCCTTAGCCTCAGAGGTAGTTCTCAACAATGACACCCTGGTGAGCGACGTTTGGAAGAACAACAAGCTGAGATTAGAAGTCAAGAATGTGCTGGATCAGGAGTCCATTTGTCAACTTCAACTGGTCAACAATTTCATTCGTACAGAAGGAAAGTACACTCATCAGACGGAAGACGAGAGAGGGTGGACTCTGGAGGCAAATCGTAAATTCTCGGTCTCCTCATTATACAAGTGGTTGAATGATGGAGGGATTAGAAACGGAGTAGCGGATGTTATATGGGCCTCCAACGTCCCTTCCAGAGTCCAAGTATTTCTTTGGCTGGTGGATAATGATGCGATTCTGTCGAAGGCTAATTTGATGAAGCGGGGTATGTTGGACGACGCGACGTGCCATAGATGTCTTAATTGCGAAGAAGATACTAATCACATCCTGTTCAAGTGTCATAGAGCGACTTGGGTATGGGAGAAATTAGGTCATACATACGGGGTATTACGGTATCCAGGGTCTAGTGCTGAGGTCTGGGGGGACATTAGATCGAACAGGATTAGAAAGGAGGTTAGATTAGAGTGGGATATGGTGGCTGCTTCTATCATGTGGAACCTCTGACTAGACCGTAATGACTACTGTTTTAACAGTGTGTCCCATAGACTATCCTTTCTCATGCACAAAATTCACTTATGCTGTTTTGAATGGACAGGAAATATCAGAACCAGGAAGAAGATGCGCTTGGGAGAGGAGGAGGAGTAGCTCACAAGCAAGTGGCGGGTCGCTAATTATCAAAGACCGCACAACAGTTTCTTTTGGTTTTGTTCATGTATCTCTATTTTGATGTTTTGTGATGTTATCTGACTGGTGTATTTTTGTCAGATGTTTTTTGATGTTGCTCGCCTTCGAGCTGACTATGTATTTGTATCTTCTGTTTCGTTAATTACTCTGTAATGAAGCAATGACTCAATCATCTTTTAATCTAAAAAAAAATAAAAAAAATAGAATTCTAGAGACCAGAAAAGTGCTAGAATGGAGGAATAACATCTTGGTACTTATCTGTAAGAATAAATGAGATGTCCAAAGTTGTGTAACACTTGTGAATCATAATGTTTTAATTTGCTGAAGGAGGTGGTTCACAAAGAGTTTGGCAGTGGAGTGAACCCAATTTTTTTTAATAAGGCTTTGTTGTTGTTGTGTCATGTTTTAACCATTAACCATCATTTCAGAATTTCACATTTCAGTTGTCGCTAAATGAAAGTCCCCTCGTAACTTCTTCCAACTACATATAATCAAACATTCGATTAATAATAAAAGGGGAAAGAACATGACCAGAACGAATAAACAAGTTGGGTGTAAAAATATTCTTATATGCAAATATCCCAAATCAAGAGAATTGGGGAGATTTAATATGTGGAATTTTATTACACAAAGGAATGAAGGTGGGATACAATTACGTACAGTTATGTGCTCTTCTGGACTGCTACAAAATTGATATCAGACTAAATTAATACATTAGGAAAAGGAAGAAAAGAAAAGGAGAGAGTTATAAATTCAGAAGAAGGCACAGTGCATCAATTATGTTTTGTAAAACAGTAATTTATACTACTATACAATGGGAGAAGAGTTAGTTTGGATGCGTTAGAGCGCTTACATGTGTGTTTATATCTATTTGTCATACTAGTCAAAAGCAGTATCGGAAGTTGATGATAATCGTTATGCATTTGGGGAATAAACGAGTCTCCAAATGACTGACATTATGAAGAGAAAACCATTAGGGCCGGGGGGAAGTCTTATGAGAAAAAAAAAAGTACTAGAAGAAGCAGCATATTTCAATCATATCCTTCTTTTGTCGAAATTATATGTTGTTCAAATTTTAGTATTGTGACAGTGTAAAAATGGCCTGAGGCCCATCCAAGGCCCAATACAATTTCTATTCAGAAAAGCAAGAATACCGACCTGGCTCGGCTCCGGACCCCTTCAGGGTCGGCGCCGAACCTCGTGTTTTGCCCCCACAGTGCCTGCTTCCTCGTACTGACGAGCCTCAGTATCCCCCGGAGTCCGATCCGGAGCAGTCCCTCATGCCGTCCCCCCTCTCTGGCGGGGCGGAGGGGTGACCTGGCGCAGCCTAGGCCCTCCGATTCCCCCAGAGACTCAGAGGACTCACAATGGGCCACGTCAGCTCCAAATACCGCCAAGGGTTTCGCCACGTCAGCCCTATACCACTCCTGGTATCACCGCAACCGCCCTAAACCCCCTGGGCCTTCTGCCACGTCAGGCCCATGGGCTTTCGGAACCAAACCCGGTTGGGATTCTCTATAAATACTAGACCCTCATCCACCTTTTGAAGGTAATCAATCTTTTACCACTTAAATATACCTAGTTATTGCTACTCTCTCACAGAGACTGACTAGAGCGTCGGAGGGTCCGCCACCGGGACAAACCCCGGTGTTTCAGGACCGTCTGCAGGTACACAAGACCTCGGATCCGACCCTTCCGATCCGAGCCCAACCTTCAAACGCCTTTCCAAGCTCATCGTAGGCCCCAGAAGGTCAACCGAAGGTCGGCAGATGAGCGGCAATCTCCTTCAATACAAATTGAGCTCGAACTCACACCTGGTGCTTCCACACGTGCCCCAGAAATAAACAGCATCAGGTTGGCGCCGTCTGTGGGAACCGCTGCTCCAGAAGCCGATCCGGTCCAGACCCTCAAAGGCCATCGACAGCCGAATCCTCATGGCAACCAAAGGCAAGGGGGCTGCTCCCTCCGTCAACCAACGGGACTCGCCCCCACCCACGATTAAAGCCAGGCCACGCCCGTCGAAACACAAGGCTCCCTCTCGGGAGTCCCCAGGGAGCGTCGGCTGGCCAGCCCAGCCCGACCTCCGGGGCATAATCCTCAACCGCAAGATTACCCGCAGCAGGAGAAGGGCCGCTTCCAACCCGGCCCCGAACCGCCCGAGGCCACCATCCGAGGAACGCCGACCCGCGCTCAGCCGAGTCGGAAGACAACCCTCGGACCGACCAAACCGAGCCGAAGGAGCCCCCGTCACTCACAAGGAATTCCGAGACTTCCGAAGAGAAATGCTGGGGGCCCTCCAACGGGCCCCCAGGGAAGAAACCCTCCATTCCCGAACAGGGTCGGACGCCGAAGCTAGCGCGTCCCGCCCTTCAACGATCCAACCAGAAGACGACGACGTACTCCTAAGGCGCCTACAAGAAATGGAGGACCGCCTCGATCACGTAGGGGACGGCGGCCAAAGAGCGCCTCAGGGGTACAGGCCTGTCCGTCCTCCCTTCTCCGCCCCAATCCTCCAAGAAGAAATACCCCGGAATTTCCGACCCCCTCAATTCGAAACCTACGATGGCGAAGGGGATCCTGCTGATCACGTGGAAGGTTTCAAGACCCTCATGATGATTCACAGCGCCTCGGATCCCCTGCTCTGCAGAGCCTTCCCGGCCACCCTTCGGGGTCCTGCTCGCGAGTGGTTCTCGAAACTCGCCCCCGGCTCCATTTACTCCTTCGACCAACTCGAAGGAAATTTTCTAGCCCATTTTGTCACTAGCCGGAAGGCCGAAAGGACCAGCGCCTCATTACTCAGGCTCAAACAGGAAGAGGGGGAATCACTCGGGGTGTTCGTCCGGAGATTTACCGCGGAGGCAAGGTCGGTCTCCTCTCTCGACCGAGGCGTCGCTTCAGCGGCATTCCGACACAACGTCCGCCCCGGACAGCTGAAGGCCTCTCTGGCCAAGAGGCCCCCCGTCGACTTTCCCGACCTCCTTAATAGGGTCGAGAAATACATAAGGGCAGAAGAGGCCCTAAATCCCGAAGACGCCAAGGATCCCACCGGGAAAGGGAAGCGGAAGACCGGGGAAGTCGAACCACCAAAGAAAGCTCCAAGGGACCCGGGGGCCGAGAAGAAGGTCCCGCCAGTCCCCCGCTTCGAGAAGTACACCCCCCTGACGCATAACGTATCCGCCATCCTCTTGGAAATCGAAGACAAGGGCATTGTCCGACTACCCCCCCGATCTAATAACAATAAGAATCGAGACCAACGCTTTTTCTGCCGCTTCCACAGAGATCACGGGCACGAGACCGACCAATGCCGAGCCCTGAAAGACGAAATTGAAGGACTCATTTCCAGAGGGTACCTCCTAAAATTTACCCGAGAAGGCCCACGGGATCGGCGAGCCGCTAGGAACCGGAGCCAATCGGCTCCGAATCCTCCTCCGAACCAGACCCAGAGTCAGAACCCCGATTCCGAGGGGACCGTAGATATCCCTTTTATCTTGCACTGCGTCCACGGAGGGCCGAGGGGAGGTGAATCAAAAACTTCCAGAAAAGCCTCCATCCGAGAGGTGAACGCTGTCAGAGACGACCCCTCACCCAAACTACAATCAAGGCCGGTCTCCTTTTCAGGGGAAGACCTTGAAGGAGTCCGCCTGCCCCACTGCGATGCCCTCGTCATCAACCTTCACATGGCTAATTATGAGGTCCGCAGGATCCTCGTCGACAACGGTAGCTCGGTGAATATTCTCTTCCTCGATGCCTTCGAAAATCTCAGGTTACCCCGAGGCAAACTCAAGCCAGCCGGGTACACCCTGCACGGGTTCTCAGGCGTCCCTGTCGAGATAGAAGGAATTGTTACCCTCGACGTTACCGCCGGATCGACTCCTGTCAAGAGGACCGAATCCATGGACTTCATGGTGGTCAACATCAAGACGGCCTACGACGCCATACTTGGCCGGCCCGGACTAGGCTCCCTACAAGCAGTGCCTTCGGCTTACCATCTGAAGCTCAAGTTCCCCACCCCTCAAGGAGTCGGCATCGTCCGAGGCAGCCAAGAAGCGGCGCGGTCGTGCCACATGACCACCATCGGGGGAAGTGTGTTCCCCCTCGACGCCGAACCAGCATAGGTTATGACCCGGCTAAATGTAAATCAGCTTTTGTATAAACCCTCTCTTGTAAAAAGCTGCCTTAGCGGCCCTCCCTACCTTATGCTAAAAGATATCCCTTTTTGTCCGAACCCAAATGTCTCGATAATCTCAATACGAGCCCGGACCAAAAGTCCTTCCTAAAGCCCCTCTTCGATCCCTCACGGAACGATGGAGCCAGACCTCGCCTCCGACATTGCGTACTACACTACTGACCGGAGCGGGGAAGGAAAAGGATTCTCCTTTCATACCCCTTTCTATTTTTCGTTCCAAAGAGAAAAAATCAAACAAAAGAAAAACAAAGACCGATACAAGACCGCTCCACTCATCTCAAATCAGGAAGATCAGGGCCCCTCAGGCCCAACGAGGAACGGAGAGTATTTCGGTCAAGCAACTAGGGGCCCCTCCCCTCGTTATGATGCTCCTTAGCCTCAGCCACATTCGACCCTCCAACCACAGAGCTCAGGGCGTCATCCGGTCGCGCCCACTGCAACAGCAGCAGCGCAAAGGAGACCCCCTCCGCCTGTCGACCTGCGAGGGAAGAGAACGAAGCACCCGACATCGCCTTGTGACAAGGCACCCCCGTCCCCTTCTCCATAAAGGTGTCGCGAGGTGACCCACCGGGAGAGGACCTCGGCACCAAAGTACTAAGCCCGGCCTGTCCAAGGTCCGCGCCGCCAAGCTCCCGGTCCCACACCGCTCTTCTCAACCGGCGCGCCTCCACGCTTTAGACGGCGGACTTATTCCGACAAAAGTTACAAGCCTCATCAGTGTTCCGAGCCCCCCCCCCCCTCCAGCAACCAACCGACCGGTCAAAAACTTTTCTTACCACTGTAAATCCAAGTGTTTCTTACAAAAAATTGCGGTGGCCAGTCCGCGGGAGGCAAACACAATCGAGGGAGAGGGAAAGAAAGACAAAAATTACACAACTCCTTGACCCACCTCCGCGCCGGCGGACGGATCCACGGGAGCGTCGGCCGAGGGGTCGACGGCGGACCCTGCTTCGCCCAGAGTCTTCGACGTCCCCTCGATCTCCACATCATACTCAAGATTGGACAGATCGAGGGCCGGGAAGAAGTGCCTCACGTGACTGAGGGCCCTCTCATAGCTCTTGTCCTGGGCCGCGATCACCATCTGCTGGCCCTTGCGCAACACCTCCTCCGCCTCCTTGGTAAACTTCGTCTTCAGGGAGGCCACCTTCTTCTCCCACTCCACATCCTTGGCCCTGAGCTGGAGCTCCAGCTGCTGCTCTCTCTTATGCGAACCCTCGAGTTCGATTCGCATCTCCTTCACCTCCAGGTCGCTCTTTTCCGCCCGAGCTCGCTCTTGGGCCAGGGACGCCTTGTACAGGTTCTTGATGTTGGCCCCTTGTATGCAAGCCTACAACCAACGGCAGACAAAGATCAGGCCTCGGCACAAAAATCAACAAGGAGATACAGAGTCGACGGGCTTACCCGCACAGTGGCCTGCGCCAGGCGGGCAAACGCCATCTCTACGGGCTCGCCCTCCATCACCTTGCGATCGCGAGGGGTCGCCAATTTCTCCACCACCTCAACGGCCTGGGCCTCCTCTGTCAGACGGTCCCCCATCAGAACCGACCAGTCAGGAGCCCACCGCTGCCGCATTAGCTCCACCACCGGATCCTCTTCCTCGGCTTCAACCCAGGGACCTTTCCCCTTACCGAGAACAGGGGCCCCCGCTGCGCCCTGACCCTTTGAAGAAGCCGCGCCCTTGCTCATCTCGGAGCGACCCCTCTTGGTCCCCGGCTCGAGTTGGACTTCCGAGATAACAAGGGGCAGCTCCCTCGGCCTCTTCGCCGCCTCCGCCTTCTTCTTCTTCTCGGCATTTTCCTTCTTCATGGCGAGCCGCTTTGCTTGGATCGATGCCTCATCCATATCTGCAGAAAATAACCCTTAAGAACAATGAGCGAGAATATACGAAAGGATCGAGGGAAAAGAAACAACTGCATACGGAGAACGGCGGGGCTCAGTCCAGCGCTCGCCAGGCGAACCTCCGTCACCTTAGTCCAATTAATACTAGGGGACAAACGAAGACACTCTACAAGCCCCCACTCCTCGACCGTCAGATCTCCCTGCCCCGGCGCAGGATAACTCGGCTTGGAGTAATTCCATCGAGTCGGGATGTCCCAGGGCTCTTCACTCCGAATTACCAGATACTTTTTCCTCCAGTCCTTAAAAGAATCAAGACGGCTATGAACAACCTTCCGCCTACTCCGGGGGGAGATATAGTAAACCCCCTCGGCTGCCGGGCAAAGCGCCAGCAACGCGCGGAACACGTTCAAATGCAAGGGCACCCGTTGTTCCTCGCACGTCAGTACAAAGCTGATTATCTGCTCCCAAGAGTTCGGCCCGTACTGCATCGGCGCCAGGGAGGCCCAGTTCAACACCTCCCGAACAAACGGATGGATCGGCAACCTCAGTCCAGAAATGAACGCGTCCACAGGGAAGGCACAGTACCAAGCAGACAAGGGATCGGTTGGGCGAAGAGTAGAGCTCGGCAGCATCAACTCGTAACTAGGCCCTATGTGGTACGCCAATTGCAAAACTTCCAAGTCCCCGCCATCCAAGGCGGTCGGAATCGCGTCCATCAACACTCTCGTCCGGCTCGGCGAATAGGCCTGCACGCCAGAGAGCTCCTGATCGGACAGGTCGTCCGGATACTGACGGAAATGCTTCGGCTGCGCGGGCGAACCAGTCCCCTTGTTCGAGCCACTAGTTCCCCACTCTACCTTCCTCGGAGCCTTCTTCCTCTTCTCGGACCGCTCCGACGAAGGAGTGAATAAGGTCCCCCGACCAGTCGGCATGGAGTTCGGACCTACCCCCGGAACCATGGATCTCCTTACAATGCCGCCCTCGCCTCTCTCTCCCTCGGCAGCCGACTCCAAAACACGGACGTCGTCCAAACCATCTGTCGCTTCCTCCGACCCACTACTCTCCACCACGAGGGGACGACGAGAGCGCGACAACCTCGCACCATGGGCCGCCTCCTCAACCACCGGTTCCTCCCACGAAACCGTGTCAGAAGACCCGTCAGCATGCACTGGCTCCTCCTCGAGTACGGGCTCCTCCCAGGACGTCGAGTCAGAGATAGGCTCCCCCCCCCCCCAGACGTCGACGCTGACGAGCCAGACTGAGCCCTATCCATCTATGCCTAGACTAAACAGGCTTGCTAACTCACCTAGGGTTACTTCGGAAGGGCGAGTCCGGTACAGCAAGACGCGAAGATGAGCGCGGAAGTATTGAAAAATTTTATTGTGAAAGAGAAAGGAGTGGACAAATAGGGGAGAGGGGGGACTATTTATGGGAGATAGAAGCGACTCCTCGATTCCCGCGAGTACTGTTCACCTATGCGACATGCAACTGCCGCCTAAGAATTCGCGCCACACCCTCAAAACGTGCGACGCTGACATCATCCATTGACAGGCTGGCAGCCAGTCACGGAGGCCAGCGCAGAAGAAGTATTCGGAGGAGGGAACATTTTTATTTTTAAGGTTTAAGGCGCCGTCCTCAGACAGACGCCCCGGGCTCCGAGACTGGGCCGGTTCCCCTTTCACCCGCGAGCAGCTCGGGGCTTACAGCGTCATCGGCCGAAGACCCGAACTGTTCCCGGGTGAGACCGAAACCGCCTCAACCTGGAGCCCTGTTGGGATACAGAATAGTCAGCCTCCCATCGGAGAACTACTCATCTACCCAGGGCCCAAAGCTTCGAGACGCCCCCCTCGGCAAGCACCTCGGTCAAAAGCAGATCAACACCCGAAGGCCAAAAGAAGTGCTCCATTCCGAGCCAGTTGATGCAACTGCAAAGGCCCAGCCTACTCCAGCAACCGAACCTTCGCAGTTGCAAACAACCGGCCCGGAACGCCCTTCATCCCTCTCGGAAGGATAGAACCTCCGCTATTGCAGACGGCTCACCCTTCGACGTTCGGTCGCTATCCCTCTCGCCCGGACCCCCCCTGGATCTGACCGCCACCTCAGGGCCATCAAATCCAAGAGAAGATCGGGCGACAAAGAAGCTACCTCTCCGACAAGACCAGGGGCAAGAATTTTCAAAAAAAAAACAGGCGTCCGCCGAAGCAGACACCTTTATGGGCCAAACAGACCACCTTTGCCTGGATTTGAACCACAACGAGAAAAAAGGGGGGGGGGGGTACTTATAAGCCCCCCCAGGGGCCGGCCATTATGATATGGGGAAAACCAAACGACGGAAGACCATGCGCCATACCGTTACTTAGCGGCGCCATTAACGCACCTGGGAAATGGGAATCTTGCACAGATCCCCAGGCGCCCCCAAAATGCTCCGCGAAAAAACGGACCACACTACTCAGAACAACCCCAAGGCACAACGGTTCGCCCCATAAGCGGCCTGTAACTCCCCCTCACCAACTCGAGGTCCGGTCTGGCACCGGGATACTCTTCTCAGGAAGAAGCAACGACTCGCCTTCGCCCTCACCGACCCGTCATCCCTCGCCAGTTCGAGGTCGGGTCTGGCACCTGGGTACTCTTCTTCGGAAGATCCACCGGCTGGCCATCGCCCTTACCAGCCCATAATTCCCCCTCGTCTCGAGGTTCGGTTTGGCATCGGGGTACTCTTCTCAGGAAGAAACAACGGCTCGCCTTCACCCTCACCAACCCGTAATCCCTCGCCAGCTCGAGGTCGGGTCTGGCACCTGGGTACTCTTCTTCGGAAGATCCACCGGCTGGCCATCACCCTTACCAGCCCATAATTCCCCCTCATCTCGAGGTTCGGTCTGGCACCGGGGTACTCTTCTCAGGAAGAAACAACGGCTCGCCTTCACCCTTACCGACCTATAATCCCTCGCCAGCTCGAGGTCCGGTCTGGCACCGGGGTACTCTTCTTCGGAAGATCCACCGGCGGGCCATCACCCTTACCAGCCCGTAATTCCCCCTCGTCTCGAGGTTCGGCCTGGCACCGGGGTACTCTTCTCAGGAAGAAACAACGGCTCGCCTTCACCCTAACCGACCCACAATCCCTCGCCAGCTCGAGGTTCGGTCTGGCACCCGGGTACTCTTCTTCGGAAGATCCATCGGCTAGTCATCACCCTTACCAGCCCATAATTCCCCCTCCTCTCGAGGTTCGGTCTGGCACCCGGGTACTCTTCTCAGGAAGAAGCAACGGCTCGCCATCACCCTTGTCGACGCGTAATCCCTCGACCTCTCGAGGTTCAATCGAACACCAGGGTACTCTTCTCTGGAAGAGACAACGGTTCGCCATCACCTTCACCTGCACTTTGACCCTCGACTAGCTCGAGGTTCTATCCGAGCTTCAGGACAGCACCACCAGGAAGGCCCTGTAATCCGCCCTCCCATTTTTTACAATCATGGACACTCCTCCACGGCTAGCTCCCGCACCCCCGGCAGGAGTGGGGGGCTTGTGTGACAGTGTAAAAATGGCCTGAGGCCCATCCAAGGCCCAATACAATTTCTATTCAGAAAAGCAAGAATACCGACCTGGCTCGGCTCCGGACCCCTTCAGGGTCGGCGCCGAACCTCGTGTTTTGCCCCCACAGTGCCTGCTTCCTCGTACTGACGAGCCTCAGTATCCCCCGGAGTCCGATCCGGAGCAGTCCCTCATGCCGTCCCCCCTCTCTGGCGGGGCGGAGGGGTGACCTGGCGCAGCCTAGGCCCTCCGATTCCCCCAGAGACTCAGAGGACTCACAATGGGCCACGTCAGCTCCAAATACCGCCAAGGGTTTCGCCACGTCAGCCCTATACCACTCCTGGTATCACCGCAACCGCCCTAAACCCCCTGGGCCTTCTGCCACGTCAGGCCCATGGGCTTTCGGAACCAAACCCGGTTGGGATTCTCTATAAATACTAGACCCTCATCCACCTTTTGAAGGTAATCAATCTTTTACCACTTAAATATACCTAGTTATTGCTACTCTCTCACAGAGACTGACTAGAGCGTCGGAGGGTCCGCCACCGGGACAAACCCCGGTGTTTCAGGACCGTCTGCAGGTACACAAGACCTCGGATCCGACCCTTCCGATCCGAGCCCAACCTTCAAACGCCTTTCCAAGCTCATCGTAGGCCCCAGAAGGTCAACCGAAGGTCGGCAGACGAGCGGCAATCTCCTTCAATACAAATTGAGCTCGAACTCACACCTGGTGCTTCCACACGTGCCCCAGAAATAAACAGCATCAAGTATATAATGAAACACCAAAAGTTTGCACGAAAATGTATAACCGGAAAAGCTTGCAGGTCTAATTTGCAACAGAAGAAAACTGTTTACCTGCCTGGTTCACATATGAAGCAAGTGAACTGGGTTGAAACTCTTTATCTGAACCAGACAATTTTAGAAACTGAGTACATTTTTTGGTGAATAGTATTGCTAAGATGCAAACCTAGATAAAATGTCGCACCTACCAACCAGAATCCTCTCTAACATGTATGGCAAATATGAAAACAATATATTTGCAATAAATATATTGAGCACATAACCAATGGCTGGTTCCCCCTAACATTAAACCAAACGAAGATGAACTTGTTGGGATAGGGGCATCAACAAACGCCTCTGGTCACAATGGAACTAATTAGAATAATGAAGAAGTCGAAGAGATGAGACGAATCAATTGAGCAAGCAGGTAGATCCACCAATCCAAACACAAACACAATGAGGATTTATCCCGGTTAGCTTTTGCTAAATCTGGGAGGAAATATAGAGAGATCTGATATTCAACTAGAAGATATTACAAGAAGTTACTGATTCACTCAATACAAGGAATTAAACTCACCCACCAAAAACTATCTCTCTCGAGCCTTTCTTTGCAATGGAGAAAATAATCTATGAAATACTCTACTCTCATATTGGAGGAGTTTACAATATATATATATAGAAGAATAGAGAGAAACCTAGGTCTAATTTTGATTCTCAGTCGTCCGATATAATATGGAAAAGAAGTAACTAAATAGGAGCCGTACGATCTAACTTGAAGTTGAAGATTGGGCTGAAATGACCTAACAAATCGAGGCCCAAAATGAACACAGCGCCGCGGTCAGTCGATCGTTTGTCCAACAAGACCGGTTGACCGTCCACCTCTCAGACAATCCCAGTACTACGAGCGATCGGGTGTGCGGTCGACTGTCTCCAAGACCGGTTGACCGACCCCTTCTCTAGCTGTTGCTGTTGCTGTTTTTCTCTTCTACTCACTTCCACGCTTCGACCTACCTGCTTCATCTTAGTTTCTTCAAATTTGAACCACGAGTATTCAAGATACATTCCTAACAAACTCCACCTTTGATTGCATACGAGTGCTATCACATGATGCGTTATTCATCTTCAAACTTTAATGAATTCCACTTGCAAAAAACTTAGAACAATAGCTTTTTCTTCTAGTTGAACAGATCTCTACCCAATCTCACCTGATCAAATGTAGCCCCTCAAAGACACACCTCCGTAGATGTACTCGTTGCCAAACTCCGCACGAACTCCACCTACCCTTAGGCTTTCTCCACCTCTCGACGATATTCGAACGTCGTGGTCTCGTCTCGATGATTCTTAGTTGCGGCAAACTAGCTGAGCTTGCAGGAATATCAGAAAAAGAACTAACAACCCCTGCGCAGGATTTTCGGATTCCCCAAAGCTTGTAGAGATTGTGTTGGCTTGACCCAACCACTCTTATACCTCTAATCACTTCACGACGACCTTCAAAAACAGACAAAACTCCACCTCGAGCTGTGTACCTACAACCCCGTGCATCTAGAGTTCCCAAGGAAATCAGTTTCCGTTTCAACAAAGGAACATGCAAAATATCCCTTAAAGTGAACAAATTTAGACCTGACATCTTCAACTCGACTGTCCCCTCACCTGCTACTTCATAAATCTCTCCAGTTCCTGTTGTCACACAATGTACTCCAACAATCTTTCTTGATATGCTCTGGCCTCTTACCGTAACGCCCCGCCCCAAATTCAGCAATTTTTTTAACAACTGCCCACCACAGACTACCTCATAAAAGGTGCGATAGCTTATTGATGACCTCTAATCCTAGACAATTATATATATATTTAATTAATCTCTTGCAAACTCCCGATATGGGACGAATCCCACATCCTCTCTCCTCTTCTCCCGTAAGCACAGAACCCCACGTCCTGGGCCCCATGCCTACAGTTTTCCACGTCACCAAGTGAAGTCAGCCAACAGCAGCTCACGCTGCTGTCTTTCACAACCGGGTGGGCCCCATGCTCAAGTGCCACATCATCGGCACTGAGCAATCACAGCAGCATCTGCTGTTTTTCTCTTTCCGTGGCCCCCCTCAACTATTTAATTCCAAACTCATCCACCTATAGAAACTCTTATAGGACCTCATCCAATTAATTATATATATATATATATATATATATATATATATATATATATATATATATATATATATATATATATATATATATATATATATATATTCTTAACACGGGGTGTTACAGTTGCAATAACGGCAACGGATCGAATCCTTTTGCAAAGCACTTTTTCTTTTTCCTGAAGGACCTTCCACTGCTAGACAACTTGTAGGAATAGACGGTGATTTCTGAGTCTCCTTCCTAAGTTGATTTTCCTACAATGTTTTGATTACACCATCTACCGAAATACTTTCCTTGGCAGATCTACCGTGTAGCATGGTAGTTATCAAAAGCTCGTACGAATCTGACAGTGAATATATCAGGTTGAAAGCTTTATCTTTCTCACACACATTCGCGTTGATCGCCTTAAATTCAGATAATACCTTATTCAACTCAGTAATGTGGTCTACCTTCCTTCATAGATAAACGGAATAACTTTCTCTTCCAATGCATCTGATCTAATAACGACGAATCAGAGTAGTCAGCTATGAATTTATTCCACAAGCGTCAGTTTCTTTCAGAAATCTGTACTTGACCTCATCCGCCAAGAATAGTTAGATCAGACTTATGGCACCTTCACGAATATCTTCCCAAACATCCTCCTTCATGTCGGATGGCTTTTCTTTCTTCTTAACGGCTAACTGCAAATGTTCTTGTACATACAGTAGCCGGGTGCAACGGCAGCCTTAGCCCCGAGATGAAAGCATCCTCGGGAAACATACAGTAGCCGGGTGCCAATTCGGTTGTCGGAAGGAGGTCAGGGCTAGGAATCATCAGCTCATACTCCCACCATATGAAGTAATTAGCACCTATCACGAGCAGGTGGTCGGCCATCAAAACACACTGAACTTTGTCCATCTGGATCTGGATTCGACCTGGAGAAGATACTTCCACCCCGAACCGAACCAAATCTTCGACGTTGCCAGGGTACATCCTGATGGATCGAGGCTGCTTAAAGTACGGGGACGTCGAGCCCATGCTTAGAAGAAAACTCGTCTGGCGTCTTCGAATTGTTCGGGAGATGCCATTTTCTCTTCCTCCGGACACGAGGAGCCCTCGGAGGAGACGGTGTCGCCAAAAGCGAAAGAATGGGGGCAACTTCCACAGCATCGTCCCCACTACCCCCATTAGGGGCACCCTCGACTCCTTCATCCACCACACCTTCCTCAACTTCCTCACCCGCTACCCCCGTCTCACCAGCTACCTCCGCCTCACCCGCTACCTCCACCTCACCCTCGGAATCGCTAAACTCCACCACAAACGGTTTGCGGCTGCGGAGCGGTGCTATGTCGTAGACTTTGTCACTCAGATCCCATGATGTGGAGGCTGAAAGACGATCCTCCTCATCCCGACCAGAGGCACTCGCTTTGGAACCAAACTGAGACGGTGTCGCCAAATGTGAAAGAATGGGGGCAACTTCCACAGCATCGTCCCCACTACCCCCGTCAGGGACACCCTCGGCTCCCTCATCCACCACACGTTCCTCAACTTCCTCACCCGCTACCTCCGTCTCACCAGCTACCTCCACCTCACCCGCTACCTCCACCTTACCCTCAGAATCACTGAACTCAACCACAAACGGTTTGCGGCTGTGGAGCGGTGCTACATCGTAGACTTTGTCGCTCAGATCCCATGACGTGGAGGCTGAAAGATGCTCCTCCTCATCCTTACCAGAGGCACTCGCTTCGGAACCGGACTGAGACTGTGACGTAACAAAAACAATACTAACCTGGGTTTCTTTAACGGAAGGATCACCGGAAAGGTCGTCGCAGGCAACAAGGCTCCAAGAGTTAGAGAGAGAAAGCAAAGTGTAGAAATGAGAAGGGGGATGCGAGATTTATAGAGAAGCTGGAGATACCTCAAAATCCTCAAAAGGATCCCAAACCGTCCAATATTGATCACCAAAATCTAACGGTTGATAAGATTTCGATGCCTCGATTCCCCCCCCCCCCGACATCAGCATCACACGTGTAAAGCACTAGCATTCTCACAAGTTAAAGGGGTTCGACACTCGACATGTACCTCGAGCAACGCCCTAATTTTCTCACAAGTTAAAGGGGTTCGACACTCGGCGTGTACCTCGAGCAATGCCCTAGCTTCTCACAAGCTGAAGGGGCTCGATGCTCGGCATGTACCTCGAGCAACGCCCTAGCCTTCTTACAAGCTAAGGGTGCTCGATGCTCGGCATGTACCTCGAGCAATGCACTAGCTTCTCACAAGCTGTAGGTGCTCGATGCTCGGCATGTACCTCGATCAACGCCCTAGCTTTCTCTCAAGCTGAAGGGACTTGATGCTCGGCATGTTCCTCGAGTAATGCCCTAGCTTTCTCACAAGCTAAAGGGTCTCGACGCTCGGTATGTACCTCGAGCAATGTCCTAGCTTTCTCACAAGCTAAAGGGGCTCGATGCTCTGCATGTACCTCGAGCAATGCCTAGCTTTTCACAAGTTGAAAGGGATCAATGCTCGGCATGTACCTCGAGCAATGTCCTAGCCTTCTCACAAGCCAAAGGAGCTCGACGCTCGACATGTACCTCGAGCAACGCACTAGCTTCTCACAAGCTGTAGGTGCTCGATGCTCGGCATGTACCTCGAGCAACGCCCTAGCTTTCTCACAAGCTGAAGGGGCTCGATGCTCGGCATGTACCTCGAGCAACGCACTAGCTTCTCACAAGCTGTAGGTGCTCGACGCTCGGCATGTATCTCGAGGAATGCCCTAGCTTTCTCACAGGTGGAAGGGGCTCGACGCTCGTCATGTACCTCGAGCAACGCCCTAGCTTTCTCACAAGCTAAAGGGACTCGATGCTCGGCATTGACCTAGAGCAATGCCCTAGTTTTCTCATAAGCCAGAGGGGCTCGACGCTCGGCATGTACCTCGAGCAACGCACTAGCTTCTCACAAGCTGTAGGTGCTCGATGCTCGACATGTACCTCGAGCAATGCCCTAGCTTTCTCACAAGTTGAAGGGGCTCGACGCTCGGCATGTACCTTAAGCAACACCCTAGCTTTCTCAACAAGATAAAGGGACTCGACGCTCGGTATCGACCTCGAGCAACGTCCTAGATTTCTCACAAGCTAAGGGTGCTCAACTCTCGGCATGTATCTCGAGCAACGCACTAGCTGCTCAAAAGCTGTAGGTGCTCGACGCACGACGTGTACCTCGAGCAATGCCCTAACTTTTTCACAAGCTCAAAAGGCTCAATGCTTGGCATGTACCTCAAGCAATGCCTTAGCTTTCTCACAAGCTAAAGGGGCTCGATGCTCGGCATGTATCTTGAGCAACGCCCTAGCGTTCTCACAAGCTAAGGGGGCTCGACGCTCGGCATAGACTTGAGCAAAGGCCTAGCTTTCTCTCACAAAGCTGAAGGGGCTCGACGCTCGAAGCTCGGCATGGCCATTGAGCAAAGGCCTAGCTTCTCTTGCAAAACTGAAAATGCTCGACGCTCGACACTCGGAGGCTGTGGGTCTGTCTCCACAAAGTTCAGCCTCGACACTCAACTTTTTCTCGCTCTCCAAGGGATTTTCCATCCTACCACCGTAGTCGCTCCCTCTCGTGAACGGCCATGCTCGTCGCTCTATGCCTCAACTCTACTAATGCTCGGCTCGGCAGCGACCCCAGTTACTTCTCAGTGACTCAATAATATATCTCCACAAATACTCCTCTCCGCTCTTCCCACGAAGACAAACTACTCCTACATGGTTGGGTTACACAGCCCTCCAGGAGTGGGGGGCTTATGATGTGGTATAGATGATGTAGCCCAATCAGGGTCATCGGATCTCCTCAGATTTCGATCATCCCAGATCATCAAATCAACAAAGTCCAATGGACTTCTGCCATCTCAAGCCCACTGGCAAATGGGTCCGACCCGGCCCGTTACCCTAAACCCATTTACCCCTGCCTACAAATACCAGACACCCTCCACACTACAAGAGGTAATCAACTTTTCCCCATTTGAACCCTAGTTACTGTTGCTATTCCAGTGACTGACTAGATCGTTGGAGGGCCCATCACCAGGGTCTCTCCCGGTATTTCTAGGCATTGTGCAGGTATCAAGATTCGAGTTGAGCCACTAAGATTCGAGTCGAGCTACAAAGATCCGAGCCGAGCACCCGGCCTCTACCTCTCTCCTGCTACTCCTGAGCCAATCATACAGCCCAAGGATCAGATCAACGCCAGTGTCGTCCCTTTCGCTTCACAAATTACAAGAACTCACACCTGTTGCCCCCACACAAAAAAAAGCATCATCATACGCTTTTATTTTTACGGTATAAAGCAGGATTTTTTTGCCGTCATAGGCCACTTTTTGAAAATACTGGCGTTTAAGGGCCAGTTTCCAAACGATTAGCGCTCGTGAGATACTCTGTGCCATGTCAGCAACGACCGCTATTCTTAATAGCGACCTCTTCATTTTCTAGGTCGCTAATGGGAATAGCGGCCGATGTTTTTTTGTTTTTTGTTTTTTGTTTTGTTTTTTGTTTTTTTGTTTTTTTTTTGTCGCTATTCCCACTAGCGACTGTAGTATATAGAGGTCGGTAATGGGATTAGCGACCTCAAATGAATGTATTAAGACCCCTAGCGATTTCTAGAGAGTTTTTGTTCTCTTCGGAAAAAAAAAAAAAAAACTGTGGTCGCTATTGGGAATAACGATCTTAATATGTAAAAGGTCGCTAATGGGATTAGCGACTTTTAATGAACTAAGGTCGCTATTCCCAATAGCGACCCCAGTTTTAAACTTTTTTTCCTAAAAGAGCAAAATCTCTCTAGAAATCGCTAAATGTCTCAATACATTCATTTCATATCGCTAACCTCATTAGCGACCTCATATATACTAAGGTCACTATTCTCAATAGCGACCACAGTTTTTTTTCCAAAGAGAACAAAAACTCTCTAGAAATCGCTAAGTGTCTCAATACATTCATTTGAGGTCGCTAATCCCATCAGCGACCTCATATATACTAAGGTCGCTAGTGGGAATAGCGACAGCAAACAAAAAATTCAAAAAAATTTAAAACATAGGCCGCTATTTCCATTAGCGACCTCGAAAATGAAGAGACCACTATTGAAAATAGTGGTCACAGCTGACGTGGCATAGAGTAGCCTACAAGCGCTAATAGTTTAGAAACTGGTCTTTAAATGCAAATATTTTCAAATAGTGGCCTATAACGGCAAAAAAACTCATAAAGTAGTTCAAGTCAAACCCATAAAAAATATAGATTCTCATTTTGGAAAAAAAAATTCAAATATCGCAGCTTGACTCCCGATGACCAAACAGTCTCATTACCTTCAATAGTGGTCACTGCTGACGTGGCATAAAATAGCCTACGAACACTAATAGTTTAGAAACTGGTCTTTAAATGTAAATGTTTTTAAATAGTGGCCTATGACGGAAAAAAACTCATAAAGTAGTTCAAGTCAAGCCCATATACATAAAAAATATATAAGATTCTCATTTTGGAAAAAAAATTCAAAATATCGCAGCTTGACTCCCGATGACCAAACAGCCTCATCCCCTTCTTTAGTTCGTCCTATTTTCAAGGGGGAAAAAGTAAAGTAGTACGGTCGCAAATGGGGAATACTGCGACTAAAGTGATCGCCGGCGCTGGAGAGTTGATCGCCTTGTGTTGCTCTCCCAACTCCGATGGCGATCGGAGGAAGGAGAAGGAGGAGGCAGCTCGAAATGACGACGGCGACCAGAAAATGAAAATGAAGGATAAATCGGCGGCGAGCGGCGGACAAGTTGGTGACTCCAGGTTGCAGCAGGAGGTTGATGGGTACTGGAATCAGATTCCGAAACTGCCGGACCCGAAACCCGATATCAGCTACCGTCAACAGCAAGGTCAGCCTTCATACACGAACGATTTGCATGGCTAGCTCTTAGCTTCTTATACTACTACGTACTGTCTCTCTTTCTGTGTAAGATATAATAAGATGCACAAGCCGAATTCTTCGTTTTTTTGACACACGGGGGAATTCAGGAAGCACTTTTTCCCTCATCTTGTAGTAGCTAAACTGATAATTGTGGTGACTACTATCACAGGTCGGAATACAGGAAGCGGTCAGAAGAAGAAGGATGATTCGGTTTCTCAGGACGACCAGAGAAAGAAGGAAAAGAAGGAGCTGCAGAGTTTTGCTCCTGAGGTTAATGGATACCCTAATCAAATCCCTCAGCGTCCGAAACCCAGTTCCAGTTACATCCAACAGCAAGGTTAGGTATCTGATCCCTGGGTTCCAGTGCTTTCTTTTAATCCATCCATTATAAAAGACACACTTTTAGCTTCTACATTCTTCTCCATGTTTTATGTATGAAATTCCCATTCCCATACTACTGATTCCGGAAGTCAACTCCTCACCTCTCAAGGTACCCCTGTTTTACGTGAAGATTTGTTTTAAGGCCATTTTCTGGTGAAGGTGACCTTAATTATAGGCATGTGCAATGCACGTTTCAAATTAACATTAAATGTCACTAGATCAAATAGGTTGGTTGTTGTTGTTGTTGCTGCTGCTTTTTTCTGGTGTGGGAACAATCAGATGATGAGTTCTTCTTTTGGAGAAAACTAATTACAATCTGGACCGTCGATCAAATTTGAATTGTGATAGCTAAAGTCTCCATGATCTGAATTTGAACTGTTGTTGAGAGCGTCTGAATATGAATTGGACGACTGAGATGTTTCACAATGTCTGAACACTGGGGTTGGCTCCAGTGACGGATGATCTGACGCTCAAGTCAGTAACTCAGAATAATAGGAGAGTTTATGTGGCAAATATATCGATGACCTGACTATGAAGGAGATAAATGGTATTTATAGCCTAGGAGTTAGTTCCAAAAGATAGACTTAAAAAGAATCTTGTGAATTTAACTACTGATTCCCTTGGTTATGGAATATAATTAGTTGATAACTCCGTTTATGATATAGGATTTGATTAACTTTTAATTAGCTTGAACTTCTCTAGTAGGAATGTAAATTAGCCTATAGGCCTAGTTGAGTTGATGGGCTTGAAAACATGAAAACGGCCCATATTGTTCATGCACGTATGTAGCTGCTGTAAAATTACCGTTTTGTCCACCGAGAGCTTTAAGATGCACACCCAAATCGTACGGCCCTGATTTTACCGACATCAGTTGTTGTTGATTGGAATACAGATTTACCGTTCACTTAAATATATTTACATAATGCTTCATGTCGATTGTAGTGGTTGGTTGGTAGTTGCATTGCTTGATAACATTTCTCTATCGACATTTAGAATGATATGATCATTTTTTTTGGAAAAACATTTATAAAAGGTTACTTATTAACAATAAAAATATTAATGAGTGATTTATAAGAGTGGAAGAAGCCAAAGAATGCACTTCTTCTCCCATTACATGATAATATTTTAGATAATATAGATGATTATTTTTTTAAATATTTAATCCAACTTTTCTTGCTTTTGATAGAGTAAGAGTTAATCTAACCCTAGGGGAATTTGTTAGCTATTCGAATAGGGAAGATCATGGTGAAAATCTCATAGATTCTGGCACTCTTGCACATAGACTGTCTTTCTTTGTAGTGTACCATGTTCCATAATGCATCTTCCATTTTGGCCCACATGCGTTCCCAAACACTACGAGTCTATGACTCGGTTGCAGCATGTCCTTGGCTATGCTCCCTAATGTTAATTTCTCATTCTTGCCTGTTGATATATTTTGGTTCACTGTTGCTGAAAAAGGAAAAAAAATCTCCCTTATTTTCTCCTTTCTCTTTCTCCCCCTTATTTGCACAGCTAGTGACCTCATGCCATCTTCTCCTAAATTTGAAAGAGTCCCGGTATCCACCCCCCCGTTTTCTAGCTCACCCCTCATTCTTAAGTTGCCCTTTATAAATTAAAATTTCCAGACATATCCTTTTTAAGTTGTGGGGGTAAACTGTTTGCTCACCCCACCTTCCCTCCCAATTTCTTGGTTCCGCTCCCCCCCCCCCCCCCACACATCCAAAACTAACAATTCCCATCCATCCACCCCATTTTTATTTTTTTTCATCTTTCTCCCCCCTATTGTTTTGTTCAAGTCACTTGGACTCTTCATCTTCATGTAACTCTCTAATGGAAGAAGTGGAAGAAGAAGAGGCAATGAGAATTCAAGAAGAATCTAATCAAATGGATTTTGAGTCACTTGAAGTCAATGTACATCAGGGTTTTGGTAACTCACAAGCTACGGTATGTTAAAAATTCATCTTTTTAAGATTTATGATTCTAATAAACAGTCAAATTTTTTAGGGTTTGTTAAAACCCTAACGTAGATTAAATGAAATTTGTTAAATCTTAGTCAATGATGATTATCCACTTAAAAATGCAATCTTTTTTAGGGTTTTGTGAGATGGACATCACATGAATTATGTATGCTCTTTCTTGTTTGATATTTATAATTGTATTATATCGATTTTTGTTTTAATGGGGTGCGCGCTCTAGATGGGGTGCGCGCTCCAGATTTCTGTTTTCTAACGGGGGGAGAGAACCAAATAGGGGGAGCAGCTAGAAAACGGGGGGTGAATACCAGGACTCATTTGAAATAGGGTTTTGCGTCCTTTTGCTTAATTTGCTAGTCTATGAAGCACGGATACTCTGCGAGGGGTCGCGTATCACGTACCTAATACGTATCGGACACGATACGCGTACCGTACTCATCCGATACGTATCCGATACGTATCGAAATTAATTAAAAAATAAAAAAATTAAAAAAATATCCGATACTCTTCCGATACGCGGGGATACGCGTATCGGAAGGGCGGGATACGCCACCGATACTTTTTATTTTTTTTAAAATTTTTTTTAGTTTGGCTCGGCCCAACAGGCCCATTCACCGTTCTATCTTCTATCTTCTGCCTCTCTCTTTCTCATCCCATCGATCAGAAGATTCAGAACCCTATCCCCTTCTCTCTCAGCCGATCCTTCTCTGCCTCTTTCTTTCTCATCCCATCGATCAGAACTCTATCCCCTTATCTCTCTCAGCCGATCCTTCTCTGTCACCCTCGGATCTGATCAGACCCCATCAGATCTCTCTCAGCCGACCCCGATCAGTCTTCCTCTCCAACCCCGATCAGATCTCTCTCAGCCGACCCCGATCAGTCTTCCTCTCCGACCCCGATCAGATCTCTCCGACCCGGATCAGATCTCTTTGTCACCCTCAGATATTTGCCATAAAGGTATTTTTTTTCCAGTTCTTTTTTCAGTTCTTTTTCCAGTTCTTTTTTCAGTTCTTTTTTTATTTTTTCAGTTCTTTATCCATGTGATCAAAACTCAAAAGGATTTACCTGACTCCTTTGGAGATATGTACGAATCTAACTCATCTTGGAGTTATACTGAGCTTGTTCTAGTGCATGTTTTGATGTAGGAATTCTCTTGCAAATAGAGTATAAGTATATGAAATGGTATTTAACAAATGACATTACATAATTGTCAATTTGTCATTACATAACAAAATAACAAAATAACACAAATAGAGTATATTACAATAACAAAATGACATTACTGATTAAGATGCACACAAAATTGTTTTTAACAAAATGAGAAGTTATCCATGTATTAAGATGGACAATTGGACATAGTTATTCAAATATTGAAAACGACAGATAAGAAGTATCTCACTCAGGTACGTATATTTTTATTTAATGCAATTTTATATTGTCTATGTATAACTTAAGGAATTCAATTTTTATTTATAATATATATTATTATTATTTTTTAATTTATTTATTTAAGCGTATCCTAACGTACCCGTATCCTAGTTTTTGAGAAATCGACGTATCCGCGTATCCGATACGTACCGTATCGGATACACGTATCCGTATCCGTGCTTCATAGTTGCTAGTGTCTTGTTGATTAATTTGCAAGTGTATTGTCTTTTTCACCCATTGTTTCATATTGGTTTTGTGATCCAAGTGGGGTTTCGCAATTGAGACATGATAGAAGTGAGTTCTTGTTTCGAACACATATGTGTATGTGTAAAGGTGGCTAAATTTTGCAATATCTTTTTGCAAATTACCTATGGGAATATTTATTTCAGGGGTCGTTAAAATCATGAGCTATAACATCTGGAATCTTGAGAGAAAAATACAGGAGAGGATGAAAGCAATCAGTCAGCTTATACTGCAGCACTCCCCAGATATAATTCTTCTTCAGGTATAGTATTGTGCATAAGATAATACCAATGTGTATATCATCAATAGGTTATACTATACATGCTTTGATCATTTCAGGAAGTAACACCTCTTGTGTATAAATTCTTCAAAGCATGCAATTGGTGGAGGACCTATCAGTGTTCAGTTCAGCCAGAGAAAGCAACCAAAAAAATTTTCTGCATGCAGGTAATCTCTTGTTTGTGTTCCTACTCTGATATATAATTAGTTTGCCTGGCATATACCGTTGCTCAGATTGTATGATCATATGCAAACCACTTACCCAATTATCCAATTGAGTTGTATCCATAATTGCTTGATTTTTTTGTCATGTTTAGCTGGCAGTCTTTTTGCATCTCCATATGAAACCAAAAGAAAGAAAAGAGGAAAGAGTTGCAGGTGGATGAATGAGGAGGATATTTGGTGGCAACAAAAAGAGTTTAAGTTGGACTTTTGATTCGAAGGAATTTTGCAATTTGGGTTGCAACTGAGTCAAATAGAAAATGCTTTCTTTGTACACGAATTCAAATTCTGATTTGATTGATATCAGGAGATCAAATTAAGTTCTTCATTCATTCATTCATTCATTGATAAATGACTACAAGCGAAGGAGATACGCAATTTAAAATTTGGGATACCAAACTTGTCTAATCTAGTTACTTTGTTCCTTATTTCTACTTGACGGATCCTGAGGAAAAGAATTTGGTTTCCGCAAGCAGCTATCATTCCCTTTTCCGATTTTATACTGCACTTTTGGATTTTAGTTGCAACTCATCCAATTTACTTACAACTAACCCCTGAGCAATGTCTTGATGGTATAAGAGTGGAGTATAAAATTGTGGCTAGACTAAGAGCCTGGGTTCGAGGCCTAGAGGCCGAGACATCTCCAAAACTCAACAAAAATATAATTGATAAATAAATAAAATAAAATTTACTTACAACTGAGCATTGCAAAAATAGTAGCAATGGACCCTGTTGTAAGGAAATAAATACCCAATAAAACATTTCAAAGTTTATGTTAAGAAATCTAATGTGGTGATAAAAATGTCTGCAGTTGAGTAAGCTCCATGTGAAGAAGTTCTTTTGTAGGAGCTTTAAGAACGCCACAACCGGACGAGGTCTCTACATAGCCAAAATCAAAGCTGGACCGGTTAACAAGAAGTTGATCGTAGCAACCTGCCACCTCAAGAGACCCACTGATTCGGACAAGTGCATAACTGAACGAGTGACACATGCTACAGAGGCTCTCCATTTCCTCCATGCTGAATCTAATGTGGTGTTTGGAGGCGACATGAACTGGAACGAGATAACTGATGGACCTTTCCCTTTGCTCGGTAAGGCTGGAGGAAGAAGTACAACTCCATAACAATTTCCACTCAAACTGTGCCCTTCACTTCAGTATGCTTAATGAATGAGTTTAATCAACCAACAGGTGACTGGTGTGACGCGTGGTCTATCCTCAGGCCTGCAGAAAATGGGTGGACTTATGATACAACAACGAATGGGATGATGAGGCATAGCCGATTATTGAAGATGAGGCTGGATCGGTTCTTTTGCAAGCTTAAGGATTTTAAGATGGTTAGTATCGATAGGATAGGGATGAAGGAAATTCCAGGGGTAATGTTTGAACATAACGGGAAGATGCTCCCTGTTTTACCCAGCGATCACTATGGTTTGCTGCTAACAATTTGTCCAAAGCAGGGGAGTTAATTTTTTGTAATTATTGTAAATGAGAGATAGATGTGCTTTTGATGTAAAATGCTTTAATTTTTTTTCAGTCAATGTAAAATGCTTTATTACCTTATTTGATTGGCTCTTTGGTAGGGTGATTGTGTATGCGTAATATTTTCAAAGTGTGTCCTGTTTTAACCATGTATTTCAATTGAAGTTTGAAATTTTTAGGAAATATGAACCTAGAGTGATTGATTAGGCTTTTCAATAGAATTCTAGAGACCAGAAAAGTGCTCGAATGGAGGAATAACATCTTGGTACTTATCTGTAACACTAAATGAGATGTCCAGAATTGTGGAACACTTGTGAATCAGAGCATCCACAGTCATTTGCTATATTTGCCAATTTCCCATTTTTTAGCAAACGAGGCACTGCAGTCGTTTGCTATTTTGCCATATTTTGGCAAAGTCGCTACAGTCGCTTCACGTTTTTTGAGATTCGAAATTGCGATTCTCAAATTATAAGAAACGAGACAACATGTTTTGTCCCAATTTTTTACTGGGATCAGACAAGACAACATGTTTCGTCTGTTTTTTTTTTTTTTTTAATTTTAAAATTGATCGGACGGTGTGGATGAAGAGGAAAAAAAATTCCAAAAAAAAGCTCGGACAACCAAGCAAAAAAGCTTGGGACGGGACAACATGTCCCGTCCAGGTTTTTGGGTGGGTAATTAGGTGGGTTAATTTGGTTTGGTGGGTATTTAATTAGGTCTTAGGTAATATTAAATTATTTAATTTATTTAATTAACATATTTTAATAGGTAATTAGTAATTAATCCAATCTTTAAAATAAAATAAAAAACTAACGGACGAGATATGTTGTCTCGTCTTTCTTAAATTTTAGCAAAAATATAGCAAACAATACGATTTCGCTTTTTGCTATTACTGTAGCTGTCATATTCTAAAAAATGAGAAACGCCATTATAGAGGCTTTTCATAATGTTTTAATTTGCTGAAGGAGGTGAATGAACCCATTTTTTTTTTTTATAAGGCTTTGTAGTTGTTGTATCATGTTTTAACCATTAACCATCATTTCAGAATTTCATATTTCAGTTTGCGCTAAATGAAAGTCCCCTCGTAACTTCTTCCAACTACATATAATCAAACATTTGATTAATAATAAAAGGGGAAAGAACATAAACAGAACGAATAAACAAGTTGGGTGTAAAAATATTCTTATATGCAAATATCCCAAATCAAGAGAATTGGGGAGATTTAATAGAAGGAATTTTATTACACCAAGGAATGAATTTGGGATACAATTACGTACAGTTATGTGCTCTTCTAGACTGCTACAAAATTGATATCAGACTAAATTAATACATTAGGAAAAGGAAGAAGAGAAAAGGAGAGAGTTATAAATTCAGAAGAAGGCACAGTGCATCAATTATGTTTTGTAAAAACAGTAATTTTTAACACTACACAATGGGAGAAGAGTTAGTTTGGATGCGCTAGATAAAATGTCGCACCTACCAACCAGAATCCTCTCTAACATGTATGGCAAAAATGAAAACAATATATTTGCAATAAATATATTGAGCACATAACCATTGGCTGGTTCCCCCTAACATTGAACCAAACGAAGATGAACTTGTTGGGATTGGGGCGTCAACAAACGCCTCTGGTCGCAATGGAACTACTTAGAGCAATGAAGAAGTCGAAGAGATGAGACGAATCAATTGAGCAAGTAAGTAGATCCACCAATCTAAACACAAACACAATGGGAATTTATCCCGGTTAGCTTTTGCTTAATCTAGGAGAAAATATAGGGAGATCTGATATTCAACTAGAAGATATTACAATGAGTTACTGATTCACTCAATACAAGGAATTAAACTAACCCACCAAGAACTATCTCTCTCGAGTCTCTTTTTGCAATAGAGAAAATAATCTATAAAGTACTCATATATATTATAGGAGTTTACAATATATATATAGAAGAATAGAGGAAAAACTAGGTCTAATCTTGATTCTCAGTCGTCCGATATAACATGGAAAAGAAGTAACTGAATAGGAGTCGTACGATCTAACTTGGAGTTGAAGATTGGGCTGAAACGACCTAACAAATTGAGGCCCAAAACGAACACAGCGCTGCGATCGGTCGACTGCCCAACAAGATCAGTCGAACGTCCACCTCTCAGACAATCCCAGTACTACGAGCGATCGGGTATGCCGTCGACTGTCTCCAAGACCGGTCGACCGATCCCTTCTCTGGCTGTTGCTGTTGCTATTTTTCTCTTCTACTCACTTCCACGCTTCGACCTCCGTACTTCATCTTACCTTCTTCTAATCTGAACTACGAGTATTCAAGACACATTCCTAACAAACTCTACTTTTGATTGCATACGAGTGCTATCACATAATGTGTTATTCATCTCCAAACTTTAATGAATTCCACTTGCAAAAAAACTTAGAACAATAGTTTCTTTTTCTAGTTGAACTGATCTCTACCCAATCTCACCTGATCCAGTGAAGCCCCTCAAAGACACACCTCCGTAGATGTACTCACGAAGTTGCCAAACTTCGTACGAACTCCACCTACCCTTAGGCTTTCTTCACCTCTCGACGATATTCGAACATCGTGGTCTCGTCTCGATGATTCTAGTTGCGGCAAACTAGCTGAGCTTGTGGGAATAACGGGAAAAAAACTAACAACCCCTGCACAGGATTTTCGGATTCCCCAAAGCTTGTAGAAATTGTGTTGGCTTGACCCAACCACTCTTATACCTCTAATCACTTCACGACGGCCTTGAAAAATAGACAGAACTCCACCTCGAGCTGTGTACCTACACCGTGCATCCAGAGTTCCCAAGGAAATCAGTTTCCGTTTCAACAGAGGAACATGCAAAACATCCCTTAAAGTGAACAAATTTAGACCTGGAAACTTCAACGAAACTAGGGCAGCAATCGAGCCATACCCATGTAGCAACTTCACGGAAAAATTCACATTAAAGTGTGATGCTGCGGGAACAAGGGTAGGCGCCATACCCATGTAGCAACAACATCCTATAGCCTATCTGAGTAAAGAGTTGAAGGGCCGTAACAAGCATCTATCTACATATAAGAAGGAAATGCTCGCAGTTCTACTCGCCATAAAAAAGTGGAGACATTACCTGCTTGGGGGAGAGTTCTTGATCAAGACTGATCATAAGCCTTTGAAACATCTATTAGACAAGAGGCTCGACACTGAGGCTCAACACACATGGCTTTGGAAGATACATGGGTACCAATTCAAGGTGAAGTACAAGAAAGGGAAGCACAATAAGGGTGTTGATGGCCTTTCAAGAATGTTTTAAGACTCTCAAATCCATGCGATATCTGTTGTGCAGCCAACTTGGCTTATTGCTTTGAAGGTTGATGTGCTACAGGACCCCTTCTACAAGGAATTCCAAGCTCAGATAAGCAGGGGAGAGAACCATCCAATTACAGTTATCACAATGGTCTCTATTACTACAAGGGCCGAGTCCTCATCAGTCCCTCTTCACCTCTTACAACTCAACTGATACAACTCCACCACAACTCAGTGCACGGAGGGCACTCAGGTTATGAGAAGACATGGTTGAGACTCAAGCAGGTGGCCTATTGGCCGGGGATGAAGAGCATGCTGAAAGCTACATCCGCCAATGTGACATATGCCAAAGGTGTAAACACAACAACAAAGCCCCTTCGGGTCTACTGCGGCCTCTCCCAACACCCTCTGAAGTATGGCAGGATGTGAGTATGGATTTCTTTGAAGGGTTACCGCAAAGTATAGGAAAAATCACCATACTTGTAGTGGTGGATAGGCTCTCCAAATATGCCCACTTTATTCTCATATCTCATCCTTATGCAGCTAAGCTAATAGCTGAGGTGTTCGTCCAACAGATCATCAGATTACATGGGATTCCCTCCACCATCGTGAGCGATAGGGATGCAAATTACACTAGTTCTTTTTGGAAGGAGATTTTCACTTTGC
Source organism: Hemerocallis citrina (assembly GCA_017893485.1). NCBI lineage: Eukaryota > Viridiplantae > Streptophyta > Magnoliopsida > Asparagales > Asphodelaceae > Hemerocallis > Hemerocallis citrina. Next base: position 279,845,040 of record CM030364.1, on the reverse strand, counting down.
AGGGTACGCAATTGTGTCTCAGCACCTATTTCCACCCCCAATCCGATGGCCAGTCTGAGATTGTTAATTGCACACTTGAAACCTATTTGCGTTGCTTTTGTTCTTACAAACCTGCAAGTTGGGCCGACCTTCTACTGTGGGGGGAGTACTGGTAAAATACTACGATACATAGCTCCACCAAACTCTCTCCGTATCAAGTTTTCTATGGTCGAGCTCCCTCAACATTCCTCACCTACATCCCCAGTACTGCCAAGTCACCAGAGGTGGAGGAATGCCTTTTGGAGAGAATCACAACCTTACAACTGCTTAAGGATAACCTGAGTAAGGCTCAGCGTAGGATGAAGAAGAATGCTGATCAAAAGAGATCTGAGAAGGAGTTTGAAGTGGGGGATTTTGTGTACTTGAGGCTACAACCCTACAAACAGATCACGGTAGGCGACAAGAGAATTCATAAGCTTTCACACCTCTATTATGGACCGTATCAAGTCCTTAGCAGGATTGGCCAGGTCGCATACAAGCTTCAACTGCCCCCGACTGCACGAATCCACAATGTTTTCCATGTATCACAATTGAGGCAGCATATTGGTGATACCAACAAGCTATCTTTGATGCACCGTGCATATTTTCAAGACGAGGAGCTTCAGCCGATGAAAGTTTTGGATAGGTGGATGGTGGCCCGAAGGGGGATGGCTGCAACCGAAGTTTTAGTTCAATGGCGAGGGGGAGAAAAGGAGGAGGCAACCTGGGAAGTTTTTTGGGATCTGCATAGTTGCTTCCCCAACTTCTGCAATGTTATGGAAGCTCCTTTTCTTTCACGGAGGAACGATAAAGATCAAGCACTTGTATCGAGCTGAAGCATTGGCGTATCAGTCCCCAAATTCTTACGAATCAGTCCTCGAGAGATTTTTTCTTCTTTTCTTGACTTTTTTGCATAAATGGCAATAAAACTTCCTTGTTGAAGGATCATGGGCAATGCGCGTGTTGACGTGGAAACCTATGAGTGGAGCTTTCTTCAGGTGTGAGCCCCGTGCTACAGTGATGGCGGTTGAGCAATTGGGTTTCTTTTGTTTTTTTCCGCGAGGAACGCGCTAGTCGCAGATCTACTGTAACAGCTCCTCCCTCGCTCAGAAACCTGTATATGAGCGTTGTAAAGGGACAGAGTATTTATTATGAAATGAATAAGAAATTATCTTTTCTTATCATGTTCTTCTCTTCTTCCTCTCTTCTTCTCCTCCTCAAATGCTTGCCTTCTTAGAGCATCCACAGTCGTTTGCTTATTTGCCATTTTTTCCATTTTTTTTTACTGTAGCGCACACACTCGTCTGCTATTTTGCCATTTTTTGGCAAAATCGCTACAGTAGAAAGGGACGAATAGCATTCCATATAGCAAAATGCATATTATAGCGGACGAAACATCATGTTTCATCTGGATTATTTAATTATTATTTTAATTGAGCGGACGAAACATGATGTTTCGTCCGAAGTAAAAAAAAAACCCAAATAAAATAACCGTTAAATGAATTTAAGCGTGGGAATGAACATGATGTTTCGTCCCATGTGAGACGAAACATCATGTTTCGTCCCAATCCAATTTTGTTTAAAAAAATTAATTTTGTAAATTTTAATTTTTTTTTGCAATTATATAAATTGATTTTGCAAATTTTTAAATTGTTTTTGCAAAAAAAAAATACAATTTCTTTTTTTAATTGTTTTTGCAAAAAATTTTTTTGCAAAAAAAAATTCCACCAAATCCGGACGACACATGATGTGTCGTCTGGTTTGGGGGACGTTTTGGCACATTTTGTAATATTTTAAGTTGTTTTTGCAAATTTTTAAATTTATTTTGCAATTTTTTTAATTGTTTTTGCAATTATTATTTACAAACTATGTTAAAAAATTGTTTTTGCAAATTTTTTTGTGCAAAAAAAAAGTTCCGATTTTTTCCCCTTTTGGGGACGAAACATCATGTTTCGTTCCGAATTTTTTATTAATATTTTCTAACTTTCGGCCCGTATAAATTATTTTTTTATTATGAGACGAAACATCATGCTTCGTCTGATAGTTTTTTAACAAATTTATGCATTTTTTACCATTCGACGACTACAGCAAAACGACGAAATGGATTGCTAAAATATGCATTTTGCCATTTTTCCCATCGAACGACTGTGGATGCTCTTATATGCTGGAATATTTTAATAGTATAACTCCATTCTTATCGAAGATTTGACACATTGTCTCTACTTGAGAGGTTGTATCTTCCTCAAGAGTTGACACATCCCCTCTACTTGAGAGGCTGTATCTTGATAACAATAAGCTTACTCAGTTACCAGCAGTACTCGGTGAAATAAAAAAGTTTGAAAGTGCTAAATTCTGACAATAACATGCTGGTTTCTCTCCCTGGTACGATTCAAGTTTTATCATATTATTGATATGATAGCAAATATTATTGTGTCCTTAATAATCCATAAAGTTACGTTTATGTTATTTTTTAGACTTTATATTTACACCTCTACTTAATCTTTAATTGAGCAGTTGAGCTTGTGTGATGTTGGTTGAGTTATCACTGGAACACAACAAACTTGTCCATCCACTACTGGACTTCAGGTCATTCTATTAGTGGTTTCCTTCTTGATTTGTCCTTAATTATTGTACATTGGCGTACAAAGATATCGCAAACTTTTGGCCAATCCACCAAATCTAAAATTTATCTTCAGTTTTATGGCAGGGCAATGGCTGAGCTTCGTGTTCAAGGCTCTTTGGCAAGCCACTTGAGTTTCTTCTCTTCAATTTTGCCATTACACAATCTGCGGCATACGTCTCTAGCAAATATCAGAATAGAGGCAACTGAATATCTTAAATCTGTGAATGTGGAAATAGAGGTATTTTCTGTTTTAATCATATCTTGGTGTAGTTAAAGAGACTTTTACTAAATAATCTTACTGCTGATTTCAGACAGATAACAGCTCTTATTTCATTGCATCAAGTCACAAACTGAGCGCCTTCTTTTCTCTTATTTTTCGTTTCTCTTCATGCCATCATCCTCTGCTGGCGTCTGTTCTTGCCAAAATCACGCAAGATCGTGCTAATCATATAGCTATCAACAAAGACGAAAATGCTGTAAGGCAGCTTATAAGTATGATAAGTAGCGATGATCATCATGTGGTGAGTAAAAAATCATTTCTTATGTAATATTTTTTCTGCATAGATATATCTATATCTTGATTTATGGATTCCTTTTCTTATATTTACCGTACGAGGCAGGTGGAGCAAGCATGCATGTTTTGCTCTTTCTTCACTGGCTACCGATGTTAATTTGGCCATGCAGTTTATCAAGGCTGATATTATGCAGCCGATCGAATCAATTATGAGATCAATTGACCAAGAAGAGCTAATATCTGTGTTACAAGTGGTAATCAACTTGGCTTTTGCCTCTGACAGCGTTGCTCGAAAGATGCTCACCAAAGATGTATTAAAATCAAGTACTTTGTGCACACAAGAATGTGGAGGTACAATTATCTGGCTTGATCAGTAACTTTTGTTTTTATAAAATGTTCTTAAATAGCATACTTTTGCCTCATTCTTTGGTTCAACGATTAGCTCTATTTGCTGTTGGCAATTTAGCTTTCTGTTTGGAAAATCGTCGCACCTTAACTCAATCTGAGAGCTTGCATGAACTTCTTCTACGCCTGACATTAGCATCTGAGCCACGTGTGAATAAATAAGGCTGCTGCTCGTGCTTTAGCAATTCTTGGTATGTTGTTCCTTGTACAAATTTTATTTTAGATATATTATTTTTCTTCCAATAAAATTTATATTGATAATATTTGATTTTGTTCCAGGGGAAAATGAAAACTTGCGTCGAGCAATAAAAACAAGCAAGGACTCCGTATTATCTCAATGGATGGAGATGGCATGAAGGGTTTGACAACTGCACAGATGCTCAAGCAAATTGAACAAGGATCTGGAAAGCGTATACATGATTTATTTGATCTAATTTGTGGCGCATCCAATGGTGATATGCTCGCAATTGCTCTTACGATAAAAACAAATGACGCTGGATCAATGTGAGGAAATATACAAACGATCAGGTATAGAATACTTTGATATACAACTGATTTTAATTTCTTCTTAATCATTAATCCCCATTCTTATAACTTTTAAGTTCTATTTTGAAGGAAAACTTGTGTTATAACTTTTAGATGAACAACTTAGTGATTTTTTTGTTCATTTCTATTCTGGAAAATGTCTTAACATCGAAACTTTCTTGCAGCACAGCGAAGATCAGTTTGAAAGATTACTGAAAGAGCTACATCAGTTTGAAAGATTACTGGGGGCAGAGTGGTACTCATCAACTCTGTGTTATCCAATCTGCCCATATACTACATGTCTGTTTTTGAACTCCCAAAGTGGGTGATCCAAAGGGTTGACCGTATCAGGAAAAGATTCCTTTGGAAAGGTGCAGACTCAAATAAGGGAGGCTACCACCTTATTAAATGGAATATCGCATGCATGAAGAAGAGGCATGGAGGGCTAGACATCATTGACCTCAGAGATATGAATCTGGCACTCCTGGGAAAGTGGTGGTGGAAAGTGTTTCATCACTGCGGGGAAGGATGGCAGGACTTTATCCAACCTTACCTTCGAGGGAAAGGGACAAGAAGTTTAGGCTTTCGAGTTGGGTCTAAAGTCTCCCGCTTCTGGAAAGGAGTTGCCAAAGCCAGCGGACCTTTCAACTCAGCAGTTTCATCTTTGATCAGAAATGGTCGAACCACCAGATTTTGGTGGGACAAATGGTGCGGTCCTCATACTCTTAAGGAATGTTTCCCAGAGCTGTTTGCTAAAACGACTCAACCGAATATCTCGGTGGCGGAAACCTGGAAAAGGGGGACTTGGAGACCGTCGTTCCAAGGAATTCTTTCTCCAATTTTGCTTCAGCAACTGCATGAATTACAAACGCGCATCGTCCAGTCTGGGGTGATGTATGCCCAAGGCCCAGATCACATGCGTTGGGGACTCGAGAACAAGGGAGTGTTTTCGGTTAGATCACTTTACCACCGAATTCACTACCGAGGATGCAGACCCAACTGGGCAGCGGTATTATGGAAGACAAAAACACCTCTGAAAATTAGAGTCTTCCTCTGGCTTGTGCTCAACAATGCCATACTCACTAGAGAGAACCTAGCCAAGAGGCAACCTCACATTGCGACCAATTGCGGGTTCTGCAACGTACACGTGGAAAATTTGAACCATTTGTTTCTTCACTGCACTAGAAGCGAGGCCATCATGATAGGGGTGCTAAGAGCCCTAGGAACAAGTGACTATCCAAGAGATTATGAGGAACTATGGGTTGGCCCCAGATTTGCATCAACCCGACACGATATGAAAGATGCATGGTTTATTGCCATTGCGGCAACCACATGGGTGTTATGGCTAGATAGGAACAATTTTTATTTCCGTGCTTCATGTAATTCTATTTCTAGTAATCTTACTCATATCATGCATCTGATTTCCTTTTGGGCTACAGCTGCTGCTTCAGGAGCAAGAGGGAGGATTGGAATGGTATTCCAGGTGGAAGATTTTGACGATGAGGAGATAGAGTTCGGGCCAACTCTGGATTGAGGAGTGGGCACCCGCCATACTATTATATATTTTGTATCAGGCCTTAGTATTTTGTATTTTGTATTTTGGTTGCCTAAGGTTGGATGATGTAACCCACCCCCCAGGATTTTGTTGGGGGTTATGTTTTATTTCCTGCACTGCACTTTTATTTTTTCGGGGCTTCGGGGTTGTTTATTAATCACTTATTAATGAAACAGGGTGGCATTATTCCACCTTTTACCTCAAAAAAAGATTACTGAAAGAGCTGTGTGCTGATTAGTTGATTAGAGCATCTGTATTCGTCTGCTAAATATGCATAATATGTATATTTTGTCAAAAAAATCGCAGCAGTCGTCTGCTAAATATGCATATTTCGTTACAGTAGATTGCTATAAATGAGCGTAGATATGAGAATTATGCATATTATACTGGACGCAACTTCACATTGCGTCCGACGAAAAAAATTATTTTTTATTCTTCCGACGCAATTTCACATTGCATCTCTTAAAAAAAATAACCGTAATAAGAAAACTACAAAAAACTCAATAAAGCAAAGAAAAAAAATTCCAAAAAAATGTCGGACGCCACATGAAGTTACGTCTGACAATTTTTCTGATTTTTTTCCCTCTTCCGACGCAACATGAAGTTGCGTCCGTCTATTTTGGATTTTTTTTCTTCCGTCCGTCTGATCTGAACTGATATGATATTTTTATTATTTTAAATTAAATTGATAAAAAATAGCATTCGAGAATGTAGCACAATAGCCAAATACTATATGCATTTATCTATATATGCATAATTTATACAATGACGACTGTGGATGCTCTTAGACCTCCCTGTCAAAGGGAACAAATTTTAAAGCATAGACATGAAGTTTAAAGAAACGATGGATGGAATTACCCTAATTAACCGATTTAGCGGCTTGTTCTTAATAACGAGCAGAGATTGATGAGAATAAGAAAGGAAAAGAAATGGATGAGAGACGAAATTGATAAGAGAGACACAATTGTTGCAACCTCCCTAATAATACAGTGCTAAGAAATTGATATCGTGCTAAGCTTCTATTTTAGAAGTCTCACTTCCCATCAAGCTCATAAAATGCTCTGTTTTTTTAAACGGAATAAAGCAGAAGAGTACGCAAGTTCAAGCTGAGACCATGAAAAAGATAGATTCTCATCATCGATCACAAACCAACTCTCATACGAGCTCCCGGCAGTTCATTCATTAAGCAGTAATAAGTGTCAAAATACTATTGGTGACAACGGCTGTTTGGTGTTCTACTAGCGCTTAAAAATATCGAATTTTTTTCCCGAAATGATCCATTTTTAAAAGTATTTACCAAACTGACCCACTTTCGAAACTATTTACCAAATTGATGGCAATTTGGAGAAAAAATGTTACGAAGAATATATATAGTTTTCAAGAATGCACTATAAGTTTGTATGTATCATGAAAAAAGTGAAGAAAATTGAGAAGAGTGGACGAGTCTCAATTAGATTGACAATCACCTTGATTTACAAAGAGAAAAAAAATAAAGTTTGAATTGTAGGAAAATATGATATTTCAGCTATTTTTCATCAAGTCTATTAGATTAAAATAAAAATTCTCCGTATGTCTTGAGTTTTTTTAAACCAGAGCGTAACTAAGAAATATGACATATATGTTAGTGGCAAATATAAAGATACATATTTTTAAGAAATATATGTGATATTTATATATTTATTAGGGGTATACACGTTAAAAAAGCAACCTTTCAAACAAAAATTACATGGACTGGAAATGGGCCAGGTTTGGCCCATATGGCCCTCCCCAGTCTGATTCATTTAAAAAATATAATGGTGGTGATGATTAGTTGATTAGATCTCTCTATCAAAGGGAACAAAATTTAAAGCATAGATATGAAGTTTAAAGAAACAATGGATAGAATTACCCCAATAAAAAAGGAAAAGAAATGGATGAGAGAGACACGATTGTTGCAACTTGCAAGCTCCCTATAAATAATACAGTGCCAAGCTTAGTGAGTAAGAAATCGATAGTGCAAAGCTTCTTTTTTAGAAGTCCCACTTTCCATCAAGCTCATAAAATGCTTTTTTTTTTTTTCGGTATAAAGCAGAAGGGTGCGTAAATTCAAGTCGAGCCCATGAAAAAAATAGATTCTCATCATCGATCACCTTTTTAAAACTTTGTCCCACCTTCTCAAGCTCATAAAATATGCTGATGTGGTATAGATAACGTGGTTTAATCAGGACCGTCAAATCTCCTCAGATTTCGCTCATCCCAATAATCAAGTCAACAAAGTCCATCGAGCTTCTACCATCTCAGGCCCACTGGCAAATGGGTTCGACCCGGCCCGTTACGGTCCCAGACCCGTTTACCCCTGCCTATAAATACCAGACCACCTCCACACTACAAGAGGTAATCAACTTTTCCCAATCTGAACCCTAGTTACTGTTGCTATTCCAGTGACTGACTAGAGAGGGTCTATCACCGGGATCTCTCCCGGTGTTTCTAGGCATTGTGCAGGTGTCAAGATCCGAGCTGAGTCACTAAGATCCGAGCCGAGCTACAAAGATTCGAGCCGAGCACCCGGCCTCTACTTCTCTCATGTTACTCCCGAGCCAAACGTACAGCCCAATGATCAGATCAACGCCAGTGACGTCCCTTCCGCTTCACAAATTACAAGAATGCACACCTGTTGCCCCCACATAAAAAAACAAGCAGCATCAGGTTGCTGTCACTCAGTCGACTGGCTTGTTCCCTTCAGTGTACTTGATCTCCTTCTTTCTTCGATCCTGATAGATTAATGCCTCTTGGTTGATGATTGATGATTCAGAGATTAAGTGATACCCTTAACTTCTTATTCCAGCCTTTTTATAACTTCTTTTGCCCACATCTGCAGATTTCAATTCTATCTCTTTACATTGAATATAAGTTTGAGTCGATCTTCTCACTTGCCAACCCTGGTCTCCTATCTCGATTAATGGAGAGTTGTTATTCGCAGAAGCCCTGGGTTTGGATAACTTTAATCTTGCTTCGTATTTGGATGAGGACGAATCTTCCCTGTCTTATCTTCTAACTCTGCTGAATACCAGTCGACTGGTTTTGGAGTAAGTCGACTGTGCCGAGACATCCGTTGATTCATGATTCATGATTCATCAGTCAAGTCGACTGGTGTTGGAGTAAGTCGACTTTGCCAAGCAGCTTCGGCCTCTCTGTCCAGTCGCCTGTTTGGAGATCCAGTCGACTTATGCTCTGCAGTTTCTGTGTATCATCCTCAAAATCCTGAATCTGCTTCGTTTTGCTGTTTTAGGCTGTTTCCTGTGGAAAAGAGAAAATAAGAGTAAAATACCACATATAGAGCATTTAAATGTCTAATTACATTAAGATTATTGCTCCTAAATGTGAATATTATTGAGTTCATCAATTCACCTACTAGAGGTTCTTCAATCTCTCGCCACTCGGTTTGGATTTCGAGCGCCCATGAAGGACTTTTCAATCCCTCAACTCCTAGCCCTCGGCTCAGATTGGACTTCTGCTAACCCCCTACCCAAAATTTCCATGAAGATTTACGGCCCTCGCCCACGATGAGAACCACCGAGCCCCAAACCACGGGTCGGTTCGGCTCTCATCCACCGACAGCCAGGGGTAAAGCATCCTTCTTCGGCGCTACCCCTAACTTTCAGAGGGTGGCAGGAGAGCCCCTGGTCCAAGATTCTCAGACAAAAGTTTTAGTTAGGGCACTCGCCTTTGGCAAGTGCCATAAGCCTCGAGCCCCGCGCTTTGAGGTCAACCCACCTTTCACCCGCTGGCAACTAGGGATAAACAACACTCATAGCTGTTATCTCCAATTGTCAGAGGGTGACAGGAGAGCCACTGGCGACAAGAACTCACAGTGAAGTGAGGAAATTTCTGGTGAGGGGTGAGAGTTAAATAGCCATCAGGAAATGCCCTTTTATGGCATGAGAAGTCGAAACGTCTGATAGCCATTAATGACATTGGAAGACAAATTGTCCTCCATAAACAGGCTCTCAGGATCCCTCTCCCTCGTCATCACCCTTCCGCTCGAACCCCTTCCCCAGCCCGGACGTCGAGGACCCGCCCTCGAAAATCGAAAGTAAGCATATGACAAAAGAACCAGTCAAATCAAGACAATCGTCTTCTCATTATTATTTCAACTAAAGAAAATGCATCATTACAAAGGAAAACTTTATTACATTGTTCGGACACGGCCTAGGGTTCCTGTGTCGGAGCCACAGGGTTGATACAGACAAGTTCAAGGATAGCCGATCGAGTTGGCTCCTTCTCCGGATCACCCGGTGTCGCCATGGTGGAAACTTCGGCAACGGAGCTCTAGGCGTCAGCCGACCTCGCCATTTCCACGGAAAGAGTCGAAGACGGGCCCATGACGGAGGGTCGACCTCCCCCGAGGGAATGGAGCCGAGATCCACCGATACCGAGCATGACCCTCATCCTCAGAATCTCCAACTCCTTCTCTACCATAACTTCACGAAGGAAGGACTTAGAGGTTGGCCGCCTGGTAGAGGCATCAGACATCGTCCACACCGTCTCAGCGCTCCCCCAGTCACGATCGACGATAGCCATCTTCAGGAGAGCCGCCTCCAAGCTCAGCTCTTTAAACTTATTCATGAAATAGGTAAAGGCAGCTTCCCGATCACGGGCCTGTTTGCTGTAGCCGATCAAAACAGACTCATTAGACTCCAGTCTGTCCTAGGGGTGGCGAACGGGTCGAGTGGGCCGGGCCGGGCCCAACCCGTAAGGGTTGGCATGTAGAATTATACGGGCCGGGCCGGGTTGCATTCTTATCCGGGCCGGGCCGGGCCGGGTTGTTTTTTCGTTTGGGTGGCCCGCCCAACCCGTGAACCCTTTAGGGTTCAACCCGGGTTGGGCCGGGTCGACCCGCGGGTTGGCACGTTTAATATTTTTTTTTTGTAGCTTAAATTAAAATAATAATTATAATTATAATACTAAGTAAGTAATAATACTAATAAACAATAAAAATCGTAATAATAATAATAAGATTGAAAGAGTGAAATTGACAACAAATTTTGAAATATTATTCATATGAATTTAAGTTATACAATTTTAACAATTTATAACGAAATGAAGAATTCAATTCACAAATAAGTTTTATACAATAACATATTTCTTATATACAATTTTAATTGAGTACAAGTTTTCTAATTTGACATAACAAGCAAAGCTATTGTTGTTGTTGTTGTTGTTGTTGTTCTTCGGGCGAGTTGCTCCCACTTGTGGAACTTGATAGTGCTTTCCCTTGCGTCCTATCTTCAGCCTTCAGCCCGTCTTCTGTGCAAACGAGCATCTCTAACGCCTCGGGCCTCAACCGATTCCTGTAATCCGATAGAACCCCGCCACTTGTAGAAAATGCACTCACAGAAGCAACTGTAAAGACAGGAGGAGTTAGCAAATCTTTAGCCATAATTGACAGAATACTAAAAGTGTGTTCATGTTCTTTCCACCATTGTAAAATATCTAGTGCAGAAAGAGTAGGCTCAGTATCCTGTTGGTTATACCAATTTAATTCATTTGGTTGATTAGTCCTAGGTTTTTTAGATTGAATTTGTTCAAGTAAACTAAATGTTCTATCACTAATTCTACTTTTACCCTTACCTTTAGAACTACCAGAAGAAGAACTAACTACAGAAGTTGTACTACTAGAAGCAAAACGTCTATCATAATAATCATACAAGTTATTTAACGTAGATTCAAACTGAACTAAAAAAGTAGCACAATCAATTGTTAATTCTACATTGTCCTCTAAATATCCAAAAAATAATTGTATCAAATTCTTCGTACCTTCTAATTTGATACGGGGATCCATAAAAGTAGCAACACAAATCAACATAGGAGGAGAAAAATAATACTTCAAATTTTTTTGAAATGCAGGTATTACAATTTCACTAATATAGGGATCATTTAACATTTCGTCAAATATTTGCATCATGCTAACTAATTCAATAAAAATGCTACTAGAAGTAGATTCATATGTTTTTGAAAATTTTAAAGTTGCGGTTTTAAAAGGTTCTAAAAATTTCAACAAAGATTCGGCAAAAAACCAATCGGGAGGAGTCATTTCAAAATTGTACATATTTTTTGCGATACAAAAATCATTTACAACTGCTTTATAATCGGTGACAACATTTAGTAAATCAAAATTAGAATTCCATCGGTGTCTAACATCCTTTGGAAATTTTCTAAAAGGAACATTTCTAATCCTACACCAAGCTTTCCATTCTTGTAAAATGCTTGGACTTAATGCAATGAAATGTACACAATTTCTAATTTTAACTATATATAGATCAGCTATTCTTAATGCATCTTGAACACACAAATTTATAATATGACATGCACATCTAACATAAAAAATATTGTCAGATGGATGGTTTAATACAGATTTTAAGTAGTAATTGCTACATTGTTGTTAGATGCATTATCAAAACTAATAGCCATAATTTTATCGCGAATATGAAAAACATCACAAATTTCTATAATACGGTTTGCTATTTCAGCGCCACTATGGGGATACGGCAACGCCGCAAGTGATATGATTCTTTTTTGAAGAATCCAATCATTGTCGATCTAATGACAGGTTATTCCCATCGTTGGAATATTATTGACACCCGTCCAACAATCCGAAGTTAAACTAACCCTACAAGTTAAACTCCATAAAATTGCAATCAACGCGTCCTTCATTTCAACATACATTTTAAAACAATCCGATTTGCAAATATTTCTCGGAATTCTTTTAAAATGAGGGTTTAAGGCCGTTTGATTAAAATTTTCCAAGTTCCTATTCTCGGGATAGAAAAATGGCAACTCTTCCTTAATGACTAATCGGACCATTTCCCGACGAACAAGTTCGAGATCGTAAGGGTGGCTATCTACTTGACCGGACCTAGGGTTGATTTTTTGTTGGCCTTGTATTTGATCAAGAAGTTCTTTATGATTATGTTGTATGTACCTACTAATTGTACCGGTGCCGTCACCCCTCTTGAATTTGTATGTTTTACTACATGTTTTACACACTTTCAAACCTATACCCGGAGTATGTTCGTCCGGAATATAATCATAAAACTTATGCCAATCGCTAGTTTCTCCTCTACTTTTCCTACTACTACGGGGTTGTGTGGTTTCGGGTTATTGTTGTTGTTCTTCTTCTTCTAATTGTATGTCACCTACAACATCCATGTCGTGTGTACCCCATTGTTCCATAGTAGGATCAATGTAATCTTGGGCGGGCTCACTAGTTGGGACAATTGGTGGCCTACATGAAGAGGAGGAGGAATCTTGTCCGCTACGACCGCTACCGCGTGATCTAGACATAATGTAGTAATGTGCTAAAGTAAAGTATGTAAAAAAAAATATACAATGTAGGAGCGGTGAATTATACAAAAAAATCTAAAAAACAAGAGGGTTGAGATAGAGAAGTTCAAAAAAATGAACAATAATTTTAACTACAACGCAAAAAAAAAAATTAACGAGAGAGATAGAGATATTTTGATACCGTTCACCATGGAATACGCGTATGTAAAAAAAACCGTTAAAATAAGAATAGAATAGAAAAGATGGAGGAGCGCTTTGCCGATTCTGCAATTGAATAGTTGAGAAGAGGTTGAAGTAGATTTGACGAGGGTTGAAGAGAGTTGAAGACGTTGAATTTTGATTCCGATATGACCGAAATTTGATCGTGTATATGCCTCCTTGTACACTTGTTTGATGAATACTAAATTGTTCAAAAATTCTTTACAAATAATGTATAATAGTAGAGAGAGTAAGAGAGTGAGGTGTGATTTTTTATGAGATTTTTGGGGATATTTATAGGCTAAATAAGTGGGGAAAAAAATAATAATAATGCAACGGCTCAAAGAGCCGTTCACAACGGCTCTGTCTTGGGACAGAGCCATCAGCAGCGCAACGGCCCCATTTTCGACCGTTCGACCCGCGGGTCAATGGTCGACCTGTCACGAGTCGAACGGGTCGAAAACCGCGGATCGACCCGCGGGTTGGCGGGTCCAACTCGCGAATTGGGCCGGGTTTCGCGAATTTAATTTGCGTAAATTGCGACCCAGGTCGACCCGGTACTGTTCACCGGGTTCGACCCGAACCCGCGGAGCAAATTAACGGGCCGGGTTGGCGGGCTGGGTCGCGGGTGGGTCGCCGGTTGACCCGGCCCAGTTGCCATCCCTAGTCTGTCCTGAACGCACCTTACCCCGGCTGAATTGAGGCTGGTTCCGCGGGTCTCGTCCATCTGACACAAAGAGAGTAAACAAAAGTTCACTCCAAGCTTTCAAAACAACAAGTCACATAGTTCGGCCAAAAACGTATATTCATTATCCCAAAAAGTTGTTACAAAATGGCGGTGTCCAGTCCGCACATGGCAAATACAAAAAGAAGAGGGGGAGGTGATTAAGGCTACTTCTTAGAAGAAATCAGCACATCTTCGTCGGTCGGCCCCCTAACATCGGCGTCCGCCGCTACTCCCGCCTCCTTCTCAACCCCCTTGCCTTCTCCCCCAGGCATCTTCAGATGGTCGGGCAACTTCCAGCCATAGTGAATTTTATCAACCATGGTCTCGAGCTAAAGAAACAAGAAGTTCTCCTTCGCCCGATCGTAAGCCTCGTCCTGGGCCACGAGCACCTCATCCATGGCTGCGGCCTCTACCTCCTGGTACTTCGCATCCGCCTCCGCCCTGACCCGTGCCAAGGCTCGAAGCTGCTGGTCCACTTGATTTGTGAGGTCGGCTTGAAGGGCATGTTCGTGCCCCTGGAATGCCTCCAGCTCCAACTTTAGCTCCTTCATCTCACGCTCGTATCGCTGAGCGTTCCTCACCTCATTCTTCAGCTCCTTCTCATAGCACCTCTTCAATTGGGCCCCAGTCATAGATGCCTACAGACGAGGAACCAAGAGTTGTTATTTTCAAACTAAAGCAATGTCATTAAGTATGAAGCTAACGAACAAACGAGATATTACCATCACGTGGGCCTGAGCCCACTTCATATAGCACGTCTCGGTGGTCTCGATCCCCAAGATGGCCCGGTTGTGCGGTGTGGCGAGGCATTCTACCACCTCGATCGATACTGGCCCCTTAGCTAGAGTGTCGGCCGCCTTTACCGACCAGTCAGGGGCCCACGGCCTGAGCCCTTCCTTACCCACCATCTCCTGAGCATCAGGGGTAAACTTGGGGGATCATCCCTTCAGGGCCTCAGTAACCCTACGACTACTCTTGCTCGGTTCGTTCTCCCTTGCCCCTCTGACGGAGAGGGTCTTCGCCTTGTTGGGAGTTCATTCCTAAGGGCCCTCGGAGCCCCCCTGAGCGGATCCCGCCTTCTGCTTGGGCTGCTCAGCCGCTATCTTCTTAGCCAGGTCCTTCATGGCTCTCCTAGCTTCGAGCTTGGCCTTTTCCATTGTTGCAGAGGAAAAGGAAGACTATTAATACGAAGGCAGAAAGTTAAATAAAAAAGGAACGAAACATACAAGGTTCAACGGGGCTCAGTCCGATCCGAGCCAAGTGCAACTCGGTCACGTTGGGCCAGCCGATGCTGTGGCCACCTACGATTCGATCGACATTGGCCTACTCCGCTTCTGTCAACTCTCTCCGCTTCGGAGGTTTGCGGTTTGGCCTGTAAAAATTCCAAGTAGAAGGAATTTCCCAAGGCACCGGGCTTCGGACGACAAAGTATTTCCCCTTCCACCCTTTTATGGAGTCCGGATATCCATGCACCACCTTCTTGTGGGGGCAAGGCAATATATAATATACACCCTCCTGCTCTCCCAACAAGCTCACCTCTAGAACGGCCCATAAGTCCTTCAACTTCATGGGCACTCCCCTCTCCCCACAGAGCAACATGAAGCAAACTAACTGCTTCCAAGTGTTGGGACCTACTGCATCGGGCAGAGGGCCCCCCACCTCAGCACCCTCTTATTAAACGGGTGCAACGGCAGCCTTATCCCCGAGACGAAAGCATCCTCGGGAAACATACAGTAGCCGGGTTCCAATTCGGTGGTCGGAAGGAGGCCAGGGCTAGGAATCATCAGCTCATACTCCTACCATATGAAGTAATTAGCCTTTATCATGGGCAGGTGGTCGGTTGTCAAAACACACTGAACTTTGTCCATTTGGATCTGGATTCGACCTGGCGAAGATACTTCCACCCCGAACCGAACCAAATCTTTGACGTCGCCAAGGTACATCCTGATGGATCGAGGCTGCTTGAAGTACAGGACGTCGAGCCCATGCTTAGGAGAAAACTCATTTGGCATCTTTGGACTGTCCGGGAGATGCCATTTTCTCTTCCTCCGAACACGAGGAGCCCTCGGAGGAGACGGTGTCGCCAAAGGCGGAAGAATGGGGGCAACTTCCACAGCATCATCCCCACTACCCCGTCAGGGGCACCCTCGACTCCCTCATCCACCACACCTTCCTCAACTTCCTCACTCGCTACCTCCGTCTCACCAGCTACCTCAGCCTCACCCGCTACCTCCACCTCACCCTCGGAATTGCTGGACTCCACCACAAATGGTTTGCGGCTGCGGAGTGGCACTACGTCGTAGACTTTTTTGCTTAGATCCCATGACGTGGAGGATGAATGAAGATCCTGCTCATCTGGAACAGAGGCACTCGCTTTGGAACCGGACTGAGATTGGACATAACAGAAACGATACTAACTTGGGTTTCTTTAATGGAAGGATCACCGGAAAGGTCGTGGCAACAAGAGAGAGAAGCTCCAAGAGTTAGAGAGAGAAAGCAAAGTGGAGAAATGAGAAGGGGGTGCGAGATCTACAGAGAAGCTGGAGATGCCTCGAAATCCTCAAAAGGATCCCAAACCGTCCAATAATGATCACCAAAATCTAACGGTTGATAAGATTTCAACGCCTCGATTCTCCCCCCTTGACATCAGCATCACACGTGTAAAGCACTAGAATTCTCACAAGCTAAAGGGGCTCGACCCTCGGCATGTACCTCGAGCAATGCCCTAGTTTTCTCATGAGCTAAAAGGGCTCGACGCTCGACATGTACCTCAAGCAATGCCCTAGCTTCTCACAAACTGAAGATGCTCGATGCTCGGCATGTACCTCAAGCAACGCCCTAGCCTTCTCACAAGCTAAGGGGGATCGATGCTCGACATGTACCTCAAGCAACGCACTAGCTTCTCACAAGCTGTAGGTGCTTGACGCTCGGCATTTTCCTCAATCAACACCCTAGCTTTATCACAAGCTAAAGGGATTCGACGCTTGGCATGTACCTCGAGCAACGCCCTAACTTTCTCACAAGCTAAAGGGGCTCGACGCTCGGCATGTACCTCGAGCAACGCCCTAGCTTTCTTACAAGCTAAAGGGGCTCGACGCTCGGCATGTACCTCGAGCAACACCCTAGCTTCTCACAAGTTGTAGGGGATCGATGCTCGGCATGTGCCTCGAGCAATGCCCTAGCCTTCTTACAAGCCAAGGGTGCTTGACGCTCGGAATGTACCTCGAGCAATGCACTAGCTTCTTATAAGATGAAAGGGCTCGACGCTCGGCATGTACCTCGAGCAACACACTAGCTTCTCACAAGCTGTAGGTGCTCAACGCTCGGCATGTATCTCGAGCAATGCCCTAGCTTTCTCACAGGCTGAAGGGGATCGAAGCTCGTCATGCACCTTGAGCAACGCCTTAGCTTTCTCACAAGCAAAAGGGACTCAACGCTCGGCATTGACCTCAAGCAATGCCCTAGTTTTCTCAGAAACTGGAGGGGCTCGATGCTCGACATGTACCTCGATCAGCGCACTATATTCTCACAAGTTGTAGGTGCTCGACGCTCAGCATGTACCTCGAGTAATGCTCTAGCTTTCTCACAAGCTGAAGGGGCTCGATGCTCGGCATGGACCTCATGCAACGCCCTAGATTTCTCACACGCTAAAGGGGCTCGACCCTCGTTATTGATGTAGAACCCCATATTTTCAAATGTTATTTTTATATTTAGGAATGAATTTAAATTTATTTTTGGAGAATTAATGAACATTTTCAGAAAATTTATCTTTTGTACACGTGCAAAACACGTGCAAATGCTTTTATGAGAAGTGTGAAAATTTAGTTTTCTTTATGAAAAATCTTTACTTATTATTTGAGATTTAATCAGTATTTTTCCAGATTTTTCTGCAATTTATTGGAGCTATTTGCAATTTTTGAGAAAAGAAGGACCTTTTTGCAAAATTGACATTTTTAAAGGTTAAAGTGCAAAATACAATTTCTGGACGTTTTGAATAGTATTAATTGAGATTTAGAATGTATATTTTCTATTAGATCCAAATTTAAATGAGTTTTGATGGAATTTCCAAAGAATGATTTATATATGTAATTTGTGTTTTGGGAAGGGTTGTTTTGCAAAGTGTGGGTAAAACCCTAATTACCCATCCGGCATATTTAAGAGAATTTCTTTCCCAGCCGTCATTTCTGATAAAGTATTGTATTTTGGAGATTTATTTTGTGGAGCAAAGAGCTTTGGATCTAGCAAAAAAAAAGGAGGATTCATTTCGTGGACTTTTCTCTATTCTAAGGTGAGAGATATAGAAATTGTTTTGTGGTTTGATTCATGCGTATGACTTTTTTTGTTTGTTGATTTTGTGAGAATTATAATTTGTCTTGATTGATTGATCTATGTGTACAAATATCACGATGTAATGATTGGATGTTGTGAACCATATAGATGTTGCAACGTGGTATGAACCATGTGGAAATGGTGGATGAAATAGTAGATTTTTATCATTAAAATTGTTTGCCAAAAGCATGTTGAGATTTGTGTATGAATACCTGGACATTCGATTCATAATCCAGATTTGATTTAGATTTGTGAAAGAAACTTAGATCTTGTAAAACCCTAACAAAGGATTTGTGATTTAGAATATGAGAGTTTAGATCTTGACACATTAATGTTTTGAGTGAAATATACATATACCTGATGAGATTCGTTGAGAATCATTATTTTTCCCTAATTAAGAACTATTTACATGATCATTAGTTCATTAGAAGCTCCAGAATTTGATTTTGTAATCAGACCTAATTTTGAAATTCTGTAGGCCGACAGTCGACTGTTCTACTGTGCAGTCGACTGGTACGAGCCTGATATTTTATTTAGATTTGTTGAAAAAGTTGCTCTGGACAGTCGACCTAGCCCTAGGCAGTCGACTGGTCCACTGAGAAAATTATTTTTGTAAGAATTATTAGTCCTTTTGGACAGTCGACCTATTAACCATTTAAGTCGACTTATACACTTAGAATATTTTTGAGAAGATTATTGGAAATTACCTCGGGTAAGTCGACTGGCCCTCTTGTAAGTCGACTGTTACGAGACTTAGTTTATTTTTGTAAAATCTTGAATTTGGTCCTCTGGACAGTCGACTTATCACCAGTATGAGTCGACTGGTACTGAAGGACATTTGTAAACTTCAGTGTTAATTCGAATGATTAGTTTTTATATACTTGATATTTCAGTTCAGTTTAAGATTAAGCAATTGACCTTGAGATATTCAGTTGAGTATTTAAATTGAGACATTTAGTTGAGCCACTTTGTTTAATGGAACTTTGGTTTAGACTTTTGAGTTTGAGTCTCTAGAGGTGTGTGACCCTAGTATACCGGTGTTGAGTATATTGTTGAGGCCCCATGAGGCATTTCAGTTATTTGAATTTAAATTTAGGCCGGTAGGGTACATCACTCTAGGAGATTCGTTAAGTAATCAAATTAACCAAAATTTTAAGGACAGACACTAGTGGTGATATGATGAACGGGAACATGAGTCACGAACCTCAGTATGGCTTTCGGTGTGGGATTTGATCTCCGGAATTATCACAGTAGATTATTAGTGGTGTGGAATATGTCTCCGGAATTATCACAGTCTTGTGGTGTGGGACAATCTCCGGAATTATCACGGTAACTATTATGGTGTGGGATTGATCTCCGGAATTATCGGAGTCGAGGTGAAGCACATGTGGTATTCGTATGGGGATGTGTCAATGTTTCGGTGTGGGATGATCTCCGGAATTATTCAAGTAAAATATCTTGGGTGTGGGATCCATCTCCGGAATTATCGGGTATGTGATACTATTCATGGTTTATCTTTATCTCGTAGTAGTCATCGTGTTAGGATTAGTTCATAACGTGGGGATTGAACCCTATGAAGTGAAGACGTTAAGGGCTTGCACCGAACCTATGTAGAATGGGATGCATAGATTTCGACAAGTACGCATTAGAGAGTCTGCATTTAGAACTTGTGTTTTCTTGGCTTGGTTTTATGCATGTGGTTTTCTTGTTTTCTACACATAACACTTAGCTTAGTATCACTTGATGTTTTATGTTACCTTTCATTTCATACTTTCCATATTCCTTTAGTACTTGTTGTTTAAGAATTTATGAGGTATAAGCTTATGTTGTTTATTTGTTTATTTTTATATTTCTCACACCATTTATGGCTGACCCCTTTAGTTTGGGGGTTAGGGATCACCTCTAGCCTCACATGTTGCAGGTAGATGCTTAGAGTTGGAGATGGAATGCTTAAGTTGGTTTGAGAATTAATTGACATATAAGAGATTGTGTAAATTTGTAATATCAGTTTTTGAGATAAATTAGTGTTGTAAATGAAGAGAATATTGAGTTGAGTTGTTTAGATTTTCGCTGTGCATTGTAAATGATTTGTTGTAATAAATGTTGAAAATTTTAGTGGTGTTGATTATGTTTAATATTGTATTGAAGTTGATCACTGGGAATGTGCCACGTGTTTCTAAGATATCTTATTAGAAATTCGGGGCGCTACAGAGATTGGCCTCGAGCAACGCCCTAACTTCCTCACAAGCTAAGGGTGCTTGACTCTTGGTATGTATCTCGAGTAACGCACTAGCTGCTCACAAGCTGTAGGTACTCGACCCTCGGCATGTACCTATTGCCCCCACACCCAAAAACAAGCAGCATCATACGCTTTTATTTTTATTTTTATTTTTACTGTATAAAGCTAGATTTTTTTGTCGTCATAGGCCACTTTTTGAAAATATTTGCGTTTAAGGGCCAGTTTCCAAACTATTAGCACTCGTGGGCTACTCTGTGCCACGTCAGCAGCGGCCGCTATTCTCAATAGCGGCCTCTTCATTTTCGAGGTCGCTAATGGAAATAGCGGCTCATGTTTTAATTTTTTTTGAATTTTTTGTTTGATGTCGCTATTGCCACTAGTGACTGTAGTATATAGAGGTCGGTAATGGGATTAGCGACCTCAAATGAATGTATTGAGACGCCTAGCGATTTCTAGAGAGTTTTTGTTCTCTTTGGAAAAGAAAAAAAAATTAAAACTGTGGTCGCTATTGGGAATAGCGACCTTAGTATGTATGAAGTCGCTAATGGGGTTAGCGACTTTTAATGAACTAAGGTTGCTATTCCCAATAGCGACCTCGGTTTTAATTTTTTTTCCTAAAAGAGCAAAATCTCTCTAGAAATTGCTAAGTGTCTCAATACATTCATTTCATATCGCTAATCTCATTAGCGACCTCATATATACTAAGGTCACTATTCCTAATAGCGACCACTGTTTTATTTTTATTTTTTTCCAAAGAGAACAAAAACTCTCTAGAAATCGCTAAGTGTCTCAATACATTCATTTGAGGTCACTAATCCCATCAGCGACCTCATATATACTAAGGTCGGTAGTGGGAATAGCGACATCAAACAAAAGATTCAAAAAAATTTAAAATATAGGCCGTTATTTCCATTAGCGACCTCGAAAATGAAGAGGCCACTATTAAAAATAGTGGCCGCTGCTGACATGGCACAGAGTAGCCCACGAGCGCTAATAGTTTAGAAACTGGTCCTTAAATGTAAATATTTTTAAATAGTGGCCTATGGCGGCAAAAAAACTCATAAAGTAGTTCAAGTCAAGCCCATGAAAAATATAGATTCTCATTTCGGAAAAAAAATTCAAAATATCGCTGCTTGACTCCCGATGACCAAACAGTCTCATCACCTTCAATAGTGACCACTGCTGACCTGGCATAAAATAGCCTACGAACACTAATAGTTTAGAAACTGGTCTTTAAATGTAAATATTTTTAAATAGTGGCCTATGACGGAAAAAAACTCATAAAGTAGTTCAAGTCAAGCCCATAAACATAAAAAATATATAAGATTCTCATTTTGGAAAAAAAATTCAAAATATCGCAGCTTGACTCCCGATGACCAAACAGTCTCATCCCCTTCTTTAGTTCGTCCTAATTTCAAGGGGAAACAAGTAAAGTAGTACGGTCACAAATGGGGAATATTATTGCGACTAAAGTGATTGTGGGGGCTGCGATCGCCGGCGCTGGAGCGTTGATCGCCTTGTCTTACTCTCCCAACTCCGATGGCGATCGGAGGAAGGAGAAGGAGAAGGAGGAGGCAGCTCGAAATGACGACGGCGACCAGAAAATGAAAATGAAGGATAAATCGGCGGCGAGCGCCGGACAAGTTGGTGACTCCAGGTTGCAGCAGGAGGTTGATGGGTACTGGAATCAGATTCTGAAACTGCCGGACCCGAAACCCGATATCAGCTACCTTCAACAGCAAGGTCAGCCTTCATACACGAACGATTTGCATGGCTAGCTCTTAGCTTCTTATACTACTATGTACTGTCTCTCTTTCTGTGTAAGATATAATAAGATGCACAAGCCGAATTCTTCGTTTTTTGACACATGGGAGAATTCAGGAAGCACTTTTTCCCTCATCTTGTAGTAGCTAAACTGATAATTGTGGTGACTACTATCACAGGTCGGAATACAGGAAGCGGTCAGAAGAAGAAGGATGATTCGGTTTCTCAGGACGAGCAGAGAAAGAAGAAAAAGAAGGAGCTGCAGAGTTTTGCTCCTGAGGTTAATGGATACCCTTATCAAATCCCTCAGCGTCCGAAACCCAGTTCCAGTTACATCCAACAGCAAGGTTAGGTATCTGATCCCTGGGTTCCAGTGCTTTCTTTTAATCCATCCATTATAAAAGACACTTTTAGCTTCTACATTCTTCTCCATGTTTTATGTATGAAATTCCCATTCCCATACTACTGATTCCGGAAGTCAACTCCTCACCTCTCAAGGTACCCCTGTTTTACGTGAAGATTTGTTTTAGGGCCATTTTCTGGTGAAGGTGACCTTAATTATAGGCATGTGCAATTAATGCACGTTTCAAATTAAAATTAAATGTCACTAGATCAAATAGGTTGGTTGTTGTTGTTGTTGTTGTTTTTTTCTGGTGTGGGAACAATCAGATGATGAGTTCTTTTTTTGGAGGAAACTTATAATCTGGACCGTCGATCAAATTTGAATTGTGATGGCTAAAGTCTCCATGATCCGAATTTGATCTGAATATGAATTGGACGACTGAGATGTTGCCAGTCAACATGCACAATGTCTGAACATTGGGGTTGGCGGGCTCCAGTGACGGATAATCCGATGCTCAAGTCGATAACTCAGAATAATATGAGAGTTTATGTGGCAAATGTATCAATTACCTGACTATGAAGGAGATAAAGGGTATTTATAGCCTAGGAGTTAGTTCCAAAAGATTGACTTAAAAAGAATCGTGTGAATTTAACTACTGATTCCCATGGTTATGGAATATAATTAGTTGATAACTCCGTTTATGATATAGGATTTGATTAACTTTTAATTAGCTTGAACGTTTAACGGCCCATATTGTTCCTGCACGTATGTAGCTGCTGTAAAATTACCGTTTTGTCCACCGAGAGCTTTAAGATGCACACCCAAATCGTACGGCCCTGATTTTACCGACATCAGTTGTTGTTGATTGGAATACAGATTTACCGTTCACTTAAATATATTTACATAATGCTTCATGTCGATTGTAGTGGTTGGTTGGTAGTTGCATTGCTTGATAACATTTCTCTATCGACATTTAGCATGATATGATCATTTTTTTTGGAAAAACATCTATAAAACGTTACTTATTAACAATAAAAATATTAATGAGTGATTTATAAGAGTGGAAGAAGCCAAAGAATGCACTTCTTCTCCCATTACATGACAATATTTTAGATAATATAGATGATTACTTTTTTAAATATTTAATCCAACTTTTCTTGCTTTTTATAGAGTAAGAGTTAATCTAACCCTAGGGGAATTTGTTAGCTATTCGAATAGGGAAGATCACGGAGAAAATCTCATAGATTCTGGCACTCTTGCACATAGACTGTCTTTCTTTGTAGTATATCATGTTCCATAATGCATCTTCCATTTTTGCCCATATGCATTCCCAAACACTACAGGTTGCGTTTGGTTTGTTGTTTTTAAAACAGTTTTCTGAAAAGAGTTTTCTAAAAACAGTTTTCTGAGAATGAAAGTGTAAAAGCTGTTTGGTAATAATTTTTTATGAAAACAGTTTTTTGAAAATGAGAGTATAATGTATGTATAGGTTTGGTTGTATGTATATACTGTAATGTATACAGTATATATACTCTGATACATACATGTTGTATACATATACATACATACTGATATATAATAATATAAAATATATTATTATAATAAACATATTTAATAATATACAAATATATAATAATATATAATAATTATAATAATATATATGTAATAATAATATATTCAAATTATATATTAAACAATCTATTATAATAATAATAAATTATATAATAATATATAATAGTAATATATATTAATAATAATATATATTATAATAATAATAGATTATTATAATAGTATATATGAAATAATAGTATATATAAAATAGTATATATAAAATAATAATATAATATAATATATATATAATAATAATATAATATAATAATAGTATATATAATAATAATATAATATAATAATAGTATATATAAAATAGTATATATAAAATAATAATATATATAATAATAATATAATATAATAATAACATATATAAAATAATAATATATTATATAATAATATGAAATAATTTATTGTAATAAACATATTTAATTACATACATATATATAATAACATATAATAATTATAATAATATATATGTAATAATAATCTATTATAATTATATACTAAACAATTTATTACAATAATAATAAATTATATAATAATATATATCATAATATATAATAGTAATATATAATAATAATAGTAATATAAAATAATAATATATATAATAATAATATAATATAATAATAGTATATATAAAATAACATATATAAAATAATAATATATTATATAATAATATGAAATAATTTATTATAATAAACATATTTAATTACATACATATATATAATAACATATAATAATTATAATAATATATATGTAATAATAATCTATTATAATTATATACTAAACAATTTATCACAATATTAATAAATTATATAATAATATATATAATAATATATAATAGTAATATATAATAATGATATGGCTAAAAATGGGGTTAAATCGGAACCGTCCGAATCGGGCACGAATCTTGAAGCCCAGGGGTAAAACGGTAATTTCACCTACCAATGGGTCTGAAGCGGGTGCGGGTTCTCCTCCTCGAAGACCCACTAACCCGTGAACGGATCCATCTCAACTGTGTGCGGGTCTCAACCCGCAGCAAACCCGGTCCAGAAGGGATAGAATTAGGGTTTCTGATTAAATCCTAATCAACGGCCCTGATTCATATCTATCCCTTCACTGGGGATTAGGAATTACATTCCTTATCTCACCACAGGGGGATTACATTCCTAATATGATCCCAGCGGCGCCTATAAATACCCCACATCCATCTCCATTAAGAGGTAATCAATCTTTTGCCAGTTTTGCGCTCTTTCATAATCACTTCTGATTACTGACTTGAGCGTCGGAGGGTGTGTCGCCGGGAACAACCCCGGTGTCTCGGACTTTTTGCAGGTGAACGGCAGGAGCAACGGTCAAACTCCGGCAGAACAGGTAACAGGTTAGCTATTCAAAGTTTTCCAAGAATCCACAAATACTATCTGTTTGCCCCCACACCAGATTCAGCGGCAACAGATTGGCGCCGTCCGTGGGAAATAACGAATAGCCGCCTCCCCTCTTCCCGTTGAACAGATCTTCTCCAGCCATGCCCCCTAGGAAAGCCAGATCAAGAGGGTCCAACCGAGGACCCAACCCTGATCAGCAACAAGAAGTTCCCATCCAACCCGCTCCGCAGCAGGGGCAACTTCTTCCTCAAACGGAAGACCCACTCCAACAGGACCTGCCTCCTTCTCAGAATCAACAACCTCCTAAGGGTCCCAACCCACAGAAACAAACTCTCTATCCGGACCACGTCTCCATCCACAATGCCTCCTCGGATTCTATGGCCTCCCATAATCCCCGAGCTTCCGACCTCCGCAACACCGTCCTCAATCGGCAGAAGAATGAGGATCTTCGCCGCCGTCTGGATGAAAGGCGGGCCCGAGAGGGAGCCTCCCGCCAACACCGTCCGGATGAGCGATCTCCTCACCGCCGAGACAACAGAAGGTCCCCTATCCGAAGGGGGCGGAGAGAGTCCCCCGAACATCACAGGAGAAGACCCCATTCCCCTACCGGTCGGCACCATCATGGGAACGAAGAGGCACCCATCACCCGTGCCAAGTTCCAACAGTTTCAAGCAACCGTCCTACAAGCTCTCAATCTCCGTCCCAACACCAATGCTCCTAAGATCTCCTCTCCTCCTCCGGTCCGAAGTCCTCGCCGACGGTCCCCAACTCCTCCCACTCCTAGCAACTCTAGGCATATGCCAAGTCCTCGCCGCTCCAGGAGCTACCGTCGTCGTAGCCCCCGCTCTCCCTCGTACGAAGACGAGTTTAGAGGCTCGGCTGATTACCGTTGAAGGGATGACGCTGTCTACCGCCGTCTCCACAAAATGGAGAGGCGCTTGGGTCAGTTAGACTGAGAAGAAGAGCTTAGAGGAAGGAACCTTCGTCCTAGTCGACCTCCTTTTTCCCGAACCATAATGGATGCACCTGTACCAATCGGCTTTAAGCCTCCTCAATTCGAGACTTATTCCGGGGAGACTGACCCCGTCGATCACATCGAAAGCTTCAAGACCCTCATGTTCATCCATCAAGCTTCCGATGCTCTGCTCTGCAAAACCTTCCCCGCAACTCTCAAGGGCCCAGCTCGAGAATGGTACTCTCGCCTTGCCCCTTCCTCAATATTCTCCTTCGAGTAATTTGAGACCCTCTTCGTCACCCACTTCGTGAGTAGCCGCAGAACTGAGAAGACCAGCATCTCGCTACTCTACCTCCATCAGAAGAATGGTGAGAAGCTGAGAGACTATGTGAAAAGGTTCACAGCTGAAGCCAGGTCCATAGCATCCCTCGACCAGTCCGTCGCTGCAGCAGCATTTCAATCCAATGTTCTCAACTCCAGCCTCCGCTCCTCCCTCGCCAAGAAGCCCCCACAGAACTTCTCTGACCTCCTCATCCGGAGTGAAAAGTATATTCGGGCCGAAGAAGCTGAGCACCGCCCCAACTTGGAGGGGTCTTCCTCCGGGTCTAAGAGAAAGGGAATAGAAGAGGAAGGAGCCAAGAAGCTTCAGACGGATAACGACGGCCAGTGCCGACCTCCCCCTAGATTCGAAAAATTTACTCCTCTCACCACCAATGTCTCCACCATTCTAATGGAAGTTGAGAAGGAAGGGATCATACCTCCTGCTCCGAGGATGAACACCCCCGCCAAGAAGAGGGATAAAGAGAAGTGGTGCCGTTATCACCGGGACCATGGTCACGACACCAACGATTGTCGGGCCTTGAAGAATGAGATAGAAGCCCTCATCTAGAGGGGGCAGCTGACTAGGTTCGTAAGAAAGGATCGAGCCGACCTTCCTCCCCCGCTTCGGGGGGCTAACAAGCGTCCTGAACGCGATGAAACACCCGACTTCGAAGAGGAGCGTGTCCTACACCTCATACATAGGGGCCCAATGGGGGGCTCCTCAAACTCCTCTTGAAAGGCATTCATTAGGGAAGTCAATTCGGTTCGTGCCACCCTTCCTCCTAAAGGCCTCGGAGTGTCCGTCACATTCTCAGACGAAGATCTTGAAGGTGTCCGCACCCCCCATTGTGACGCACTCGTCATCAATCTCCATATGGCAAACTTCAAAGTGGAGAGGATCCTAGTGGACAATGGCAGCTCCATTAACATCCTCTTCCTCGCCGCTTTTAGAGGCCTCAAACTCTCCCGAGACAGACTCAAGCCCGCCGGCTACACGCTCCATGGGTTCATGGGAGTGCCAGTGACTGTTGAAGGGGTGATCACCCTCGATGTAACCGCTGGCAAAACTCCTACTACCCGAAAGGAGTCGATGGACTTCATGGTCGTAGATGTTCCTGCAGCTTACAACATCATTCTGGGTCGGCCCGGCCTAGCTGCCCTTGAAGCCGTTCCTTTCGCCTATCACCTCAAGATGAAATTTTCCACCCGGGCAGGAGTAGGGGAGGTAAAAGGCAATCAGGAAACGGCCCGCAAGTGCTACATGACCTCTACCTCGGTCCAGTCCTCTCCCTAGAAACTCTGGAAATCCCCAAAGATGCTGTCCGACCGACGTCCGAGCCGGTGGA
Organism: Hemerocallis citrina; assembly: GCA_017893485.1. Taxonomy (NCBI): domain Eukaryota; kingdom Viridiplantae; phylum Streptophyta; class Magnoliopsida; order Asparagales; family Asphodelaceae; genus Hemerocallis; species Hemerocallis citrina. The sequence goes on along the minus strand of CM030364.1, from coordinate 279,816,859 downwards.
TGAATTGGAGGAAGTGCTCTTCTCTGAGCAGGATCTAACCAAAAAGTTCTTTGTTAGCAAGAACCTCCCATCCGCCCTATGCTCAGACATAGTCCAGTGCATCCGAAGGAACCGAGACCTCTTTGCTTGGACAGCTGCAGACATGCCCGGAATTTCCAAAGAGCTCTTGGTCCACCACCTCAGCGTTGCTCCGGGGTCCAAACCGGTCTAACAGAAGAGGCACAAGTTCGCCCCCGAGCGCCAGTTAGCTATAAAGGAGGAGGTGGACAAGCTCTTGAAGGCCCGGTTCATACAAGAGGTGAACTATCCCGAGTGGTTGTTGAATGTAGTAATGGTGAAGAAGTCCAATGGGACTTGGAGGATTTGTATTGATTTTACCGATCTCAACAAGGCTTGCCCCAAGGATCCCTTCCCTCTTCCGAGTATTGACACTCTAATTGATGCCACTTCGGGTCATGAACTCCTTAGCTTCATGGATGCCTTCTCAGGCTACAACCAGATCCGGATGTTCCCCCAGATATCTCGAAGACCTCATTCGTGATCGACCAGGGCCTCTACTGCTACAGGGTTATACCCTTCGGTTTGAAGAATGCAGGCGCGACATATCAACGCCTCGTCAACAAGGTTTTTCAAGCTCAAATCGGCCGGAATATGGAGGTGTATGTTGACGATATGCTTGTAAAAAACATCTGAGGAGCCGATCATGTGACTGACCTACAGGAGGCGTTCGATGTTCTGAGAAAGCACAACATGAGACTCAATCCGAACAAGTGTGCGTTCAGAGTCTCGTCAGGAAAGTTCCTCGGCTTCATGGTCAGCCAACGAGGAATCGAAGCAAACCCTGAGAAAATCAAGGCCATATTAGACATGGCCCCTCCCAAGAATGTTAAGGAAGTTCAGAGGCTAACAGGCTGCCTAGCCGCCATAGGGCATTTTCTCTCGAAGTCGGGGAGAAATGCCTCCCCTTCTTCAAGGCCCTCAGGGGGGCTAAAGGTTTCGAATGGGGTCAGCAGCAATAGGAGTCGTTCGACCAGCTCAAGGCTTACCTCGTCAACCCTCCTCTCCTCAGCAAACCCATTCCTGGTGAACCCCTCTACCTCTACCTAGCAGCCTCCGAATAGACCCTCAGCGCCGTTTTAGTGAGGGAAGAAGACCGGGCTCAAAAGCCCATCTACTATGTGAGCAAGGTACTTCGGGATGCCGAGCTCCGCTACCTGAGGATAGAAAAGATGGCTTATGCCCTGGTGATGGCCGCGAGAAAGCTTCGCCCGTATTTTCAGTCCCATTCGGTGGTCGTTTTCACCGACCAACCGCTGAAGCAAGTGCTCCACAAACCGGAGACCTCCGGTCGTCTTATGAAGTGGTCAATCGAGCTGAGCCAGCATGATATAACTTATCAGCCTCGGACCGCGATCAAGGCTCAAGCCTTAGCAGAATTCATAGTTGAAAGTACCATCCCCGAGTTCAGCCAAGCAATGAAGGGACCACCTGTCTGGTCGGTTTATGTGGATGACTCCTCTTGTAACGAGGGAAGTGGGGCCGGGGTCATTCTGGCAGGCCCAGATGACTTCAGCCTCCAGTACTCCCTCCGTATCAACTTCAAAGCCTCTAACAACGAAGCGGAATACGAGGCACTCATAGCCGGCCTGGGAATGGCTCGCAATGCAGGGGCGCAATGCCTCCGGATCTTTAGCGACTCTCAGCTAGTCGTAAATCAGGTCCTTGGCGAATATGAAGCACGTGATGACCGGATGGTTAAGTACTTAGCCAAGGTCAGGAGCCTCATGGCACTATTTGAAGAAGCCCTCATCCAACGAATCCCCTGGGAAGAAAATGCCCAGGCTGATGTCCTCTCCAAGCTAGCCTCTTCCTCCCTCCAAGGTCTCGAGCAGACCGTCTTGATAGAGGTCCTTCTGAAGCCAAGTATAGAGGATGAAACTTTCGACTCTATGGAGTCGCTGCCTGTCCTGCTTGAAGATAACTGGATGAAACCCCTCGTCGAATTCTTAAGGGATGGGCTCCTCCCCGAAGATCCTAAGGAAGCTCGAAGAGTGAGAACCCGAGCCGAGCGATACACACTGATCGGAGGCACCCTATATAAACGCTCCTTCACACAGGTAGACGGTAGGCCTTACCTGAGATGCCTCTACCCCGAGCAGGCCGACTACGCCCTACAAGAACTTCACGAGGGCATCAGCAGGGCACATTCAGGGTCCAGATCCTTAGCTCGCAAAGTGTTGAATTACGGATATTTCTGGCCTACTTTCCTACGAGATGCCGAACGACACGTTCGGCAATGCAGCTCTTGTCAGAAGTACTCCGACATCCGATGCCTCCCACAAGCTCCACTCACTTTCCTATCAAGTCCTATCCCCTTCGCAATGTGGGGAATGGATTTACTAGGGCCATTCCCACCCGCTCCCGGCCAGTTCAAATTTCTAGTCGTGGCAATCGACTACTTCTCAAAATGGATAGAGGCCGAGCCCTTGGCCACGATCGCCGAGAATAAGGTAGTTCAGTTCTTTTGGAAGAGCGTAATCTGCCGATTTGGTGTCCCTCGGGTCCTCATAACAGACAACGGAACCCAGTTTACCAGGGCTGCCTTCCGAGCTCTATGTGAAGACCTCGCCATCCAACACCGATTCTCCTCCGTTTCCCATCCCCAGTCGAATGGCCAAGTCGAGAATGCTAATCGACAGATCCTCTCCGGTATTAAGAAGTGGTTGGATAAATATTCCAAAGGCTTATGGGTCGATCAGCTCCCCAACGTGCTGTGGAACTACCGCACCACAAAACGGACCCCCACAGGCGAGTCCCTATTCAACCTCACCTATGGGTCCGAAGCTATGATCCCCCTAGAAGTTGGTATACCCTCTCCTCGTCTAACGGCTTATGAAGAAGAACAAAATGCCAGAGAGCTCCGGGCAAATCTAGACTTAATTGACGAGATCCGAGAAAGAGCTGCCATTCGTCAACAAAGCTACCGAAGAAGGATCGAGTTGGCATACAACAAGAGAGTCCATCTCACCGACCTCAAAGAAGGGGACTTGGTCCTCAGAAAGTTAGCCATCTCTTTCCCTGGTCAGAAGAGCAAACTGGCTCCAAATTGGGAGGGACCTTATAAAATTGCCAAAGTCGTTCGGCCCGGCACATACAAACTAGAAGACCTCGAAGGTAGGGAGATCCCCAGGACTTGGAATGCCGACCATCTTCTAAAATACCAAGAGAGAGCACTAATGCCTCTTTAAGTATTCTGAGATATGTCGAACCGTTCCTCTCCTATTATTTGTAATGTTTTTTTTTTATTTCTCTCTTGTAATAACGGTTAGCAAATTTAGAAGCAGCCGACCATTAGTCATCAATAAAGAAAGCTTTTTCATATTTTACTTGTAAAAATTGTTTACATCTCTCTGCTTTTACTCTTCACTCTAACGATGGTTCGGAGTCCAACACTTGGCTCGATTCCACTTTGCAAGTTCGCTCTTAAGCGAACCAGAAGTAGGTCGCCATTCGGAATTGCTCCCACAACCGTTGAATAACTTTACCGATGGTTCGGAGTCCAACACTTGGCTCGATTCTACTTCGCAAGTTCGCTCTTAAGCGAGCTAGAAGTAGGTCGCCATTCGGAACTGCTCCCACAACCGTTGAACAACTCTACCGATGGTTTGGAGTCCAACACTTGGCTCAATTCTACTTCGCAAGTTCGCTCTTAAGCGAGCTAGAAGTAGGTCTACTTCGCAAGTTCGCTCTTAAGCGAGCTAGAAGTAGGTCGCCATTCGGAACTGCTCCCACAACCGTTGAACAACTTTACCAATGGTTCGGAGTCCAACACTTGGCTCGATTCTACTTTGCAAGTTCGCTCTTAAGCGAGCTAGAAGTAGGTCGCCATTCGGAATTGCTCCGACAACCGTTGAACTACTCTAACGATGGTTCGGAGTCCAACACTTGCCTCGATTCTACTTCGCAAGTTCGCTCTTAAGCGAGCTAGAAGTAGGTCGCCATTCGGAATTCTCTGACAACCGTTGAACTACTCTAACGATGGTTCGGAGTCCAAATGCACGGCGCGACTGCGCTAACTCAGTACCCCGAACTGAGCGGACGAGGAACCGACCTCCACATATGGAGAAAAATTCTGCCGAACCAATTTCACCATTAGATCATCTCAAAATGCGTACTAGAACGTGATGAACAGATCAGATCGTGCCACGTATCCACAAAACGACAAGATAGTGTTTTCTTGAAACTCGTGCCTCCCATCTCGTGATGCGTGCCACGATCGTGATCGACCATCCAGATTGAGCCACGAGGACTGAGTCTGAAATCCGAGCTATCACACCACTGAAGTGCAAAGTTGCATCGGCATACTCCGAGCAAAAGCTGAAGTTCTACAGCTAAGGCAAGAGTTCTACGGCTAAAACACTCAAAGAAGCTAACTATTGGTCCTTATGGTTCGTTTCAAGAGTAAGGCAACCATGGCACAACAATGGGCAGACGAACTTCGATTTTATTGAAACAACTTGATAAATTTACAAGGCATGAGGTTACAGCGAAAAAGCAACTTGATAAATTTACAAGGCGTGTTATTACAACGAAGAAAACGATGCAAGAAGTCAAAAGCTCGATACAACTTGTTCAGCGCCTCCTCGGAATAGGGACATTCCGATTCAGAGACACTCGGGATTTTCGTCTCTTCATCTCCGAGCTTGTCTCTAGGCTGACGAACTGGGACGCCTCTTCACCACTAAGCCTAACGGTGGCTCCGACCGAGGCTCCGCTCAAGCTAACAGCTACGCCGCTTTATGCGTCGGCTGCAATCCGACCAATGACAGGAGGACGAGTCGCGAGCTCGTAAAAGGAGATCCCTCGCTCTCTCTCCTCGCAAGTGCACGAGGTGCTGCGGACATTAGTCCTCACAGGCTGAGGCTTCAGACGAGCCACCTCCTCCTCGAGCTCAACGATCCTGTCTTTCAGAGTGTCGTCCTTAACCAGTATCTTGAATTGAGAGAGTTTCGCCGAACCGGGGTACTCGGCACTATCAGATATAATACGACGCAAGTTAGTCACCTCGATGCTCTTGTCGACCGTGACCCTCTGCAGCTGCTCGACCTTCTTCGCGAGCTCGTCTCGCTCGGCCCGTGCCGAGGCTAGCTCTTCCTTCTTTGTCGAGAGTTCCTCCTCGACTATCCGTAGGTGGTGCACCTCGGCTAGCAGCTCGCTGTTCTTCTTCTCTACGTTGAGCGACACTCTCCTGATCAGCTCGATCTCACCCTCGAGGCGAGCCTCGCGAGACTGCTTAAACAGCTCAGCACGACACCGAGCTGTTGTGGTTTCTGGAGCATGAACGAGGATCTGAAAGACGAGCACATTACATTCAAAGACTAAAAGTCTGAGCCAAACACTTAAGACAAATTTGAAGAAAGAATTTTATTCATAAAAGAAGAGGTAGTGGCCAGTCCGCAAAAAGGCGTTACATTTTCAGAAATAAAAGAAAAAACAAAATTACAAAAGACGAGAAGATCAGGGGTCCACCTGCGTCGTCGCCTCGACCACAGGCGCCTCGTCAAACGGCCCCTTATTCCTCGTCGCCCCAGCTTGAGCGACCACCTCATCCTCGTCTTCGCCTTCTTCCTCTTCACCTTCCTCCTCTTCACCTCCCTCCTCTTCGCCATCCGCCGCAGCTCTGGGCCACAGCCTGTAGCCGACCCGCTGAAAGTCGGGGACGCGATCCTGGACGTGGTCGAGGGCTCTCTCGTAGGACTTCTCCATGTTCGAGGCCATGTGTGCCTTCACCTCGGCCTCGACTTCGGCCCGGATCACCGTTGCCAAAGAGTCCTTCTCCGCCTTCACCTCTGCCAGGGCCTTCGCCGACGCCGCAAGCTCCTCGGCAGCCTTGGTGGCTTTGGCAACCTCCTCAGCAAGCCGCCCCTTAACTCGCTCCAGGTCTGCCACAAGGTCAGCAACCCGGACCTCCAAGCCATCAGCTCGTCTCTGCTCTGCTTCGAGCTGCCGAACCGCCCTCACCTTGTCCGTCCTGTCCTTGTCACTAGCGGCCTTCAGCTCCTTCTCCTGTTCAGCGAACGCTTTAAGGTGATGGCTGAAGTGACAAGTGGCCTGCCGGAAGAAAAAGAGAATAAGAACAAAGTAAGAGCCGAACGGCAGACTTAAAGAAATTCTCAAGAAAAAGTATGCAAGACTTACCGATACGAGCGACTGAGCGACTTCATAGGTGTCGTCGCCGACCGTCCCCGCCTTCAGCGCGGCTCGATCCTTCAGGGTCGCCAAGTGCTTGACGGCTTGCATGCACATCTGCGAGTTCCTGAGGAAGCCGTCGTGGTTCTTGACTCGCCAGTCCAGGACGAACAGTTTCTTATGCTGCTCGGTCAAGATCACCTCGGCCTGAGGGGTCAGCGGCGGAGCTTGGAGCGACAGCGCCGCCGAAACGTCGAAGGCCTCACCAGCCGTGGCAAATGTAGCAGGAGCCGAGGGGTCGGCGACAATGACTACCGCTGGCGAGGGGACCTCAGCAAAGGGGGGAGGCGGAGTAACTGCCGAAGCAACCTTAGGGGGCCGACCAGACGAAGCAGTCGTGCTCGGCCTCTTCCTCTTCCTTCCATCGGCAACTTTGCCTCGCTCGTTCATCATCCCCAAAAAGTCCATCTTCGGCGCTTCTGTTCCAAACAACAAACAAACAGCAAGTTAGTGAAACGAGCTAAAAACTTAGAAAAAAATATATTGCAAGATGTTAGGAGCGTACTCGGATCGATCGGACTGAGGCCCGACCCGTGTAGCACCTCCTCCGTCAATTCCCTCCAGTTCAACATCGGAAGGGCCATGATCTTCCCCACCACTTCCTCCTCGGCCGCAGTCAGTACCGGGTCGGCCCTCGCAAACTTTGGCACCTCTGCTTTCCACTGAGTCGGAATCTTCAGCATCGAGGGCTCCCTCAACAAAAAGAACTTCTCCTTCCAACCTTTGATCGAGTCCGGGTTCTCTATAATCCGAACACCTTTCCTCGGCAACAAGTAGTAGCGATGCTCGGTCTTGTGCATCCGTTGAACCCGATATAACTTTACTAGCCATTAAAACAGTAAAACTACTTCTCAAAGGCTGATCAAACTCAGTCTTTGGGAGTGGGGGGCTTGTGATATGGCTAAAAATGGGGTTAAATCGGAACCGTCCGAATCGGGCACGAATCTTGAAGCCCAGGGGTAAAACGGTAATTTCATCTACCAATGGGTCTGAAGCGGGTGCGGGTTCTCCTCCTCGAAGACCCACTAACCCGTGAACGGATCCATCTCAACTAGGTGCGGGTCTCAACCCGCAGCAAACCCGGTCCAGAAGGGATAAAATTAGGGTTTCTGATTAAATCCTAATCAACGGCCCTGATTCATATCTATCCCTTCACTTGGGATTAGGGATTACATTCCTTATCTCATCACAGGGGGATTACATTCCTAATCTGATCCCAGCAGCGCATATAAATACCCCCATCCATCTCCATTAAGAGGTAATCAATCTTTTGCCAGTTTTGCGCTCTTTCATAATCACTTCTGATCACTGACTTGAGCGTCGGTGGGTGCGTCGCCGGGAACAACCCCGGTGTCTCGCACTTTTTGCAGGTGAACGGCAGGAGCAACGGTCAAACTTCGGCGGAATAGGTAACAGGTTAGCTATTCAAAGTTTTCCAAGAATCCACAAATACTATCTGTTTGCCCCCACACCAGATTCAGCTGCAACAAATAATATATATATATATATATATATATATATATATATATATATATATATATATATATATATATATATATATATATATATATATTAAATAATAATAATAATAATATATATGTAACAATAATATATTATAAATATATATATAACAATATATTATAATAATAGTATATTATATAATAATATATATAATAATATATATAATAATATATAATAGTAATATATTATATATTAATATAACAATAATATATTATAAATATATATATAACAATATATTATAATAATATTATATTATATAATAATATATATAATAATATATAATAGTAATATATTATATATTAATATATAGAATAATATATAATAGTAATATATATAATAATAATATGTATAATAATAATATAACATAATAATCGTATATATAAAATAGTATATATAAAATAATAATATATATTATAATAATATAATATCATAATAGTATATATAAAATAGTATAAATAAAATAATAATATATATAATAATAATATAATAATAATAATAGTATATAAAATAGAATATATAAAATAATAATATAATATAATAATTGTATATTATATAATAATATAGAATAATTTATTATAATAAACATATTTAATTATATACATATATATAATAACGTATAATAATTATAATAATATATATGTAATAATAATATATTATAATAATATATTAAATAATTTATTATAATAATAATAGAATAATAATATATATTATAAAAATAATAGAATATTATAATATAATAATAATAATAATAATAATAATAATAATAATAATAGAATATTATAATAATAATAATAATAATAATAATAATAATAATAATAATAATATATATGTAATAATAATATATTATAATAATATATTAAATAATTTATTATAATAATAATAAATTATATAATAATATATACAATAATACATAATAGTAATATATAATAATAATAATATATATTATAATAATAATATATATGTAATAATAATATATTATAATAATATATTAAATAATTTATAATAATAATAATAATAATAATAATAATAATATATATGTAATAATAATATATTATAATAATATATTAAATAATTTATTATAATAATAATAAATTATATAATAATATATACAATAATACATAATAGTAATATATAATAATAATAATATATATTATAATAATAATATATATGTAATAATAATATATTATAATAATATATTAAATAATTTATAATAATAATAATAATAATAATAATAATAATAATATATATGTAATAATAATATATTATAATAATATATTAAATAATTTATTATAATAATAATAAATTATATAATAATATATACAATAATACATAATAGTAATATATAATAATAATAATATATATTATAATAATAATATATATGTAATAATAATATATTATAATAATATATTAAATAATTTATTATAATAATAATAAATTATATAATAATATATACAATAATACATAATAGTAAATAATAATAATAATAAGAAGAAGAAGAAGAAGAAGAAGAAGAAGAATATATCTAACAATAATAATAATAATAATAATAATAATAATAATAATAATAATAATAATAACATATAAATATATTTAGAGAGAGGATGCAAAAAAACAGAAAATAGTTGAAGTGGAGTTTTGTGAAAACTGTTTTCACAAAAAACCTAACCAAACGGGTTTTGGGGTTTTGGAAAACACAAAAAAGAAGAAAACAACAAACCAAATAGACCCGTCTATGACTCAGTTGCAGCATGTCCTTGGCTATGCTCCCTAATGTTAATTTCTCATTCTTGTCTGTTGATATATTTTGGTTCACTGTTGCTGAAAAAGGAAAAAAAATCTCCCTTATTTTCTCCTTTCTCTTTCTCCCCCTTATTTGCACAGCTAGTGACCTCATGCCATCTTCCCCTAAATTTGAAAGAGTCCTGGTATCCACCTCCCGTTTTCTAGCTCACCCCTCATTCTTAAGTTGCCCTTTATAAATTAAAATTTTCAGACATATCCTTTTTAAGTTGTGGGGGTAAACTGTTTGCTCACCCCACCTTCCCTCCCAATTTCTTGGTTCCGCTCCCCCCCATCCGCTCCCCCCATCCAAAACTAACAATTCCCATCCATCCACCCCAATTTTTTTTTTTTTTTTTTTTCATCTTTCTCCCCCCTATTGTTTTGTTCAAGTCACTTGGACTCTTCATCTTCATGCAACTCTCTAATAGAAGAAGTGGAAGAAGAAGAGGCAATGAGAATTCAAGAAGAATCTAATCAAATGGATTTTGAGTCACTTGAAGTCAATGAACATCAAGGTTTTCGTAACTCACAAGCTACGGTATGTTAAAAATTCATCTTTTTAAGATTTATGATTCTAATAAACAGTCAAATTTTTTAGGGTTTGTTAAAACCCTAACGTAGATTAAATGAAATTTGTTAAATCTTAGTCAATGATGATTATCCACTTAAAAATGCAATCTTTTTTAGGGTTTTGTGAGATGGACATCACATGAATTATGTATGCTCTTTCTTGTTTGATATTTATAATTGTATTATATCGATTTTTGTTTTAATGGGGTGCGCGCTCTAGATGGGGTGCGCGCTCCAGATTTCTGTTTTCTAACGGGGGGAGAGAACCAAATAGGAGGAGCGGCTAGAAAACGGGGGTGAATACCAGGACTCATTTGAAATAGGGTTTGCGTCCTTTTGCTTAATTTGCTAGTGTCTTGTTGATTAATTTGCAAGTGTATTGTCTTTTTCACCCATTGTTTCATATTGGTTTTGTCACTGCCCCCATGATCGAAGTGGGGTTTCGCAATTGAGACATGATAGAAGTGAGTTCTTGTTTCGATCACATGGGGTGAAGTAGCTTAAGCTCACGAAGAAACATATTTTTGTAAACAGTATGTGGGTACATAAGGCGTGCTAGAGTGTTGGGGTTCAAAAGCAGCAAATTAAAGGACAAATATATATTTTAACTACTGCTAAAGGAAGAGTGTACAAGTCCAAACATAGACTGAAACTTTTTGGTATTTAATCTCATGTGAAGAATGTGTATATGTGTAAAGGTGGCTACATTTTGTAATATCTGTTAGGGTTAGGGTTTATGGATTTGAGAAGAGGAAGAGAAGAGAAGAAGAGAGAGCCGGCTATCAAGAGAAAGCATAAAATGTTGATTGTATTCATTTGATTCTAATTGTTACATATATGAAGATACTAAGCCCAATGGGCCTTAAGAGCAATTTGGGTCATATCATAACAATCTCCACCTTGAACCAAATTGCATCTAAAACAAACTAAAATACAAAGCAAATGCATAAAGCAAACATAACCTAAACAAAGGTAAACATAAAAATATACTAGCAACATGCTAGAAACAAAAACTAGCTCAAACTAGCTAGAAACAAACCGACATCAAACTTGAACAAAGTTTGAACTTTGCAATTGGAAGAGGCTTTGTGAGCATATCGGCCGGATTCGATTCGGTACCAATCTTCTTCACGGCAATCTTGCCTTCCGAGATCACATCTCGAACAAAATGGTATCGAATGTCAATGTGCTTCGTTTTCTCATGGTACATGCGGTCCTTGGTCAAATGAATCGCGCTTTGGTTGTCACAAAACACCGTAATAGGACCCTCGAGTGAAGACATCTCACCAACAAACGTCTTGAGCCAAATAGCCTCCTTAATAGCCTCAGTAATTGCCATATATTCAGCCTCAGTACTTGAGAGTGCAACGGTGGCTTGAAGTGTAGACTTCCAACTAATTGCACAATCTCCAAGGGTAAAAACATAACCCGTCAAAGAACGCCTCTTGTCCAAATTACCCGCAAAATCCGCATCCACATAACCAGTTAGTTTCTTGCCATTACCAAACTCCAAACGAGCATCAATAGTACCTCTCAAATAGCGGAAGATCCACTTCACCGCTTTCCAATGCCCTTTCCCCGGACAAGAGAGAAATTTACTTACCACACTAACGGCTTGAGCAATGTCGGGTCGAGTACACACCATCAAGTACATGAGACTCCCGACCGCACTTGAATATGGAACCTTTTCCATATATTTCTTCTCATCATCGGATTTTGGTCTTAATGCGGCCGAAAGCTTGAAATGCGCCGCAAGAGGTGTTGAAACAACTTTCGCTTTCTCCATGCCAAAACGGCGTAGTACTTTCTCGGCAAAACTCTTTTGTGAAAGAAATAACTTTCTTTTGGACCTATCCCTTGGAATCTCCATCCCGAGAATCCTTTTGGCGGCCCCCAAATCTTTCATCTCAAATGCCGAACTTAGTTGCTCTTTCAACCTCCTAACTTCTTTCAAGTTTGAGGATGCAATCAACATGTCATCCACATAGAGCAACAAGTAAATGAAATCCCTACCATCCAACTTCTTGAAATAAACACAACTATCATAATTGGAACGATGAAAATTAATACTCACCATGAATGAGTCAAACTTCTTATACCATTGCCGCGGTGATTGCTTAAGGCCATAAAGGGACTTCTTCAAAAGACACACACGGTCCTTCTTTCCCGCAACCTCAAAATCCTCCGGTTGGCTCATGTAAATCTGCTCCTCCAAATCACCATGCAAGAAGGCAGTTTTCACATCCATTTGCTCCAATTCCAAATCCTTCATTGCCACCAAAGAGAGCAAAACTCGAATGGAGGTGTGCTTAACTACGGGAGAGAACACATCATTGAAGTCCACACCTTGGACTTGACTATACCCTTTAGCCACTAGCCTTGCCTTGTATCGAAAATCTACGGGATTTGAGCCATCAATCTTCCTCTTAAATACCCACTTGTAACCCACAATCCTCTTACCACTCGGAGGCTTCACAAGAGACCAAGTCTCATTTTGTTGCAAAGATTGTAACTCTTCATTCATAGCAGCAACCCAATTGGCCGCATCTTTAGAAGAAATGGCTTCCTTGTAGGAAGATGGCTCACAATACTCCACATCCTCAGCAATTGCCAAACAATAAGCAAAGTCGGAGTATCCATACCTTGTAGGTGGTCTTGTTTCTCTTCTAGCTCGATCCCTTGCCAATGCATATGGTTGTGTCTCTTCTTGGGCTTCCTCCAAATTGACATCATCATGTGAGATCAAATCATCACCTTCTTGGACCGGCACCTCAAACTCCACCTTCTTCTCACCCGTCTCATTCTTCTTAATAGTTGGCTCGGGTACATCATTTGCCTTCAACATGGCCGACTCATTGAAAATGACATCTCTTGAAATAAGGAACTTGGATGATTCGGGACACCACAACTTATATCCCTTGACATTTGTGGGATACCCAACAAAAACACACTTCTTCGATCTAAGCTCCAACTTTCCTTCATTCACATGTGCATAAGCGGGACAACCAAACACCATCAAATTCGAATAATCGGCCGTCTTACCCGACCACACTTCTTTGGGTGTCTTCAACTCAATTGAATTGGTAGGAGATCGATTTACCAAATAGCAAGATGTGTTAATGGCTTCTATCCAAAACTCCTTACCCAAACCCGCATTTGAAAGCATACTTCTAGACCTTTCAAGTAGTGTCCTATTCATCTTTTCTGCAACACCATTTTGTTGTGGAGTGTTGACCACCATCTTGTGCCGAACAATCCCTTCAGCCTTGCAAAAATTATCAAACTCACGGTTGCAAAACTCCAAACCGTTATCGGTTCTCAACCTCTTAACTTTCCTTCCCGTTTGGTTCTCCAAAAGTGACTTCCATTCTTTGAAGGTGCGAAACACATCACTTTTCTCTTTCAAGAAATAAACCCAAACCTTCCTTGAGAAATCATCAATGAAAGTAAGCATGTAACGAGAACCATTACCTTTGGAAGGCTCACGAGAAGGTCCCCAAAGATCCGAATGGATGTAGTCTAGTGTTCCCTTGGTCGAATGAATGGCCGTGGAGAAGCTCAACCTCTTATGCTTGCTAAATACACAATGCTCACAAAACTCCAAGTTGCCCGTGCATTGGCCACACAACAAGCCTCTCTTGCTCAAACTGGTCATTCCTCGCTCGCTCATATTCCCCAATTTCATATGCCAGAGCCTAGTAGTATCCTCATCCGACATAGTACCCGAACGTGCAATGGCGGCCGAGCCCGTGATCGTGGAACCTTGTAAGAAATAAAGAGTTCCAATTCTCTTCGCCTTCATGATTGTGAGAGCCCCTTTAGAGACTCTAAGGACTCCACCTTCACTTTGGAACTTACATTCCTTTTCTTCAAGAAACCCCAAAGAAATCAAATTCTTAGACAAATCGGGTATATGCCTCACACCCGTCAACCTTCGGACCTTTCCATCATGGAACTTAATTGTCACCGAACCAATTCCGGCAACCTTACACATATTGTTGTTCCCCATGAGAACATTACCATCCGTAGGCTCATAAGTCTCAAACCAATCTCTATTCGGAGTCATGTGTTGCGAAGCACCCGTATCCATCACCCAACAATGTATATCATCAACATTAGTATCTATCACACAAAGAGTATCAACCGTGTCACATTCGGCGACATTGGCCTCCTCCGAAGAAGAACCTTTACTATCCGCCTTTTGTTTATTTTTGAGCTTGAAACAATCGGCATTAATGTGTTCCTTCTTCTTACAATAGTTGCATGTCAAATTCTTGTGCCTAGACTTCGAACGGGTCCTTGTATCTTTCGAGTTTCGGTCCCATGACCTACCTCGATCAACAACTAAACCAACACCTTGGCTCCCTTTCTCATTATTGGTCATTTCACTATCAATGTCCAACTTGGCTTACAAATTGCTCTTAACATCCTCTAGAGAAATTTTATCTCTACTATAAATCAACATGTCTCTAAACGCTTTGTATGATGCGGGCAATGAGCATAATAACAAAAGGGCTTGGTCCTCATCCTCCACTTTAACATTAATCTTACTTAAGTCATTCAAAATAGATGCAAACTCCGTAATATGATTGGAAATTAATGTACCTTCAACCATGCGAAGAGTGTAGAGGCGCAATTTCAACCGCAGTCGATTGGTAAGGGACTTCTTCATGTAGATGTTCTCCAATTTCTCCCACAAAGCCTTAGCGGTCTTCTCCGATAGGACCTCTTGTAATGTCGAATCGCTCAAACACAATTGGATAATAGAGAGCGCTTTATCATCCATCTCTCTCCATTTTGTTATTTGCCACCGCATCAATCAATTTTTCTCGACCAAAAATAGCATCCTTAACGCCTTGGCTCGACAAAATCGCTGCCATACGCACTTGCCATAATGCAAAACTCGTCTTCCCATCATACTTCTCAATATCATATTTTCCCGACATATCCATTCAAATTTCTTGAACCCAATTCAACAAAACAAAAACTCCAAATTTTCCCCCAAAAATTAAATTACTCAAATCACAAAATCAAACCTTCTCCTTCTTGATATCCTCCCTCCTCCGGTGCACGACGACGGCGAATCTGGACGGCGGCGGATCTGGACGACGGCGGATCTCAAGTATGGCGGAACCACAACCGAAAGTCTTGAAGCAGGCGTTGTCGATCTTTCCCGTTTGGTCGTCGACCTTAATCTAGAGCAGGAGTAAAGAGGTTATGGCGCGGTGGCTGGGAGGGGTGATCGACGACGGCGCGGTGGTTGGAAAGGATCGTCGACGACGGCACCGGAGGAGAAGGGGATCGGGACGAACGGATGAAGAAGGTGTGGGCGGTTTTGGTGTTGGCTCTGATACCAATTTGTTAGGATTCGGGTTTATGGATTTGAGAAGAGGAAGAGAAAAGAAGAAGAGAGAGCCGGCTATCAAGAGAAAGCACAAATGTTGATTGTATTCATTTGTTCTAATTGTTACATATATGAAGATACTAAGCTCAATGGGCCTTAAGAGCAATTTGGGTCATATCATAGCAATATCTTTTTGCAAATTACCTTGGGGAATATTTATTTCAGGGGTCGTTAAAATCATGAGCTATAACATCTGGAATCTTGAAGAGAGAAAAATACAGGTGAGGATGAAAGCAATCAGTCAGCTTATACTGCAGCACTCCCCAGATATAATTCTTCTTCAGGTATAGTATTGTGCATAAGATAATACCAATGTGTATATCATCAATAGGTTATGCTATACAAGCTTTGATCTTTTCAGGAAGTTACACCTCTTGTGTACAAATTCTTTCAAACTTGTGATTGGTGGACGACCTACCAATGTTCAGTTAAGCCGGAGAAAGCAGACCGTAAATTTTTTTGCATGCAGGTAGTGATTCCTCTGTCTGCGTTCCAACTTTCAACTGTGTTGTATAGTAAGCTTACCCTGCAATTACTTTAGATTTACGAGTACCTGCCGTGCACTAATACCTGCTAATTTTGTTTATCATCTATCACTTTATAATTTGTCCCTGTTGAGAACAAGAAGAAAGAAAAAGGCAAAAGACTTGCTAATGAAGGTGTGAAAAGATAATTGCTTGTACTGAAGATTCCAATAAAAGATATAGCCAACATCAAGACATTAATGATCTGAAAAAAATCTCAAAGCATGTTCAATGGTTGAGTCATGCGCCTAATGGGAAGTGGGATTGTTTGTCTCTACGAAAATTATGCACTTGCGGTGAAACTTCTTTAGCATACAAGCATGCAATATCAGTTGTAACAAATGCAACTATGATTGTTTGGTTGCATCTGCAATCCACTCATGTATAGTTGGAAGTGCATGAATGCGGAAGAGATTTTAGTTGCAACGAAAATGAGACCAAGGCGAAATTTGTGGTTAAGAAAGAATCTTCCAATTTGGACCGCAAATACCAAGTATGCAGTCGCAAGTCATCCAAACTCTTATAACTAAAGTTGCAATGAGCCAAATTACAAAGAAACAAACCCTGTTTAACGATTTCAAAGTAAGCTTTAATCTGTAATATATCTAATGTGATGATAATAATACTTTGCAGTTGAGTAGGCTCCATGTGGAAAAATTCTTCTGTAAGCGCTTAAAGAACACCACAACAGGAAGGGGGCTTTGCATTGCTAGAATCAAAGTTGGACCCAACAACAACAAGAAGCTGACAGTTGCAACCTGCCACCTCAAGAGACCCACCGATTCCGACATGTACATAACTGAGCGAGTGGGCAACGCCAAGGAGGCCATTAGCAAACTCCATTCTGAGGCCAATGTCGTGTTTGGAGGCGACATGAATTGGAACGAGATTTTTGATGGGTCTTTCCCTTTGCGAGGTGATTGGCGCGATGCTTGGTCAGTTCTCAGACCCACAGAAGATGGGTGGACATATGATACGACAACAAATAGGATGATGAATCATAGCCGATTGAGGAAGAGCAGGCTAGATCGTTTTTTCTGCAAGATGAATGATTTTAAGATGGATAGTATTGAAAGAATAGGGATGGAGGAAATACCGGGTGAATTTTATGAACATAATGGCGAGATGCTCCCTATTTTGCCAAGCGATCACTATGGTTTGCTCCTTACAATCAGTCCGAAAGTGGTGAATATGGATGTGAAGGAAAAACCTCTAAATAGCACCATGAGGATGAGGACAGTGTTAGTAGGCTCGTACTAATTGTATCACCTACATAGTACTTCTGACGACAATCATGAGGTCAACAGAAAAGTAAAAGTTGCAGCATTGTGTAATTCTCCTAAGAAGCTAGTACTACATACTACTGGTAAACTTTCCGTGTTCTTAGTTATTGTCTATGAAAGGTATGTTCTCTATGTAAAATGTTTTCGTATCTCACTTTAACCAAGATGTTCCTGGAATTTCTCTTTCAAAGAGAATAAAAAGCTGTTTCATATTACCCTCTAGAAATATCTTACCTAGAGAATTGTGTTGTTGTGGGGATATTTGGTCTTGACAATTGATGAACAACTAAATCAATACACAAGCTTCTTTCTTTCACACACACACACACACACACACACACACACACATATATATATATATATATATATATATATATATATATATATATTGGATAAAAGATGACCTAGTCATCGTTTCATCGTTTCATTAATGCAATATTAAAGAAACAAAGTAGTACTACTTACATAATTTTCACAATACAACGTCTAATCAGTAGAATCGCCAAAAGAAGGTAACAACGACGAACTACAACCTAGAAAAGTAAGATACAAACTGCTCACAAACTAGTAAAGCGATAAGATAGAAGAAAGACGACGGTGCACTGCCCCAGTCACTACCCAAAATGACACCATCGCTATGCCAAAAAAGGGATCCGATTAGCGGAGGTGATCCATTAACAAAATGTCCACCATTGGCTCCTACTCCTCTTCTTCCATCCGTAGACGTTTCATAGCTCCCCTTTTACCTATCCATTCATGTGTTATAGTCAGAATTTTGTGCGTTAGTCCTGAAAAAGTGCATTTGATATTGCGAAAGCTTAAATCATTCCGGATTAGCCATATACACCACATAGTTGCTGAAGCTACTATACCCCAATCATCCCTCTCTTTCTTACTAGCTAGTTCTACCCAACAGTGGCCCCAGACCTCTGCGCTGAACCTAGGACTTTGTAGACTTCCAAATCGTCGACATATAGTCTCCCAAGCTTGTTTTGCCTTAGTACACTCGAAAAATAGATGTTTGATATCTTCGTCATCGCACTCACAATTCCCTCATTTCACATCGATTTGCACATTTCTTTTCTGCAGATTGGTCTTCGTTAAGATAGCGTCGTGCATAACTAGCCATGCAAAAAAATTTACCCTCAGCGGAATGGATAGGTTCCAATTTATCTTCCAAATTAACAAAATGTCCACCTTACTTTCACATATTCATGATCACTATTTTCTTTTCACAAGGATTCTATTAATTAGGAAAAATCTGACCCTCGTGCATAGAAAGTGTTACAAATATTCTTTACAAAATTCCTTTTTACAATAAAAGGATTGAAAGGCACAGAAAACTGAGAAGGGAACAGAAGAGAAGGAAAACTGAAAGAAAAGAAAAGGAAAAATTAAATAAACAACTTACAAGAATTAATCTCAGATTACAATTTGAGAAGTCGAGACCTGTGTATCACACAGTGTCCTTAAAACAGATTTCGCCTATTCCTGTTGCTGGAATGAACTAAGACATCTGTCTCCTAGGATACAACGACCGGAGCGATCACGTAGGCACCACGTAGCACTCCCGAACTGAGTAGCAGTGCTTGAACCTATCACCGACTTACCAATAAAAACCAGAAAAGAAGAAGCGAACAGTACCTAGAGAAGGAGCGAAAGAAGATCTGTTGTGCAGGGAAGAAACTAGAGGGGAGGCCTCTATTTATAGGGCTGGGTTAAAACCGTAATGGCAGACAAGGCTGTTAATGCCTTCGTTGTAACGGCAGACAACCAATTGAATGCTGAGACTGTAACGGCAGACATCATTCACTGTCTTCAGTGTAACGGCAGACAAAACGTTAAATACAGCACTGAAATAGCAGACAGAACCGTTTCTGCATTCATTTCAGCCATTACAAAAAAAAATCAAAACTGTAGCAAAAAGTGGCTCTGCACGGGGTGGGATCCAGTCGGTCCGGCATTCGTGTCCGCAGGTCGTGCGGGCGCACACAAGTCGCATGTAATCTAATCCGGTCCGAGATTTGCACCCCCCCTGCGCGCACGAGAGAGAGCCTCTCATCTAGCTAACATACAATGATAAGAAGGAGGTTGCTATATATCCTTTTCTATTTCCTTTGATTTTTCCGATGTGGGACTATGTTCCCTTAACCCATTTCAAGAATGAAAACTACTCACTTTGAGAGACAATTTCTCATTCACCCCTTAACTGATTTTAGCAAACCAATATATGATTTTGATCTACTCACGAAGGAGAACACAAATCAATCAAGATCTCTCAATAATTCATTGAGGATCTTACTCAAAAAATTGCTCAAAAATCGGTTCGTAAATGGTGTATAAAACACTCATTTTCTAACAATCCCCACATGAATGAAAATTGACGGCCACAGACAGGACAGACTGACACGACAGACTTGGTGATAGAATTCAATGATTGATTCCTGCTTAGGATAGGTAGGTGTTACCCTTTGAACCTTCCCTTATGAAAATATGTTTACTCTACTAACTAAACATTAGACACGATGTCTTTGAACTGTTCTGTCATTTGGGTAAACGATGACATATCTCACACAGAAATCTTTCTAACGCATTTTCAGTTCTCACAGTTATGTTCGTTTTGGCCATGAACATACGCCTGGTTCTGCAAGAGTTTAACAGGAATATTGCCCTATATTATTCCCTTGGAAGCGGCCCTTCTTCCCTCTTACATAGGTGATTTCTTACTTAAGAGTAACCCGCATTACTCTGCTCGGATATCCGACGCATAAGAATCATTAAAAGCCTAGCTTAACCTGTTACCTTACGGGCATCAGTATTTCATCATGGGAATGGACATGGGAAAATCCCCACAGTGATCCAACTTGGTCTTTACGATTTAGTTGTCCCTTTGAACCTAGATCTTGGGATCTCCAGTCAATTAGGTTGGGTGTTCATTGTATCGACTTATTCTTTCATGGGCTTTAGTCTCATTCCCCTCGATAATTTATCAACTAACTCTCTGTTTAACCCTTTGGTTAGCAGATCCGCAATGTTATCCTTTGACTTTACATAGTCCACAGAGATAACCCCAGTAGAGAGTAGTTGGTTAATGGTATTATGTCTTCGACGAATATGTCTAGATTTACCATTATACATATTGCTATGTGCTCTACAAATTGCAGATTGACTATCTGAATGTATGCAGATTGGAGGCACATGCTTCGTCCACCTTGGAATATCCTCAAGGAAGTGGCGTAACCATTCAACCTCTTCCCCACATTTGTCCAATGCAATAAATTCTGATTCCATCGTGGATTTAGCGATCACTGTTTGTTTCGAGGATTTCCAAGAAACTGCTGCACCACCTAGTGTAAACATATAGCCATTAGTGGATTTTGAATTATCACTTGATATCCAGTTCGCATCACTGTATCCTTCAAGTACAGCCGGGTATCTTGTATAGTGCAGCCCGTAGTTACGAGTAAAACGCAAGTACTTCAGTACTCTTATAATTGCTTGCCAATGCTCGCTTCTAGGATTACTCGTGTATCTACTTAGTTTACTTACTGCATAGGCTATGTCTGGTCTTGTATAACTCATTAAGTACATTAGACTGCCTATGATTCTAGATTATTCTACTTGAGAAATACTCACCCCTTTATTCTTGGATAAATGTAAAGTTAGATCTATTGGAGTTCTGGCAATTCCAGAATTATCTTTATCAAATTTTTCAAGAATGCTGTCAACATAATGTGACTGGCTTAAAATAAGCTCGTCTGATGTTCTTGTGATTTTAATTCCCAATATAACATCAGCTAGTCTCATGTCTTTCATGTCAAACCTCGAGTTTAACATATTTTTAACAGATTTAATTATCTGATCATTGCTTCCAATAATAAGCATGTCATCTACATACAAACATATAATGACATATCCATCTTCTGTGTCTTTGACATATACACATTTGTCACATTCATTGATCTTGAAGCCATTTGTTATCATGACATTGTCAAATTTTTCATGCCACTGTTTTGGAGCTTGTTTCAAGCCATATAATGACTTCACCAGTTTACACACTTTCTTTTCATGTCCTGGAGCTGAAAAACCCTCAGGTTGTTCCATGTAGATTTCTTCATCTAAATCTCCATTAAGAAAAGCTGTTTTTACATCCATTTGATGTACTTCAAGATCGCGTAGAGCTGCTACGGCAAGTACCATCCTAATGGAATTTATTCTCGTCACAGGAGAGTATGTATCAAAGTAATCAAGACCTTCCTTTTGTTTATAACCTTTAATTACAAGTCTTGTCTTATATTTATCAATTGATCCATCAGGTTTTATTTTTCTCTTGAAGATCCACTTAGAACCTAAAGGTTTACTACCCGGTGGAAGATCCACTAGTTCCCAAGTATGATTTTGCAAGATAGAATCAATTTCACTCTTGATGGCTTCTTTCCATTGAGGGCCATCACTAGAGTTCACCGCTTCCTTGAAGGTTTGGAGTTCTCCTTCAAGCATAAAAGTCAAGAAATCCAGACCAAAAGATTTTTCCGTTCTTGTTCTTTTACTGCGTCGAGGTTCCTCCTCAACTTCTTCATCTTGGTCTTCACTATCTTCACTGATAGTCTCATGTGTTCGTTTGGAGGAACTTGGTTCCTCCTTTGACTTACATGGAAATACATCTTCAAAGAACGATTCATTTCTAGATTCCATTATTGTGTTCTTTGATATCTCAGTGATATCGGATTTGTACACCAAGAACCGATAGGCACTACTGTTAAATACATAGCCAATTAAAATACATTCAACTGTTTTTGGTCATATTTTCATTTTCTTAGGTGGAGGTACTGCCACCTTGGTAAGACATTCCCACATTCGCAAGTAATTGTAGGATGGCTTTCTTCCTTTCCATAATTCATATGGAGTTTTCTCTTCTTTCTTTTTGGGCACCTTATTCAAAAGGTAGTTAGCTGAAAGAATAACTTCTCCCCACAAGTTTGGTGGCAAACCAGAACTTATTAACATTGCATTCATCATTTCTTTAAATGTACGATTCTTTCTCTCAGCACACCGTTGGACTGAGGAGAATAAGGCGCTGTCGTTTCATGTATAATCCCATGCTTAGCACATGTTTCAGCAAATGGTGATTCATACTCTCCACCTCGGTCGCTTTTTAGCGCCTTAATTTTCTTATTGAGTTGGTTTTCAACCTCATTTTTATAGAGAACAAATTTCTCTATAGCTTCATCCTTGATTTTAAGCAAGTATACATAGCAATATTTTGTGCTATCATCAACGAAGGTAATAAAATATTTATTACCACCTCTTGATTGTATCATTTTCAAATCACAAATATCAGTGTGAATTAGATCAAGTGGTTCGGTGTTTCTTTCAACACTTTTAAATGATGATCTTGTTAGTTTTGCCTCAACACAAGTTTCACATTTGTGTTTGGAATCAATTTGGAATGTTGGTATGTAATTCAAGTTAATTAGTCTTCGCAAAGTATCATAATTAACTTGTCCTAGTCTACCATGCCATAAATTGGAAGACTCAAGCAAATAAGTAGAAGAGCTAGCTTTATTCATATTCTTGACCATGGTCATTACATTGAGTTTGAACATTCCACCACTCATATATCCTCTACCAACATACATTCCACTTTTTGACAAAACAAATTTGTTCGACTCGAACACTAAACGAAAACCATGGTTATTAAGCAACGAACCAGATACCAGCTTCTTACGGATTTCAGGAACATATGCAATATTGTTTAGAGTCAGTTCCTTTCCAGAAGTCCTCTTCAAGATCACCTTGCCTTGGCCCTTTATTTCTGAAGTAGCCGAGTTCCCCATGAACATTTTCTCCCCATTCTCTAATGGTTCGAAAATGGAGAACATACTTCTATTGGAGCACACATGTCGAGTAGCTCCAGTGTCAATCCACCATTCCTTCGGGTTTGAACCTAACATATTCACCTCTGATATCACAGCTGAGAGGTTGATATCAGAAACATCTTGAGCAATTCCTTGAATCAAGTTTGCTTCTCTGTTCCTGTTCCTCTTGGGAAGTCTGCATTCAGTGGACTTGTGACCCATTCTGTCACAATTGAAGTACTTGCCTTGAAACTTCGGCTTCTTGGAGATCCCTCCCTTGGGCCCCAACTTGGGACCTTTGTTGTGCTTGTTAGAACGTTGTTTATGTTCCATTACATTTGCCTTAGCTGCATGACTGACGAGTCCAACCTTTTCAGATCTTCTATTGTCTTCTTCAATGTGAAGCCTGACAATGAGATCTTCAATGCCCATTTCTTTTCTCTTATGCTTTAGGTAATTCTTAAAGTCTTTCCAACCTTGTGGTAGTTTTTCAATTATACATGCCACTTGAAAACTTTCACTTAAGTTCATACCTTCAGCATGAATCTCATGCAAGATGAGTTGTAGTTCTTGAACTTGACTGATCACTGTTTTAGAATCTACCATTTTATAGTTTAGGAAGCGGCCCACAATAAATTTCTTGGCACCGGCATCCTCAGTTTTATACTTATGGTCTAGTGATTTCCAAAGTTCTTTAGCTGTTCTTTTGTCAATGTATACATTATACAAAGAATCAGCTAATCTGTTCATTATGTAATTTCTACACAAGTAATCCGCATTTTTCCAAGCATCCACAGCGGCAATGACTTGGTTATCTTGCTCATCTTTCTTAAGATTTGGAGCATCTTCGTTCAAGAATCTTGCAAGATTCAGTGTGGTCAGATAGAACATCATCTTCTGTTGCCACCTTTTAAAGTTCTGCCCGTTGAACTTCTCAGGTTTCTCCCCATGGGAGACTGAGACAGGTACAACGGTGGGCATTGGCACTCGTGCCGCAGCAGCATTCGGTTCTTGCGTCGTATCAGCAAACGGCACGTAGACCGTTTCAGACACAGTAGCATTGTCTGATGCAGTAGTCATTTTGATTCTGAAATTTACACAACACGAGTGTAAGTTTTCCAGAATAAAGAAATAAAAAGAAAAAAAACCGTGCCTCAAAACCGAAAATCAAAGAAATCCAAAATCTGTTTTAAGTTTGTTACAAATATTCTTTACAAAATTCCTTTTTACAATAAAAGGATTGAGAGGCACAAAAAACTAAGAAGGGAACAGAAGAGAAGGAAAATCGAAAGAAAAGAAAAGGAAAGATTAAATAAACAACTTACAAGAATTAATCTCAGATTACAATTTGAGAAGTCGAGGCCTGTGTATCACACAGTGTCCTTAAAACAGATTTCGCCTCTTCCGGTTGTTGAAATGAACTAAGGCGTCTGTCTCCTAGGATACAACGACCGGAGCAATCACGTAGGCACCACGTAGCACTTCCAAACTGAGTAGCAGTGCTTGAACCCAATCACCGACTTACCAATAAAAACCAGAAAAGAAGAACCGAACAGTACCTAGAGAAGGAGCGAAAGAAGATCTGTTGTGCATGGAAGAAAGTAGAGGGGAGGCCTCTATTTATAGGGGCTGGGTTAAAACCGTAACGGCAGACAAGGCTGTTAATGCCTTCATTGTAACGGCAGACATCATTCACTCCTTCAGTGTAACAGCAGACAAAACGTTAAATACAGCACTGAAACGGCAGACAGAACCGTTTCTGCATTCATTTCAGCCGTTACAAAAAAAATCAAAACTGTAGCAAAAAGTGGCTCTGCACAGGGTGTGGTCAATTCGGTCCGGCATTCGTATCCGCAGGTCGTGCGGGCGCACACAAGTCACATGTAATCCGGTCCGAGATTTGCACCCCCCCCTGCGCGCACGAGAAAGAGCCTCTCTTCTAGCTATCTTACAATGATAAGAAGGAGGTTGCTATATATCCTTTTCTATTTCCTTTGATTTTTCCGATGTGGGACTATGTTCCCTTAACCCATTTCAAGAATGAAAACTACTCACTTTGAGAGACAATTTCTCATTCACCCCTTAACCGATTTTAGCAAACCAATATATGATTTTGATCTACTCACGAAGGAGAACACAAATCAATCAAGATCTCTCAATAATTCATTGAGGATCTTACTCAAAAAATTGCTCAAGAATCGGTTCGTAAATGGTGTATAAAACACTCATTTTCTAACAATCCCTACATGAATGAAAATTAACGACCACAGACAGGACAGACTGACACGACAGCCTGACACGACAGACTTGGTGATAGAATTCAACGATTGATTCCTGCTTAGGATAGGTAGGTGTTACCTTTTGAACCTTCCCTTATGAAAATATGTTTACTTTACTAACTAAACAGTAGACG
Source organism: Hemerocallis citrina (assembly GCA_017893485.1). Taxonomy (NCBI): domain Eukaryota; kingdom Viridiplantae; phylum Streptophyta; class Magnoliopsida; order Asparagales; family Asphodelaceae; genus Hemerocallis; species Hemerocallis citrina. Next base: position 279,791,255 of record CM030364.1, on the reverse strand, counting down.
CGATGTCTTTGAACTGTTCTGTCATTTGGGTAAACGATGACATATCTCACACAGAAATCTTTTTAACGCATTTTCAGTTCTCACTGTTATGTTCGTTTTGGCCATGAACATACGCCTGGTTCTGCAAGAGTTTAACAGGAATATTGCCCTATATTATTCCCTTGGAAGCGGCCATTTTTCCCTCTTACATAGGTAATTTCTTACTTAAGAGTAATCCGCATTACTCTGCTCGGATATCCGATGCATAAGAATCATTAAAAGCCTAGCTTAACCTGTTACCTTACGGGCATTACTATTTTATCATGGGAATGGACATGGGAAAATCCCCACAGTGATCCAACTTGGTCTTTACAATTTAGTTGTCCCTTTGAACCTAGATCTTGGGATCTCCAGTCAGCTAGGTTGGGTGTCCATTGTATCGACTTATTCTTTCATGGACTTTAGTCTTATTGCCCTCGATAATTTATCAACTAACTCTCTGTTTAACCCTTTGGTTAGCGGATCCGCAATGTTATCCTTTGACTTTACATAGTACACAGAGATAACCCCAGTAGAGAGTAGTTGGCTAATGGTATTATGTCTTCGACGAATATGTCTAGATTTACCATTATACATATTGCTCTGTGCTCTACAAATTGCAGATTGACTATCTGAATGTATGCAGATTGGAGGCACAGGCTTCGTCCACCTTGGAATATCCTCAAGGAAGTGGCGTAACCATTCAGCCTCTTTCCCACATTTGTCCAATGCAACAAATTCTGATTCCATCGTGGATTTAGCGATCACTGTTTGTTTCGAGGATTTCCAAGAAACTGCTGCACCACCTAGTGTAAACACATAGCCACTAGTGGATTTTGAATTATCACTTGATATCCAGTTCGCATCACTGTATCCTTCAAGTACAGCCGGGTATCTTGTATATTGCAGCCCGTAGTTACGAGCAAAACGCAAGTACTTCATTACTCTTATAATTGCTTGCCAATGCTCGCTTCCAGGATTACTCGTGTATCTACTTAGTTTACTTACTGCATAGGCTATGTCTAGTCTTGTACAACTCATTAAGTACATTAGACTGCCTATGATTCTAGATTATTCTACTTGAGAAATACTCTCCCCTTTATTCTTGGATAAATGTAAAGTTAGATCTATTGGAGTTCTGGCAATTCCAGAATTATCTTTATCAAATTTTCCAAGAATGTTGTCAACATAATGTGACTGGCTTAAAATAAGCTCGTCTGATGTTCTTGTGATTTTAATTCCCAATATAACATCAGCTAGTCTCATGTCTTTCATGTCAAACCTCGAGTTTAACATATTTTTAACAGATTTAATTATCTGATCATTGCTTCCAATAATAAGCATGTCATCTACATACAAACATATAATGACATATCCATCTTCTGTGTCTTTGACATATACACATTTGTCACATTCATTGATCTTGAAGCCATTAGTTATCATCACATTGTCAAATTTTTCATGCCACTGTTTTGGAGCTTGTTTCAAGCCATATAATGACTTCACCAGTTTACACACTTTCTTTTCATGTCCTGGAGCTGAAAAACCCTCAGGTTGTTCCATGTAGATTTCTTCATCTAAATCTCCATTAAGAAAAGCTGTTTTTACATCCATTTAATGTACTTCAAGATTGCGTAGAGCTGCTACGGCAAGTACCATCCTAATGGAATTTATTCTCGTCACAGGAGAATATGTATCAAAGTAATCAAGACCTTCCTTTTGTTTATAACCTTTAATTACAAGTCTTGTCTTATATTTATCAATTGATCCATCAGGTTTTATTTTTCTCTTGAAGATCCACTTGGAACCTAAAGGTTTACTACCCGGTGGAAGATCCACTAGTTCCCAAGTATGATTTTGCAAGATAGAATCAATTTCACTCTTGATGGCTTCTTTCCATTGAGGACCATCACTAGAGTTCACCGCTTTCTTGAAGGTTTGGGGTTCTCCTTCAAGCATAAAAGTCAAGAAATCCGGACCAAAAGATTTTTCCGTTCTTGTTCTTTTACTGCGTCGAGGTTCCTCCTCAACTTCTTCATCTTGGTCTTCACTATCTTCACTGATGGTCTCATGTGTTCGTTTGGAGGAACTTGGTTCCTCTTTTGACTTACATGGAAATACATCTTCAAAGAACGATGCATTTCTAGATTTCATTATCGTGTTCTTTGATATCTCAGTGATATCGGATTTGTACACCAAGAACCGATAGGCACTACTGTTAAGTGCATAGCCAATGAAAATACAATCAACTGTTTTTTGTCCTATTTTCATTTTCTTAGGTGGAGGTACTGCCACCTTGGCAAGACATCCCCACATTCGCAAGTAATTGTAGGATGACTTTCTTCCTTTCCATAATTCATATGGAGTTTTCTCTTCTTTCTTTTTGGGCACCTTATTCAAAAGGTAGTTAGCTGAAAGAATAGCTTCTCCCCACAAGTTTGGTGGCAAACCAGAACTTATAAACATTGCATTCATCATTTCATTCAATGTACGATTTTTTCTCTCAGCAACACCGTTGGACTGAGGAGAATAAGGCGTTGTCGTTTCATGTATAATCTCATGCTTAGCACATGTGTCAGCAAATGGCGATTCATACTCTCCACCTCGGTCGCTTCTTAGCGCCTTAATTTTCTTATTGAGTTGGTTTTCAACCTCATTTTTATAGAGAACAAATTTCTCTATAGCTTCATCCTTGCTTTTAAGCAAGTATACATAACAATATTTTGTGCTATCATCAATGAAGGTAATAAAATATTTGTTACCACCTCTTATTTGTATCATTTTCAAATCACAAATATCAGTGTGAATTAGATCAAGTAGTTCGGTGTTTCTTTCAATACTTTTAAATGATGATCTTGTTAGTTTTGCCTCAACACAAGTTTCACATTTGTGTTTGGAATCAATTTGGAATGTTGGTATGTGATTCAAGTTAATTAGTCTTCGCAAAGTATCATAATTAACATGTCCTAGTCTACCATGCCATAAATTGGAAGACTCAAGCAAATAAGTAGAAGAGCTAGCTTTATTCATATTCTTGACCATGGTCATTACATTGAGTTTGAACATTCCACCACTCATATATTCTCTACCAACATACATTCCACTTTTTGACAAAACAAATTTTTTCGACTCGAACACTAAACGAAAACCATGGTTATTAAGCAACGAAACAAATACCAGGTTCTTACGGATTTCAGGAACATATACAACATTGTTCAGAGTCAGTTCCTTTCTAGAAGTCATCTTCAAGATCACCTTGTCTTGGCCCTTTATTTCTGAAGTAGCCGAGTTCCCCATGAACATTTTCTCCCCATTCTTTAATGGTTCGAAAATGGAGAACATACTTCTATTGGAGCACACATGTCGAGTAGCTTCAGTGTCAATCCACCATTCCTTCGGGTTTGAACCTAACATATTCACCTCTGATATCACACCTGAGAGGTTGATATCGGAAACATCTTGAGCAATTCCTTGAATCAAGTTTGCTTCTCTGTTCCTGTTCCTCTTGGGAAGTCTGCATTCAGTGGACTTGTGACCCATTCTGTCACAATTGAAGCACCTGCCTTGAAACTTCGGCTTCTTGGAGATCCCTCCCTTGGGCCCCAACTTGGGACCTTTGTTGTGTTTGTTAGAACGTTGTTTATGTTCCATTACATTTGCCTTAGCTGCATGACTGACGAGTCCAACCTTTTCAGATCTTCTATTGTCTTCTTCAATGCGAAGCCTGACAATGAGATCTTCAATGCCCATTTCTTTTTGCTTATGCTTCAGGTAATTCATAAAGTCTTTCCAACCTTGTGGTAGTTTTTCAATTATACATGCCACTTAAAAACTTTCACTTAAGTTCATACCTTCAGCATGAATCTCATGCAAGATGAGTTGTAGTTCTTGAACTTGACTGATCACTGTTTTAGAATCTACCATTTTATAGTCTAGGAAGCGGCCCACAATAAATTTCTTGGCACCGGCATCCTCAGTTTTATACTTATGGTCTAGTGATTCCCAAAGTTCTTTAGCTGTTCTTTTGTCAATGTATACATTATACAAAGAATCGGCTAATCCGTTCATTATGTAATTTCTACACAAGTAATCAGCATTTTTCCAAGCATCCACAGCGGCAATGACTTGGTTATCTTGCTCTTCTTTCTGCGGTCGACAGTTGTGTCGGTCGACCGTCACTTTGTGCGGTCGACCGCTGTCGTACAAATTCAACTTTTATTAGTCGATTTCACTTTATATTCTTTCCACAACTAATTTATCAATCAACACTACTTTACATATATTCTCCTCACATAAACATAAATAAATAATCTATTTTTGATGGCTTTCTTAATGATTTGAAGCACATATTTCTTGTGTGCAATCTTCATTGATATTTTGGGTTCATGCATCTTTTGCTTGATTTCCAATTATTTTGAATCTTTTCTTTTGGTTTTTCTTTTTTCTGTGTAAATCTCAACTGAAAATATTAGTTGTAGATGATACGTTTTGTGCACACCAAACTTAAGGTCAACTTATCCTGTTTGAACCATGTACTTCAATTGAAGTTTGAAAATTTTTAGGAAATATGAACCTAGAGTGGTTGATTAGGCTTTTCAATAGAATTCTAGAGACCAGAAAAGTGCTGGACTCGAGGAATAACATCTTGGTACTTATCTGTATGAATAAATGAGATACCCAAAGTTGTATAACACTTGTGAATCTATAATGTTTTTTTTTTCATAACAGGGATGAAGCCTAAGGGCTTCTGCCAAAACATTAAAACCAAAAAGATCATAACAGAGTTTGATACAGACTAAGACCACATCCAGGAAAGAAACCACAACAAAAAATCCTCAACATAGAGGATCAAAACCCAGAAAAGAAAAGAAGTCACCACATAAAAGAAGTCTACTAGAAGCATAACAAACGAAAAGTCACAACAAAAGAGACATAATCAAAGATCATCAGCAGCCGATCGCGTAGAGGCTTCATGAGCAGCCTAGAGATTCTAAACAAGAAGAAATCCAGTGATCAATTCTTGATGATGGGTAGGCAGAGTCGCAATTGAATCTATAATGTGTTAATTTGCTGTAGGAGGTAGTTCACAAAGAGTTTGGCGGTGGAGTGAACCCAATATTTTTTATAAGGATTTGTTGTTGTTGTATCATGTTTTAACCATTAACCATCAAATCAGAATTTCAAGTTTCAGTTTGCGCTAAATGAAAGTTTCCTCATAACTTCTTCCAACTACATATAATCAAACATTCCATTAATAATAAGAGGTGAAAGAACATAACCAGAACGAATAAACAAGTTGGGAGTAAAAATATTCTTATACACAAATATCCCAAATCAAGAGAATTGGGGAGATTTAATATATGGAATTTTATTACACCAAGGAATGAAGGTGGGATACAATTATGTACAGTTACGTGCTCTTCTAGACTGCTACAAAATTGATATCAGACTAAATTAATACATTAGGAAAAGGAAGAAGAGAAAAAGAGAGAGTTACAAATTCAGAAGAAGGCACAATGCATCAATTATGTTTTGTAAAACAGTAATTTTTACTACTACACAATGGGAGAAGAGTTAGTTTGGATGCATTTGAGCGCTTACATGTGTGTTTATATCTATTTGTCATACTAATCAAAAGCAGTATTGGAAGTTGATGATAATCGTTATGCATTTGGGGAATAAACGAGTCTCCAAATGACTAACATTATGAAGAGAAAACTATTAGGGCCGGAGGGAAGTCGTATGAAAAAAGGAAAAAAAAAAAAAAAAGAGTAGTAGAAGAAGCAGCATATTTCAATCATATCCTTCTTTTGTCGAAATTATATGTTGTTCAAATTTTAGTATATAATGAAACACCAAAAGTTTGCACGAAAATGTATAACTGGAAAAGCTTGCAGGTCTAATTTGCAACAGAAGAAAACTGTTTACCTGCCTGGTTCACATATGAAGCAAGTGAACTGGGTTGAAACTCTTATCTGAACCAGACAATTTTAGAAACTGAGTACATTTTTTGGTGAATAGTATTGCTAAGATGCAAACCTAGATAAAATGTCGCACCTACCAACCAGAATCCTCTCTAACATGTATGGCAAAAATGAAAACAATATATTTGCAATAAATATATTGAGCACATAACCAATGGCTGGTTCCCCCCAACATTAAACCAAACGAAGATGAACTTGTTGGGATTGGGGCGTCAACAAACGCCTCTGGTCGCAATGGAACTAATTAGAACAATGAAGAAGTCGAAGAGATGAGACGAATCAATTGAGCAAGCAGGTAGATCCACCAATCCAAACACAAACACAATGAGGATTTATCCCGATTAGCTTTTGCTTAATCTGGGGGGAAATATAGGGAGATTTGATATTCAACTAGAAGATATTACAAGAAGTTACTGATTCACTCAATACAAGGAATTAAACTCACCCACCAAGAACTATCTCTCTCGAGCCTCTCTTTGCAATGGAGAAAATAATCTATGAAATACTCTACTCTCATATTGGAGGAGTTTACAATATATATATAGAAGAATAGAGGGAAACCTAGGTCTAATCTTGATTCTCAGTCGTCCGATATAACATGAAAAAGAAGTAACTGAATAGGAGCCGTACGATCTAACTTGGATTTGAAGATTGGGCTGAAACGACCTAACAAATCGAGGCCCAAAATGAACACAGTGCCGCGGTCGGTCGATCGATTGTCCAACAAGACCGGTCGACCATCCACCTCTCAAACAATCCCAGTACTACGAGCGATCGGGTGTGCGGTCGACTGTCTCCAAGACCGGTCGACCGACCCCTTCTCTGACTGTTGCTGTTGCTGTTTTTCTCTTCTACTCACTTCCACGCTTCGACCTTCCTGCTTCATCTTACCTTCTTCAAATCTGAACCACGAGTATTCAAGATACATTCCTAACAAACTCCACCTTTGATTGCATACGAGTGCTATCACATGATGTGTTATTCATCTCCAAACTTTAATGAATTCCACTTGTAAAAAACTTAGAACAATAGCTTCTTCTTCTAGTTGAACTGGTCTCTACCCAATCTCACCTGATCCAGTGTAGCCCCTCAAAGACACACCTCCGTAGATGTACTCGTTGCCAAACTCCGCACGAACTCCACCTACTCTTAGGCTTTCTCCACATCTCGACGATATTCGAACGTCGTGGTATCGTTTCGATGATTCTAGTTGCGGCAAACTAGCTAAGCTTGTAGGAATAATGGGAAAAGAACTAACAACCCCTGCGTAGGATTTTCGGATTCCCCAAAGCTTGTAGAGATTGTGTTGGCTTGACCCAACCACTCTTATACCTCTAATCACTTCACGAAGACCTTCAAAAACAGACAAAACTCCACCTCGAGCTGTGTACCTACAACCCCGTAAATCCAGAGTTACCAAGGAAATCAGTTTCCGTTTCAACAGAGGAACATGCAAAATATCCTTTAAAGTGAACAAATTTAGACCTGACATCTTCATCTCGACTGTCCCCTCACCTGCTACTTCACAAATCTTCCCAGTTCCTGTTGTCACACAACGCACTCCAACAATCTTTCTTGATGCCCTGCCCTCTTGCTGTAACGCCCCGCCCCAAATTCAGCGATTTTTTTAACAACTGCCCACCACAGGCTGCCTCATAAAAGGTGTTATAGCTTATTGGTGACCTTTAATCCTAGGCAATTATATATATATTAAATTAATCTCTTGCAAACTCCCAATATGGGACAAATCCCACATCCTCTCTCCTCTTCTCCCGTAAGCACAGAACCCCAAGTCCTGGGCGCCATGCCCACAGTTTGCCACGTCACCAAGTGAAGTCAGCCAATAGCAGCTCACGCTGCTGTCTTTCATAACCGGGTGGGCTCCATGCTCAAGTGCCACATCATCGGCAGTGAGCAATGACAGCAGCATCTGTTGTTTTTCTCTTTTCGTGGCCCCCCTCAACTATTTAATTCCAAACTCATCCACCTATAGAAACTCCTATAGGACTTCATCCAATTAATTAATTAATTAATTAATTAATTAATTAATTAATTACTTAATTATATATATATATATATATTCTTAACACGGGGTGTTACACTTGCAATAACGGCAACGGATCGAATCCTTTTGCAAAGCACTTTTTCTTCCCCCGAAGGACCTTCCACTGCTAGACAACTTGTAGGAATAGACGGTGATTTCTGAGTCTCCTTCCTAAGTTGATTTTTCTACAATGTTTTGATTACACCATCTACCGAAATACTTTTCTTGGAAGATCTACCGTGTAGCATGGTAGTTATCAAAAGCTCGTACGAATCCGACAGTAAATATACCAGGTTGAAAGCTTTATCTTCCTCACACACATCCGCGTTGATCGTCTTAAGTTCAGATAGTACCTTATTCAACTCAGTAATGTGGTCTACCTTCCTTCATAGATAAACGGAATAACTTCCTCTTCCAATGCATCCGATCTAATAACGACGAACCAGAGTAGTCAGCTATGAGTTTTTCCCACAAACTCGCTGGGTCAGTTTCTTTTAGAAATCTGCACTTGACCTCGTTCACCAAGGATAGTCAGATCAGATTTATGGTTCCTTCACGAATATCTTCCCAAACATCCTCCTTCATGTCGGATGGCTTTTCTTTCTTCTTAACGGCTAACTGCAAACGTTCTTGAACAAGGACATCATACATGTCAACCTTCCAAAGATTGAAATTGATCTTTCCATCGAACTGCTTGATCTTGAAAAGACTATGACCTGTCATCTTAACCAAGAGACTCGGCAACCTGAAGCTTTGATACCAGTTGTTGGGATTGGGGCGTCAATAAACGCCTTTGGTCACAGCGGAACTAATTAGAGCAATGAGGACTGCTTGATCTTTCAAAGATTAAAATTGATCTTTCCATCGAACTGCTTGATCTTGAAAAGACAGTGACCTGTCATCTTAACCAAGGGACTCAGCAACCTGAAACTTTGATACCAGTTGTTGGGATTAGGGCGTCAACAAACGCCTCTAGTCGCAGCGGAACTAATTAGAGCAATGAGAAAGTCAAAGAGATGAGATGAATCAATTGAGCAAACAAGTAGATCCACCAATCCAAACACAAACACAACGAGGATTTATCCCGGTTAGCTTTTGCTTAATCCGGGGGGAAATATAGGGAGATCTGATATTCAACAAGAAGCAATTACAAGGAGTTGCTAATTCACTCAGTACAATGAATTAAACTCACCCACCAAGAACTATCTCTCTCGAGTCTCTCTTCGCAATAGAGAAAATAATCTATGAAGTACTCTACTCTTATATTGGAGGAGTTTAAAATATATATATGTATATATGGAAAATGCTCAGTTGAAAATGCAAATGTCTGTGAAAACGTAGAAAACCACCTACAATGGAGCATTTCCCATACATATATATATATATATATATATATATATGAAAATCTTCCATTGTGCACCACCCCTCCGTGTGCACTCGTGTGCACTCGGCCTTCCCGCCTTTATATATAGGAAAATCTTTCATTGTGCACCACCCCTCCGTGTGCACTCGGCCTTCCCACCTTCGTATCGACGATCCGAACCTTTTACATTGATCTACACATCTAAATTAGTCTAAATATGTAAAATCAAATTATTTGAAATTCATTTACCCATCCATCAAGTGACAATAAAAAATAATGATTTTCAGCCATACAATTTTGTAACACTTCAATGGATGAGCAAATGAATTTCAAATAATTTGATTTGACATATTTAGACTAATTTAGATGTGTAGAACAATGTGAACAGTTCGGATCGTCGATACGAAGGCGGAAAGGTCAAGTGCACACACCGTGTGCACCATAGGTGGTGCACAACGGAAGACTTTCCTACACACACACACACACACACACACACACACACACACACACACACACACATATAGAAGAATAGAGAGTAACCTAGGTCTAATCTTGATTCTCAGTCATCCGATATAACCTGGAAAAGAAGTAATTGAATAGGAGCCGTACGATCTAACTTGGAGTTGAAGATTGGACTGAAACGACCTAACAAATCGAGGCCCAAAACAAACACAGCGCCGCAGTCGGTCGACCATCCAACAATATCGGTCGACCGTCCACCTCTCGAACAATCCCAGTCATACGAGCGATCGGGTGTGCAGTCGACTGTCTCCAAGACCGGTCGACCAACCCCTTCTCTGGCTGCTGATGTTGCTGTTTTTCTCTTCTACTCACTTCGACACTTCGACCTCCGTGCTTCATCTTACTTTCTTCTAATCTGAACTACGAGTATTCAAGACACATTCCTAACAGAACTGTGATCAAACTCCAACAAATTGAATGGCCCACACCTCTGTTTAGAGGGTAACAACGGGCAAGGGTAAGGTCAATCTGATGGAAATTATTCTGTATCAGAAATTAGTTGTTAATCATTTTCTGTATCAGAAATTATTCTAGAAACTAGAAAGAATGATCAATCTGATGATAGAATCAGAAATTTAGAGAACTGAAACAAAAACAAGAAAGCTCTATCCCAAATCTCAAGCCAATAGATGGACTTTGTATCTTCATTCATCTATTTTCAGGGTCAAAGATTTAAAAAAAAAAAAAAAAAACAATAACTAATGGGTAATTTCAGTAAACAATCAGTCTTTTCAAAAAGAGTAAAAGCCGTAATTATCTGGGAATAGTCATCCTAACTAAAAAGCGATCATGTCATGGAAACTACAATTTGCTGCACTGATAATCCAATAAATCAATAACTTCCAGATATCAAGTATTAAACCATTGAGTCTATGTAATCTTTCATCAACATATCCAAATGGAAATCACATCTTCGTTGTTTGATTTATTATATAGCCTTGTTAAGAAAGCGATTCATTAAAAAGAATATGAGAAAAGCAAAAGATGGTAGTGGAGGCTCAACTTGAGCTCCCATGAACTTTTGCTTGGCTCCCAAGGTTCACTCAAGTTCTTTCACTTTTGAATCTCAGACAATCATTGAAAAGAAATTGGATGATATGTGGCTAAAGTAAAACCAAAATGGAACAAAAGGTGGGGAAAGGATTAACAATCCATCCCAAAGCCAAAAGTGAAACAAGAAAAGGAAAAGAAAACACCAATCCCCACCAATACGCGTTGGTTAAGAAAGGCATCACATGCACAAAGGAATAGTAAAGTTGTAAGAATTTTGGATTTGTTTAGTGGTGGTTGTGTGTGACTTGTCGGTTGTTGAAAGGGAGGGAGGGAGGAAGTGTGTGTGACCGATGACCACCGATGGTTGTTTGGAAGTGAACAAAGGAGTTTGTGTTTTTGGAAAAAGGAAAAATGTAGATTTTTATTGGCTTTGGCTATTTGGTGTTGTACTATGATTTTTTATTATTTTTTTTTTTTATTTATTTATTTTTTTTTCCCTTGTTTGTGTGTGTGTGGATAAAAGATGACCACGGTCACCGTTTCATTAACGATAATTAAGGAAACAAAGTAGTACAGTAGCTGTGTAGCCTTAGGACATAAGAACAACATCAAGCCTTAGTACAGTAGCTGTGTAGCGTAGTACAGTAGCTGTGTAGCATCTGACAAAGGCAGACCTACGAAACATAAGAACAACATCAACAGCAGACCTACGAAAAGCAACATCAAAAGCGAATTACAAAAGTAGCTCCATAAACATCAGTCATAAAAGTCAGACATCATAATAGTGGGATAACAACAACAATCCCCACTCTACCAGTGTGGCGTCCCGTCTCTGCTGCCCCCCTTGGTTACTCTCCCCCATTGATCTTCATCTTCTTTGCCGCTTCAGCCGCTCCTGCCCAATCATGGATCAGAAGAAAAAATTTATGCATAGATGTTTGGAAACTATATGTACTATTGCGGAATATAAAATTGTTTCGATCTAGCCATAGGTTCTGCATTGAGGCCGCTATTGCAATGTCCCATGCCCTTTTATCTTCTAGTCTAATATGAACATTTCTAAGTACCTCCCATATGTTAGTGGTTGAGTTAGGGAACCGAGTACACCCAAATCCCCTACAAACTATCTCCCAAGCAAGTGTAGCCTTAGGACATAAAAATAGGATGTGATTCATGTCCTCTTCCGTGCTTTGACAGACTCCGCATGTAGCATCGATTTGCATGTTTCTCTTTCTGAGGTTTACTTTGGAAAGAATCGCATCGTTGTGAGCTAACCAACAAAAAACTTGAACTTTGAGGGGCACTTGGGCGTCCCAGATGACGGATTGATCTTTACCTCTCAAACCTCCGTCGTTGATCCATTTATACATCGATGAAACTGAGAACATTTTTGAATCATCCCTATCCCACCATCTTTCGTCTTCAGCTCCTAACGGCTGGCGCTCTTCTTGTAGGATCAGTCTGTTCATATCTTCGAGCTGAGCGATACTCTCCGGAGTTAGGTTATCGTAAACAATAAATCTGAGTTTGCCGTTCTTTAGGACGTCTGCCACCAAGAGATCTATGTTCGACGTAGCAGCTGCCGCCAGTGGGAATTGGTTTTGAAGTGTAGTTTCGCTGCACCATCTGTCCTTCCAAAACCTGGTCTCTTTCCCGTTTCCAACCCTGCATCTAGTGTTATTGTAGAAAATCCCCCCTTGCTTAGAGATACCTTTCCAGAGAAACGAAACTTTTGCCGACGGGCTTCTGCCCCCGAATCGATATTTTCTCCTTCTGTGGAACAGATCGAACGAGTAGTTCCACCAACATTTGCGCTTGTTAGTGATCTTCCACCACCACTTGCTGAGAAGTGCTCTATTCATATCGAGGAGATTCATGATGCCCAATCCGCTGTATTCCCTCCTCTTACATACTTTGCCTCACCTCACCAGGGGTAGGCCTCTGTTGCCCTCATCCGTTCCTTTCCGTAAGAATCTTCTTCTGAGCTTATCGATCTTGTTGATTACCCACTTCGGAAGTTCGTATGGACATCAGGTACAGTGGAATCGCTGAAAGGACCGAATTTGACAGAATAATCCTTCCCCCCAGGGAAAGGAAACAGCTCTTCCATTCTGCAAGTTTCTTTGCTACCTTTTCGACAAGATACGTCCAATCCTCCTTTATAAGTGCTCCAGGCCTAATGGGCGTGCCTAGGTATTTGATTGGAAATTCACTCTTTCTGCATTGTAATGTATCCGTTATCTCTGTAACTGAAATAGAGAGGTGGTCGCTAATGGGGGTGACGCTAGTCTTATCTAGGTTGATCTTCAGACCTGACCACCCTTGAAAGCAAGTTAGAACGGCCTTTATAGCCACCACTTCTTCGGCGGAGGCCCTTCCGAATAGCAGTGTGTCGTCTGCGTATTGTAAGATTGTCATTGGCTGTTCAATTCCTTGAATCTCGATCCCTTTGATAACATTGTGTTCTTGAGCTCTCCTTATCATTTCTGCTAAACCATCCGCTACGATTGCAAATAGTAGGGAGGATAGGGGATCCCCTTGTCGAAGACCTCTTTTACATCTAATCTCTTTCCCTTGCCATCCGTTCACTTGGATGCACGATTTTCCTCCCTGAACACACATATTCATCCACGTCCTCCATTTCACTCCGAAACCTTTGAGGTGTAGAGCTTCAACGATACAGTCCCAATGCACTGAATCATAAGCCTTCTGGAAGTCTAGTTTGAGGAGGAATCTGTCTGCTTTTGCTCTGTTGCCTCTGTAGACTATTTCGTGTGATGATGCTATGCTGTCCATGACGTCCCTACCACGAATAAAGCCAGACTGTGATGGAGCGATGGTATCGTCCAGGTGCAGAGCCAATCTTTGGGCTAGGACTTTTGTAATGATTTTGAACGATCCATTAAGCAAGCTAATTGGTCTGAGATCTTTGCACGTAGTAACCTCTTGCTTTTTAGGCACCAGAACTACTAGGGCGTAGTTAATCCTATCCAACTTTGCCACTCCATTTAGATCCTCCTTTATGATATGCCAGTACACTTTGTAAAAGAAGATAGGCAGCCCGTCTGGACCAGGTGCCTTGTCCTGGCCGAGATTCTTAATAGCATCAAAAACCTCTTTCTCTGAGAAACTCACTTCAATCCCTTCGCAGCCGTCTATTCTGGAGGAGCTCCACATATCCGGTGCCAGCTTGCATCTACCAGTAGTGTTACTCCCCAATAATTCGTGAAATTGTTTGTCTAGATGGTCTTTGATGATCCCTTCGTTCTCGGTCCAGGAACCGAGCACTGAAAGCCCAGTGATATGATTTAGTCTTCTTCTCCCGTTAGCCACCTTATGAAAATATTTTGTATTAGCGTCCCCTTCTCTTAGCCATTGGATCCTAGATCTCTGTCTCCAGTACATTTCCTCCATTGCTCCTATTTGCTGTAACTCCAGTTTTTTGCTTGCTAGTTCGTCTTTTTCCTCCTGTGAAAGATCTGTAATTTCTTGAATAGACTCCAGAGCGTTGGTTCTAAAGCATAATGACTATCTTCTAAGGTTAATGTCTCTCATCTTCAGTCTTGCCCACCCTTTTAATTTCCTACGGAGGCGTCTCGTCTTCTCTACCCATATACCCAATGCTGTAGTGTCCTTGGTATCGGCGTACCATGAGTCTGCGATAACCTGTCGGGTTTCCTCACAAACGGTCCATGCTTTCTCGAATCTAAAGATGAAGCGCTTGTCCTTCCCGCCCTGGTTACAGTCAATCACCAGTGGAAGATGGTCCGATGTGTATCGTATAGCGGATTTGACCTTAGCTAATGGATATGCGTCCTCCCACTCGTTCGACACCAACACTCTATCAAGCTTGGCTAAGGTAGGATTGCGTTGCAAGTTCGACCAAGTGAACTTTCTGTCAGTCATGTCTAATTCCAAGAGCTCTAAATCGCCTATAGTCTCGTTGAAGGATTCCCACTCAGAACGACTATGTCCCCTGCCCTTATGCTCTTCTTAGAATCTAGTGATGTTGAAGTCTCCTCCTAGTATCCACGCTCCGTCCCATTTGTTTCTGATGTATTTGAGTTCCTTCCACAGATCTTTGCTTAGTCTGGAGTCATACGGTCCATAGACAGAGGAAACCGAGTGTACACAGTCGTCGCTTCTCCTTCTTAATCTAATTGATACCGTAAACTGTCCTACGAAATCATCGATAATCTCAAATAATGTTGACTTTGCCCCAGTGCAATACCTCCTGAATACCTGTCCGCCGGCTTGAATCTCCAGTGGAAGTCTCCCATACCTCTAAGGCAATTAAAATCTTCCGCCGTGGGAGAATCTATTCTAGTTTCTTGAAATATTTAAATGTGATTTGGAAATTTTGGATGACATGAAAACTACTTGAATAGGTTCAATCATCTCGACCACTCGAAAACTACATCATTGTCTTAAATTTAACGACAAAAAATAATGCTATAATAATCACAATAAAATCTCTAAATAAACAAAATAAAAATCCCAAATCATGCTCGACAGTGAAAATTGAAAACTGACAGATTCATATTTCCTCATGCAACATTAACACCATTAGTTCCAAATACATTATAGAAAAGCTATCGGATCTAATTACTCGAGACCGACTCAACCTAGATTAACTATATGTACAATGACAAGGATGATCCGTAGGCGGCATTTGAGTCATTTCACAATTTGATCTGAGACCTCGCATCAAAGAGTTCAGACATGTAACCATTGTTTCTAGCTTAGGAATTACTCGAGCTCTCTTCCTTCTAGTACACAAACCTTTTCCACAAATAAGAATCAACTGCTCCATATCTTCTACTTGATATAGTGAATCATCCGACAAAATATTGTAATGGGCCCTTGATCAAAGAAGTTCAGAAGTTCATCATTTCTTTGCATTTTTCTTAAGTTAAACAATATATGTGTGAAGTAGATTTAACAGGGGAAAACTCTTGTGGTGGAAGTAGATTTAACACTTTGTCAGAATCTCAGCACCAGTCCTGGTTATCAAAAGTGTGTGCTCAAATTGTGCAGCAAGGCTGCCATCGGTTGTAAGAGCAGTCCACCCATCATCCCATGTATAACACTCGATGCTTCCCATGGTAAGAATAGGCTCTGCATTGTATGGACCAAGTTAATTGAACATTTTGTAAATTTATATCTTGAATAGTTTGTGGAAATAAATCACCAGTGCATCTAAGAAGAGAGGATGAAAGAATTCATACGAACGGTTCACTTGTATGTTTGATTTTGAAGGGAAAGCAAGTCCCAAAATTGCGTACACAAATTGATTTTGAAATCAAACACAGGTGAGGGAAAGGAACTGGCCACTACATCTAGGGATACTTCCATATCCTAAACATTTTGGTCTGGAAAATCAACACTGCCATTGCATATGGGGAATTTTGAAACCATAACCGCACGCTAATTTTGCAACAGTTTGTACTGCCAGATAGTGAAGGTTTACTACATGTATCCAAACATTCCCTAAATGAGGGTTAAATGTTAACATTTTTTAACTTGTAGCCTTTAAGAACATTGCAACTAAGCCACTTGCAGATTCAGGATGCAGAATTTCCCAATTGCAATAGAACCAAACACCTCCTAGTAATATCTTTTAAAATTGTTTATTTATATATTTATTTTTAAATAATAGATTTGCATCAACAAAAATAATTGAAAATTGGAAGCCTATGATTGAATCTGAAGCATGAAACAGAAAGTTCATACCAATTGTAAAAGTTTGGCCCTCAACCATATGACCGGATTTATCATTACCTGTAAAATGGATTAATATTACACTGGTGAGAATTCTGTGCGGTCGATGAATTAGTTAAATGAACATTAAGAAATGAAATTGCCAACTGTCTTGGTCTTAAAAACTAAGCCTGAGCTTGAGCAAACTATCACAATGCCAAGATAAGTTGTACTAGCTTTTTCAGATTTACAAAACTGCTTGTGGAAAGCAAACATCAATGACAAGCATATATAGTGATTAGTGACATTTACCATTTAAATAAATGAATTATTCAACATCGTTTTCAGATGTGTTGCAACATTCAATGAAATTTAATTAATTTGATAGTCTGTGTTCTTACCTTTAGATGTCGTCATCTTCCATCATTTGTTTTATATTTTAATTAAAATCGAAGTTGAGGTCTCAATATCTGAAAGTAAACTGATACAGTGTACTGTGGTGAAGATTTTCCTAAAGGTTCAATAACAGTAGCAGCAACATAGTAGCTTTTATTCCGAATCTTTCAGCCGGACACATGAGGTCTTTTCCCCCATTTAGTTCGGTTAAATGTCATTCCTTTACAAGATTTAGACCAATCATATCCATCTTACATGCCAAATCCGAGTTTTAAGGTCTACCTACATTCTTTGCTTCTTTAACTACAACAGCATTACTCCTACTTCCTGAAGGCCGCTGTTATTGACCTCTGCAGGATATGTCATACCGTCTCAATCAGCTCCATCTCAATTTATCATCAGCTATAATTAATTGTGGATGCAATCACACTTTATTTAATCAATTAGTGTTTCTAAGTATTGGTCATTCACAAATCGAATGAGACTCTCCATATATCTGTATGTCTCCAATGTGTACTTGGAAAATTAATTTCTATTCATCATGCATAAAGGAGCTGGTTTACAATTTCAAAAGAAAAAAAAAAAAAAAAGATTGGTTAAAGCTTAAAAGCATTTTCTTAAAACATATTGAAGGGAAAAGGTTTGTTTAATATTATCCCAGAGTGGTTAAGAGCATTGCAATTTTAAGTTCTTAGTTAACTTTGAGGGGAAAGGCAATAAAGAGTTTTTGTCAACTCTAGCGACAAAAAAAGGTCCGATGGATCACTTGCATGCCAAACATGCATCCTTATAGTATGCAACGGTTCTGCCATTCAAAATAAGAAGAAATCTACCACTAACTACAAGTATGGGATATAATCTATATAATAAAACACAAAGAAAGCTATCAAGTGGCTCTCCTTCAATTCCCTCAAAATCAAAGGCCCAAATCTAACCTCACAAAACATATTTTCCCACCCAAAATTTTAAACCCCAAAACTCATTCAAATCCCCCCCCCCCCCCAAAAAAAAAAATAATAAAAATAAAATAAAATAAAATAACTCATTTATTTATTTAATTATTTTTCTCTCTCTCTCTCTATCTCTCTATCTCATTCTCTCTCTATTTACTCAGAAATTTAGATTTTCATATTTCAGGTTTGTAAATTTTCAGATTTTTTATGTTTTTTTATATTGTTCATGTTATATTGAAAATAACAAATATATCTTCAATAGTTAAATTTCATCATTTTCCACTCTCAAAGTTCTAAGAAGTTGGATTTTATACCCTCATTTATAATTATTTTTCAACATATACTAATGGAAACATGGACTTTTATTTACAACTAATTATTGTCATACTATTCAAACTTGAGCTACATAATTGTTGTTTATTGTTTACAAGGCTTTTCATATGTTGTATCGTTCCGAAGACGTGCCATAGGCACGTGCCCACGGGCAAATCTAGTTAAATATTATTATTCCAAATATCTGAAACTTATTTGTGAATTGGTGATGTTAGAGCACAGGGTGCAGTTTAGAGGGTCAACATTAACAATTAACATCAGATTTGTCATGCTAATCATCAAACTGATGTAAAAAAAAGAATCTAAATATCACAAAACCTACAAAGTAGAATGCATTGGATGAAAAACTTATCAGTCCATGTACCTCAAGCTCTTCCAAAAGAGTAATATGTTAATGTGTAGGGTTATGAAAGCTAATATAACACCAGAACTCTGGCAAATCTTGTCATCAGGCAGCGCACACAACTTTTACAGTACTAGTGCAATATCATAGCCAAAAGCTAACTACAGGTAAATCGACAAATGACAATTATAATTCCAAGAAAGATAATGTAAGTAAAACCACATCAGTTGAAAAATAATGATCATTAAAAATGCAAATTTGACAAAATGTTTTTAATATGCATTTGAACTTTTTTTAAAACATAGTTGTTAGATGTTAACTATTATGACAAATCACCTTTCGGACCAAGTTTAAACAGAGAAATAAGCATCTTATATTTGTTGCCAAATCACTTAAATTAATAGAAATATGGATCTCAGTATAATGCTCCAATAAGAACATGTCTTTCGAATGTATTTGTATGCATTAACCTGGGTAGTGGCAATAAAAAAATCTGATATTTACTCGGGCTTCTAAAAGAGATGAATTGAAAAGGACAAGTGCAGGTGACCAACCAAAAGTGTGGGATAATTGTTGATAGGTATCGCTCTTTTTATTTTATTATACTTCAAGCTTCCAAAGTAGTGTAAATTCTTTACTTCTCAAAGAGCGAAGAAACATATAAATGAAAAATACTTGCAATGATGCAAAGCGAGATAATTGATTTAGAGTGAAAGACATCCTAACGTGAAAATTCTTGACTTCTCGAAGAGCAAAGAGCGAAGAAACAGATAAATGAAGAATACTTACGATGATGCAAGATTATTGGTTCAGAGTGAAAGACAGTTCCAACGCCATGGCCAACAAAACGCTCAACCACACCATACCCAAAACTTTCAGCATGTTCACTAAAATTATGTAGAAAAAAACCTCATAAATACAAGTGATCAACCAGAAAAGCAAAATAAAAAACATTATAATATTCAAACAACTAGCGTATAAGAAGGAAATCCTTGGAAAGAAAGACTAAACTGAACCTATATCAACTAGACAATAATAGATAAAATCTTTCTTAAAATAAAAGATAAATTCAAAATTCTATCTACAATTAGTTAATGTTTGTATTTATGTTGGATACGAACCCTGATTATAGATAATGAAGTACACAGTTCACTAATATTGCCTCTTTTGCATCTAGCAGTGATGCGTGTACAAATTGCTTTCTCTACATCAATCACGACTTCTCTTTCTTCCTTTCTAGTTTTTTTTTTTCTAGAGTGTTCTGTGGTGTGGATATGTGATGGTTCGTGTGGTATCACAATAATTCATAAATCAATCAAACATTAATATCAAATATCAGCCATCTCCTTTCAGCATATCAAGGATGGCAGAAGTCGAAATGCCATGAAACCATATTGCTCAGTGAACCCAACAGTAATCATAATATCCAAATTCGCCCTATATCCAAATTCACCCAACTGAAACCATATGTGATGATTCGTGTGGTATCACAATCATTCATAAATCAATCAAACTTTAACATCAAATATCAGCCATCTCTTTTCAGCATATCAAGGATGACAGAAGTCGAAATGCCATGAAACCATATTACTCAGTGAACCCAAATGGAACCCAGTGTTCTAAAAAGCGGCTTAGGCGGCCGCCTAGGCGCTAGGCAACCCTCCAACGCCTTGCCTAGGGGCTAGGCGTTTAAGAAAATCGGTTAATGCTTCTGGGCGGTTAAAAGTGGATCTAGGCGGCGTGTAATCGGTGTAAGTGGGTCTAGGCGGGCTAGACCCGCTTAGGACTTAATTATTTAACAAAAAAAGGGACCCGACTTATTCCAACCCGACCCGCTCTAATACACTCAAACCCTTCAAACTTCTCTTTCTCCTCAAAATACCCCGTAAAAAATCCCGAAATCAATTTTATTCTCTAATTCCCTAATTCCTCTTCTCTAAAACCCCCAAATCACCTCCGCCTCCCTTCTCGCTGTCGGAGGCTCGCAGCTTGCAATGCACTCCAATTTCGACCTCCGCCGCCTCCCTCCTCCTTCGCCTCCCTCCTCGTAGTCGTTGCTCGTAGTTGTCAACACAACCTCCTCCACCTCCCTCCTTGCAGTCGCAGCTCTCACTCACTCTGTCACTCAGTCATCAAAACCTCCTCCTCCACCCCCTCCTTGCAGTCGCAGCTCGATTCAACTTCAACCGACGTCAACACAACCTCTCTCTCCTCTCTTCAGCTTCAAAGTCAAGTCGTCAGCACAACCACACACTGCCTTCCGCCTTGCTTCACCTCCGACGTCAACAATACGTCATCTTCTCTCTCAAACTTCTCCTGACGCAACCCTCCCTCATCCCCCGCTCAATCCTCCTGCTTCCCCACACTGTCTGCTCCATGGACTGGAACAGCCAAACAGGTAATCTCCACAACTGATCTTCGTCATAGATTAATACTAGTCTTATAGATAAGTATAAGACTATACAAAAAAAAGAAAAAGACTAATAATAATACACCGATTCGATTTTGTAAAGCGCATTCTGCAATTGCAAAGAGAAATATCAAGAGTAAGTTTATCCGCAATTGCAAAGAGAAAATATCAAGAGTAAGAAATATTAATTGGTAACAACAAAACAAAACAAAATGATAAAATATATAAATAAAATATATACATAAATAAATAAATATATATATATATATATAACATAAATAAAACTGCCTAGCGCCTAGCCGCTTAAGCTCCGCTTACAAGGCCTAGGCGCTAGGCACCCATCGGCCGCCCGACTACCGCCTAGTGACTTTTAGAACATTGCTGGAACCATAATATCCAAATTTGCCCTATATCCAAAAGGTTATTTGTTGGTTGCAGAAACAGAAACATTTTCTTATTGGATCCAGATATGGATCCCTGGGGCATTGAGGATCTGAAAAGCGGTAGGCCAATATTTACATTATTATGTATACATATTAGGTCACTAAAAGACAAGCACACACCTTGTGTATAATTAATTTGTTATTTTCATACTTAAATGTCTAAAAGTAAGAATATTAACAAAACTAACATACCTCAAAACCAACATTGAATTTTTGGAATCCACAATCCAGAACTAAACTCAATAGGTTATTCGGTAAGGATCTTTGTGGATCATGCATGTCCTGGCTTCTAGTGGTTATGGATCTGAGTCTCAAATACATAATAAATTATTCGCTTTGGATCATTGCGGATTATGCATGTCCTGGGCTCCTAGTGGTTACGGATCTGAGTCTCAAATACATAATAAAATAGACCCCAAAGTGGATCACATAGGAAAAATAAAAACACCACCCCATACACTATTATCTTAAGGATAGAGGGAGTCACCATCCGCACGCCTGCGCATGTGTGTGTTGATGGGGTGGAGGGGTGGGGGTGGTTGGTTTTACTTAGCCTAGTTATTCCAGCTCTTCTGTTATTGTTTGTTGTCAGCGTTTGAAGTGGTAGATTTTTCATTCAAGTGTGTTATCTAGGAGGAACTTGGATGCCAGTTCTGAATACGGAACCTGCATGTTTCTTCTTTTGCCCTAGGACGAGATTATATGTGGCATTTTTTGTATATCCGGTTTCTTCTCACTCACATAATTTGGCCTCCAAATTGTATGCAAAGGAGTTCTTCAATACTCTTCCCAGTTGTGTCAATCTAGCTTTTCATCTATACATCTATCTTCTTATCTCACTTTAAATATTTATTAAGTCCAAAGGAGTCAGCAAACCATCAAAATTCACAACAAACACTGTGATTTTGATCATAGGTAATAAGAATAATTAATGCTTAGCCATTAGTATACAACACGGTTCTGTTGTGCAAGATAATGTTAACTGAGCATAGGTAAATATCTTGAGGATGAAATCTTTTTGTCTTATGAATGGAAATGGATGTTCATATTTGATAAAAATCTATAGTCACCTTTAAGCCAAGTTTTTTTCCCCTCAATATTATAAAACAAAGCTAAGGAATAAGATGCAGGCTCGATGTAGTAGGAGATGAAACTTGAGAAATAAGAACCTATATAAAGAGTTAAAGAAAACAGCTTAAATGCACACTAGTAACCAATGATACATACCTTATCCTTTTGCCTATCTTCTTAAAGCTAGCACCATCTTTGCATACAGAAATAGCCCTTTCTAAGCATTCTTCAGTCACCTGAACAGATAATCATAAGGAGAGACTGATAAATCTGCTTGTATATTCTAGCTGGTAAAACAGGTTAAGCTAAAGGAGAAGTACTTCATATGTCTAATATAAGGATTCCATGGATTACTGAAATATGTTCCAATATCTTGAAATAACTTTCATTCTAGAGCATCTAACCAAAGAGGAATGGAACAGGATATATGACAATATGAACTTAGCAAGCAAGAAGATAATTTTTTTTTAAAAGAGTAAAATATGGAAATGATAGGGAATACATGTTTTTTTTTGGTTGTTGCATACATAATACATACAATATTGGTAATATTGGATAACTAAAGAAAAGTGCAATGGAGCCCCTGAATTAGAAAATATTACTTAAGTGCAATATTGTACAACCAATGATTTTTCAGCTGATAATGAAGGTCAAGCAGTGATCACCACTACTATAGGTTGCCCCAAAAAAATCTGAAACAGGCTACAATGAGTCAAGTTCCTCTAAATTTTTAACACCTTCATATGTTCAACTTTGTTCTTTAAGATTCATATTGAATAGAGTATTGAGACATGCAGGTACCAAATTATATGTGCTCCTGGAAGAAATTAGCTTCTGAATATCCTTAAAATTTCCAGAGCAAGTAAACAACAATTCTGGAACAAAATGGAAATATCTGAAGATTGGAAAAGGATGCTCCGTAAAAAAAATAACATAAGAAGCTAATAATGCAGTAACCAAATTATTACCCTCACAAGACGCTTTGCTTCCTCATTTACATTTCCACATAGAAATGTTTTTGAAGTGTCCCCATGATATCCCTGAAGAAAAAAAACCATTTAATCCCAGACATGCAAAAAACTTTTAAACCCCAAACATTTAATCTACACATAAACAACTTTTTACAAGGAGCACAGAACATTCCATCGATTATAGAAAGATTTCTCCAATATTGAATAAAAATAATTTAAGGTAATACGTGAAGATAGAAAAAGATTGAGACGCCTATATAATTACAGTACGATCTACAGAGAAGCATCTCTAAAGAATAGATAGTTCATGTAGAAATATTATAAACAATTATATACAACGCAGTCATCATGCTGCTTTTATGAAAACCTCCGGGTATTGATAACAAGACTTTAAAAAGCAGACGCAATTTAACAGCTGCAATTAAATTCATGTTTCCTATCAACTACCAAAAGAAAATAAAGAACTTGCCCTTACTGTAGATTCTTTGAGTATAAATAGACAAACGAAGAGGAAAATTAAATGAAATATCCAAATTCCATAATTATAATTCACAAACAAAAAAAGAAAAAAAAAGAAAAATACTTTGATCACATTAGAATTAAAATGAAATGAAAAGAAACTTAATATAAAGCCAAAAGATTAAAAACGTTTTAGTTCTCCAGAATTGACAAATTCACAAGTTTAAACCAATTAACTGTTTCGTTGAAAAAAAAAATATTAACCAATTAACTTAAAAAGTTTAAAAGAAGTTAAATCTTGGATATATCAGTCCCCACTTGTATATAATATGTGAAAATAAAATAGCAGGATTTATAAAAAAAAACAGTACGTACATTTAAATAGACAGTCACATCAATGTTTATAATGTCACCATCCTGCATAAGACAGTAGAGTAGTTGCTCAAGATTCATGGAATAATTAATGAGATTATTCAAGAAATAAGGAAGAATTTGTCATCTCCACGAACCACTAGCTGACGTTTATCAGGGATTCCATGGCACATACACTCATTGACCGATGTACATACACTCTTCGGAAAACCACCATATCCAAGTGGGGAAGGATAAGCACCAGCATCAATGATCATTTCGTGCACTGCTTTATCAATTTCATTTGTTGTTACAGATGGCTGATAGAGAGACATCTTTGCAACTGTTAATAAGCTATTAATAATGCAAAACAATGACAAAGAGTTAGAGATAAAAGTTAATAGCTCAAATAAATATCTAACGAGGTTTAAAAGTACAAATTGCTCGTAGTAGTATGTCTAAAAGAAGGCAGTTGTTCTTTTTTAATTGAAAAAATAAAGATATTAATACCTGAAACTCATGTAGTGATTTACAACTGAAACATCTAACATTATATTTGTATCTTAAGAAATAGAAGGCCAAGGAATACTTGCAGCAGGATTCACACGAATTATTGACTTTAAATTATCACTCACACAATTCTCCTATTAAAATGTGGCCAGAAGTGGAGCATAGAGATAGGAAATCAAGCATCAGATTTTATTCACAATTATCAACCTGAAGTGCCAAGTGCGTGAAAGTTCCTTGCACTTTTATGTGGTTTACCAAGGATCGATGCCTTAGACAGATTTTCCCCCACAGATGGGGTGGGTATGCTCGACCACCGAAAGGGAAAGAGAAAAGATAAATTAATCTGAAGCAACCCCCTATAAGTTGGGGCCAAATCTTTGGCCTCGACAACTACAGGAAGCAGGCATTTCCATAGACATCTACAAGGGCATCTAGCAGAGAGGAATAGTTAGCGCTTGAGCAGCTTAAGTAGATAACTTCATTTAACTATGGAATAATCCTGCGAGATCTCATGAACCAGAGTAAAGTCTGTATTATCATGGTTTTAAATCTCGGATTTCGGACACGTCTCGGCAAGGGGTGTTTCGTCTCGGATCGGAGATATCGGAGGAGATCTCAGAGAAATGTGATCATATCGGATGTTCATTTCCTATACTCAATAAATATATTTTTTGGTTACTAAATAAAATATTATATGTCCTACATGTCATTTATCGTATAAAATACTGTATAATATAACTAATGACATGAATCAATTACGGTAAATATTCACAAAATTTAACAATAATATAGTAGAGAATATAATATAAGTATATAACTAAATTGAATTTGTATTGATTAGAATAAATATATTAGTTAATAAACTTACTTGACTTTGCATATATACAAACAATAGCGTGCCGAAATTCTCACATTATCTTCGCTTCAGGTCCAATATTGAAAGACATATATGCAAAAAGTAAAACAATTTTTTTTTATATATTCAACAATAACATTTGTGTGTCTATTTTGGCTGATATTTTGCCAATTTCAGCAATATTTCAGCCGATATTTCGGCAATTTCGGCTGAAATTTACACACTTCGGTCCAAAACGATATAGAGTATAAAATATGTGATTTCGTATCGGCAAGCTAGCCGAAACGAAATTTCAGCCATATAGGAGGATATTTAAAACAGTGTGTATTATAATAGAAGATGAAGGGTATGTGATCTAGTGTTTCAAATCATAAACTATATGGCCAGTCATATGTTAGCAATTACACAACTAAGATCACATTCAGTTGGACTTTATTAACTAATGCCACATAATGAGAAAGAAGAAGAGCGAGGGAGAGAGGATCAAGAAAAAAGAACCCAATATCAATATCCAAAACAGGGACCCTAAGAATGGCAAATTAAATGAAACAAATGTACCAAGATTGCTTCTTACCCTGACTAATGTTCCTGCAAACTCCAAAACACGTGCAGCAAGTTCACCAGAAGCTCTCATGCGAGCAATTCCCTCATCATCGTGAAATTGATGCTCTTTGGAGAGATCTGGTAATACGTTTGAACCAACATAAGGAGGTCTTGGAATGTGGTCTGGCACTTGAAGCGGCCCAGTGACCCTTCCACGCCTTAATGGTTGTCTCTTTTTAGTTTTCACTGAATCTCTAAGCTCTCGAGACCTTCCAGAAATTCAGATAATACACAAGAAAAACATTATGTTATGGCCATATTCAGGTTAGGAAAAACCGTTCACTCTGAATATAAAAAAAAGAATACAAAAAGAACAAACAGATAATTGTCTGTTATAAAGAGTTTAAAGAGTAAAATTAGAAAGGAAAGTAATTTTAGTTGTATCAAAGTTGAAGTACACACTAATCATTGTATACATACGCCAAAACAGCATTACCAGTCATATCACTCTGATCCATATTCTAAATAATTACAAAGAAAAATTAACCGATAAAAAAATATCCTTAGAAACAACAATAAAAATGCCATATCACATTGGGTATTATGTGATTGCATAGTGATTTATAAGCTAAATAGTTACTCGCAAATCTAAATGAAATTAAAGGTAAACTTAAAGTTTTTGAATCCTCTATGACCCTAAAACAACAAGAAGTCAACAACAAAGCCATTATACCAATATTTTGGATTAGACCCTTTAAAGATGGTTAAATGTATGGGTTTTGTATTATAGAATTAAACTTCCTCATTTAGCCCACAAATCTACCTCCAATCAAATCCTAATGGATCCAACTACATCATTCTATTCCTAAATGAAAAATGAGATCTACAAAAAGAGTTGCAGATATGCTCAAAAAGATCCAAGCTCCGCTTGAAATTTGCTCAGTGAAAGCTTGTTGGGACTCATCCTACAACCTAATGAACCAAACGTGAACAAAGTTTTAAGCTTGATAAAATAAATGAAGGAGTATGAAAATAGGCTGTTTTAGCTTGGCTCATAGTCAAGCTCGGTTCATTTAGGGCACATAAAATGCTCGTCAAAGGCTGGTTAAGCCTGTTCGAGATTCTTTTGCCGTTTTGCGTAAATAATAATAATGTCACCTATGTTTACCGCTTCCTTCGAAATATCTTTTTTCTCCATCTCTCTACATATTTCTTAAAAATATAACCAAAACATTCAATATATTCTATTAGTGAATTGAACCAAAATTTATAACCTTATGAGCTTCTTTTGTAATTGCATTTAGAAAATCTAGTGGTTAACTAATTTGCAAAGTCCTCAAAACTTGCTAAAATATATAATTGTTCCGAATATTCTCGATTTGTCTATCAATGATATCTCAATGTTATTGTTCAAATGTATATACTACTAGTACTAGCGCTAACTCGGGAAAATAGTAAGGTGCAAAAAGGCTCAAGCCTCGGCTCATTGGAAGCTTACTCATTCCATTATTTCAATAAACAAAATTAAACTAACATGCATGCTCAATTGAATAAATGAATGAACACGAACAACTCATATCTCACCTTCTAATTCGCATGGCCTCCTCTAACCCCGACAACCTTCTCGATACAATGAAATTACTCTTATTCCCAGTTGCATTCCCTACATCAAACCAAAATTATCATAAGAAAAACAAAACAACTCAAATGATAATAACTCTTTCACTACTTCAAAATTGGCGACTCAAACTCTAACAGGCATAACAACAAACAGAAAGCGAGCATGAAAAGGAGAGGAGGATATGAGCTTTCAGACCTACGGCGACATGAGGAGAGGTTCGAAGTGGTTGACCAACGAGGAAAAGACTTTGTGGGTGGTTGGTCAACGGGGAAGAAGACGGCGGCCGTGGCGGGAAACTGAGGGTGGCGATTGAATGAGTCAGCGACATTTTTAGAGGGAAAGAGGAGAAAATGGATGGAGTTGGTGGAGTTTGAGAATGAGGATAGCGTTAGGAGCTCAGCGGAATCAGGAGATTACAAAGTGGGCCGGCCCATGTGAGTCCAAGTTTGACCCAGAAAGAAAGATATTTGGCCCAGTTAAGTACCCAAAGATTTCTTCTACGAGTTAGAATTTGTTGGTTTTTATTTATTGTCAACATTGTCTTGTGGCCCAATAATTAAAGTTTTGGGCTCACATGAGCTTGGAGGATCAATTCTCATTTTCCGCACATCATATATATATAAATATTTATATATATCTTTGATCGGGCCGGGTCATAGGGTCTCTTTAAAAAAAAGACATATTTTTTACTGATTTTAAATTTTTAGATTTTGAGCAGATCAAAAACGCTTTTCTCATCAAATGCTACTAACTGTGTTTTACCAGTAAAGAAAAATCAATTAAATGTTTTTTATTTTACTGGTTTTAAATTTTTCAGATTTTGAACATATCAAAAACATTTTTCTCATAAAATACTATTAGCCGTTTTTTACCAGGAAAGAAAAATCAATGAAATATTTTTATGGTATTTAAATAATCTTTTATGATGAAAATATTTCCCGTTTTTATGATTAAATCAATAAAATGTTTTCTCTTTTTTGGTTATAAAAAGAAGATTTCTGTCAAAAGGTAGAGGTGTGCAAAAAAGAAAGAAAAAAATACATTCTTCCTCTCTTCTCAAATAGTTTTTCCAGCATTTGTTTTTACATTGAGTGGTGCAAGTTGGTACGTGTTGAGTATTGGGCAACACTGTAAACAAAAGCTCATTGTATCATGGGGGAAGTATTTGGTGATCAATGATTTATCTCCAGAATCGACCGAATAGCTTCTTAAAGACAATGCAATTCATGCCTCGAGCCGTTCTCACACGTTCTTCCTGTTGCAGTTAAAGTCGATCGATCAATCAACTCCAGTGCGGTACTATCAGAAGGTTAACTTGAACATTCAGGTCTACTAATTATTTTATCAACAGATTTGCATAGGAATATCTAGAGAAAGATGTGAAGGAGTCTATTAAGAAAAGAATGAAAGAAAACAGGAGGAAGGAATGAGGGATGGAAAATGAGAGAGAAATTGAGTTTAATAGTAAGTGTTTTAAATAGGGGAATATGATTATATTTAAAAAAAAGAGAGTTTAGGTATTAAAAAAAAAACTTTTAGGTTTGGAAGATTTTGAAATTAGTGTTATTTAGAATTACAAAGTCTATTAGGAGTTATACATACATGTTTAAGGTTTATGAGGGCAGTATTTAAACCCAAAGCTTGTTAGGTGTTATATATAAATAGTTGAGTTTTATTGGGCAATATCTAATCCTCCCCTTCTCTCCAACCAAAATTAAAATTAAAATTAAAATTAAAGTAAAAACCAATATAAAGAGTTATTACAAATATGCTAAATGTTTACAATGACAGCCAAACATATATTATAAGGGTGCGTTTGGCCTAGCTTTTTTTAGCTTTAAAGCTACTTCAGAAGGAGAAACTAGAAAGTACAGCTTTGAAATTAAAAGCTGAAGCTGTTTGGATAGTCAGTTTTTTTTTAACTTTAAAGCTACTTTTAATTAAAAGCTACTTTTATACATCATCTTCACCAAATCCCTAATCCCTAATCCCTAATCTCCACGATCTTCACCAAATTCCTAATCCCGATGTCATCTTCACCTAAACCCTAATCTCCACCATCATGAGAGGAAGACGACGGGAAATGCGAGGCTATCGGTTTGATTCGATTTGGGGTGATGAGATGAAGATGGTGGCGACGTCGACGGTGCTCGGATGGCGGGCGAGGCGACGCGACGAGCGGAAGACGAGCGAAGACGGGGGCAATGGTGAGGGGAAGGAGCGAGGCGATCGGCGGGTTGGGTTCTGATCTGTTGACGATGGAGGAAGAAGAAGGGGAGATTTGGGTTTTTTTTGATCTGTTGATGATGGAGGAAGAAGAAGGAGAGATTTGGGTTCTGATCTGTTGACGATGGAGGAAGAAGAAGGGGAGAGTTGGGTTTTGATCTGTTTTTTTCTTTGTTGGTTTTGATCTAGAAGCTAGAAGCTAGAAGCTAGAAGTAGATCTGGAGGGCTTCTTTTAGAGCTCATTTTTCTTCATAAAAAAAAGCTACTTCTCTTTTTGTAGAGCTTTTCAAAATATACGTTTGGCCCAGCTTCTCCTTCTAAAGGAGAAGCTAAGCTAATTTTAAGCTGGGCCAAACACTACCTAAGTCTTCAATAAGAGAGTTTTAGCAGATGTTGCACTCCTCAATCTTATTGGTGATTCTGTGAAAGGAGCCGTTAGAGTCTGAAAGTATTTTGCTTCTAGTTTCATTTGATTTTTTTTTATTGAAATTTTTTTAACATGTTTGGTGAGATTTAGCTTTGGGTTACTCTAGCACAATGTAAAAGGCCGAAATATTAGAATAGAATTATGAAATTATGATTAGGGCTGCAAACGAATCGAGCTATTCGGCTCGAGCTCGGTCAAAGCTCGGCTCGAACCGAGCTCGAGCTCAAAACTGAGCTTGTTTCCTTAACGAGCCGAGCTCGAGCTTTGGTTTTTTTTATATTTTAGGCTAAGCTCGCGAGCTATTTGGTTCAAATACAGTCAAATCTCGGTTCGAACCGAGCTCGAGCTCAAAACTAAGCTCGTTTCCTTAAAGAGTGGAGCTCGAGCCTGAAGATATTCAGTTCAGTTCGGCTCGATTGCAGCCCTAATTATGATAAGAATTAAGAGTTTAACGCTTATATTCTAACAAAATTGGATAACTCGGGATGACTAAAATAAGTTTTATGTGACTAATAACAGAGAGGAATGGCTACCTCCTGCTACAATGGCCTTTGCTTTGTTGGAGAGAAATATTTATGTATAATTTATTTTGTTGGGAGCTATAGGTGGTGGAGAGAAATATTTATGTACTAGGTTTGCCCGTTGACACGTGCCTACGGCACGTCTTCGGAACGATGCACCTTGTTTGATCATATAAAATAGTTTTAGAGGTCCAGCAAATTAATTGAAGTAGCAAATATAGAGCACAAAACATATTATATGATTTTTTTGATTTTTTTGAATTATTTTTAAAGTTTTGAAATTTTAAATTTTTTAAGTTTTTAAATTTTTTAAAGTTTTTAAAGATTTTATTTTTTAAAATTTTTTGAATAGAAGAGTGAGGGGGAGAGAGAGAGGGAAAAAAAAATATAGGAGTTGGTTTAAGTGGGAGATTTGAATTTGAGTTTTTGGGGGGAACTTTTGGGGGGAAAATATGTTTTGTAAGGTTAGATCTGGACCTTTAATTTTTGAGGGGACTGAAGGAGAGCCACTTGATAGCTTTCTTTGTGTTTTATTATATAGATAATTTATTTCGTTGGGAGCTGTAGGTAGACTCACATGTATTTTGTTGCGAGATTTTGATCCTGCACTTCATGTGCATGATCTTGTACTTATTCGTTTTGTTAATATACTTCGATGGACTGCCATCTTTTACTCTTAAAAAAAAAGGAGAGGAAGAAAATAAAAATAAGAAGTGAAATAATGAAAAATTATTGTCTTTTTTTAAAAGAAAAATGTGGGATAACGCCCCTCTGTTTGATAACGCCCCTCTGTTTCATTAATAAGAGACTAATAAAATATTTTCAGAGTGGGATAATGTACAAAGACCTGCTAAACATAAAAGAAACATAAACCTCCAACATTATTCTGAATGAAAAACCATTGTCAGTATATTATGAACATGGGTATGATACAAAACACTTTTTCTTTTTTATATTTTTTTTTGTTGAAGAAAAGGTGGAATATGGCCACCCTATTTCATTAATAAGAGATTAATAAAACAAACTCAGAGCATTGAGCCAGTTACAAAGTCCTACAGACAGAACAGAAGTAGTACATAAACAAAAGCACATAATCTCCACCCCAAGCATGAGGATTGAGACAAAAAAGTACCAAAATAGCCGCACCAAACGTGCGTGAAACCAAAATACATCAAATCCCCCCAACAAACCTTGGAACGGTGAGTACTATCAACACAAAGGTCCATGCTGTCTGTCGGTCGATCGTCAGACCGATCTGAACTTCCTCATTGTCAAAATCCTCGACCTAGAAGACGCTCGCTATCCTTCCCCTAGGACCGCTGCAGCCACATTAGTCCAAAATGAGATAAATGCATAATGTGAGTCAAATTACCAGAAATATTATTACAAGTTGCGTGGAAATAATAATTATTTCTGCCTAGCCAAAGAACCCAGGTAGTTGCGACGATAGCGATATACCACGCTTCTCTCATAGTATTTCTCTCCGTGGCAAAAGTTGGACCTACCCACAGGTCCTCGTACACACTAGGATACATGTAACGCCCCAAAAAAAAATTTTTTTTTTTGGACTCCAAAATCATTTCTTTCAATTTCTATATCACTTTAAACATAAACTAAGAAAACTATATTTCAATAAAAAATTTGGCAGAGTCTCCCTTGTAAATTTTATCCCGAAACACAAATAGCTTACGGAATTCTGCTCAAAATTCCGTAGCTCACAACACAAACAATATTATCACGGGCTCCCCAGGCCAAAATGAGCAGTATCACACAGGCAATATTATATAATGCTCTGCGGCCCAAACTCATAACGGTATATCCAATATTAATTAAAAACCATAAATTCCTTTCAAAACGAGGTAAAGTTTTTAGAAAAATCTTTGTAAATCTACCACAGAACCCGGTACACCACAACAAGATGGGTACGGGTCACAACCACCACTTACTACTCCACACTATACTCATCATCGTCATATACATGCTTATATATCTAAAATACAAATTAAATCATAAATTTCCACTACTCACATAATAAAACTTAAACAAAAATTTTAAAATAAGCGCTCCACTTCACAGAATCTACACCTCACTTCTGCACTGCTGAGGACCTGTAACAGCAGGGGATTTAGGGTAGTCTAGGGACTCCCTAACCCCCCAAATACTAAGGGGTTAGCCATTTCTGGTGTGAGTATAATTATTAATCTAATAAATAAATTAAAATGGCATAAAGGAAATACTTTAAACTTACAAATATCAAGTTAAGATGATGCAACCTGAAATCTGAACTTACAAACATCACCAATATGATTTATATCCAACTACTCTTCAAATCTGCATTCAACTGTTTACATATCCATAACTTCACCCAATTCTCTATATACATCACACTAACGACATATATATCTTATATTTGCATAAGACAAAGTCACATATGATCCATTACCTTTACGGTTGAATCCCCTGACACAAATATCGATCCTTCCACAATTATTGCCACAGAAGCATTTCTTTATATATATGTATATATACACACATGATCTTACTACATCTTTTCTTCATCTTTATAAGCCACACACTTCACTCACTAGTATTATATCACGGTATATTTTCTTTAATAATCATTTTCACCACCCTTCTTTCATTACACACACCGCACACATACAAACAACCATACCATCTACATCATCATGACATCTCATTACAAGTATTTAATTTAATGAATAACATCACAATTATCTATTTTTATAGCCTCCTAAACATACGCATACATTTCCAGAATATCCCACTCATTTATGTCGTATAACATAAATATCACATTTCATTTCACTATGCGAGGGACTTGCATTTCATCACATTATTAGCACATCTCTAATTAGAATGTTTATTCTCATTGCATCCAAAGCATGCCTTATAGCTCATTCACATCTCAGTATTTCATTCAGTTATTATTCAATCTAATTGATAAATAACTTACTTTCATCTTCACTCATACCTCAAATTATCATTGATCTCACTTTCATTCTCATCAATTTATACTCTATTTCCCAAACATAGTTTGGGCAATAATATATCACACCCCAAAGCCGATAGCTTGGGTAATAATCACCTCACCCCAAACACGTGGTCTGGGTAGTATCACATCACATCCCCAGCCGATAGCTTGGTTATTAATTCACTTCAATCACTTATCATCTTCACTTTACTTTATTTCTCATTTCCATCAAGCATTACCACTATTATACCAACTCACCCTGCGAATTATGCCGAGGCAGGTAGTTCCCACAATTTCCACAGAAATAGCGGGCAGGTAGTTCATTGACACAATTCCAAGGTGTAACAACTTATATCACACTGTATTTTACTTTAATGATCACATACACAATACAATTACTACGTACTATTCATAACAACACATGTCTCTTTTATTGTTCTCATTTTAATTTAACCACGTACTACATTTATCACTTCCTTTCATACACTAACTCATATTTCATTTTCTTTCTTTTATAAGGTACATAATGCAATCTTTCTACTTCCCGTATTCATTATCATAACACAATTTCTTCATTTAATCCACATTAATACACTTTCGTATTTTCTGAGTCTCATCACATAATTACTTATTTATCCTTTATTCTTAACTCACAATACACTTACTTCACTATTTCATTTCATCTTACACCAAATACTTCATCCTCTTTCTCATTCACATTTCATATCATATTCATTGTATCTCAGGTCTAGCCTGAAGTATCAATTCTCTCTCAGGTCTACCCTGAGGTATCAACTCTCTCTCCGGTCTATCCGGAGGTATCTGCTCTCCCAGGTCCATCCTGGGGAATCAAATCTCTCTAAGGTCCCACCTGAGGTATCATATCTCTCTCCGGTCTATCCGGAGGTATCTACACTCCCAGGTCCATCCTGGGGTATCAACTCTCTCTCAGGTCCCACCTGAGGTATCATATCTCTCTCTGGTCTATCCGGAGGTATCTACACTCCCAGGTCCATCCTGGGGTATCAACTCAAGTCAACCGAAATTATTGCTATTAACATTTTCTTTTCATATTAACATCACCCTTTATCATCATAGCATCTCCCCTTTTATTTACTTATTCGCATAAACAATGATCACCAACTCACTCACCCCTTTCAATGCATCACACAAAAGAAATATCACTATAATTAACATAAAAATCATCACATCATAATATTACACATCACAACTGTACTGTATTATTTATTTTATCATTACCCCACACATCATGAGTATATCATACTATTTATCATCTCAATATCACAGGTTTGCATACGCCCAGTAGATCAACACATCACAACATCATATATATAAATACACCCAATACGTGACCATCACCCTGGATATTCAAAATCACAACAATTCACCATATACCGACATCTTATATAAATATAACTCATCCCCGTGTATATATATCACTAATCCATCATCTATAAGTTTATATCAATACCCGAGACGAGTATTTAATCGTCATATCGCATACCAACACCGAACACTAATTTTCCTTTACACATACACCCTATTCCGGGATTCATATCCATTATTCAAATTATACTAAAATTTTCTTAAAATAACAAATACATAAATACATTCATACTCACATAGCATCCCGTGAAGACTCGAAGCGCCAGCACGCCGTTCCACATCCAAATCTGCTAACATATCCTATTATCAAATTTCAACACAATTAAGGCTCAAATCATCTAAATCTATCACAGAAAATAATAACACTATTTCTAATATCACTCAGGCATTTTATCGAACGTCTGGGATGCACACGCACAATGCACGTAATAGACAAATTCGTACGGGGGTTTTTATCCCCTAACAATAACTAGAATCACCCCCAAAATATTTTAATAACTCAGCTATATCTGCCATTACTATACAAGAAACAATTCATACCTATATAATCCTTCTTTTACAAACCCAAAACCCTAATTTTTAGCAACTTGCAAAATCTCCAAGAAATTGCTAATTTCTCGTCTCTACCCTTCTCAACATCTTCTAATCTCCCTACCATAATAATCTTACTCAAAATAAAGTTACCGCACTAATTTTTATACAAAATAAAATCTAGGGTTTACCTTTTCGAAATCCTTTCGAAAAACGGACTCCGCCACGAGCTAGAGCACCCTCCACTTAGCTATCTCCCTGAATTAATTTAAAAACAATCAGGAGTTGGGGTGGATTTGGGTGGGGAGAGCGTCGACCGAATGGGTTCGGCGCTCTCAGGTTCGATCGGGAAAAGAAGAAACAGAGAAAGAGGAGGAGAAGGGAAGGGGGGGGGGGGTGTTTTAGTAAAAAAAAAATAATGATAATAATAATATGGTATAATTACGTATAGGCCCTCCAAATGCAAAATATTATAAATAAACCCCAACTCTTGCACTTTAAAAATACTAACAATACAAATTACATAAAATTATCTCATAATAATCCTCCAAAAGTATAAAATAAAGTAAACAATGTTTCTTCACAAAAACTCAACTCAAACTCCAATATATCATTTGCATCAATACAACACAAATATTCATACCAATATCAATATTTAAAAATAAAATATAATAGGATATAACGTAAAAATAATTCTCACCACCATAAGAATATAAAAACGAATATTCTCGGTATTTTAAAATTCGAGGTGTTACATTCTACACACCTCAAAAGATGCTCGTCCTCGAGCTACAAAGGTTAAGAAGACTGTCAAATTAATCCTGAATATTTTCTCCTCATCATCTCCCAAACTCCCAATTATAATAATTACTATAACGCACCACTGAACTTTCAGCAACTGAGCAACTTGAAGTCTTGATCGCTGCTAATCTGCATAACTCGCTTGTCGACTACACACCTCAAAAGAGGCTTATCCATTCTTGTCAAATAACTGACATCCTTCTTCGTTCCAGGCCACTTAAAAGTCCTTCTAAACTCTCGATATCGCTTCGTGCCACCAGAATAACCAATATACTCCTGCTACCATAAGCCATCCATATCAAAAATACCAAATCTACGATGATAACAAGAACTTCCTTCACTGCCTACTGACCAATCTGTAGGACATTCATTAATCTCATCCAATATTAGATCATGCATCCTCAGTAATAAGCAGAAATTTCGAATCCAAGCTCGACTGATCAGCTGTAGAATAGACGACTGTACTGATAAACTGCCCACCTACAAAGTCACGTCACTCTCCGTGGTTGAAGAAAAATCCAAATTGACTAAATAATTCAAGCACTGTCCACTCCTGGGACGTAATAAATGCCAATATTCTTCTTCTATTTCAGACATCTGTTACCTTATTCTTAATGGTCTCCTTATTCAACTCCCGATGATCAATACTCAATCTCAGGGAACCATCCTCTCATATATCAAAGAGTTTACCAACCACCTCATTAATCTTCTCCTTGAGTATTACCACCAAACCCAACAGACATACCCACATCATCCAAGGCATTTCATACAATTGAAAACTGAGTTTTATCGGGCATTCTCACCCGAATCATTCCTGCAGCACACTTCAACCATACATATAGCCTTCACTACTAACCCATCTCCCGGCAAAGTATAATGACCACAATATCACATCACCTCACAATCTATAGGATATACACCTATATGTTACACACAAGATTCCCAGAAAATAGCCACACTTGGAATACAGCAACCCATATAACAAAACTCTCTAATGATGTACAATTTCTCGCCTGGGGCTTCTAAGGAAAACATAACAATGTCATCATGCAAAACACACGCATTGACCATAAGGGATAACACAGACCCGAAGTCAGATAAAATAATAGGGATCACTTCACTCAATAGCTAAATCCATACTTAGCAAAATGCTATCAAAGCATAAAACAAACTTCACACAAACATCACCTTCTCTACTTAGCGAAATGAAACCCATACACACAAGTCAAGATCGCTAGGAACAGGGTATAACATTCCTAGTTAACCTAGGCTCTGATACCAAACTGTAACGTCCCAAAAATTTTATTTATTTTTTGACTCCAAAATCATTTCTTTCAATTTCTATATCACTTTAAACATAAAACTAAGAAAACTATATTTTAATAAAAATTTTGGCAGAATCTCCCTTGTAAATTTTACCGCGAAACACAAATAACTTACGGAATTCTGCTCAAAATTCCGTAGCTCACAACACAGACAATATTATCACGGGCTGCCCAGGCCAAAATGAGCAGTATCACACAGACAATATAATATAATGCTCTGGGGGCCAAACTCATAACGGTATATCCAATATTAATTAAAAACCATAAATTCCTTTCAAAACGAGGTAAAGTTTTTAGAAAAACCTTTGTAAATCTACCACAGAACCCGGTACACCACAACAAGATGGGTACGGGTCACAACCACCACATACTACTCCACACTATACTCATCATCGTCATATACATGCTTATATATCTAAAATACAAATTAAATCATAAATTTCCACTACTCACATAATAAAACTTAAACAAAAATTTTAAAATAAGCGCCCCACATCACAGAATCTACACCTCACTTCTGCACTGCTGAGGACCTGTAACAGCAGGGAATTTAGGGTAGTCTAGGGACTCCCTAACCCCCCAAATACTAAGGGATTAGCCATTTCTGGTGTGAGTATAATTATTAATCTAATAAATAAATTAAAATGGTATAAAGGAAATACTTTAAACTTACAAATATCAAGTTAAGATGATGCAACCTGAAATCTGAACTTACAAACATCACCAATATGATTTATATCCAACTACTCTTCAAATCTGCATTCAACTGTATACATATCCATAACTTCACCCAATTCTCTATATACATCACACTAACGACATATATATCTTATATTTGCATAAGACAAAGTCACATACGATCCATTACCTTTACGGTTGAATCCCCTGACACAAATATCGATCCTTCCACAATTATTGCCACAGAAGCATTTCTTTATATATATATATATATACACACATGATCTTACTACATCTTTTCTTCATCTTTATAAGCCACACACTTCACTCACTAGTATTATATCACGGTATATTTTCTTTAATAATCATTTTCACCACCCTTCTTTCATTACACACACCGCACACATACAAACAACCATACCATCTACATCATCATGACATCTCATTACAAGTATTTAATTTAATGAATAACATCACAATTATCTATTTTTATAGCCTCCTAAACATACGCATACATTTCCAGAATATCCCACTCATTTATGTCGTATAACATAAATATCACATTTCATTTCACTATGCGAGGGACTTGCATTTCATCACATTATTAGCACATCTCTAATTAGAATGTTTATTCTCATTGCATCCAAAGCATGCCTTATAGCTCATTCACATCTCAGTATTTCATTCAGTTATTATTCAATCTAATTGATAAATAACTTACTTTCATCTTCACTCATACCTCAAATTATCATTGATCTCACTTTCATTCTCATCAATTTATACTCTATTTCCCAAACATAGTTTGGGCAATAATATATCACACCCCAAAGCCGATAGCTTGGGTAATAATCACCTCACCCCAAACACGTGGTCTGGGTAGTATCACATCACATCCCCAGCCGATAGCTTGGTTATTAATTCACTTCAATCACTTATCATCTTCACTTTACTTTATTTCTCATTTCCATCAAGCATTACCACTATTATACCAACTCACCATGCGAATTATGCCGAGGCAGGTAGTTCCCACAATTTCCACAGAAATAGCGGGCAGGTAGTTCATTGACACAATTCCAAGGTGTAACAACTTATATCACACTGTATTTTACTTTAATGATCACATACACAATACAATTACTACGTACTATTCATAACAACACATGTCTCTTTTATTGTTCTCATTTTAATTTAACCACGTACTATATTTATCACTTCCTTTCATACACTAACTCATATTTCATTTTCTTTCTTTTATAAGGTACATAATGCAATCTTTCTACTTCCCGTATTCATTATCATAACACAATTTCTTCATTTAATCCACATTAATACACTTTCGTATTTTCTGAGTCTCATCACATAATTACTTATTTATCCTTTATTCTTAACTCACAATACACTTACTTCACTATTTCATTTCATCTTACACCAAATACTTCATCCTCTTTCTCATTCACGTTTCATATCATATTCATTGTATCTCAGGTTTAGCCTGAAGTATCAATTCTCTCTCAGGTCTACCCTGAGGTATCAACTCTCTCTCCGGTCTATCCGGAGGTATCTGCTCTCCCAGGTCCATCCTGGGAAATCAACTCTCTCTCAGGTCCCACCTGAGGTATCATATCTCTCTCCGGTCTATCCGGAGGTATCTACACTCCCAGGTCCATCCTGGGGTTTCAACTCTTTCTCAGGTCCCACCTGAGGTATCATATCTCTCTCCGGTCTATCCGGAGGTATCTACACTCCCAGGTCCATCCTGA
Organism: Hemerocallis citrina; assembly: GCA_017893485.1. Taxonomy (NCBI): domain Eukaryota; kingdom Viridiplantae; phylum Streptophyta; class Magnoliopsida; order Asparagales; family Asphodelaceae; genus Hemerocallis; species Hemerocallis citrina. The sequence continues at coordinate 279,750,703 of CM030364.1, read as the reverse complement.
AGTATCAATTCTCTCTCAGGTCTATCCTGAGGTATCAACTCTCTCTCTCCGGTCTATCCGGAGGTATCTGCTCTCCCAGGTCCATCCTGGGGAATCAAATCTCTCTAAGGTCCCACCTGAGGTATCATATCTCTCTCCGGTCTATCCGGAGGTATCTACACTCCCAGGTCCATCCTGGGGTATCAATTCTCTCTCAGGTCCCACCTGAGATATCATATCTCTCCCCGGTCTATCCGGAGGTATCTACACTCCCAGGTCCATCCTGGGGTATCAACTCAAGTCAACCGAAATTATTGCTATTAACATTTTCTTTTCATATTAACATCACCCTTTATCATCATAGAATCTCCCCTTTTATTTACTTATTCGCATAAACAATGATCACCAACTCACTCACCCCTTTCAATGCATCACACAAAAGAAATATCACTATAATTAACATAAAAATCATCACATCATAATATTACACATCACAACTGTACTGTATTATTTATTTTATCATTACCCCACACATCATGAGTATATCATACTATTTATCATCTCAATATCACAGGTTTGCATACGCCCAGTAGATCAACACATCACAACATCATATATATAAATACACCCAATACGTGACCATCACCCTGGATATTCAAAATCACAACAATTCACCATATACCGACATCTTATATAAATATAACTCATCCCCGTGTATATATATCACTAATCCATCATCTATAAGTTTATATCAATACCCGAGACGAGTATTTAATCGTCATATCGCATACCAACACCGAACACTAATTTCCCTTTACACATACACCCTATTCCGGGATTCATATCCATTATTCAAATTATACTAAAATTTTCTTAAAATAACAAATACATAAATACATTCATACTCACATAGCATCCCGTGAAGACTCGAAGCGCCAGCACGCCGTTCCACATCCAAATCTGCTAACATATCCTATTATCAAATTTCAACACAATTAAGGCTCAAATCATCTAAATCTATCACAGAAAATAATAACACTATTTCTAATATTACTCAGGCGTTTTATCGGACGTCTGGGATGCACACGTGCAATGCACGTAATAGACAAATTCGTACGGGGGTTTTTATCCCCTAACAATAACTAGAATCACCCCCAAAATATTTTAATAACTCAGCTATATCTTCCATTACTATACAAGAAACAATTCATACCTATATAATCCTTCTTTTACAAACCCAAAACCCTAATTTTTAGCAACTTGCATAATCTCCAAAAAATTGCTAATTTCTCGTCTCTACCCTTCTCAACATCTTCTAATCTCCCTACCATAATAATCTTACTCAAAATAAAGTTACCGCACTAATTTTTATACAAAATAAAATCTAGGGTTTACCTTTTCGAAATCCTTTCGAAAAACGGACTCCGCCACGAGCTAGAGCACCCTCCACTTAGCTATCTCCCCGAATTAATTTAAAAACAATCAGGAGTTGGGGTGGATTTGGGTGGGGAGAGCGTCGACCGAATGGGTTCGGCGCTCTCAGGTTCGATCGGGAAAAGAAGAAACAGAGAAAGAGGAGGAGAAGGGAAGGGGGGTGTTTTAGTAAAAATAATAATAATAATAATAATAATATGGTATAATTACATATAGGCCTTCCAAATGCAAAATATTATAAATAAACCCCAACTCTTGCACTTTAAAAATACTAACAATACAAATTACATAAAATTATCTCATAATAATCCTCCAAAAGTATAAAATAAAGTAAACAATGTTTCTTCACAAAAACTCAACTCAAACTCCAATATATCATTTGCGTCAATACGACACAAATATTCATACCAATATCAATATTTAAAAATAAAATATAATAGGATATAACGTAAAAATAATTCTTACCACCATAAGAATATAAAAACGAATATTCTCGGTATTTTAAAATTCGAGGTGTTACAATACAGGTTCGTCCCCAAGGCGCTGAATACCTCGACAAGTACCACTTTGCTCCTGGGGTAGTGTAGGAACATGCGGTCTCTAGTCTCTATGTTAGTGTGGCAGATTTCGCAACTAGAGTCAATATTCGGTTGACGTGTAGCGAGATTTTCTCTAGTCAAAATCGCATCGTTCAGCACCAGCCATAGGAAGACTTTGGTCTTCAGCGGGGCTTTCGTCTTCCAAATGACGTGTGACCACTTTGGGGTACATCCCCTAAAGTGTATGCGATGATTTAACGGTAAATGTCCCGTTCTTTTCCAATCCCCAAGATTTCTTATTTGGATCCTGAGAGCAGCTAATTCCGGCATTGTTGATGTAGGCCTAGAGTTCCATGAGTCTACTCTGAGAACCCCCGTCGAGTGCTTGTTTAAAGGATGGTTTCCAGACGCCTCTTTTCCAGGTAACGGCCATCGTGCAGTGTGGTTGTGATGCATACTCGTATAGTTCGGAGAACATTTCTCGGAGTGTGTGGTCCCCACACCACTTATCCCACCAGAATCTAGTGAGCCTACCATTACCGATCACTGATGTGACACAGCTAATGAATGGTTCATAGGCCTTAATGATGCCTTTCCAGAACCAGGAAACCTACGGTCCTACCCTGAAGCCCAAATTTCTCGTTCCATTTCCATGCATGTATCCCTGAACAAAGTCCTGCCACCCTTCTCCATTCGGGTGGAATATTTTCCACCACCATTTACCCAATAGAGACAGATTCATATCTCGCAGATCAAGAATGCCTAGTCCTCCATGTATTTTCCTCATGCAAGCCTTCTCCTATCTGATAAGATGATAACCGCCACGATCCAGGTCCGCCCCTTTCCATAGAAACTGTTTTGTCGTCCTGTTAATTCTCTGAATTACCCATCGGGGCATTTCAAAGAAGGATAAATAGTATATTGGAAGATTTGAAAGGATAGCATTAATAAGCGTGACTCTTCCTCCCAATGACAGTGCTTTACTTTTCCATCCTGACAGCCGGTTCTCAACCCTGTCAATGATGGGTAGCCAATCTGTCTTTTTGAGCTTCCCGGGTCTAAGTGGCAACCCCAAATACTGAATAGGGAAGCTCTCGATGGAGCATTTGAGGATTGTGGCATGTTCTAGTGCCTCCTCCGTTGTCAGGGCAATGGGGATGAGAGCACTTTTGTGGAAGTTAACTTTGAGGCCAGACCAAGCCTCGAAACTATATAGAATTCCATTGAAGGCGGTTGTTTTTTCGAGGTTGCCAGTACCAAATAAGAGAGCATCATCTGCATATTGGAGGATTGAGCAACCTTGGCGACTGACTCCCCTGGCCACCGGTGCGATCTAACGTGCTCTGTTGCAGTTAGCCATCATGGACCGGAGAACGTCTGCCACGATGGTGAAGAGAAGAGGTGAGAGCGGATCTCCTTGTCTGAGGCCCCGTTTGCACGAAAATGGGTGGCCCGACACCCCATTTACCAATATTGTCGTTCTGGTAGTGGTGAGACAAGTTTGGATCCATCTGATCCATCTATCTCCAAAACCTCTTCCAGCCAGCATTTCCAGAAGACAGTCTCATTCAACCAAATCATAAGCTTTTTCAAAATCCAGCTTGAGTAAGTAGCTCTTAGCATTCGATGTGTGACATTGGTGGATGGTTTCTTCGGCCATGGCAATACTGTCCTGAATGCATCGATCTTTAATGAATCCCGTCTGATCGTGACTAATGAGGCTATCCATTACCATTTCCAGTCTATTAGCGAGTGTCTTGGTAATGATCTTAACAGAGCAATTAAGGAGACTGATAGGTCGGAAGTCTCCTACTCGCCGGGAGTCTTCTTTCTTAGGGATCAGCACAACCTCTGCATAATTTATTCTCCCTAGTTTGAGCTTATGGTCATAGAAATCAGCAAACACTTTTATCAAATTGCCTTTGATTTTCTCCCAGAATATCTGGTAGAATATCATTGGGAAGCCATCAGGACTTGGGACTTTGTCTTTTCCTAGTTGTTGGACAGCCTCCCAGACTTCCTTCTCGGAGAAAGGTACTTCTAGGGCCCGCGTCAGACGATCGGGATTGCCCCTCAGGTTCTCCCAGAAGTCGTGATGTATGGGGACTCTTAAGTCCACTTTGTGACCAAATAGGATCTTGAAATAGGACTGGAATGCCATCCTGATATTCTCATCGCCTTGGATAATTCCAGAGTTCGAGTGGATCGAGTGGATGAGGTTAGATCTATGTCGGACACTGGCCACTCTATGGAAAAAAGTAGTGTTCGCGTCTCCCTCTTTGAGCCACGAAATTCTGGATCGCTGCTGCCATTTAATTTCCTCAATCCTATAGAGTTGGCCAATTTTCTGTCTGAGTTGGAGCAACCTATTCCTCTCTGCCTGAAGCAGATCTCTAGTCTCTTCAGTTTTCTCGAGTTCATCAAATCCTTCAAGCAGGAATTCTTTTGCCCTCCAAATCAAGGCAAATCTGGTCCGATTCCAATTTCTGAGCTTGGCCCTAAGTCTCCTAATTTTTTCACACCAGATTGCAGTCGCTTCAGTCCCCGTAGTCGGGCGAGACCAACTCTCGTTGACCATATGGTGGAAACCTTGGATTTCAAGCCATGCTCTTTCGAATCTAAATTTTGGCGCTTTTCTGAGTTGATCTTCCTCGGAAGATAAGAAAATAGGTACGTGATCCGAGGTGGGTTTAGGAAGAGATTTAGCCGAAGACAGCGAAAATTTGGTTTTCCAGTCAGTGGAGACCAATATTAGGCAATCTAATGTGAAAAATGTCATTTTCTAAAAGTAGATAAAGAAATAAAGAAATTAAGAAATAAATGGAAAGATTATGACGCATCTCTCGTAGCTTTCATTGACAATGATGCATATATTCTTGGCGTAATGTTACTTGTGGCCACACTCCTTATCTATTTGAGGCCAAGTTTATTCTGTCAACTATTCCAACCTCCTTTTTAGAAATTAAGTTCATGGTTCAGCATCATTCAAATCTTAACCGCCTGTTTATTCCCCAAACATCTTCAACCAAAATCTACCACTCCCACGTAAAGACAATAAAAAATAGGGGAATTTTCAGTAAACCCAACTCAAGGCAATATAAGATAGGAAAAATTTCAGTTAACCCAACTCACGTTTGCTAGTTTACAGATAACTCACTCTAATTTTTTTTAATGATTTGCTATGCTATCAGACTAAATTAATTGCAATTTGCCCACCTCCGTCCAAATTGGTAGTCATGTGCGATCACGTGACAATTTCGTCCATATTTTGGGGTATGTCTTCCGAAACTATCAATATTATTTTTAATGATTAAACATTATATAATGATTAAAAAAGTTTAAAAATTAAACTTGCAAGTAAAAAAAGTGGGGTGAATATTCAGTCACTTACCGTAGGGTATAATGGTCCAAACACCTTACATTTAATGGAAGAAATGACCAGGTTGTAAACCGCAACTAATTTAGCCCAATAGTATAGTAAACTGGAAAAAAAAAGTAGAGTTAGTTATCTGCAAACTCGCCAAATGTGGATTATATTTATTGAAATTCTTCCCATAAAGTATAAAATTTTTAGAATAATACAACACTATATTTGCAGCTTTCTATTATCGAGTTAATTATTTTGTTAGGACAAAATTTAAAACTATTGCAAAAAAAAAAAGTACAATGACCAAATTATTTGAAACTAAGGGATAATTTTTAAATAATATTCTATGCTTCCTATTATATAATAATTTCTATAGGATGTGTGATCTTTCTGCAAATTTAAAATTTGTTTATGTGTGACCTTTCTGCAAATTTAAATTTTGTTTTTGTAATATTTTCTATTTATCCTATCTAATCAAATTTTAAACTATTTAAATTGTACTAAATATTTTGAGAAAACCATGTGAGAGTTGCTTACTCAGAAACAAGGCTCTGATACCAACTGGATGCGAAGCGTAAAATCACACATGTAAGGAGAAATAAACATGGTATCAAAAACTTTAAAGATGATAATAATATGTAAAATAATAATCTCGGAAATAATGTGCATTATTAATCTTAAAAATATTAAAGTAATCAAGCATAAGTTCAAGATCTGTCATAGCTTCTGATTCTATCTTTGATACTTCACTACCACTATCATGTGAGGGTTCTTCGGGTTCTTCTATATGTTCATTTTCTTCCTCCATGTATTCATTTTCTTCTAGAAATTTTCTATATGCTATTATAGGACTCCAGATATAACTACCAAATTCTCCATTTTCATAAAATAATAAAGATATTTCATAAAAGTTAGATCATCAATTATTGGACATTTATATTGCAAGTTTCTCCAGGATTTATTTGATTTTTTTTTATAATTATTACTCGTTGTACACTAAAGAAAAATAGTTTGAACTCATAAAAATTATTCATGATTGTTACTCTATGAGGATAATAAACATCAAAAACATTCTATCACTTCCTTGATAGTTAGTCATTAATTCATAAATTTCTGAGGCAAGACTGAAACTATTATTATCCATTATTCTTTTTTAGTGATTTTGTGATTTAAAACAAGTATGAAATAAGGAGTATAGAGAGATTTCTAAGGATACCAAAAGAATCAAAACAAAATGATCCATCATGCTTCTGACCTAATTAAACTTCTTTGAGCTGCTTTGTACCAGTTACTACCAGTGGATAAAATACCTCTGGTATGCACCCCGATTTCAGTATTCCTTTTACGTTCCTCCCACCTCAGGAATACTATGCTTTTCAAGAGAGCTTCAATCAAGAGATACATCTGGAACAACTAGTAGCACTTCAGTACAGACAACCACAACTTAGCTCGTTTCCTGCTACTAGGTGTACATCTTAACTATAGATAGTTACAAATGAGTCTTTTTGCAAGATCCTTCAGGTAGAACCTTACAAAACTCTCCCTAATAGAAAAGACTAACTATTAATGTAACCCCCATTCCCGATAATTAGTATTTTCTATGTATTTTCTACAATTTGATTTTTATAAATTATTTTATGCTAAATTCGATTCAGATTTGTATTAAAGTGTGTTCTAATCGATTTTTTTTATTTCGAATAATTGTGTATTTCGATCTTATTTTCTATATCTTATTGATCGGATATTTATATTTGAGTCCAAAAACAAATATATTATTATTATTGGATAATTTTAATAAATTGTTAAATCGAATACTAATTTGTTATATAATTCTATTTTTACTATTAATTTTTATTCCTTAATTATTTAATTAAAGTACAGTTAACGAATTATTTTGTTTTCATATTTGATCTAATTTTTCCTGGCGAATTCCAATTTATTTTCAACCCTAGTTTATATTCTTTTCATTGTATTATTTATTTGTCTGTTTGGATTTAAATTTTTGTTCTCGAACCCATCTCATTGGGTTATCTATCTTTTGGATTTTATTTTATTGGATTGTGGATATTTTTATTTGAGCCCAATTGATCTGGATCTATCTCTTGTTGAACCCTAAAACCCAATTTCATTTGTTCTTAACCCTTACCCGCTGTTATTGGACCCTAATTCACTAACCCAATACTATAACTGTATCATATAAATACAACCCTATTGCAAACCCTAAAAATTGTACAATTTTGAAGCCCTAGCCGCTTATTCTTTATCCTATTCTCTCTCCTCTCTGTTTCTCTCTCCCCGACTACTGTGCAGCCGTCATCTTCTCTTTTCCCGCCCAAATTCCCATCAGCCTATTACTGAGCTTCTTCTCCGGCGCCACTCCAGCGACCCTCGTCGCCATCCGCCGTCGTGCCACCCCTTGGCGAGCGCCGCCCTCGCCCAGGCCGTCGACCCCCCATGCTTCCTCTCCCGTCGACTTAACACCCAGATCGAAATCCACCCCCTTGGCTGCTCCTGTTCCCGCTCGACCTCGACCTCACCGTCGACCACCAGTCGACGCACCACCGCCGCCCATCCTGTCTCACCGCCGACGTCACCAGCCAACGTCGACCTCCTCCTTGCCCGTTGTGGTTGCTATAGTCTCTGTGTTTGCTATTGTAGCTTTGTCTCTTTGTGTGCTGTGTTGATTTGGCTCTTTATTGCACGTATATCGCATGTGCTATTGGGAATTGTGCTAGTTCGTGAGTTCGTTGCTTCGGGATCTTTATCCCATTATTCTTGGTATTCATTTTCACCGTTTATAAGGCAAGTCACTGTCCACTTGTATTGCTAATTATATCAAATTAAAGTTTCATTGAAATTCTTGGAAGTAGATCTCTTTGTTATTATATTATCTTTTGTTCATCTCTTCGTTGGGTCTATTGAGGATTTACACGAGCTAACCCCAATATTCTTGACATCGTGCCACTTTTAGCTTTAAAATTTTGATCTTTTATGAGTGCATATAGAATTGATAATAGGGCTCATATAATCATCACACAAATAAACTATTGTAGAGACAATTGCTAGGTTGTATGTTATTTGAATGATTAATGATTGATTGATGATAAATTGATGTATGTGTGTTCTAACTTTATTTATCATGTTTTGACGCCCATCATGTTAGTTACACAATTTATTGACTAAAGAATCGATATCCATCATGTTTAAATAATTTATTTTCAAGAAAAATACCCTAAAAACTGTATATGCTTGCTGACCTGAACATTGACCGCTGTTTTCGAACCAGTAAACGACCTTAAAATGAAATACTTTCTGAATATGAATTGTAGCCTTATCTTTCTAGTTTTCAGATCATCTTGAATTTTTGAATTCCGAGTTTTTTAGCAAAAGTTATGCCATTTTACTACAGCTGTATTTTTATTTCTAGAATTATACTTTTCAGATTTTCTTGAATTAATTATTCATATATCATTGTATTGCATGGATTAACGTATATGTGTTGCATTGCATGATCCTAATGTCTTATTGTCATCATTCTAATTGTCCTACTTCAAGTTATCATCCTATTGTTTCTATCGTTCATCGAAATGTCTCTAGACTGCATATTGTATTGTTGCATTGATCAAATAATTAACAAGCTAGGGTTTAAGGGTTGACTTTTAGTTGTGGACAATATAGGGACTATACTCGGAGGAGGGGCCCGTGTTTCCATGTCTATTGGTCTATTGGTCTATTAATCTATTGGTCTATTGGTCATATAGGTCATCGATTAATTGTAGATTACTGACTACAGTATCTCAATTGATTCGGTCATCGGTCACTATTGAATATTGATTACTGTTGCTGAGTACATGAACTATAGAGCCCACCACTAAGTCAAAAACGTAAATTGATTGTATGCGTCGAACCTGTAGTATGGGATGCAGTAGTACATGCATTAGTTAGGATTAAAATGATTAATAGGCTTAAGGATCACACAACATCGACACTGAATATTGTTCCTCATTGTTCCTATTGATATCGAATTGATCATTGATTATTGTTACCGAATATTGCATCATTGTTTATAGCCATTGTATCGATTACTGTGATGTTGATTATTGATTATCGTGCCATGTTATTGATTACTATTGATCCATTGATTCATTGCTATACCATTATTCCATTGTTCGCTGCTTTCTCTACTTGCTGTCCATGACTTGCTCTAAGGACAATTTTTCTCCACTTTTCAGATGAAGTGTTTATAGGTGTTGATGGAGAATTACCTGTTGGAATTGGAGGACAAAGATTCTGAAGACTACTGCTTTCTAATTGCTTATTGCTTTAATAAACTTAATGTATTGAGATTTATTATTATTTGAGATTTGATTTATTATTATTGGGCTTATGTCCCGAATATTGTTATTTGTTTCCAGATGTTGGATTATTATTGTATTTGGATATTTTTATTGCTTCATTTCCAAGTATTATTGTTCATGAGATTTTTATTATTACCTGCGTAATTGTTCTGTATTGATTATATTGTTGAGTTAATTGGATAAACAGCTTATGGATGACGTTAGTCATTCACTGGACCAATGTTACGTACTCGTATTCCGTATTTTTGGAAAGTAGGGCATGACAATTAATACCTTATATTGTACAAGTACTTACCAAGAAAGATAATATTTATTGATTCCAGACTTCTTACAAACTCTCCTTACAAGCTTATATGGAATTTCTCCTTCTTAGATCTTCTACTTTCTCCCTTACTCGGCCTCCCCTTTTATAGAGGAATGGATGACTTTACATCAATTATAATTATTGTTCTGATTACATCACTACTTACATCACAGGTAAATAATTGAGTCCATTACGTCACTGCATATGTTTTTATAGATTCTTTTCTAGCTAGTATCTCCACGTGCTTCACAACAGAAATAACCCGTCGTCAGCCTTATCTTGTCCTTTTCCGCATTTTCCGCATTTGTGTTGTGGTTCCATCCTCATCAATCTACAGTACTGAACAGTTATCTCCTCTATCATTGTCATGACTCCTTTATCTAGAATTTGATACCAGCTATCAAAGACATCTTTCTTTGACTGTGGTTGTTTAACTTTTGCTATGCTGTACATCAATATTTTTTGTGGGCCACGTATTCATAAATCTATAAGTTACTATCTCTATTTTGTATGTCTTTTAATTCACAACACATTGTTCTAAATCCCATAGCTCTTCTTTCTGAGATTAGTTTTTCAAATTCTTCATTTTTATATGGTATTATATTAGTTGCTCCAAACATGACTTTTTGTATGATCATCCCTATCTTTATAATATGCTCAGCGGGTAGTTCTTCGTCATCTTCAAAAAATTCTAGAATAGCTGAAAATACCCGAACATATATTTGGAGGCCTTTGTAAGGCCAAAATAACTCTTACTGTCTTTGGATTTGCTCCTAGTAGTATAATCACTTTGTTCATATATTGCTGCGTTTTGATAAATTGATTGACCTGGGTGATCTAACATAGTTTCTCAATATATTGTAAAAATAAATTATTTTTGGAATATTTTGGAGGATCTGAGAGTAAACTCTCTTTGTAGGTAGTTTGTTGTATGGATGTGGAGCTTCCCTCTTGTGTGGCCAATTTTGTGATTTCACTTGTATTTTGTGGGTTAAGAGGTTCTTTCACTTGTATTTTGTGGGTTAAGAGGTTCACTCCCTTCACTCATTTTCTCAATATGTTCTGTATTTATATGGTGATAAACTATGCTTTAAAGACTACATATTTGCAACTGTAATTGAATAAATGCTCATTTTAATTGCTCCATAGTCTCCTTTAGGAAGACTATATCATGTTCTATTTGTTGGACTCTATTTTCCATTCTGCAAAAGCAAATTTGTTAGTTTCTTGATAAGATATCTGCTAGAATGTTATCTTTTTCTTTTATATTTCTATTGAGAAGTCATAATGTGCTAACTCCATTTGCCATCTTATCAATCTTTTATGTGCTATAGTTGGATCTATTATTATTTAATCCAACTCTTTGCATGTGGATTATCTGTCCTTACTATGAATTTTGTATGTATTATGAATAATTCAAACTTTTTTATAGCTTTTAAGATTGCTAATAGTTTTTTTCATTCATGTGATAATTTTGTTGGGTCTGTATGAATGATCCACTAGTATGCTAGTCTTTCCTCTTTTTTCACCTATTTCAATAAATTTTAGTACTGCTCCCTAATTATCTTCACATGCATCTGTTTCTATTATCCATGAACATTCTTTAACATGTAATCTTAGCTTATATAATTCTGAAGTTTGTTGTTTTAATATTTTTAGTTTTTCTTCATCCTCTGCGGTACATTCTCATTTCTTAAACATTTTTAGTTTTTGTACAATTTATTTTTTCTGATAAATTCGGTATGTATCTTCTTATTTAATTTAGTAGTCCAATTATGGCTTTTACTTCTCTTTTTTTAGGACATTAGAAAATGTCTTTATTTTTTCTGCTATGCGTGGTTGTAGTTCTATTCCTTCATGTGATAATTTTGTTCCTAAGAATTTTATCATGGTTTTGAACGATTCGATTTTCTTTTTTGATAGTATAATTATTATTTCTATAAATTTTAGTAAATATTCTTTATGTTGTTCTTCGTTTTCGGATCCTATTAGAATTTCATCTACATATACTAGTATTAAATTATTGTTATTTTCAAATATATTATCCATATATTTCTGAAATACTCATGGACTATTTTTATATCCAAATGGTAATACGTTTCATTCATGAAATTCTTGTGGTGTACTAAATGTTGTTAACTGTGTTGACTCTTTTGTTAATTTTACGTGGTAAAATCCTGATTTGCAATCAAATTTAGAATATATTTTTCTTGTTCTTACTGTGTTTAGTAGTATCTGCATATCTGGTAGTGGATATCCAAATCTTTTAGTATTTTATTAAATTCCTTATAATTTACTATCATTTGAGATTTTCCTCTTTTTCTTCTGAATGTTTTCTTACTATGAATGTTGGTGATGAATGTGGACTTTGTGATTTTCTAATGTAACTGTTTTCTATTAGTTCATTTATATGTATTTTAAATTCTTCTAAATCTGTTGGAGTGTGTCTAATGGGTTTAATTTTTATTATTTTTTTCTTATCTATTAGTTCAATATGATCTGTGAGTTTACTTAAGTATCATTTTGCTAAAGGGTCCTCTCTACAGGGATCTTCTAGTTGATTTCTTGTGTAATTGTTACTTGTACTTGTTGTATTCTAGTTTTATTTGGTAAATATTGGTATTCACCATGCTGGGCTGAAGAAACTCTACTATGTGGTAGGTCTGTTCTAGAATAAGGTTGTGTTATTCTAATTGCTATTGCTTGGTGCTGACAAGGAGTTGTAAATATAACATATTTATGTGATATAGTTATAGGATAGTATTGTTGAAAAAAGTCATTTCCTAATAGTATATCATTATTCATATAATCAAACTAGTATATTATTGGTATTTTTAGTAAATAATTTCCTAATTGTATAGTAACAATTTGTTGATATCTATCAAGTATGACGGTTTATCCTGTTAATTCAGTTATCGCTTTTTTATTATATCCATCTTGTTTCCATCTTGGTAGTATATTTTCACGGCATAAGCTAGTGTCTGCTCCAGTGTGTATTAGACTATAATAGTTTCTTTTGATTTGTATCCTTCGTAGACAAATTCTTTTAGTATGTATAATGTATTTTTTGTTGCTCTTACTGGATTCATTTACATAATATTCTATTTTTTACTATAATTTTATTGTTTACTGTTATTGTGATTTTTTCTTCTTGTATTGAGTAAGGTTGTATAGATGTAAAGAAGTCAGTTCCTAATAATATTTTATTAACATTGTGCTCTGAATCTACATGTCAATTTAATAACATTTCATTTCTACCATTTATCCTCGGTAACAATATTATTTTATGGACAATTGGAAGTCTATTATTATAATAATCTAAGTAGTAATATGGATTCTCTAATGGTATTAATTCTGTTGTTTTTATATTTGTTTGTTTAATATGTGAATTAGTAGCTCCTATATCTAAAATGGCTACTTATTTATTCCATTTTTCACTGTCATAATACTCTATTTCTATTTTAAATTGATTATTATTTTGATTGTCTAATGCATTTATTATTGGTATTAATTTCAATTCTTGTTGTTGTTTCTTATTGATAGTGATCACTTTCCAAACATTATTTGTGGTGTTTTTCCTTTTGCAATATCTTTTGCTTTATTAAAGTCAAATTCTATATAATTTGGTATAGTCATTTCAGAATTTTCTTTAGCTAATTTGTATCTTATAATTTATCTGAATAGTGGCTCTATCTTAAAATTATCTGTATTTCTGTTTTTTATTTCATGCTTACTAGTGAAAGTATAAATATTTCTTATTTGTATACTCACAACTTTACTCTTTTCTATCATCTCTATTCCTGATAATCTGTGGTACATGACTAAACTTTTGTCCTTATTTTCTTTTGTCATACTTATAGAGAAATTATGTTTTATTATAAATTTTATTTTTTGATACATTAGGTTTCTTGTACTATTCCTATTAAGGCATCTTGTGTACTTGATATTATTCTATCACCCATTAGGTATATTTCTATGGGTTATTTATTGATTCCTTAAAATAAACTTTTATTATTATTTACACTGCTCCTAAATGTATGTCTTAATGTTTTTCGTGTTTTCTCACTTATGTTTTCCACTTCGTGTTTTATTATTCTTTCTGTTATTAATGAAATTATGGTTTTTCCTTGAGCTTGTTCAATGTCTATAGGTTGTTCATTATTTATGGCTATTATGATGTTCTTTTTTCTTTCAAATATTGGAAGTTTAATTATTTCATTTGGTTTATGCCTAATTTGGTTGCTCTTATTTTATCGTATTTCTGTATGTCAAAGCTCATTCATTCCCTGACTGCTTCATTATTTTCTTCTCTTTCTAATTATTTTCATATTTATGTTATTTTTGTCATCATATATATTTCACATTATTTTGTTTCATTTTCACTACTTTTATTATCTTCTTCCATTGCCATTATTTTCTCAACTTCACTAATATTTGACCAGCCTTCCTCATATTCTATGGGTTCATAGTTTATGTTATCCATATCTTCGATTTCTTCTACGTATTTTACATTTTCATTTTTCATTCTCTTAGGGAAATTTGGTGATATATGTCCTACTTCTCCACATATATAACAATTACATTTCCTTAGATTTTTCGAATATTTTTTGTTTTTATTTTGTTCTTCTAAAGCATCTTTTATAAGGGTTTTTTATATCTCTTAAAAGTTTTTGTATATTTTGGTATATATTTTTGAAATTTGTGTTTACGTCTCTTTATATAATTATAGTCATTATTACATCCTAATGATTTGGTCTTGCTTCATCACAACAAATTTGTTGTTTATATGTTCTATAATATTTAATAGTTGATTTAGCGTCTTGGCATACTTCATCTTGATAATCTTTTACAAATTATGTTCTATACCCTAAAGTATATATTTCTAGTTTTACTTTCTCATTTACATATGCACTATATATGTTTATACTCCATGTATCTGGTAATTTTAGGAAAAATGAGTCAATGATTGGACCCTTCTCTTCTTTTGTGTAATAACTATCTTAAAAATATTCTCTGAATTCACATGCATAGTTATCAAAGTAACACATATCACAAATTTCTAAATTGCTTAGTCTCGCTTGATTATATATATATATATATATATATATATATATATATATATATATATATATATATATATATATATATATATGTCATTCTGTTTTTTCTTAGACACTAAATTCTGTTCTTATTGTTTTCTCATAATTTGTGATTATTTCTTTTAATCCTAGGGTTCTTTGTGATGAAATTTCTTGTGTACCTTTATCATCAATTGGTTTTGTAATCCTTATATTTCTTCTTTCTTCTTCTGTTAACTCATTCCACCATTTCGCTACTACTCCTATAAAGGTTGTTTTTATAAATTTCTCAAATGTATTTCCTGACGGCCTAAATCCTACTATTAGGAATGCTTTTACCCATTCTTCTACTGTTCTATCTACATCTTTTACAAAGTATAAATCTAGTCATTCTCCATTTCCTGCTATTCCTTTTTCAGTGTTCTGTGGATTCATATTTTGGTGTTTCTTTTTCTTTCCCTAACTCACTTCTTTCTTTACCTCGTCATTTCCATGTTAGTTCATAGGGTCTTTTATTAGTTTGTGGTCTTAAGTATTTATACATATTAGTTGGAGTTTTTGTAGGTTTTGTTATTATCTTGTCTTTTTCTCGATCCATTTTTATTTATGCGTCTGTTATATCTAATTTTTTTAAGGCTTCTTCTACCTTTTCTGAATTAGGGTTTGCCATTAAATCTTCTATTTCTAGAATATTTATATTAATTTTTGTTATAACTTATAACTCCTTCATTCCTTCTTCTATCATGCCTAATTCTTCTTCTGTTTCTTCCATTAAATATCTACTTAATTCTTTTATGTTCCTATTTAGGATTTTTAAATCTTTTCTTATATAGTTCCTATAAATTCTGGACCAATGTAATATTCTTCTAACTCTTGAATGTTTAGCATATAAATTTCTTAGAATATTGGTGTTCTTTGTAATATTTTCCATCCTAACATAGTTTAATATCTTGTATGATAATAGTTGTTGGTAATACCAGCTTGTTTCTTCGTTCTTATAATCTAATACCTTGTATGCTATTTCTTTTTGTATTTTTTTACGTAGCTTTTGAGTTACTTTAGTTGTTATTACTAAATATTTTAATATTTTCTTATCAGTTAGCTTTCTTTCTATTAGTCTACTATCAACGTATCTTATTTAAAATTTTGAGAGATATTTTTATCTTTATTTCTTTATTTTATGTAAAATATCCAGTTTTTAAGTATGGTAGTGCGATATGTAAATTTTTAATTTTAATACTGGGTAAATATCTTTAAAGGTAGGATTTTTTAAAAAAATTATTTGAAATTGACTCCAATATCATGTAAAGTGCATTCCTTTCCAGTATAACAAGCAACTTGCATGCTCTGAAACAGCATAGGAATCTTCCTCACACCACATGATTCGAATATTCAATTTTTTTTATTCTGTATGTTTTGTAAAGAAAAATAGCTCCGAACGCTATGTAACTTTAGTCCTACACGTAGAGCTCTTAACAAAATGTATACGTACACTGTCTTCTATTCCTTGATAATCAAAATTCTTGCTCTTAATTTATAATTTACTAGTAATTTACACGTGCGATGAATGTTTTAAAATTTTCAAAAATTGAAAATAAAAATTATGACGTAGGGATGATTTGAATCGGAAACCTCCGTTATATTAGTTATGTACGTGCATTGCACATATTGGTACATTGACAAATGACATTAAGGCCTCCTCCCATTATAATATTAGATATTAGAGATTAGAGATGGATCCTCCGGGTGATAACCGAAATTCTTACTTCTAGTCTATGAAATATCAATATCTATTTACCAATAGGGTAATGCTACATCTACTACCAAATCTACTACATTTTTCTTTACTATCTTAAGTGGCACACTATTAATGAAGGTTATTATAGAGTAGGTGGTAGAAACATCCAATAGTAGTATGCCACATAAGGTAGTAAATAAAAATGCAGTAGATACAGCATTATCCGTTGGCGGTATTTTTAGAATTACAACTCTTGGCCAGTGTACATGTTTTTTGATGAATCAGATAGAGTCTTACGACTCCAGCCATACCAAAAAATATATAAATAATGAAAGGTACAAAGAAGTTTTACAAGCCGTAAAACGAAATAAAAATGAAAATTACATCAGAGACAATAGAGCATACAACAAGCAAATGACAAAAAAGAAAAGGGGACCGTCGCGGCCGGTGGAAGCAAACGAAAAGGGACATAATGCTGGAACACCATCAGAAATGGGTCGACAATTCCACTCGAAACATACGTCGAACCACAGGGAGAACCCCAGATCCAAATGCAGCCAAACCGGAGCCTAGACTCGGGGGAAGGCCAAGCAGCCGCACGCTCATAACACTGAAACTGCAACCAAAGGGGAATGAAAGAGCATCACACTCCCACTGGACTACCGAACGATGAACCCTAACACACCGACTCCAGAAGACAATAGCTCGCAAGAAAAAGAGAGGTGGAGAATCCACGACGTCCACGAGAGGAGCAATAGTACACTCAAAACCGGGGAGATGCACCCACTCCCCAACAGATAAAAACCACCTCAAGTAGACCATGATAGCCCACCGCAGTGAGACCAAGCAACTCCAGAAAAACAATCACGTCACTAGCCAAACCACTCCACAAACCAATCGCCATGGACGAACAACATAAGGAAACACAAACAACAAGAAGAACAGAAAGGCAAGCTAAACTACGCCCCGCACAATCGAATCAGCCAAATCGAAGCGGCACACAGAGAAAAAGAAGGAAGGTCAACAATACCGCATAACCACATAACAACCAGAAACAAAAGCAAAGCAGCAAAGCTTAACTCCATAACAACCAGCAATAAAAGCATAGATTACATAAAAGGAGCTGAGAAGAACATAGCTCTCAAGAACAAAATCATCTAATAACATCCAGATAGAGGCAGTAATCAACCACAAAACAGGGACCCCTCTAAGGAGGGAAACCGAAACCAAACTGGCCCAGAGCCAAAGAAGCAAAGCCACAGGAACGTGAGCAAGATAGCCCAGAGCGAGAAACATGTGCAAATAGAGAGGAAAGCCCCACTACACTTCCAAACTAGCCAGCTCAAAACATGGCCAGCAAAGCCACCAAAAGGCACTTCCAAAAGAGAATGCAATACATGCACCAGACTCAAGTCTGTGAAAAGAAAACGAAAAAGGAATATAAACAACGCGACAAGAAATATTAAAAAGCATTAAGATTACGAAGACACTGTAAAGAGTCATCTAGTCTCCGACTGTAAGGAGACTCTCTCACTTCGATTTTTAATGAAGACGACCAGAAGTTAAACAGAAACAACAAATCATCAATTAATGGAGATAAAAGAGAAGCTCACTGTCTAAACAATCTGTTGTTCCTCTCCCGCCACGTGATCCAAATGATGATTTGAACCGAAAGGGCCCACGATTTACGGTACTTAACAACAGAAGAGATACAAGACTAGCATGAGGATAAATTGGAAGGTGTATAAGAGATTTCCCAAGCTAGGCAGCAAATTTTTCACAACGGGCTAATGAATTCACATCTAGCAAATAAGTGGTTAGCGTCTTCAGGTAGCTTAGAGCAAAGAGGGCATAATTGACCGCACACAATATTCCTTTTGTTGAGGATATCCACAGTGAGTAGCTTGTAGTTGAGAGCAAGCCAGGAAGTGATTTTAACCTTAATAGGGGCGCAAGAACTCCAAATGAAATCAGCAAAGGGGGCTTGGATACCTCGAAAGTTAAGAAAATTATAAAAAGATTTAATAGAGAAAGTCCTAGACGAATTCCATCGCCAGGCGAAATCCTCATTTTTGGTGCCAGGCGTAGTTATTGAGGGAGGAGAGAAGATCATTAAGATCGGAGATGAGATGGGGGGGGGGGGCAAAGCTTCCGAGAATGGAACAAACCATTGCCTATGATTATTAACAAGGGAGAAAGAATCCACTACTGAGGCTACCGGGTTGGATGCCAGACGGAAAAGAGAAGGATAAGTGGAGGCAAGTTTGGAATTACCAATCCAGAGGTCAGTCCAAAATTTGGTCTTGGAACCGTCATTACAGTCATGAACGATACCGCACTGGAATGCAGCAGCCGCTTTCCAAACCCCTTTCCAGAAAGGGAAAGCAGAGCGATGAACGGAGGATGGGAATTCCCACCAATAGTAAGAAACGCTGCAATTGGCCTTGATAGAATGGATCCAAGGTAAATGATCGCATTTGAGAAATCTCCATAACTATTTACCCAACAGGGCGATGTTATCGTTTCTGAGGTTTATCACCCCAAGGCCCCCATCTGCTTTGGAGGAGCAGACAATGGTCCAGTTACAAAGGTGAGAGCCTGGATTGAAAGAGGGGGATCCGTTCCACAGGAAGTTACTTCTGATTTGGTCAATCCTCTTGATGACCCAAGAAGGGACATAATAGAACGACATCATATAAAGGGGTATGGAGGAGAGGACAGAGTTAATGAGGATAAGTCTACCTGTAACGCCCCGCCCCAATACTCAGACAATTTTTAATATTTTTAGAATACAAATTAGATACTATGTAGTACAACTGCCCACCACAGGCTGCCTCTCAAAAGATGGTTAACCAATTAGGCGACTCTTGATCATTGGCTAATTATATTTATACTCAAACTATTTTTGTATACTTCCCATGTGGGACTATATTTCTCAAATCCTTCTCAAATCCTTCTCAACCAATCCGGCCCAATCCGACCCAACTATATAGTAGCAGTCGACTGCTAAATGGACCAGTCGACTGTTCGCTGCAAATAGGGGGTATTACATACATCCCACCTTAGAAATCAGCATCCTCGCTGAGTACAGGACACACATCTAGTGTAGGATCCGCCCTTTCTAGCCGATGTAGAATAGTCCTCAACCCCGGAGATAAATTACTCTCAACACCGCAGATCCTACCTGATCCCGGAGATAAGTGACTCTCAACACCGCAGATCGCCCTGACCTCTTCTACACCCGGTGTCGAAAGTCAGCTCTGATACCATTTGTAACGCCCCGCCCCAATACTCAGATAATTTTTAATATTTTTAGAATACAAATTAGATACTATGTAGTACAACTGCCCACCACAGGCTGCCTCTCAAAAGGTGGTTAACCAATTAGGTGACTCTTGATCATTGGCTAATTATATTTATACTCAAACTATTTTTGTATACTTCCAATGTGGGACTATATTTCTCAAATCCTTCTCAAATCCGTCTCAACCAATCTGGCCCAATCCGGCCCGACTATACAGTAGCAGTCGACTGCTAAATGGACCAGTCGACTGTTCGCTGCAAATACGGGGTATTACACTACCACCTCGAGAAATGAGTTTACCAGTCCAAACATTGAGTCTTGATTCAATCTTATCTACCATGGGCGACCAATCAGATTTTTTAAGTTTACCCCAACGCAGGGGGATCCCCAAATACGTAATAGGGAAGGAGGCAACGGGACAATTAAAGAAATTGCAGATCTCGATCTGGCGATTCGGAGAGCCTCCCAGCCAAAGAACTGACGATTTTTGAAAATTGATCGAAAGACCCGAAGTTAGTTCGAAACAGTAGAGCAGGAGTTTGAGGTTACGGAGGGAATAAGAGTGTGGTTTGGCGAAGATGATAGTGTCATCCGCATATTGCAGATTGAGCACACCTTCGAAAAGATGAGACCCACCGAGACCTTCAATAAACCGCAGCTCCCAAGCGTTGAAGTTTGCTAAATACATCGGCAACCAGGGAGAATAAAAGGGAGGAAAGGGGGTCTCCTTGTCGGAGACCACATTTGATTTTAAATTTATGCCCTTCAGATCCATTGACAATAATGGAAGAAGTGCCTGAGAGGAGGCTGGATTTAATCCAAGCTATCCATTTGGGACCGAAACCACGATTGATAAGCAATTCTAACAAGAAGTCCCAGCTGACGTTATCGTATGCTTTCTGGAAGTCGAGTTTAAGCAAGATCCCTTCAGAGTTAGAATTGTGACAACGAAAGATAATCTCTTGCGTTGAAGCCACACTATCAAGGATAAACCGATCCTTGATGAAGCCCAATTGGACAGGGTCAATAAGGGGAGAAATAATCGCACTGAGCCTGGAAGCAAGAACTTTCATGATGATTTTGAAAGAAGTGTTGATCGGGCTAATAGGCTTGAAGTTTGACAGCAAATGCGCTCCCGCAATTTTGGGGATGAGCACAATATGAGCGTAATTAATCCGGTCAAAAGAAAAAGAGCCTTGATAAAGTTCTTCAAACATACGAAACAAGTCATCTTTAATCCAGCACCAATATTTTTGAAAAAAGAACTCCGGGAAACCATCCGGTCCAGGCGCTGAATCACTTTTTAAGGCGAACACCGCCGATTTAATTTCTTCCAAGGAAAAGGGGGCTTCGAGAGACGAAAGGTCCTGAGATTGGGATCCGTAAAGTTGATTCCAATCTAGGCTAAAAGAGCGGTGCTTGTAAGAACCTATAAGGTTGTTATAAAAAGAAAGGAAGGCACGATGGATCTCTGGATCAGAGCTAAGCTCAACCCCATTGTCCATAATAGAGGAGATCCGATTACAACGTTGCCTATAAGAAGCAAAGTTATGAAAGAAAGCGGTGTTGCCGTCACCTTCCTTTAACCATCTAACCTTGGCTCTTTGAGCCCATTTGATATGGTCTTGACGAAGGATCTCGGCATAATCCCGCTTGCACGATAGACGCTCAGACGAAAGGGAAACAGACAAGGGACCCTGTTCCTCAAGCTTGTCAATGGACTCGATGGATGCCAGAAGAAAATTTTTAAGGAAAGTGGTGTTGTTTTGTCTTTCATGGCGCCAAATCTTGCAGCCAAATTTTATAGCGTGAATTTTCAGAAGGATACTGCCTAGGCCGGTAGAGCCAAAAACACAAGCTAAACATTCTGCTACAAGGTTAAAAAAGATCTGGTCTTGAGCCAAAATTTTTCGAAGCGAAATTTGTGATGATGTGAGAAAGGGAAGTTGGAGTACAACGCAATGGGAACGTGGTCAGAGGATGGATTGAGTAAAGCCTTGGTGAAGGTATTGTGAAAAATGAACACCCAGGATTGGGAGACCAGGAAACGGTCAAGTTTGGCCAACGTCGGGGGGTGACGCAGGTTAGACCAGGTGAAGGATTGTCCATTCAGCGGAAGATCAGTCAACTGTTGCGCACGGATACAGTCGTTGAAGAAGGCAGAGTGCAGGATGGAAGAAGGGTTCGACCTTTCTGAGGCGAACCTGGTGACGTTAAAGTCCCCACAGAAAAAACAGAGGCCATTAGCGAAACTGTGAAGAGCAAGGAATTCATTCCAAAATAGCCGATGCCTATCAGCAGAGGAAGGGCCATAAACCGAAATAACCGAGAGGGTGGAGTTCATAGCCGTCCAATGTAATTGAACAATGAGGAAGAAATTAAGACGTCGAATTGAGATGAGAGAAAAAACTGACTCTTTGAAACCAAAAAGAATGCCCCCCTGGATCCTATCGCATCTAACGAGATCCATTTAGTGATAAACGTCCCTCCAATCGAGCGAAAGACAGAAAGGGAAGGAGAATCCATCTTAGATTCTTGAATAGAAATGAGGTCACAGTGTGAGGACGCAATCAACTGATAGATCACCCTCTGTTTAACGGGGCAATTAAGCCCCCTAATGTTCCAGGAGATACTAATCATCAACACGATGATGCTCCCGAACTCTGTGACGTTCCTTCTGCCTTATGTTGAAAATCACATGGGAATTATTCGAATCTAGCAAAAAACCCATATCATGGGCGCGGAGAGCCAAATCATTATCCGACAAATAATCAAACTGGGGCCGGAAGATGGTTCCTAATAATTTAGGGGGAGATTGGGGGAGGGGAGAAGCTAAGTTAGCAAGCTCAGCTTTTCTAGCCTTAATACGAGCACTGGATCTACTGATGCGGCTCGGACGCTTACCAAGCGGTGAAAGCCACCAATCAAGGTCCTTGCCCTCCTTAAGAGGATAGAAGGGAAGGGGACTATCCTCGGAACCAATAAGTGATATAGGAGCAAAAGAGTTAGAAGAAAGCGCAGGAGAAGAGAGAGAAGAGACTGGATGAGAACGTGGGACTAAAGTATAACTAGCAGGTGAGCGTTCCCTGAATGGAGACGTCTCCTTAGCAGGTGAGCGTACCCTGAATGGAGTCGTCTCCGAAGTTTCCCCAGCCAAAGCTCTCAGGTTGGGGGATAACCAAATGAGAAACGAAGAGACAGGGGTAGGGGAGATAGAGTACCGTAGAGAAAGCAATGCAGTCGATCTAAAATACAATTTAAAAAGATGCTGATGAAAATCACCAGAAAAAACAAATTGCTGCGAGAAAAAAGGAACTAAGATAGGATATACCTATTTGAGAGAATGTTTCTGGTTCAAATCCGACTCCTCTTCAAGCAACAGATTATCTTGATCAATCCAACCATCAGCCTTAGTGGAGAGAGCCTGCTTGCCTTTGAAGGGAAGAAGAGCCTTCGTCGACTGACTTAAGGAGGGGAAATGAGCAAGGTGCATGTTATTATAAGAGTATTGCACGAGATTTTGTGTGGTCGTAGAATGGGCCACGACTTCCATATCATTTTCTTCTTACTTTCTTGATCAAATCCATAGTCGAAATCCCAATCATGGCTTCTCTCTTTCTCTATCCTTTGTCCCTAAAATTTCAGATTTTTTCTAATCAGATTTGAATCATGTCCACGAAATTTAGCTGGTGAAGTCAAATATGATTCCGACCAAACTTCGTGACTTGATTTAGATCCGAGCTTCGGAACGCAGCTGCTTGTGCAAAAGCTTTAGGTTCTTCTTCAAAGCTCCCACATTTTCGAGAACGAACAAGGCACCAACACTGTAATACCCTGATTTTTCAATAAATAAAAAATTATTTATTTTGCACGTAGTGTGCACGTGCAATATTTTGTTTGGATTATTTTATCCTGATGTGTATAAATATTTAAATATATTTTTGTACAAAAGCCCTTCTTTAAAAGTCTTATTTGATTTAATTAAAAAGCCTTTCGTAAAAAAAAGCCCAAATGTATTTTATTTTATTTATTTTAATAAACTATTTTGGCCCAAAAATAAAGCCCATGAATAAATCTATTTTTAATTAAACTTGTCATGTAGAAGACTAATTTATCATTATTTTATTTTTGTACAAATTAAAAAGGTACAATTTGGCCTAGTTGCATGCACGTGCACTACACGTACACGTGCAATGCACACTCTCTCTCCTAGGCCGGGTTACACTCTTTTTGGAGGGATTTTCAAAATTTGTCATGGAGAACATGGTGGTAGTTTCTTAGTTGTGGGTAGTTTTCCTAACTCCTACCTTAATCTAGACCCTTCATTCTACAACCACCAAAGCAATCTTGGCCCTCCATCTCACTCATTTCCTAGTATAAATACCCCCCCCCCCTCTCATGGCTAATTTTCATATGCAAAGTATATTTTCAAGTTATAGTATTGTAGTGATTGTGTGAGATATAAAGATAGAGAGTTTGTGTGGGTTTGTTGCTTGGAGTGGTCGGCTATTCATCAAGGGGAGCTCTCGGTTGTGCTAGAAGAAGCATTCGGCATTTGGATAGGAGGCTTGGAGCTTGTGCGCTTTTGGCTAGGAGGAGGTGCTTTCATCTACAAGGACTTGTTGCTTTTTGTGTTTCTCTCCATTCAAGGTGGGTAAAACATTTCATATTTCTAGTATAGGAATCCATGCTAGTTTGATTATCAACACTATACATGAAAAATACTAATAAGAGCCCACTTTAATTGAAAAGTTAGTATATGAATGGATTGAAATGATGTGATTAAATTGTGTGTGAAATTCTAGCATGAAATTAAATTATATGTAGTACTTTCTATGATTATTAGTTTAATTGAATGATGGTGGAATATGGCTAGTATGATGTGTGAAAATCTCCATTAAATTGCTTGTTAATTGAATGGTTGAAACATGAAATTGATTAAGGGAATGGCACACTTTAAAAATTTGAAAAGAGAGTTTTCTTGAATGCTTGAGTTGCAATTATGTTAATCAATAAGTAGTAGTATATTTTGACATAGATGAACCAATGAAATTACTTGGTTGCTATCAAGTAGAACTACTCAAAAGTTAGTACTTGAGTTTTACTTATTCATGCGCTAAATGAAATTTTTTTATTGATGTGGGTATGGACAAGTCCAAAAATATATGTAATTGTGAATAAAGATTAACAACAGTAAATTATCATAAGAGAATTGTGAAAGAAAAAGGGATTAGAAGACTAATTGATTATTCAATGTCGAAAATAAAAGAAATAGTAGATTTAATGAGTAACTCATTGATTTGTGGGGAGGAATACGCTTTTTTGTACAAAAATTTATTTTTATCTTACTGGTATGAGTGAAAACTAATCTGGAAATTTTCAGTAAATTTTACCAAAGCAATAAGAAACTATGGTTATGTGAACATCGAGTTATTTTTTTAAACTGTACGAAAATAGCATGTATGGATTTTTGGTTGGGTTCTTGACAACCCGAGCCAGTGGCTCAGGTGGTCTTTGACTGCGGTTTGCTTCTCTGAGCGGTGCGGTTCGAACCTGGTGTTCACCACTTTTTTTACCAATTGAGTATAAACCTGTATACAACCTGCAACCAAACCCTATACACTTAATTCACTACTTTCATACCGCTAGCACTGCTCGGCCTGTTGGCGGGTGCTCTTGGCTCTCTCTCTGCCGTGCCTGGGTTCGATTCCTCCCTTTGGCACTTTATAAAAAATATTTTTTTGGGGGGATTTTGATGTCCAAAAAATGTGAGAAAAATATGGAATCTTTCATAAAAATACAAGGAATTTTATGAGATTGAGTTGGGTATTATTTGAAGAAAATATAATGTAGCTTGTGAACAAATGGTATAATTAAAGCTATGGTTCTAAGATACATACTTATGAAAATTATAGTTTATAAAGATAAATTGAAATAGATTTATTAGAAAGCAATCGGCAAAAAGAACTTTGTTGTGTGACATGATAGTAATAAATTCTCACTTGAGAATATTGTGCAAAATATGAAGTATGAATGTTTATTAGTGAAACTATGAAGTGCATGAGTCATGCATGATTATGGAATTTAGAAATCATGTTGATGAAAGGAAAAAGAAATTGTTGGCTATGAATATGAATTTTATGAGTTATATGGACTTGTGAACAAGTCTAATCATGAATTGAAAGAGAATACACATGTGAGTTGAGAACTCGACATGGAAAAAATTTATGAGTTGAAGATTGTGAAATGAAATTTTGAAATAGAGTAGCTAAGTCTCCCCGGCAGTGAGAAATGAAATAAAGTGAAATTAGACCAAGGTTGGTCAAGATGAAATGAATGAATAAGTGCGGTTGATGGAGAGGCTAACTCTAGAAATTAATTTTGTTCATGATTTTTTTAATTAAACTAAGGACCAGTACATAGTGGAGACGTGATGAAAGTAGAAGAAAAACATGAGTATGGGGGCCATCGGATAGCGGTGTGAGAGCGATCCACAGGCTGCCTGCTTGATGCGTCAAGACATGGCGTGGGCGCTACTCCGGAATTATCATCCCGGTGGCGACGCTCGTGGGATGTTCGAGTGGCTATGGGTGGTGCCATTGTTCCATGGCGAGGCTGAATTGTCCATAGGTTGCCTGCTCGATGCGTCGTGACAGTGCGTGGGATTCCCCTCCAGGCTGCCTGGACATGGGCTCATAGATCATAGGACATCTAAGACACTACCGTAGTTACAGTAGTAGTTTAAGACATAACGGGGGATTGAACCCTATAAAGATGAAGAACGAATAAGGGCTTGCCTCGGACCTATGTAGTATGGGATGCATAGAATCCGAACAAGTGTGCATTAGTGTCATGTAACATAATTAACTGCATTAAGGACTAAGTGCACAATCACAACACGATATCAATAGGGTAGTCCCTTTAGTTTGAATTGTGACAAGTTTGTGTTTGCTAAATATGAAAATTTAAGTTATACTATTTCCGGCATAGAGAGGATGGCCGTGTATAATGTTCGTCGGTTGAATAAACTGACGTACCCACAGTCTTATATGCAGGTATATGTCATGTTAAAGATTAAAGAAGAATGGATGCTTAAAGATTGTATCATTATTGTTGTACTTTATTTCAATTGTTGTAAAATTTACTTCCGCTGTGCAAAAGAAAAGATGTAATTCGATGTAATCTCTGATGTATGATGAAAAGTTTTAATTTCCCTGTAAAATTGTACTAAAGAAAGTGAAAAGATCCTGTAGAACATCTCGAATTCAGTGTATTTGGAATTCGGGGCGTTACAGAGTGGTATCAGAGCCACGCTTTCTACACTTTCACACTTGTACAAATTTATAGGGAACGACACCCTAGAAGTGGACATTAGAGTGTGTGTTTGAATCTAGAGATTTAAATGTAAGTGACTTACATTTGTGTTGCTCTAAGATTTATGCTTCTTCCTCTCTATTTCTAAGATGGCTGATCACTTCGACCCTGCTGGAGGCGACGACTGGCATATCATTGAGGAAGAGTACCATCCTGGACAAGCTGATTCCGAGGACGAGTACTACCCTGGACAAGCTGATTCTGATGATGAGGAGTACCCTGAATCCCGAGAGATCACCCCACCTCCGGATTCATCTGATGATTCTTCTTCTGACGAAGAAGAAGTACCAGTTCCAAGTGGTCTTGTGACTTCTCTTCAGAGACAAGTGGAAACCCTGAAGGAGAGAGTTGAATTGTTGGAGGCTCAGCTGGAGAAGCGGAAGGCCAACTATTCTGTTCTTAGCCATCGGATTTGGGAACTTGAGAAGAAAAAGAACCTAACTGATGTGCTGAAGGATGAGGTTGATGAACTGCGGGATGAACTTCGAGCAGTGAAGAGGACCCGTAGGAGTTAGAGTGTCGTAGCTTCTGTTTCTTTCATTCTGATGTCAAAAATGTTTTCTTTTAAATTCGAATGTATAAACTTTTGGAATTCAATGAAATGGAAGTTGGTTTAAATTCTTGTCGTATACTTCGAATTTGACGGATCTTTTGCATCAGAATATGTCGAGAAGAGGAGCTAGGAATGGAGAAGGTTTGGATCTGGAGACTGAACTTGCTAGGGTCTACCAGACGCTGAATGCAGTGGCTCAGAACCAAGCTAGGGGGCCGGCGAATCCAGTGCCCGAGGCGATTAAGCTGGTGGAATCGTTCAAGAGAATGAAACCACCTTTATTCGAGGGAAAGTCAGACCCAGATGCGGCTGACAACTGGATACGGCAAGTGGAGACAATCTTCGAGGTGTTGGAGACACCGGAGGGTAGCAAGGTCAAGTTGGCGACTTTGCAGCTGGAGAAGGACGCGGCGGTTTGGTGGCAATCCATGAAGAGGACCATGGGAGGTCTGTTGCTTGGCTGGGAGGAATTTCTGGAAGAATTTCGCAGCCACTATTTCCCCTCCGACGTTCAGGAGAAGAAGGCGATGGAGTTCCTGTCGCTTCAGCAAGGCAGCATGTCGGTGAGAGCATATGAGACCAAGTTTACTCAACTCTCCAGGTATGCTCCAGAGCTGGTGATGGATGAGGCCAAGAAAGCTCGCAAGTTCGAGCACGGACTGAGGCCAAGCTTGAGGTCTCGTATGATACCCCTTGGTATCAGGCGATTTGACAAGCTGGTCAAGAGGGCGGCAGCGACAGAGGCGGATATGGAGCAGTTCCATGTTGCTCAGCACCAGAGGAACAATTGGCAGACTGGTAAGAGGCCTGCACAATCGGGGAGTTTCAAGGGGCAACCATCTGCACAGAAGTTCAAACCGACAGGGGCGAACGCGGTTAGTGTAGCTGGAGGACCTGGAAACAATGTGGTGAGACCTCCTGCGGTGACTTGCTTTAACTGTGGGGAAGCGGGACACTACCGATCTCATTGTCCAAAACTTCAGCGCGGTAATAGCAGCGCACCAACGCAGCAGGCTGGGAAGAGGCCGTACCAATCAGGGCGAGTGTTTGCCTTGACAGAAGCTGATGCTAAGGAGGCAGATCAGGTCATCTCTGGTACGAGGGCTGGTGTTTAGAGTCTTTGTCATTTCTTTTCCCTTTGTTTAGTGAGGCTGTTATGTAATGGTGTATATTATGTAACAGGCGAACTCTATCTTAATGGAATTAAAGCTGTCGTATTGTTCGATACTGGATCCTCTCATACATTTGTGTCTCCAAAGTTTGCTAAATTATTGGGAGTTGAGCCGAAGATTTTTCCAAGCAAGATCTTAGCAGTAGCTACTCCGTCAGGGGAAACCTTAACCACTGATCGGTATTATGCTGATTGCGAGATTGTGATTGGGGATAGAATCTTTGGCATTGATCTGATCGAGTTGACTATCTTGGGAGTCGATGTTATCATTGGCATTGATTGGATGTCGGTGTACAGTGCAAGCATCGAGTGCAAGACCAAGACGGTAACAGTGAAGGCTCCAGGTGGACCTGAAGTCACGTTCCAAGGGAAGAAGAAGTGTTCTAAGCTGGTGGCAACTATCCGCAAGGAAGAGACTCCGGTGGAAGTGCAAGGGATTCCTGTGGTTCGGGACTATCCAACAGTGTTCTTGGAAGATTTTCCTGGGTTACCCCCGCACTCTGATGTAGAGTTCAGCATCACTGTTCAACCGGGGAGTGCGCCCATTTCTAAGGCACCCTATAGGATGGCTCCAGTGGAACAGGATGAGGTGAAACGGCAGATTGAGGAACTGTTGGGAAAAGGCTTTATTCAACCTAGTGCGTCACCTTGGGGAGCACCAGTACTTTTGGTAAAGAAGAAGGATGGATCGATGAGAATGTGCATCGATTACCGGGAGCTGAATAAGGTCACTGTTCAGAATAAGTATCCGATTCCTCGAATAGATGACTTGTTCGATCGTCTGCAAGGAGCAGCTGTATTCTCCAAAATTGATCTTCGATCAGGTTACCACCAAGTTCGAGTGAAAGCTGAAGATGTGCATAAGACTGCATTTAGAACTCGGCATGGGCATTACGAATTCTTAGTTATGCCATTCGGAGTGACGAATGCACCCGCAATCTTCATGGACTTGATGAACAGAGTTCTGAGGCCGTTTATTGATTCTTTCGTCGTGGTGTTTATCGACGATATTCTCGTGTACTCCAAGACAGAGGAGGAACACACTGCGCATCTGGCAGCAGTTTTGCAGAAGCTGGAAGAGCAGCAGTTGTATGCCAAGTTATCCAAGTGTGATTTCTGGAAATCTGAAGTGGCATTCCTAGGTCACATCCTTTCTAAGGAGGGAGTGGCAACTGATCCTCAGAAGATAGAGGCAGTGAGAGATTGGGCAAGGCCTACTACAGTGAAGGAAGTCAGAAGTTTCCTTGGGATGACTGGATATTATCGGAGATTCATTCAAGGTTATGCTCAGATAGCTGTACCGCTTACAGGGCTGACCAAGAAGAATGTGAGCTTCAAGTGGACCGAGCAATGTGAGGCGAGTTTTCAGGAGTTGAAAGATAGGCTGACTACTGCACCTATCTTGGCTTTGCCTAGAGCTGGTGTCGAGTATGACGTTTATAGCGATGCTTCACATCGGGGGCTTGGTTGTGTCTTAATGCAAGAGGGAAGAGTAATCGCTTATGGGTCTAGGCAACTACGACCACATGAGAAGAATTACCCGACTCATGATCTAGAGTTGGCTGCGATTATTTTTGCCTTGAAGCAATGGAGGTACTACGTGTACGGTGAGAAGTTGAATATGTACACGGATCATAAGAGCTTGAAGTATATATATCAGCAGAGGGATCTCAATTTGAGGCAGCGGAGATGGTTGAAAGTGCTCGAGGATATGCGACCTGAGATCAAGTATCATCCTGGAAAGGCTAATGTTGTTGCTGATGCACTTAGCCGCAAGAGCAGTTTGGCCTGTTTGATTACAACTCAGAGGCATCTGATTGAGGAGTTGGACCGAGCTGGTATTGAAGTTGTCTTGCAAGGATTGGGAGCATCTTTGGCTCAGTTGAGGCTTCAGCCTACTTTGAATGCAAGGATCATTGCAAATCAGGAGGTTGATGCTGATATTTTGGAGATGAAGGAGCAGGTTGGTGCTGGCAGGTTGCCCGGATTTCAAATCAGGGATGGAGTGCTGTGGTTCGGAGATAGACTGTGCGTTCCAAATCAGGCGGACCTGAAAGAGAGTATTCTTCAGGAGGCGCATTCTACCCTTTTGTCGGTACATCCTGGGAGTACTAAGATGTACAAGGACATCAAGCAGCATTTCTGGTGGTCAGGTTTGAAGCGGGATGTGGCTGAATTTGTCGCGAAGTGTGAGGTTTGTCAGCAAATCAAAGCCAAAAATCAGAGACCCGGAGGTCTATTACAGCCGTTACCTATTCCGGAATAGAAGTGGGATAACATCAGTATGGATTTCATCACGGAATTGCCTAAGAGTCCTAAAGGCAATGATGCAATTTGGGTTATAGTCGATCGACTTACCAAGTCCGCTCACTTTTTGGCGATGAAACTCACTGCTTCGATGGACAAGTTGGCTGAGATGTATGTTGGTGAGATTGTCCGACTTCATGGCGTTCCTTCGACCATTGTGTCTGATCGAGATGCGCGGTTTACTTCGCATTTCTGGAGGAGTCTTCAGGCAGCCTTGGGTACCAAGACAGATTTCAGCACTGCTTTTCATCCGCAAACCGATGGGCAGACCGAGAGAGTCAACCGTATTCTTGAGGATATGCTTCGGTGTTGTATACTAGACTTTGGGGGCAGTTGGGAAAGGCATTTATCTTTGGTGGAGTTTGCCTACAACAACAGTTTTCAGGCCAGTATTGGGATGGCGCCGTACGAAGCTTTGTATGGCAGGAAGTGCAGAACTCCTGTTTGTTGGTATGAAGTAGGGGAGCGTCAGTTGTTTGGTCCTGAGCTTGTGCAGCAAACTTCTGAGAAGATTGATCTGATCAGGAAAAGGTTGGTGGAAGCTCAGAGCAGGCAGAAAAGCTATGCAGACAACCGGAGAAGGGACCTTGAGTTTGAGGTTGGTGACTTCGTCTTTCTGAAGGTATCACCCAGTAAAGGTGTGGTTCGTTTTGGCAAAGGCGGGAAGTTAGCCCCGAGGTTTATAGGCCCGTATAAGATATTGAAAAGGATCGGGAAAACTGCTTACCGGCTTGAATTACCGGAAGAGTTGTCTCAGGTGCACAATGTCTTTCATGTGTCTATGCTGAGAGGTTATATTCCGGACCCGAGTCATCATTTGCCTGAAGTGCCGGAAGGTTTGCAGTTAGACCTGAATTACATCGAGTCTCCTGTTGAGATCGTTGATCGTCGAGAGAAAGTCTTGAGGAATAAGACGATACCGATGGTCAAGGTAGTCTGGAGAAACCACTTGGTTGAAGAGGCTACTTGGGAGTCTGAGGAGAGGATGTTGAAGGACTATCCTGAGCTTTTTGCTTGATTGTACTTTTGTATCTTTTGTTCTGGTTGTGTGTGTTGTATTTTGTTTGTTTTCTCGCTCTTGATTGTAGTTCCGGGGACGGAACTATTCTAAGGAGGGAGTGCTGTAATACCCTGATTTTTCAATAAATGAAAAATTATTTATTTTGCACGTAGTGTGCACGTGCAATATTTTGTTTGGATTATTTTATCCTGATGTGTATAAATATTTAAATATATTTTTGTACAAAAGCCCTTCTTTAAAAGCCTTATTTGATTTAATTAAAAAGCCTTTCGTAAAAAAAAGCCCAAATGTATTTTATTTTATTTATTTTAATAAACTATTTTGGCCCAAAAATAAAGCCCATGAATAAATCTATTTTTAATTAAACTTGTCATGTAGAAGACTAATTTATCATTATTTTATTTTTGTACAAATTAAAAAGGTACAATTTGGCCTAGTTGCATGCACGTGCACTACACGTACACGTGCAATGCACACTCTCTCTCCTAGGCCGGGTTACACTCTTTTTGGAGGGATTTTCAAAATTTGTCATGGAGAACATGGTGGTAGTTTCTTAGTTGTGGGTAGTTTTCCTAACTCCTACCTTAATCTAGACCCTTCATTCTACAACCACCAAAGCAATCTTGGCCCTCCATCTCACTCATTTCCTATTATAAATACCCCCCCCCCCCCCCTCTCATGGCTAATTTTCATATGCAAAGTATATTTTCAAGTTATAGTATTGTAGTGATTGTGTGAGATATAAAGATAGAGAGTTTGTGTGGGTTTGTTGCTTGGAGTGGCCGGCTATTCATCAAGGGGAGCTCTCGGTTGTGCTAGAAGAAGCATTCGGCATTTGGCTAGGAGGCTTGGAGCTTGTGCGCTTTTGGCTAGGAGGAGGTGCTTTCATCTACAAGGACTTGTTGCTTTTTGTGTTTCTCTCCATTCAAGGTGGGTAAAACATTTCATATTTCTAGTATAGGAATCCATGCTAGTTTGATTATCAACACTATACATGAAAAATACTAATAAGAGCCCACTTTAATTGAAAAGTTAGTATATGAATGGATTGAAATGATGTGATTAAATTGTGTGTGAAATTCTAGCATGAAATTAAATTATATGTAGTACTTTCTATGATTATTAGTTTAATTGAATGATGGTGGAATATGGCTAGTATGATGTGTGAAAATCTCCATTAAATTGCTTGTTAATTGAATGGTTGAAACATGAAATTGATTAAGGGAATGGCACACTTTAAAAATTTGAAAAGAGAGTTTTCTTGAATGCTTGAGTTGCAATTATGTTAATCAATGAGTAGTAGTATATTTTGACATAGATGAACCAATGAAATTACTTGGTTGCTATCAAGTAGAACTACTCAAAAGTTAGTACTTGAGTTTTACTTATTCATGCGCTAAATGAAATTTTTTTATTGATGTGGGTATGGACAAGTCCAAAAATATATGTAATTGTGAATAAAGATTAACAACAGTAAATTATCATAAGAGAATTGTGAAAGAAAAAGGGATTAGAAGACTAATTGATTATTCAATGTCGAAAATAAAAGAAATAGTAGATTTAATGAGTAACTCATTGATTTGTGGGGAGGAATACGCTTTTTTGTACAAAAATTTATTTTTATCTTACTGGTATGAGTGAAAACTAATCTGGAAATTTTCAGTAAATTTTACCAAAGCAATAAGAAACTATGGTTATGTGAACATCGAGTTATTTTTTTAAACTGTACGAAAATAGCATGTATGGATTTTTGGTTGGGTTCTTGACAACCCGAGCCAGTGGCTCAGGTGGTCTTTGATTGCGGTTTGCTTCTCTGAGCGGTGCGGTTCGAACCTGGTGTTCACCACTTTTTTTACCAATTGAGTATAAACCTGTATACAACCTGCAACCAAACCCTATACACTTAATTCACTACTTTCATACCGCTAGCACTGCTCGGCCTGTTGGCGGGTGCTCTTGGCTCTCTCTCTGCCGTGCCTGGGTTCGATTCCTCCCTTTGGCACTTTATAAAAAATATTTTTTTTGGGGGATTGTGATGTCCAAAAAATGTGAGAAAAATATGGAATCTTTCATAAAAATACAAGGAATTTTATGAGATTGAGTTGGGTATTATTTGAAGAAAATATAATGTAGCTTGTGAACAAATGGTATAATTAAAGCTATGGTTCTAAGATACATACTTATGAAAATTATAGTTTATAAAGATAAATTGAAATAGATTTATTAGAAAGCAATTGGCAAAAAGAACTTTGTTGTGTGACCTGATAGTAATAAATTCTCACTTGAGAATATTGTGCAAAATATGAAGTATGAATGTTTATTAGTGAAACTATGAAGTGCATGAGTCATGTATGATTATGGAATTTAAAAATCATGTTGATGAAAGGAAAAAGAAATTGTTGGCTATGAATATGAATTTTATGAGTTATATGGACTTGTGAACAAGTCTAATCATGAATTGAAAGAGAATACACATGTGAGTTGAGAACTCGACATGGAAAAAATTTATGAGTTGAAGATTGTGAAATGAAATTTTGAAATAGAGTAGCTAAGTCTCCCCGGCAGTGAGAAATAAAATAAAGTGAAATTAGACCAAGGTTGGTCAAGATGAAATGAATGAATAAGTCCGGTTGATGGAGAGGCTAACTCTAGAGATTAATTTTGTTCATGATTTTTTTAATTAAACTAAGGAGTAGTACATAGTGGAGACGTGATGAAAGTAGAAGAAAAACATGAGTATGGGGGCCATCGGATAGCGGTGTGAGAGCGATCCACAGGCTGCCTGCTTGATGCGTCAAGACATGGCATGGGCGCTACTCCGGAATTATCGTCCCGGTGGCGACGCTCGTGGGATGTTCGAGTGGCTATGGGTGGTGCCATTGTTCCATGGCGGAGGCTGAATTGTTCATAGGTTGCCTGCTCGATGCGTCGTGACAGTGCGTGGGATTTCCCTCCAGGCTGCCTGGACATGGGCTCATAGATCATAGGACATCTAAGACACTACCGTAGTTACAGTAGTAGTTTAAGACATAACGGGGGATTGAACCCTATAAAGATGAAGAACGAATAAGGGCTTGCCTCGGACCTATGTAGTATGGGATGCATAGAATCCGAACAAGTGTGCATTAGTGTTATGTAACATAATTAACTGCATTAAGGACTAAGTGCACAATCACAACACGACATCAATAGGGTAGTCCATTTAGTTTGAATTGTGACAAGTTTGTGTTTGCTAAATATGAAAAGTTAAGTTATACTATTTCCGGCATAGAGAGGATGGCCGTGTATAATGTTCGTCGGTTGAATAAACTGACGTACCCACAGTCTTATATGCAGGTATATGTCATGTTAAAGATTAAAGAAGAATGGATGCTTAAAGATTGTATCATTATTGTTGTACTTTATTTCAATTGTTGTAAAATTTACTTCCGCTGTGCAAAAGAAAAGATGTAATTCGATGTAATCTCTGATATATGATGAAAAGTTTTAATTTCCCTGTAAAATTGTACTAAAGAAAGTGAAAAGATCCTGTCGAACATCTCGAATTCAGTGTATTTGGGATTCGGGGCGTTACAAACACATCCTCAATTTGATGTTTGGTTTTGTTACTTGATTTTGATTTTGATTTTGATTTTTTTGGTCTTAATTTGTGATGGAATTTGGGTATATTATAATTTGGCTTTGGGTTTAGTTGGATTCAACTGCAATTGGGTTGAAGACTATAAGAATTTTTTCCTAAAATGACCCATTTTTTGAAAGTTTTTCTCAAACTGACCCACTTTTTAAAAAAAATTCAGATAGCGAGTTTAGGCAAAGCGAGTGTCAGGTTTTTGTTTTTTTGATTTTTTCTTGGTCAAGACTCGCTGTCTCATCAACTTGCTTTTTGAGATAGCGAGTGTCGAATGGGGTTTTTTTAGATGTCAGGCTCAAAAATTTTTCTCTCATTATCTCCATTCTTACTCTCTTCTTATCTCCATTCTTACTCTCTTCTTAACTACAAAGTCCAAAACCCTAGTCTCCCAAATTCAACATCCTACCCACAAAATCTCCTATAAATCTAAATATATTCACTTAATATTTCCCAACCCTCTCACCTTCTACTCTCAAAACCCTAAACCAATCTTCCGAAAGATCCATATTTGGGAATTTCGATAAACTTCAAGAGGATAGCAACTTTAACTCTTCCACCCATATATCTACGGCTATATCCTTCCGATTATTGTTGTGAAGGTATGATTTATATCATCTATTATTTTATGCATTTTTTTAGGTTTTGTTTGTGGCTAGATAATAACTCATATTTTCGTATAAATATACATAGGTAGATTACGATATTCCTATTTGGTTATACTTTGGTGGTGAAATAATTTGTGATCCAAAGATAGGTTGTTATAGTGTTGTTGATCTTGAAATAGTTTAGGCACCTTGTACCATTTTATTGGCATAAATAGTTGAGAAAATTTATGAAGTTACTAATTGGGATATGGCTCAATGGAATGTGAAAATTTTAGCTCGGTATGCAGCAGAAAAAGGAGATGGTCAGTATTTTATGACAGTGCCCGTATCTACTGATAATGCTATGAAGTTACTGATTGCTAAGACACTTGATCCCAATTGTGCTTGGTCTGCATTGAAGTCATATATTCAGCAAATCCAAATTATGAATGCTTAGCCACATGATAATCCTAGTTCAAGCTTCGTACGAGAAGTGCTGACACTGAAGATGAGGTCTAACCCTGTTCAAACTTCACAAGCAATACCACTGTCCCCACACGAAGACACATTCACAAATACAATAAAGCCAATGTAAACACAAATGAGAGTAGGGCTAATGAAGTGAAAGCTACTGATAGCTATGCCAATGTTAACGCTCATGTTACTGAGGAGATGACACAAGGTACTAGAGTACATCAAGTTCCACATGAGTCGTCCGGTTCATCCAATGTAGACGTATTGTACATTGGACAGGAGTTTGTAAGTAAAAAGTCGATTCGGTAGGCTATGAAGTTGTATTCCATCAAGAAACATCGGAAATTCGTCACATTGAAATCTACACCGACAGTGTATGCCGTTAAATGTAAATTAGCACCTCGGAAACGTACAATTGAGGAGATGGTGCAAATTCCACCAGTAGTAAGTGAGGGTGGCTTCCCTTGGAGATTACATGCAATCGTTCCAAAAGGCGGGACAAATTTTGTGGTGAAGAATATAGTTGGGCTTCATACTTGTACGAATCCCACGTTGAATCAGGACCACTATAAAGTTGATTCTAACCTTGTTTGCAATTTGATTGTGAGCGTGGTGAAGTCTGAGATAGGTTTAACATCGCGGGCCATTATTGAGTTAGTAAAACTACAATATAATTATCAGATTTCATATAAG
Organism: Hemerocallis citrina; assembly: GCA_017893485.1. Lineage (NCBI taxonomy): Eukaryota > Viridiplantae > Streptophyta > Magnoliopsida > Asparagales > Asphodelaceae > Hemerocallis > Hemerocallis citrina. The sequence goes on along the minus strand of CM030364.1, from coordinate 279,712,794 downwards.
AAGGTTTGGATTGCCAAACAAAAAGCAATTGAGAGGTTGTTCGGTACCTAAGAAGAAGCATATACGAAGTTTCATTTTCTTCTATCTACAATACAAGCAGCAAATCTAGGAACCGTTATCCACTGGGATAAATATTAGTTTGGTCATGGCGAGAAAACATTCAAGGGAGTATTTTGGGCATTTGGTGCTTCGAATGAAGGTTTCAAGTCTTGCAGACCTCTTATTAGTGTTGATGGAACTCACTTGTATGGTAAATACAAGGGTTGTTTGTGAATTTTTGTTTCTCCGGATGTGAATGATAACTTATTTTCCTTTGCATTTGCATTAGTTGATGGAGAGAGTATATATACTTGGACATGGTTCATGAGTTGCATTCGGTATTTTGTCACCGATTGAGCTGAGTTGTGTGTTATCTCCGATAGTCATGCTGGTATTCTATCTGCTATGGAATTGCAAAATGGAGTTTGGAACGAACCTAATGCATATCATCGTTATTGTATGCAACATTTCGCTACAAATTTCTTCAGTAAATTTGGTAGCAAGGCTATAAGGAAAAAAACAAAAATTATAACGTGTCAAAACCAACCCAAAAAGTTCAATACCAAACTCGCTGAACTTGAAACCATCAATGTCGAGGCGGGTAATTGGTTGAAAGAGAAACCGGTTGAGAAATGGGCACTTTATGCAGATGAAGGTCGACAATACGACATAATGACTACGAACCTATCAAAAGTTTTCAATTCAGTCTTGAAAGGTGTCCGTAGTTTACCGGTAACTGTGATTGTGGAGATGATTTTTTATCATCTAAATTCTTACTTTACTACTCGTCGACAGGAAGCCAATAAGCTTTTATCTGAAGGAAAGATTTTCGCTCAGAGAGTACAGGAATTGATCGATATTCGGGGTGAGAGAGCAAACTGACACGAGGTTATATTATTTCATCATCAACCTGGAGTTTTTTCCATCAAAATAGGTGTACACATGGTAGGTGGAGATCGAAAGGGTGGGAACTTTCACAATGTTAACTTGGGTACTAAAACATGCACATGTATGAAATTTTAACTATATCATATTCCATGTACTCATGTATTGGCAGCTTGTGCATATCGTGCAATCGATTACAAGCCTTTTGTTGATGAATTTTACTCAGTTACTGCCTTAGCACAAACATGGCTTCCTTCTTTCATCCAACTCTAGATCCAACATATTGGCCTACTTTTGATGGACCACGACTCGTAGCTGATGCAAGCCTACGATGTTCAAGAAAATTCAGGCCAAGAACTACGAGAATTTGCAATGACATGGATGTACGAGATAGGTTTAGCAAGGGTACGGGAATGAAATGTTCGAAATTTGGGTTGCATGCACACAATAAACGGCGATGTCGTACTAGAGGATCTCAAAATAGTTCAACTATGCAATATTATAAATGTGTTTGTCTTTGTTCTGTGGACGGCTATTTAGTTTGTATTTGTTTTATTTTGTGATGTGGACTTTTTAGTAGTTTGTATGTTTTTTATTTTGAACTATGATAATATGTGAATGTAAAGTTGAGAATGCAAGTTCAGATTGCACTTGCAATATTTGGCCCAAACTAGCTTTCTCAGAAAGCGAGTTTGGAGGCTGCTTATTTGGTTCAATCCTCCTCGCTTTCTGAGATAGCGAGTTTGGAGACTACTTATTTGCAAAAGCATCAGACCCAAGACTCGCTTTCTCAGACCCAAGACTCGAGTTTGGGTCAAATCCCCTCGCTATATGAGAAAGCAAGCTTAGGTTAAGGAGATTTCCAGAGACTAGCATGTCTCTAGATTTCTCATTATTCACACAGTCGCTATCTCATATAGCGAGTTTAAGTCAAATCCGATTGCTATCTCAGAAATCAAGTTTAGGTCAAATCCTATCGCTATCTGAGATAGGGACCGTGTGGATAGCGAGAAATTCAGAGACACACTAGTCTCTGGAAATCCCCCTAACCCAAGCTCGCTTTCTCAGATAGCGAGGGGATTTGACCCAAACTCGCTTTCTGAGAAAGCGAGTCTTGGGTAAATATTTGCAAGTGCAATCTGCACTTGCATTCTTACCTGTACACCTCCAACGTCAACTCCATAAACTCACTTCTCAACATCATTCACTTCTCAACATCATTCAATAAACTCCATATCTCACTTCTCAACATCAACTCCATAAACTCCATATCTCACTTCTCAACATCATTCAATTTCAAACACCAAACCATACATAAACAATAACACAATAAACAAACACATAAACACACACACACACACACACACCCGAACTAAACATCGTGGCTTTATACATTCACCAATTCCTTCACATATACATAATTTTACACACACACACCTCAAAATAGTTCATTCTTTCGTGATCGCTTTATACATTCAAAAACCAGTTTTACACTACTTTGAATACATAATTTGAATACATCCACTCCAAACTCACACTTCCACACGAATTCTTCATGGATCGGGCGTAAAAAAATTAGGGGGTCTCCGTTGCCTTTTATTACAACTCGGGGTAGCTTGAGTGACACCGGATAAGGGAATTTGATCATCTTCATGTGCTTGTGTCCCTTCAACATTTTCTTGTACCTCATCTACTTCAGGTTCTTCTTCGAAGTCGCTTCTCAGACGATATGGGGGTCTATGGACCACTTTCTTATGATGAACACCATGCTGACTGGTTCGGTATGCAAGAGTAGTTAGTATAGCATCTAAAGTAGCTCCTTTGCCCACAACATCAGATTGTGCACGATATGACGTAATCATCTTGCGTGCGAAGTCCTTCATTGATTCGGCAACATTACTCCTCAACACAGCAGCACATTCTTTCGCCTGTATCCAAGTCTGGGCCATCTACACAAGAAGAAATTTGCAGTTTTAGGTGAAGTGCATATGTATAAATAAACATAAATTTTACAGAATAATAAAATAACACAACAAAACTTACGAGTTTACGAATGGTTGATGCCTTCGGTTAGAACATAGGTAATTTCATTGAATGGTTATCTGCTGGTTTGGCGACTCGTCGGCAAATCAGGAATTCCACACCAGCTGGAGTCTACACTGTGGGAGAGATATAATGTTTAGTCATCCTCTCATACCAAGCCATATAAGTCCCATGCAACGATGCATTGAACAGAGGAAGGTTTCCAATGATTTCGTCGAACCGGTTCGCATTCCATCTGTCAACATATGTAAGCAAACATGCAGCCCAATCGTGACCGGATTGTCGACCCATTCCAGTAAGAGAATGGATCTCGGTATTGTACGGTTCAACAACAGGGATACCGAATGACCAGTCGACTTTGGAAACATCACGCCTCCAAAAAGTGTCACGATGTATGCCCTACAATAGCACTCAACCTCGAACTTAGCCGAATCCTCATTCAACCTATCCTTGAAAGTGTCCTTTAACCACTTCAAGCGAATGAACTTTCCATTTATTGTCCCGTTTTGACTTCTACACCGAGGTATTGTTGCATAAGATATTCCGGATAGAAGTCCATCGTCCCGGTTATTACCTGTCCGTCGACTGGAAGACCTATGAGTACAGAGACGTCCTATAGTGTTATGGTTATCTCCCCGAACGGTAATTGGAAAGTATGGATTTCAGGCCGCCATCTCTCAAGAAGTGCGGTAAGGAGAGGCCGATCTACCTTAATCGAGCTCATCAGTCCAATACCGTATAAACCGTAGTCCCGTAGATACTCGTGAATCTGTGGGTGCATAGGCAATGTACTGTGCCCCCTAAATGTTGTAGTACCCCCTATTTGTAAATATTATTTTTTAAAGATTTATAAATTAATTAAAATGATTTTTGGGAATTTAGTAAATATTTTCTGAAAATTTATATTTACACGTGCAAATATTTTCTTGGGAAGTTCAAAAGGCAAAATTATTTTGCGGAAAATTGTTATTTATTATTTGACATTATTTATAATTTTTCTAGATTTTTCTGATATTTATTAAACCTATTTGCAAATATTACGAAAAAGAAGGATCTTTTTGTAAAAATGTCATTTTGAAGGATGAAAGTGCAAAACTATTTTCTGGACTTTACAAACAGTGCCGGCTGGAAAATAAAGTGTTTATCTTTCTTTTAAATATCAATTTAATTGGTTTTATCAAATTTCTAAGTATAGGGATCTATTTATGTAAAGTTATACTTTAAAAGGGTTATTTTGCAAATATGTTTAAAACCCTAATTCTCCTATTCCGGCCTATATATACATATAAGAGTGGAGTGCAGCCGTCTTTCGCTGCACAACATAAAGGTTTTATTATTTCTTGAAGATTTAAGGAGGAGATCTTGAATTTCGCGAAAGAAAGACTTTTCTTGTTAGATTTCGTCATTTGAGGTGAGTGATTTGTTTGTTTTCTTTTGTTTTTGTGTATGCGAGTGATATAATTGCTTTGATTGTTGTTAGATGTTGAATTTCATCTACTAGAAAGTATGTTTAGGATTGAGTATGAATATGTACATGATGAATTGGATGGATGGATGAAAAATTGGATCTTGTGAAACTCTAGTGGGTTAAGAATGAAATTGTATGTGGGTAGGCTATTTCTTTTGGATTAATGTTGGATTGATTGAATATGATGGATTTTATGCATAAACCTAATAAAGATGAGACTTTTATCACTTTTGAGCATTTGTTGAACGAAACATGATATGGTGATGTTATAAATTGATTATGGTTGTGAGTTATAATGGCGATTCAGTTTTGAGAAATTTGGAAGAAAGGTATGAATTCAATAGATCGTGTCTTGAGAATCGAAATTTGAGAATTTAGTTGATTTTGAAGAAATATATCCAAATTGGGGATTTTCTTGAGATTTTTGATATTTATATGGTTGGGATCTGAATACGAAACTATTTCAATAAATAATTGATTTTAAGAAACTCTATTTTTGACTATACGCACAATCCATGTTTTTGTTAGTGTAGGTGCCCTAGAGGCAATACAATGATATTATGTAATCAGTATTATTGACATTATGTTCTATTTGATTATATTAATAATTTATTATGCTTCGTATTTACTGCGTTATAAATGTTAGCATGATAAATGTCCTTAGATTATTAATACGAACTATATGAACATGAGATTATATATAGTATAATAATCTTAAATGTCCCTAGTCGAGTATTATTATTATTAGGACAGTAATAATACATTGAGACTAGTATGTTGATTGATTGATGACCACCTCTCATGGGTCATTAGTATAGAGATACTAAAATCAATACATAGGTAAATGTAGGAGTACGTTGTACTGGACAGACCCACTGTGAGATTCAACATGGATAAGTGTCATAAGTAATCTCACTGTGATAATGGTGTAATGGTTCTCTGACCTGAAATCATTATATTTCTACACGAGAATTAATGTACTTTGATTCTATCAAAAGTTATCTTTAATCGGGTAATGATAAAGATAGTATTGGGTTCATTATGAATCGTGTGAGAAATGTGAATGATCTAGATAGAATTTAACCCTCCTAATTTTAGGAGCGATATTATCGGCCTCTTGTTTGAGTGAGACTATGAAATGCATGGCCATGCTCAAATATTGATTTGTTTGAATAGTCTACTCATCGATCAAGAAAATAAAGATTAAATTATTAAGAGGATGACACGAACCATACCTCTAGTTTAATCTATAATATCAAGGTTAAAAGGATTATATTACACGGAGACATTAGTCACGAAAAATTTAATTGAATCACCAATTATTATTATTACTTGGGTAGCAATGATGTATTACTAGATGCCGCTCATTGTTTATAATTTTATTATTAGATAATAAAATTATTGCCAACGTAATAATAACCTAAAGGGTCACACACTTAGAACGTTTAAAAGGAGTCTTAATTTAAATTCGGAATTTAAATTAAATGATTATAAATTCGAAATTAGTTATTTAATTGAGTTGGACTTGATTAATTAAAGTATAATTCGAATTTAAATCATTAAACCAAATCAGTTATCATTAAACCAAATCAGTTTGGCCAAACCGATTAGGGTTAAGCCCACCTCATTCTCTCTTATAAATACATAGAGATGTATTGGTTTAGCGTTTTATCTTTTGGCAAATTCGTTTTTCATAGAAAACCCTAGCCGCTCCAACTGTTGAGAGGCAAGAGAGAGAGAGATAGAGGCAAGCATCATCGGCTAGTACCGGCTCCCTTGATCGTTGGACGATCGGACGTTCGTGTGGACTGCTTTAGAGACGCGGATCTTGCTACAAAGGTTGCGTGGTGATTGGACCTCCATCTTTCAGTCTTCGTAAAGCTCTTAAAAGGTAAAATTTCGTTTCTCCATAATCAGCCATGTCTTGTACACGGATCCTAGGGTTAGGGTTTCGGATTTTTTTTTCGCTGCGTTTGTGCCCCGAAACCCAACAATGGTATCAGAGCCAGGTTGTATAAGGGGCTGATTTGGTTACGTATTTACTGCATTCGATGCATGTATGCATGTTTTATGAATCTGCCTTGATACGGTTATATGATATGTCGATTATAATATGTTATGTCGATCATATATGATTCTGTTATGCTATATATTGTGATTTAATGATACAGGTATGTTTTACAATCTGCCATGACTGATCAGTAAGCGATTTTGTATGTTATGCATGATGTTTGGTTTATATGGTGATATAAACTGATGGACAGATTGTGTTTGGACACGATCTGTAAACTGGGATATGATATGAATGTATATGATACATGGTTCCGGAACTGTATATGATGCAGTGGCGGCAGAGACTAAAAGAAATAATCTGTTGTTCGAAATCGATGATTTCTGAATAGGGATAGTCTTCTGGAATTAAAAAAATTTCTGATTTCGAGCTGACCTGGCAGCTCGACCCCAGCCAGGGGCTGCCGCTCCCGGACCCCGCCCGGGGGCTGCCGCCCCCGGACCCCTGCTGTATATTCTTTTTTTTTTTGTGTTCTTAATTGTTTACTTGAGCATGGTGCTGGTTATGGCCTTAAGACCCTTAGATTAATGGTTTATGGTTTTGGTTTTATAAATACGACTTGCATGTCGTTTTCTTCATTCTTGTAATTGTCTAATCTCGAATGTAACTCGAGTTTTATTATGTAAGTACATTAGTATAGGTTGTTTTCAATTATTCAATGTAATGTACTTGAAGATTGAAGGACGATCCAAGAAGTGGAGCAACCAAGGAGAATGAAGACATGTAATTGTATTTATATTTTCCACCATAGATTGACCTCGATCCTTTCATTTGCTTGAAAGGATCATGTAGAATAAAGGCCATAACCAAGCAGGTTTACATACTGCACTTTACATATTGATGTATGAATGCATGTGTAGAATACATTATGATGCATGCTTCAATCAGATTAATAATGTATTAATGTATGTATTAGATACATCACCCATGCCATGCCTGCTTAAGCAAGATAAAATCTGTAACGATTTAAGATGAACATTAAACAAACGATCATGAGATTCTCGTGTTTATGAAACACGGTAATTAAATATGAATTTTTATTGATTCAACGATTGAATGATTTTGTCAACAACCGATTACGAATCTGTAAGAAAAGGGGTGCCAATAATGCCGTCTGAGCGTTAACCTCTGATCTGGAAATCATTCATTCAACGAATTTTTGATTTGAAATATTTAGTTCCAAGACAAATTGGGAATCTCTTTATGATGAGATCATGATCGTTTATAAGTAAATCCCTTAACAAAATATTAAGTTAATTAGATGCTTTCCAATGAATTAACACTCATCAAAGCCTAGATCATAAGGGGTGGGTTTGCCAAAGTAGAGCACTCCTTTTAATCGTGGTTAGGTGCGAAAGAATAAATGTGATATTCGTCATGTTAATCATTGGGTCCAACTTAACTAAGTCGTCACAATAGGATTGTGGATAGTGAACTTAGAAGCATAGAGTTTGGCAAAGAATTTATTAGATAAATTAGAACAATAGTTGTTCACCAAACTATCCAAGAATTATATGTGATATAATTGACAAATGTTGTCTACCTAAATAGTTATGTTTTGGGAGAATTGGCCAACGCTGACTCAAAGCATAATGAAATATGGATCTTGGCTCACTAGAAAATTAGTTTCCGAATTGATAGTAAGGGCTATTAGTTTGAACAAAATAGTGGGAGGTATATTAAGTTGAATGTACCATAATCACTTGAACATAATTATTAATTATTTGACAATCTAACTTATCTTATGCATTTTAAATATTGTAGATACTAAATGGCGCAAAACACAAACAACTCTTTCTCCGTGCGATCAGTCCTTGAGAAGGACAAGCTGACAGGAACAAACTTCCTTGACTGGTCTAGGAATTTGAGGATTGTCCTCAGGCAGGAGCGTAAGCTCCATGTTGTTGAAATTCCTCCACCGGTCCATCCTGGTGACGGTGCAACTCGTGCTCAACTAAATGCTTACCAGAAGCATATTGATGATGCGACGGATGTTGCTTGTCTCATGCTTGCAACTATGAGTGCTGAGCTTCAGAAGCAGCATGAGCATATGGATGCTTATGCTATGCTTGAGCATTTTCAGACGATGTTTCAAGTACAGGCTCGTTAAGAAAGGTTCAATACGTACAAAGCACTTTTTAACTGCAAGCAAGGAAATAACCCGGTTGGACCGCATGTTCTGAAGATGATTGGGTATTTTGAATACCTAGACCATTTGGGCTCCGGGCTTCCTCGAGAGGCTCAAATAGATATTATCTTGCAATCTTTGAACAGCAACTATGCCCAGTTTATTATGACTTTCACTATGACCGAGCAAGACAAAACACCCACTGAATTGTTGGCACTGTTAAGAACTACCGAAGCCAACATGCAAAAGGCACTTGAGAATGCTCCCATAATGATGGTGGGCAATAAAGGTGCTAAGGGAAAGGGAAAATGGAAGGGCAAGAAAAAGATTGGATCTAATGCAGTTGCTCCTTCCAAGCCCACTTTCAAGAAGGCTCTCAAGCCTAAAGGTGGTGTTGCTAAACCTGATAAGGGTGATTGTCACTGGTGCAAGAAACCAGGTCATTGGAAGAGAAACTGTCCAGCTTATTTGGAAAGTATGAAGAGCGTGAAATCTCTGAATATTTCTGATTCAGGTATTTATGTTATAGAAGTCAATTTATCTACTCCTACATCTTGGGTATTGGATACTGGATGTGGTTCTCACATTTGTATTAATGTGCAAGGACTTCAAAGGAGTAGATCTTTGGCAAAGGGAGAGATCGACCTACGCGTTGGCAATGGAGCAAAGGTTGCTGCTATGGCCGTAGGGACTTATTATTTATCGTTGCCCTCTGGGCTTATTTTAGAACTTGAGAACTGTTATTACGTGCCTGCGATTTGCAGAAACATTATTTCTATTTCTTGTTTGGACAATAAGGGTTTTTCGTTTATAATAAAAGACAATTGTTGCTCTTTTGGTTTAAATGATTTAACTTATGGTGTAGCGCGTTTATTTAATGGTTTATATGTTCTTGATCTTGATTATACTCCCGTCTATAATATGAATAAACGTCTTAAAGCAAATGACTCAAATCAAACATACCTTTGGCATTGTCGATTAGGCCATATAAATGAGAATCGCATATCCAAACTACATAAAGATGGATTTTTGGATAAGTTTGATTTTGAATCATACGATGAATGTGATGCTTGTTTACTTGGTAAAATGGCAAAAGCTCCTTTTACTAAACAAGGTGAAAGGGCCAACGAACGATTAGAACTGATACATAGTGATGTATGTGGTCCAATGCGTTCTATGGCAAGAGGTGGCTTTTATTACTTCATAACATTTACTGATGATTTCAGTAGATTCGGATATGTGTATCTTTTGAAACACAAATCTGAATCCTTTGAAAAGTTCAAAGAATTTAAAGCTGAAGTAGAAAAGCAAATAGGCGGAAGTATTAAAACTCTTCGATCTGATCGAGGAGGTGAATACTTAAGCCATGATTTTAAGAATTACTTAAAGGAGTGTGGTATAGTATCACAACTCACTCCTCCTGGAACACCACAATGGAATGGGGTTTCTGAAAGGAAAAATCGTACCTTGTTGGACATGGTACGATCGATGATGAGTCATGCTGATCTTCCAATAAGTTTCTGGGATTATGCCCTAGAAACGGCTGCATATACACTAAATCGAGTTCCAACTAAAGCGGTTCAAAAGACTCCATATGAGATATGGACTGAGAAACGTCAAAGCATGTCATTTATGAAAATATGGGGATGTGAAGCGTTTGTGAAACGTATGATCTCTGACAAGCTTGGACCAAAATCAGACAAGTGTTATTTTGTGGGGTACCCGAAGGAAACTAAGGGTTACTTCTTCTATAATCCGACCGAGAACAAAATAGTTGTTTCTCGCACTGCTGTATTTCTTGAACGAGAGCTAGTCTCCAAAAGAAACAGTGGGAGGAAAATAGAACTCGATGTAGCTCGAGACCCACAAGATAATGTTGAACCTGAATTGGAACTTGAGCAGGATATTCAAGATAATATTCAAGATGACACTGCTCAAGAAACACAGATTGTTCGTAGATCTGGTAGGATTCGCCAAAAACCTGATAGATATTATGGATTTCTCTTAATAGAAAATGGTGATTTGATGCTCATAGATCAAGATGAGCCCCTCACCTACCAAGATGCTATGAACAGTCCTGACTCTGAGAGATGGCTAGAAGCCATGAAATCTGAAATGGATTCCATGTATGATAACCAAGTATGGACTTTGGTTGATCCACCTGAAGGGGTAAAACCTATAGGGTGCAAATGGGTTTTCAAAAAGAAAATTGAAATGGAAGGAAATGTTCAGACCTATAAAGCTAGGTTGGTTGCAAAAGGTTTCAAACAAATTCATGGTATTGACTATGATGAAACTTTTTCACCTGTAGCTATGGTCAAATCCATTAGGATTTTGCTTGCAATAGCAGCTTATCATGATTATGAGATCTGGCAGATGGATGTCAAAACAGCCTTCCTTAATGGGAGCCTTGAAGAGGATGTGTACATGACACAACCTGAAGGTTTTGTCAGTCCAAGGGATGCTAGAAGGATATGTAAGTTGCGTCGATCCATTTATGGACTGAAGCAGGCCTCAAGGAGGTGGAATATTTGTTTTGACCAGACAGTCAAGGAATTTGGCTTTATTCAAAACGAAGATGAATCTTGTGTTTACAAAAGGGTTAGTGGGAGCCACGTGGCATTCATAGTATTATATGTTGATGATATATTACTTATCGGGAATGACATACCTTCTCTACAGGCTGTTAAGACTTGGTTGGGAAAAAATTTCTCCATGAAAGATTTAGGCGAGGCGACCTATATATTAGGGATCAGGATCTATAGAGATAGATCCAGAAGATTGATCGCCCTAAGTCAGAGTACATATATTGACAAAGTACTGCATCGTTTTGGGATGTAAGATGCTAAAAAGGGATTTGTCCCGATGTCTCATGGGATATCGATCTCGAGTGACAATAGTCCTAAAACATTGGATGAAAAGGACCGCATGAGTAAGATTCCATATGCTTCTGCAATTGGATCTATCATGTATGCAATGATATGTACTCGTCCTGATGTGTCGTATGCTTTGAGTATGACGAGCAGGTTCTAGTCTATTCCAGGTGAAGGTCACTGGACAGCTGTCAAGAATATTCTTAAGTACTTGAAGAGGACTAAAGATTCATTCTTGGTATATGGGGTAGTAGAGAGACTAGTGGTAAAAGGTTACACTGATTCTAGTTTCCAAACAGACAAGGATGATTCTATATCCCAGTCTGGTTTCGTGTATTGTCTCAACGGAGGTGCTGTAAGCTGGAAAAGTTCAAAGCAAGAAACAGTAGCTGATTCTACAATGGAGGCTGAGTATATTGCTGCTTGCGAAGCAGCTAAGGAGGCAGTTTGGATCCGAAATTTCATCACAGGGCTTGGTGTGGTTCCATCGATCGCAGATCCTATCGATCTTTATTGCGATAACAGCGGAGCCATAGCACAAGCAAAGGAACCAAGATCGCACTCAAGGGCAAAACATATACTTAGAAGATATCACCTTATTCGTGAGATTAATGAACGAGGAGATATACATATCTGTAAAGTGCAAACAAATGATAACGTAGCTGACCCGCTGACTAAGGCTTTGTCGCAGCAGAAGCACGAGGGTCACACTAGTTCTATTGGTATTCGATACATGAGTGATTGGCTCTAGTGCAAGTGGGAGATTGTTAGTGTAGGTGCCCTAGAGGCAATACAATGATATTATGTAATCAGTATTATTGACATTATGTTCTATTTGATTATATTAATAATTTATTATGCTTCGTATTTACTGCGTTATAAATGTTAGCATGATAAATGTCCTTAGATTATTAATACGAACTATATGAACATGAGATTATATATAGTATAATAATCTTAAATGTCCCTAGTCGAGTATTATTATTATTAGGACAGTAATAATACATTGAGACTAGTATGTTGATTGATTGATGACCACCTCTCATGGGTCATTAGTATAGAGACACTAAAATCAATACATAGGTAAATGTAAGAGTACATTGTACTGGACAGACCCACTGTGAGATTCAACATGGATAAGTGTCATAAGTAATCTCACTGTGATAATGGTGTAATGGTCCTCTAACCTGAAATCATTATATTTCTACACGGGAATTAATGTACTTTGATTCTATCAAAAGTTATCTTTAATCGGGTAATGATAAAGATAGTATTGGGTTCATTATGAATCGTGTGAGAAATGTGAATGATCTAGATGGAATTTAACCCTCCTAATTTTAGGAGCGATATTATCGGCCTCTTGTTTGAGTGAGACTATGAAATACATGGCCATGCTCAAATATTGATTTGTTTGAATAGTCTACTCATCGATCAAGAAAATAAAGATTAAATTATTAAGAGGATGACACGAACCATGCCTCTAGTTTAATCTATAATATCAAGGTTAAAAGGATTATATTACACGGAGACATTAGTCACGAAAGGTTTAATTGAATCACCAATTATTATTATTACTTGGGTAGCAATGATGTATTACTAGATGCCGCTCATTGTTTATAATTTTATTATTAGATAATAAAATTATTGCCAACGTAATAATAACCTAAAGGGTCACACACTTAGAACGTTTAAAAGGAGTTTTAATTTAAATTCGGAATTTAAATTAAATGATTATAAATTCGAAATTAGTTATTTAATTGAGTTGGACTTGATTAATTAAAGTATAATTCGAATTTAAATCATTAAACCAAATCAGTTATCATTAAACCAAATCAGTTTGGCCAAACCGATTAGGGTTAAGCCCACCTCATTCTCTCTTATAAATACATAGAGATGTATTGGTTTAGCGTTTTATCTTTTGGCAAATTCGTTTTCCATAGAAAACCCTAGCCGCTCCAACTGTTGAGAGGCAAGAGAGAGAGAGAGATAGAGGCAAGCATCATCGGCTAGTACCGGCTCCCTTGATCGTTGGACGATCGGACGTTCGTGTGGACTGCTTTAGAGACGCGGATCTTGCTACAAGGGTTGCGTGGTGATTGGACCTCCATCTTTCAGTCTTCGTAAAGCTCTTAAAAGGTAAAATTTCGTTTCTCCATAATCAGCCATGTCTTGTACACGGATCCTAGGGTTAGGGTTTCAGATTTTTTTTTTCGCTGCGTTTGTGCCCCGAAACCCAACAGTTTTAATCGGAAGAAATCAACAAATCACTACTTTTATAAATTCAAGTAACTTTGAATTAGTTTAGTGGGTTATTATAAATCCTACAAGTTGTATTTGATCATATAAAAAATATGCTTTTTGTAGAAATCGTTTTTATAAAGTAAAACTACGTATCGGTTGAAATGTGCACATCCAAAGTCTACAGTCTGTAGGTCGACAGTCGACCGTCGCTGCCTGGCTACTGTAATTTTCCTGAAGTTTTAAATTATCACGTGGAACAGTCGACCGACTCACCTTTACAGTCGACTAAGTTTGCTCTGTTTCGATGTCACCCTCAGAATTGGATTTTTCTCTGGACAGTCGACCTATGACCTTTTACAGTCGACTGCTATACTTAAAACTATTTCTTAAAGATTATCAGATTTTTCGTTCTGGACAGTCAACCTATGACCCTTTTACAGTCGACTGCTATACATAGAATTATTTTCTTAAAGCTATTGAATTTTCTTTCTGGACAGTCGACTTACGCTTGTCTATAGTCGACTGATACTGATGTATCTTTATATCTTTGAATGTTCTTTTAAATGATTTATCCTCTAAATATTTTTAATCTATAACTTACCATTCTATATTTTATCTTCTACTGAACATATGTTTTCATGTGAGTTAACTGAGCAATTTATGTTAGAAGTTTTGTATGGATATTTAGGTGTGAGACTCTAGAGGGTGTGTGTAACCTTAGTATACCGAAAGTTGAGATATTTATGTTTGGGCCTGTTGTGGCATTTTAGTTGATCAGTTGTTGAGTTAAGTCCGGTGTGGTACACCAACTCTAGGCGATTCGTAAAGTAATTAAATAACCAAAATGATAAGGACAGACACTAGTGGTGATATGATGAACAAGAGCATGGGTTATGGACCTCAGTATGGCTTGCGGTGTGAGATAATCCCCGAAATTATCCAGATGTGAGTGAAATAGTCTCCGGAATTACCTGTGGTGTGGGATTGATCTCCGGAATTATCAGGGTCGAGGCGACGCTCATGTGCTATTCGTGTGATGAGGTGGCATCGCTTGCGGTGTGGGGTATTCTCGAAGACTCTCAGTTGTGAGTGAAATAGTCTCCGGAATTATCTGTGGAAAGAGATTGACCTCCGGAATTATCGGGGCATGGGCTAATACTCACAGTTTATCTTTATCTCGTAGTAGTCATCGTGTTAGGATTTGCTGCATAGCAGGGGATTAAACCCTACAATGTGAAGACGTTAAGGACTTGCACCGGACCTATGTAGAGTGGGATGCATAGACTCCGACAAGTACGCATTAGAGAGTCAGCATATAGAATTGATGTTTTCTTGGCTTGGGTTTATGCATGTGTTGTCCTTGTTTTCCTACACTTGACACTTAGTCTACCTACACTTGATGTTTTCATGTTCCATTGTTATTTCTTAATTCATTTATTCTTGTCTTTATTACATGTAGTTTATGACTCCATGTTTTATGTTTATTTATGTTGCTTTTGTTTTTATGTCACTCACACCATTGTGGCTGACCCCTTTAGTTTTAAGGGTTAGGGTTATCTCTAGCCTCATATTTTACAGGTGATTACTTGTAGCTTGGATTTTGGATACATGAGTTAAAGTGGTGTAATGGGTTATGAATTGTTGTAAAAGAAATTGTTGTAAAAGAAATTTGTAATTTTAGGTGTATTATATTCCGCTGTGCTATGTAAAGATTAATGTAATGAAAGTTGAAAAATTTTATTGGTGTTCGACTGTGTTTAGTATTACATTTGAAGTTGATGCTGGAATTGTGCCACATATTTTTAAGATATCATATTGGAAATTCGGGGTGCTACAGATTTTGGTATCAGAGCATGCTTCAATAGTAATAATAAACATGGTATAAAAAATACCTAGGTGTGGACACTAGAGCGTGAGTACCTAGGTGTAGACATTAGAGAGCGAGTATCACATAGAACTGAAACATGATGTTTTTACTTTTGGGGTATGGTTGTGACCTTGCCAGAGAGTATTGATGTGGATATGGATCGTGTTGTGGTGCTTTAACTTTTTCCTCATTTTGCAGTATTCAGAATGGTTGGACCCAGAACCAGAAATGGTAACAATGGTGATGGGGCTGGAAGTTCCCAAAAACGGGAGTTGATCTCGAGATCGAATTTTCCAGGGTGTATCAGACTTTGAATGCGCTAATGGCAGCTAATTTGGCACAGAATCAGAACCAGAATCAGAATCATGGGGCTGGACCAGGATTGGTTAATGCTGATCCTATCAAGCAGATTGAGTCCTTCAAGAGGATGAGGCCGACAGTGTTTGAGGGGCAGTCTGATCCAAATGATGCTGATGATTGGATAAGATGGATGGAGACAATCTTCGAGGTCTCAGAAACTCTGGCAGCCAACAAGGTAAAGTTGGCCACTATGCAGTTGGAAAAGGACGCTGGTGTTTGGTGGCAAATGGTGAAGAATTGATCGTTGAACGATATTACGAGGGCTGTGATATCGAGATTGGCGGGAGGTTATTCGGCATTGATCTGATTGAGCTGCAAGTCTTAGGAGTGGATGTGATCGTGGACATTGATTGGATGGCAATATATGATGCCACAATTGAATGCAAGCAGAAAGAGGTGTTGGTGAAAGCACCAGGTGGTCCCGCAGTGACTTTTCAAGGAAAGAAGAAGGTTCCGAAGGTGGATGCAATGGTATCCAAGATGACGATTCCAGATGAAGTCAAAAGCATTCCGGTTGTCAGAAATTTTCCTAAGGTGTTCTTAGAGGATTTTCCAGGATTACCGCCGCAGAGAGATGTGAAGTTTTGCATTAATGTTCAGCCGGGGAGTGCTCCGATTTCTAAGGCTTCGTACAGGATGGCACCTGTAGAGCAAGACGAAGTGAAGATGTAGATTGAGGAGCTGTTGAGCAAGGGACTTGTTAGGCCGAGTTCCTCACCGTGGGGTGCACCAGTGTTGTTAGTCAAGAAGAAAGATGGGTCAATGAGAATGTGCATTGACTACCGGAGTTGAATATGGTGACTATTCAGAACAAGTATCCACTTTCGCGGATTGATGATTTGTTCGACAGACTTCAGGGAGCAGCTGTGTTTTCGAAGATTGATTTGAGATCAGGGTATCATCAGGTTCGAGTCAAGGAGGAAGATGTGAGTAAGACAGCTTTCAGGACTCGTCATGGGCTCTATGAGTTTTTGGTGATGCCATTCGGGTTGACGAATGTGCCAGCAGTGTTCATGGATATGATGAATATGGTTTTGAGGCCATTTATTGACTCCTTCGTAGTGGTCTTCATCGACGATATTTTGGTGTATTCGAAGTCGAAGGAGGAGCATTCTATGCACTTGACAGCGGTATTACAGAAATTGCAAGAGCATAGCTTTTATGCCAAGTTATCGAAGTGTGAGTTTTGGAAGTTTGAGGTAGCTTTTCTTGGTCATATACTTTCTAAGGAGAGAGTGGCCACTGATCCTCAGAAGGTTGAAGCAGTAAAGGATTGATCCAGGTCAATGTCTGTGAAGGAAGTCAGTAGTTTCTTGGGTTTGGCTGGTTACTACAGGAGATTCATCCAGGATTGTTCTCATATTGCAGTTCCTTTGACAGGTTTAACCCGGAAGAATGGGGCATTTTCATGGACTGATAAGTGTGAGGCGAGTTTCCTTGAGTTAAAGGAGAGGTTGACTACTGCACCTATTTTAGCTTTGCCACAAGCCGGGAAGGATTTTGATATCTTCAGTGATGCATCTCTCAGAGGTTTGGGTTGTGTCTTGATGCAAGAAGACAAGGTTATTGCTTATGGTTCAAGATAATTGTGTCCGCATGAGAAGAATTATCTGACGCATGATTTGGAGCTAGCAGCTATTATTTTTGCCTTGAAGCAGTGGAGGCATTATGTTTATGGTGAGAAGGTCAACAAGTACACTCCTTAGATTCACACTATATGCCTACATATGTACACTCCTTAAATTTCTACACTATATACCTACATATATTATCAAAATTCCTATTCAACATTTCTCAAAAATTTTTACACTATATACCTACATATATTATCAAATTACCCATTCATTCAACTTTTTTTCAAAAATTTCCACACTATGTTCCTACTTATATTATCAAAATTCATATTCCAAATTTCTCAACATTTCTATTCAAAATCGCTAACAATTTCTAAATATACCGTTAACAATTTCTCAACATATCGCAAAATTAACCCGTAATTAAAAATGCAAATGTATGGAAAATATACCGTTAAAGTTGGGTTATTGAAGAGGTAGATAGTGGATACGATGTCGATGAAGCTCCTTCAACCGCACTGTTTTTCTCTTTCCAAATTCCCGATTAACGATTTTCTTGGATATTGGGGTTTAGGGTTTTGAGAGTGTGAAGAGAGGGGGTTGAGAGTGTGAGGAGAGATTGTAGCTGAGAGACGTGGAAGATCGAAACAGCGAGGGAGAGGGTTTTTGTGTTAATCGACGATAGGATATCGAATTTAGGGGTTAGGGTTTTCGGGTTAGAAGAGGAAGAGGGAGAGAGAGAGGTGAGAGAGAGGTGAAAGAGAGAGTGAGGTCGAAACAGCGAGTTTAGTTAGTATACATATCCAATCGACACTCACTGTCTCAAAAAGCGAGTTTGATAAAAATCAATTCGCTTTTTGAAACAGCGAGTCTTGGTCAGAGAAATCAAAAAAACACAAACCTACCATCGAGTGTGTTTTACCTCAACTCGCTATCTGAGATAGCGAGTATGTCAATTTGGAAATTTTTTTAAAAATAGGTCAGTTTGAGAAAAACTTTCAAAAAGTGGGTTATTTTGGAAAAAAAATCTGAAGACTAAAGGATGAGTTGTGCTTGCTATGGAGAAAATAGATAGCCTTACTTTGACTCAATTAAGGCCATGCATTAATTTTGTACTAATGGAGAATATTATCTTAGTTAATCACTTAATTTAGATGATATTTGGCTCAAGCGTATGGTTCTATTTTGACTGCTTATAGAATTGATGTGGGTATAGCCAGCACTTACTACTCAAGCGTATGGTTCTATTTTGACTGCTTATAGAATTGATGTTGGTATAGCCAGCACTTACTATTTTGGACAACTGGAATGAATGAATGAATTATCTCCTAAGCAGACGTATCTCACTGGTATTAAGAAATAACTTATCTTCATTATCAATACTAGTAATTTACATGCGCGGTGCACATTTTAATAATTTTTACAAAAATAGAGAATAAAAAATAAAAAAATGATGCAGGGAGGACTCGAACCTGAAACCTTCTTTATATTAGTTATGTACGTGCGCTGCACATGTTGGTAGATTTACAAATGTTGGTCGATTTACAAATGACACTAAGGCTTTCTTCCATTATAATATTATTACTAGTATCATGCACGTGCGATGCACGTGGAGGAAGAAGGAAAAAGACCAAAAAACCTACCAACACGTGCGCTGCACGTGTTTTTTTTCGCACGTGTGGAAAATGGGGAGGGGAATGAAAAGGACCCCCCAAAAAAATCTAGTATTATACACGTGCGTTGCACGTGAAAAAATGGGGAGGGGGAATGAAAAGGATTAAAAAAAAAGGCCAACACGTGCGCTGCACGTGTTGACAAAATGACAGTCAATGACAAATGACACTAACCCCTTCTCCCATTATAATAGTAGAGATTACTAGTAATTTACACGTACGATGCACGTTTTAATAATTTCAAAAAAAAAAAAACTCTAACGTAGGGAGCAATTGAATTGGAAACCTCCTTTATATTAGTTATGTACGTGCGTTGCACATGTTGGTAGAATGACAAAATGACAAATGACACTGAGGCCTTCTCCCATTATAATATTAGAGATTAGAGATTATGTCAGTGCATTTAACACATCAAGCTAACATTCTGATATTTTACTATGAACTATACATATTTGCTATTAAGTAACTTATTTTTATTTTTATACCGTTTATGTGTTGACTTTTCGATGTGGATGTTGCTTATATGGATGAGTAAAGTTTTTGTGATTAATATTGTAGTTGTTATTTTGGATGGAAATGTCTCTGTTTGGGAACTTTTCGGCAGTATGCATTTTGGTTTAGTTCTTGATTTGGAGGTTGCTTCGGAACATTGTTTCTGGGAGCGTTTTGCTTACGATTATAAAGCTTGACAAATCTTATTGTGCTTGCATGTACATCGAGAGTGTGGTGCTTTTCTAGCTTGGTTTATTCTTGCAATGATGATAAGAGAGAAATATTAAACTTTAATGTTTGAGAAATTTCTTGGGTCTTTTTATTTGAAAAGGGAATCAAAACCAAAATCCTTCATTTCTCTTTGCAAATTCGATCTTATCTACAACATTGGCGAGGCTATTGTAATGTTTGCAGCCAAATGCTTTGAGAGAAAGAAAGAGAAAGCACTGAAAAGAAGCATACTAATCATGTATCGAATTCAAGATAAATCTAAGTCTCCCTCATTCTATCTCATTTTCACAATTTTTTTTTCTTCATATCTTCTTATTGAATTTACGGTTAATTAATTTGGTGCATTAATTTTCTCATTTAGTATTTTCTTGGATGTGGTTTGATTTTGTGGACAGTGATTTCGTCAGTTCTATTTCGAATTTATTATTATATTTTAATACCTAATTATGTGATTTATGTGATATTTATTCATCGTTGCTTCTTGCAGTATGTTCTTCACTTGGTATTTAGTCTTTTATATATCTTATCTTTCTTATTAAGGGTTAGCGTTTGGGTTCTCCGATTTGGGGATTAAGATGGGTATTTCATTGGGTTTGATCTCTTTATGGGGTTAGGGTTTTGGTGATCGGATTTGGGTTCAAGGTAAGTATTTCATTGGATTTCATTACCTTTTCTAGTTGTAATCATTGATTTTTGGGGTTTAATTCTCTGTTTTTCTCTTTCATGTATCGGGTTAGGGTTTGAGTGCTCGGATTTGGATATCGAGGTAGACGCTTATTTAGATTTGACCTCTTTATCTATCAGGTTTGGGGTTATGGTTAACCAGTCATTTACATACTATTTTCTCCAACCTTTTAGATCTACTTGAACTTTAACATCCATATCAATATATATATTCTTATCAGTTATAGTTGAAATATTTGCACATGGGAGCTTCATACAATACTTCTCAATAACTTTTCATTATTATGCAATAGCTTCAGTATTGAACCTATGTCTGTCCCGTGCATGGTACCTCGCTAGTTGTACCATAATGGAGACGTGAGTTTGGTTTGCCATGTTTTTGGTGAGTAATGTCAGCAAAGTAGAAAGCAGGAATAGAAAGAGGAACAAGACAATACACTTCTTTGATTCCTACATAAATGACTAGATTGATTCGTGTATGAAAGATTGTATTGGGATTGGGGCGTCAACCAACGCCCGTTATCGCAGCGGAACTAAATAGAGCAATGAGAAATTCGAAGTAGATTAGACAAATAAATTGAGCAAGCAAGTAGATCTACCAATCTAACACAAACACAACGATGATTTATCCCAGTTAGCTTTTGCTTAATCTGGGGGAAATATAGAGAGATATGATATTCAACTAGAAGATATTATAAGAAGTTATTGATTCACTCAATATAAGGAATTAACTCACTCACCAAGAACTATCTCTCTGTCGAGCCTCTCTTTGCAATGGAAAAAATAATCTATAAAGTACCCTCTCTCTCATATTGGAGAAGTTTACAATATATATAGAAGAATAGAAAGAAACCTAGGTCTAATCTTGATTCTCAGTCATCCGATATAACATGAAAAAGAAGTAACTGAATAGGAGCCGTACGATCTAACTTGGAGTTGGAGATTGGGCTGAAACGACCTAACAAATCGAGGCCCAAAACGAACACAGCACCGCGGTCTGGTCGACCATCCAACAAGACCGGTCGATCGTCCCTCTCTCAGACAATCATTGTACTACGAGCGATCGGGGGGTGCGGTCGACCGCAACTTGGGACAATCGACCGCAACTATGCCTGCACCTTGCTGCTGCTGTTTTCTTCTTCTACTCACTTCGATGCTTCGACCTCCGTACTTCATCTTACATTCTTCTAATCTGAACCACGAGTATACAAGACACAATCCTAACAAACTTCACCTTGGATTGTATACGAGTGCTATCACATGATGTGTTACTCATCTCCAAACTATAATAAATTTCACTTGCAAAGAAAACTTAGAACAATAGCTTATTTTTCTAGTTGAACTGATCTTCTACCTAATCTCACCGAATCCAGTATACCCCTTCAAGGGTACACCTCCGTAGGCATTGATGTGAAAATTTGCAAGTGTACAAAATCGCAACAAGTAGTATAGTTAAGTGAAAAGAGTGTCGAACCCACAGGGATTAATTATTTTATTGAGTACCGATATTACTAGATTAGCTACTATTTGGAAAATCGAAATTAATAAAAGAAAGCAACTAAATTAAATTAATCTAAAAATCTAACTAAATTAATTAAGAGTAGTGGGATGTGAAATTTTTGTGATTTGTTAATGGAAAAATTAATTCTAGGACTTTTGACTTCACCTAGTTTATCCCACACAATTTATAACTCCATATGAATAAAGAATTTATTTTTCCAAGTTGTAGACCAAAATTCCTAAATTATTCAATGCTTTCTCTCAAACAACACCAAAAATATCTCCAACTAATAGTCTGTCATATCTCTATGCAAATTTAATTAATCGAGACTAATTAACTTCTGTGGATTTCTTAACGGTCACATCAATCGCGGTAAATCATCTATAATTTCGCTCAATCAATGGTGTTTAATTGTTATTAATCACAAATTATCTCTCGGTCTCTCCATGATTTAATAGATCATACAAATGTCTATCCACCAATTGTACGCTTTAAAAATAAAAATCAACACACAACTATGGAAAAATAGAAAAATAATATGGAATTAAAATTGTGTTTTCAAAATTAGGCCACATCAAAGTCCTAGAAAAATAAATTTAGTTCATAATAAATTCATTACAACTAACAAATATAGTCTTGGATTACATGATAAAATTAGAGAGAGAAAAGAGATACAAAAAGGGAATGCTTTTTAAAAGAAATTGCAAACCGAACAGTCTCGAAAAGCGTGTCCAAACAAGTCATCTCTCCTCGGCTTTGAATTCTATTCTGTCTTGAAGTCGGAGCCACTGAAAACGCGTGCCACGTCAGCTGCCACGTCACCAGGCGGGCCTACAGAGCTGTCACGTCACCCTGTCGCCGTCGGAGCTGTCACATCACCCTGTTACGTTGTTGTCCCGTTCTTTGCTGTCTTGAGCCACACGCGCAAGGACGCCACATCAACAGAAGCCCACTCACGCCTGCCTCTTCTCTTTCCCTTCTGCTTTTGACCCGTAGTGTGCACCTTGGCCTAACTGCTTTTGACCCGATTTTTCATTTAATGAAATTATTTATTTTTGCACGTAGTGTGCACGTGCAATATATTTATTTTTGTAAAATTAAATCTTATGATGAGTATAGATTTTTAAATATGTGCTTTTAATTATTTTGTATAAAACCCTTTTTCAAATAGACTAAAAAGTCTTTCTTTTAAAAGCCCAAAGTTTAATTCATTTATTTTATTTTATAATTATTATTTTTGGCCCATAAACTAAAGCCCATGAGCTATTTTATTTTTTATTTACAATTTGTAATGTAGAATACATTTTTTTAAGCTTATTTTTATGAAAAATCTAATGTACAAATTTCTAAATTGATACCAAGTTGCATGCACGTGCACTACATGTACACGTGCAAATGCACACAAGGTAGGCCGGTTTTAATCTCCTGGAGGGAATTGGAAATTTTCAAATGGAGATCATGCTTGGTGGTTACTTGGTTGTGGGTAGTTAATGCAACTCCTACTTTCATCTTAGCCCTCCATCTTATAACCAATTACTTGATCCTAGCCTTCCATTCCATCAAGATTTTAGTATAAATACCCCCCCCCCCCTCCTTTGTCTTCTTCATTAGAAATCTAATTGAAAAAGATACATTTTTAAGTGTGAGTTGAGGGTGAAGGTCGGCATTGCTTCAGAAGGTTTCAGTGGCAAGGAGCAAGGAGGAGAAGTCACATTATCAAAATAGAAGGCTTCGCGGGATTCGTTTACTTCGTCAATAAGGTGGGTGTTTCTCAGGACTTCTAATATAGTAGTTATGCTATGGTAATAATGATTGTTACCATGCTTATGGAAAGTAAATTTAGATATATCAGATTACTTTGCGTTATGCTTATTATGAAAGATGTGAAGGAATGATAATGAAGTAATGACACTTTAAAAAGACTGTAACTGGCCTGTACAGTCGACCGTCATGTGGACAAGTCGACTGGTACGAGGCGGATGTTTTTCTCATGATTTCTAAATTAGAAGATTTAATTGTGTACATGTATACAAACTGAAGTGATAGAATGATTGCTAAATCCATATCCTCCATGCTGTATATAATTTAGGAGACATGAACGGATGAAAAAGAACTAGTGATAATTAGAGAACTGGAAATAACCCATACAGTCGACCGGTAATGTAAACAGTCGACTGGTATATTGAAATAAAGTATGTACAGTTCAGAGTTCCATGAAACGAGGTATTTTAATGTGATGTTCTAGTGTGTTAAATTGAGATTAGTATTCATCTCTGCAAGTAAATGATGAGTAAATGAAAGTGCATGCTTAGCATTTCTTTGAGGAAAGAAAACATTAGTTATGTGAAATTTATATGTTGTGATATTAGTGAACAGATAAGAAATTACATGTTTATGTTAGTATGAATATAATGTAATGTGAAACAAGTTTGTGATCTGTTAAGAAATGAGAATCGTTATACTGTTTCTGGCATAGAGAGGATGACCATGTATAATTATCGTCGGTTGAATAAACTGACGTACCCACAGTTTTATATGCAGGATAATTGGCTTGATAAAGGTTAAGGGAGAACCAATGCTCAAAGATTATTTACTGTTGCATCCTTTGTATAAAGTTGTATTTGCTTCCGCTATCATTATTTGTAATTTATTGATGTATATGCTTCCGCTGTAAAATGTGAAGTGTAAAATCTCATGTAACTCTGATGCAAAGTGAAAAGTTTTTAATTCCTTATAAAATTGTACCGAATGAGACGAAAAGATCCTGTAGAACTCTCGAATTCAGTTGTATTTGGGATTCGGGGTGTTACAGAGTGGTATCAGAGCCTGGTTTCATACTGGTACAAATTTATAAGGAACGACACCCTAGGAGTGGACATTAGAGTGTATGTTTGAGTCTAGAGATTTAAATGTAAGTTACTTACATTTGTGTTTCTCTATGATTTATGTTTTCTTCCTCCCTATTTCTAAGATGGCTGATCACTTCGACCCGGCTGGCGACGACTGGCATATCATCGAGGAAGAGTACCATCCTGGGCAAGCAGATTCTGATGAAGAGGAGTGGCCTGAATCTCGAGAGATTACCCCACCTCCAGACTCGTCTGATGATTCTTCTTCTGATGAAGAAGAGAGACCAGTTTCGAATAGTCTTGTGGCATCTCTTCAGAGGCAGGTTGAATCACTGCGGGAGAGAGTTGGATTGTTGGAGGCGCAATTGGCAAAGCGCAAGGATGACTTTTCGTTCTCAGTCATCGAGTATGGGAGCTCGAGAAGAGGAAGAACCTGACTGATGTGCTGAAGGATGAAGTTGATGAACTACGGGGAGAACTTCGAGAAGTGAAGAGGAACCGTAGGAGTTAGACTGTTGTAGCTTCTACTATTTTCATTCTGATGTCAAGAAATATTTTTTAATTCGAATGTATAAAATTTGGAATTCAATGAAATGCAAGTAATTTAAATTCATATCTTATACTTCGAATTTAATGGATCTTTTGCATCAGAATATGGCTAGAAGAGGAGCTAGAAATGGGGAAGGTTTGGATCTCGAAACGGAACTTGCGAGGGTCTATCAGATGCTCAATACTGTGACCATGAACCAAGGAAGGGGGCCTGTGAATCCAGTGCTCGAAGCGATTAAACTGGTGGAATCGTTCAAGCGAATGAAGCCACCTGTTTTTGAAGGGAAGTCAGACCCTGATGCGACTGACAACTGGATTCGTCAAGTGGAGACAATCTTTGAAGTGCTGGAGACCCCTAAAGGCAGCAAGGTCAAGTTGGCGACTCTGCAACTTGAAAAGGATGCGATTGTTTGGTGGCAGTCGATGAAGAGGACCATGGGAGGCGTAGTTCTTAGCTGGGAGGAATTTTTGGAAGAATTCCGCAGTCACTATTTCCCCTCCGACGTCCAAGAGAAGAAGGCTATGGAGTTTCTGTCACTACAGCAATGTGGCATGTCAGTTAGAGAGTACGAGACCAATTTTACTCAGCTCTCTAGGTATGCGCCTGAACTAGTGATGGATGAAGCGAACAAGGCTCGTAGGTTCGAGCATGGTTTGAGGCCGAGCTTGAGGTCCCGAATGATACCTCTTGGTATCAGAAGATTCGACAAGTTGGTCAAGCGAGCAGCAGCGACGGAAGCAGATATGGAGCAGTTTCATGTTATTCAGAATCGGAGGAACAACTGGCATTCTGGAAAGGGGCCTGCAACTTCTGACAATTTCAAGGGACAACCATCTGCACAAAGGTTCAAACCGACAGGGGCGAATGCTGTTAGTGTGGCTGGAGGACCTGGGAACAATGTTGCGAGACCTCCTGTGGTGACTTGCTTCAACTGTGGCGAGACAGGACATTTCATGTCCCGATGCTCCAAGCCGCAGAATGTCACCCGTGGGGGATCAGCGCAGCAGACTGGGAAGAGACCGTACCAATCAGGGCGAGTATTTGCCTTGACGAAAGTTGATGCTGATGAAGTAGATCATGTCATCACTGGTACGAGGGCAGATGTTTAGAGGTTTATATTATTTCTTTTTCCCGCTTATTAAGTGAACTGTTACGTAATGGGTGTGTATTATGTAACAGGCAAACTTTATTTGAATGGAATGAAAGCTGTTGTTCTGTTCGATACTAGATTCTCTCATACTTTTGTGTCTCCTATATTTGCTAAAGTGTTGGGAGTGGAACCGAAAATTTTTTCAGGCAAGATCTTAGCAGTAGCTACTCCATCAGGGGAAACTCTAACCACTAATCGGTACTATACTGATTGCGAGATTGTGATTGGAGATAGAATCTTTGGGATTGATCTGATCGAGCTGACTATCTTGGGAGTCGATGTTATCATTGGCATTGATTGGATGTCGGTGTACAGTGCAAGCATCGAGTGTAAGACCAAGACGGTGACAGTGAAGGCTCCAGGTGGACCTGAAGTCATTTTCCAAGGGAAGAAGAAATGTTCTAGGCTGGTGGCAACTATCCACAAGGAAGAGACTCCTGTGAAAGTGCAAGAGATTCCTGTGGTTCGGGACAATCCGACTGTGTTCTTGGAAGAATTTCCTGGGTTACCCCCGCATCATGATGTAGAATTCAGCATCACTGTTCAACCGGGAAGTGCACCCATTCCTAAGGCACCGTATAGGATGGCTCCAGTGGAACAGGATGAGGTGAAACGGCAGATTGAGGAACTGTTGGAGAAAGGCTTTATTCAACCTAGTGCGTCACCTTGGGGAGCACCAGTGCTTTTGGTAAAGAAGAATGATGGATCGATGAGAATGTGTATCGATTACCGAGAGCTGAATAAGGTCACTGTTCAGAGTATCCTATCCCCCGAATTGATGATTTATTCGATCGTCTACAAGGAGCAGCTATTTTCTCCAAAATAGATATTCGTTCAGGATATCACCAAGTTCGAGTGAAAGCTGAAGATGTGTACAAAACTGCATTTAGAACTCGACATGGGCATTACGAATTCTTAGTTATGCCATTTGGAGTGACGAATGCACCCGCAATCTTTATGGACTTGATGAACAGAGTTCTAAGGCCGTTCATTGATTCTTACATCGTGGTGTTTATCGACGATATTCTCGTGTACTCCAAGTCCGAAGAGGAGCACACCGAGCATCTGGCAGCAGTTTTGAAGAAGCTGGAAGAGCAGGAGTTGTATGCCAAGCTATCCAAATGTGATTTCTGGAAATCTGAAGTGGCATTCCTAGGTCACATCCTTTCTAAGGAGGGAGTGGCAACTGACCCTCAGAAGATAGAGGCAGTGAGAGATTGGGCTAGGCCTACTACAGTGAAGGAAGTCAGAAGTTTCCTTGGAATGACTGGTTACTACAGGAGATTCATTCAAGGTTATGCTCAGTTAGCTGTACCGCTTATTCGTTTGACCAAGAAGCATGTGAACTTCAAGTGGACTGAGCAATGTGAGGCAAACTTTCATGAGTTGAAAGAGAAGCTGACTACTGCACCTATTTTGGCTTTGCCTAGAGCAGGTGTTGAGTATGATGTTTATAGCGATGCTTCACATCGTGGACTTGGTTGTGTCTTAATGCAAGAAGGAAGAGTAATCGCTTATGGGTTTAGGCAACTATGACCGCATGAGAAGAACTACCCGACTCATGATCTGGAGTTGGCTGCGATTATCTTTGCCCTGAAGCAATGGAGGCACTATGTGTACGGTGAGAAATTGAACATGTACACGGACCATAAGAGTTTGAAGTATATATATCAGCAGAGAGATCTGAATTTGAGGCAGCGAAGGTGGTTGGAAGTGCTTGAGGATATGCGACCTGAATCAGGTATCATCATGGGAAAGCTAATGTTGTTGCTGATGCACTTAGTCGCAAGAGCAGTTTATCCAGTTTGATCACAAATCAGAAGCATTTGATTGAGAAATTGGACCGAGCAGGTATTGAAGTTGTCTTGCAAGGATTGGGAGCATCTTTAGCTCAGTTGAGGCTTCAGCCTACACTGAATGGAAGGATCATTGCAAGTCAGGAGGTTGATGCTGATATCTTGGAGATGAAGGAACAGGTTGGTGCTGGCAGGTTGCCCGGATTTCAAATCAGGGATGAAGTGCTGTGGTTCGGAGATAGGCTGTGTGTTCCAAATTAGGCGGACCTGAAAGAGAGTATTCTTCAGGAGGCACATGCTACTCTTTTGTCGGTACATCCTGGGAGTACTAAGATGTACAAAGACATCAAACAGTATTTCTGGTGGTCAGGTTTGAAGCGGGATGTGGCTGAATTTGTGGCGAAGTGTGAGGTTTGTCAGCAAGTCAAAGCCAAAATTAGAGACCCGGAGGTCTATTACAGCCGTTACCTATTCTGGAATGGAAGTGGGATAACATCAGTATGGATTTCATTACGGGATTGCCTAAGAGTTCTAAAGGCAACGATGTGATTTGGGTTATAGTCGACCGACTAACCAAGTCCGCTCACTTTTTGGCGATGAAACTCACTGCTTCGATGGACAATTTAGCTAAGTTATATGTTGGCGAGATTGTCAGGCTTCATGGTGTTCCGTCAACTATTGTGTCTGATCGAGATGCGCGGTTTACTTCGCATTTCTGGATGAGTCTTCAGACAGCTTTGGGTACCAAGACAGATTTCAGCACTGCTTTTCATTTGCAAACCGATAGGCAGACCGAGAGAGTCAACCGTATTCTTGAGGATATGCTTCGGTGTTGTATACTAGATTTTGGAGGCAGTTGGGGAATGCATTTACCTTTGGTAGAGTTTGCCTACAACAACAGTTTTCAGACTAGCATCGGGATGGCGCCGTACGAAGCTTTGTATGGCAGGAAGTGCAGGACACCTGCGTGTTGGTTTGAAGTTGGGGAGCGTCAGTTGTTTGGTCCTGAGCTTGTGCAGCAAACCTCTGAAAAGATTGATCTGATCAGGAAGAGGTTGGCAGAAGCTCGGAGCAGGCAGAAAAGCTATGCAGACAACCGGAGAAGGGACCTTGAGTTTGAGGTTTGTGACTTTGTCTTTCTGAAAGTATCGCACAGTAAAGGCGTGATTCGTTTTGGCAAAGACAGGAAGTTAGCCCCGAGGTTTATAGGCCCATACAAGATATTGAAAAGGATCGGAAAAACTGCTTACCGACTTGAATTACCGGAAGAGTTATCTCAGGTGCACAATGTCTTCCATGTGTCTATACTGAGAGGTTATATTCCAGACCCGAGTCATCATTTGCCTGAAGTGCCGGAAGGTTTGCAGTTGGATATGAATTTCATCGAGTCTCCTGTCGAGATTATTGATCGTCGAGAGAAAGTCTTGAGGAATAAGACGATACCGATGGTCAAGGTAGTCTGGAGAAACCATTTGGTTGAAGAGGCTACTTGGGAGTCCGAGGAGAGGATGTTGAGAGATCATCCTGAGCTTTTCGTTTGATTTGTATTATTTGTATTTTTGCTTGTGGTTGCTTTTCTCGCTCTTAACTGTAGTTCCGGGGACGGAACTATTCTAAGGAGGGAGTGTTGTAATGCTCCGATTTTTCATTTAATGAAATTATTTATTTTTGCACGTAGTGTGCACGTGCAATATATTTATTTTTGTAAAATTAAATCTTATGATGAGTATAAATATTTATTTTGTATAAAACCCTTTTTCAAATAGACCAAAAAGCCTTTCTTTAAAAAGCCCAAAGTTTAATTCATTTATTTTATTTTATAATTATTATTTTTGGCCCATAAACTAAAGCCCATGAGCTATTTTATTTTTATTTACAATTTGTAATGTAGAATACATCTTTTTTTAAGCTTATTTTTATGAAAAATCTAATGTACAAATTTCTAAATTGATACCAAGTTGCATGCACGTGCACTACATGTACACGTGCAAATGCACACAAGGTAGGCCGGTTTTAATCTCCTGGAGGGAATTGGAAATTTTCAAATGGAGATCATGCTTGGTGGTTACTTGGTTGTGGGTAGTTAATGCAACTCCTACTTTCATCTTAGCCCTCCATCTTATAACCAAATACTTGATCCTAACCCTCCATTCCATCAAAATTTTAGTACAAATACCCCCCCCCCCCCCTCCTTTGTCTTCTTCATTAGAAATCTAATTGAAAAAGATACATTTTTAAGTGTGAGTTGAGGGTGAAGGTCGGCATTGCTTCAGAAGGTTTTGGTGGCAAGGAGCAAGGAGGAGAAGTCACATTATCAAACTAGAAGGCTTCGCGGGATTCGTTTACTTCGTCAATAAGGTGGGTGTTTCTCAGGACTTCTAATATAGTAGTTATGCTATGGCAATAATGATTTTTACCATGGTTATGGAAAGTAAATTTAGATATATCAAATTGCTCTACGTTATGCTTATTGTGAAAGATGTGAAGGAATGATAATGAAGTAATGACACTTTAAAAAGACTGTAATTGGCCTGTACAGTCGACCGTCATGTGGACAAGTCGACTGGTACGAGGCGGATGTTTTTCTCATGATTTCTAAATTAGAAGATTTAATTGTGTACATGTATACAAACTGAAGTGATAGAATGGTTGCTAAATCCATATCCTCCATGCTGTATATAATTTAGGAGACATGAACAGATGAAAAAGAACTAGTGATAATTAGAGAACTGGGAATAACCCATACAGTCGACCGGTAATGTAAACAGTCGACTGGTATATTGAAATAAAGTATGTACAGTTCAGAGTTCCATGAAACGAGGTATTTTAATGTGATGTTCTAGTGTGTTAAATTGAGATTAGTATTCATCTCTGCAAGTAAATGATGAGTAAATGAAAGTGCATGCTTAGCATTTCTTTGAGAAAAGAAAACATTAGTTATGTGAAATTTATATGTTGTGATATTAGTGAACAGATTGTTGTGCGGAATACTAACTAACCAACAATCAAACGAGAGAAACAGCGAGAGAAAACACAGAAAACAAGCAAACACAAGGACACAAAGATTTAATGTGGTTCGGCAAACAAGTGCCTATATCCACGGGGCGGTTGGTGTTCTCTTCTTCTTCAAATAATCACCAATGGGCGAAAACAAACCCTTACAAGAGATGACGGCTACAAATCCGAATAGAGGTTTCTAATTTTCGTCTCTACTTACAAAACCCTAACGGGTTGTATTTATAGGGAAACTATTGGGCCTTTCGAAATGGGCCTATTCTGGATTAAAAACCCGCCTACAGTCGACTGATCATCTTACCAGTCGACTGATAAATACTTCGGGACAGTCGACTGAACCCACATGCAGTCGATTGACTACTGCTGTATCCTTAGCCTTTGAAAACTCCTCTCTGGACAGTCGCCTGATCCTCCAATCCAGTAGACTGATGTACTGGAACTTTCGATCGCTGTAGATACAAACCAGAATCGAGCCATTATCCAACACAGATAAGAAATTACATGTTTATGTTAGTATGAATATAATGTAATGTGACAAAACGATGTATGTGAATTGAAGAACAGAAGGGAAAGATGATTCCTTAATTTGAAATTTAACCTGTTCAGTCGACCGAATGCATGTAGCAGTCGACTAAACTGAGCATGAAAAGTGTACAGTTAAATCACCCAGAACAGACGACTGATTTGAATGACAGTCGACTGTTAAGTGAATGATATTTTAGACATGGAAAACTGCGGAACAGCCGACTGGCCATGTGCAGCAGTCGACTCTCCCGAGCAGTTATGAAGAACTTTATTTGACTGAACAAGTCGACTGGACTGGCTCCAAGTCGACTGTCCAGAATACTTTTAATATATCAGAAATCTTATTTGGTTTATGATAAAGATTGTGAATCTTATGGTTGATATTGGTAAACTCTATTTGTCTTTGCATGAATTTACATAAAGTGAATCATTTATTTAGATTGTGGGAATTAAATGAATATGAAAGCTAGGAACATGATAAAGAAAATCTGTGAGATTATCAAATGAACTCATGAGTTGAAAATGCTCAAATTTTAGTAATTGTGAATTGGAATTGAAACAAAGGAGTAGCTAAGTCTCCCACCGGCAAATTGGAAAGAAATAAAATGAATTGAATTGAAAGACCAAGGTTGGTCATGTTGAATGAATGAATAAGTCCGGATTAGTGGAGAGGCTAACTCTAGAGCTTTGATTTTATTCATGATTCTAATAAAATTAGTACATAGTGGAGATGTGATGAAAATGAGAGAAAAACACAAGTATGAGAGCTAGAGTTTACGGTGCGGGTGTGTGAGCCACAGAATGCATGCTTGATGAGTCAAGACATGGCGTGGGCACAACTCAGTAATGATCGGACTTTAGCAACGCTTGTGGGGTGTTTGGTCACTGCGGGTGGTGTCATGTGCCATGAAGGAGGCTGAATTGTCCATAGGTGGTCTTCACGATGTGTCGTGACATGACGTGGGATTCCCCTTCAGGTTTTCTGTACATGAGCTCGTACTCATAGAACATCTGGGATACTTACTGTAGTTACCGTAGTAGATTAAATCATGGCGAGGGATTGAACCCTACAAAGATGAAGAACGATTAAGAGGCTTACCCTCGGACCTATGTAGAATGGGATGTATAGAATCCGAACAAGTGCGCATTAGTGTCATTTAATATAATAATTGCGTTAAGGATTAAGTGCACAATTACAACACGACATCATTAAGATTTTCCCTTTACTTTAATTTGATATGTGAACAAGTTTGTGATCTGTTAAGAAATGAGAATCGTTATACTGTTTCTGGCATAGAGAGGATGACCATGTATAATTATCGTCGGTTGAATAAACTGACGTACCCACAGTTTTATATGCAAGATAATTGGCTTGATAAAGGTTAAGGGAGAACCAATGCTCAAAGATTATTTACTGTTGTATCCTTTGTATAAAGTTGTATTTGCTTCTGCTGTCATTATTTGTAATTTATTGATGTATATGCTTCCGCTGTAAAATGTGAAGTGTAAAATCTCATGTAACTCTGATGCAAAGTGAAAAGTTTTTAATTCCTTGTAAAATTATACCGAATGAGACGAAAAGATCTTGTAGAACTCTCGAATTCAGTTGTATTTAGGATTCGGGGTGTTACAGAGGGCCTGATGCAAATGCATCACTTGCATATGGGTCAGGCCGGGCCTGCTCAGTTCAAATTAATATAATTCAAATATCAATTCTAGCATTAATAGTTCTCATCATCTAATCAGTTTATTAATTAACATCATCATCATCATCATCATCATCTTTATCACCCCTCGATTGAACTAATATGAGAGACAACAAAAAATGATAAGATGAGAATACTAAACTTGTACAAAACAAAATAAAAATGAGAAGCTAAATATCATATCACATATTTTTTAGTTCTTTTTTTATAATCAAGATGGGCTTAGGTAGATATAACACTCCATAAAGATTTGATGAAATTAAAAGTAATTAAATAGAAGTTATGAACCTAGATTAATCCCTACATGTAGTAAGTGTCACATTTGTGGATGCATGCCATTGTTTGTGTGACTTTACATTTGTGGATGCATGCCGCTTGTTTTTTACTTCTACCTATTATTGTCATTGGAAATGACAATAATTTTTTATTTCTTATTTTAACGCAATCAATTATTTTATATTTGAAAAATAAAATCTCTAATATTATAATGGGAGAAGTCCTTGGTGCCATTTGTAAATATACCACTTTCGTGTATTGCACGTACAACCCAATCTCTCTCATCATACACTTTATTTAAATCTATCAATTTACGTGCATTCTACGTATAACTCAAACTCTCTCATTATACTTTTTATATTACTTTAAAAAATATGTATTTATTAACACGTGCTATGTTATATTATTTTAAACACTATATATTAATTAACACGTGCATCGCACGGGTTAACTACTAGGAAGACTTTAATGACTCATAAAGGAAATGCATGTGGTAATCGTTAAGTAATACAGATCAAAATCTATATATTTCTTCTTAATTAGCTTTAAGCACATGTCAAAAAAGGTATATATCATTATTGCAACTCCTTATAAAGAAGATAGAATCACATACAATACACGTATCACTAAACAAAAGCAAAGATGCAACTCTTTGCAGCGACGATTCTCACGAAGCCATCATAAATTCAAGTCACGTGTATTTATGAGTGATTTAATTGAAGATCAAATTATAAATGCGTAATGGAATATATATAATAACAAAATTATTCTGAAATTTACTGCAGATTACTCACTTGATCTCCACTCTTCCTATGATTAGTGTTACTTCATCGTACAAAAATCACAAAAAATGGAATCAAAATATAAAAAAATCAGAAAGGAAAAAAAAAATCACGGATCTCAACCGATCTTGAAATGGAATGATCGAACTTACCTTTAAATCAACCGAAGTTCTTGTTCGATAAGCTTCTAGAAACTCGTCATTCGTCTTCACCTTCGATGAGAGAGAGAAAGGGAGATATCGGAAACAGACTGCGAGATCGAAGACGAAATATCAAACTAACCCCATATCGTAACCGCTTCTTCTAGAAGCTTCTAGAAACTCCGCTCCTTGTCGTCTTCTCGATGATGAGAGCAGCGGTAGCGACGACAGTGTGCGTCGGAGAAAGTGTGGGGAATGGATGAGACGATGTGGGATTTTGAAAGTGGAATAAGAAGATAGAAGATGAGGGATTTTGTTGAAGTGTTTTTAATATTTTGTGTTAAGTTAGTACACCGAATTAGCACGTGTTAGTTTCTATTTAACTCGTCCTCTCTACTTCCAAATGGAGAAAAGAGAGAAGATAGTGGTATTTGTATAATTTATTTATAGTATAAAGTATAATTTGACCAGCCGTCTCAAAAGCCACCTGATGCAAGCGCTTTCGTCGACTCAGCCAATCATCCCACGCAACGTGTCAATCTCCCCTATCTCAGAATCACGTCCAGATTCAATGAACCAGAACCACCCCTTCGCCGCTCCCCCTTATTTATTCTCCACTCCAATTTCCATGAACCACAAACCTCAAACTTTTTCATCTTTTTTGCAATTCAACCCCAAAAAAACACCCAAAAGATTTATAAAAACATTTGCAAATTTTGCACATTCAATGGCCTCTGCTACTATCTCAAGCTCAATCTCTTCCCATTCCCTCATCCCTCGCAAACTCAGAGGTATATAACTACTCATTCATATATGATTTTAATCCCTCATTTAATTTACCTTGTGTTTCTTACATTTTTCTCCCTTTTTTTTTATACAGCGGCGCAAATTGGTACGGTATCGGGGGTCCAATTGAAAAATTACAATTCGAAGAGGAGATGGGCGGTTCAGGCGGTGGATCCGACGAAGAGGAACGAAGCGGTGGCAGCAGTGGCGGCGGCGGCGACGGCGGAGGCCTTGGTGGTGGAGGAGAAGGTAGAGAAGGCCGTGGATTATGAGAAGTTAGCTGCTGAGCTGGAGGGATCCTCGCCGTTGGCGATTATGGATCGGGCTCTTGAGATGTTTGGCAATGACATCGCAATTGCTTTCAGGTAATTTTATTTTTGTTTACTTATTCGGTCATAGTCATCCCTCCACATTCTGTTTGGCAGTAGTTATAGTATATTCTTTTGGTTCAAGAATGTGAATAGTCTAGGACGATTTGCGTTACTATCAATGAGTTTTAATTAAATTACAATTTGTTTTTTTTAATGCAAGTTGATTGATTATAAAAGTTGTAATAAATTTGTAGAAGAAAAAGGGAATTAAAATTTTTTAGAATAAGGTCAGAGTTGCTTACAGAGTATGTTGTTTTTGCCAGAGAGATTTGTGTGTAGTTGGATTTAGAATTTATTGAAGCCAACAGTCAGTTATTATGCTCAACTCTCACTTGTTAATTGAATGATTGTTTCTATCTATAACCTCTTTGAACTAATGAGAGTAAATAATTTCTTTAAAAGGAAAAAAAGAAAAGAAAAGATAGTTCAATACAAATTATCTAACTAGGGATGGTGAGCAGGTTGAGTGGGCTGGGTCGGGTCGGGCCTAAACCCGCCGGTCCAGACCGGACCGGGTTGGGAAATTTAAAAGTTGTCCCGGTAGCCCCGCAAACCCTTACGGGTTGAACCCAATTTGGGCCAGGTCGAGTCGCGGACTGGCCTGGGTCTGTTGGGTTAATTTTTATTTTTTTATAAACTCCAAAAAAATTTAAAAAGAAATGTAAAACAAGTATAAGAGTGAAACAAAATT
The DNA here is from genome assembly GCA_017893485.1 of Hemerocallis citrina. Classification (NCBI taxonomy): domain Eukaryota; kingdom Viridiplantae; phylum Streptophyta; class Magnoliopsida; order Asparagales; family Asphodelaceae; genus Hemerocallis; species Hemerocallis citrina. Next base: position 279,676,027 of record CM030364.1, on the reverse strand, counting down.
GTATATATTATTCATTTCAAATTCTATTAAATTTTTTCAACATTTGTACATACAAATATATGTAATAAAAAGCTTAAAAAACATATAAATTTATTGAATTAGATGTTTAAAGGGATAATCTAGAATTCGAGATAACCTAATGTTAGATTGAAGAGACAACATTGGACTATTGTCGTGCACCTCTACTTAACCTAAACCTAGGAGGTATATGTGAAATAAAATTTGATAAAAAAATAGCCTACTGTTTTAGTAGTGTATGTAAAAAAAAAACATAGGGGGTATATGTGAAAAAAAAATCTAGAAAACGATAGAAGGGTTGAGAGATAGAGAGAGACAGAGTAACTAAAGATCATCAAACAAATATGATAAAAAAATTAATGCTACACCAATAATAAAGAGTTGGGAGAGTTGAGAAATTTTGATTCCGTACTTCACGAATAATCGTATATAGAGTTGAGAGAGAAAATAATAGTAGAGACTCTAGAAGTAGACGTAGTCGGGGGAGTTTGTAGTAAACGTAGTCGTAAAGAGAGTGTGAGCTTCTTTATTGAGAGAATTTGTAGTAGATGTGGTCGAGTCGATACGATCAAACTTGTTCATTTCCTTGTTGCTTCTTTGTTGAAGTAGATTGAGAGTAGTAGTAGAGTAAGAGAATTGATAGACGAATGTGTGAAAAAAATTGAGTGAAATTAGGGGGGTTTTGCCCAAAAAGTCCAAAAAAATATAAAAAAAATAGCAAGCCCCAACGGGCGGCTTGCCACGTTCGGTCGACCTGAACGGGTGGAACGTTGGCAACCCGTCGGGTTGGTGGGTCTGGTTCGGCCGGGTTTGGATCGGGTTGCTATTTATTCAGGCCGGGTTGAGCAAGTTATCTTCACTCAAATGCGGACCTGGTTTGACCCGCTAACGTTAACATGTTTGACCTAAACCAGGACCGGTTGATGGTGGTTTGGGTCGAAGCGGGGGGGTCTCGGGTTGACCCAACCCGGATGCCATTCCTAGATCTAACCAGACATAGAAGGAAGTTCATTTCGGAAATGGAACAATAATTCATGCAGTTATTCCCTTTTTTAGATGACCTTTTGTGTATGTAAGTGAAGGGTTGGAAACTGATTACTTGCTAAGGTCTAATGACAAAAGCTTGCACAGATTCAGATTCTTGATGGAACTTGCTATGCAAATTTATCCTTGTTTAATAACTACAATAGATCCAAGTAGTGCTCAATGTTATCTTCAATTCATACACATACTATACTTCCACATCATGTTACTTATTGAAGAAATTCTTAATTACAATTCATTTCTGCAGAATTGAAAATTAATTCATCTTTATTTGTCTCTTTCTACAGTGGAGCAGAGGATGTTGCATTGATCGAATATGCTCGATTAACTGGTCGCCCTTTCCGGGTCTTTAGTCTTGACACCGGAAGGTTAAACCCAGAGACATACAAATACTTTGATACCGTAGAGAAACACTACAACATTCACATTGAGTACATGTTCCCAGATGCAGCTGAAGTCCAAGCCCTTGTAAGCACCAAAGGCCTCTTCTCTTTTTACGAGGATGGCCACCAAGAGTGCTGCCGAGTGAGAAAAGTTCGCCCTCTAAGGCGGGCCCTGAAAGGCCTCAAAGCTTGGATTACAGGCCAGCGGAAGGACCAGTCGCCTGGAACTCGTGCGCACATCCCAATTGTCCAAGTTGACCCTTCGTTCGAAGGATTGGACGGTGGATCTGGCAGCTTGATCAAGTGGAATCCTGTTGCAAATATCGATGGAAAAGATATCTGGAATTTCCTTAGAACAATGGAAGTCCCTGTAAATTCCCTTCATTCTCAGGGGTATGTATCCATCGGTTGTGAACCATGCACCAGGCCAGTGTTGCCAGGTCAGCACGAGAGGGAAGGAAGGTGGTGGTGGGAAGATGCCACGGCTAAAGAGTGTGGGCTTCACAAGGGCAACATTGAGTCGATGAGTGCAGGAGTTAACGGCAATGGTGCTGCTGTTAATTCAGTGAATGGTACATCTGACATCTTTCAGAGCCAAGCCATTGTCAGCCTCACTAGGCCGGGGATTGAAAACTTGCTCAAGTTAGAGAGCAGGAAGGCCCCATGGATTGTTGTTCTTTATGCACCCTGGTGCCCCTTTTGCCAAGCAATGGAGAGTTCTTACCAGGAGTTGGCAGACAAGTTAGCCGGGTCGGGTATCAAAGTAGGAAAATTTCAGGCAGATGGTGATCAGAAATCATTTGCTCAGCAAGAACTTCAGCTTGGAAGCTTCCCTACTATACTGTTCTTCCCAAAGTATGCTTCTAAACCTGTCAAGTATCCTTCAGAGAAGAGGGATGTTGATTCGCTGCTTGCATTCATCAATGCTTTGAGATGAACCAGTTACAGAAATAGGATGTATTGTACTATATGTTAGAGAGGTGAGAGGTCCCCTATGTACGTCAGTTCTGTTCTTTTGTCACTCTGTTGTGACTGGTGAGGAGGACTCATACCAGGAGGGTTGTGGGTGGTGAGTGTAATTTTTAGATTTTGGAGGATGAGTATTTTGTTAGTTGTTCACTTAATGTTATTATTATAGTGCAGTTTGTACCGTTAATCAGGATGATTGCAGCTGAGAATGATTGTTTGTTAGTTTGTTTTTTCCTTCGAGCAATTTGAACAACCAAAATGGCCATTCATTGCAGCTGAGAATGTTATTATAGTGTTAAATCAGATTCAGGTAATGTTGATTCTTCTTCTTCTTCTTCTTCTTCTTCTTCTTCTCCCTCTTGTTCTTTCCTTCCAGTTTAGTTTTCAGTACTCATTGCGGATTCTCATGTTGGTTTTTTTTTTTTGGACATCTCAAATTGCGGCTTCCAGCCATCGTCATTCTTTCTGTCTTTGCAGAAATGCTTTGGCTGGGCTTGAGCCTACATGCTTAGGATTGCCTAATTGCCAATCAGATATCGAAACTCCTTGTCCAGTCTCCTCTGCAGTCAGTTTCTACCCCCATCACTTCTCTTCCGGTTCTTCGATTTCATCCAATGTCTCCAATGTCAGTCCATGGGATTCATGAGATCAAAGCTGCGGCACCATTAAGCCTGTCTCCAAACTTTGTTGGTTCTTTTTATCCCAACCATAACTACAACGAATCAGGAAGGACCCTTCCTTACCACAAAATACAAATTTGGATATGATGTTCTAAAAACACACTGAAAACTAGCAACTTCATATATTTCTTCCACAACACTAGTAATCCTTCAAATGAACAAATTTATTGGAGCAGTTAACTAAAAGTTACCAACTTCTAGTACTACAGAACAACCACTATAGTGATCCCAACTATTGATTTGCTAACATTAGCACATGACATCAAACATAGGAGCCTCTGAAGAAGCTCTTCTACGGCAGCTCTATGACTATGATCAGAACATACCACGTCATTTCTTCTTCGGTTCTTTCTCTTCCTCAATCTCTGGTTCTTCCCAAATGGTAGGCAGCTCTCTGAAACCCACCCTCTTCCTCTCCTGCTGCTTTGCCTCTTCCACCGGTCGCTTCCCTTTGCTCTTGTGGCTAGTCTCCATGGAAATCTTCTCCATCAGTTGCGCTATAGCATTTGTATCGATGGATGAGGTCCTCAAATACCTCTGTGGTTTCTCAGTAGTGATCCACTCCATAAAAATGCCCCAAACTAAGAAGAGAAAACTGCTGGCTATGACAGCCAGTTTTTGCTCCTCCTGTTATACTCCAGATGAGAAGTAAAACCTTATAGAGATGTCAGTTCTGATGCTCTCTCTCTCTGTCTACACTGTGTGTCTGTGCTTTGACTCTGACCAATGACAACTTCTCTGTTGTTACCTACAGAGCAAAAGACAACTAAGTGACAAAAAAGAGTCACCTGACATGTACTTTAAGCCACGATTACCTCCTCTTCTAGCCTAGGGATGGCGATGGGCCGGCCTTGGGACCACCTGTATAAGCCTGGTTCAAGTGCAGAACAGTCCAATCATGGCCTGGCCCATTTCAAGGTTGGGGGAATGAAAACAGATTCAGGTTTAGGCAACTGGGAATTTTTTTTTCTTTCCAAAAATGACCCACTTTTAAAAGTATTAACAAACTGACCTACTTTTGAAACTATTTACCAAATTGACCTACTTACTATTTCGGATAGCGAGTCTAGTTCAACTGACTTCGTTATCTCGAATAGCAAGTGTAGATCTATACATTCCAGGTATAAATTGCATGTTCAAAATTTTTCTAAAAAAATGAGTACAACTACGGTCGCTATCTGAGATAGCGAAGTTAGTTGAACTAGACTTACTATCTGAGATACCAAGCGTAGTTATATACATTTCAGGTAGAAATTTCATGTTCAAAATTTCTCTGAAAAAATGAGTACAACTATACTCACTATCTGAGAAAGCGAGCATGTTCAAAATTTCTTTGAAAAAATCAGTACAACTACACTCGCTATCTGAAATGGCAAGTTTATTTGAACTAGACTTGCTATCTGTGATAGCACAGATAGCGAGTGTAGTTGTACACTCGCTACCTGAAATAGCGAGCCTAGTTCAAATGAACTCGCTATCCTAGATAGTGAGTGTAGTTGTATACATTTCAGGTACAAATAGCATATTCAAAATTTTTCTAAAAAAATGAGTATAACTATACTCTCTATCTGAGATAGCAAGTCTAGTTCAACCAAACTCGCTATCTCAAATTAACTATTTTAGATAGCGAGTGTACTTGTTCTCATTTTTTCAGAGAGTTGATGTCATGCCCCGCTTCCCGTTATACGGAAACACAAATACGTAACTGAGGCCTAGCGAATGGAATAAGTATACCAACTCATACTATACATAAGTTGTAGAATACCGGTAAGCTCAACAATAAAATAATAATAATCACATGAATAATAATAGCATGTATAACCAATACCTGAGATACAAGAACTTACAGAATAGCCCGAGAATATGTAATACAATAACAGTACGTCAAGATCCATCAGTATCCCATCATCTGTACCTATATAAACATTAATCAAAAGAAATAGAAAGGGTACCCGTTAGAGCAAGCCACAGACCGCAAGTATTAGCAAGCACTTAAACAATAAAAGGATGATATATCAAGAACAATAAATTTGAACGATAACAGAGTCAATAAATAACAGGCAATAACATGATCAAGAAAGCAAGGGTCAGTAAACAATAGTTCATAATGCAATGATCGATCAACAGTAAACAATAATGCAATGATCGGTAACCAATATTCAATAATCTATGACCAGTACTCAATATTCAGTAATCAATGATCGATAAACAATATTCAATAATCAATAATGTGAGTATCGATGCTCAGTGTCAATCTTATGTCTATCAGTCTTTTATTAATCTATTTAATGCACGCAATCCTGCGTCGTATACCACAGGTTCAGGTGCATACAATCAAGTGAACGTTTCGACTATCGTGGTGGATTTTATAGGTACATGTACTCGGCAATAATAAATAGTAAACAATAATCAGTAATGGTACAGTACATGATAGTTGGGATACTGTAGTCAGTAATCCACAATTAATCGATAAAACAGTAATCAATATCAGTAATCAGTACGAAAAACACGGTCCCCTCCTCCGAGTATAGTCTCCCATAATATCCACTACTAAGTCGTTTCCCTTTTTACCCCAGCTTGTTATAATTTTTTTACAATGAATCTTGCATATGTAATCGATAGAACGGTGTCAAGAAATGGTATCAATGAGGTTTCAATGATTGTACAATGAACGGTATGTTGTGAAATTCAATAGATGTAAAGTTTAAGCATATTTATCTTTAAAATATGGAAAATACAATTCTGGACAGCAATACGTTGCTGTACAAAAACTAACTTTCCCGTTACTGAGGAAAGCGAATCAGGTCCCGTTAGAAGTTCTGGAAACTAGACTCTCTGAAGATTCCAATACATATTCACACAATACATTTCGACAACAGAAACTATGTCTACTGGTTGATTCTTTATGAGTCTACTGTTCATGCAGCAACTCAGCATTAAGTAATTATATGTATAATTCAACCAAAAAATTAATTAAAATTCTTACAAAAATTATAATTTAGTTCTTGGTACTGTTAATTAACATTCTTGAAAATCTCAAATCCTAATTCTCAAGTTAACCTACTATTTCAATTAGCTGAACATGACAATATAACTATAAAACAACGAATCTGGAATTACGATAGTACAGTGGAAGAAACTGCATATTTTACAATCTATACGGCAGATTGAGGATCCGTCTGATGTTCTAGAAACTAGATACATTTTGCTACAATTTCTATTTAATAAATTTTACTTTATTTTACATGTAATTAGGTCCGAATCTCAGTACAATCTGGGGTAGACAGCAGGGCAGAATTTTAACACTTATAATATATAACCGTTGTAATTCACAAAATTCATTCTTATAGTCCGATTTCAACAAGTATTAATATTCAGTAAATTTGGTGAATTTCTATCGTTAACATGATGGAATATTTGAATTCTACAGAATTAAATTACGGTTATAACCATACGATCACATCCAACTATATTTCATTCAATCACTCTTTTCTTTCATAATTCCGTTCCACTAGTTTGTGTTTGTGTAATATATGCATATGTAAGTGGGTTCTCATGATTTTCTATAAATTCTGGATTGTTGGGAGTCGAATGAATGATACAATGTATAATTTGAATTCAAATGATATATGACGGCAAAGAGTAAGATTGATAATATGTATGCAAAGAGAGTAACTACTCGCCGGGATCAAGAAGGTGCTTGCACAAGAAAAAGAAGATTGTAAAAGATGCTTGCCTGTAATACAATGATGGTGAATGCAAATGAGTAGAATCCCAACGACAACGACAGCAACAATAGCAACCACGGTCATCGCGATAACACTTCGGTAGCACAATAAAGACTCAGCAGCAACAGACGCAGCAAGAACGACTGTGATAACAGCTTCGGGTGAAGGGACAGAGATGGGTTTCGGTGGTGTTGTTGTTCGGGGGAGGCAACAGTGGCGGAGTTGTCGGGATGCAGCAACTCGAAGATGTGCTGGCTACGGCAATAAGGATGGAGTGCGATGGTCGACGGCGAGGCTCGGGAGCGCAGTTGCCAGGGACTGGGGTTTGGTTGCTTTGGTGGCTGAGGTGCAAGAGGGAGATGGCGAGGGCAATGGCAGTGGGGCGTCGACGGGGTGATTGGGGCTGCGGTGCTTGGTGGAGGTGACGATGGAGGCGAGGCAGTAGAGATTCGGGGACGTGGGCATCGAGTTGCAAGGCTGACGGTGGGGTGGAGACTGCGAGTAGGAGCTTGGGGGACGGCAGTGGTGGTGCGGAGGTAGATGCAGTTGGGAGACGGTGGCTGCGGCGAGGCAGGGTAACGAGGGCGGTAGGCGAAGGAAGGCTCAGTGGTGGCTGGCAGCAACGAGATGGAGAGCGGTGGCAGAGCACGGTAAAGGGCTTGGTGGTGAGAGGAGGGCGACGGGGCTGTGTGCGAGGGGCGATTGCGGTGATGGTGGTGAAGTCGCAGTCGAGGCTCGAGCGGCGGTGGCGCTCGGGGTGATGTCAAGGGGGTGCTATGTTTCGGAACATAGGAAGAAGGAGAAGGAGAAGAGAGAGAGAGAGAGAGTCGGGGAGAGAGAAGTAGAGGGGTGGGTTATTAATATATTAGTTAGGTATTATACTAGGGTTATTAAGTGGCTAATGAAGAGGATTTGATTATGGGAGTTAATGGAAGAATATCGGGTTGAGAGTTATGCAGTTATAGGAAGTGAAAAGGTTGGGAATTTGTTGGGTTGATGTGGACTTGTGTGGGTTTGTAGATATGGGCTAAATAAGAAAAAAGATAAGGGTTTAAATATTTGAATTGGGGTTCACAAACAAAAAGAATAATTTGTAGAATTGTAATTAAATATGTTGGACTAGAAAAGAATGACAATTTTAGAAGGAATTTAATATGGGCTTACAAATTATAGGGCGAATTGAGCTTTATAAAAATAAATTACTGAGAATTTAAGATACAATAATATGAAGAAAAAATAAAATACAATTCCGTATAATCAAAAATGGGGGTTATAGTTGATTTTAGAAAAAAGAACTACACACCAAACCCGCTGTTTCCAACAGCGAGTCTGGTTCAACCATGCTCGCTATTGGAAACAGCGAATCTGTCTTTAGGCCTTTATATCTTCGCGCGATTTCTCCAAGTGTTGGAGAAAGTCATAGAAACTGCACTCGCTGTTTGAAACAACGAGCTAATTTTCAAATAACTCGATGTTTGAAACAATGAGTAGGGCAATTTGGTAAATAGTTTCTTAAGTGGGCCAGCTTGGTAAATACTTTCAAAAAGTGGGTCATTTCAAAAAAAAAATCGGCAACTGGAAGCTTATAAATTTACAGTCACTTCTTTTGAAATGACACAACTTCAGAGTAATAGGCATGACAAAATCACCAAAAGTAGGGGCAAGAACTGTTGGGTTTTATGTCTTGCATACTTATTCGTTATGAATAGAAGATGGTGATACAAGTAGATGGTTCAAAGCAAAGGATCAAAGAAGAAGAAAAGAAGTTAGCAGCATCAACAGTGACAGAGAGGCGACAGGTCGACTGTGCGTTAGACTGTCCCCTATTCGGGTTGAGAGACTGGGAGTTGTGGTCGACTGCAACTTTGTGCGGTCGACCGCCAATAACGTTGGTGAATTTTTTGGGTCGGGTCTGATTGATCCGTGAGAAGCCCACTTCGTCTTCTAGTTAGATCATACGACTCTAAATGTATATTTTTCTCTTTAGTATACATCGAATAACTATTGTATTAAGATATCAAACTAGGGTTTCTCTAGATCTCTATATATTATTGTTATTGGCTTCCATTGAGAGTCAAGAGAGAGAGAGAGAGAGAGAGAGAGAGAGAGAGAGTAATTCATTGAAGTCGGAGTTTGATAGGTTCTCCAATTGTAAACAACCAGTACCTACTGGTGAGGCTTGAGAGAGGGTCGTGGTGAGAATTGTAACATTCTTGAATATTCTCTAGTTGATTAACATCTCGGGTTTCTTCTTCCCCGGATTAAGGAAAAAACTCCAACCGGGACAAACTTGTGTCTGCATTGGTGTGTTTGGTATGATCTAGTATGTGCTTGGTTGTTTTTGTTGATTACATCGTATAACTCAACAAGATCCTCAAAAGGGAAGAGTTCTGCTAATTCCCTAACAAGTTGTGTCATTGTTCCGCATGTTTTCCTAACAATTGGTATAAGAGTAATTAGGTTCGAGGGTTTGTTCGAGTTTCTTGGAGAATATGACATATCAGATCATGAAGATCAAGCAGTTCGAAGGTGACTCGAGGTCACTGCCGAGCGCCGAGCCCCCATGCTTGTTGGAAAAGCTTTGATATGGCTCGAGGTCATAACTGAGCTCCGAGCCCCCAAAACTTGTTGGAAAAGCTTTGGTATGGCTCGAGGTTACAACCGAGCGACGGGCCCCAAAACTTGTTGGAAAAGTTCTGGTATGGCTCGAGGTCACAACCGAGCTCCGAGCCCCAAAACTTGTTGGAAAAAGCTTTGGTATGGCTTGAGGTTACAACCGAGCTCCGAGCCCCAAAAATTATTGGAAAAGCTTTGGTATGGCTCGAGGTTACAACCGAGCTCCAAGCCTCCACATTGCTTGTGAGAAGATATGTGATGGTTCAAGATTACAACCGAGCTCCGAGCCCCAAGACTTGTTAGAAAAGCTATGGGGTGGCTCGAGGTCACTGTTGAGCGCCGAGCCCCCATGCTTGTTGGAAAAGCTTTGGAAAGGCTCGAGGTCATAACCGAGCTCCGAGCCCCCAAAACTTGTTGGAAAAGCTTTGGTATGGCTCGAGGTTACAACCGAGCGACGAGCCCCAAAACTTGTTGAAAAAGTTCTGGTATGGCTCGAGGTCACAACCGAGCTCTGAGCTCCAAAAATTGTTGGAAAAAGATTTGGTATGGCTCGAGGTTATAACCAAGCTCTGAGCTCCAAAACTTGTTGGAAAAGCTTTGGTATGGCTCGTGGTTACAACCGAGCTCCGAGCCTCCACATTGCTTGTGAGAAGATATGTGATGGCTCGAGATTACAGCCGAACTCCGAGCCTCAAGACTTGTTGGAAAAGCTATAGGGTGGCTCGAGGTCACTGCCAAGCGCCGAGCCCCCATGCTTGTTGGAAAAGCTTTGGTACAGCTTGAGGTTACAACCGAGCTCCGAGCCTCCACATTTCTTGTGAGAAGCTATGCGATGGCTCGAGATTACAACCGAGCTCCGAGTTCCAAAACTTGTTGGAAAAAGCTTTGGTGTGGCTCGGATTCACTACCGAGCGCCGAGCCTCCTCATTGCTTGTGAGAAGCTAGGCGATGGCTCGAGATTACAACCGAGCTCCGAGCCCCAGGATTTGTTGGAAAGACTTTGATATGGCTCGAGGTTACACCCGAGCGACGAGCCCCAAAACTTGTTGGAAAAGTTTTGGTATGGCTCGAGGTTACAACCGAGCTCTGAGTCTCCATATTGCATGTGAGGAGCTATGTGATGGCTCGAGATTACAACCAAGCTCCGAGCACCAAGACTTGTTGGAAAAGCTTTGGTGTGGCTTGGATTCACTACTGAGTGCCGAGCCTCCTCATTTCTTGTGAGAAGCTAGGCGATGGCTCGAGGTTACAACCGAGCGATGAGCCCCAAAATTTGTTGGAAAAGTTCTGGTATGGCTCGAGCTCACAACCGAGCTCCGAGCCCCAAAACTTGTTGGAAAAGTTCTGGTATGGCTCGAGGTCACAACCAAGCTCCGAGCCCCAAAACTTGTTGGAAAAGTTTTGGTATGGCTCGAGGTCACAACCGAGCGACGAGCCTCCTCATTTCTTGTTGAAAAAGTTTTTGTATGGCTCGAGGTTACAACCGAGCTCTGAGCCCCAAAACTTGTTGGGAAAGTTTTGGTATGGCTCGAGATTACAACCGAGCTCTGAGCCCCAAGACTTGTTGGAAAAATTTTGGTATGTCTCGAGGTCACAACCGAGCTCCGAGCCCCAAAACTTGTTGGAAAAATTTTGGTATGGCTCGAGGTCACATCCGAGCGACGAGCCTCCTCATTGCTTGTTGAGAAATTTTTGGTATGACTTGAGGTCACAACCGAGCTACGAGCCCTAAAACTTGTTGAAAAAGTTTTGGTATGGCTTGAGGTCACAACCGAGCTCCGAACCCCAAGACTTGTTGGAAAAGTTTTGGTATATTCCGAACTTTACGGGATGAAGAGGCTGAACTTGCTTCTCTATCGTGGGAGGAAGGGGGAGTAATGGTAACGAAGAAAGTGCAGTACTTGAGCCGTTGCCACAGGACACCGAGCCACTGTACCAGCTGACAAGACCGAGGGTAAAACCAGAATTTTGCATGTTAGGCTGACATCATGGGGGTGGAAATCGAGGTTTTTGAGATCCTATTGGCCATTAGATCTTGATGATCAAGATTGGACGGTGAGGATCATTTTCCGGAATTCGAGGAGTCTTTCCACTCCTACAAGTCCCCCACGCCTTCCTTCATTTCTCCACTTCGCACTCTCTCTCTTCATCAGGAATTTTCCTCTCTTTGCTATTGGCGACAACTTACGATGATCCTCCCGTTTTCCGGTTAATCAGGGTTAGTTTTTTGTTTTCTTATGTCGCGCTCTCAGTCTGGCTCCGAGGCAAGCTCTTCTGGTTGTGATGCGGTGGAGGTCCATTCGACATCGTCGTCATGGTCCCTGGATGACCCCACTTTGGAGGAGGAAGGACAGTCGAATTTGGGATCCGGGGGTACAAGCGATGTGGTTTTATATGTCGCCCCTTTGCGAAGTTGTATGCCAGAAGAGGGGTCGTCGGGGAGGAGACTGACGAGGGGTCTTAGGAGGAGCTTGTCCAGGAAGAGGGCGATCAGGAAGGTAGCGAAAGAGGAACCGAGGGAGAGGGCAACCAGGAGGGGGTGGAGGAGCCGAGGGAGTGGTAGCAAAGGAAGAAAAAGGTCTCCCCCCTCTGCCCCCGTTGTCGACTCCGTCTCCGGAGAGGAAGCCTCGCCTCCAAAGGAGAAAAGGAAGTGGATTCGACCAGACAGTCCAAGCACGTTGGACGAGTTTGGACCCGAGCGAGGGGAAGGGCTTGCGGTTCCTCATCTGTCTAATAGGAACTCTGGGTCAATCAGGATGTATCCTGATTATGTTGAGGAACTTGTCCAATTTATCGCGGGGGAGCGTGAATCGGACCAGACCATAATAAAGATGGGCAACGTCCAGTGTGTTCTGAAGGCAGACTACCTGCCTATATTAAGGACATCTTATTTCATTCCTCAAGAGTTTGAGCTACTGATTCCGAGCTCCGGTCTTCATTCGACCACTAAGTTGGAGAAGAGCTTCTGCATGTTTCCCGAGGACGCTTTTGTCTCGGGACTGAGGTTGCTGCTGCACCCATTTATCAAGAGAATGCTGAGGTGCGGGGGGCTGAGCGTCAAGGTCGTAGGGCTTGAAAAAGCCCAGGACTTGCTCGAGGTCGATGCCGTATGTCGAGCCCCCATACTTGTTTTAAGAAAGCTGGCATGAGGCAAAATGAGGAAAAGATTACATCATATTTACTCGCTACAAAATGAGGCACGTGGTGCCGATTACATCTTACTATTTACAAAGGGAAGTTACAAGAGCTACTCTTCCCCCTCGAGGAATTTGATGAGGTGTTCCGCGTTCCAGGGCTCTTCACAGCCCTGCCCTCGGGGTTGGTGAGTCGGTATGTGCCGGGGCGCACAACTTCGAAAACCTTGTATGGGCCCTCCCAGTTGGGTGCAGCTTCCTCTTTTGGTCCGGGTTGGATACCGCTAGCTTTCTGAGCACGAGGTACCCGAGTTTGATGTCGGTGGGACGGACCTTCTTGTTGTAGAATCTTTCGATCCTCTGCTGATACATGCTTCTTCTAATAATTGATTTATCCCTAACCTCATCTATGAGGTCCAGGTTGGCACGTAGTTGCGCCGAGTTGCTCTCTTCATCGAAGGCCATGATCCGGGGCAAAGACAGCCCGATATCGAGGGGGATCACTGCTTTCGCGCCGTAAGTTAGATTGAACGGTGATTCTCCCATGGGGATCCTCTTCGTCGTCTGATGTTCCTAGAGCATGCTCGGCAGCTCGTCGACCCATAGTCCCTTGGAGGAATTATCAAGCTGTTTCTTGAGGCCATCAAGGATTTGGCGGTTCGCGTTCTCGGCAGTGGCGGAGCCAGATATTTCAAATTGGGGGTCCCATTTATTTTTCTATGTCGACAAAGTTGTCATCCGCAAATAATAAATTTATAAAAAAAAACTGAAAAAAAATTAGATTTATTGAATCAAAATATAAAAAAACTAACAACAAAACTTATATTTCTATAAATTAAGATATATGAATTATATTTCAACAACTAGATTCAGTGTTCTAAAGATTACAATTAACAAATATAGATTACAACTCTAAAAGAGTGGATGAATGAACAAAGAGTAATAGTCTATACGAGAGATTAGAGATGGATGGATGAGCGAGTAAAGAATAAAGCTTAAGGTTTCTTTTACTTTTATCCAATTTAAATTTTTTTGAAAGATAGTTCTTATGATAATATTTTAAATATTGGAGGTTAAGTTAGTAAATAAAAATAATATTTTCTAAATTGGATACATATAGTGAAAAGAATTAGAGACTTGGTTTTTAAATTTTTTTATTTTGGGGTCCCAAAATATCTTAGAATATGTTTTGATACAAAAATTAGCCATGCACTAGAGAATTTTTACAAATTTTTGGGGGGCCATTTGTCCCCCCTAGCCACCAGGTGGCTCCGCCACTGGTTCTCGGTCTGGCCGTTCGACTGTGGGTGGCATACCGAAGAGAAGCATTGCTGGATGCCGAGATCCTTGCAGAACTTTCGAAAATTCTAGCTCGCAAACTGGGTCCCATTGCCCGTTATGAGTATGTGCGGAATTCTGAACCGACAGATGATGTGTCTCCAGAAGAATTGCTAAGTTTGCTGTTCTGTGATGGTTTTCAGGGGCTCGGCTTCGATCCACTTGGTAAATTAGTCGATGGCTATTACCAGGAACTTCCTTTGGCCCGTTGCTTTTGGAAAGGGGTCGACCAGGTCCATTCCCCACATGGCGAATGGGGTCGGAATGGCTAAAGAACGAAGGTTTGCTTATGGAACCTTTCTTACTTAGGAGAATCTTTGACAAAGACCACACTTTTTGACGAGGGCCAAGGCATCTTGTAACATTGTGGGCCAGTAATATCCGTGGTTCAGGACCTTTCTGGCGAGCGAACGGCTCCCTATGTGGGACTTGCCAATTTCTTCGTGGAGCTCCTTGAGGGCGTACTTGGCCTCGTCAGGGGATAGGCAGTGGAGGTAGGGTTTTCCATCTGTCGTTGTGTACGAGCATTTGAAGAGAGTCTCGTTGATCACGAAGAACCTTTCCGAGCGTTTGAAGAGACTTGCCAATTTCTTCTTGCTTTGGATTGATCTTGGGGGAGCTCGCCCCTACCAAGGACTTTCAGATAGGAGTGGTCCAATCGTCTGGCCGAGCTTCGTGGTTTATACAGAGGGTTTCGGGGAGGTCGATACTTGGCTTTAGAAGGACTTCAATCAACACCGTGCGGTCGAGACCTTCAAATGATGAGGAGGCGAGCTTTGACAGGGCATCCACCTGGACATTTTGCTCCCTTGGGATCCGTAGTACTGCAGAACAGTGGAAGGATGTTAAGAGTCACTGGACCACTACCAAGTATCGGACCATCCGATCATCACGAGTCTCGTACTCCCCGGTGATCTGATTGACTACGAGCTAAGAGTCGCTATAGGCCCTGATCTGCCTTATGCCCGCCTGGTGTGCTAGGGTAAGCCCTGTGATCATGGCCTCATACTCTACCTCGTTGTTAGAGACCGGAAGTTGAGGAGGAGAAAATATTGGAGAAGGAAGTTGTTGGGACTTCGCAAGATGATGCTCGCACCACCTCCCGCTTCGCAAGAGGAGCCGTCGACGTAAACTTCCCATGTCGGATCGGCCTCTTGACTGTTGGGTTGCTCAGAGATGATGCACTCTGTGATGAATTCGGTGAGGGCCTACCCCTTAATGGTTGTTCTTGGCTGGTAGCTGATGTCGTATTGACTTAGTTCAATCGACCATTCGACCAATCGACCGGAGCTCTCTGGCTTGTGGAGCATGGCCTTGAGGACCTGGATTGAGTGTGCCTAAAAATAAGGGTGGAGCTTTTGGACAGCCATGACCAGGGCATACGATACTTTTTCCATCTTCGCATAGCAGGTCTCGGTCGAGAGCAGGACTTTGCTCACATAGTATAACGGCTTCTGGACTCCGTCTTCTTCTCGGATGAGAACGACACTCAGAGCGCTCTCCGAGGCTGGAAGGTAAAGCCAGAGGGGTTCGCTCGGCTCACGTTTACTCAGAAGTGGGGGATTGGTAAGGTATTCCTTTAGCTGGTCGAACGCCTCCTGCTGCAGGGTGTCCCATTCGAAGCCTCCGGTTCCACGCAGCGCCTTGAAAAAGGGGAGTGACTTCTCTCCAGACTTGGAGAGGAAGCGACAGATGGCCGCTAGTCTCCCCGTGAGCCGCTGCACCTCCTTAATGTTTCTAGGAGGAGCCATGTCTATTATGGCCTGGATCTTCTCGGGGTTTTCCTCGATGCCGCGCTGGCTGACGACGAACCTGAGAAATTTGCCCGAGGAGATGCTGAATGCACATTTCGCAGGATTGAGCCTCGTGTTGTGAGTCCTAAGGATGCCAAAGGCTTCTTCGAGGTCAGCGACGTGGTCCTGCCCCCATTTGCTTTTGACGAGCATGTCTCGACGTATATCTCCATGTTCCGACCGATCTGATCTTTGAAGACTTGGTTGACAAGCCTCTAATAGGTAGCTTCGGCGTTCTTCAGCCCAAAGGGCATAACCCGATAGCAGTAGAGACTCTGGTCGGTGACAAAGGATGTTTTGGTGATATCTGAGGGGAACATCTGGATTTAATTGTAGCCTGAGAAGGCATCCATAAAGGTCAGAAGCTCGTGACCCGATGTTGTGTCGATCAGAGCATCGATGCTGGGGAGGGAAAAAGGATCTTTGGGGCATGCCTTGTTCAGATCTGTAAAGTCTATGCAGATCCTCCAACTCCCGCTGGCCTTCTTCACCATCATGATGTTCGCCAGCAACTCGGGGTAGCTGACCTCTTGAATAAACCGGGCAAACAACAGTTTGTCCACCTCTGCCTTGACTGCTTGCTACCTCTCCAGGGTGAACTTACACCGCTTCTGGACGATCGGCTTTGAGCTCGGGGTCACGCTCAGTCTATGCATGATTAGGTCTTCGAATATCCCGGGCATGTCAGATGGTTTTCAAGTGAAGAGGTCGATGTTGCGGTGGATGCAGTCAATTAGGTCCGACTACATGTCGAGGGCGAGGGAGTGGTTCATGCGGAATTGCTTTGACTCGTCTTCTGCCTCGAAGGAGACTTCTTCCAATTCGTCCGCCGATTCGGACTCTGGTTGGCTCCTTTCAGGTTGAAGGTCGACAACGTCGAGGGGGAACACACCGCCTCTGACCGCCATCATATAGCACGATCATGTGGCCTCTTGGTTCCCTCGGATGACACCGACCCCCTGCTAGGTAGGGAACTTCGGTTTTAGGTAGTAAGCCGAGGGGACAACCTGGAAGGAGTAGAGCCCGGATCGACCGAGGATAGCATTGTACTCCGCTTTGATGTTGACTACCATAAATTCCATCGACTCGGTCCGTCTTAGGGGGGTCGTGCCGGCAGTTACATCTAAAGCCACAATCCCCTCTATCTGTACTGGGATGTCGGAGAACCCGTAGAGGGTGTACCCGACCGGTTTGAGCTTGTCCAGGGGGAGCTTGAGATTCTTGAATGCCTCCAGGAAGAGGATGTTCACCGAGCTCCCGTTGTCCACGAGGATCTGGTAGACTTCGAAGTTCGCCATGTCGAGGCTGATGACGAGTGCATCACAGTGCGGGAGCCGGACCCCCTCCAGGTCTTCTCTAGAGAAGGAGACAGGAAGTTGCTGGATCTGGGGGGAAGGAAGGTCTCGAACGGCGTTCATCTCTCGGACGAATGCCTTGTAGGAAGTATTGGATTCCCCTCCCATAGACCCCCCATGGACACAGTGTAGGATGTCCTGGCCTTCGATCTCCTCGGGTTCTGGGTCTTGCTCGAGACGCCGTTTGGGTGTGTAAGGAGGAGGCGAAGGCCTTTGGTTCCTCGTATCCCTTCGGTCCCTTGTGCTTTCCTGGGTGAATTCTCGATGGTGCCTCCGTTGGATGAGGGCCTCGATTTCACCCTTGAGGGCCCGACAGTTGTCGGTTCTGTGCCCATTGTCCTGGTAGAAGCGGTAGTAGAACTGTTGGTCTCGTTTCTTGTTTCTGTCCGGTCGAGGGGGTAGTCAGACGAGGTCCTTATCCTCGGTCTTTAGGAGGATGGCCGACACATTTTGTGTCAGTGGCATATACCTCTCGAACTGAGGGACCGGAGGGACCCTCTTCATGCCGGTCCCATCTTTCGGAACCTTCTTGGCGGGCTCGGCCTCGTCGACCTTGCGCTTCCCCTTCCCAGTGACCTCTTTGGTGCCTTCGAGGTTTAGGGCTTCCTCCGCACAAATGTACTTCTCGACCCGGTTGAGCAGGTCAGGAAAGTCTAGGGGAGACTTCTTGGCCAAGAAAGCTTTCAACTATCCATGTCGGACATTGTGTTGGAACGCCGCCGAGGCGACCCCCCGGTGTCTAGGGAGGAGACAGACCTTGCCTCGGCAGTGAACCTCCGGACGAACTCACAGAGTGACTCTCCTTCCTTCTGTTGGAGGTCCAGCAATGATGCGCTCATCTTCTCGGCCTTCCTGCTGGTTACGACGTGGGCCAGAAAGTTGGCCTCCAGCTAGTCGAACGAGAAGATCGAACCAGGGACGAGCCTAGAGAACCATTCCCGAGTTGGGTCCCGAAGGGTGGCAGGGAAGGCGTGGCACAGAAGGGGATCCGAAGCGCTGTGAATCATCATGAGGGTCTTGAACCCCTCCATGTGAACAACAGGATCACCCTCACCGTTATAGGTCTCGAACAGGGGAGGCCAAAAATTCCTAGGAATCTCTGCTTTCAAGATAGGAGTAGAGAAAGGCGGTCGGGTCGGCCTATGACCCTGAGCTGGCATCGAACCACCCTCATCGAACTGGGTGAGGCGGTTCTCCATTTCTTGCAGGCATCGGAGGACGGCATCTTCCTGCTCTGGTGGGCGGGTCGAGCCGCGAGGCTTGCTGCCTCCGGCACCCGACCGTGAGTAAGAGCGGTGGAGGGTCTCGGTTCCCTCGACTCCCAAGATGGCCTCCAGGACCTCGTTCCGAAAGTTTTGGAACTCGGCTCGTGTGACTGGTGCTTGCTCGACTGGGTCGCGTTGGAGTGGCCGCCTTCGGGCTGTTCAACTGTGCTCTGGCTCCCACACCCGGGACGGCTGCTTGGGATGGTTCGGGGCCGAGTTGGAAGCGGCCCCTCCCCTTGTTCGGCTAGCTTGCCGGTTCTCAATGACGCGGCATAAGTCGGTCCCAACCGAGCGAGAAGCGCCCAGTCCGGCTCTGGGTTTTCCGTCGACCCTCAGATGGTTAGATCTCTTAGCGTCGGCATGGTTGTTCTGGGGAGGAGCATATGGACGACGTCCAGAGGTGACAACTCTTCTAGCCTTGGGTGCCATGTAAGAGCTCGAATTTCGGGATGACGCCCTGGCTAGGATCGGACTGAAGTCAGAACCGACTTTTCCAACAGACGTTGCCAACCTGATGCGGTTTGTTTTTGGGGTGTGGCTGTAACAGGTATGAGTTCTTGTATTTTGTATAGTAGAAGTTGTGGTACTGGCTCTGGTCCGTCCCTCGGCTGAGGGACCGAATCAGGAGTAGCAGGAGTGAGGTGGGGATCGGGTGCTCGGCTTGGATCTAGCAGCTCGACTTGGGTGAGGAGGCTCGGCTCGGTTCTGGGTACCTGCACACTGCCTAGAAACACCGGAAAAAGTCCCGGCGATAGGCCCTCCGATGATCTAGTTAGTCACTGGAAAAGCAACAATAGCAAGGGTTCAGGGGGAGAAAGTTTTATTACCTGCAGAACAGTGGAGGGGATCTAGTATTTATAGGTAGGGAAAATGGGTCTGAGACCCTGCTGGGCCGGGTCGGACCCGTTTGCTCGTGGGCCTGACGTAGCAGAAGCCCATCTGGCTCTGGGTTGATCTGATGTTCATAGAAGTGCGGTTTTTGAGGGGATCCGGTGGCCCAGGAGGGGCAACGTCATCTAACCCATATCAATGGGTAAGTGGAGGAAGATTTCACTATTGAAAGCAGTGATTACAATACATTCTCTCTAAATATAACGAGAGAACAATTTCACTATCTCTTATAATAGGAGAAACAACTCTCTCACAAATTTAAGAAAAATACACGGTAGACAAATTACCTCTAAGGAGATACAATATTATCTCTCTTGAGAAAACTCTTTTAATACTCTTTTTTTTATCTTAATCCCTCTGTCTTCTTCCTCACTTCTTTTGCATCTTCACTTCACTGAAGATGTCAATTTATAGAGAGTAGGAGAGGAGAAACGTGAAGAAATGTCACCATCACCTATTCCTTATCTTTCTTTTTTTTTCTTTGGTCCACTATTTTTGTCTTGGGCGGTGCCCATCTCCATCAAAATTTTCTTCCTTTAGTCATAGGCGGTGCCTACTTGTTGAGGTCCCTGACATTCTTTCACTTGGAGACTTGATTGAAGTATGTCTCCACACCATCCTTTCTACCTTGGCATTGTTATGCTTCTTATATTACTACTAGACCACACGATGATTTAAACCATTCAAACTTGTCACTGTTGATTGATTTGGTCATGATATCTGCTAGATTGTCATCGGAACCTCTACTACTTCTCAAAATGAAGTGATATTGAATTTTTATGTGCTTTGTTTGTTAATGAAAGGCTAGGTTCCTTGCGATGTGCAAGACACTCTGACTGTCACGAGATATAACAATATTCTCTTGCTTGTGCCTAAACTCCTCCAACAACCTTTGAATCTAGATTGCTTTCTTGCAGTTGTGTTGGTGTATGCCCTAGAGGCCAGTTATGTATTGACGTTACTAGTTTAGATTGTATCATGATATTTATTTCATATATAAGGTATTTCATTTATTGTGTTGTTTATTGTGATTAAATGAACATAATAAAATCCTCAGAATAGTAGGTTCAATACCATGGGATATCAAGTGCATGACTTGATTGTGAGATCCTATTGGTTGTAATCAAATGACTATTCTTAAATGTCCCTAGTCAAGTATTATTGTGAATTAGGATAACAATATACATAGAGACTAGTATGTGCGTAAACTGATGACCATATCTCACGGGTCATAGATATAAGATATCAAGTCTTCACATGGGTACATATTAGAGTAATAATGTACTGGACTAGCCCACTATGAGAATGCTGCATGGATCGCAACGTGAGTTTCATAAGCGGTTCTCACAGTAACCATGGTGCACATAGTCTTTTGAATTGAAGTCACTACGGTTCCTAACATGAGAAGTTATATGTTTTAATGCCGTCAAACGTTACTGGTAATAAGGTGCTTATAAAGTCCACTATTGGATATACTATAATTCATGCGGAGGGATGTGAGTGACTTAGATAGGATTTGTCCCTCTTACATAATATGAGCGATATATATAGGCCCTTTGATTGAGTGGGACTGCAAAATGCATGGTCATGTTCAAATGAGTCAATATGAGATGTTGAGCTCATTTGTTTTAGTAAGTCTACTCGGATATCAAGAAACCAAAGATTGAACTATACAAGGGTGACACGCTCTATGCCTTATGGTCAATTAAGATATCTGGACAAAGGGACTAGACTACATGGTAACATTGGTCACGGATAGGTTATGTCAAATCACTGATATTCTCGTTACTTGAGTAGTAGTGATGTATTGGTAGATACCATTCACTGTTTGTAATACTCGAATATGATTTTAGTATTACTGTCAACGTAATGGGAGCCTATAAGGTCACACACTTAGAATTGATCAAAATTGAGATTTAAATTTATGAGATGAATTTAATTGAGAATCCTAGTAAGACTTGGATTTCTGACATGATTGGGTAATTAATTAGATTAAATGGGCCAACTAAGTTGGAAGACTTATACACAAACTTGACCCAGGTCAGATTGTTGAGCCCAACTGCCTCAACACTCTCTTAGGGTTGTTTTTCTGCACCTATATATATGATATATTTCTGTGGAAAAGATGCATGAGAAAAACTCTAGCCATCACAAAAATTGTGAGAGAGAGTGATTGTGAGGAACATCACCTTCCCACAGCTAGCACCGCTGCATGAGGGAAAGCTTGATTTGATCCATTCATGTGGATACCGTAGAGGCACCACAATATTGCAGTGCTGTGATCACCATACTGTGAAGACAGCAGGTCTATCTTTAAGATATAACTTGTAAACCTGATTTATGGTTTTCGCATGGATCCATGGCTAGGTTTCGATATATTTTTTTAATTTTTCCGCTGCATATTTATACTGAGATTACCCTCGAAACCTAATAGCTTGTGTAGCCGCCATGTATTCTACTACCGTTGTAGATAGAGCCACAACAGTCTATAGTTTTCAAACCCAGCTAAATGCTCCTCCTGCAAGTGTAGACACATAACCCATAGTTGATTTGCTTTTTTTCAGATCTTCTGCAAAATCTGAGTTGACTTAGCCCCTGATAGTTAATTCTGATCCTCTATAACATATTACAGCATATGAGGTTCATCTGATGTATCTTAAAATCCTCTTCACTGTGCTTCAATGCTCTCTACCAAGATTCGCCATGTACCGACTAACCGCTCCCACTGTTTGTGTAATGTTTGGTCTTGTACATATCATAGCAATTATTAAACTTTTCACTACTGATGCATATAGTACTCGAGACATCTCCTTTCTCTTTGGTTCATTGTTAGGACACATCTTGGAGGATAACTTGTAATTAATAGGGATTGGGATAGAAATTAGCTTACAATCTTGCATGTTGAAGTGCCGCAAGATCTTGTTAAAGTAGTTTTTCTAAGAAAGCCAAATCTTTCTGTTATATCTGTCTTGGTGAATCTGCATCCCTAGAATCTTGTTTGTTGGTTCCAAGTCCTTCATGTCAAATTCCCTAGCTAACTGTGCCTTGAATTCTTGGATACGATCTTTGTTGGGGTCTGCAACTGACATGTCATCCACATACAACAGTGGGATAATGAAGTTATCACCACCATCGAACCTTTTGTACTACATACAGTGGTCTGACTAAGTCTGTTGTATCCAAAGCTAATAATGAAGGAATCAAATATCTTGTACCAACACCTTGACGCTTGTTTGAGACCGTACAAAGATTTGTTCAACCTACAAACCAAGTTCTCATTACCTGTTTCATCAAAATCTTCTGGTTGGAGCATATAAATTTCTTCTTTAAGATCTCCATGAAGAAAAAAAGTTTTCACATCTAGCAGCTCTAGATGTAGGTGAAACGTAGCACACATCTCTAAGACTACTCTGTCTGTTGTGAGTCGAACCACAAGTAAAAATATCTCATTGAATTCAATACCTTATTTCTGAGCATATCCTTTCACCACCACTGTTGCACGATACCGCTCCACTTTTTCATTACCATTGCACTTAATCTTGTAGACCCATTTATTTCTGATGGTCTTTCTTCCTTGTGATAGTGTAATAAGATCTCACGTCATGTTCTTGTGTAGAGCTTCAATTTCTTCCTGCATTACTGCTATCCACAGAGATACATCCGAGCCTTTGATTACCTCGATGGCTCTCCATCATCTGCTAAAAGACAGTATGCAACATTGCTCTCTGTATCATACTCCTAGTGCCAAGCTGTCACATGAGTTGACCGACGAACTTCTAGAGCCTTGGACTTGACTAGTTCTTATACCTTATGCTCTAGTGCTGCTTCAGAAGAAACTTGATCTTCATCTGGCTTATCTTCCACCTAAACTATAGTAGTCTTTGAATTCTCCTTTGAATTTCTATCGTCTCCGTTCTCTTACAGTTTTTCCTCCGCAAATTTGACATCTCTTCTAATGATAACCTATTAGGTTTCGAGGGTAATCACATATTAAATATACAGCGGAAAAAATCACAAAATATTGAAATCCAGCCATGGATCTATGCGAAAGCCATAAACCGTGTTTTTACGAGTTATACCTTAAAGATGAATATGGTGTGTCTCCAAAATATGCCAATCACAGCACTGCAAAGGTTGTGGTGCCTCTATTGTATCCACACGAACAGATCAAATCAAGCTCTCCCTCACGCCGCGGTGCTAGCTGCGGGAAGGGGATGTTCCTCACGATCTCTCTCTCTTACAATTTTGTGACGACTATGATTTTCTCATGTATCTATTTCACATAAATATATCATATATATATGTGCAAAGAATCAACTCTAAGAGAGTGGTGAGGCGGTTGGACTCACGACTTGGGTCAGATTCGTGTGTGGGCATTCTAAATTTAATTGGACCATTTAATCTAATTAATTATTCAACCATGTCAGGAGTCCAAGTCTTATTAGGATTCCGAATTAAATTTATCTCATGAATTTTATTCCCAATTTTGATCTATTCTACATGTGTGACCTTGTAGGTTCCCATTACGTTGACAGTAATACTTAAATCATATTCTAGTATTACAAATAGTGAGTGGTATCTAGCAATACATTATTGCTACTCAAGTAAAGGGAATGCCAATGATTTGACATAACATATCCGTGACCAATGTTACTATGTAGTCTAGTTCTTTAGTCTAGATATCTTAATTTACCACAAGCATAGAGCGTGTCATCCTTATATAGTTCAATCTTTAGTTTCTTAGTGTCCACATAGACTTACTAAAATAAATGAGCTCAATATCTTATAATGGCTTATTTGAGCAAGGCCATGCATTTTGCATTCTCACTCAATCAAGGGGTCCTTAGATATCGCTCATGTTATGTAAGAGGACAAATCCTATCTAAGTCACTCACATCTCTCTGCATGATTTATAGTATATCCAATAGTCAACTTTATAATCACCTTATTATAGGGAACGTTTGATGACATTAAAATATATAACTTCTCATGTAGGGAACCCTACTGACTTCAAGTCAAAGGACTACGTACACCATGGTCACTGTGAGAACCTCTTATGACACTTACGTAACGATCCATGCAACGTTCTCATGATGGGTCAGTCCAGTACATTATTACTCTAATATGTACCCATGTGAAAACTTGATATCTCATATCCATGACCCGTGAGAATGGTCATCAGTCTACACATACACTAGTCTCTATGTATTATCGTTATCCTAATTCACAATAATACTTGACTAGTGACATTTAAGAATAATATTCTGATTTCAGCCAATAGGATCTCGCAATCAAGTCATGCACTTTATATCCCATGACATTGAACTTACTATTCTAAGAGTTTTATTATGTTCGTTTAATTCACAATAAATAAATAAAAAGCCCCAATAGAAAATAAATTTTATGATACAATGTAAACTAGTAATGTTAATATACAACTAGCTTTTAGGGCATACACCAACACAACCTTGTGGGCTGTGGGATCCCACAAGCAATATCTCTTAAAACCATCAACATACACCAAGAAGATACACTTTTTGGATTTCGGATCTAGCTTCGTTCATTCTTGGGCATTGTACATCACGTACGCGGGACATCCGAACCAATGTAAAGTAGAATAATCTGCCGACTTGCCAGTCCACATCTCCATCGGTGTCTTTAGCTCAATTTTCGTTGATAGCGATCGATTTATAACATTATAGGTGGTTTTGACTGCTTATGCCCAAAAAGAGTTCGGTTGACCTGCAGTCCGCAAAATAGCTCTCATCCTTTCTGCAAGAGTCATGTCCATCTGCTCTGCCACGCCATTTTATTGAGGTGTGTATGTGACTGTGAACTATCTTGTGATACCTTCTTGCTTACAAAGTGCAAGAAACTCGCCGTCTGTATACTTATTTTCATTATCTGTTCTCAAACACTTGATCTTCTTTCCGGATTCAAGTTCCACCTGTGCTTTGAAGTCTTTGAATATTGGAAACACATCTGACTTCTTCGTGACTGGATACACCCATAATCTCCTGGAGAAATCATCAATGAAAGACACAAAGTACTTTGCTCTTCCTAAGGACATTTTCGGTGACTCACAGACATTAGAATGAATCAAGTCTATAATGCATTTACTCTTGGCTTCAGATATGCTGAACTGCAATCTATGCTGCTTACTTGTAATACAATGCTCACAAAAAGGTAGATTCACCGATTTGATCATTAGAAGCAGCTTCCGGTCGTAGAGAATGTTCAAACTGCATTTTGACATACTGCCTAGTTTAAGATGCCACATCATTGTCGACTCGTCTCTCTTGCTGGTTGATATGACACACATATTTGCTTCCTGCAGTGTTTCTCCTTTAAGCATAAATAAATTTGTTGCGATCTTTTCCGCCTTTATTACCTCAAGCGCGTCTTTGGCAATCTTCATGACCTCATTTTCGACATCCATGACTATCTATTTGCTCCAAAGACTATATATTTTGGTATTCATGAGGGCCCCCTTTTGGGAGTTCACCTCGGACCTCTGTAAACTCATGGCCGGCCCTGGTTATGTGCAATGAGTATGTTATAACTTCCTAGTGCTAGTTAGTAGGTAACTCAATTCTTTTTAACATGCAACAATTAGCCTATATATATCTGGAATTAAACAAATACAAAGAGTCCACTAAGAGAGGTCAAGCAAACAGACCAACCTTTCCTTATAAAATGACTAGTAAAGACTATTTATAATTTTTTCATGCACTTTTTGTCTATGAGACATCAGGGAATAGGCTCAACTTCCATAAAAATGGAATGGCAGGGATTTCAGCCACCAAGGCTGGGAAACTATTTGCATGCATCAGAGCAAAATCCTCATCAGAGTTCTTCACTGGTCCCAAAAGATATATTTCAGAGCCAAGCCATTATCAGCCTCTCAAGGCCTGCGATTGAGAACTTGCTTAAGATGGAGACAAGGAAGGAACCATGGATTATTGTTCTTTATGCACCTTGGTGGCCCTTTTGCAAAACAATGGAGGTTTCTTACGTGGCATTGGCAGAAAAGCTATCCGGATCGGGTACTAAAGTCGGAAAATTTCAGGCCGATGGTGATCTATATTTATTAATTTGCGCAGCAAGAACTATATCTGCTGAGCTTCCCTACAGTACTTTTCTTCTCAAAGTTTGCTTCTCAACCAATCAAGTATCCTTCAGAGAAGAGGGATGTGGATTCGCTGCTAGCTTTCGTCAGAGCTTTGAACTGCTGAACCAGTTTTGAGTAACAGAAAAAATATGAGGTATCTCAGTATATATTAGAGAGGTGAGACTTCACCGCATGTACTTCAATTCTGTCCTTCGTCACTCTATAGTGTATTCTTATTTCTTAGTATAATATTTCAACTTTGGAGAGAATAATTATGTTGTTTGAAGTGCTCTTCATGTTACTGTAGTTTCAGTTATGGTGTTAATCCGGTAACTGGTGCACCTGAGAATGTTATTGTAGTTTCAGTTGATATATATATATTCTAATTTTTATATTTATGCCCTGTGGCAAAAAATGTATTAAATCAAAAACCATGATTTATCGCAGTTTACATATATTCGGTAAAAAGGACTACTCCCTACACCATTAATCATCACTCGATATCCCTCTCACAACATCCGTTCCGTCAAACACCTCCAGTGCCTTGTCAGAACACCAGAACCTCATCAATGGCCCCTCAATCACCCCACAAGAAGTATACATATGAACATAAGAGTTCTGAACAACCATCCCCAACCCAAACATAGCAACCCCTTGTGCAAGAACCTTCCTGGCTTCCTCACAAGCTCCATGTACTTGGCCTCAGAGCCAAAGGAATGTTTATTGAAGAGTTTAACACATGGATGTGGCCATGAAAGGACATCCTATAGAACGCTCCACAAGATTCACTTTATTTCTATGTCAATATGTGTATGTCTATACATGTGGCGTGTATATATTTTGTTCATCATTTGAGTGCTTGAAAAATGAACAGTTGTTTAATAAGATACAAATTAACACCATGTGATGCATTAATGAAAAAAAAATCTGTAAACAATTTAGTTTTTGGTATGTAACATGGGCCTGCTGGTCCTTGCAAACAACAGATATATCATAGATCCAATATTATAGACATTTAGATATTTCATAGCAAACAACGTAATAACAGATATCAAGATGTAATGAAACACGGGGCCTAGGCCAACCTTTTATGATAAAAAAAAACAGATATCAAGATGAACAAGATAAACATACTTTACATCTACCAAGTCGGGTATGAAAAACACTTACACATCCTTCAGCACTTGTTTATTGTTAATTTTTTTATTTTCCTCAAAATGCAATCTTCATTGTGCATATCTTCTTTTACTTTGATCAGAACCTTAATCCAATATGATTTTGTGTACGATCTTGGTTTTTGGATGTCACATTTATGCTTGCATATTACACACACATATGCTGGTATTTTTATGCTGGCATCATGGAAGCACTACTGTACAAATAAACATGTATGCTAGAAAGAGAATGTAGATGAAGAATTGTAATAATACTTATTCTCTGGGAAACTGACATTACCTTAATATTCATGTTTCTTCTGGATAACTCTTGCTATGTTTTTCTGTTACTGATGCGGTTTGTTTTTGGGGTGTGGCTGTAACAGGTGTGAGTTCTTATAGTTTGTATAGTGGAAGTTGCAGTACTGGCTCTGGTCTGACCCTCGGCTGGGGGACCGGCTCGGGAGTAGCAGAAGTGAGGTAAGGACCGGGTGCTCGGCTCGGATCCAGCAGCTCGGCTCGGATTTGTGGGCTCGGCTCGGTCCTGGGTACCTGCACACTCACTAGAAACACAGGGAGAAATCCCGGCGACAGGCCCTCCGACGATCTAGTCAGTCACTGGAAAAGCAACAGTAGCTAGGGTTCAAGGGGAGAAAGTTTGATTACCTTTTACAGTGAGGAGGGGGTCTGGTATTTATTGGCAGGAAAAATGGGTCTGAGACCCTGCTGGGCCGGGTCGGACCATTTTGCTCGTGGGCCTGATGTGGCAGAAGCCCATATGGCTCTGGGTTGACCTGATGATCAGGAAAGAGCGGGTTTTGAGGAGATCCGATGGTCCAGGAGGGGCCACATCATCTAACCCATATCAGGAGCCCCCCACTCCTGAAAGGCTTGGTAATCCAGCTGTGGAGGAGTGATTTGTCTCTGTAGGAAGAGCAGAGCGGTGTGTATGGCAAAAATGTGGTTCGTATCTTCCTAGAGAGGCCGGCGGGGTAGGATGAAGGGGATCCCTTTATGAGGGGCATCGAGAGCCGAGAAACAATGGTCATGAGCCGAGCGTCGAGCGTCGAGCGACAAGCTCCTGTACGCTCGAATGTCGGGACCTGTTGCCGAGTCGTCGAGCGCCGAGCCTTCATGAGCTCGGGTGGCGAGGCTAAACCTTCGGATGTCATGTACAGAAGCTCGTCTGTGGAAGCCAAGCGTGGCTTGAAATTGCCGCCGACCGTCGAGCGCCAAGCTTGAGGGAAAAGCTAGGGGGTGGCTCGAGGTCACTTCCGAGCGTCGAGCCCCCATGCTTGTTGGAAAAGCCATAGGAGAGGCTCGGAATCACTACCGACCGTCGAGCCCCCATACTTTTTGGAAAAGCTAGTGGGTGGCTCGAGGTTACTATCGAGCGCCGAGCCCCCATGCTTGTTGGAAAAGTCATGGGGAGGCTCGGAATTGTTGCCGACCGTCGAGCCCCCACACTTGTTGGAATAGCTAGGGGTGGCTCGAGATTACTACCGAGCTCTGAGCCCCAAAGCTTGTTGGAAAAGATTTGGTGTGGCTCGGATTTACTACCGAGCGACGAGCTTCCACCTTACTTGCGAAAAACTCTAGGATGGCTCGAGGTTACAACCGAGCTCCGAGCCCAAAACTTGTTGAAAAAGCGTTGGTATGGCTCGAGGTTACAACCGAGCTCCGCGCTCCAAAACTTGTTGGAAAAGCTTTGGTATGGCTCGAGGTTACAACCGAGCTCTGAGCCCCAAAGCTTGTTGGAAAAGCGTTGGTGTGACTCGAATTCACTACCGAGCGACGCGCTTCTGCCTTGCTTGCGAAAAGCTCTGGGATGGCTCGAGGTTACAACCGAGCTCCGAGCCCCAAAGCTTGTTGGAAAAGCTTTGGTGTGGCTCGGATTCACATCCGAGCGATGAGTTTTTGCCTTGCTTGCGAAAAGCTTTGGTATGGCTCGAGGTTACAACCGAGCTCCGAGCCCCAAAGCTTGTTGGAAAAGCTTTGGTGTGGCTCAGATTCACTACCGAGCGATGAACTTCCGCCTTGCTTGCTAAAATCTTTGGTAGGGCTCGAGGATACAACCAAGCTTCGAGCCCCAAAGCTTGTTGGAAAAGCTTTGGTGTGGCTCAGATTCACTACCGAGTGACGAGCTTCCGCCATGCTTCCGAAAAGCTTTGGTATGGCTCGAGGTTACAACCGAGCTCCGAGCCCCAAAGCTTGTTGGAAAAGCTTTGGTGTGGCTCGGATTCACTATCGATCGACGAGCTTCCGCCTTGCTTGCGAAAAGGTCTAGCATGGCTTGAGGTTACAACCGAGCTCCGAGTCCCAAAACTTGATGGAAAAGCTTTGGTATGGCTCGAGGTTACAACCGTGCTCCGAGCCCCAAAGCTTGGTTGAAAAGCTTTGGTGTGGCTCGGATTCACTACCGAGCGACGAGCTTCCTCATTGTTTGTGAGAAGCTGTGGGATGGCTCGAGGTTACGACCGAGCTCCGAGCCCCCAGACTTGTTGGAAAAGCTTTGGTATGGCTCGAGGTTACACCCGAGCTCAGAGCCCCAAGACTTTTTGGAAAAGCTTTGGTATGGCTCGAGGTTACAACCAAGCTCCGAGCCCCAAAGCTTGTTGGAAAAGCTTTAGGGTGGCTCGGATTCACTACCGAGCGACGAGCTTCCGCCTTGCTTGCGAAAAGCTTTGGTATGGCTCGAGGTTACAACCAAGCTCCGAGCGACGAGCTTCCGCCTTGCTTGCGAAAAGCTTTGGTATGGCTCGAGGTTACAACCAAGCTCCGAGCCCCGAAGCTTGTTGGAAAAGCTTTGGTGTGGCTTGGATTCACTACCGAGCGACGAGCTTCAACCTTTCTTGCGAAACGCTCTAGGATGGCTCGAGGTTACAACCGAGCTCCGAGCACCAAAACTTGTTGGAAAATCTTTGGTATGGCTCGAGGTTACAACCGAGCTCTGAGCTCCAAAACTTGTTGAAAAAGCTTTGGTATGGCTCGAGGTTACAACCGAGCTCCGAGTTCCAAAACTTGTTGGAAAATCTTTGGTATGGCTCGAGGTTACAACCGAGCTCCGAGCCCTAAAATTTATTGGAAAAGCTTTGGTATGGCTTGAGGTTACAACCGAGCTCCGAGCCCCAAAACTTATTGGAAAAGCTTTGGTATGGCTCGAGGTTACAACCGAGCTCCGAGCCCCAAAGCTTGTTGGAAAAGCTTTGGTGTGGCTCGGATTCACTACTGAGCGACGAGCTTCCGCCTTGCTTGAAAACTCTGGGATGGCTCGAGGTTATAACCGAGCTCCGAGCCCCAAAAATTATTGGAAAAGTTTTGGTATGGCTCGAGGTTACAACCGAGCTTCGAGCTCCGAGCCCCAAAACTTGCTGGAAAAGCTTTGGTGTATTCCGAACTTTACAGAAAGAAAAGGCTTAACTTGTTCCTCTATCGTGGAAGGAAGGGGGAGCTACGAGCCACTGTACCAGCTGACATGGTTGAGGGTAAAACTGGGATTTTACGTGTCGGGCTGACGTCATGGGGGTGGAAATCGAGACTTTTGAGATTCTAGTGGCCGTTAGATCTTAATGATCAAGATTGGATGGTGGGGATTCTTTTGCAGAATTCAAGGAGTCTTTCCCACTCTATAAGTCCCCCACCCCTCCCTTCATTTCTTCACTTCGCACTCTCTTTCTTCATAACATGAATTTTCATCTCTTTGCTGTCGGCGATAACTTTTATGGTGATCCTCCCGTTTTCTGGTTTAATCAGATTAGTATTTTGTTTCCTTCTATCGCGCTCTCAGTCCATCTCCGAGGCGAGCTCTTCGGGTCGTGGTGTGGTGGAGGTCGAGTCAGAGTTGACGTCTTGGTCCCTGGGTGATCCTACTTCGAAGAAGGAAGGACAGTCGAATTCGGTATCCGGGGGTACAAGCGATGTGATTTTTGATGTGGCCCCTTTGCGAAGTCGTATGCCAGAAGGGGAGTCGTCAGGGAAGGATATCGACGAGGGCTCTGAGGAGGAGCTTGTCGAGGAAGAAGGTGATCAGGAGGGGGTGAAGAAGGAAACGAGGGAGAGGGCGACCAGGAGGGAGGCAAAGAAGGAAACAAGAGAGAGGGCGACCAGGAGGGGGTGAAGGAGGAGCCGAGGGAGTGGGCGACCAGCAGGGGGTGAAAGAGGAGCCGAGGGAGTGGTAGCGGAGGTAGAAGAAGGTCTCCCTCCTCTGCCCCCGTTGTCGACTCCGTCTCCGGAGAGGAAGCCTCGCCTTCGCAGGAGGAAAAGGAAGTGGATTCGGCCGGACAGTCCGAGCACGCCGGATGAGTTCGGACCCAAGCCAGGAAATTGCTTGCGGGTCCTCACCTATCCAATAGGAACCCAGGGTCGATCAGGATGTATCCTGAAGATGTGGAGAGACTTGTCCAATTTACCGCGGCGGTGCGTGAATCTTAGCAGACCATGATAAAGATGGACAACGTCTAGTGTGTGCTGAAGGCAGACTAGCTGCCGATATTATAGGAGACTTATTTCATCCCTCAAGAGTTTGAGCTACTGATTCCAGGCCCTGGTCTTCATCCGACCACCGAGTTGGAGAAGAGCTTCTGTATGTTTCCCGAGGATGCTTTTGTCTCGGAACTGAGGTTGCCACTGCACCCGTTTATCAAGAGGGTACTGAGGTGGGGGGAGCTGAGTCCGATGCAGTACGACCCCAACTCGTGGAAGCACCTGGTCTGCTTCATCCTAAAGTGCCAGTAGAAGGGGGTCAAGCTGAAGCTTAAGTATTTCGGCACCGTCTTGGGGATGAGCTCGCTCGGAAATATGGAGGGGATCTTCTATATGTCGCCACGTCCCTACAAGAGAGTGATGTACAGTCACCCGGACTCGATAAAAACATGGAAGGAGAAGTACCTCATTGTTCGAAGCGAGATGCCTTGGGAAATCTCCACAGACTGGAATTTTTTCAAGTCGAACCATAAACCCTTGAGGCGGAGGGACTTGACGAGAAAGGAGTGGGCTGAAGTGGATAAAATTGTCGAGGGGCACAACATTGGTTGGCCGCGCATCACAGAGTTACATCTGGCCCGAGCCGGACTGAGCCCAGTGCCCCCTTGTATGTTTTTATTTCCACTTACTTAGTTTTCTACCTTCGTGTTAACATTTTTCTTTTTCTTTTCTTTTTGCAGTGATGGACACGAAGAAACTCGAGGCGAGGAATGCCCTTCTGCCTTTGGCCGCGAAGAGGAGAGCCGATAAGGAGAAGGCTGCTTCGGTAAGGGGGTCCACCCAGGGGGGCCTAAGGATCTTTGGAGCCACCTTCGAAAAAGTCAAAGAAAAGCCACCCGTCTAAAGGAGCGCAGGAGTCCGGGCCAAGCTCAACCAGTAAGAAGGTGACGGAGGTTTTGAAGGCAGGGACCCTAGTACTTTGCCCTGATGCCCAGGAGATGGTGGGCAAGAGAGGTCTAAGGCCGTTCGCCCAGATTGGGCGGTTAAGGAGGGTGACACTCTCACTGAGGGCTTGATCACGGTAGAGGTGGCGAAAAAGCTCGTCACGGAGCACGACCGGATAACTCTGGCGGAAGAGACGTCCAAGGTGGGCTACATGAGGTGGGCTCAGGCACAGGTCGCGGTAAGTATTTGTTAGTCATCTGCTTTGTGCTTAGTATTTATGAATTTTGCGTCTAACTAGTTCCTCCTTGGCCAGGCGCTACTGCACGGGGCACATCTAAGGAAGTGCTTGGAGAAGGAGATCCAGATCAAGAAGTGGAATGCCGAGTGGTGGCTCCGAGAGGGAAAGCGCCTGAAGGATGAGCTGACGGGGGCTTAGGGAGCTCAGGGGATCCTCCAAGGCGAGACGGCTTCTCTGCAGGAACAACATGCGCGCGATCTGGCAGGGGTTCGAGTGAAGGCCACGGTGGAGTTTGAGGAGCTGCAGATGTCCTCTGCGGACGAGCTGATCCAAGCTCAAGATGACGCATACGACCGAGCCAAGGAGCACTTCCTGCACCTCTATCTGGAGGCTAAGATCGACCACTTACTACGGGTGGGTGCCTCCTGTACTTCCACCGACCCCCGGTGGTGAGGGAGATAAGGCGCCGAAGGACCCTTGTCTGGAGGAGGAGACAGGGGGTGAACCAGATGCCGAAGATATGTCGATCCCCTCTAAAAAGTAGTTTAGGATTCTTACTTCTTCTTTTTTTTATTTGTATTTGCCTAGTGCGGACAGACCACCGCTTGTTGTAACCCAATTATTGAATTTATAAAAACAAAATTTTGGACGACCCTCTTTGACTTTTTGTTTTTAGCAAGATTTTTTAGTGAATCGTTGTTTCTCTCCTATTTCTGCTAGATGAACGAGACGACTGGGGCCGACCTCAGTTCTGCCGAGGTCCGGCAACTCCGAAATAAGCTAGAGTCCAAGGAGAGTGTGCTGATTCGCTATCATAAGCAGGCTCGCGATCGAGAAGCCGTGATAGGCTATTTTATGAACAAGTCTAAGGAGCTCAGCATAGAGGCCGCTCGCCTGAAGAAGGCCATAGCCGACCAAGACCGGGGGAGTGCTGAGACAAACTGGTCAATTTTGGATGCCTCCACCAGGCGACCAACCATGAAATCCGTTCTTTGCGAGGTCGTGGTAGAGAAGGAGCTGGAGATTCAGAAGTTGAAACTCATGTTAGGCACGGGTGGGTCTCGACTCGGCCCGTTCGGGGGGGGAAGCCATTCTACCTTGGGTCCTTCCCCGACCCTTTATCTGGAGATGGCGAGGCCCGCTGATGCACAAAGCTTGGTTGCGGGGACGTCGACAATGGCTATGCCCAAGTTGGGGGATGAGATTGCTGAAGGGTGCAGCCGTTCTGCAGGACTCGAGGCGACTCTTGTGAGCCTAGAGGGTCTGGAGAGAGACCCTTAGGTAGAAGTAGAGGGAGAATATTGTAACATTTTTTAATTGTACCGCAGCCTTTGAGGGCTTTTATGAATAAGATTTGATTTGTCCGACCCTTGTTGACTTGGAAGAATTAGGATGTTGACTGCCCCTCGAACCGGGCTCCGACCCCCCTGCTTTGCTCGTGAGCCGAGCCATTTCGTCCTCCGATAGCACTTAATGGGGGACGTTTCATCTTCCGATAACACTTAATGGGGGACATTTCATCTTCCGTCGTTTGGACTCCCCAACGTCATAAATGCGATTTTCTGGACGGCTATATAACCCTGACCCCCTCACCAGTAGTTCGTCAGAAATTGTCTCACCTCACCATGAGTTCCCGGTGAATCTCTTGCCATCCTCTGACAATTGGGGGTAATGGCTATGAGTGCCGCTTTATCTCCTGTTGTCAGCGGGTGAGAGGTGGGTCGGTCCTAGAGGCGAGGCTCGGGTGGCAAGTGCCCCTAATGAAACTTTTTGGCCTAGAGTCCCAGATTGGTGGCTCCTCTGCCACCCTCTAACAATTCGGGGTAACGGCAATGGGTGCTATTTATCTCAAATTGCTAGCGGGTGAAAAGTGGGTCAACCCATGGTTCGGGGCTCGGGGTGCTTGCCGAAGGTGAGCGCCCTAATTCTTTGTAATACCCCGTATTTCTGAAGTATATATATAATTTGAAAAATATATATAAAAGGATTTGTGACTTGTCCTATAGAAGTATTCTATAGGAAGGGATTTATAAAAAGAATTTGAAATGATAAGGATTCATTGAATCCGGATTTGAAGTGGTGGGGGGGACCCACCGGTCCATGAAGAAGTAACAGCACATGAGTGTGCTGTGCTTCTTGATTGAAATCGATGACGTGGCACCTGGGGATTAATTCCCTGGGGGTGTGCACGGGGGTATGGGAAAGGAATTAATCCCATACCGATGGTTTCATTGAATATAATATTGTATATATAATATTGCCAAGGATCAAGAGTCACCAAATCGGTTAACCACCTTTTGAGAGGCAGCCTGTGGTGGGCAGTTGTACTACATAGTATCTAATTTGTCTTATAAATTGTATAAATTGTCCGAGCTCGGGGCAGGGGCGTTACAAATGGTATCAGAGCCGACTTTCGACACCAGGTGTAGAAGAGGGCCTCAGTATGATCTGCGGTGTGAGATAGTCCCCGGAATTATCACAGTAGATTATTAGTGGTGTGGGATATGTCTCCAGAATTATCACAGTCTTGTGGTGTGGGACAATCTCCGGAATTATCACAGTAACTACTTGTAGTGTGGGATTGATCTCCGGAATTATCGGGATCGAGGACGACTACATCGGCTAGAAAGCAGATCCTGCACTAGATTGTGCATGCCCCGTGCTCAGCGAGGACGCTGATTTCTGAAGGGGAGGTGTATGTAATACCCCGTATTTCTGAAGTATATATATAATTTGAAAAATATATATAAAAGGATTTGTGACTTGTCCTATAGAAGTATTCTATAGGAAGGGATTTATAAAAAGAATTTGAAATGATAAGGATTCATTGAATCCGGATTTGAAGTGGTGGGGGGGACCCACCGGTCCATGAAGAAGTAACAGCACATGAGTGTGCTGTGCTTCTTGATTGAAATCGATGACGTGGCACCTGGGGATTAATTCCCTGGGGGTGTGCACGGGGGTATGGGAAAGGAATTAATCCCATACCGATGGTTTCATTGAATATAATATTGTATATATAATATTGCCAAGGATCAAGAGTCACCAAATCGGTTAACCACCTTTTGAGAGGCAGCCTGTGGTGGGCAGTTGTACTACATAGTATCTAATTTGTCTTATAAATTGTATAAATTGTCCGAGCTCGGGGCAGGGGCGTTACATTCTTAATGAAAATTTTTGGGTAAGAGGGAGAGTTGAAATCCTGGTCAAGGTTTCAAGACTGGGTTGTTTTGACGAAAGCCCCTCGGGCGCTCGGAATGTAGAAGACCCCCTTTAACTTGTGAGAGTTGCCGGGTCGTGGCTCGAAGGCACTGCCGAGGGTGTAGCCCTGTTAGCTTGAGAAAGCTAGGGCGTGGCTCGAGGTTAATGCTGAGGGTCGAGCTCCCTTAACTTGGAAGAGTTGTCGGGTTGTGGCTCGGAGGCACTGCCGAGCATGTAGCCCTGTTAACTTGAGAGAGCTAGAGCGTGGCTCGAGATCAATACCGAGGGTCGAGCTCCCTTAACATGGAAGAGCTGTTGGGTTGCTGCTCGGAGGTACTGCCGAGCGTGTAGCCCTATTAGCTTGAGAAAGCCAGGGCGTGGCTCGAGGTCAATGCTGAGGGTCGACCCCCCTTAACTTGGAAGAGCCGTCGGGCTGCGGCTCGGAGGCACTGCCGAGCGTGTAGCCCTGTTAGCTTGAAAAATTTAGGGCGTGGCTCGAGGCTAATGCTGAGGATCGAGCCCCCTTACTTGTTTTAAGAAAGCTGGCATGAGGCTCGAGGCCATCGCCGAGCATCGAGGTCGCAGGGCTTGAAAAAGCCAGGGCCTTGCTCGAGGTCGATGTCGAGTCCTCATACTTGTTTTTAAGAAAGCTGGCATGAGGCTCGAGACCATCGCCGAGCGTCGAGGTTGCAGAGCTTGAAAAAGCCAGGGCCTTGCTCGAGGTCAATGTCGAGCCCCCATACTTGTTTTAAGAAAGCTGGCATGAGGCAAAATGAGGTCATCGCTGAGCATCGAGGTCGGAGGGCTTGAAAAAGCCAAGGCCTTGCTCGAGGTTAATGTCGAGCCCCCATACTTGTTTTAAGAAAGCTGGCATAAGGCAAAATGATGCCATCGCCGAGCGTCGAGATCGCAGGGATTGAAAAAGCTAGGGCCTTGCTTGAGGTCGATGTCGTGCCCCCATACTTGTTTTTAAGAAAACTGGCATGAGGCTCGAGGCCATCGCCGAGCGTCGAGGTCGCAGGGCTTGAAAAAGCCAGGGCCTTGCTCGAGGTCGATGTCGAGCCCCCATACTTGTTTTAAGAAAGCTGACATGAGGAAAAATAAGGCCATTGTCGAGCGTCGAGGTCGCAGGGCTTAAAAAAGCCAGGGCCATGCTCGAGGTCGATGTCGAGTCCCCATACTTGTTTTAAGAAAGCTGGTATGAGGCAAAATAAGGAAAAAATTACATCATATTTACTCGTAACAAAACGTGGCACGTGGTGCCGATTACATCTTACTATTTACAAAGGGAAGTTACAAGAGCTATTCCTCTCCCTCGAGGAATTTGATAAGGTGTTCCGCGTTCTAGGGTCTCTTCATAACCCTACCCTCGGGGTTGGTGAATCGGTATGTGCCGGGGCGCAAAACTTCGGAGACCTTGTACGGGCCCTCCCAGTTGGGTGACAGCTTCCTCTTTTAACCCGGGTTGGATACCGCCAACTTTCTGAGCACGAGGTCCCCGAGTTTGATGTCGGTGGGATGGACCTTCTTATTGTAGAACCTTTTGATTCTCTACTGATACATGCTCCTTTTGATGGTGGATTTCTCACTAACCTTGTCTATGAGGTCCAGGTTGGCACGTAGTTGCGCCGAGTTGCTTTCTTCATCGAAGGCCATGATCTGGGGCAAAGGGAGCTCGATCTCGAGGGGGATCACTGCTTCCGTGCCGTAAGTTAGATTGAATCTAACGGTGATTATCCCTTGGGGATCCTCTTCGTCGTCCGATGTGCCCAGAGCACGCTCGGCAGCTCGTCGACCCATAGTCCCTTGAATTATCAAGCCGTTTCTTGAGGCCGTCAAGGAATTGGTGGTTCGCATTCTCGACCTAGCCGTTTGACTACGGGTGGCATACCGAAGAGAAGCGCTGCTGGATGCCAAGATCCTCGCAGAACTTTCGAAAATTCTTGCCCGCAAACTGGGTCCCATTGTCCGTGGTGAGTATGTGCGGGATTCTGAACCGACATATAATGTGTTTCCAGAAAAATTGCTGAGTTTGTTGTTCTGTGATCATTGCCAGGGGCTTGGCTTCGATCCACTTGGTGAAGTAGTCGATGGCTACCACCAGGATCCTCTTTTGGCCTGTTGCTTTTGGAAAGGGGCTGACCAGGTCTATCCCCTACATGGAGAATGGGTTCGGACTGACTAAAGAATGGAGGTTTGCTTATGGAACCCTTCTTACTGAGGAGAATCTTTGATAAGGACCGCACTTTTTGACCAGGGCCAAGGCATCTTGTAACATTGTGGGCCAGTAGTACTCGTGGTTCAGGACCTTTCCGGCGAGCGAACGACTCCCCATGTGGCACCGGCCAATTTCTTCGTGGAGCTCCTTGAGAGCGTACTTGGCCTCGTCAGGGGATAGGCAGCGGAGGTAGGGTCTTCCATCCGTCGTTTTGTACGAGCATTTGAAAAGGCCTCGTTGATCACGACGAACCTTTCCAAGCGGACCCTGGTTCTTCTTGCTTTGGCTCGATCTTGGGGGAGCTCTCCCTCTACCAGGAACCTTCGGATGGGAGTGGTCCAATCGTCCGGCCGAGCTTTGTGGTTTATACAGAGGGTTTCGGGGAGGTCGATACTCGGCTTTAGGAGGACTTCAATTAGCACCGTACGGTCGAGGCCTTCAAAGGACAAGGAGGTGAGTTTTGACAGGGCATCTGCCTGGGCGTTCTGCTCTCTTGGGATTCGTAGTACCGCAGAACAGTCGAAGGACGTTAAGAGCCGCTGGACGACAGCCAAGTTTCGGACCATCCGATCATCACGAGCCTCGTACTCCCCAGCGATCTGATTGACCACGAGCTGAGAGTCGTTATAGGCTCTGATATGCCTTGTGCCCGCCTGGTGCGCTATGGTAAGTTCCTCGATCATAGCCTCATACTCCGCCTCGTTGTTAGAGGCCGAAAAATTGAGGCAGAGAGAATATTGGAGAAGGAAGTTGTCGGGACCTCGCAAGATGATGCCTGCACCACTTCCCGCTTCGCAAGAGGAGCCATCGACGTAAAATTCCCACGTCGGATTGGCCTCCTGGCCACTGGGTTGCTCAGAGATGGTGCACTCCGTGATGAATTCGGCAAGGGCCTACCTCTTAATGGTTGTTCTTGGCTGGTAGTTGATGTCATATTGACTAAGCTCGATCGACCACCAATCGGCCGGAGCTCTCTGGCTTGTGCAGCACGGCCTTGAGGGGCTGGTCCGTGAGGACCTGGATTGAGTGCGCCTGAAAATAAGGGCGGAGCTTTCGGACGGCCATGACCAGGTCATACGCTACTTTCTCCATCTTCGCATATTGGGTCTCGGCCGAGAGCAGGAAATTGCTCACATAGTATAACGGCATCTGGAATCCATCTTCTTCTCGGACGAGAACGGCACTCAGCGCGCTTTCCGAAGCTGAAAGGTAAAGCCAAAGGGGTTCGCCCAGCTCGGGTTTGCTCAGAAGTGGGGGGTTGGCGAGGTACTCCTTCAACTGGTCGAACGCCTCCTGCTGTTGGGCACCCCATTCGAAACCTCCATTTCTGCGCAGAGCCTTGAAGGGGGGGACTTTTCTCCAGACTTGGAAAGGAAGCGGTCGATGGTCGCCAGTCTCCCCGTGAGCCGCTGCACCTCCTTGATGTTTCTAGGAGAGGCCATGTCTGTTATGGCCTGGATCTTCTAGTGGTTTACCTCGATGCCGCGTTGGCTGACGACGAACCCAAGAAATTTGCCCGAGGAGACGCCGAATGCACATTTGGCGGGATTGAGCCTCATGTTGTGGGTCCGAAGGATGCCAAAGGCTTCTTCGAGGTCAGCGACGTGGTCCTGCCCCTATTGGCTTTTGACGAGCATGTCGTCGACGTATACCTCCATGTTATGACCGATCTGATCTTTGAATACTTGGTTGACGAGTCTCTGATAGGTAGCTCTGGCGTTCTTGAGCCCGAAGCGCATAACCCGATAGCAATAGAGATCCTGGTCGGTGACGAAGGATGTCTTGGCGATATTCGGTGGAACATCCAGATTTGATTGTAGTCCGAGAAGGCATCCATGAAGGTTAGGATCTCATGACCCGACGTTGCGTCGATCAGAGCATCGCTGCTCGGGAGGGGTAAAGGATCTTTGGGGCACGACTTGTTCAGATCTGTAAAGTCTATGCAGATCCTCCAGCTCCCGCTGGCCTTCTTCACCATCACGACGTTCGTCAGCTACTCGGGGTTGCTGACCTCTTGAATAAACCGGGCAGACAACAGTTTGTCCACCTCCGCCTTGACAGCTTGCTACCTCTCCAGGGCAAACTTACGCTGCTTCTGGACGATCGGCTTTGAGCCCGGGATTGTGCTATGTCTGTGCATGATCAGGTCTTCGGAGATCCCGGACATATCGGATGGTTTCCAAGCAAAGAGGTCGATGTTGCGGCGGATATAGTCGATTAGTTCTGACTTCAGGTCGGGGGCGAGGGAGCGGCTCACGCAGAACTGCTTCAACTTGTCTTCTGCCTCGAACGAGACTTCTTCCAATTCGTCTGCCGATTCAGGCTCGGGCTGGCTTCTTTCAGGTTGAAGTTCGACGGCATCAAGGGGAAACTCCCCGCCACCGTCATATAGCATGATCGTGCGGCCTCTTGGTTCCCCCGAACGACACCGACCCCCTGCTTGGTAGGAAATTTCAGCTTTAGGTGGCAAGCCGAGGGAACAACCTGGAAGGACCAGAGCCCGGGTTGACCGAGGATAGTATTGTCCGCCGCTTTGACGTTGACTACCATAAAGTCCATCGACTCGGTCCGTTTGAGGGGGATCGTGTCAGTGGTTACATCTAAGTTCACGATCCCCTCTATCTGTACCGGGATGTCGGAGAACTCGTGGAGGGTGTACCTGGCCGGTTTGAGCTTGTCCCGAGGGAGTTTGAGGTTCTCGAACACCTCCAGGAACAGGATGTTCACCGAGCTCCCGTTGTCCACGAGGATCCGGCGGACTTCGAAGTTTGCCATGTCGAGGCTGATGATGAGGGCATCGTAGTGCGGGAGCCGGACCCCCTCCAGGTCTTTTCCAGAGAAGGAGACAGGAAGTTGCTAGATCCGGGGGAAAGGAAGGTCTCGAACGGCGTTCACCTCTCGGACAAACGCCTTGCGGGAAGTATTGGATTCCCCTCCCATAGGCCCCCCATGGATGCAGTGTAGGATGGCCTGGCCTCCGGTCTCCTCGGGCTCTGGGTCCTGCTCGGGACGTCGTTTGGTTGTGCGAGGAGGAGGCGAAGGCCTTCGGTTTCTCGTATCCCTTCGGTCCCTCAGGCTTTCCCAGGTGAATTCTCGGAGGTACCCCGTTGGATGAGGGCCTCGATTTCATTCTTGAGGGCTCGAAAATTGTCAGTCTCGTGCCCGTTGTTCCGGTGGAAGCGGAGTAGAACCGTTGGTCTCGTTTCTTGTTGTTGGTCGGTCGAGGGGGTATTCGAACGAGTTCCTTGTCCTCGATCTCTAGGAGGATGGCCGACACGTTTTGTGTCAGTGGATTATACCTCTGAAGCGAGGGACCGGAGGGACCCTCTTCATGCCAGTCCCATCTTTCGGAACCTTCTTGGCGGGCTCAGCCTCATCGGCCTTGCGCTTCCCCTTCCCAGTGACCTCTTTGGTGCCTTCCGGGTTTAGGGCCTCCTCCGCTCGAATGTACTTCTTCACCTAAAACTTTTTTTCTTCAGATTATGGCAACTCAGTCGACTCATTATGGCAACCCAGTCGACTGTTCAAGCCGTTTCAACAGTTTTCTGATTTTAAAACTTGTTTTTCAAAATCAAATCTTTTTACTGTCGTTGTATGACAGTTGGGATTCAACCTCTCAACATCCAAATGTTTCTAACTCTATAAAAAGAGTATAGAACTCATTTGGCAAAGGTTACAACAATTCCCAAGCATTTCTTTAAGTTTCAAGCTTTTTGTTTTTGAGAAGAACAAGCATTTCAAAAGCATACAAACTGTCTAAGTCTTGGTTCTCTGAAATTCAGTCTAGTATAACATCGAATCCGTTTTAGACTGATTTCAGAAGTTAACCTAATAGCCAATATACAAAAACACAAATCACAAATCACAAACAAGGCTATAGGTTATTGTAAGCTCTTTTTGTTGTTTTCACTCTCGGGTTGTGAGAGTGGTCCTCTCGGTTGGAGAGTAGGGCTCTTGGTTGTTGAGTCAGTTTTTCACTCTTGGGTGTAGAGTGGGTTTGCTCTCTCTAGTGGTGAGAGAGGTCTACGGGTTTGACATAGTTATTGTCAATCGCCGTAGGGTATTCTTGTACTTTTTTCAAGAATAGTGGAAAATCTCAAGTGAGTTGCTTGGAAAATGGATGTTGGTTGGGAGGACCGAACCAGGATACATCGCTGTGTACTCTGTGATTGACTCTGTAGTGGTTGTATTTTCTCAACTTGCAATTTTAATTTTTCTGTGTTTTATTTCGAAAACTTGTCTGGTAAGTTGACTGGATTTCCGAGCTAAGTCGACTGATCAGACTAGTAACTCTTCAGTAAGATACTCTTTTACTCTGACGCAACAGTCAACTGTATTTCTATTTTCAGTCAACTGGACAGTACAAAAAGTTCAATTTCTTAAGTAATTTTTAAACAGCACTATTTACCCCCCCCCCCCCCCCCCCCTAGTATTTTTTGCCTTGCCTACAGGATCCAACAGAATATTGGATATTATTTTTGTCTATATTATCACTATATATTTGAATATTCTTTTGAATTTAGTATTTGTTACTATATGTTTCTGTGTTATTGTTATAATTATAAACATGTAGGAGTAAGATGTAGAGGAAGAAAAAGAAGAAAACAAACATATTCCGGGGTAGGTAGAATTTAATTTTAAAAATAGAAAAAACAATAATAGGTCTACCCTGGCATTTTTGCAAACGCCGGGGTAGACCTACGACTACACCGGCGTTTGTCAAAAACGTCAGGATAAACTCCGGGGCTACTGCGATGCAGGTTACCTAGGGTTTCTACCGGCATTTTTTAAAACGCCAGATGCTTTATCTCGGGGTTTAAAAATGCCTGGGTAGTTTAAAAAAATCGCCGAAAATGCCTGTTTGTGTTGTGGTGAGTGTGAGCACCATATAACTTCATATTAAGATTTTCCTCCAATAAGTATAAGGAGTTACTTCTAAACCATTTTGAAAACATTTTTTTAATTATGGAGAAGAGA
Source organism: Hemerocallis citrina (assembly GCA_017893485.1). Classification (NCBI taxonomy): domain Eukaryota; kingdom Viridiplantae; phylum Streptophyta; class Magnoliopsida; order Asparagales; family Asphodelaceae; genus Hemerocallis; species Hemerocallis citrina. Next base: position 279,632,547 of record CM030364.1, on the reverse strand, counting down.
AACTTTTTTTTTCAACCTAGGATATTTAATTGATTTTGTGATCAAATATAAGTATTCCCTAGATAATTGGGAGAAAAGTTGAGCATAGTTTATTGAGTTTTAGCAAAGGGTTTTAAACATGTAAAATATGATAATATCATATATACCATTCACAAATGTGTATTTTCGTATAAGCCCTTAAAAATTTGGACTTTATTTCATATTTACCTCTATATTAGATATCACTAAGTTAACTAGGACTTAACCCTTACGAGACGAATAGAAATCCAATTAAAAGATCAAATTAGACAATAAAATGAAAAAAGATTTAAGAGTTTCAAGAAAAATAAATTTGGAAACTTATAATGTATTACTAAAAAAAGATTGATGGCAAATCTGGAAAAGTAATGTGAGGAATAATATGTGGTTCTCAAAGATGCACTGTTAGTTTGTACACTTTCTGTAAAACATGAAGAAATTTTGAGAAGAGATAATGAGTTTCGGTTGGATTAATAATTGTCTGAAATTACAATGAGGAAGAAGATAAAATTTTAATGGTAGAGAATACAATATTTCAGTCATTTTTCATCAAACCCATTAAAAAAAAACTTAAAATTCTCCATCATTTTGAGTTTTTTAACTAGAGAGATGCTTAAGAGATGTTGCATATATTGTTAGAGACAAATATAAAATTATATATTTATGAAGAACATACATAATATTGATTTATTTGTTAGGAACATACATGTTTGAAATACTTTAGCAAAATACTTATTATCATGTAACTCATGTTGCTCCTTCATGCAATGAAATTTTGATAATTAATAAAGAAGAGGTTGACTTGAAAGAACGTATAGCCGGTTGACTTTGAATGTTGAACAATATTTTCGCCTCCTATTATAATCGTTCATCATGGTTCTGCATTTTTCATGGTTCATTTAATTAGAATGCAACCGCGCGCACTCAAAAATTGAAAAGCTAAATTCTATGATTCTAGTTTTTTTTTCTTTTTTTGAAGTAATAGTGACCATAGTCACCAATCTCATTAATGATAAATTAACGGGATTACAAAATAGTCCTTCCACATACTGAAACTCCTATATCATACATACTAACGTGCCCGAGGGCACCCGATACAACCAAAATATAACAACAAAACATCTACGACAATAGTAAAAGAAAGCTGTAAAACGAGCAAGTGTGGCCTGGCTAGGTTGATCACATCGATATCCTCTCTGATGGAACCCAAAAGACTCTAGCCTTCGATCGCCTGCAACCTGCTCCGACCCGATCAACCCTCCCCGTCTCCTCTATCCAAAAGCTAAATTCTATGATTCTAGTTATAACTAAAAATCTGATGATGGAAGAGCTCACCATTACTTTTTTCTTAGTAAATCATTTCTAAATTGGGACATGTATCCTTGTGAGCAACGAACAAAATCGCAACTCAACTCATGCAGATAGTGAATGCATCAAATCCACGTTTGGAAACACATTGCTAATATTGGGACACATGTCCTTGCGAGTCACGAACAAATCGTAACTTAAATCATGCAAAAATCTGCAGTCAACATGCAGACAGTGAATATGCCAAATCCCCATTTAGAACCTGTTAAGAGCATGTAGGCATTCGGAGTCAAATTTTAGGTATTTGGCACATATGAAAAATAAAAATAGGGTTCAGCTGTAATTGTTTGAACCGAAATTTTGAGCTTTAATTTAGAAAAATGAACGGATGAGTAATGATTTCCCGTTAATTTTCTTTTAATTTTTTTAAATAAAAAAACAACGGAAGGGGAATCATTACCCGTCGATTGTATTTTTGAAAAAAAATAAAAAAAATTTAAATTCTAATTAATTCCTAATTTACTGTTAAATTAATCCTAATTATATCATATTAAAGCTTAAATAAATCTTAATTCTTAATTAATTTTAATTAAAATCTAATTTATACGCATAGAAATTTCGGCTTCATTTTTCGTCCATGCTCTTTTTTAAAAAAATCGAAAGGCCTTTAAATTATTTCTGTTCGTCGATATTTTTTTAATAAAAAAGTTTAAAAAATCCGAACAGACGAGAAATTATTTTCCGTCTAATATTAAAAAAAGAAGAAAAAAAACCAGCGACCAAAGATGATTTTTCGTCCGTTCAAACAGACGAAAAATCATCTTTTGTCGGCTATTTTTTCCAAAATCATATATCGTCTCTCAAATATAGCCGACCACTGTTCACCCAAAACCCAAAATTTGGGTATATAGCCAACGACTGCAGCTCCTTTTTTTCTATTTTTTTTTCTTCCGAAAAATGAGTAAATGGCCAACGACTACAGATGCTCTAAGATATCCACTTCGTGACCAGTGTGATCCTCCAGAAACAAACAACCTACCAAGTCATTTGGGTTCAGAGCAAACTACTACAACAACAACAACAAAGTCTTTTTCCCAACTAATTAGGGTCGGCTACAAGAATCATGGTTATCAATTCTGCTCGGTTTAGCACAATATCTTCTGTAAGGCCACAAGCTATTATATATTTTCTCACTGTTTTCACTCAAGTAAGTTTAGGTCTTTCTATACTCCTAACTCTTCCCACAATATTTATCAAATCACTCTTTCTAACGGAGATACTACTAGGTCTACGTGTGACATGTCCAAACCACCTGAGGCGATTCTCTTTTAATTTATTTTGGGATATGAGCTACCTTTAGCGTGTCTCGCATATACTCGTTTCTAATTCTATCATTTCCGTTTTTATCACACATTATCTTAGCATCCTCATCTCCGTTACACTAATTTTTTGGACCTATTATTTATTTGTTCCCCAACACTCTGCTCCATACACCATTGCTGATCTAACAGCCATCCTATAAAATTTATTCTTCAACTTAAAAGGTATACTTTGGTCACACAACACCACTAGCGCTTCTCCATTTAAGTCACCAGCTTCAATCCTATGTAACATCTTCACAAATCTCCCCATATCTTTGTATAATCGAACATCAATAATGAAAATTGTCACTCTTAGGTATATCTTGACCATCAAGTTTTTCTAATTCCTCATTTGTGTTCCGAATATCCCTAATATTACACTTCATAAACTCTATTTTAGTTCTTCTTACTCTAAAGTCTCTGGCTTCCAAAATTTCTCTCCACAATTCTAATTTAGCATTGATTCATGCGCTAATCTTATTCACTAAGACGACGTCATCGATAAAAAGCATATATCAAGACACCTCATCTTGTATTCCTCACATCAATTCATCCAGAATTAAAGCAAAGATGTAGGGGCTTAAAGTCAGACGTTGGTGTAAACCTAATGTAATAGGGAATTCACTACTCTCTCCTGTGGTTGTTCTAATTATTGTCATTGCCCCAACATACATATCATTAATCACCTCAATTTACTGAATAGTTACGTTTTGTTATTTAACACTCTCCATACTATGTCTCTAGGGACTTTATCATATGTTTTTTTAAAAATCTATAAACACCATATGTAGATCTTCTCCCGTATATATTTGCATAAGTCACCCCAGTACATAAATTGCTTTCATTGTTGACCTCCCAGACATAAATTCAAACTGATTCTTAGACTCTATTATTTCTAGTCTTGGTCTATATTCGATCACTCTAAAAGTTTTCTTTGTATGACTTATTAATTTAATCATTCGGTAGTTAGATTAACTTTGTATATCTCCTTTATTTATATATATATATATATAGGTACTAAAATACTCTTCCTCCATTTATTGGACATCTTCTTGGTCCTCAAAATCTAATTAAAAAATCTTCTTGGTCAATCCACTCCTACATATCCAAGACACTTCTAAACTTCAATGGGTATACTATACGATCCTAAAGCTTTTCATATTTTCATCATTTCTAGAGTATTTTGAACTTCTGAGATCCTAATTCTACGAAAAATGTATGCTGTCGACTCACCTTTGATTCTTCTATATTTAAGTTCCCTGCAATATTTTATCTAATAATTTCTCAAAGTAATTTCACCATCTTTCTTTAATTTTACTCATCTTTAACTAACTCTTAAATCCTTGCTCTTAATACACCTAAATGTATCCAAATCTTTTATTTTCAAATTTATTTATTTAGCAAGCTTATAGATGTTATTTTCTTCTTCTTTTGTCCCTAATTTTGTTTATAAATCATTGTAGGCTTTTTTTTTGTTGCATTTCTTATTGCTTTCTTAACTTATTTTGTAACAATCTTATATCTCTCTAAACCCTTCTGATTTTTACTCTTTTGGCATATTTTGAAGGTTGATCATTTGTTTTCTCATAATATTTTGAAAATTTTCTTGCCACCACCATATTTATTTAGTTTGTAACTCTCTACCATTATATTCTCCAAGTACTACCTTTGAGATTTCTCTTATGCACGTAACCATTTTGGTCCACATCATATTTGTCTTCCATTCCATGTCACTCTTTTAAGAAATTTATCTCTAAAAACCTCTAGTTTATCTCCCTTCAAGTCCAACCACATAGTTCATGGATCCTTATTCTCCTCCTTAAACATATTTGTTTTCCGATCTTAACATCCAACACCATTAATCTATGTTGTGAGGTTAACCACTTTCTCGGTATAACTTTACAATCTTTACACGTTAAGCGATCTACCTTCCCACTAATAAAAAAGTCATTTTGGCTCATATTTGCCCCACTTTTAAAACTTATCAAATGTTCATCCACCTACCTAAAATAAGTATTTACTAGTATAAGATTATAAGACGCGCAAAATTCAATAGAGCCTCTTCACCATCGTTCTTATGTCCAAATTTATGTTCTTCATGCATGTCCATCGAAATCTTCTTCTAAAAATAATTTCTCACCTAAGGGAACTCCTTTAATTATCTCATCAATATATATATATTTTTTTTTTGAGGGAAAAGGTGGAATAAGGTCACCCTGTTTCATTAATAAGAAATTAACAAAACAACCCCAACATGCTGGAGCAAGTTACAACCTACATACAGAGAAAAAAAAAACATGAAGCGACATGTCCAGTACATATAATCAGCTCTCACTCTAACCTACGAGGATCAACTAATTGTATGTCCGTCAAGCAAGCTTCGAGCACCCACCTCCACGGCACGCGCCGACCCACCTGAAGTGAATCCTGTGGGATTTGAAAATTTGCCGCTCCCCTCTTACTACCTCATCAACACCACTTCAAACATGGCCCAATCGGAGTCGCACCCAAAAGGAGAATCGTCGCAAAAAACTCTCTCTAGCCCTAATCACGGATACAGTCTAACACAAACAGACACCTGCATAGAGTAGTGAGAAGTAACGTCTTCACTCTCTCACTCTCTCACTCTCTCTCACATAAAACCCAACCAAATCACAACCAATTTGAAGAATCACCTTCACCTCTCGCCCCTGCGGGCGGTGGACGTTGTAGATTTCAGGGTTAATGATGAGGGCATAGTGGCGGTGTTGTTGCAAAGTCTGTGGCAGTGGATTAAGGAAGGTCGAGGCCAGTTCAGTGTGTGACTCCTCTACTGTCGACCAAGGAGACAAACATCTCCCCTCTGTGCACCTCATGGGGGTACCCCTTCTGTGGGCTCAAGCCCCACCCTGTGCAGTAACGATCATGGGGGACCCTGTCTTCAGGCCCTAGACCCACAACTATACAACTCAATCTTCACATCGAATCAAATTTTCTCCACCTCCTTCTGCACATCCTGGACGCTTCGCGACAATTGAGACCACCACCCCAGAAGCTGCGACAAATGAGCACCCATCACGGAGGGACCCCGTCTTGGGCCCAAGCTCCACAATCGGTCTCATGGTGGTAAAATACTAGTATGTAATAAGCGGTCTCATGGGGGGACCCCATCTTCAGGCCCTAGCCCCACAACCGACCTACACCGCAAACATCACAACTAGACAACCCAACCCAGACAGCTCCACCAACCCCCCAAACAACAAAATACCCTGCCGTCTCACACAACGGCACAGCCAAGCACACCCCGGCTTCTTCACACGCACTACCAACCCTCAAAAAACCAAAAACATAGCTATAATTGGCCCCAAGAGTGTGGACATGGTGGTAAGCGCGAAGAGCAACCGTTGAAACACCTAGCAAAGCCTTGTCCTTCTCCTCTCCTCCCTTACAATCAAATCCCGACCAAATGCACAACCAAAGAGAGAGCAATGAAGAGCATCTCGCTCTCTCTCTCTCTCACTCAATCAACCCCCACTAAAATCTCAAACAGACACACAAACCAAGAGAGAGCAGTGTAGAACAAACCTTCTTCTCTCTATCATACTCACGATCGAGAGTTGTCAAGATGTAGCGTACCCCACATCGAACCATAGTCGAACCTCACACCGACCTGGGCACCGATGATCTGGCACACCTGCCCGATCTTTCCAGCACCAACCGCAGCAGCAACAACGGGGCAGGAGCGGGGGACTGGGGCATGGGAGGGGGCGGTGGGGGGAACGACAGTTGACGGTGAAGCCGACGATCTTGTACACCTGCCCGATCAAGTCATCGACCATCGCTTAACTTCCCTCTCAGAACATTGGTGGCGCGGCGAAAGGTGGGGGTTTCGCTGGATCTGGAGCAGCCACCGCTTAGTGAGTTGGGTCGGTGGAGACGGGGCTGGAGGGGGGGAGAAGGGCGGTGGGAGGAACGGTGGGAAGGAGAGGATGAGGGAGGGGGTGAGGCGGCGTGGGAAGTGATAGGGTTTGGGGAAGGGGGAAAGGTTTTGAGATCAGGAAAGGGGGAGGAGATGGCCGGGAGGGGACGATGGGTGGGGCGGCGGCGTGGAGGGTGGCCGCCGCCGCCCCTAGGGTTTTTTAGATTTAGGGTTGTGGTTCTCATTAATATATTCCCAAATTTTATTTTTAGCTTGTGCATCTAATCCTTCTTGGGGTCTTAGACACTACTAAGGATATTATTTATATTTTTCCCTAATACAAGCTTAATTTGTAATATTCTTTCTCATTTCCTATTAACACATACTATATCTCATTTGAATTTCTTATCTACTAAAATTCATACTCCATTTCTATTTCTAATTTTACCGACATAATATAATTTAAAACCATCTATCTCTTTAACTTTCTTCCCTACCCACGCTGTTTCTTGTAAACAAGATATATTAACGTTCATTCTAATCATGGTATCTACTAGTTCTATGTATTTTTCTGTCAATGTTTATATATTCCAAGTCACTAACCTAAGCCTACTATCCTTGATTATTTTTAGGTTTCATATTCATGAGATTTGACAGGTTTTACGCTGGTTGTCAACTATTAACGTATCCCTCCTTTTTCTCTGGTTTGTGACCGGATTCTTGACATGAGACATGCAATGACGGAGTTAGGTTCAGAGCAAACTAATATCCGAAAATCCCTTTCCTTAAATGGCATTATATAATGATCGAAATATACTACATCGACATAAGTAGGTTTCGTTATATATAAACTCGAGCAAGTCACCTTTTTTTAGCGATGCGAAAATCAGAAGATTCAGAACAATTACATTTAGTTTCATAACTACTTTTTCTCTTTTTATCTATCGAACTCATAGTTGTCGTGCTCATGCTGAAAAATTGCATCAACAATGGAGATAAATTTGAAAGTCCTGTAGTAAATTTATTTAGATAAACGATGATGCTTTTTCACTTCTACAATTACAATGGATAAAAATTTTTAAAAAAGACAAAAATAAATTCAACTTCTTTAGTTACATTGTAAAGAGCATCTTCCAGCCAATGTGAACGTTTCTACCTCTTTTGCCTCGTTAGCTTCACCTTTTGCTTAAAATTAATCACAGATAAAAAATGCTCAATGACTTTGCAAGATATTAGAACGTTGTGTGAATAGGAAATAGGAAACACCCGTCTCCTTTTTCACTCCTATATATTTATCCCTACTCTTTCTTCTTGTTTCCTATTCATTCATTCTCATTTCAAAAGCCATTAGGCATAGGGTTGTCAACTCATAATATTCGATCTATTTGTTTGCATTTGATTCATGTACCTTGTAAATTTCTTTTAATTCACCTATCGTGCATGCAATATTTAAAACTTTCCAAATATTTCCTTTCTTCTTTTCTTCCTTTCTTTAATTTACATTTACAGGTCTGATATCACTTGAAAACCTTCCATCGATCATCAGTCTTTTTGCGAGCTGCCCGTTTTTCTCGTAGTGTTCCCTTGAAGTTTCTCAAAAAAGACATGGATAGTTCAGATATGGATCCTCATCTTATGTAAGTCACAAAAGTTCATGTATAGATTCTCAAACATGACTAATGTTTAAATCTTTTTTTAAATCTTTTTTTGGATATAAATTTGACGTTTTAAATAACTTTTTTGGTTTTCTCTTATTTTTGCAGGCTTAATCAGTATATATATGATTACATGGTACGGAACCACCGATATGTTTCTGCTGCACTATTTAAAGAGGAAGCAGGCGTTACCCTAGAACTCATAGGTAATATAATCAAAATGGATATAAATCCTTGATCTTCTAAATGATTGGGTAAGTATCTTTTCAAATCATCTAGAAAAACATAAAGGCTTTTCAAGTCCACCATAAAATTCCATGGTTTAACCATGACAGTACTTGAGGATCCTATATATATAATCCAATCGTGTTTTAATAAATGTGACACATATATGTAAGAGTTGATGGTGTTTTAATAAACGTGACACATATATGTAAGAGTTGATGGATCCCGTAAATAAATTCTCCAGGGAAAAAATATTGGAGTAGATCCACAGCCCAAAAATTATTTTTGTATATGGATGCTTCATTTATAATAAGTAAGCTGGAGAAGATAATTATAAATATGCTCCAACAAGATTAATTAGAAAGATCTTGCAAGTTCAAATTATTTCTAGATCATTATGTTCTTTTTACTCTTCGAGTTTATAGAGGAAAGTCATATTTCTTTTAGCAGCTACGGCTAAATTCCGATATAGATAAGTAAAGTAGAAAATTTAGAAAAATAAAGGATATGTATTTGGACTTTTAATTTACTTATTTAAGTTACCTTTAACCTTAGGAATGCTATTAAATAAACTGCATATGTGTTACAAAATATTTCTACTCCTATTTAATATTTTTCCTACCCTTTTCTTAGGTAATGAAGATTCTTCCCAGGGTCTGCTACCAGAATGGTGGTCAATTTTCTGGGATATGTACATTGGAAGACAATCCAGAGTGGGAGTGCTGCAAGATGGCAATCAGGTACAACAGTTTCTTTTATATACTACTAGTAAATTAGACGTGCAGGTCTTAATCAATATAGTTTTTTAAAAGTAAAAATTTCGACGTAATCTGGGTTTGAACATGAAACCTTCTTTATAATAGCTGTGCACGGGCGGCCGATGCATGGATTTTGTTTGTTTACAAATGACAACTCCAACTCTCCCATTATAATATTAGAGATTAATTAGAGATTAGAGATAATTTGTCATGTATATTTACGAATTTTACATATTTTCTCTTGTCTTTCGTATAATTTACATGTGAATTTTTTGTATTGTTGAGATGATTTGTACAAATACTCAATTTAATCAACATTTAACACAAGTGTGACTGCATTTAGAATCTAACGGTAAGCTTGTTATTAATAAGGAGATGTGGTGTTTGAGTCCCTGTTGCTGCTAATTTTGGTGTGGGAGCAATCAGAAAATGAGTTCTTTTATTGAAGGAGTATTGATCTGGACCGTTGATCTGGATCTGGATCTAGAGATCTGAAAACGCATGAGAGTCCGGCAGTAAGTTTGATCAAGGTGGTTCTCCATTTCTCGGAGACGGCGGGGCACCACATCTTCTCGTTCCTCAGATCGAGTCGACCCGTGGGATTCTTCTTCTTGCTCAATCCTGTGCTGTGGAGTGCTCGTCTGGCAGTCCCTGTATGGAGCACCATGGAGGGCCCTAAGGACTTAATCGATAAAGTTCTGGAACTCAACTCGGATCACGGGTACATCATCTTCTCTATTGTTTCTAGAAGCTCACCGACTGACTAGATTTGGGTTCCTCTCGCGTCTGCATCCCCATGGCGAAGGTATCCGTTGGGACCTCTGTTGTAGGGGCGAAAGACTCCTCTGGCTTCGATGGCATTCCGAGCGGGAACCACCATCTCAGGTGCGCTACTTGTCCTAGAAATGACAAAGGTCAGTCCATTCAAGACAGGCATTGATGACACCAAGAAGGTCTAACCGCTCAAGTGGCCCTGAGAAGGGCACATCGACCCCCAGTTCTTAATCGGTCAAGGTTCAGGAAGATGGTGTTGGGAGCCTAATGACACGGCCCCACTGGGAGGAGGCAGCGAATGCGGGGGAGGAGGATTGCTATAGCAGCAGTTGTTGTTTGCTTTTTTTTCGGCGGCATGGCTTGGAGTGTTTTTCGGTAGATGGATTTGATCGGACAGGAAGATTTATAGCTTTCCCACAGTCGGCGCCAATTCTGTTGATGCTAATTTTGGTGTGGGAACAATCAGATAATGATTTCTTTTATTGAGGGAGGAAGCAATGATTGGACAAGCAGATCTATAGTTTTCCGACTGACTGGAGTTGGTTTCCTCTCGCATCTTCGTCCCCATGGAGAAGGTATCCGTTGGGACCTCTGTTGTAGGGGCGAAAGACTCCTCTGGCTCCGATGGCATTCCGAGTGGGAACCACCAACTCAGGTGCGCTACTTGTCCTAGAACTGACGAAGGTCAGTCCCTTCAAGACGGGCATTGATGACACCATAAAGGTCTGACCGCTCAAGAGGCCCTGAGAAGGGCACATCAACCCCCAGTTCTCAATCGGTCGGGGTTCAGGAAGATGGTGTTGGAAGCCTATTGACGCGACCCCACTAGGAGGAGGCTGCGATTGCGGGCGAGGAGGATCTCTATTGCGGCAGTTGTTGTTTGCTTTTATTTCAGCGGCATGGCTTGGAGTGTTTTTTGGTGGATGGATTTGATCGGACAGGCAGATCTATAGCTTTCCCACAGTCGGCGCCAATTCTGTTGATGCTAATTTTGGTGTGGGAACAATCAGATAATAATTTCTTTTATTAAGAGAGGAAGCACTGATTGGACAAGCAGATCTATAATTTTTCCATAGTCAGCGCCAATTCTGTTGATGCTAATTTTTGTGTGGGAGCAATTAGATAATGATCTGGATTGTCGATCTGGATGACTAGAAATGCCTGAGAATCCTACAAAAAGTCTCACATCGGAGGTGGCTCTAGCGTAAGGCCCTTCGACGCTCAAATCAGTCACCAGAATATAGATTAGGGATTTTTAGTGGAGAAAATATTGATCAGTTTTTGACTAATGGAGGTGGAGGGTATTTATGGGCTATGAATCAGTGATAGATGATATACTAAAAAAGTATCTTTTAAGATTCGGTTGGAGATTCTGATAGTGAATGGATAAAATTAGAAACTAATCTATGTTTTCGGGGATTTGACTGACAGTTGTAATTGGCTGAAAATCCGCTTCTTCTTGGGCTGCAAGTAAGCCATAATTGTGGCTAATGGACTTAAAGATGCCCATAATCTTCAAATAGGCATGTCGCTGCTATGAAATTACTGTACTTCCCTTGGAAACTTTGAGAAGCGCGCTAAGATCATGTGGCTCCAATTTCTACCCATATCAGTCCCACTTCTCATATTTGACTCTTGCTACAGAGCGATAGAGACTCCATTTCACTTAGGTTGTGATCTAGGCCCACTATGCCAAAAGTGAGAGAAACCCCATCCCTCTTTTTCCCTTTTGCGCCCCAGTGGTATATCGGTTGAAGTAGATTCTTCTTTTTTTATATCACTTGGCTCGTGCTTTTTTTATCGATTTCTGTAACGCCCCTGCCCCTAGTTCAGACAATTTATACATTTTAAAAGACAAATTAGATACTATGTAGTACAACTGCCCACCATAGGATGCCTCTCAAAAGTTGGTTAACCGATTCGGTGACTCTTGATCATAGGCTTTTAGTATTTATATATTATTTTATTCCTTTGATTTACCGATATGGGATTAATCCACATTACCTATTCCCTGGGTTCTTCTCCGAAATGCACAACACACAGCCTTTGACCGAAGTCAAAGAGTAACACACAGCCAAGCTTCTCTGCTGTTTTTGCAACTTCGTGGGCCCCCACCATTTTTAATACATTTATATATACATTTTATAAGACAAATTAGGTACTATATAGTACAACTGTCCACCACAGGCTGCCTCTCAAAAGTTGGTTAACCGATTAGGTGACTCTTGATCATAGGCTTTTAGTATTTATATATTATTTTATTTCTTTGATTTACCAATATGGGATTAATCCACATTACCTATTCCCTGGGTTCCTCTCCGAAATGCACAACACAAAGCCTTTGACCGAAGTCAAAGAGTAACACACATCCAAGCTTCTCTGTTGTTTTTGCAACTTCGTGGGCCCCCACCATTTTAAATACATTTAATACAATTCACCACTTACAATATTTACCATGAAGCCATTTGTTATAATCAAAAGCCAACTTCATATCATATATATAATATACATTATATCTACTATTATATTTATCTTTGAAATTACACCGGGTGTTACAATTTCTTTTTCTTAATTTTCCATTTTTAATGGGAGACCTATTCCACACGCAATTTGGGATCCTCATTTTGGTCAACCAGCTGTAGAACCCTTTACTCGAGGAGGTGCTACCGGCCTAGTGAATATCGCTTATTCCGGTGTTTATCGGTGGTGGGTACTTCAAACAGAAATTGATCGTGGATTATCAATAATCCTAGAAGGAATTCTTCCTGGGTCGATGCCCGAGTGGTTAATGGGGACGGATTAGTATGGTCGACTTTCGTCCCTGCTCGATGGGTGGGTCTTGCAGTCAAGCTCCCTTATGCCACTATTATGGAGTGAGAGGGAATGTAAGTTGGCGACCGCCATGTTCAAAAATAAAAATAAATCATAAGTAAATTAAATGATAAATGACACTAGACTAAAGTTGAACGCAAGTGAATCTTATGATCAAGTTTAATAAACTCAATCATATTATTATAAGTTCCTTTATTTTAGTTTTTTTGATAACACGGATAGAGTCTTAAGACAACAGCCCAATAAAATAATGAAATAAAATAGTACAAAAGAATTTTACACGAAGTAAAACTAGCAAAAACAAAAATCACACAAACAGACATAGACATGAAATAAAGGCAATGAATCGCGTTGCCGATACAATCCAACCAGAGAAAACAGAAAAAGCAAACACCCCAAAAGGACCAACATCCAAAAGAGAGAAGCGCAGCGCTGGCACAGGGAGGATGGTGTTGGAGAAACAGCCAGAGCTACAGAATTCCCTCGAGCAGCACCTACGAAGGGAAGAAGACCCCATAGACGCATACCCAGTAGCGAGTAGGATCAGCGGAGTTGGAGGAACCGCCTGTCTGTAGCCTGACCCTTGGCAAGAACCAACGCACAAAGAGTGGCAACACACTCCTCCACGAAACAATCCTCCAAATGAAACCAACATCCCAGGAAAGCACCGTCTAAAAGTAACCGAATAACAGGTCAGACCAGAAGACGAATAACACAGGGACAGAGAATAGCAAAATCGCAATATCGAGATACAAGCAGCATTGACGCGCTCAAGAACAAAATTCCTGAGGCAAGACATAAGCATGAGCCGAAAACTTCACATATTTAGCTTCATATAAATATTAGTTTCTTTGTTTTAGTTGAGATGTGCTTGATATAAATAATAAAAACTTCACATATTTAGCTCTTCTTTTTAATTTTGTTCATTCTGGTTGATATGGCTAAAAATAGGGTTAAATCGGAACCGACCAAATCAGGAACGAATCTTAAAGCACGGGGGTAAAATGGTAATTTCACCTACAAACGGGTCTGAAATGAGAACTGGGCCTTTTTCCAAAGGCCCAATAATCCATAAACGGATCCATCTTACTGGGTGCGGGTTCCGACCCGCAGGAAACCCAGTCCAGCTGGATAGGAAATTAGGGTTTATGATTGTCCTCAATCAACGGTCCTGATCACTTCTATCCATCCACTGGGAAGTAGGGATTTGATCTTATCCCGAAACTGGTTCCTAAGGCGGCTATAAATACCCCCCATTTCCCACTGTTACCAGGTAATCAATCTTTTGCCAATCAAATCTCTTTCATAATCTTTCCGATTACTGACTAGAGCATCGAAGGGTGCGTCACCGGGATCAACCCCGGTGTTTCGTACTTTTTGCAGGTCAACGGTGGAAGATCACGGTCAAACTCCGGTGAAAGGCGTTCAGGTTTGACTATTCAACTTCCCAAGAATCCACAAATCTATCTGTTTGCCCCCACACCAATTTCAGCGGTAACAGATTGGCGCCGTCTATGGGAAACACGAATAGCAATCCAGCCTCTTCCAACGGTTAAGATCACCTCCAACCATGCCTCCCAGGAAACTGAGATCTAGAGGGTCCAACCGTGGGCCCACTCCTCCTCAACCGCAACAGGAGGTCCCCCTCCAAACTGTCCAGTAGCAGGGGCAATTCCCTCCTCAGCCTGATCAACCCCTGCAGCAGGAGCAGCCTCCTCTTCACAACCCTCACCCCCAGCGGGCTCAAGTCGGGCCCCAGAACACCGGTATTGGGACCTCTCGTCCTCCTCCTCAGAAGCAGTCTCTTCACCGCGACCACATTCCGTACATAACCCCTCAACCGATTCCATGGCATCTCACAACTCTCGGCCTTCAGAAGAGCTCCGCATCATCCTCATCAACCAGCAGAAAGAAGAGGACCTTCGTTGCCATTTGGATGAAAGGCGGGCCCGTGAGGGAGCCTCCCGCTCAGAACGTCCAAATGAGCGATCTCCTCGTCGCCGCGATCACAGAAGGCCCCTTCTTCATAGGAGACAGAGGTAGTCCCCTGAATACCGTCGAAGAAGGCATCATTCTCCCACTGGTCGGCAGCCCCAGAGCGACGAAAACGGACCTATCACCCAAGCCGAATTCCAACAGTTCCAGGCTACAATCCTGCAGGCCCTCAATCTCCCACCAAACAACAACAATAATGCTTAGAGGTTTCCCACTCCTCAGCCGGTTCAAAGCCCTCGTCCTAGATCTCTAAGTCCTCCTCAAGCTCCGAGCCATCGCCATTATATCCCCAGTCCTCGCCATTTTCCGAGCTACCACCACCGTAGCCCACGCTCCCCTTCGTACGAAGATGAGTCCAGGGGCTCACTGGGATACCGTCAAAGGGATGATGCATTCTATCACCTTCTCCACGAGATGGAAAGGTGCCTTGGTCAACTTAACAGGGAAAAAGAGCTAAGAAGGAGGACCCTCCGTCCAAGCAGACCTCTGTTCTCCTGAACTATCATGGAGGCTCCTGTTCCAGCAAACTTCAAGTCACCGCAGTTCGGAACATATACGGGGGAGGCAGACCCCGGGGATCACATTGAGAGTTTCAAAACTCTCATGATGATCCACCAGGCTTCCGATGCTCTACTGTGCAAGACCTTTCCAGCTACTCTCAAAGGTCCGGCTCGGAAATGGTACTCCCGCCTCGCCCCATCCTCCATCTTCTCTTTTGAACAGTTTGAGACCCTCTTCATTACCCACTTCGTAAGTAGCCGCCGCTCCGAGAAGACTAGTATTTCACTACTCTTTCTCAGTCAGAAGAAGGACAAGAAACTGAGAGATTATGTCAAACGATTTACTGCGGAAGCTAGGTCCATTGCCTCCCTCGACCAATCGGTCGCTGCAGCCGCCTTCCAGTCCAATGTCCTCAACTCAAGCCTCCAGTCCTCCCTAGCCAAAACGCCCCCGCGAGACTTCTCCGACCTTCTTCTCAGAAGCGAGAAGTATATTCGGACAGAGGAAGCTGAACATCGCCCCACATTCGAGGGGTCTTCCTCCGAAAACAAGAGAAAGACAGCTGAAGATGAGGGAGCTAAGAAGCTCCAGAAGGACAACGGGGGTCAGTGCCGCCCACCTCCCAGATTTGAGAAGTTTACCCCTCTCAACACTAATATTTCAACTATCCTCATGGAAGTCAAGAAAGAAGGAGTCCTGCCTCCTGCCCCGAAGATGAATACCCCCAGGAAGAAAAGGGACAAGGAGAAGTGGTGCCGATATCATTGAGACCACAGCCACGACACCAATGACTGTCGAGCTCTGAAGAATGAAATTGAAGCCCTCGTTCAGAGAAGGTAGCTGTCCAAGTTTGTAAGAAATGACCGGATTGATCTTCCTCCACCCCCCAGGGGGGCTAATAAGCGGCCCGAGAGGCGCAACGAAACCCCCGAATTCGAAGAAGAGCGCATCCTGCACCTCATCCATAGGGGTCCAATGGGAGGAACCTCAAACTCATCTCGAAAGGCTTTCATCAGGGAAGTCAACTCGGTGCACAGCCTACCCCTTCCCAAAGGCCTCGGAGTCCCAGTTACTTTCTCGAATGAAGACCTAGAGGGTGTCCGAATTTCCCATTGTGATGCACTAGTGATTAACCTCCACATGGCTAACTTCAAAGTGAAAAGGATTCCGGTGGATAATGGCAGTTCTGTCAACATCCTCTTCCTGGCGGTCTTCCGAGGACTCAAACTATCGTGGGAGAGGCTCAAGCCTGCCGGCTATACGCTTCATGGATTCATGGGAGTGTCAGTGACTATCGAAGGGGTGATAACCCTCGACGTAAACGTTGACAAAACTCCCACTACCCGAACGGAGTCGATGGATTTCATGGTTTTCGACATCCCAGCCGCTTACAATGTGATCCTAGGCCGACCTGGCCTAGCTGCTTTAGAAGCTGTCCCATCGGCTTATCATCTCAAAATGAAGTTCCCCACTAAGGCAGGTGTAGGAGAAGTAAGGGGGAGTCAGGAAATAGCCCGCAAATGCTACATGACCTCGACCGGAGGACCTGTCCTTTCTCTCAAGACCCTCGAAATTCCCCAAGGGAGCACCCTGCCTATGTCAGAACCGGTAGACGAGCTGGAGGAAGTGCTCTTTTTAGAGCAAGGTCCGAATCGCAAATTTTTCATCAGCAAGACCCTCCCCTCTGCCCTCTGTTCTGACATAGTCCAATGCATCAGGAAGAACCATGACCTCTTCGCCTGGACAGCTACCGACATGCCAGGAATTTCTGAGGACCTCCTCATCCACCACCTAAATGTTGCTCCAGGGTCCAAACCGGTCCAGCAGAAGAGGCACAAATTCGCCCCTGAGCGCCAGCAGGCCATCAAGGAAGAAGTGGACAAGCTCCTCAAAGCCCGATTTATACAAGAAGTCAACTATCCCGAGTGGCTCTCTAATGTCTTTATGGTCAAGAAGGCCAACGAAAGTTGGAGGATTTGCATCGACTTCACGGATTTGAACAAAGCATGCCCTAAGGATACTTTCCCTCTCCCCAGCATAGATACCTTGATCGATGCCACTTCGGGCCATGAGCTGCTAAGCTTTATGGATGCCTTCTCCGGATACAACCAGATCAGAATGTTCCTCCCAGATATCCCAAAGACGTTCTTCGTCAAAGATCAAGGCCTCTACTGCTATAGGGTGATACCCTTCGGGCTGAAAAATGCTAGTGCAACCTACCAACACCTCGTTAACAAAGTCTTCCAGAATCAGATCTGGCGGAACATGGAGGTGTACGTCGATGATATGCTAGTAAAAAGCATCTGGGGGCCCAACTATGTCACCGACCTCCAAGAAGCCTTCGACGTGTTGAGGAAGCATAACATGAGACTGAACCTGAATAAGTGTGCATTCGGGGTCTCATCTGGTAAGTTCCTAGGCTTCATGGTCAGTCAAAGGGGATTGAGGCCAATCCCGAGAAGATAAAAGCCATACTGGATATGGCTCCTCCTACAAATGTGAAAGAAGTGCAGAAGCTCACAGGATGCCTCGCCACTATAGGGCGCTTCCTCTCCAAGTCAGGGGAGAAGTGTCCCCCCTTCTTCAAAGCCCTCAGGGGGGCTAAGGGCTTCGAGTGGGGCCAGCAGCAGCAAGAGTCGTTCGACCAGCTCAAAGCTTACCTGGTCAACCCCCCACTCCTCAGCAAGCCTATTCCCGGGGAGACCCTCTACCTCTACCTCGCTGCCTCCAAGCAAACCCTTAGTGCTGTACTAGTGAGGGAAGAAGACAAGGCTCAGAAGCCTATCTATTATGTGAGCAAGGTTCTCAGAGACGCCGAGCTCCGCTATCCGAGATTAAAAAAGATAGCTTACGCCTTGGTAATGGCAGCCAGGAAGCTCCGTCCTTATTTTCAATCCCACTCGGTGGTCGTCCTTACCGACCAGCCGCTCAAGCAAGTCCTACACAAGCCCGAAACTTCTGGACGTCTAATGAAGTGGTCAATCGAGCTGAGTCAACACGACACATCTTATCAGCCTTGGACTGCTATCAAGGCTCAAGCCCTCACCGAATTTATAGTAGAAAGCACCATCCTGGAAGTGAGTCGAGCAGTAAATGGGCCGCCTATTTGGACAGTCTATGTAGATGGGTCTTCTTGCGCAGAAGGGAGCGGAGCCGGAGTCATTCTGGCAGGCCCGGATGATTTCGTTCTCCAATACTCCCTCCGCATCAACTTCAAAGCTTCCAACAACGAAGCTGAGTATGAAGCCCTAGTAGCAGGCCTGGGGATGGCTCGCAAGGCAGGAGCACAAAATGTCTGAATCTTCAGTGACTCGCAGTTGATGGTGAATCAGGTCTTAGGAGACTACGAGGCGCGAGACGGCCGAATGGCCAAATACCTAGCCAAGGTCCAATGTTTCATGGCACTGTTTGAAGAGGCACAAATCCAGCGGATCCTTAGAGAAGAGAACTCCCAATCAGATGCCCTCTCAAAATTGGCTTCCTCCTCCCTCCAAGGTCTCGAGCAGACCGTCCTAATCGAAGTACTCCTAAGGCCGAGCATCGAAGAAGAAATCCCCGACACGATGGAGTCACTACCTGTTCAGCTCAAGGATAATTGGATGAAGCCTTTGATAGAGTTCCTCAGAGATGGGACCCTTCCCCAAGATCCTAAAGAAGCCCGTCGAATCTGAACGAGAGCAGAGCGGTACACCCTCGTTGAAGGGGTCTTGTACAAATGCTCCTACACCCAAGTAGATGGCAGACCCTACTTGAGATGCCTCTCTCCGGAAGAAGCATTGTATGCCTTGCAAGAACTCCACGAAGGTATAGGCAAAGCCCATTCAGGGTCAAGGTCCCTCGTCAGGAAAGTTTTGAACTACGGGTACTTCTGGCCTACCCTACTTCGAGATGCCGAGCAACATGTTCGGCAATGCAGCCCTTGTCAGCAGTTCTCCAACATCCGTCGACTACCCCAAGCACAACTCACATCTCTCTCGAGTCCAATTCCCTTCGCAATGTAGGGGATGGACTTGCTAGATCCATTCCCACCAGCTCCAGGCCAGCTCAAGTTCCTAGTCGTGGCGATCGACTGTTTCTCTAAGTGGGTCGAGGCCGAACCACTGGCTACTATCACTGAGAACAAAGTGCTGCAGTTTTTCTGGAAAAATGTTATCTGTAGGTTCGGCTTACCTCGGGTCCTAACAACAGATAACAGAACACAGTTTACAGGGACATCATTCTGATCTTTATGTGAAGACCTCGGCATTCAGCAATGCTTCTCCTCCGTCTCCCATCCTCAGTCCAATGGTCAAGTAGAAAATGCCAACAGACAGATCCTCTCTGGCATCAAGAAGAGACTAGATAAGTCGGCCAAAGCCTTATGGGCGAAACAACTTCCTAACGTATTGTGGAACTACCGCGCTACGAAACGGACCCCCACAGGAGAGTCGCCCTTCAATCTCACCTATGGGTCCGAGGCCGTAATCCCCTTAGAAGTTGGCTTGCCATCCCCTGGCCTTATTGCCTATGATGAAGAGCAGAACGCCAGAGAGCTCCGGACGAATTTGGACCTGATTGATGAGCTCCGCGAAAGAGCTTCAATTTTCCAACAAAATTATCGGAGAAGAATTGAGCAGGCCTACAACAAAAGGGTCCGTCCTACAGATCTCAAGGAGGGGGACTTAGTCCTTAGAAAGCTAGCCATCTCATTCCCTGGTCAAAAGAGCAAGCTAGCTCCGAATTGGGAAGGACCATACAAGGTTTCCAAGGTAGTCCGGCCAGGAGCATATCGTCTTGAAAACCTCGAAGGCAGGGAGATACCAAGAACTTGGAATACCAACCATGTACTGAAGTACCAAGAGGGTGTTTAAACGTTTCTCTGAGTACGATCAAATGTCGAGTCATTCCTATCTTTTTGTTTTTTACTTGCTTCTTATTTTTCCCATTATAATAACGGCTTGCAACTTAGAAGCAACCGATGAGCAGTTATCAATAAAGAACTTCTTTCCTCTGATGATTCTCTTGTGATTATTTTATCTCTCTATTTAAGACCTTTAATTGCTCTTACTCGAACGACGTGTTCGGAGTCCAAAACTTGGCTCGATTTTGCTTCGCAAGCTCGCTCTTAAGCGAGCTAGAAGTGGTTCGCCATTCGGAACTGCTCCCACAACCGTTGAAATTTACTCGAACGACGTGTTCGGAGTTCAAAACTTGGCTCGATTCCGCTTCGCAAGCTCGCCCTTAAGCGAGCTAGAAGTGGTTCGCCATTCGGAACTGCTCCCACAACCATTGAAATTTACTCGAACGACGTGTTCGGAGTCCAAAACTTGGCTCGATTCTGCTTCGCAAGCTCGCTCTTAAGCGAGCTAGAAGTGGTTCGCCATTCGGAACTGCTCCCACAACCGTTGAAATTTACTCGAACGACGTGTTCGGAATCCAAAACTTGGCTCGATTCCGCTTTGCAAGCTCACTCTTAAGCGAGCTAGAAGTGGTTCGCCATTCGGAACTGCTTCCACAACCATTGAAATTTACTCGAACGACGTGTTCGGAGTCCAAAACTTGGCTCGATTCTGCTTCGCAAGCTCGCTCTTAAGCGAGCTAGAAGTGGTTCGCCATTCGGAACTGCTCCCACAACCGTTGAAATTTACTCGAACGACGTGTTCAGAGTCCAAAACTTGGCTCAATTCCGCTTCGCAAGCTCGCTCTTAAGCGAGCTAGAAGTGGTTCGCCATTCGGAACTGCTCCCGCAACCGTTGAAATTTACTCGAACGACATGTTCGGAGTTCAAAACTTGACTCGATTCCGCTTCGCAAGCTCGCTCTTAAGCGAGCTAGAAGTGGTTCGCCATTCGGAACTGCTCCCACAACCGTTGAAATTTACTCGAACGACGTGTTCGGAGTCCAAAACTTGGCTCGATTCCGCTTCGCAAGCTCGCTCTTAAGCGAGCTAGAAGTGGTTCGCCATTCGGAACTGCTCCCACAACCGTTGAAATTTACTCGAACGACGTGTTCGGAGTCCAAAACTTGGCTCGATTCCGCTTCGCAAGCTCGCTCTTAAGCGAGCTAGAAGTGGTTCGCCATTCGGAACTGCTCCCACAACCATTGAAACTTACTCGAACGACGTGTTCGGAGTCCAAAACATGGCTCGACTCCGCTTCGCAAGCTCGTTCTTAAGCGAGCTAGAAGTGGTTCGCCATTCGGAACTGCTCCCACAACCGTTAAAATTTACTCGAACGACGTGTTCGGAGTTCAAAGCTTGGCTCGTCTCCGCTTCTACTCCTCGCTCATAAGCGAGTAAGTAGTAGTCCGCCCTTTAGAAGTACCCCTACAACCTTTAACAAAACACAAGTCCAAAAGAGGGAACAAGCTTCGATTCTATAAAGTTTGGGGAACAAATCAAATTACAAGACTTGTACTTTTCTTACAACGAAGTTACAAGAGTTTAAAAAAAAACAAAATTACAAGATCGACTCCTCGTACTTAGACAAGATGCAAAACTTGGAAAACAAAAAACTACTTTAACGCCTCTTAAGCACAGCGATGTTCCGGTTTAAAGACATCCGGGGACGGTGGCGCCTAACCTCGGAGCTCGTCCCTAGACCGGCAAACTGAGATGTATCTTCTGCGCTGCTTCTGACAGTCGCACCAACAGACGCTCCGCTCGACGAAACAGCCACCCCACTTTGGGCGTCACCTAGACTTCGCCGAGCAATGGACGAGCGAGTCACAAGCTCGTAAAACGAAATCCCTCGCTCGCTCTCTTTACGAGTACACGAAGTGCTTCTGACGTTGATCCGTCCCGGTTGGGGCTTGAGGCGAGCAACCTCCGCCTCTAGCTCGACTATTAGTTGCTTCAGATAGTCGTCCTTCACGGCTATCTTGAAGCGAGGGAGCACAGCGGAGCCTGCAGCACCAAAACTGTCGGCAATAATTCAGCAGAGCTGAGTAACCTTGATACGCTTGTCGACCGTAACACTCTTCAGCTCGTCGACCTCTGCCGTCAACTCGTCGCGCTCCGCCGTCAACTTCCCCATCGCTGCTGTTAGTTCTTCTCTTCCCACCAAGAGCTCATCTTCTACTATCCGCAAGTGGTGAATTTCAGCTAATAGTTTGTCCCTCTCCGTTGTCATCTTCGACAAGGAGTGGTGGAGACACCTAAGCCTTAGGCCGAGACTAAAGACTGTCGACGAGCCATCATCATCGCCTTCGGGGATCATCTCAGCAAGCTTCCCTTCTAGCCTTCGAATCTCGATGTCTCGGCGGCCTACAATTAGTTGCAGATGATTTCGTTCACTTTCGGCTCTGCGCAGCCCCAACTCAACTTCATAAAGGCGCTTTCGGCACCTAGCGAGGCACAACTTCGTCGCCCCTAGGCCGACCTCGGAACGTAACTCCTCCACCGCATGAGTTGCTTCGACTAGCTGTGTCACCTCAATGAGCTGAAAATTCCAAGGCAAACGACGAGAACACTTAGCAAAAATTAGCGAATTTGATTAACACAAACCGGAAACTCCTAAACAAGGCAACGTGTACAAAGCAACATTTCGAGAAAAAAAATTTGTGAACACGTAGCCGAAACTTTAGGCAGAACAACGTTTCAAGAAAATTTTCGTAAATTCAAGATTCGCAAGCACTTAGTCGAACTCAAAAAGATGGATTTTAATTCATTTCAAAAAAGTGCGGTGGCTAGTCCGCAATTAGGTGATACATCAAAAAGTACAAAAGAAAGAAGAAAAAAGAAGAAACAGAAGTCAGGGGACGATCTCTTTTCCAGGGCGACGGGTCTGGACGAGGTCGGATTCCCCCGAAGGCGCGACCATCGCTAGCGGAGTCACCTCGGACCCCTGGCGTTCGCCGACGATCTCGACCTCGGCGTCCCCTTCATCGTCCCCTACTTCCCCCTCGGACTCATCGTCGAAGCCATCAACGTGGTCGGGGAAGAGTCGCCATCCGGAGCAGTCGACCTCAGGGAATCGCTTCGACACTTGCTCGATGGCACGAGCGTATGCCTTGGCCATATTGGCCGCGAGGAAGCCCTGCGCTTTCTCCATAGTTGTTGTAACGCTCCGAATCCCAAATACAACTGAATTCGAGAGTTCTACAGGATCTTTCCACTTCATTTAGTACAATTTTACAAGGAAATTTGAACTTTTCACTTTACATCAGAGTTTACATAAAACTTTACTCTTTACATTGCACAGAACAGCGAAAGTAAATTTACAACAATTAAATAAATGTACAACAACATTGAATAATCTTTAAGCATCTGTTCCTCTTTAATCTTTATCATGTCACTTACCTGCATATAAAACTGTGGGTACGTCAGTTTATTCAACCGACGAACATTATACACGGCCATCCTCTCTATGCCGGAAATAGTATAACTCATTTTCCATATTTAACAAACACGAACTTGTCACATGTCAAACTAAAGGGACTACCCTATTGATGTCATGTTGTGATTGTGCACTTAGTCCTTAATGCGGTTATTTATGTTACATGACACTAATGCGCACTTGTTCGGATTCTATGCATCCCATACTACATAGGTCCGAGGGCAAGCCCTTAATCGTTCTTCATCTTTATAGGGTTCAATCCCTCGTCATGACTTAATCTATTACTGTAACTACGGTAAGTATCCTAGATGTTTTCTGACCTACGAACTCATGTCTAGGCGCCCTGGAGGGAATCCCATCGCACTGACACATGACTCATCATGCAGGCATCCTGTGGTAATTCAGCTCCTACCATAGACATGACACCACCCGTAGTCTTCAAACATCCCACGAGCGTCGCCACCAGGACGGTACTCTGGAGCAGTATCCACGCCCTATATGACTCATCATGGGACATCCTGGGATACGCTCTCGCCGCTACCCAATGACCCTTATACTCAATATTTTTCTCTTACTTTCATCACCTCTTCACTATGTAACTAAACCTTAGTTCTAATGAAATAGAATCATGAACAAAATCAAAGCACTAGAGTTAGCATCTTCACTAAACCAGACTTATTGATTTATTCAAACATGACCAACCTTGGTCTTTCATTTCAAATTTCATTTCATTTCTTCCAAATGCCGGGGGAGACTTAGCTACTCTTTTGTTTCATTTCTAATTCACAATTTCCAAGATTGAGCGTTTCCAGCTCATAAGTTCATAACAGATTTCTTTTTCAATAGCATGATCTCTAAATTGTTCAATAGTCCATAATCATACATGGAATTATATACCTCATCAAATATCAATTTCATATCGAAATCACTTCATTAAATGAATATTCACAATTCATAGTTTCCACACTATTCTCAAATGAGAATAATTTATATTACATCACATAATATAATTTCTATCTTTATTTCACTTCTTTCCTGATATTTTATTTCAAGTCCTTTTGCAAAGTGCAATTTTTATAACATACACGTGTATAATTATAATTCTAAATTATACATTTTATTTTCAAAACATACTTCATTTAATGCAAATAATCCTCAAATTATTTTTCATAAACTCCACATATTTTTAAGATAATAATCATATTTTTTTCCATATTTTTTGATCATTAACAATCCCCAAAAAAAATGTTTTTTCCCCAATTTAAATACTGGCCGAACCCAGTATTTGAACCCACGACCACAGGGAAAACCGCCCAAGGCACAGACCAATAGGCCGAACACTATATGCGTTAATAGGAGAGGCTAAGAGCATCTAATGCTCTCGGCCGCTGTTCTATCTTTTTTTTTTTGAAAAATAGGAAACAAAAGTATGGTGCCACAGGGATTCGAACCAGCAACCTGGGATTCCGAAAACTCACTGTAGCAAATAGAGCCATCCCAACCACTTGAGCTATGCGCTCGGGTTGTCAATGGTACAACTCTAAGTTCACTTAAATCAATCCTCTCTGTTATCAAAACATTTCGATATTCAACAAGCTCTCATTTCATTTCGCTTTTATAAAAATTATTGTAAAATTCCAGATTGATTATTACCATCATGAATTATACTCCAGTATATAGAAAATAATTTTTTTCAATAATTAAAACATATTTTTCATACAATTAATTCGAATTGTGAACTATCACTACCACATTTCTTCTTTTTTTTTTTGCATTTCTTAACAATTAACACCACTAATCTCTTCATTAGCAAACTTCATATTAATTTCCGGTTTTTAATCATTTACCAAACATACAAATCTATATTTTAATTCATTCATTTCGATACAACACAAAGATTCATTTAAACACATAAAGTAGCATTGTTAATCTACTAACTTTTGTGTCTATAATTCATGGTGTAGATAATAAAACTTTCTTTAACAATCCATGGCTATAATCAATTCACACAAAATTTAGACTTTTACAAATAAAACCACACACAATTGCACATCCACATTCCAATCAATTTATAGATCAATTTTTCAATTAAATGTGTACTCTTATTAACCTTTTTCATGCATCATTTTTCCATTCAAATCTATCATGCATTCCTATTTAGAAATATAGAAAATTTACCCACCTTAGTGAAGAAAAGTACAACTTAGCAACCTCCTAAACGAATGTCCTTGCAAACGAACGATCCTCCTCCTAGAAGCACGCACTCGAGCCTCCAAGCACACCAAAACCGAGAGCTTTCCTTGATGGTAGCCGGTCTCTCCCCTTCTTGATGATGCAAGCACAATCTTCCCACACACTCTCAATCTTTTACTCACTTACTAACTACTAGATAATTGTATTTTGAACTATAGATTGGAGAAAAAAATTAGCCCAAGAATACTGGCCAAAGGGGGGGGGGGGGGGGGGGAATTTATAATAAAAAAATAGGAGAATGGATGGCTAAGATTGAAGTAGGAGTTAGGGACAAATGGCTAAGATTTAAGGAGGAGTTACACTAACTACCCATGATCAAGTAACCACCACCCATGTCTCCACTCAAAATTTTGATTTTCCTCCTAAAGTCACAACCGGCCATGCTTGGAAAGTGCACTTTGCATGTGTACGTGCAATGCACGTGCAAGCATTTGCCTCCAAAATTTTGTACATTATATTTTACATAAAAATAAACTTTAAATTGTATCCTACATGACAAGTTGTATTTAAAAATAAAATAGCTCATGGGCTTTAGTTTTTGGGCCAAAATAATAATTATAAAAATAATAAATTGAATTAAATTTGGGCTTTAAGAACAAAAGGCTTTTTGTCTAATTGAAAGAAGACTTTGTATAAAATAATTAAAAGCACATATTTAAATATCTATACTCATCATGATGAAAATAATCACCAAAAAAAATATTGCACGTGCACACAACGTGCAAAATAAAATAATTTTCATTAATGAAAATCGGGGCATTACAGTTGCAGCTTTGGCCTCTTTCACCGCTGTAACCTTGGCGGCCTCTACAGCCTCGGCCTGCTGCTTTGCCGCCTCCTCCCTCTGCCAAAGCAGATCGCCCTCGAGCTTCGTGATGAGGTCTTCGAGGTACTCCAGCCTTGTCGTCTTCCCCTCCGTCTTGACCTTCAGCTTCTCGAGCTCGTGGGCGATCTGAGCTTTTTCAGCTCGAGCACGGTCGACCTCCTTCTTGAGGTCCTTCTCGAGCTCCGTCATCTTCTCCATAAGGTGACCGAAGTGGACGGTTATCTGCAGCCAAACAAAAAAAAATGAGTTAAAGAAATATATATGCAGGTTATATAAAAGAAATAAATCGATACTCACCGATACCGCCGAGCGATCGATCTCAAAGGCATCGTCGCCCACGCTGCCAGCGTCCATGGCGGAGCGATCAAGACATTTTGGACTTAAAATAAACTAAGTGTAATTTACCTTGAAGTGACACGCTTGGTCGGAAAGTTCACTGGAGTACTGTCGACGATCGCTGGAATCTCTCTCTAGTGAAAATAACCGCCTGAGTGAAAATTTGGAGAAGTGAAAAATGAGAGGGGGGGGGGTGAGCCTTATAGGGGTTGACACACAAAACGAGGATGTTGGGCTTCTGAAGCCCAACAGACAGGACCATTTACACAAAACGACAAAAAGTCTTACCGACTCATTTATGACTAACGGTCAAAATCGTCAGAAAACCAACAGTCAAGGGGTCAGCTGTCATCTCCAAGCTGTCAAATTCTCACTTTGGGACTTCGGCACGCCTTGCCGAGCGCTCTTGGCACCGACGCCCAAACATGGAAAAAATTCTCACTTTGGGACTTCGGCACGCCTTGCCGAGTGCTCTTGGCACCGACGCCCAAACATGGAAAAAATTCTCACTTTGGAACTTCGGCATGCCTTGCCGAGCGCTCTTGGCACCGATGCTCAAACATGGAAAAAAAACTTACTCCGGACTTCGGCAAAAACTCGCCGAACCCCCTTTTTTGACACATGTCGCCATGCCGAGGTATCTCTACACCTCGGCAGGGGACCCCGAACCCCCATAGACTTCGACCTCCTTCCTAACTCGTAACTAGCAGGGGTCGCCAACGTCGCCGAAGCAACTTGCCACCGAATAAAGGAAAATACACCTTTAAGCAACTACAGGCATTAGATCTCCCCAAAATTCGCGTCCAATGCTGATGGAGAGCCCAGATCGTGCCACGTCATAAAGGGAATTAAAAATCTATTTTTTATTTTATTTATTTCGAATTGTTTATTTAAAATTTGCGAAAAAGGGGTTTAAAATTCAGGAAAATTGATTAAAAATTCTAAAAAATAATTATAAATTCGGAAAAATATTTTTGAGCCCCTGGGTAAATAATTATTTCTTAGAATAATTAATTAGCGCTCCCGAAAAATAGAATACCGCTCCACAAAACTGAATAAATGGTCCGAAAAATAAATAAAAATTAAAGAGAGGTCACTAAAAGTCCAGGAGAGCTCAAGAACAGCCTTGAGCGCGCAACCAACTCCAAAAAGTACCATAATACCTCATATAAAGATTCAACACCCCTCATTTGGACTCTGATACAACTCCGCAAGCCATTAAAACAGTAAAACTACTCCTTAAAGGCTGATCAAGCTCAGTCTTCAGGAGTGGGGGCTCGTGATATGGCTAAAAATAGGGTTAAATCGGAACCGTCCAAATTAGGAACGAATCTTAATGCTCGGGGGGTAAAATGGTAATTTCACTTACAAACGGGTCTGAAATGGGAACTGGGCCTTTTTCCAAAGGCCCAATAATCCATAAACGGATCCATCTTACTGGGTGCGGGTTCCGACCCGCAGGAAACCTAGTCCAGCTGGATAGGAAATTAGGGTTTATGATTGTCCTCAATCAACGATCCTGATCACTTCTATCCATCCACTGGAAAGTAGGGATTTGATCTTATCCCGAAACTGGTTTTAAGGCGGCTATAAATACCCCCATCCCCCACTGTTACCAGGTAATGTACGTCGCCAGGATCAACCCCGGTGTTTCGCACTTTTTACAGGTCAACGACGGGAGATCACGGTCAAACTTTGGTGAAAGGCGTTCAGGTTTGACTATTCAACTTCTCAAGAATCCACAAATCTATCTGTTTGCCCACACACCGATTTCAGCAGCAACACTAGTTTATTTTCTTAAGTCGTGAATGCGTTTTCTCATATTTCATATTTAATTCTTTATCTATTTTTTATTTTTATTTTTGAAATTACATTAGGATTTATCATTCAACTCCAATAACCAGGAAAGCTGTACCTCACAAGTTATGGAGGTTGGATCAAGCAACAAAAAACCATGGCTTGATAGTGAACAAATTCAACCCAATATGAATATGATGATGATGCTACCATCATTTGCTTCTTCTCTGAACCCATTCAATGATAGGAATACTCTTATCCCTAACAATTCTCAGCAAATCAACAACGGAAATCATTCTGTGATGAATCCATTCCGTGGCTTGAAAAAAGAGTGGCTTAAACAGTTCAACTTCCCTCCATCAGAAATTCAAGATTCTACTGGTTTGCCTGCAAATCTTTCAAATGGGTATGAATTTGAAAATTGTTTAATTTCACCTATTTTGAAACCATTTGTGTTTGAACCTACTAAGTTTTAAATGTTTCTGAAATATGGTGATCATTATTATTAATTTTTATTTATTATTTATTATTTTTTGGCCACAGGAATGTGCACCTAGCTTTGACACAGCAGCCTCAACAAATGGTATGTATGATTCACATATAGTGGAATTCTATTGTATCTACGTTTGTGTCTTTGCGAGTTTTGGAATGAAATACAACTATTAAAGAATCATCAGAAATAGAATACATTTGGTCATCATAATGGTGTCAGGAGATTGATAAACAGTATTAACTATATGATATCTCTAATGGTTTTCCATAATCGAATAAAATATTTTTTCTTTTAAAAAAAAAATTTAAAAGAAAAAATATATCTACATTTATTAGTGATGGATGATCTACCCCTAAGCTTGTAGTGCTAATAGCGGAAACACAGCACGAGCAATAGAAACTCTCAAGATTTAAATGAACCAAGAACAAGCCAGCACAATATATGCAAGATCTCACAAGGACACAATCAATATGCAGAGATAATCAATACTTCTTATTCTCAAAGAAATATAAAGATTACAAAGAAATTACAACTCTCAATCTCTCTCTCTCACCTTTGAAACACTTGGCACAATTTCCTATTGAAGTTGAACAATGATAACGGCTCACCTCTTGATTACACAAATTGATTATAAGCCTAGAGTTTACGGCCATATATATAGCCTCTCAGTAAACCCTAAAAAATAAACACAAATCTAGCAATTGGGCATTTAAGCTCGTAAGCCCAAAAACAATCAGCCGCTGAAGTCGGTCGACCGCACCCCCAAGGTCGGTTGACCGCAACGTGTAAGTCCAGACCCGAGAGCTGACCGGTCGACTGCACCCCCAAGGTCGGTCGACCGTCCTCTCCTCTGTTGGACCTGTACACTCGAAGAACTCTCAGCAGCTAGGGACGGTCGACCGCACACCCAGGTCGGTCGACCGCAACTCTCCAGGCTACATTCTTCTACTCGCTGCTTGTCTTCTCTTGCTTCTTTGTCTCATCCTCTTCTTCTCTAACTTCAAGTACTGAGTGCCTACGTGCAGTTGAGGCCACAATTCCTAACAATTAGAACATGTAAGAGAATGTTTTTTTTATGTTAGATATCTTCTTAATTAACAAAATCCTTTTCTGCACTTTTTTTGGTATCCTATATTAGAACATGTAAGAAAATGTTTCTCTAATGGTGTCATCATCAGAAATAGAATACATTTGGTCATCATAATGGTGTCAGGAGATTGATAAACAGTATTAACTATATGATTTCTCTAATGGTTTTCCATATTCGAATAAAATATTTTCTCTGCATTTACTAGAACATGTAAGAGAATGTTTCTGCAATGAAAATATTTTGTCTTCATAAAGCTAGTGCGTTTGCTCAATTTTTCTAACATTCGTAACAATCACTAACAATTTTTAAATATCGGCGGACATTTAACAGATCGATACAAAGAGAAAGGGCATGTTGATTACAAGTTTCATACTTAAAGAGACCAACCAAACACATTTACTCCACATATGTAATAGTATATAGATTAGCGTCAGTATTTAATAAACATTTTGTTTGAGCGACTCAGGCAATAGGGCCAACTTCCGGAAACATTGAATTGCAGGGATGTCACCCACCAAGACCTGGAAACTATTTGCATACATCAGACGAAGATATCTTTCAGAGCCAAGCCATTATCAGCCTTACACGGCCTGGGATTGAGGACTTGCTTAAGTTGGAGAACAGAAAGAATCCATGGATTGTAGTTCTTTATGCACCTTCGTGCTCTTCTTGCCAAGCATTGGAGGTTTCTTACATGGCATTGGCAGAGAAACTCTCTGCATCAGGTATTAAAGTAGGAAAATTTCAGGTACATAGTGATCAGATATCATTTGCGCAGGAACAGCTCCATCTCCAAAGCTTCCCTACTATTATTTTCTTCTCGACGTTTGCTTCTCAACCCATCAAGTATCTTTCTGAGAGGAGGGATGTGGATTCACTGCTAGCCTTCGTCAATGCTTTGGGCCAATGAACCAGTTTTGAGAGGTGAGAGTTCCTCAATGTACTTCAGTTTCTGTCCTCTTGCACTTTGTACTTTGTAGTGACTTGTGAGACTTCCATATCAGGAGGGTTGGGTGGTGAGTATAATGACTTTGGAAGATAATTATTTTGATTGTAGTTCTCATAATGTTACTACAGTTTCAGTTTCTGGTGTTAATCTGGTGATTGCTGATACTGAGAAATTTTTTGTAGTTTCAAGGGATATTCTAACTTTTATATTTGTGTCTTGCACTAAAATTAATTTGGTTATCACTTATCAACAATAATCTTGGCAAGAACACTCTCCTTCCTTGAAATGGTGAAACCTACTCCGATCCCTCACAATGATTTCACGATTGTATACCTTGGATATAAACTTTGTCGCCAAGTCTCCACAAACCCTCCTGATAGTACTTCCAGGATCACTCTTAATCAACCTAAAAGCAATAGCTAACTTCTCGTTGTTGTGAGAAAAGTTTCCTTTTCTTCCTCATCCATATCGAGCAATGGTTCACCAGTTATAGGCTTGTTTAGTGCTCCCTTCAGCTCCTTCATCATCGCTGCAACCTTTCCATAGATTTCTCATTTCTCCTTTTCAGGATGGGTATTATCCCCTGCAATAAACTCATGAACTGTTCCCTTCAAATCTCTGTTGTTATGTTATGACCCAAATTGCTTTTTTGGCACATTGGGCTTTGTATCTTTAATATATGTCAGAGAGACAAATCAAGAAATATGATAGATCAACATTTTTTTGGGCAGTCTCTGGAAAGCATCCGGCTCTCTCTCTCTTTCCCTTCTCTTCCTCATCTTCTCAAACCCTAACAAATTGGTATCAGAGCCAAATGCTCCTGCCCCCAAATCCCCACCATCGTCTTCTTCCTCAAATCTAGGGTTTCGAATTCCCACTTCGATTCCATTAAAATCCATCAACAACGTCAACGTCGCATCCGATCGCGGCTCCTTCTTAGCTTCAACCTCTGCTCCTCCGTCGGTTCCTCTGATCTCGTTCTTTCAACTCCAGATAGATCCGGATTCAGTGAAGTCGACGCCCTCGTGTTAGGGCTTCATGGTCTTCGTCGTCGCGAGCACCGGAGGAGGGAGGATATCAAGAAGGAGAAGGTTTGATTTTGTGATTTGAGTAATTAATTTTTGGGGAAAATTTGGAGTTTTGTTGAATTTGGTTCAAGAAATTTGAATGGATATGTCGGGAAAATATGATATTGAGAAGTATGATGGGAAGACGAGTTTAGCATTATGGCAAGTGCGTATGGCAGCGATTTTGTCGAGCCAAGGCGTTAAGGATGCCATTTTTGGTCAAGAAAAATTGATTGATGCGGTGTCGGATAAGAGATGGAGAGAGATGGATGATAAAGCGCTCTCTATTATCCAATTGTGTTTGAGCAATTCGACATTACAAGAGGTCCTATCGGAGAAGACCGCTAAGACTTTGTGGGAGAAATTGGAGAACGTTTATATGAAGAAGTCTCTCACCAATCGACTACGGTTGAAATTGCGCCTCTACACCCTTCGCATGGTTGAAGGTACGTCAATTTTCGATCATATTACAGAGTTTGCATCTATTTTGAATGACTTAAGTAAGATTGATGTTAAGGTGGAGGATGAGAACCAAGCCCTTTTGTTATTGTGCTCTTTACCCGCATCATATAAGGCTTTTGGAAACATGTTGATTTATAGTAGAGACAAAATTTTCCTCGAGGATGTTAAGAGCAATTTGCAAGCCAAGTTGCACATTGATAGTGAAATGACCAATAATGAGAAAGGGAGTCAAGGTGTTGGTTTGGTTGTTGATCGAGGTAGGTCATGGGACCGAAACTCAAAAGATACAAGGACCCGTTCGAAGTCTAAGCACAAGAATTTGACGTGTAACTATTATAAGAAGAAGGGACACGTTAAGGCCGATTGTTTCAAACTCAAAAATAAACAAAAGGCGGATAGTAAAGGTTCTTCTTCGGAGGAGGCCAATGTGGCCGAATGTGACACGGTTGATACTCTTTGTGTGGTAGATACCAATGTTGATGATATACATTGTTGGGTGATGGATACGGGTGCTTCACAACACATGACTCCGAATAAAGATTGGTTTGAGACTCATGAGCCTACGGATGGTAAGGTTCTCATGGGGAACAACAATATGTGTAAGGTTGCCGGAATTGGTTCGGTGACAATTAAGTTCCATGATGGAAAGGTCCGAAGGTTGACGGGTGTAAGGCATATACCCGATTTGTCTAAGAATTTGATTTCTTTGAGGTCTCTTGAAGAAAAGGGGTGTAAGTTCCAAAGTGAAGGTGGAGTCCTTAGAGTTTCTAAAGGAGCTCTCACAATCATGAAGGCGAAGAGAATTGAAACTCTTTATTTCCTACAAGGTTCCACGGTCACGGGCTCGGCCGAAATTGCACGTTCGGGTACTATCCCAGATGAGAATGCTACTAGGCTCTGGCATATGAGATTGGGGCATATGAGCGAGCGAGGAATGACCATTTTGAGCAAGAAAGCCTTGTTGTGTGGCCAATGCACGGACAACTTGGAGTTTTGTGAGCATTGTGTATTTGGCAAGCATAAGAGGTTGAGCTTCTCCACGGCCATTCATTCGACCAAGGGATCACTGGATTACATCCATTCGGATCTTTGGGGACCTTCTCGCGAGCCTTCCAAAGTTAATGGTTCTCGTTACATGCTTACTTTCATTGATGATTTCTAAAGGAAGGTTTGGGTTTATTTCTTGAAAGAGAAAAGTGATGTGTTTCGCACCTTCAAAGAATGGAAGTCACTTTTGGAGAACCAAACGGGAAGGAAAGTTAAGAGGTTGAGGACCGATAATGGTTTGGAGTTTTGCAACCGTGAGTTTGATAATTTTTGCAAGGTTGAAGGCATCGTTCGGCACAAGACGGTGGTCAACACTCCACAACAAAATGGTGTTGCAGAAAGAATGAATAGGACACTACTTGAAAGGTCTAGAAGTATGCTTTCAAATGCGGGTTTAGGTAAGGAGTTTTGGGCGGAAGCCATTAACACATCTTGCTATTTGGTAAATCGATCTCCTACCACTTCAATTGAGTTGAAGACACCTGAAGAAGTGTGGTCGGGTAAGACGGCCGATTATTCGAATTTGAGGGTGTTTGGTTGTCCCGCTTATGCACATGTGAATGAAGGAAAGTTGGAGCCTAGATCGAAGAAGAGTATTTTTGTTGGGTATCCCGCAAATGTGAAGGGATATAAGTTGTGGTGTCCCGAATCATCCAAGTTTCTTATTTCAAGAGATGTCATTTTCAATGAGTTGGCCATGTTGAAGGCAAATGATGTTGCACCCGAGCCGACTATTAAGGAGAATGAGACGGTTGAGAAGAAGGTGAAGTTTGAGGTGCTGGTCCAAGAAGGTGATGATTTGATCTCACATGATGATGTCAATTTGGAGGAAGTCCAAGAAGAGACACAAACATATGCATTGGCAAGGGACCGAGCTAGAAGAGAAACACGACCACCTACAAGGTATGGATACTCCGATTTTGCTTATTGTTTGGCAATTGCAGAGGAAGTGGAGTATTGTGAGCCATCTTCCTACAAGGAAGCCATTTTTTCTAAAGATCGACCAATTGGGTTGCTGCTATGAATGAAGAGTTACAATCTTTGCAACAAAATGAGACTTAATCTCTTGTGAAGCCTCCGAGTGGTAAGAGGATTGTAGGTTGCAAGTGGGTGTTTAAGAGGAAGATTGATGGCTCAAATCCCGCGGATTTTCGATACAAGGCAAGGCTAGTGGTTAAAGGGTATAGTCAAGTCCAAGGTGTGGACTTCAATGATGTGTTCTCTCCTGTAGTTAAGCACACCTCCATTCAAGTTTTGCTCTTTGGTGGCAATGAAGGATTTGGAATTGGAGCAAATGGATGTGAAAATTGCCTTCTTGCATGGTGATTTGGAGGAGCAAATCTACATGAGCCAACCGGAGGGCTTTGAGGTTGCGGGAAAGAAGGACCGTGTGTGTCTTTTGAAGAAGTCCCTTTATGGCCTTAAGCAATCACCGCGGCAATGGTATAAGAAGTTCAACTCATTCATGGTGAGTATTAATTTCCATCGTTCCAATTATGATAGTTGTGTTTATTTCAAGAAGTTGGATGGTGGGGATTTCATTTACTTGTTGCTCTATGTGGATGACATGTTGATTGCATCCTCAAATTTGAAAGAAGTTGGGAGGTTGAAAGAGCAACTAAGTTCGGCATTTGAGATGAAAGATTTGGGGGCCGCCAAAAGAATTCTTGGGATGGAGATCACAAGGGATAGGTCCAAAAGAAAGTTATTTCTTTCACAAAAGAGTTTTGCCAAGAAAATGCTACGCCGTTTTGGCATGGAGAAAGCGAAAGTTGTTTCAACACCTCTTGCGGCGCATTTCAAGCTTTCAGCCGCTTTAAGCCCAAAATCCGATGATGAGAAGAAATATATGGAAAAGGTTCCATATTCGAGTGCGGTCGGGAGTCTCATGTACATGATGGTGTGTACTCGACCCGACATTGCTCAAGTCGTTAGTGTGGTAAGTAGATATCTCTCTTGTCCGGGAAAAGGGCTTTGGGAAGCGGTGAAGTGGTTCTTCCGCTATTTGAGAGGTACTATTGATGCTCGTTTGGAGTTTGGTAATGGCAAGAAACTAACAGGTTTTGTGGATGCGGATTTTGCAGGTGATTTGGACAAGAGGCATTCTTTGACGGGTTATGTTTTTACCCTTGGAGATTGTGCAATTAGTTGGAAGTCTACACTTCAAGCCACCATTGCACTCTCAAGTACCAAGGCCGAATATATGGCAATTACTGAGGCTATTAAGGAGGCTATTTGGCTCAAGACGTTTGTTGGTGAGATGTCTTCACTCGATGGTCCTATTACGGTGTTTTGTGACAACCAAAGCGCGATTCATTTGACCAAGGACCGCATGTACCATGAGAAGACGAAGCACATTGACATTCGATACCATTTTGTTCGAGATGTGATCTCGGAAGGCAAGGTTGTCGTGAAGAAGATTGGTACCGAATCGAATCCGGCCGATATGCTCACAAAGCCTCTTCCAATTGCTAAGTTCAAGCTTTGTTCAAGTTTGATGTCGGTTTGTTTCTAGCTAGTTTGAGTTAGTTTTGTTTCTAGCATGTTGCTAGTATATCTTTATGTTTACCTTTGTTTAGGTTATGTTTGCTTTATGTTTTAGTTTGTTTTAGATGCAATTTGGTTCAAGGTGGAGATTGTTATGTTATGACCCAAATTGCTATTTGGGCCCATTGGGCTTTGTATCTTTAATATATGTAAGAGAGACAAATCAAGAAATGTGATCGATCAACATTTTTTTGGGCAGTCTCTGGAAAGCATCCGGCTCTCTCTCTCTTTCCCTTCTCTTTCTCATCTTCTCAAACCCTAACAAATCAAAACCCTAACATCTATAAACTCATGAACTATTCCCTTCAAATCTCTTAAGCTACTCCCTGGTGTCTTAATTACTCCATGTTCCTTCATCTTCTTGCTCAGTTCAGCTACTTCTTCAGATTGACCGCTTGCAGCATATATATTCGAGAAAAGTACATATCGCCCTCTATTGTCTGGTTCCAAATCAAGAAGTTTCTTTCCTACTTGTTCACCTAAATTGAAATATCCATGAATTCTGCAAGAGTTAAGCAATACACCCCAAACTGCACTATTAGGCTTTTTCTTGATTACCAATTAGCACGATTTAACATAGCAGCTCAACCATAGAGATCAACCAAACAACAGTAGTGCTGAACATTTGGCTCCAACCCATAAACTTCTTCCATGGAATTGAAATACTTCAACCCATCATCGCCTCATTTGGTAACACACCATCCATTTCCATCTCAGAGAACACTTCCAACATCCTCCTACCTTACCCATTCACAGCAAGCCCTCCAATCAAAGCACTCCAAGTCATCACATTCTTCTCCTCCATACTATCAAAAATTTCAAGAGCACTCTTCACATACCCACACTTTAAATACATATCAATTAACGCAGTACCCATTCTAACACTAACCAAAACCCTCTTATTCTTCAAACAACTCTCGATCCATCTCCCTTACTCCACCGCACCAAGATCAGCACAAACCGACAACATGTTAACATAAACACTCTCATTCGGCTCCACCCCTTCCATGAACATCCCCCGAAACAACTCCAATCCTTCCTCAAACCAACTCCTCCCAACACACCCATTAATCATCACACTCCAAGAAACAGCATCTCTATCACCCATTCCATCAAACACCTCCCTTGCCTCCTCAAACTGCCCACACTTCAACAACCCACCCAACATCACGTTCCCCAACGCATCATCTCGCAGACTCAATCACCCCGCAAGAAGCATACATTTGCACCAAAGAGTTTTGAAACCCACATCCAACCCCAACCCGAACTTAACCACTTTGTCCTTGAAGCACTTCGCTTCGGAGCACGCTTTCAAAAGCAAAGGGAAGAAGTGCATGTCGGGATGACGGAGAGTGAATGACTGTAAGATTTGGATATAAAACTGCCCTAGGGCATGGAGGAAAGTGGGGGAGGAGGCATAGGCATAGGCATATGCGCGAATGAGGATGTTCGCCATGAGAATTTTTTCCCAAAATGACCCTATTTTTGAAAGTTTTTCCCAAACAGCCCTGCTTTTATTTTTAATTCCCTAAACGCCCCACTCGCTTTTTGAAAAAGCGAGTCTGGGATAAATCCCCTCGCTTTTTCAAAAAGCGAGTCTTAGGTTGCAAATTTTCAACCTCCCAAGACTCGCTTTTTGAAAAAGAGGGGGGAATTATCCCACACTCGCTTTTTCAAAAAGCGAGTGTCGTTTGGGACTTAAACCCCCCTCGCAAACAGATCTCACTTTCTCTCATTTCCTTCTCCTCTTCGCTCGCGAAACCCTAACCCATTATCGATAAGCCTCGATTTAAGCCCTTAACCCATCAAATTAGTTGTCGAATCACTCCGAAAATCTTCATTCTCTCATCCCCGTTCAATTGGCCATTTCGTTTTTCTTGGTTCTTTCGATTTTGGTGGTGATTTCCGTGGCGTTCTTCAATTTGGGGGGTGGACGATTTGGGGGTGATTGTCGTGGTTCGCATCTTGCCTAAAGACTGTGGTATATTTCTCAAACTCTATATTTTTTAATGTTGTATATATATTTAGAATTATTTAGTTAGAAATTGGTTTATATTATTGGTGGTACAATATGCATAGTGTTGATATTGTGGAAAAATCGGGATAAAATTTCGGGGTAATTTGGGTGACAAATTTGGATAGTGTCGGTGGGGGTGGAGGTGTATTAGTTTTAAAAAGTGGATAATTGTAGAATTTGTGGATAAAATTTGGATATAGTAATTAATAATTGTATGTTCGTATGTGTTCTATATTTGTTGGTTATATATTTTGGTACTGTTAATAACGATTGCTTTTAGTTGTAGGATACTCTATTTTTTTAAAATGGCACGGACGATGGAAAATGTGGAGGTAGGATCTAGTAGTAGACCTAATCGTGGCGATGGACCACGTACATCTTTCGGCCCACCTCCTTGCGGTGGACGTGGTGGTCGTCGTGGTGGTACCACACGTACTAATGTAAGTTTATAATTTTCTATATTCGATTTGTTTAATTATCATACAATTAAAAGTTATATTTCTCTGCTGATGTAAATGTTGTTGTTTTACAGGTCCCAAGTAACCCAAATGTGACAGGTACTTCTTCTCCGCCCCCTTTTTCATCTACTATTCCCCTTGGAGGTCCAGGTCCCCTCGACCCCACTCTTCTTACTCTTCAGTCGCAGTATCGTTCGAGAGATGTGTGGAAAGGCGATTCGAAGGAGTGTACATTCCGTGGGGGTCATCCACTACCTATGCACCCACGAATTCACCAGATTTTAAGGAATTGCGGACTGTACGGTATTGCACTGATGAGCTCCATCAAATGCGATCAGCCACTGCTTACAGCACTCCTTGAGAGATGGCGCCCTGAAACACACAGCTTCCACCTTACAGTTGGAGAGATGACTGTGTCGTTGCAGGATGTTTCAGTACTCACCGGCCTTCCGGTAGATGGGCAGGCAGTAACAGGATCAATAGACTTCGACCCGACATATTTAGTGGAACAATATCTTGGTGTCGAAGTGGAGACCGGAGCAGTGAATGGAAAACATATTCGGTTGAAGTGGTTAAAGGAAAAATTCAAGAACCGATTGAGAGATGATTCGACTGATGAGGAGGTCCATTACTACTGTAGGGCCTACATTCTGACACTATTTGGAGGGGTGTTGTTTCCTAATTCCAGCGGACACTCTGTCCCCTTGATGTACCTCCTGCTGATTGCAGATCTAGGACGAGTCAGTCAGTACAGTTGGGGTAGTGCCGCCTTAGTATCCTTCTACAGGAGTTTGTGCCTGTGTAGTCTCGGTTCCGTGCAGATGAATGGACCAATGATACTGCTTCAAGTGTGGAGTTGGGAGCGTATCCACGTGGGTCGTCCTGTAGTGCGGAAGCAATCAGCCCACTGGATCCATCTCCCCGAGGACCAGCACATGCTACCTCCTCTTGGTGTGTACTGGTCCGGTAACCTTACTTGGACTGCCAACCCCAACAGGTGCCTGACCTACTTCCGTGATGAGTTGGACAGGTTGGCAGATAATTGCGTAGTGTGGATGCCCTACACGGAGGCCCGTCTAGCTCGACTGTCGCCTATTTTCCTGTATAGGCGTGATCTTTGGCTGACGAAAGCACCTTTGATCAACTTTAGCACAGTTGAGTTCTATTATGTCAACAGAGTGCTTCGACAGTTTGGTCTACAGCAGACGATTCCTGTTGCCGAACCATTTAATGAGGACATGCATGCAATCACTGGAATGGGTCGTTAATCAGGACATAATTGGGCCACCAGCTTCTTGATATATGTGGAGAGATGGAATCTACACAGGTTCGAGAAAATCATTGAGAACATTCCTCCATTAGATCAAACCGTGCACGAGAACTATATGGGCTGGTATGGGAGGATGACAAGGCGATACATCTCTCCGACAGGACAGACTCCTGCAGGTGTGGTGGTACCGATACGTCGACCGGCAGCCGAACCAGTAGATCTACATTCAATGCACTTGTCTATGTTTCAACCAAAGGCATCGGCTATTCGTACGATTGTAAGTTTTTAAGTACTGTTAAATTCATCAAATTTATTATAGTATTTTGATTTACATATACATTTACTGCAATTAATATTTCAACTTATTATGTTTTGTAGATGACCCAGACTTGGAATATGGGCAAAAAATGTGCTGCTGTGTTGAGTAGCAACGTCGCCGATGCGGTTAAGGACTTCGCACACGAGATGCTAACGTCCTGTCGTGCACAAGCTGATGCTGTTGGAAAGGGGGTGACCTTGGATTCTATTCTTAACACTCCCGCTCATCGAACCAGTGCACGTGCTCCTCGTGTGAAGAAAGTCGCCCGCAAACCACCACGTCGGCCTAGAAATAAGGAAGAACAAGTGGATGAAGTTCAACAAGCTGAGATTCAAGTAGAGGGGGCAGAACAACAAGAGGAAGAGGAGCCGATAATAATGTCTGGTGTGACACAGAAAACTCCATCACCACGAGGTAAGAGGCAACGGCGACCTCCCACATTCTTCACCCCTGATCCGTGAAGCATCTTGATATTTTGTTGATGTCATTTATTGTTTGTAATTTTAATGTGTTAATGTGATTTATTGTGTGTATCAATCATGTACTCAAGTTTTGAAATATGGAATATATGAAGTACGAAATTTTGGTATGGGGTGTGTGAGTGTGATGTTTTAATTTTATGGTTTTGTAAAATTTTATGGTTGTGTGAATGTGATGTTCGTTTGGAATTGTTTTTTAGATGTTGGTGAAAGTGAAATAGATGTAAGAGTTGGGTTATTATGGAATGGTGTTGAAATGGGTACGCTTGAAAGGTTATTGAAGTCGAATTGATGTGAATAATGGGTTGAAGCTGATGCCCGAGAAATGTGTAGGGTTTATGTCCCACCAAGAGATAAAATATTGGTGTTTTCTGCATACAGACCCAAGACTCGCTTTTTCAAAAAGCGATTCTGGGTGTAAATAGCTCGCTTTTTCAAAAAGCGAGTGTTGTGCTTTTCATTTTCCAGAGGTGGGGTCTCCTCTGGAAAACAAACCACTCAACAGTCGCTTTTCGAAAAGCGAGCTGTTTACACCGAGACTCGCTTTTTCAAAAGGCGAGCCTTGAGTTTGTATACTTTTTTACAAGCAGACTCAAGACTCGCTTTCTGAGAAAGCGAGCCTAGTCAATACTTCCATGCTTTCTCGGAAAGCGACTGTGTGGGTTAGGCGAAAACCAGAGAAGGCTTGATCTCTGGATAACACTGGACTCAAGACTCACTTTCTGGAACACCAAGTTATTTTGTACCAAACTCGCTTTCTGAGAAAGCGAGTCTTGGGCCTGCTGATAAAAACCTACAGGCTAAAGACTCGCTTTCTGAGAAAGCGATGAGGTATCTAAAAGACTCGCTTTTCGGAAAAGCGAGTCTTGGCTAGGAAAATGAAATCTTCATATTAGATTACAATACTCATCACGCTACAGTCACACTCTTACGTAAAGAATCGATACAAACGATTTTTAAAAATAAAACTTTGTAATCTCTTTCTTCAAAATTTTGTAGAATTACAAAGTCCAAATTAAAAAGTACAGTTACAAGCATACAATGGTTAATTGTTTTGAGTTCCACTATTAATGCATCGCCGCT
The DNA here is from genome assembly GCA_017893485.1 of Hemerocallis citrina. Taxonomy (NCBI): domain Eukaryota; kingdom Viridiplantae; phylum Streptophyta; class Magnoliopsida; order Asparagales; family Asphodelaceae; genus Hemerocallis; species Hemerocallis citrina. The sequence continues at coordinate 279,590,415 of CM030364.1, read as the reverse complement.
TATTGTGTCCATACAAACCACATTTTGAACATTTTATCCCCGTATCGCGGCTTGACCTATCTCTCACATCCATGTCATTGCGAATTCTCGTAGATCTAGGCCTGCCCTTCCTTTTACGTCGCAAACTAGCATCAGGTACGAGTTTTGGTCCATCAATAATAGGCCAATATGCTGGATCTAGAATAGGATGAAACACGAGAGCGTATGTTTGTGCTAATGAAGTTACAAGGTAAAATTTATCAACCAGATGCTTGTGATCGATTGCACGATATGCACAAGCTGCCAGTACATGAGAACAGGGAATATGATATAGATGAAATTTCATACATGTGCATGTTTTCGTTCCTAAATTCACAGTGTGCAAGTTCCCACCCTTCCTTTCTCCACTTACTATGCGTATACCCGTTCTCACAGAAAATACTCCAGGTTGATGATGGAACATTGTAACCTCATGTCGGTTTGCTCTCTCACGGCGACTATCGATCAGTTCATGTACTCTTCGAGCAAAAAGCATCCCTTCAGATAAAAGCTTACTGGCTTCCTGTCGACGAGTAGTAAAATAAGAGTTCAGACGTAAGAAGATCGTCTCAACAATCACAGTTACTGGCAAACTACGGATGCCTTTCAAGACTGAATTGAAGACTTCTGATAGGTTCGTAGTCATTATGCCGTATCGTCGACCTTCATCTGCATAAAGTGCCCATTTCTCAACTGGCTTCTCTTTCAACCAATTAGCCGCCTCGACATTGACGGTTTCAAATTCACCAAGTTTGGCCATGAACTTTTTGGGTTGGCTTTGACACGCTATAATTTTGGCCTTTTTCCGCAATGTCTTGCTACCAAATTTACTAAAAAAATTTGTAGCAAAATGACACATACAATAACGATGATATGCATTAGGTTTGTTCCAAGCTCCATTTTGTAAATCCATAACAGACATTATACCAGCATGACGATCCGAGATAACACACAACTCAGTACGATCGATGACATAATACCGGATGCAACTCATGAACCATGTCCACGTATTTATACTCTCTCCATCAACCATTGCAAATGCAAAAAGAAATAAGCAATCATTCGCATCTGGGGAAACAGCAATTAGCAAACAACCCTTGTACTTACCGTACAAGTGAGTTCCGTCAACACTGATAACAGGTCTGCAAGATTTGAAACCTTCAATCGAAGGACCAAATGCCCAAAATACTCCCTTGAATGTTTTCTCGCTAGGACTTGACTCATATTTATCCTAGTGAATAACGGTTCCTGTATTTGCTGCTTGAATTGCTGTCAGTAGAAAAGGCAACTTCGTGTATGCTTCTTCGAAGGTACCATACAACCTCTCAATCGCTTTTTGTTTTGCTATCCAAGCTTTCTTATACGAAATCTGATAATTATATTGTAATTTCACTATCTCAATAATTGACCGTGGTGTTAAACCGGTATCCTTCTTCACCACATCAACAATCAGATTACAAACAAGGTTGCAATCAATTTTACGGTGATCCTGATTCAACGTGGGATTCATACAAGTGTGAGGCCCAACTATCTTCTTCACCACAAAATTCGTCCTGCCTTTTGGAACCATTGCTCGTAATCTCCAAGGGCAGCCACCGTCACTTACTCTTGGAGGACCTTGCACGATCTCCTCAGTGGTACGTTTTCTAGGTGCCATTTTTGCATTTAACAGTATACAGTGACGGTGTAGATTTCAAGGTGATGAATTCACGATGTTTTTTGATAGAATACAACTTCACAGCCTGTTGAATCGACTCCTTACTTACAAACTCATGTCCAACGTACAATTCGTTTACATTGGATGAACCAGATGACTCTTGTGGAACTGGGTGTACTCTAGCACCTTGAGCCATCTCCTCGGTGACATAAGCGTCAACATTGGCATAGCTATAAGTAGCTCTGACTTCATTAGAACTGTTGTTCGTAGGATTTACATTTGCTACATCATCATCTTCGTCTCCGTCATCATTTTCAACACTATCATCAACTTCATCGTCTGTTTCTTCCTCTTCTTCACCATCATCTAATAAGCTGTTGTTAATGACTGCATTTTGAAAGAGTTCAAATACACTGTCATTTGGAACATAGTCAGGAACCGGACTAGGTTGGCGTGGCAGCTCAACATATGTAGAATCCGGGTTTGTTGTATTTGTGAAGGTGTTCTCTTGTGAGGACACTGGATTTGATTGTGAAGATTGAGCGGGGTTAGACCTCATCTGATGTGTAGGTACCACCCTTACGAAGCTTGAACTAGGAATATCATATGGCTGAGCATTCAAAATTTGAATTTGCTGAATATATAACTCTAATGCAGACCAAGAACAATTGGGATCAAATGTCCTAGCAATCATTGACTTCACAGCATTATCAGTAGATACGGGCACTGTCATAAAATACTGACCATCTCCTCTTCCTGCTGCGTATCGAGCTAAAATTTTCACATTCCATTTATTCCTATCCCAATTAGAAACTTCATATATTTTCTCAACTACTTCTTTAAATGTAATGGTACGAGGTACCCAAACTATTTCCGGATCCAACACACTATAATCTTTGGATCACGAACCAAAGTATAACCAAATAGGAATCTCCAAATCCATACCTACGTTAATTTATACCAAAATACGGGTTATTATCTACCCATAAACAAAACCTATGGAAATTAACAAAATAATAGGGCAATAAACATCATACCTTCACAAGATTATTTGAAAAGAAATTTGCCGTAGATATTTGGGTCAAATAGTTGAAGTTACTTTCCTCTTCAAGTATACCAAAATTCCAGAATTTTAACCTTTATCGGAAAATGGGTTTAAGGTTTCCAAAGCAATTTTATGGGTTAATCCACAAATTTCAGTGGTACTTTGACGAATCTGAGATGAGAGATGGGTTAGGATTTCGGGGTTAGAAGAGGAGGAGGAAGATAGAGAAATAAAGTGAATATGAGATCTGATATCGGGCATGGGGGGATTAATCCCCAAATCGACACTTGCTTTTTCAAAAAAGCGAGTTTGGGATAATTCTCCTCGCTTTTTGAAAAGGCGAGTGTTGCTGGGAAAAAAGGTCTAGACTCGCTTTTTAAAAAAGCGAGTGTGGGATAATTCCCCCCGCTTTTTCAAAAAGAGAGTCTTGAAAGGTTCAAAATTTGCAACTTAAGACTCGCTTTTTGAAAAAGCGAGGGGATTTATCCTAGACTCGCTTTTTCAAAAAGCGAGTGGAGCGTTTAGGGAATTAAAAAAAAGCAGGGCAGTTTGGGAAAAACTTTCAAAAAATAGGTCATTTTGGGAAAAAATTCTCGCCATGAAGGGGTCGTCGGGGTTGAAAAGGTAGGTGGAGGGAGGAAGAGGAGGTTTTTTTTTGGAATTGTTTCCCAAACTGACCCACTTTTTGAAAGTTTTTTCCAAACTGACCTACTTTTTAAAAGTTCCCAAACTAACCTACTGAGATAGCGAGTGTTGGTTTTGAATTTTTTGGTTTCTTCCATGGCCAAGACTCGTTATTCCAAACAGTAAGCTTGTTTTAACCAAACTCGCTGTTTGAGACAGCGAGTGTCGATTGGGGCTTTCTTAAACCCCAGACTCACTGTTTCTTTTCTCCCTCTATCTCTTTCTCTCAACTCTTCCTCTTCGATAACCCATAAACTCTAGCCCCCAAATTCGATCTTTGATAATCGTGAATTCGTGATTTTGCAAAAATGAGTGTGGTGAAATTGGTGATGGTGTTGAGTTGTCGTTTGAATTGGTGATGGTTTGAGTTGTATGTTGTGTTTATATGAATGTACAGGTCATATTGCAACTGCAGTTTTGTCTTGAAAATATTTAGCCTAAACTCACTATCTCAGAAAGCGAGTGTGGTTCAAACTTTCTCGCTTTCTGAGAATGTGAGTTTGGAGGCTGTATATTGCTAAGAGCATCAGACTTAAGACTCGCTATCTCAGATTGCGAGTTTGGGTCAAAGTGCCTTGCAATCTGAGATAGCGAGTTTTGAGTTCTATCATAGTTCAAAATGATGTTGAAACAAATGAGAATTATCATAGTTCAAAATGAAACACATACAAACTACTAGAAAGTCCACATCACATAATAAAACAAATACAAATTACTATAAAGTCGACAAAACAAAGACAAACACATCGGAATTTTACATGGTCGAACTGTTTTGAGATGCTCTAGCAGTACATCGCAGCATATTGTGTACATGCAACCCACATTTCGAACATTTCATTTCCGTACCCGTGCTAGACCTATCCCTTACATCCATGTCGTTGCGAATTCTCGTAGTTCTCGGCGAGTCTGGGTTGAGAAAGTTAAAAACTCCAATCAACACTTGCTATCTCAAACAGCGAGTTCGGTTAAAACAAGCTCGCTATTTGCGACAGCGAGTCTTGGCCAATGAAGAAACCAAAAGACCCAAAACCAACACTCGCTATCTGAGATCGCGAGTTTATTTAAAATAAACTAGCTATCTGAGATAGCGAGTGGGTCGGTTTAGAAATTTTTTTAAAAAGCGGGTCAGTTTAGGAAAAACTTTCAAAAAGTGGGTCAGTTTGGGAATTGCATCTTTTTTTTTTTTTGGGGTTGGTTTTGGGTTTGAAAAAGAGAAGTTGGGACTAGTTTTTATATTTTTTAGATTATTGGCACGTGCAATATATATGTTTGAGTTTTATTTATGTTCGTTATTGGAACTAGCATTTATTGTTATTGGAAAGCATAATAGTGTTTTAAAATTATAATATGTTTTGTCCCCAATAGTACTTATTGGTCTGTTTTTTGCATTTTCCATCTAATAGACTAATTCGAATCAAACTTTATATTTGTACTAGATTTGCCCGTTGGCACGTGCCTACGGCACGTCTTCGGAACAGTGCACCTGGTTTGATTATATCAAATAATTTTAGAGGTTCAGCAAATTAATTAAAGTAGGAAACATATTATATGAGAAAGCAGCATATCTATCTTTAAGCTCAATCATCGCCTTATTGATCATTTTTGAACTTAACTGGAATGCATATAGTTTGTTAGAAACACTGCATAGAGTTTATTTTAATTTCAGCATCACTTTTAGATACTTGTGATAGTTATGCAAAGACATGAGGAAATAGAGGAAGTAAACTAATCTGAATATGAAGGGAAGGGGGGGGGGGGGGGGGGGGGAGGGGGCGGGCGGGGAATATCTTTTTGGAAGCTTAGTCTGGACCATTAATTTTCTTACTATTGAAGGAGAGCCACTTGATGACTTTTCTTTATGTTTTATTATATAGATGGTGTAAAAGTTGTATACGATTTGATTGAATCGGGAGTAATTTATACGCTGAAAGAGAATATTCTTCTCCATACATAATGGCTCCAGTTATTATTAAAATATGATGACGGCGGAACTCGCCGGTGCTTCTTCCTTTAAAACAAATTAAAACTATTTCTTAAATGGGGAGATGTGTTTCGGCACCTCAAAAACAAATCGTAACTCAACTCATGTGAAAATGAGTATTATCCACATATAGATAGCCCATTGCATTAAATCCACTTCTATAACACATTTTTCTACCCAAATTCTTGATCCGCTCGGCCTCATCATTACAAAAAAGACAATCCACCAAAATTTCGGGGTTTGCAACAAATCGCTCTCCTATAATGTTTATTCCCTAATAGCATAATATAACTGTCGAAACCTTCCATCAGCATAGAGCAATCTTCAGTATAGAATAAACTCTAATAAGATACCTTTTTTTTAAAGGAAAAGGTGGAATATGGCTATCAATTTCATTAATCAGCGATTAATAAAACTAACCCAGAGGACTGGGCGAATGTACATACTACGAGCAGAAAATAAAACAAACGCCAAACCCTGTCGTCTCCTCCTCTCCTCCCACAAACCAAACCTTTCTCACTCTCCCTCACCACAATCACCCACACACAATCAGAACATAATAATCACCTCTCACTCATACACACTCACATTCAGAACCCAATTCAATCCACTACTAAAGGAGAGTAGTGATCATACCATCTCCTCTCAAACAAAATTATCCCCATGCTGATCGAAAACTAGACAACGTCGAAAACTAGACAACGTCGACATCTCCTCGACGTGAAACTCGACCAGCGTGCGGCGGCTCATTGGCGACTTCGGAGTTGTCAGAATATATGAGGGAGTGGGTGCCAGATCATCAACAACTTCAGCGGGTTTGCGGGTGGTCCATGGCGATGGAGGGGGCGCCGGATCTGAAGCAGCCACCGCAGCGTTGGCTCGACCTGAAGGCCGGATCTGGATCTCGGAAGCTGCAGGGCTGAAACGGAGGGTGGTGCGCAGCGGCGACGTGATCGGGGCAACGAGGCAGGAGCAGGAAGAAGAAAGGTGGCGGGAGGTATGGTGGAGAGGGCAAGGCTAGCCGCCGACACCCACCAAACTCAGAGCTCGGGGTTTTTTTTTTTTTTTGGGGGGGGGGGGGGGGGGGGGGGGGGGGGGGGGGGGGGGTTCTCTCAATAGAAACCCTAGAGAGAGAAACTCAGAGAGCTTTTTAATAAGATACCTTTATTACTAGTGATCATAGTCATTCTTGCATGAGACCGTGGCATGTAGTGTTATAGCTCTTTTTTCTTTTTATATCTATTGAACTCAATATCTTCTGGGCTCAGGCAGAAAATTGCAACTACAACGTCGATAAATTTGAATATCATAAAGTAAATTAATTTATATAAAAATTAATTGTTTTCAGCTTTAGAGGCACAATGGGATTCTAAAATATTTTTTTAAAAAAAAGAGAGGGGGGGGGGGGGGGGGGGGGTTCTCTCAATAGAAACCCTAGAGAGAGAAACTCAGAGAGTTTTTAATAAGATACCTTTATTACTGGTAATCATAGTCATTCTGCCATGAGACCGTGATATGTAGTGTTATAGCTCTTTTTCTTTTTATATCTATTGAACTCAATATCTTTTGGGCTCAGGCAGAAAATTGCAACTACAATGTCGATAAATTTGAATATCATAAAGTAAATTAATTTATATAAAAATTAATTGTTTTCAACTTTAGAGGCACAATGGGATTCTAAAATACATTTTTTTAAAAAAATTAAAAAATGAAAAATGAGAAAATATATTGGGATTCTTCACATTTATCTTAAAGATGTGTGTTTTACATGGTGAAGAGCATCTTCTTCTGGCCAATACAAATCCTCCTAGCTTCTTTTCTTCTCCCGACCTCGTTATCTTCGTCAATGCTTTACCAGTCAAAGACAAAAATGCTCAACAACTTTGCATGGTATCAGAGGGAATTTTTTTTGCGCACTGACCCACTTTTTGAAAATATTTAACAATCCGACCCACTTCTAAAAATATTTAGCGATATGATTCAGTTTTGGACACTCAACATAAAACGTTATTAGAGCATCCACAGTCGTTTGCTATATTTCCCAAATTCTCATTTTATGAGAATGGTATGAGAATGGACCACCTACAGTCGTTAGCTATTTTGTTAAAAAATGGCAATCTCAAATATGAGAAATGAGCTAGCGAATATGAAAATATCGGAGACGATACATTTTGTATCGTCCCAATTTTTTAAATATTTTTTAATATAATCGGACGAGACAACTTGTCTCGTCCCGTAACTTTTTTTTATTTTTTTTAAATTGGGTCGGACGATACATGTTGTATCGTCCTTCCCAAATAAAAATAAAAAAATTTGTAAAACTCCTAAAACGGGACAAGATGTCCCGTTTGATCACTTAGGTGATCGGACGGGACAACTTGTCCCGTCCCAGGGGTTTTATTTTTTTTATTTTTTTTATTTTTATATTTTGTTTTCCCACTTAGGCGATCACAGTCCCATCGGAAAAAAAAAATAAAAAAATTAAAAAAATTAAAAAATACACTAGGACGAGTCTCGTCCCTCTAAAAAAAAATTCCGCCGAAACATGTTGTTCCGTCGCACGAAAATTTTAAATTTTATTTGAAGAGACGATACAACTTGCATCGTCCGATGTATTTATTTTCAAATTCATCGGCAGACGATACATGTTGTATCGTCTCACTCAAAAATAAGAAATTTTTGCCAAACAACCACTGCACATATTTCGATATATTCTATTTCTATACTTCCCATTTTGCTGAAAAATAAAAAACGCCATTGTGGATGCTTTTAGAAATAACGGCATAAGTTATTTATATGTCGTTATTTTCAATAGCAGTATCTATTAAAAAAAAATCACATGCCGCTATTTGGAGTAACGACATTGGTTAACTTATTCCCAATCATGTACTCTCTCTGACTTAAAAAAAAGTGCAAGTGTGAAAAAATTCTATAGATGATGCCGTTGTTTGGAACAATGGCAACAACATTACAGATGCCGTTGTTAGGAATAGCGGCATCAGTTATAATATTCATTATTAGGGATAACTGATGTCGTTGTTATAACTGATGCTGTTATCTCCAACAACGGCATCTGTAATTCGAATGTCATTATCGAGTATAACGATATTATTTATAAGTTGTATCAACACTTGAAATTTTTTAAAGTCAGAAGATACACACTTGTATAAAAAATGTACTGATGTCGTTTTTCCAAATAGTGGCATGCTAAAAAAATTAAACTGATGCCACTTTTTGAAAGAATGACATGGTAATCACCTGTACCAATTATTTTTAATAACGATTTATGCTGACATGTCCAAAATTGAATCAGATCGCTAAATATTTTTGGAAGTGGATCGGATCGCCAAATATTTTCAAAAAGTGGGTCAGTACAGCAAAAAATTATATCAGAAGGCTGTGTGAACAGATAATTGACAACATCTGTCACCTTTTGCTCCTTCCTATTAATCTTTTCTCTTTCTATTTTGTTTCATATTCATTCATCGATCCTATGTTCTCAAAAGCCTTTAGGCTTGGCTTAGAGTTGTCAACTAATCACTTTCTATATATATATTCTTCCATTTGATTCATGTACCAAGTAAATTTCTCTTAATTCTTACCTATATTGTCTCTCACCTTCTGTACAATCCTAGAACTCTTCCTAATCGTGTTTCTTTTCCAAATCTTTTAAGAGCATTTGTGATTAATAGGGACAATTCATTTGCTCCTTATTCTCCAAAACCAAGATGAATGGTGCAGATTGGGATGCTGATATGATGTAAGTTAGAAACTACTTCAATTGAACATAATTTACATTTTTTTTTAATAACTTTTTGTTTCCCTTTTAATATTCGCAGGCTAAAGCGTTATATATATGACTACATGATACGGAAGAACTTAAATGTTTCATCTGAAATATTTAAGGACGAAGCAGATGTTATTATGAATCACATAGGTAATATTATCAACAATAATTATGGGTTCTAATTCTCCAAAATAATCGATGAAAAATGTTTGTGGGTGGCTTTTCAAGCTAGCTATAAAAATGATCGATAGAAAATGTTTGTAGGTGTCATTATCCAAAAAAAAAATAAAAAAAAACTAGTTGTCAAAATTTCATCGCTAAACCTTGAAAAGTACGAGAGGATCTAGTAGATGATCAAACCATTTATCGATACTTTAATAAATATAATATACATCCGCAAATCATTTGTCCCTTTTTGATAGTTCTAATTTAATATTAATAATAATAAATCATTGATTTTTTTGTAAAGTTTTTTTTTTTTGATTGGAGAGTCTCCAAGCACAAAAATACTTTCCTAAACAACTAAAGAATATTTTTTTTTTTTGACTGGCAAAAGGTAGGATTATCCTACCTCACAGAATATATATATATATATATATATATATATATATATATATATATATGGAAAATGCTCAGTTGAAAAAGTAAATATTTTTCAGTTGAAAAAGTAAATATTGTGAAAAATATGAAAATAAGCCTAGGCCGTTGTTTCCAACAACGGCCTAAGTGGTTTTCCACGTTTTCACAGACATTTGCGTTTTCAACTGAGCATTTTCCTATATATATATATATAAGGAGTTCTAAAACTATTACAAAAAAGACGGTAGGAAGGTTCAATCGAAAAAAAAAACTAACCTCCAATGTACATTTAAAAAGAATTGCTCTCTGAGATGAAAAATTCCTTTCCGGAAGCTGGAAGCAGTTGAGGGGCATGTGAGGGTGTTGAAGTTGCTTCTTAGATAGAGACTTGTTAATGTTTAGCTAGGTAGCGAATCAAATGCTACCAACTTCCACCACCACTTCATCAGAAGTGCTTCATTAAAGACTTTCAAGTCAAGTACCCCTAGCCCACCTTGCTTCTTAGGTTGACAGATCTTCTGCCACCTCATGCATGAAACTCCTATTGCATCAGTGTCTGAGCCGCACCAGAAAAATCTACTGCGAATTTGATCAATTCTTTTGATAACCCAAAGGGGTAGTCTGAAGAACGAAGCGAAGTAGACCGGTAGGGCACTGAGCACAGAATTTATAAGTACAAGCCTTCCTCCTCGAGACAGCATTTTGCCTTTCCACACAGAGAGTCTTCGCTCAATCTTGAGGATCAGTGGTTGCCAATTTCTTTTGCTGAGCTTTCCATTAGATAATGGCATGCTAAGATACTGAATAGGTAAGCACTCTTCCTTGCAACCTAGGATGGTTGAAAAAGCCTTAAGCTTCATCTTCAATTTGCCAAAGTAAACAATTGAGGATTTATTAAAATTTATGGCCAACCCTGAGATGTTTGCAAATAGATGTAGTGCCACCTTGAGGTTGATAACATCATGCTCATCTCCTTTACAGAAAAGGAGCGTGTCATCTGCAAATTGCAGTACTGACAGATCAGCAAGTGATCCTCAGACAGGAAGCGGTGAGAAAGCACCATTTCTGCGACCATTATAGAGCATCTGAGCTAATACATCTACTACTAGGATGAAAAGCATTGGCGAGAGAGGATCTCCCTGCTTAAGCCCTCGCTTGGAGTTTATTTGTCTTCCCTCCTCTCTACTTATAAGAATTGAAGATTTTGCCGTCCTCATGATCATATGGATCCAACTGCACCGTGCCGACCCAAAGCCTCTAGCGATTAATAGTTGATCGAAAAATTCCCAACTTACAGTGTCAAAAGCTTTTGCAAAATCAATCTTGAACAAAAGGGCATCCGAGTGGCGTCTACTGCATAAGTTGATGGCTTCATGAGCTACAAGAAAATAATCCACCGCAGATTTACCCTTTAGGAAGGCACTTTGAGAAGAGGACACAAGTGAGTGTAGGATAGGGGCTAGCCTGTTGGCAAGTATTTCTGTAAAAATTTTGAAGGAGCAATTGAGCAGGCTGATAGGTCTGTAGTCAGAGACCAAATTTGCCCCTTCACACTTGGGAATTAACATGATGTTGGAGTAATTTAGCCTGTCGAGATCAGTATCTCCTCTCTGTACCCACTGAAGCATTGCAAAAAGGTCATCCTTGATGGTATCCCAAAAAGTGTGATAAATGCTCATGGAGAAACCATCGGGGCCTGGCGCTTTGTCACTGCTCATTCCAAAAGAAAGCCAATTTAACCTCTTCCATAGTGAACGGGTCATCCAAATGCTCCAAGCTTAAGTCACTTTGGGGATAAAGAGAATGCCAATCGATCCGAAAATCTGACTGAGGAGTTGTACCACAAATTGCTTGAAAATGATTCTCAAAAGCCTCTCTAATCAGGATTGGAGAGGTTACCATAGTATCATCAATGATAAGAATGTGTATGAAGTTTCGTCTCCTTCTCCCATTTGCAATACAGTGGTAGAACCTTGAGTTTACATCTCCTTCCTTTATCCATTGCACTCTCGATCTTTGCCTCCAATATACTGCCTCAGTTCGGATAAGATTTTGTAGTTCTGCTTGGGTTGCCTTTAGAGGATCAGCCGCAGTATGGATTGCTCTGCCTCAATCTCCAACTTCAGCAATTGCTCTTGCAGTTGCTTCTTCTTTGGGATGTGGCTGAAACTTTCATTTCTCTAGCACCAAATTCTTCTTTTGAGGAGGGTAAGCTTAGTTGCAAAAATATCAACTGGATTCCCAGCGCACACGAAATTCTTCCACCAGTCCTTAACTGAGGGGACAAATGCATAGTGTTGTAGCCAGGATTTTTCAAACATGAAATAATGTACCTGATGAGTGATGACTCGGGTGTCGAGGAAGATAGGGCAGTGATCAGATGAGAATCTTAGTAGTGAATATTGGATGCAGTTAGGAAAGGAAGATTCCCAAGCTACAGAGATCAAGAATCTGTCCAATCTGGCCATAGAGGGAGAGCTTCGAAGATTGGTCCATGTATATTTCCTTCCTGAAAGTGGGAGATCAATCAGAGCCAAGTCATGTATGAATTCACGAAAGCACCCCATATACCTTGTTGAGCCTTTTTCCCTGGACTTCTCAGCATCTGACATAGTTACATTGAAGTCTCCACACAAAACCCAAGCATCTTTGAGGTGTCTTCTGCGCCGTTTAATTTCAAAAAAACACAGTTCGCGATCCTCCAAATCAAAAGGTGCATAGACAGAAGTGAGTGACCACTCTTTAGCTGAAGAACGACTTCTGAAAGAAGCAGAAACAGAGAAAATATCCACGGCCGAGTATGTACAATCAAGGAGTTGGTCATTCCATCCTAATATAATGCCACCGCAGCTGCCAATGGAGTCAAGTTGTACCCATTTAGTTATAAGACCTCCTCCAATTAATGAAAGCTTTCTTGGGCCTGGCTTCGTGAGCTTGGTCTCTTGTAGGCATATAATAGATGGGGAGCAGCTACGGATTCCTTCTTTTATTAGTGAGCATTTGTCAGGGCTACCCAACCCTCTAACATTCCAGCTAGTTATCTTCAGTGAAAAGAAATGCATCAAAATGCACAACACCAATAAAAAACCAAAAAATAGCCTGGCAGCTAATCAGAGTGTTGTAGTTGATCAGTTTGATCAACTACAACCTTCTGATGGCCCCTGAAGACATGCAGTGAGTGTGGCCCTTTAGCCTCCACTCCAATGGATTCAGCTACTTCTACAATATCCTCATTTGAAAGCAATTCAAAAGGATTTAGATGCGCATTAGTAACTGAAGCATTTGAAGAGGAGGTACCTGTAGTTTTCTTCTTGATGGTGTCGACAAATGCTTCATGAAAGGCCTGGTACTCTTGAGTTTCCCTGCAGATCTGGAGCACTTCATCCTCTTTGAAGGACCTTCCTGGAAGCCCGGAGGAACTGAAGAAAAGGATCTTGCAGCTCTGGGAACATTTCTTCGCAACAGTGAGCGGGTGTGGAAGCTTTCAGCGCCGCCTTTGCTGGTGCCAGCCCTGAAGGTCACCTTTTCCCCTTCATACATCTTGCTTGTGTCTTCTCGAACAGACTCCTGGAGTGCTCCCTCCACTGCTAGCTGAATTTTGGAGAAAAGGGAAAGTGGAAGCGTAACAAGCTTGCCTTTCCACATCATTTCTCTCACTTCCTCCCGTGAGCTATCATTTGATGAATCATTGAGATTTTGCTGAGCTGTCTCGCTACCCTGTGGGGCTACATTTTTGTTATTATTTGATGATTCGAAGATCTTAACAAAAGGTGGCTCCAGCATGGCAGGATTTGATTTTGGCGAGGGGTCCTCCGCAGATTTGGGAACTATAGCTGGTGCGGGTGAGATCCTCTCATTTAGGCCTGATCCCGCCAAAATAGGGACATGCACAAAGTTTTCCAAATTTGCTTCTGCATGCGGAGCGTGCGGGACAGTTGGCCTCCCCTTCCCCAAATCGCGGGATTTGACATTAAGCTCTAATGAGAATTTTTGAAAAGATTCTCCAAATTCAAGTGGCGCGAAGCAATATGTTTCCTTTTGCACTTGTCTTCGTGACCAAAGCTTGATTCGCACCTTAGGCTGATTGTTTTTCTTTTGAGCAGCTACGATTAAAAATAAAATAAAATAAAATGAAAAAGCACATCCTACGCCATACTATTTTATGGGAAAAAAAATCACATACTTTGTCGGTTATGTAATTTATCATATACGACAGAAAAACTATGAGGTTCACTAGGACCAAAACTCCTTCCTTTTATTTTTGCGTGATCTTCTTGAAAATTAAGCGAATCATTAGGAAGGGTACATTTTTTTTAGATAGCAATGGATTATTGCCTACTAATCATATGAAATCATACTCAAGGAGCATGCTGATTGATATATTAATTGTAATTTTTTTCTTTAGTAGATTGCACATTTACCTTATAGTTTCTTTCAATCTAAACAATTATATTTTCTCTTTAGATATGCTTGTACTCTTTGTCTATTACACACTTTAGGAATCTATCTTCTATTTATCATCCAAACCATTTCAATAAATATGTATTTTAAAGAAACCTTAGGAATTTTTAAAAATATAAATTAGATAGACAAATATTAGATAATTTGCACGCGTGATACAAAATATTTATATCCTTGTTAAAAACATTTCTTACCCTTTTTTAGCTATCGATGATTCCCAACGGGGTTTCTTATCGGAATGGTGGGTAATTTTCTGGGAAATGTACACGGCAAGGCAGTCAAGAGTAGGAGTCGAAGAAGAGGCCACTGAGGTATATAACCCATTTTCTTCTTGCGTTATTTCCATGTTCATATCCCAAATTTTTACTATTTCCACATTCCCATTCAAATTATTCATATTTCTGTATTCTCACATCAAATCCTTCAAGTAATTCCAAATATCCACGTAACATTAGTTTTTCCGATTAATTTGGAGAAATATACTTTGAATATTCTTCTTATTAAGAATATATTTTAATTCATAAACTATCTCTAACCATCTTCTTCATTTAAAACTCTTATCTTCTCTTCTTTCATCTTCTTCTACTTCTCTATTAATGTCTCATATCTCTACAATAAATCATAACCCAACTCATCACCTAATATATATTAAAAAAAAAACAAAGAAAAACTCAAATCCGGTCCGAGATTTCATTCGCATGTAATCCGGTCTGAAAAGTAACATCCGGTCCGAAATTTCATTTATTTTATGTCAAATCTCGGACCGGAAATTAAGCGAATCAAATGAAATTACGGACTGGATTACGGGCCTTGTCAAAAAAATAACATTAAATAAATGAAATTTATGAACTAATTATACTTTTCGAATTATTTACAAAATATTAGTATAAATTTGGTTGTTTAGTTTCATATGGATATCCTTAGGTAAACTTGATCATATTTGAATAATTTGGGTGAATTATTTCGATTTATAAGATTTCATGAGCTATTTAGAGAAATTTTATGTTTATTTAAAATTAATTACTAAAACTGACTGGAGTTATTTTTAAGCAACCAATAGCAGCAAGATGTATATATATGAAAAATGACCTAAAAAAACTTACAAATATACTGAAGAGTGAAAACAAGATGAATACATAATATCATAAAAGCACCACGAGATCACATATGCTAAAATCCTTTCTTTGTTTTTTTTCATACGTTTGTGCCAATTACTTGCCAGTGTCATGAAAGCATTTTTTGATTTTTTTTCTTGATCTGTTTTGCTGAAATCATCCTAGGATTTCTCACTGAACCCAAGCAACCAAGAAGGCAACAACTCGCAAGCCATGGGGAATGGATTAAGTAGCAAGGAGCCATCGGTTGAGACTCAGAGAAACATGAACGACATGATGATACCATCATTCGATTCTTCTCTCATTTCTGTTGATAATGTGAACAATCTTCATCCTAACAATTCTGTTAACGAGAGCCAGCAAATGAAGATAAAAAATTCTTCTGCGATGAATCCATTCAGTGGTTTAAAAGAAGACTGGCTTAAACAGTTTAATTTCTCAAAATCAGCAATTCATGGCTCAACTAGTTTGCCTCCATTTCCTGGGAATGGGTATGTATTAGAATTTAGAAATTCGTGTACTGAAGCAATTTCCATTATCAGTTTTTTTTTTTTGAAGATAAATTTCCGTTATCAGTTACTTGGTCTTCACTATTGTTTACCTTATTATCCCCTTTCTAAAATATGATGATTACTTTATCCCAGGGATGTGCTGCAATCTGCGAGACAACAGCCTCAACAAGTGGTATGTTCTATCTTTGTTATGCTCACGAACAGGAGCTTAATTTTCTCTTAATGTATAACAATTGCCATCAGTTTACCAATAAACAAGTAAAAATGAAAAAAGGCATTGTGCACATTCCACGTGTTAGAGCTAGAGCTGGTATCGGGTCCTATCGGATCGGGTCCTCCACTACCTGGCAGACCCGGTACCTCACGGGTCCAAAAATTGGGCCCGGACCTGGACTTGCAAGAACCGGGTCTAGGTCCGGGTCCGGGTCCTAGTTAAAAAAATTACCCGCCGGGTCCGGTAATAGAGAATACATATTTGCACTTAAGTATTTTTGCACCCGATACCCTACGATTCTAACAATTTTTGCACTTAAGTAAATGAATTAATATTATATTTACATATTTATCTTCAACAATTACTTTTATATGTATATTCCTATAACCCTATTATTCAAATTCTATATGTTTGGGCGTATTCTTTAATGGGTCCGGGTCGGTTCTATTTTGAGCGGACCCGGACCCGAAAGTGCATCAAGTCTTATTTTAGGACCCGGACCTGGACCCGTATAGATCGGGTCAGTTCCAGTCCAATGCCGGGTCCGGGTATCGGATAAATGTGATAGTACTAGTTAGAGCATCCACTATCATTGCTGCTAAATATTGGTATTTGGCAATCGAAAATAGCAATGGAAAGAGTTTCCCTATCGTTTGAGCCAAATTTTGACAAAAAAGTACTAATAAAATATTTAGACGGAAGAACTTCCTCCGTCTAACGTTTTCTTTGTTTGTTTTTTTTAATATAAAAAATTGACAGACGGAAGAACATTCTCTGTCTTTGAATTTTTTTGTTTTTTAAAAAATAAAAAAAATTGCCAGACAGAAGATCATCTGACACTTTTTTTAAAAAATTTTAAATTGATGAAATGGCATTTTTGTAAATATGTGGATTGATTTTGGTAAATTGTGAAAAAAAAATTGAGGGAAAGTTGCTGGACGGAAGAACATCTTCCGTCCGAGCATTTTTTTTTTTAAATTTTGAATTTTGTTATTTAAATGGCATTTTGGTAAATATTTTGATGGCATTTTAGTATTTTTTTGGAAAAAATATATTAAAGAATTCAGAGACGGATGATCTTCTTCCGTCTTCTATATTTTGGCGATTGCTAAAATATGCTGCTATATTTAGAAGTTCATTGTTCGTTACTTTTCTTTAAAAAATAGGTTTTTAGCGAACGATAGTGAAGATATCATTGCTAAAAATGGGTTTTTTGAGTTTTTATGGATGCTCTTATAGCCCTCTAAGAGAGGCCAACAAAACACACCCTCCTCCCGTTATATAATAGCATAGAATTATTATTTTTTGATGAAATCTCAAAACAAGCTTTCATTTACCCTGTATACAATTGGTTGTTAGGAGTACTAGAATTAGGGATAGGAAAATATTCTTTATTATTCATTGAATAAACTGAGTACAATAAGACTCATACATATAGAAGAGAATAGAAGAATAAACTCATACATAACCAATATGGGACTAAACTAATATATCATCTAACGCCCCCTCTCAAACTCAAGTTGGTTCAAGCAACAAGAGTTTGGAATACTGACGATGTTGATGTAGAAGAAACGGCAAACTGTGATGCAAAAATGGCGCTTGATAGCGCATGTGACTGAAACCGAGAAGTATAGTGTTGCAGAAGGAATTAGTGGTGGCACACTGTTGAGATCTCACCCGAACAGTGGCGGGATCTCCATATCCCGATCTGTAATGGAATCTCATCCTTAACTTGAGACATAGTCGATGATGGGATCTCACCCCTGAACTGAGAAATAGACTGATGGGATCTCACCCCTGACTTGAGACAGTCGATAATAGGATCTCACCCCAGACTTGAAAATTGTCGATGTTGGGATCTTATCCCTGAACTGAGAACTGGATGCTGATAACACCCCCTTCCAAACTCACGATCGATCAACTGAGTAAGTTGACGATCTGGATGTAGAAGCACAAGAAACGATTGATCAACCGGAGTGAGTTGATGATCACGATCGATCAACCGGAGTTAGTTGACGATCTGAATGTAGAAGCACAAGAACTTGCAAGATTTTATTTTATTTTATTTTATTTTATTTTTGGCGAAAAATAGCAATTCGCAACGGCAGAACACCGAGAGGAAAAACACCAAACGGCCAGGGATCAACTCCACACAACAGCAAACACAAATCCCCTCTTCTCCCGTACACCAAACAGCAACAGGAGAATCCAGCAACAAAAACAAAGAGACAGCAGCAATCGCGGCCGGGACCAAGGGGGCGGCGTCGCTGGCCGAGGGCGGCGACAGGAGTCGACGCGACGACGTGGACGACAGTGGTGTCGCGGCGGCGCGACGGAATAGGAAGGGTCGTCGGGATTTGGTGGGTTTGGCTATTGTTAAAGTCGAGGAGAGAGAAGGAAACAGGGGGATTTCGAAATGGGGATCTGCTGGGTGGCCATCGACGAAAGAGGGCGGAGGGGTTGGCGCCGGAGACTGGGAGGTCGACAGTGTTGAGGTGGCGCCGGGAGATGGCCGGAGAAGGGGGGTGGAGAAGATGAACAGTAATGGGTTGGGGTGTTTTGGCGGGAAACGAACGGGAGGAGAGAGAGTAAGTGGCTAGGGTTTCGAAAATTGTTGTTTGATGACGGGTAGGATTTTGGAGATTTTGTTGTTGATGACGGCTAGGGTTTTTGGAGAATTGGAATTAGAGTTTGAAAGATAGAAGATGACGGCTAGGGTTTTGTGGGAGATAGTTGATGACAACTAGGGTTTTGGATTTTGTTAATTGAAGGAGAAGAGGGTTTTGGTATTTGATCGGGAGCGGAAGAGAGATGTTGGGAGGTGGAGTGATTCCGATGAAGACGAGAATCACTCCACCTCAATAACGAGGATCAAATTAATATAGGCCTTATAGCATTATAGGCTCTGATACCATGTTAGAATTAGGGATAGGAAAATATTCTTTATTATTGATTGAATAAACTGAGTACAATAAGACGCATACATATAGGAGAGAATAGAAAAATAAACTCATACATAACCAATATGGGACTAAACTAATATATCATCTAACAAGGAGGTTTTCACCTGTCTGTTTACCATACTGCAGGGGATAGGCTCAACTTCCATGAGTATGGAATGGCCGGGATTCCACTCACCAAGACTGAACACCTATTTACGCTTCTCAAAGAAAAAATCAGATCAGAGTTCTTCACTGGTTCAGAAAGATAAACAGAATGCCGATGAGGTAAATTCAGTTGAGATACTTCTCTATGTAGCGTATTACAGCGACGACATAGACTTTGTCTATTTCCTCTTAGCAACTGCCTTCACCCATATAGTGAAACTGACTCCAGAATTATGTTCATGACTTGTGAAATTGAAAACTATTAAAGAATCATCTAAATTAGAAATTTACGTGTTTTATGATAATGGTGTCAGGAGTATGCTTTACTTCGAGTATTGATAATACTCGGATACCATGTAAAAGACCTTTGCCACTAGGCTAAAACTTCGAAGTTTTAGTGTACTAGCAGGGTCTTTCACAATATTAAAGTTAAAAGTTCTATTTTTTTATCATTTATCTTTTAAACAGAAAGACATACATGCAATTGAAACATTTAAGAGAAACTACTTATGATCGCAGTTTCACTGTCTTCTTAATAAAACAAAGTGGCCATTCTCCTAATGCTAATAAAGAATCATCTAAATTAGAATATCCGTTTTTTTTCTTTCCTTTTCCTTTGCATTCTATTGTAATCATATATAGTTCTTATGTGCAATGAATGTGTATGAACTTCCTAATGCTAGTGAGTAGGAGCTCAAATTCTTTTTAACGTGTAACAATTGGCCTCAATTTCCAATATATTTGGAATTAAACAAACTAGTATTTTTCATGTGCGATGCACGTTTTGATAAAGAGTTGGAGTTAAACGTGCAATACACGTAAGTTGGAGAAAAACTTTGATGTGTACGTGCGATGCACGTGTTGAAAAATAGATTTGGAGTTGTACGTGCGATGCACATGTGTTTGTTTAGTGACAAAGGTGGTGTTTCATTGGTGACAAAAAAATATTAAAAATTGCTTATTTGTGACAAACTCTTCCATTTAACAGTAAGTAAATATATTATATTAGGACAAATAGATGGATAGTAATTTACACATGTTATGCATGGTTAATATAAAAAAAAAACTTAAAGTAAAAAGTTTCACATAGTGAGGCTTCGAACCTGAGACCTCCTTTATATTAGTTATAAACGTGCGATGCATGTGTTGGTAAATCGACAAATGACACTAAGGTGTTCTCCCATTATAATATTACTAGTAGTTTACACGTGCGATGCACGTCTTAATAAATATAGTTTTTCTAAAAGTAAAAATTCAGACGTAGTCGAGATTTGATCTAAAACTTTATTTACAATAGTTATGCACGTGCATTGCACGAGTTGGTAGATGGACAAATTTCACTAAAACCTTCTCCCATTATAGTAGTAGAGATATACAAAGAGTCCATTAAGTGAGGTAAAGCAAACACACCCACCTTTCCTTATAAAATGACTAGTAAAGACTATTTATCGTTTTTTCATGCACTTTTTGTCTGTGAGACTGCAGGGAATAGGCTCAACTTCCATGAATATGGAATGGCAGGGATTTCAGCCACCAAGACTGGGAAACTATTTGCATGCATCAGAACAAAATCCTCATCAGAGTTCTTCACTGCTCCCAAAAGATATCTTTCAGAGCCAAGCCATTATCAGCCTCTCAAGGCCTGCGATTGAGAACTTGCTTAAGATGGAGAGAAGGAAGGAACCATGGATTGTTGTTCTTTATGCACCTTGGTGCCCCTTTTGCAAAACCATGGAGGTTTCTTACGTGGCATTGGCAGAGAAGCTATCTGGATCGGGTACTAAAGTCGGGAAATTTCAGGCAGATGGTGATCAGTATTTATTTGCGCAGCAAGAACTATATCTCCTGAGCTTCCCTACAGTACTTTTCTTCTCAAAGTTTGCTTCTCAACCAATCAAGTATCCTTCACAGAAGAGGGATGTGGATTCGCTGCTAGCTTTCGTCAGAGCTTTGAACTGCTGAACTGGTTTTGACTTTTGAGTAACAGAAAAAAATATGAGGTATTGCAGTTTATGTTAGAGAGGTGAGATTTCACCTCATGTACTTCGGTTCTGTCCTTTGTCACTCTGTAGTGAATTCTGAGTATAATAATTAGACTTGGGAGAATAAATATGTTGTTTGAAGTACTCTTAATGATACTGTAGTTTCAGTTCTGGTGTTAATCGTGTAACCGTTGCACCTGAGAATGTTATTGTAGTTTCAGTTGTTAATCTAATTTTTATTGTGCCCTTCAGCAAAATTGATTTGGTGCTGTTTGATTATGTCTTTGGTGTATGGAACTGTTCCCATTTACTTTGAGTTGAGAGCCAATCATGCAAAAAAAATATAGGCCAGAGCCAAGCCAAGCCGAAGCCGGGTGGGGTGCGCGCGCGTGTGTTTGTTATTTTTACTGGGTCCTCTCTCCACTACACGTTAGTGGTAACCCCAGGGCTACGCCCTTTAGTCCGTTTCTTTATCTTATATACTAGAGAAAATCTTTCCCATCTTCCAATGTGGGACTATCCATTCCAACTGTCCAAGTTAGTACATTTCGAGTACCCAACTTTGGAGCTACATTTCTCATTCATACGGAAACCGTTTTTGGCAAGTGAGTACATTACGGAATAGTACTCGACGAGAGGAACGTAATCCAATCAACCGCCGGTGGCCGGAGCCCACCGGAATCCGGCCCAGAAAAAATTCAAAAACTATTTCCAACAATCCCCCACATGAATAGAAATGACCAGACGATGTAATCCAGACACGACAGAAAAGACATGATAGACAAGACTCTGAGAGTACAATCGGAAAATCACTGCATCAGGAATGGTAGTAATTTTTCAACATTGAACCACCCTTAGTGAGTAGCCATCGGATTCACTTGACCAAGTAGTGAACATGATGTCTTGAACTACTCGGATTTTGATGTGAACCTAGACAATAACTACTCGAATTACTCGAATTACTTTGTCAGCGTAATGAGCTTGAGACAAAGTAATTCCCTCAGACGTCCTGGAAACTTTGATTCCTAGTATGACGTCTGTAACTCCCAAATCTTTCATATCAAACTTACCACTAAGCATGTTCTTAGTTTGTTTGGTAATGTCATTATTGCTACTAATAATGAGCATGTCATCTACATACAGATATACCAGAATGTATCCATTTGGAGTATCTTTGATATAGATACACTTATCACTTTCATTTATTTTGAAACCATTTGACATCATAACATTGTCAAATTTTGCATGCCACTGCTTGGGAGCTTGTTTCAGTCCGTACAAGGATTTTACAAGCTGCACACCTTATTTTCCTGTCCAGGAACTACGTAACCCTCAGGTTGTTTCATGTATATTTCTTCTTCTAAGTCCCCATTTAGAAATGTGGTTTTGACATCCATTTGATGTATTTCGAGGTTACGTAGAGCTACAATAGCTATCAGCATTCTTATGCAAGTTATTCTTGTGATCGGAGAATAAGTATCAAAGAAGTCTAGGCCTTCCTTTTGCCTAAATCCTTGTACCACAAGTCTCACCTTATGTTTCTCTATTGAACCATCTGGTTTCAAATTTTGCTTGAAAATCCATTTGTTTCCTAAAGCTTTACACCCAGAAGGCAAATCGACCAACTCCCATGTATGATTTTGCATAATGGAGTCTATTTCACTTTTTATTGCTTCCTTCCACATAGGAGCATCAGGCATAGACATGACTTCCTTGAATGTTCTGGGCTCATTCTCTAATAGAAAGGCCGTTACAAAGTCAAAACCATATGACTTTGATGTTCTAGCCCATTTACTTTGTCTAGGCTCATCATTATCATGTCCTGGTTCATCAACCGAAGTGCTTGCATTCTCTTGGTCATGTGTACGTTTGGGATATGTAGCATCCTTACACGAAAACACGTGTTCAAAGAAGGAAACATTCCTTGATTCCATTATTGCATTCTGGATGTCCAGTATATCTGATTTATATACCAAGAACCGATATGCACTACTGTTGTGTGCATAGCCTATGAATATGCAATCAATAGTCTTAGGTCCTATTGTGACCTGTTTTGGATTAGGTACTACTACTTTCACTAGACACTCCCACACTTTAAGGTATTTATATGAAGGTACATTACCTTTCCACAGTTCGTATGGTGTCTTGCAAGTTTTTTTGTGAGATATTTTATTGAGAATATAGTGGCAGTCAGCAACGCTTCCCCCCACATGTTTTGGGGTAACCTGGAATTCAACAACAAGGCATTCATCATCTCCTTTAGAGTTCGGTTCTTGCGCTCGGCACTACCGTTTGATTCAGGTGAGTAAGTAGCAGTTGTCTGATGAACTATTCCATGTTCAGAGTATAACATATTAAATGGTGCATCATATTTCCCTCCTCTATCACTCCTAACGATTTTAATCGTTTTGCCAAGTTGATTCTCAACCTCAAGTTTATATTCCTTGAATTTATCCAAAGCCTCATTTTTGCTATGTAATAAGGATACATAACAGAATTTTGTGCAATCGTCTATGAATGTCACAAAGTACTTTTTGCCGCATCTGGTATGCACGTTTTTTAAATCACACAAATCTGTGTGAATTAGACCTAGAATTTCTGTGTTTCTTTCTACAGAACGTGATGGAGTTTTAGTGAGTTTGACCTCTATGCAAACTTTACATTTTTTGCAGTTGTCTACCTTAAATTCTGGTAGTAAATTCATGTTAATTAATCTACGCATAGAATTAAAATTAATATGGCCTGGTCTTTCATGCCAAACAGAAGAAGACTCAACAACATAAGCAAATGAGTAATTTCATTAACTTTGGGAACAACAGGAACAATAGATTTTGGGATGACTGTTATTACATTAAATTTGAACAGTCCATCATTCACATACCCTTTTTCCAAGTACACCCCATTCTTAGAAAGTAAAAAATTATCAAAAGCAAAAACAACCCTAAATCCATTCTTGCTTAGCAAAGATCCCGAGACCAGGTTCTTTCTAATATCTAGAACGTGCAACACATTGGTGAGTGTTAATTCCTTGCCTGAAGTCATCTTCAGCACTATCTTTCCTGTTCCTTCTATCATGGAGGTGAAAGAATTATCCATGAACAGCTGTTCATCCTTGTTGCACTTCTGGTATGAGGTGAACATCTCTTTGTCTGAACAGATGTACTTGGTGGCCCCAGTATCATACCACCACTCACGATGATTGCTCCCCAACAGATTTATCTCTGATACAACAGCACAGAGGTCCAGGTCAGAGAGACCAGTGGACAAGTTCTCAGCTATGTGTGCATGGGATTTTTCATTTCCTTTTGTCTGTCCAGTTCCAGCACGGTTGTTGTCCTTGCTGCGGCAGTCAGAAATTTTGTGGCCCAGCTTACCACACTTGTGGCATTTTCCAGCAAACCTCTTTGCTGCAGTTTTTTTGTTCGATGCCTGTGGCAAGAACTTTCTCTTTTTGTCCTTCTGTTCGTGCTCCACCATGTTGGCCCTTTCTATGGACTGATTTTCATAGGACCTGTCAGTCTTGTGTTTCTCCTCTTCGTTCCGCAACCTGACAATGAGGTCTTCAAGAGACATCTCCTTTTGCTTGTGCTTAAGGTAGTTCTTGAAGTCCTTCCATCCAGGTGGAGCTTCTCGATGAACGCTGCAACCTGGAATGGTTCACACATCGTCATGTTCTCTGCAGCGATTTCGTACATTATCACCTGTAGTTCCTGAATTTGACTCACAACTATCTTGGAGTCAACCATCTTGTAGTCCAGAAATTTTCCAACTACAAAGTTCTTGGAGCTAGCATCTTCTGTTTTGTACTTCTTCTCCAAAGACCCCCACATAAGCTTGGAAGTCTTGAAGACACAATAGACATTGTACAGTGGGTCTACCAAGCCGTTCAGGATGTAATTTCTGCAGTGATAATCAGCCTGAGTCCATGCATCAACCACAGTAATGGAGTGCGCATCCATAGGTGCCAGCATAGGGACAGTTTCAGTAAGAAACCTGTCCAGCTTCAAGGTGGTCAGGTAGAACTGCATCTTCCCTTGCCACTTCTTGAATCCAGTTCCATTGAACTTCTTTGGTTTTTTTCCCACAGTTATATGTGTGGGCAGAACAACCGTTTGTGCCGCAACCGATTGTGCAGTCACATTTTGAGTCACTGGTGTTTGTTCACTAATAAGTCCACTGACATTATCGTTTTGTGTGTTTTCCATATTCTGAAACAGTTGAAATAGAACTGTTAGTTGTTTTGTTTTTCCGAAATGATAACAGTACCTGTAAATAATCTTCACAAAAACTGTTAGAATAGAGGAAATATTTTGCTTGAAGATTGTTAGAACTTGAATTTTATAAAGTAGGAAATTGCTAACAATATTTGTGAAGAAACACAATTACAGGAAATAAAAGACCAAACAGAACTTTAATACAGAGTCGACATTAAGATTTCTGTCCTTAAAGCAAAATTCACCCCGTAGTGTGATGGTGGTTGGCAGGATACAACTGTATTACCTTTTTCTGAAGAGCAGCACCTTAGCTTCAAAGATCTCAGCGAACCGGTAGCTGTGTTGTACTCTCAGACTCTGACTCAGAGGAAGAAAAAGAAGGAGGAGATTCGGAATTTTTAATCACACTGTGTACTGGCAGACAAAAAGTACTGGTCTTAAAGGAGAAGGGGAGTAATTGAAGGGTCCATTACTCTGTAACAGCAGAGTAATGGTTCATCAGTTACATTTTTGAACCATTAATCTATTGTTTGGAATGGGGCAAAAAAATATATAGGCCAGAGCCAAGCCAGGCCAAGCCAGACCAAACCAAGCCGAGCCGAAGCCGAAGCCGGGCAGGACGCACGCGTATGTGTTTGTTATTTTGGCTAGGTCCTCTCTCCACTACACGTTAGTGGTAACCCCAGGGCTACACCCTTTAGTCCATTTCTTTAGCTTATATACTAGAGAAAATCTTTTCCATCTTCCGATGTGGGACTATTCATTCCAACTGCACAAGTTAGTACATTTCGAGTACCCAACTTTGGACCTACATTTCTCATTCATACGGAAACCGTTTTTGGCAAGTGAGTATATTACGGAATAGTAATCGACGAGAGGAACGTAATCCAATCAACTTCCGGCACCACCGGTGGCCGGAGCCCACCGGAATCCGGCCCGGAAAAAAATCAAAAACTATTTCCAACAGATTTAGCTTGGTTGGCTTGTGAAAAGAAAAGAGTTGGTGCAAATTGATTGTTGATAATTGTTCAAGACGTATTATAAGGTGAAGAACGAAGTAGCACCCAAAGTTGACCTTAATATTCAAATAGCACCGAAATTTTTTATAATATCCAAATATCACGAAGTTGTTAAAATAGGACCAAAAACCACTTCTGTTAATTTTTTAGCGGAAATCGTGTGAAGTTCTATAAATAACCCCATGCCTCACTTCTTTCCTTTTCAATTCTTCTTCTTTATTTTTTCAGTTTTTTTTAGTGGAGATGAAGGTGAAGGTGATGTGTTTCAGAGATAGTGGAGATGGTGGTCAGTGGTGGCGATGGTGGTTAGAGATGATGGTAGTGGTGGTTGATGAAGATGGTGGAGATGGTGGTGTTTGCAGATGGTGGTCGGTGGTGATGATGATTGGAGATGATGGTGGTGGTGGTTGATGGAAATGGTGGAGATGGTGGAGATTGTGGTTGGAGATGGTGGTCGGTAGTGGTGATGGGGATATATTTTGTAATTTGTATAAGGAGATGAGGACAATTTCGGCATTTCATACTCTTCTAAACGGGTTCAAGCCCGTTAAGAGTTCGGAGAATATTGCATTAACTTAACGGAAAACTTCGGGTACTACATAGTCCTGATAATTTTTGCTATGTTGTAAATCATTATTTTTTGTGGGTCAAGAATCATAGAACCATATGTTAATGTCTCTATTTTGTAAGTCTTTCAGTTCACAATACATTGTTCTAAATTTCATAGTTTTTCTTTCTGGAATTAGTTTTTAAAATTCTTCATTTTTATTTGGTATGATATTAGTTGCTCCAAAGAGGACTTGTGTAGTCATCCCTATCATTACAATATGCTCAGCTGGTAGTACTTCGTCATCTTCAAGAAATTCTAGAATAGCTGAAAATACCCAGACATATATTTTGGAGGCCTTTGTGAGGCCAAAATAATTCTTACTATCTTTGGATTTGTTCCTTGTAGTTTGATCACTTTGTTCATATGTTGCTGTAAAATAGTTTTGATAAATTGATTGACATGGGTGGTCTGGCATAATTTCTTAATATATTGTAAAAATAAATCATTCTTGAAATATTTTGGAGGATATGAGAGTAAACTCTCTTTGTATGTAGTTGGTTGTATGGGTGTGGAGCTTCCCTCTTGTGTGGCTATTTTTGTGATTTCAATTGTATTTTGTGGGTTAATAGGTTCACTCCCTTCACTCATTTTCTCAATATGTTCTGCATTTATATGGTGGTAAAATATACTCTGAAGACCACATATTTACAACTGTAATTGATTAAATGCTCCTTTTAATTGCTCCACAGTCTCCTTTAGAAGACTATTTTTTGTTCTATTTGCTAGACTCTATTTTACATCCTGTTAAAGAAAAATGTTATTTTCTTGATAAGAAACCAATTGAAATGTTATATTTTCCTTTTATATTTTCTATTGAGAAGTCATGATGTGCTAACTCCATTTGCCATCTTATCAACCTTTTATTTGCTATACTTGGGTCTATTATTTTGTCAATCCAACTCTTTGCTTGTGTTTTATCTGTTCTTACTGTAAAATTTATATTATGAATAATTCAAACTTTTTTTATAGCTTGTAAGATTGTTAATAGTTCTTTTTTCATTTATGTGGTATCTTTGTTGGGTCCGTGTGAATGATCCACTAGTATATCTGGCTACTCTTTCCTATTTTTCACCTATTTCAATATACCTTAATACTGCTCCCCAATTATCTTCGCATGCATCTGTTTCTATTATCCATGAACATTCTTTAACAGATAATCTTAGCTTATTTAATTCTGAAGTTTGTTGTTTTAATATTTTAAGTTTTTGTTCATCCTTTGGTGTCCGTTCCCGTTTCTAATCTTTTTCAGTTTTTGTTGTAACCGATTTGTTTTTGTTGATAAATTTGATATGTATCATCTTGTTTGATTTAGTAGTCCAATTATGGCTTGTAGATGCCATGCTAGGATTCTAATTTATGAACATGTTAGAAACAAATAGAAAAGTTGTCATATACTTGCTTGAAAAGACTAGTAAGGAAAAGTGAAATATCTTGTTTGGCTATATGAGAAAGTTAGCAAAATGAATTAAAATTTGTTAATTAAGATTTGTTTTGATGCTTTATTAATAGATTTGCATGCTAGAATACATATGAATTGATGAATCATGATTATATGAAAATTGTGCTTATAATAAATTGTAGAATGCAAAATAATATCCATGGATTGTGAAATAAATTGATTAGTTGCAATAAGTGATGATTTTAATTGTATTGTATGAGTAATATTTTATTCACTAGATTGTCAATTATGTTGTATCTTTGAAACATAAGATTTGAATGATAAGATTAACTTAAGGGTTTTGTTTGGGTTAAAGAATGAAAAAAATTGTACAAATACATGGTGAATAAATGAGGAATAAGCAAGTAAAAGATTCATCTAGAATAGAAATTTTCAATGTCGAAAATACACTAATGTTTCATGTTTCAAAAGAATAGTTCCTTCATGTTGTTAAAAATGAGGATTTTTGGAAATCTAAACAAATATACTTTACTGTTTTTCAAAGAAATACATTCTGGAAAAAAATTCAGATTTTTATAAGTACAAATTGATTGGAAAAAATCGAGTTGATTAGAGGAACTAGATACAGTACAGTCCATACAAAAAGTATTTAAGCAGACCTTATATCGGTTAGTCACTCAAGACCTACTGGTCTTCGGGTGCATTTTGGGTATGTTACTATAGCACAGCGGGGGGTACTAGTCTTGGATTCGAGTCTGGCAAGAGGCTCTGTTTTATTGAAATTTCGATTTTTAATCAAAATTCCAAAACCAGACTTTAGGTACAAATTAAGTTCTCTTCATATTGGTTAGTCACTCTGGCCTTTCTAGTCGTTGGGTGTGCTTTGGATCGGTTACTATTCACAGGCGGGGGTGTTGGTCTTGGTTTGAATCCGGCTCTGGCCTTTTGTTTGTGGTTTAGAATTTTTTAACTTATTTCGATTTTTTTTTTTGAATATTTTAAGTATATAAAAATTGAGAAAAAAATACTAGAATTCTTCTAAAATTACCTAGATTTCATGAAAATTATTTCTACAATATTTGATATATTATAATGAGAATTAGAAGTAATTTTGAGAAGAAGAAATTGATAAATATTCTTAGATTATGACTTGATTAATTAAAGAAAGGGAATATTTTTTAATGTAAAGAATTTTTGTGATTAAAAATGAGATTTTTGACATGAAAAAATTGAGTAGTCAAATATGAAATTGTTGTCTAAATTATGCAAATGTGAATGGAAAATGAAATATATAGACCATGATGAAATGTAGAAATTTTGTGAGTATAATCACTCATTTTGATGAACATGAAAAGAGAATGAAACTAGAGTTTTTGCTAAATCCTTACATCGGCATGAATGAAATTTTGAAAGAGAAATATAATAATAAAAGACCAAGATTGGGTCATGGATTACAATTGATGTTTTAAGACCGATGTAGCGGTAACACTAATTCTAGAGTGTTAATTTTTACTCATGATTCAATTATCTCAGGACTAGACACATTGTGGAGATGTGATGAAAGTAAGAGAAAAACACAAGTATGAGGGCCTCGGATCTACAGTGTGAGAGTGTTCACAGGCTGTCTACATAATGCGTCATGTCATGACGTGAATACATCTCCGGAATTATCGGGACCGTGGCGACGCTTGTAGGTGCTTGGTGACTACGTAGTGCCATTGTCCCATGACAGAGGCGAATTGTCCATAGGCTGTCTACATGATGCGTCATGTCATGACGTGGGATTCCCCTCCAGGCTGTCTGGACATGGGCTCGTAACTCATAGAACATCTAGGATACTTACCGTAGTTACCGTAGTAGTTTAACTCATAACGAGGGATCCAACCCTACAAGATGAAGAACGGTTAAGGGCTTGCTATCGGATTTATGTAGAATGGGATGCATAAGTTCAAACAAGTGTGCATTAGTGTCATGAAATAATAAATAACTGCATTAAGACTAAGTGCACATTCACACACGACATCAATAAGATAGTCTCCCTTAGTTTTGTCTGTGAACAAGTGTGTGCTTTCCATGTAAGAGAAATTGATGTATTATATCCTAGCATCAGTTGTATGCAACTGACGTGCCCACAGTTTCTGTGCAGGATAAAAAGAATGAAAGGACTGAAGAAGGAATGCTGCTTAAAGAAATGTTCAAATTGTTATTTAATTCATGTATCATGTTGTAATTATAATTTCGCTGCATTGATGTAAAACAATGTTGTATAAAAAGTTTTAAATTCCTTGTAAAATTGTACGAAGTGAAGTGTAAAGATCCTGTGGAACTTCGAATTCAGACTTATTTGGAATTCGGGGTGTTACATAATTAGTAAACATATTTTCATACAGGAAGGTTCAAAGGTAACACCTACCTATCCTATGCTGGTCTCGACCACTAAATTCTATCACCAAAGTCTGTCGTGTCGGTCTGTGGTCGTCAATTTCATTCATGTGGGGAATGTTAGAAAATGGGTATTTTATACACCATTTACGAACCAGTTTTTGAGCAATTTTTTAGTAAGATCCTCAATGAATTATTGATTTTTGTTCTCCTTCGTGAGTTGATCAAAATCATATATTTATTTGCTAAAAATGGTTAAGGGATGAATGAGAAATTGTCTCTCAAAGTGAGACGTTTTCATTTTTGAAAATGGGTTGAGGGAACATAGTCCCACATCAGAAAAATCAAAGAAATTAGAAGATGAAATATAATAACCTCTTTCTAAGCATTGTAAGATAGCTAGACAAGAGGCTCTCTCTCGCGCGCGCAGGAGGGGGGTGCAGATCTCGGACCGGATTACATACGGTTTGTGTGCGCACGCACGTCATGCAGACACAAATTCCGGACTGACATAACCCCACCCCGTGCAGAGCCACCTTTTGCTACAGTTTTGACTTTATCCTTTGTAAACGGCTGAAATAAATGCAGAAACGATTTTGTCTGCTGTTTCGGTGCAGTATTAAATATTTTGTCTGCCGTTACAGTGTATGCATTCAATTGATTGTCTGCAGTTACACTGAAGGCATTCAAAGGCATTGACTGTTGTCTGCTATTACAGTGTACGCATTCAATGGGTTGTCTGCCGTTACACTGAAGACATTCATATCCTTGTCTGCCATTACAGTCTCTGACCCTGGCCCTATAAATAGAGGACCCCCCTCACTTTCTTCCCTGCACAGAATCTCCTCTCTTCCTCTTTGTTCTGTTCCGTTCTTGCAAGTTTTTCAGTAAGTCGGTGATAGAGTTCTGACACTACAAGTTCGAGAGTGTTACGTGGTGTCTGAGTGAACGCTCTTCGTCATTGCATCCTGGGAGACAGTCGCCTCAACTAGCTCCAGCACCCGAACGAGACAAAAATTGTTTTAAGGAGATTGTGTGCTACACAAGCCTCGACATCAAATCGGTTTGATTTCATTGTTTTCTTTTTCATTTTGTTTTATTGGTTTATTACTCTCCTCCTTATAGACTAAATATATTATAACTGAATAGCTCAAATAAGACTAAACCAAAACAATCACATAGTTCGAAGACCATATCAAAACGGAATAGTTCACAAAGACTAAACCAATTAAAACAAATATCATAGGCTATAATCAACCAAAACAATTAAACTTCAAATAAGCGAAAAGTTTTAAGTTCAATCAATGCATAGAGTCTTCACTACAAACCGCTAGGCCTTTAGCAGCATTTTCATTAGGCTATCCCGGCATTTTTTAACGCTGCTATAGCACGTAGCAGCGCTTCTAGAAACGCCGCCAAGAATGCCGTTGTAGCGAGCGTCGGGACAAATATAGGGGTCGGGATAGATATAGGGTCTTATCCCGCCATTTTTTTATAAACAACGCTATAGACACGTCTATCCCGGCGTTTTATTTTTAAAATGCCGGTATAGAGCATTTATTAAAAAAAGGGAAAAGTAACCTATCCCGGCAATTTTGGCTAAAAATGCCGGAATAGGTTATTAATTATTTTTTAAAAAACACCCTATCTCGGTGTTTTTGGCAAAAAAGCCAGGATAGAATATTATTGTTTTTTTAAAATAATTTTTTTTTAAAAATTAATTTTTAATTGAATCTCATAAACTTTAGTCCCAATGTAATATTTCTTTCACCGGCATCTATAATCATTCATAGAATGTGATAATAGGGATACTCGTAAACTAAAGAGAATGTAAGTATGCTTGTGCCCCTGTAACCTTTTAGTATGTTCCTTCTGAGTTACTTCTCTACATTTTTGTAATACATATTACATTGTCCTTAATCATGACAAACAAGCGGGCTGCAACTGAAAAATAAACAATATCACAAACTAATCAGCTTTGCTGAATGAATGATATTAAGATCATTTAATTAAAGCATCAATACAGAAAAAAAACATGAATTTACCACAGGTTTGAATATATGCTAAACAGGCTATCTAAGAGCTTCAATATAATTCGGGACAAAAGCAATAGCAAATCCTTCATTCCAGATTTGTAGCATAAAATCAACATCTTAACAAATACATGAAAATTAGAAATAGACATACAATAGTTCATACTACAAATTAGAAAAAGCATTAAAAAAGTATACTGAACAACAAAAAAGTAATGAACTAAGGTACTATTCGAAATGATCACATGAACCTTCCTGATGAAATCTTGCTGGTCTGGTTCAAATTTCTCTGCAAGATGGGGTGGAATTCATAGAAACTGTAATACCTGGAATACAGAAAGTAAGGCCTTCACCATTACAACGACAATACCTCCGTGGCATCAAACTCTGTTCTCCGATCGGCAACTAGTTGGATGTTTCTGCATACTACTACTCCTGAAGATCCTCAATTTGCTGCAAAGATCCAAGATAATTATGTAGGTAAGACAGCAGTTAGAGGAACAAAAATCTGAGGAAGAATCTAACGTTTTCATGGTTCCAAGTGACGCACAATACTAACAAACACTACAAACAGGAAGGCAAACCCCGACATTTTTTTTGTCCATTCCCAACGTTTATAAACGCCGGGGTTGATCCCCTCGGCGCTTCGAAATCGCCGCCGCAAGCGCTGTGCTTGTCCCCGCCGAGGTTGCGGAAAACTTTCCCCGGTGTTTTCAAATGCCGGGGTATTTGATAAGGATATCCCGGCGTTTGAAAATGCTAGGATAGGCTAATTTTAATTTTTTTAAAATTTTTCCATTAAAAGATCTATCCCGGCCTTTTAAAACATAAACAGAATGCCAATGAGGTATATTCATTTGAGATACTTCTCCATGTAGTGTATAACAGCGGTGACATAGACTCTGTCTATTTTCTCTTAGCAACAAAGAAAATCTCATACATGTAACAGTTGAATAGGTTGTAGATAAGTATCTGTATTGAATGCCTAAAATAATGATCAGTTACTCACATACATGTATGCATGTACACATTTCAGACAGCAAGAAAGCGAAACGACCCATCACTTTCAGCAAGTTGGAAGATCCCTGGGAAGAAAGGAGTCGCAGGAGTTCCCAGCTGATTCAAGCCGACTTATTGCTTCTCCCCTTCAAGAGGAATCGGCATCCCAAACCTCAACAAAATGCAGTGTCAAAGTTCCACCACCTGAAATATCGAAGGCAAAGGTAATAGAATTTCATGCTTGATATAAACTAATTAATTTGCAATTAAAATCCATAAGAAATTGAGAACCTTTCCTGAATTGTACTTAGGATGGGGCTAGTACTGTGGAAGAAGGTGCAGAAAAGGAAAGTGATGACCGTCTTGAAGATGTTGATGATTATTTAGATGCAGAACATATCTCCAAGCAAAGAACAACAAAAATCTTTGGAGGGAAACTGAGATGATGAATATTCCTAGTATTTTGATTATAGTAATATCAGTAGAGCGGGTGACTATGCAAGAAACCTTGCCTCTTTATCTGTTTAAGAAGTTAAACTCGTCCTACATTTGCAATGTAATAAATTCTGCGGATATTGTTTACAACTAATTTTTATTTGCTTTAGCATATTTAAATTTACTTTTCTTTTCAGGTAGCAAATCATTTTTACAAATTATAAGTTTACAACACATCCTTGTTTTTCTGAAAAATCCTTGTTGGAACTTGGAAAACAAAGAAAAAAGTAAAACTTTGCATGTGCTTTCTTTAAAAGAAGTTCATAACCTTAATTGCTGATCAAATATGAAACTCGTTGACTCTTGAAAATGTTTTTTCTGCTTCAGAGATAACAGTCCGACTCTGAGAAATGAAAGTGCACATCATAACAATTTCCTGAAAAGGATAATCTTTATCATGGTAAAGAGTATTATCTGTGCAACTATTAGATCTTGTTTCCAAATATCAGTATAACTGAAGTGCATGTCTCAGTAAATTGGAGTCTATAAGTAGACATTATGTAGCATTGCTTGTTCTGTGCTTAACAGTCTTATTAAGGACAAAGTACGAGTATTAAGGGGTATCCTGAATTAATGCATATTCAATACTATACAACTAATAAACACTAAAGATGATCACAATTGGTTAATTTAAAAAGAACAACTAAGGATGACCATTCGTTGACATCATTAGTACGGTATCTTATATTCAGTTGCAACTAAGGAGGATTCTCATTGTAGTAGCATGGAAAGCCTAGCTTATATAGAGAGATTCATGAACTAGAAGGGTTATGCTTCTTGATTAACATAATGGGGAGAAATTAAAATCCCATACCTGCTTGAAAGCATACAGTTGTCAGCATGGCCTATTAACGCGCCAACATCGACAAAGCTTTCATCCAAACCATTGGGTTTGACACATGATTCCTTTCTCCATTAATCTCTGTTAAGGGCCATCACCTTTGTCAATTTAACACCCATAACAGATACCATTAATCTTTTTCTATACAGGAAGATGGACTCAAAAATCTAAATAGCACAGTTACTCTTTTAGATGAATATCATATCCCAGTTCTGAATGACAAATATGTCATCAGTATCAAAACAAGTCACTGTTTATGGCTCAGTGGAAAGAATTGTAATAACCCAAGTTTTCAACAAATAACTAAAAAGGCAAAAAGATACCGAAGGTTAGGTTATACCTTCAACGTCCTTTACGATTCCACTAGTGAGAAGATCAGTTGCACCACTCGTACAATGGCTTACATGACGAATATTTGCAAATTTAAAGTTCCTGGTGTCATGAAACCCAATCAATAATGAATATGCAGTCTTTTTCTACAGTGAGTTCAACTCCACAATATAGCCAATACACGAATACAACAAATGACTAATTAAATCTTGCACATTTCGAGTATTTCATGCCAACTTGGTGATTTTGGTTCCTCTTCCTCCATCGCTGAACCCAACACATCCAAAGTTATATATATTTCATCTGTTTCTGTATGTGATCTGTCCACTATAAAAACTTTAGTTTCTCCCTTCACATTGATCCAACTCTTGGCAGGGGACTTTACCACACCCATGCTTCTCATTGATTTCCTTAGAACCGCAACATCTTCCCAAAGTCCAGAAGAAGCCAAAGTATTAGATAATAAAACATAGGCTGCAGAATTATATGGATCGATCTTTAAAATACCTTCTGCTGCTTTCTTTGCAATCTTCACATTTTTATGAACCCTACTTGCTGATAATAGTGTCTTCAACATAATTGTATCGGGTTCACATGGCATCTTATCCATAAATTCCTCAGCCTCTTCTAACCTTCCAGCACGTGGAAGCAAATCAATCATACATGAACAATGCTCTCTTGTAGGCTCAATCCCATATTCGGTTTCCATAACATTGTAGTAATAATACCCTTCATCCACCAATCCAACACTACATGCAGTAAGAACTCCAACAAAGGTGACATGATTGGGCATCAATCCTAAATCTATCACACAAGTAAAGAGCTCAAGGGATTTCTCTGCATGCCCCAATTGTGCATACCCAACAATCAAACTGCTCCATGAGAACACATCGCCGTTATCACCCATCAATTCAAATAATTTAATCGCATCCTCTAAACTTCCACATTTGGCATACGTGTCAATCAGACCATTCCACACCATCTGATCATACTCCAATCCAGACTGAGATGCATGGGCATGAATCTGTTTCGCCATTTCTAGAAAAGAAAACTTCCCACAAGCATTAAGCAATACATTTATAGTAATCTGATCCATCTTGTCCGAGCTTCTCATGATATTGGACAACTTGAAGATCTCTTCTAGTTGCTGGTGCTGTAGACAGGCCTTTAGTATGGTGTTCCAAGAGACTACATCCCTAATGGGATTCATCTCTTCAAAGATACTCCATGTAGTCAAGAAGTCAGAGCACTTTGAGTACATGTCAAGTAGAGAATTACAAACTACAATGTTTCTGCAAAACCCCATCTTAACTAAATACGAATGGATAATCTGACCTTGAGCCAAAGTAGAGGTTGTGCAAGCACGAAGGAGGCACAAAACACTAATATCATCTGGTTTTAACCCCATATTTCTCATATTGGAAAAGAACCATATTGACTCATTAATGTACCCTTCATCAGAAAATGCACTTATAATTGAATTCCAAGAAGCTAAATCGGGTATCTCAATCTGAAAAAAAGCTGACTTTGCACACTCCAACCTTCCAAGCCACGCATACATTTTACTCAAAGAGCACCCAGCAAACTCATCACCTGCCAACCCAAACTTCAGACACAGACCATGAATCTGCTCGCCATACTCCAATCGAGAAATACCACCACAAGCACTAAAAACACTCCCAAAATGGTACTCATTTGGAACATAAACCCCCATCCCAACCATTTCCCTAAAAAGCAACAACGCCTCCAAGTCAAACCCCTGCTGAGCAAACCCAGTAATCATCGCACCCCAAGAAACAAAGTCCTTCTCCTCAATCCTCTCAAACACAACCGACGCATCCCCAACTTTCCCAAACTTAGAGTACATTGTAACCAAAGCGTTCTTAACACTCCGGTCCGAGCTGTAATCCATTTTCACCACCTGACAATGCAGCTACCTTCCTAACTCAACATCAGACAACCCCGGACACACTCTCACCACACTTCCCAAACAAAACTGATCCGGGCTCAATCCAGCCCGATGCATTTCAAGATACAAATTGATAGCCTCAATCTCTTTACTATTCTGCGAGTACCCAGAAATCATCGAAGCCCAAGAAATGAGGTTCCACTCATGCATTGAATCGAACAGCTTACGTGCAGCTGCAACAGATCCACATTTGCCATAGGCGTTGAGAATGTGGTTGTTGAGGATAACATCAGCAGGAGGATTGAGGTGGGAGATGAGGTGGTGGTGGATATTGCGGGCATTATGAAGGGACTTGAGATGGGAACAGGCAATGAAGAGGTGGGTGTAGGTTGATGGGTGGAGTTGGGGAGTTGGGTTGTGGAGTTGGAGGGAGTGGAAGGAACAGATGGCTTCTTTGTATCGTTTTTGGCAGCAAAGAGAGCTTATGCAGTCGTTGATTGGGTGTAGGGGTTGGTAGCAGGGCCGGCCCTGAGTTCCCGGGGGCCCTAGGCGAACTTCCGAAATGGGGCTCCTAATAGCATTTTTTTTTACTCGCAAAATACGTGCCTATATTTACAAGGGAGGTTCAAATTTGGGGCCCCTAAAATTACGAAATCTCCGGGGGCCTAAGGCAGCCGCCTTACCCGTCTCTAGGGTAGGGCCGGCCCTGGTTGGAAGGAAGACGAGGGATTGTGGAAAGAAGTGGAAAAAAGTAGCCGTTGGTGGGTTTTGAATGTTTTGAATTTGGATATCATTTTCTTATAGTTTCTAATTGAGGAGTGAGATTTGAGGGAGAAAAGCATATATACTCGTATAGAATGGCAGGGAAATCAACTTCAGCAGCTGCATTCGAGAATTTGAGAAGTGCATGCAACTGAATGATTTTGACGTTTGTTGTTTACAGGAAAATTCTCTTTTTTCTTTAACAAAGTTGTAGTCACGGCACACAGTCCCTTTCATTCTATGATAAAGAATTGGTGCAATTTGAACATCAAATCTCTTGTACACCCAACTTTCTTCACCACCGTCTTCACATATCCAGCAGCATAACTGTTGCACAATAAAATGTCCCACAGCTATGAGATACATATATATACATCTCAAACATGACTGTATAAATCCGAAAGCTGGAGAATATACCTGGAAATTAATTATATATTTCCCAAACTTGATATAGATTCTTCAAAGTTGGTGATATTTTACTAGAATGAAGTAGTGGACATATACACAAACTGAACTACATCAGTACAAAAACAAGCTTCAAAACAGAGGTACAAAAGCAGTTTTCCCTTTACAAAATTTATCTATTCCCACCAAAATAGATCATAAGGAAAACACTGAACACCGGTGCATCAGATGCTGTGGATTGTCAAGAGCAGACCATAATGGTCACTGGGCAAAACAGGTAGCACCAGCTGCTTCACTTCTTTCCTCACTTTCTTCTCCTTGCAGTAAGAAATTCCAGGAATAGCTTCCCTTCCAATCATCTCAATTTTCTCAATCTTGAAGTCCTTCAGGTTGCACAAAAAGCGATCTAACCTCTTCTGTAATGTCCGGTTACCTGTAAGCATCTCATTGGATTTTGTGTCGTAAGTGAATCCACTTTCACCAGGCCTCAGTTGCACCCAAGCATCCACCCACCCATCAGTTAGAGGGAAAGCACCATCCAACTTATCATCCCAATTCATATCACCGCCAAATATAGCGTTGGGGAAGTCTCTGAGAAGTTCGACAGACTCCTTTGCTTGAGATACACGTTCTTTGCTGTACATTTGATCCCATTTAGGAGGGGCAGGGGAGGGGCTCTCGAGATGACTTGTAGCAATCACGAGCTTCTTGTCCATTCCAACGTCAATCTCAGCAATGGAGAGCTCTCTTCCCATAATGGAATTAGCAAATGGTTTGCGTCTGAATGATTTGACAGGAAGTTTACTCATCTGCACTCAATAGTAAGATTTAGATTTGAGAAAGAGATGATTTATCTTCTACTATAGCACTTTCCTGAAGAGTAAAACTAATATTATAGGGCATGTAAGCAGAAGTTGGATGAACAGCTAAGGGATTATGCAGTCATTTCTAGGGGTACATAAGAAAATGAAAAAAATACAAGAAATAAACTATTAAATTCTGAAACATTATCTGTAGACAGTTATCTGCAATCCAAAAGGAAATTATATGAAACATTATCTGTAGACAGATTCACTATAGAATTATGAAACATTACCTATTACAATCCACTGTAATAGATGATAGTTTTTTGTGTTTTTGGGATCCAAACCCGACAGAGAACCTCTTTCTATTACATTGTTATCATCAGTACAGAAATAAAGTTGCTACTAACAACACATAAAACTCACATTTTTCACAACACCTAGCACTAAAATAGTGGGGGTATAAGTTAGTTTCCGTATTTTGAATGGGGGTATTTGCTAAAATATCTCAAATGTCCTTTTTTTAATAGTAAGGGTATGTGCTAATTTTCACATTCTGATTGGGGGCATTTGATAAAATACATTTTATCGTGGGTATTTAGGTCATTTTACATATCATGTGTCACACACGTGAGTTCACTTAACGAAAATTTTAACGGTTCCGTCCAAACTGAGGATATTTCTTAGTATTTTAAAATAGTGGAGGTATATGTTAGTTTCAACATTTTGAATGGGGGCATTTGCTAAATTATCCCAATGAATAAACTTCAAAGCAACCACAAGAATAGAGAATTAACAGAAGCCCTGGTTCTCGTTATACCACACACATAACATTCTTCATTCCGCATGTATATACTGACACCATAAATGCAACAAACACCAGCATAAAACAGATAACCAACTGAAACTAATTTATCAATGAACTGATAACTATTATGAAAAAACAAAAACAAAGCACTATCTTAGTAGCTCTAAATTAGCAAAACCAAAAAAAGAGAAAACCTGCATGCAGAAGTATGGCCTTGCAATTGCCAACTCTTGAGAAACCGAACATTTGTAATTCTTCCACCACTTCGAACTCTGAAAAATCTCATAGATGTCTGGTGTGACTTCCTGCATAATAATGAATGCAAATACCTTTATTATTACAACTACAATTTGCCAGTAACATGGACATGTAGGGTTCTATCCATCGTGGCCATCCATTTACTCAAATCATAACCCTCCATTTCAAATTGAAATTCCCTGCCATTTCTCTTAACAATTCCCAAGAAGTTTAATTCATATTCTAAGAGCATTTTTATACTTCCAGAGAGTTTTCTTACGTTTATCAAGACTAACACGATTATATAAACTAGTAATTTACACGTGCGATGCACGTCTTAATAAA
The DNA here is from genome assembly GCA_017893485.1 of Hemerocallis citrina. Lineage (NCBI taxonomy): Eukaryota > Viridiplantae > Streptophyta > Magnoliopsida > Asparagales > Asphodelaceae > Hemerocallis > Hemerocallis citrina. Next base: position 279,549,682 of record CM030364.1, on the reverse strand, counting down.
TATAGTTTTTTAAAATAAAAATTTGGACAGTCTGGATTTGAACTTAGAACCTCCTTTATAATAGTTATGCACGTGTATTGCACGGGTTGGTAGATTGACAAAACATTTACAAATGACACTAAGACCTTCTCCCATTATAACATTAGAGATTAGAGATAAATAAAAGTTCGAACTCGACATATTTTATATTCACACATTTCATCTAGTAACTACAATTCAATCAATGCATATATTACCACACACACACACAAAAGAACTATCTTTAACGTATCACACCTGAAGGCAAATGAAATCAGGCAAGTGCTGCTGAATAAGCCCACCAAGAGCTTTCATCCTCTCATGCAATTCCAAGTCCTCGCGAAACCACACATTGTAACTCAAAACCTTCAACCTTCCTTCAACTGCACCCCGCTCACCATCTCCTAACAATATCAAAAATCAGAACCCTAAACCTTAAAAATCCTAAAATGAGAAAAAAGAGGGGGCAAAATCAAGAAAAGCCCCAACCTTGCGTTTCAAGATCCTTCCTTTTCGACTTCTCCGATCGGCTGCTACCCTCTGCCACGTCAGCCTCCGCCTCAGCGGCCCTCTTGGTTCCGCAGGGGTGGAGAGGGGGACAGGAAGCGGATGCGGATGTGATGACCTTAACGAGTTCAGGATCCGAAAAGGAGGGGCCTTTGGTGCCGCACATCAAGCAGAAGGAGAGGGCCGCGGAGTTGGAGAAAGTGCAGGCGGAGCACAACCAATTGGCGGCGTTGGCGGCGGTGGTGACGACGGAGGAGGAGGGGAAGGGGGATAGGCAGATTTCACAGGCTAGGGTTTGAGATGGGGGGTTGAGAAAGGTGCATTTGGAGCAGGACCAAGACGACATTTTTAAGAGGGGAGGCAGAATCTTGATTTTGGGGGAGGGTTTGAATTTGGAGAGTAGGGTTTGGGTTGTGAGGGGGTGCTTAGTAGGGGTGGCAACTGGGCCGGGTCAACCGGCGATCCACCCGCGACCCGGCCCACGAACCCGGCCCGCTTAAGAGCTTCACGGGTTCGGGTCGAACCCGGTGAACAGTACCGGGTCGACCCGGGTCGTAATTTATGCGAATCGAATTCGCAAAACCCGGCCCGCGAACCCGTTTAATTCGCGAATTGAACCCGTCAACCCGCGGTTTGACCCGCGGGTTTCGACCCGTGACGGGCCGACCGTTCGACCCGCGGGTCGAACGGGTCGAAACCCGTGGTTCGAACCCGGGTCTGTCGCTGACTCGCGGGTCGAACGGGTCGAAACCCGTGGTTCGAACCCGGGTCTGTCGCTGACTCGCTGGCAAGGCAGCAAACGGCTCTTAGAGCCGTTGCTGTGTAAACGGCTCTTTTATTTTTTATTTTTTTATTTTTTTTGTTTTTTCCCACTTCTAAGCCTATAAATAGCCCCCAAAAATCTCCAAAAAAATCACACCTCCCTCTCTTACTCTCTCTACTATTATACATCAAAAAAAAAAAATGAACAATTGTAGTAATCATCAAACAAGTGTACAAGGAGGCGTATACACGATCAAATTTCGGTCGTATCGGAGAACAAAATTCAACGTCTTCAACTCTCTTCAACCATCGACTCAAATCTACTTCAACCTCTTCTCAACTCTTCAATTGCGAAATCAGCAAAGCGCTCCTCCATCTTTTCTATTATATTCTAATTTTCACGGTTTTTTTATACGCGTATTCCACGGTGAACGGTATCAAAATATCTCTATCTCTCTTGTTATTTTTTTTTTTGCGTTGTAGTTAAAATTATTGTTCGTTTTTTGAACTTCTCTATCTCAACCCTCTTGTTTTTTAGTTTTTTTTTTGTATAATTCACCGCTCCTACATTGTAGATTTTTTTTTACATACCACATTACTACACTATGTCTAGATCACGCGGTAGCGGTCGTAGCGGACAAGATTCTTCCTCATCTTCACGTCGGCCACCAATTGTCCCAATTATTGAGCCCGCCCAAAATTACATTGATCCTACTATGGAACAATGGGGTACACACGATGATGTTGGACATGAACAATTAGAAGAAGAACAACAACAACAAACCGAAACCACACAACCCCGTAGTAGTAGGAAAAGTAGAGGAGAAACTAGCGATTGGCATAAGTTTTATGAGTATATCCCGGACGAAAATACTCCGGGTATAGGTGTGAAAATGTGTAAATCATGTGGTAAACAATACAAATTCAAGAGGGGTGACGGAACCGGTACACTTAGTAGGCACATCCTAAATAATCATAAAGATCTTCTTGATCAAATACAAGGCCAACAAAGAATAAACCCTAGGACCGGTCAAGTAGATAGTCACCCTTATGATCCCGAACTTGTTCGTCGGGAAATGGCCCGATTAGTAATTAAGGAAGAGTTACCATTTACCTATCCCGAGAGTAGGAACTTGGAAAATTTTAATCAAACGGCCTTAAACCCTCATTTTAAAAGAATTCCGAGAAATACTTGCAAATCGGATTGTTTTAAAGTGTACATGGAAATGAAGGACGCGTTGATTGCAATTTTATGGAGTTTAACTTGTAGGGTTAGTTTAACTTCGGATTGTTGGACGGGTGTCAACAATATTCCAACGATGGGAATAACCTGTCATTGGATCGACAATGATTGGATTCTTAATAAAAGAATCATATCACTTGCGTCGTTGCCATATCCTCATAGTGGCGCTGAAATAGCAAACCGTATTATAGAAATTTGTGATGTTTTTCATATTCGCGATAAAATTATGGCTATTAGTTTTGATAATGCATCTAACAACAATGTAGCAATTAATACTTTAAAAAGAATATTAAACCCTCCATCTGACAATATTTTTCATGTTAGGTGTGCATATCATATTATAAATTTATGTGTTCAAGATGCATTAGGTATAGCTGATCCATATATAATTAAAATTAGAAATTGTGTACATTTCATTGCATTAAAACCAAGCATTCTACAAGAATGGAAAGCTTGGTGTAGAGCTAGAAATGTTCCTTTTAGAAAATTTCCAAAGGATGTTAGACACCGATGGAATTCTACTTTTGATTTACTAAATGTTGTCACCGAATATAAAGCAGTTGTAAATGATTTTTGTATCGCACAAAATATGCCTAATTTTCAAATGACTACCGCCGATTGGTTTTTTGCTGAATCTTTGTTGAAATTTTTAGAACCTTTTAAAACCGCAACTTTAAAATTTTCAAAAACATATGAATCTACTTCTAGTAGCATTTTTATTGAATTAGTTAGCATGATGCAAACATTTAACGAAATGTTAAATGATATCCATATTAGTGACATTGTAAAACCTGCATTTACAAAATTTTTGAAGTATTATTTTCCTCCTCCTATGTTGATTTGTGTTGCTACTGTTATGGATCCTCATATCAAATTAGAAGGTACGAAGAATTTGATAGAAATGTTTTTTGGATATTTAGATAACATTGTAGAATTAACAATTGATTGCGCTAGTTTTTTAGTTCAATTTGAATCTACGTTAAATAACTTGTATGAATATTATGATAGACGTTTTGCTTCTAGTAGTACAACTTCTGTAGTTAGTTCTTCTTCTGGTAGTTCTAAAGGTAAAAGTAGAATTGGTGATAGAACATTTAGTTTACTTGAAAAAATTCAATCTAAAAAACCTAGGACTAATCAACCAAATGAATTAAATTGGTATAACCAACAAGATGCTGAGCCTTTTACTTCTGCACTAGATATTTTACAGTGGTGGAAAGAACATGAACACACTTTTAGTATTCTATCAATTATGGCTAAAGATTTACTAACTCCTCCTGTCTCTACAGTTGCTTCTGAGAGTGCATTTTCTACAAGTGGCAGGGTTCTATCTGATTACAGGAATCGGTTGAAGCCCGAGACGTTAGAGATGCTCGTATGCACAGAAAACTGACTGAAGGCTGAAGATAGGACGCAAGGAAAAGCACTATCGAGTTCCACAAGTGGGAGCAACTCGCCTGAAGAAGAACAACAACAACAACAACAATAGCTTTTCTTGTTATGTTAAATTAGAAAAATTGTAGTCAATTAAAATTGTACATAAGAAATATGTTATTTGTGAATTGAATTCTTCATTTCGTTATAAATTGTTCAAATTGTACAACTTAAATTCATATGAATAAAATTTCAAAATTTGTTGTCGATTTCACTCTTTCAATCTTATTATTATTATTACGAATTTTTTTGTTTATTAGTATTATTACTTACTTAGTATTATAATTAAACATCATTTGGGGATATTTGCTCCAATTTGAAGAATTGTAGTATTATTACTTATTAGTATTATTACAATATTACTGAATTACATACTTAGTATTATAATTAAACATCATTTGGGGATATTTGAAGAATTGTAGTATTATTACTTATTAGTAGTATTACTTACTTAGTATTATAATTTTTTAAGAAATGTAATATTCATCAAACAAAAATATGGTTGTTTGTATAATTGTATACATCACTTGTAAAATTATTATTATTATTAGTTCAATTTAAGCTACCAAACAAAAAAAAATATTATATATATATATTATTAAACGGGCCAACCCGCGGGTCGACCCGGCCCAACCCGGGTTGAGCCCTAAAGGGTTCACGGGTTGGGCGGGCCACCCAAATAAGAAATTGACCCGGCCCGGCCCGGCCCGCATAAGACGCCAACCCGGCCCGGCCCGCCCACTCGAGCGTGCCAACCCGCACGGGTTGGGCCCGGACCGGCCCGTTCGACCCGTTCGCCACCCCTAGTGCTTAGCACAGTGTTTGGTTGGAGGGGGAATGGAAGGGAAAGGAGGGGTGGGTTTTTTTAAAATATTTCTTATTTGGTTTATTTTTTAGGAGGAGAGGGGAGAATATTTTACCAAACTATCCCACTTTTTGTAAGTATGTAGGAAACTATCCCACTTTGAAAATTTAATACCAAAACATCCCTATCGCTAATCAAGTTAGCGTGCCTAGTAATTTTCTTCGCGCTAACTCAGTTAGCGTGCTGCAGGGGATACGAATTTTTCCCTCTAGTTTGGGTGTGCGAAAAAACTCACCCAATATAGACATGCTAACGGGGTTAGCGTTCGTAGATTGGACAGTATGGGGCACTACCTCAAAGAGGGGTGCGGGTAAAAAATCACTAAGTATAGACACGTTAACTCAATTAACGTACCTATTATTACCAAAGCCGTTAACTGAGTTAACGACTGTAAGATTTCAAGTTTCCAGAAAGTTGAAACTTTATGGGAAATTGGAGATACTCACACACGTTAACTCAGTTAACGTGCCTATTCTTACCAAGACCGTTAACGACTGTGAAGATTTTAAGTTTCCAAAAAGTTAAAAATTTTTGGAAATTGGAGATACTCAGACACGTTAACTCAGTTAACATGCCTTGTTTTACCAAACAGACTAATAATCGATACACGCTAACCCAGTTAATATAAAGAGGCACGTTAACAGGGTTAGTGTGTCTATATTGGGTGAGTTTTTTGTCACACCCAAATAAGAGGGAAAAGTTATATCCCCTGCAGCATGCTAACTGAGTTAGCGCGAAGAAAATTACTAGGCGCGCTAACTCAGTTAACGATAGGGATATTTTGGTTTTTACTTTTCAAACAAGAATAGTTTCGTACATACTTACCAAAAGTGGGATAGTTTGGTAAAAAAATTCGGGAGGGGAGGGGTGGGGAATTGAGGGGTGCAGAATCCTTCCTGAGCCAGGAAAGAGAAATTGGGTCTAAGTGATTAGACTAAATTGCTCTTTTTATATCCCTAATCTAAACCAAATCTACCAAATCCCTAATCTCTCTTTCTCCTCCTCACCCTCCTGCTCATCGAGATTATGTTAAGTTCTGTGAGGAAATTAGCAATTGGGAATCAGGGTTTTATCTCTAGATCTAAGTTGCTTGAGATATTCACCCTAGGTATCAAAATTGGAATACCTAGACTGCTATCACAAGCCAGTATTTATAGATAAATACTGGTTTGGGTATCGGGTTGTAAGCCCATAGACCCGCGTTCCAATATCCAATCAATTGTACGTTCATTACACGTGTTACACATATGCACGTGCTTTATTTATATAGAGAGAATATACCAATATATCCAACAATCTCCTCCTATATTCTCAATATATAAAGTACAGGATTATCTCATCAGATCAGCATACAACTGACTAGCTGATAGCAGTCCATAAAGGAAAAGCATCATAAAGGTATAGTTTCATAAAGAACCAAAATAATTATAAAATTGAATAGTTCAATCAAGACTAAACCAATATAATTAAATAGTTCCAAACCATATCCAATTCAGAATAGTTCACAAAGACTAAACCAATAGATAAATAAACCATAGTCTCAAACTACATAAAGCAAATAAACTTCAAACCAAACAAAAGAGTTTTAAGCTTCAAAAGTAGTCTTAAACTCAAAAGAAGTTTTATTAAGCAAGTGATTGGCAAAAGAAAATCCCTGCATGCTGCTTCATGACTACTCCTCCATATCGAGCAAGTCATCATCTTCAAAATCGAGATCTAAGATTCCACCTCCATTATCTTTGCTAGCACCTGTTGCTCAACATTGCAAATAAGAATTTCATGAGTCATTTCTCTTTGAATTCAAACAAATTGCATAAAAGTATCTAGTTCAAACAAAAGAACTTAGTACAATTCAAATTGGCTAGCAAGATTTTAACACAAGCATCACAATCAAGTATCTTTAACAAATAAAGTACATGAACTTTATAGTTTCTACACAAGAACCATACTATGTTTCATATTGGAATGAAAACTGCCGTTTCACTCATGGTTTAACATTGAATCATCAAAATTGGAATGAAACATGCATCCATAAGAGACATATCATCAAAATTGGAATGATATTTAGGACAATTAATCATCGGAAACATATCGACAAGTTTTCATGTTTCGTATTGGAATAATATGATAATTCTAAGTAAATTCTATAGATATATGATATCATCAAAATTGGAATGATATTATATGTCTGTGGAATTTATGTGGAATCATCATGATTATCTGAAACACGTTAACTGTCAAATTGATGCTTAAGTTTGAACTTCTCAATGGCTGTTCTAATTATCAAAATAACTAGGGTGTTAAGGCCTTTGTGACTTAATGGCTCTTAACCCCATTTCCCCCACAGTTTTGACAATTAGACCTCTTTGTAATCCCTTGGTAAGGGCATCAGCCACATTCTGTTTTGACCTCACATCAATAAGGGTAATAATCCCTTGCTTAATGAGATAGTTCAACTTTGCCTGTCGAAGACCGACAGTTCTTCTCTTACCATTGTAAAGAGAATTGGTTGCTACAGTTTTTGTAGCTTGGTTGTCGCAGAACAAGCTAAGAGTGGTTACTTTAAACCTTCTCAATGGAATATCTAGCAACAGGTCTCTCATCCATTCCGCTTCTTCACCAGCACAAGATAGCGCAAAGAGTTCAGACTCCATAGATGAGAATGCAATGCCTGGTTGCCTTTTAGATTTCCATGACACAGCTGCTCCTCCTAGTGTAAACACATAACCACTAGTGGATCGACTTTCACCAAGTTCTGTGCACCACGATGCATCAGAATATCCTTCCAAAACTGAAGGATGTCCAGAGTAGCACAAAGCTAACTCTTGAGTACCACACAGGTAACCCATTAGCCTCTCAAGGGCATTCCAATGTGTCTTACCGGGATTACTAGTGAATCTGCTAAGCATGCCTACCGCAAAGGCTATGTCTGGTCTAGTGCAGATCATTGCATACATGAGACTTCCGATCAGTTTGGAATAATCCAACTGTCTCACCGTTGCACCAACGTTAGGTGTCAACTTTTTGTTGTAATCATAAGGTGTTTCAAACCTTCTGCAATTACTATATCCCCACTTTTGTAACACATTATTGATATAGTGAGATTGACTAAGGAGTATGTCTTGCCTACCAAAACTCACTCTCATACCTAGTATAGTGTCCACAACACCTAGGTCCTTCATGCTGAATTCTTTGGATAGCATTGTTTTAACTTCAACCACAGTTGAGAGGTCGCTTCCAACAACAAGCATGTCATCAACATACAAGCAAACTATAGCAATTTTATTTGATCGATCACGAAAATAAAGGCATTTGTCAGAATTGCTAGATTCAAAACCTAAGCTCTTTATTGTTGTATCAAATTTTTCGTGCCATAGTTTTGGTGCTTGTTTTAATCCATACAAAGATTTTACCAATTTGCACACTTTGTTCTCTAAACCTTTAAGTACAAAACCTTCAGGTTGGTTCATATAGATTTCTTCATTAAGATCTCCATTTAGGAAAGCAGTTTTAACATCCATTTGGTGAATAACAAAATTTTCAATGGATGCAAGGGCAAGAAGAATCCTTATTGTAGCAATATGACAAACAGGTGAGTAAACATCAAAATAGTCTACCCCACTTTGTTGAGTATAACCTTTAGCTACTAGTCGTGCTTTATACTTTGCTACAGTCCCATCTGGATTAAGTTTCTTCTTCAAAACCCACTTATTTCCTATGGTTTATCCCCTTTTGGCAGATCAACTAATTTCCAAGTTTTATTTTGTAATAAAGAATCCATTTCATCATCAATGGCCTCTTTCCAAAGTAGACCATCCCTAGACCGAAGAGCTTCACTCACACTAAGTGGATCAGCCAACAGTGCATAAGTTACAAAATCATCACCATAGGTTCTAGGTGTCTTATCACTGGTGGAGGTTCTTCTAGGCTCAATTTCATTTGTAGTTTCAGTGTCAGTTATGCTAGGTCTAGATTCTATTTGTGAATCATTGACGAAGTCTGTGTGGCCAGATAGTGTTATGCCTTTGTCTTTGATGAACACATCTTCAAAGAATTCTGCATCTCTAGATTCAATTATCTTATTGAGAGATAGGTCATAAAATCTGTATGCCGCACTATCAACTGCATTTCCTAGATACACACAGGTATTTGTACGAGGTCCTACTTTAGGCCTTCTTGGGTCTGGTATTCTAACAAAAGCAATACAACCCCATGTTTTTATTTTATCAAAGCTCGGTGTGTGTTTATGCCATAACTCATAAGGTGTTTCAGTTAATTTAGAGTGTGGTAACAGATTAAGAATATTATTAGCAGTCAATGCAGCCTCTCCCCAAAAATTCGAAGGCAATCCAGCAGTCAATAACATAGAATTCAACATTTCTGTAAGTGTTCGATTCTTTCTTTCGGCTATACCGTTTGACTGTGGTGAGTAGGGTGCTGTTGTTTCAGAGATAATGCCATGTGAAGTGCAAAATTCTTTAAAACCCATTGACACATATTCCCCACCTCTATCAGATCTGAACCTTTTTATTTTAGCATTTAACTGATTTTCGACACGGTCTTTAAATTCTTTGAATTTATTAAGTGCTTCATCCTTTGATTTTAACAGATAGATATGACAATATCTAGAACAATCATCTATAAAGGTGATCAAATACTTCCGACCTCCTTGCGTCACAAAGTTTTTAAAATCGCATATGTCAGAATGAATTAGTTCAAGAAGTTGTGTACTCCTAGAAACAGAACTAAAGGGTTTTCTAGTGATCTTTGTCTGAGCACACACTTCACACTTGTCATACCTTAAGGATGTATCAATTGGCAGATTAAAAGTTTTAGCAACAGCAAGTAATTTAATATAGTTTACATGTCCCAATCTGTTGTGCCAAGTAGAAGGGCTACACAGTTTTGAGCTAACAGCATTAATCACTTCATTTGCTAAACTAAGTCTATACATGCCATTGACTAAATAAGCACAACCAAAGTAGTATGAGTTAACAGATAATATTGCTCTACCACTTATCATAGAAACTACCATGCCAGCATTATTCAGTAAGCTAATAGAAATTAAATTCTTTGCTAAAGCAGAAACAAATTTAACATTACGCAAAATTAAATTCTTACCTGATGAGAGACTGAGATTTGCAGTTCCAACCTGGAGCACCTTGACTGATTCTCCATTCGCCATAGAGACAGACTCATTTGCTTCTTTGAGATCAGTTAGCAGGTTCTTATTGTTGCAAGCATGACATGTAGCCCCCGAGTCCAACAACCAACTCTTAGAGGCACTGACCTTATCGTCACCAACAACACACAGAAAGTTGGTGGGTTCAGTGTTATCCTCTAATAAGTTCACCGTTTCATTGTTAGGTTGTTCTCTTTTGGGTAGCCTACATTCGGTAGCATGGTGACCCCACTTCCTACAGTTGTAGCACTTCCCTTTCTTTTTCACAATCTTTTTATTGGCTTCCAACTTGGACGGTTCACCCTTAACCTTATTAAGCTTGTTCTTCTTAAACTTAGGAGCATATTTGGAACTGGTTAGCACATTAGCATGAGAAATTTGTTTCTTAGCCAACTCCAAATTTATCCTAGTTCTTGTTTCATCCTCTACTTTAATACATCGTTTGTGTTGTGCAAGCTTAATTTGTTCTGGCAGTCTATACATTTCAGTCTTAAATGTGAGCCATGATGCAGGTAATTTAAAGATTATTGCTCCAGTGAGAAAAGCATCACACACAGTGATATCTTCAGTTTTCAATTTAGCTACTAAGTTTTCAAGATCAGTTACCTGAGGGAGAATGGCCTTCTCCTCTCTGAATTCAAAGCTCATGAACTTATCAACCAGGTGAGTCTTGGAGACCTTCTCCTCCTTTTTGAATTCATCCAGCAGATTGTCCCAAATTTCCTTAGCTGTTCCATACTTCATGTACACATCTGCTAACCGATCTGAAATACTGTTTAGCAAAAACTCCCTGCACAGGTCCTCATCTCTGATCCAAGTGGCATCATCCACATCTTCGGTACAGTCATCATAAGTCGTTTGACAAGTGTAAAAGATCTTCATGAACTTCATCCCATACTGTGCTTTCCTCTTCCAACTATTGAATTCAGAACTACTAAACGCCTCTAGTTTAGGAACCTCATACGGTCGATCATGTTTTTCCATCTCAAGGAATAAACTATGATTTCCTAAAATTCGAGAGTATGTTCTGAATTATTACTACACAAGTAATTTATAGGGAGAAGATGATCTGCTAACTAATAACAGAATAGATGGATTAGATAAATTGCACAAATATTAGGGATTTAGAAATACCAGATCTTCACTGTCTTCTTCTTCAAGATTCGGTTTTCACACAGATCGAAGAAGAGAGAGAAGGAGTCGGCGACTTGCGATCGGAGAAGAGAGAGAGATGACCGGTGCGACCAAGTGGGCTTCGACGGCTGCTGACTCGCGACGGGCGGCCGACTTCGCAGCGGGTCGCCGAGCGACGCGTGCGGCGAGCGACGCGTGCGGCGAGCGATGGACCCAGCAACGCGATCGGCGTTAGGGTTCCGATGTGATCCGGCGGCTACTGAGGGATCCGACGGGATTGAAGAAAACCAATGGTATTCCCCTTAATTAATCTCACAAAAATTAATAAATATCTCAAGATTGTTAAGTTCTGTGAGGAAATTAGCAATTGGGAATTAGGGTTTTATCTCTAGATCTAAGTTGCTTGAGATATTCACCCTAGGTATCAAAATTGGAATACCTAGACTGCTATCACAAGCCAGTATTTATAGATAAATACTGGCTTGGGTATCAGGTTGTAAGCCCATAGACCCGCGTTCCAATATCCAATCAATTGTACGTTCATTACACGTGTTACACATATGCACGTGCTTTATTTATATAGAGAGAATATACCAATATATCCAACAGATTATACCGTTCATCCTCTCAACTGTCGCTCATCCTCTCACCCTCCCGCTCATCAAGCCTCACCTCGCCGTCAAGCCTCACCCTCATCCTCTCACCGTCGACGAGGATATCGAGCCCCACACCTTCCTTTCCCGTCGTCCCGCCATCGAGCCCCACCTTCATAAGGTAATCTAGTCTCCAAAAATTATTTTCAACATTCATGTATGGTCCATGGACAATTGAGTTTAGTACCACTTAATGTCTCTCTTTACTACTAATATGGCGTGTGTAAATAATGAATTGGGTGAACGATCATGGAATTCTTAGATAGCTATTTTGTAAACTGACTGCATGTGATCACCTCCCTGCACACACTCAAAGACTCGTTTATCATAGTGGTTGTTCAAGTAAATTTTTTGTTTGCTTATTAGCAGTTTTTTGCTGTTGCAGTGAACACCAAAGTAGACATGCGCTTTAATGTATTTTAATGCCTGTTCATGGAACCTAAATTGCTATTTAGTAATAGAATTCGTATTTTGTTTTCTTATAATTGAAGAGCTTCCATTAGAGAGCAGAAGAGGATTCAGAACAAGAAAGCTCTATCTCAGAAAAAAGCAATTAGGAGGACCCGAGATAGCTGGGATTGAGTAGAAGGTGAACACCATGACTCGGGAAAAAATTAATTTATAAGTATATAAATCTTGCCTTTTACAATTGTATCATATAATGCTTATGCTTTACTTTGATGCCCACAGTTATCAAATGCCCACAGTTACATCCACAAAGCCACATATCATGACTGTGTTTATCTCGTAAATAATTGATCAAACTATCCCTTCAATCATACTGTAAAACTACAACAACAGAAAAACAAGCTACATCTTAAATTAACACCACATAAAAAAATTTACTTGGAACCTCACGTAATATACCACATTATAACTTAGAAATTCTTTCAGCAAGAAAAAGCGGAATAAAAAGAACACAATCAACGATATGGATATTACACCAATCACATATATTGCATAACGGTTTTTGGTCAGGAGTGAACAATTACTTCCAAATTAACCAGGGCCCACTTTGGGGATGTCATAATGCTCGCTGAGATTAGCCACATACTGGTTGAACTCCTGAATACGATCACAGTGGGACTTGTTGGCCATCTTTACCACCAACAACATTCTGCAAATACAACCTTATATATATATATATATATATATATATATATATATATATATATATATATATATTGAGATATCGTTCTAGAATCCATAGTTTAGCATTCTTAGGCTAAAGGCACTAGTACTACCAAACATCTTTATTGATTGCTATAGCAACAATATCTATTAATCAATCTGCCGTCATTATTTTGTTTATCGGTCTTCAATATTTTGTTTATATTAGCAAATTAGAATTAGAAACAGTAATGCACAGGCTATCCTAAAATGTAAAAGAGTATAAAAGTAGTTTAATTATAAAATATTTCTCCCTCCCCTTGTGAACCAAACAAGAAAATAATTATTTTCCCTCCCCTCCCCTCCTCTCCTCTCCTTTGAACCAAACAGAGCCTAGAGCATCAGTAGTTGTTGGCTATATACCCAAAAAACCCAAAAAAATATAAAAGAGTGACATGTAGTCATTGGCTATATACCTAAATTTGGGTTTTGGATGAACAGTACTCTGCTATATTTGGAAATAATAATTGGCGAAAGATGATATTTCATCCGTTCTGTCACGCCCCGCTTCCCAAAATACGGGAATACGAGTCCGTGACGAAGGCCCAGCAAATGATAATAACATCATCCATGAGTTTTGCCAGTCTTAACTCAACAATAGGAAAAATGAATAATCACCACCACGCAGATAAATATAATCACATAAACAACAACTGAAATTAAGCATTCAATAGTTGAACATAATAACCAATAATTGAGAAAATAAACAACAGTTACGAGTCTACAAGCCCGTGATACAGAGTTCAATCAAATGGATAATAATGCGATGAAGAAAAACATAGACGAAGATAATTAATTCTAAGGAAGCTCCTGATCCAACCTAGAAGAACTGTTCACCAATGCCTCCTAGCAAATCTCCTTGTTCACCTGTAGCTGGATCAACTAGAGTGGAAAAGAAAATGTACTTAGAGCAAGTATGGACAGCAAGTGGTGAAAAGCAAAGAGTAAGGGGAACATGGTACATCAAAGGATATGAAGCAAGATCAAAGTCCAAAAGCAATAATAATGTCAATAAATAATGGTCAGGTGTACAAGTGTCAATTTAGGTTTATTAGCATTTTATTTTTCTATCTAGTGCACGTACTACTGCGTCCCATACCACAAGTTCGGTGCACGCAAAACAGTGTACGTTTTAGACATAGTGGTGGGATCTACAAAGCGTGTACTCGATGTAACAAGATAACAAGTTCACAAGTTCACAAGTAATTCTCCAGCTTCCATGTCAATATTCCATGTAAACAAGAAGGGCTCTGCCGAGTACATTTTCTAAGATTATCCATGATAAGTCAATCCTTATTAACCCTGGCTTGTTTAATATTTACAACTCGGAATTCGATTCTGCAAAAAAGGAAAGTCAACTAGACATCTGGGGCTACAATTTATGTTCAGCAAGTTTTTATTAATTCTGAGTGTAGCTAGGTCAAACATCCTAATCTTTACAGGTTAATTGTTCTGGCAGAAACTTATAGTCAAAATTTAATGGGTGAAAACTACACATAAAATCAGTATAAAAATCTACAAAAATTAGGAATGGGTCCTAAACATATATACTAAGTTTCTGGAGAGTTTCATGGCATTATACTACTGTTATCATGGTGTTTCAACTAAAAGTTGTGTCGGTGTTTCAATAATTTGCAATCTGAAAAGTACAGACCAGCAGTGACTAAAACTGCGATATCTCACAGCTCACAGCTCGGAATCTAGATCCGTCAAGTGTGCTGGAAACTGGATTCATTAGGCTACAATTCTCATTTATATTGTTTTGGTTGATTCCTATTTTAACTGGGTCGAAACCTCAGTACAAAACAGAAAAGGCAGCAAGGCATAACAAGAATCATCGCATAAATTCATCAAAGTAACTAATCAACATGTTCTAGTTATCATGCAATGCATTATCATTAATGTACAGCAAGTTGAGGTGACATTATACTGTATAAAAAGCAAGATTATAATGTCACGATGCAATTTTTGAGATATTAATCAATCAACATGTGTTCATATCATGGTATTTTTCTCATATGCAAATTCTAGTTAATTCGTTCATGTCGTATGTACATGTATGTTTGGATTTGAATCAATGGATATTGGCACGAGTCAAGGATACTTCGGGTTAGCTTGTGTAAACCCTAGATATCCCCAACGAAAAGTAAACAAGGCTGAGTTAAGATAATCTAAGTGAAACTACTTGCGTAAGAGATCAAAAATCTTGAAGTAGAAAATAAACCAAGTTCAAGTGGACTTGCCTTTTGTAGAAGATTATATTAGTCCGAATATGTGAGAATAACGGGATCGGAATCCCGGGCAACGCTCCAAAAATACGTGCGAGCGACACACAACAAGAACTCCAATAGCAACAGCAAACAACAAGAACCACAGCAACAGCGGATCCCAACAGTACGTGCAATTCTCGTGCACAATAAACGTCCCCGAAAACATGTGCACACACGTACAAGGAACACACAGAAACAACAACTCAATTCCACGCTACAGCCACAGTAATGGAGGACGGCAGCAACAACAATGACTGTGGCTCACAAGGGGTTGGTCGGGCGGCAGGAGATTGGTGGTTGGCGACTGAAACCAAGGTGGAGGTGAGAGGAAAGGCGTTGGGTGGTCGAGTTGCGATTGTGGTGGACTGCGGGGATGGCGAGGGTCAGCGGAGTAGGGTGCTGCGGGGATGCGACGGCGAGGCTTTAAGGAGAAGTTCGACGGTGGTAATCGAGCTTGGGGTCGATGGGGCTGTAGTCGGTGGCTATGGAAGGAGAGGGTGTTGCTTCGGGGGTAATGACGATGATGGAGGAAGGTGGCGATGGCGGTTGGCTGAGTTGCTGCAGCGGTGCGAGGGTGGAGTCGTCGAAGAAGACGAAGGGGGAAGAAGATGAGCGGGATGGCGGATGGGTTTGGTTTCGGTTGAAGGCGCGAGGGAGGAGAAGCTCGACGGGGATGCAGAGGCGATGGTCGGTGAGGAGGAGGTTGAGCGGGAATGGTTAGGTCGGCGAGGCTCGAGGAAGATGGAGACGGGGATGGTGAAGGAGGAAGATGAGGAGGTGTGGGTTCTGTGTTATGTTGGAGAAACAGAAGAGGGAGAGAGAGTAACGGGGAAAGAGAGTTGGTTATTAAAATAATAATAAAATATTAATTAAGGGGTAGTTGGAGATAGTGGGAGAGGTAGTCACGAAAATTGTTAAGAGTGGGAGAATGTGAAAAAATTGTATACGGGTAAACATATAAGATTGATCTGTACAAACACATATCGGTACTAGGTTTGGATCCAACAATATGCGGGTTTGGGTTTAGGGTTAGAGTCCAATAGGAGATGGACTTGGGTAGATAATAGTATGGGCTTGGAAATGAATTGGGCTAACAAAAATAACAAGGATAATAATAATAATAACAATAATACAATAAATTGCAACAGAAGGCCCACAACAAGCCCAAGATTCAAAATACATTAAAATAAAAAAGAGAACACTACAAAATACCAGAAAAATTCTTACAACCAGAAACATGGGTTACAAATCCTACCCTCCTTGCAAGAAGAATTTCGTCCTCGAAATTCATTATGGTAGGCAGCAGGACAAAACAGAAGCAAATTTAAGAAATAACAGGCAGGAAAATTAGAAAAAGAAAACTCAAGTGATGGAAGTACCAGAATAAGAAAATGACATAGATAAGATCGATGTCGAATAATAAATTGACAAAAGATGAGAGTGAAAAAGACGAACAAGATCTGAATGATGCCAAGAAGAAGGACCAACAAAAGAATACTGGGACCTGTGGGTTATGGGCCCACCACGCTTCCGCTGTGCTATTCCGATGGTGATGTCCCAAGCAACATACATGTCGCTGTAGGTCACATGGCACCAATCGACTAACCAAGCAGGAAGACAAGACTGAGATACCAGGATCAAGGAGAGTATGGGCTTAAGATAGATATAAATAAATAATGCAAGGTGGATATAAAGGTTGGCTTCAATTTAAATAATTAAAAGATATGCTATAGATAAAAACTAATGGGCTTTAACAAAAATAATAATAACAACAAATATTAAAATAATAATAACAATAATAATAACAAAACATATTAATAGTAAAAATAATAATATCAATAATAATAAAAATAATAATAACAATAATATTAAAAATAATAATAGCAATAATAATTACAGTAAATAAAATCGTCATAATCATACTGGTAATAATAATAATAAAATTAAAAATGTCAACAATACTGATAATAATGATAATACATACATGACAGAATAGGATTCAACACATTCATGAAAATAATGCAATAATAATAATAATAATAATAATAATAATAATAACAACAATAATAATAAAAATAACAATAATAAAATATATTAACATTACTGATAAGAATAATAATGCAAAACAGAATGTAATTTGGGTTCAACACCTTTTTTTTGTATGAAGGTAATTCAATATTAACAACAATAATAAAATAATGAAAACAACAATAATAATAGCAATGGTAATATCAATAATAATAATGATACCAATAATAATAACGAAAACCATAGAAATAATAATAATAGTAGTAATAATAACATTATAAAACAAAATAAAAATTTGGCTTATCAACTCTATAAATAAATCAAACAGGTATATATATAGTCGATCAGTTATAAATGGAAAGTGAAGTCAAAATACACCATTAATTCCTAATGGTAAGAAAATTGTGAGACTATTCACATAGCCTACGAAGTCAAAAGTGCAGAGATAAAACCCAAATAATAAAAGGTTGATAACCATACAAACAATAAAGGAACACAAACTTTAAAGGTTATAAAAAAAAATAGTTTTGGAAAAATAACCAGTCAAAATACGTAGAAATGCGAACAAATTTAGCTAAGTAAAGAAATATTAATAACAATGAATGTAAAAGACATATAATAATTAGTGAATGTTGACATTATAATCAATACTCGAAAAACACATTAAAGGGTAACGAGCAAAACAGACCAATATATATATATATATATATATATATATATATATATATATATATATATATATATACATACAAGAAGACTTAAAAGAAGTTCATTAAATATTACAAAAGTAAGCGTCAAATCATTAATTAGGACGTAAAGTAAGTGAGAAATCTAAAATGTTAAAGAATTGGTGATATGGCTAAAAATGGGATTAAATCGGGACCGTTCACATCGGACACGAATCTTAAAGCTCAGGGGTAAAATGGTAATTTCACCTACAAACGGGTCTGAAATGGGAACTGGGTCTTTATCCAAAGCCCAATAACCCATAAACGGATCCACATCAACTGGGTACGGGTTCCAACCCGCTGCACATCCAGTCCAGAAAAGATAGAATTAGGGTTTCTGATTAATCCTAATCAACGGCCCTGATTCACATCTATCTTTTCACCGGGAATTAGGGATTCAATTCCTTATCTGATTACTAGGAGAATATTCCTTATCTAATCACGGGGATTACATTCCTAATTTGATCCCTAAGACGCCTATAAATACCCCCCATCCATCTCCATTAAGAGGTAATCAATACTTTTCCAATTTACGCTCTTTCTTAATCATTTCTGATTACTGACTTGAGCGTTGGAGGTTGCGTCGCCGGGATCAACCCCGGTGTCTCGCACTTTTTGCAGGTTAACAGCAGGAGTCAACGGTCAATCTCCGGCGGAACAGGTTAGAGGTTTGCTATTCAGGTTTTTCGCGAATCCACAAATACTATCTGTTTACCCCCACACCAGATTTAGCGGTAACAGATTGGCACCGTCTGTGGGAAAACCAAACGAATAGCAGCACCTCTTCCCGTTGGTCCGATCTTCTCCAGCCATGCCTCCAAGAAAAGTCAGGTCCAGAGGGTCCAACCGCGGGCCCAACCCCACCGATCAGCAAGAGGTAGTCCCCGTCCAACCCGATCCGCAGTAGGGACAACCCCTGCCTCAAGTGGAGGACCCTCTTCAACAAGATCAGCCTTCTCCTCAGAACCAGCAACCCCCCAAGGGTCCTTCTGGTCCACAGAACGCCGGCGCGGGGGGCTCCCGCATGAAGCAACCTCTCCATCAAGACCGCGTCTCCATACACAAAACCTCTACGGATTCCATGGCCTCTCATAATCCCCAAAACCGGCGAAGGTGGAGGACTTACGCCACCGTCTGGACGAGAAGCGGGCCCGAGAGGGAGCCTCCCGCCAACAACGTCCGGGTGAGCGATCCCCTCACCGCCGAGACTACAGAAGATCCCCTGTCCGAAGGGGAAGGAGGGAGTCCCCCGAGCATTACAGAAGGAGGCACTCCCCCGCAGATCGGCAACAGCCCAGGAACAATGAGGCACCAATCACCCGTGCCGAGTTCCAGCAGTTCCAAGCAATGGTACGACAGGCACTCAACCTCCGTCAAAACCCTAATGAGCCAAAGGCCCCGTCCCCTCCTCCAGTCCGAAGCCCTCGCCGACGGTCCCTATCTCCTCGTCCCGCTCCTACCAACTCCCGGCGTACCCTAAGTCCTCGTCACTCCCGAAGTCACCATCGCCGCAGCCCTCGCTCTCCCTCCTACGAAGACGAGTCTAAAGGCTCGGCTGATTACCGTCGGAGGGACGACGCCATGTATTGCCGTCTTCATGAGGTAGAGAGGCGCCTGGGTCAGATAGGTCGAGAAGAAGAGCTTAGGAGAGGACCCTACGTCCTACTCGACCCCCTTTCTCCCGAACCATTGTGGATGCACCTGTGCCGTTCGGCTTCAAACCTCCCCAATTTGAGACTTACACCGGGGAGACTGACCCCGTTGACCACATTGAGAGCTTCAAGACTCTCATGCTCATCCACCAAGCCTCCGATGCCCTGCTGTGCAGGACATTCCCTGCTACTCTCAAGGGCTCGGCTCGGGAATGGTACTCCCGCCTCGCCCCATCTTCCATATTCTCCTTCGAGCAGTTCGAAACACTCTTCATCACCTACTTTGTGAGTAGCAGGCGCACGGAGAAGACCAGCATCTCACTCCTCCAGCTTAGGCAAGAGAAATGTGAGAAGTTAAGAGACTATGTGAAGAGGTTCACTGCGGAGGTCAGGTCCATGGCCTCCCTCGACCAATCCGTCGCAACGGCCGCCTTCCAATCCAATGTCTTCAATTCCAGCCTCCGTTCCTCTCTTGCTAAGAAGCCTCCGCAGAACTTTGCCGACCTCCTTCTCAGGTGTGAGAAATACATTCGGGCCGAAGAGGCTCTCAACCCCCCTACTCTTGAGGAGACATCTTCCGGGAACAAACGGAAGAACACAAGCGAAGAGGGGTCCCAAAAATCCCAGAAGGACAGTAATGGCCAGCGCCGTTCGACTCCACGTTTTGAGAAGTTCACCCCCCTCATTGCTAATATATCAGAAGTTCTTATGGAGGTGGACAAGGAAGGGCTACTCCGTGCTCCCCCTAGAATGAACACACCTGGCAAGAAGAGGAACAAGGATAAGTGGTGCCGCTTTCACAGGGACCACGGCCACGACACGGATGATTGTCGGGCTCTCAAAGAGGAGATCGAAGAACTCATACAGCGGGGGCACCTTACCAAGTTCGTCCAAAAAGATGGGGCTGAGCTTCCCTATTAAGGAGCCAACGAACGTACGGAAAGGCCCGCCGAACTTCAAGACTCAGAACCTCCCAGCTCCTCTCGAGAGGTCTTCACCTTATCATAGAAGTAGGATCTTGATTTTCAATAAGGCCGATGCTTGTAACCCGGCCAATAGCATGTAATAATGGCTCGCCCTATTGAAGCAGCCACTTAGTTTATTTCAATAAAACTTTATATTTTTTCATTGGAAATTGTTGCTCTTGCTTCATCTCAATTTCTCCGAGTCACGACTCGTTAAATGGTGATTTCGGAGTCCAGCTTCTTCTACATGGCTCCTCCCGCAACTCACTAAACTCTAACGATGGTTCCGGAATCCAACACTTGGTTCGATTCTGCTTCGAATAACTTGTTCTTAAGCGGGTTAGAAGTGGTTCGCCATTCGGAATTGCTCCCACAACCGTTGAATAAATCTAACCACACGATGGTTCGGAGTCCAGCACTCGGCTCGACTCTTCTTCCTCGGCTCGCCTACAGACGAGCCGGAAGTAAATCGCCGTTCGAAATTGCTCCTGCAGCCGTTGAATGGATCGGAGTCCAACACTTGGCTCGATTCTACTTCGCAAGTTCGCTCCTAAGCGGACTAGAAGTAGCTCGCCATTCGAAACTGCTCCTGCATCCCTTAAACTAACCACACGATGGTTCGGAGTCCAGCACTCGGCTCGACTCTTCTTCCTCGGCTCGCCTACAGACGAGCCGGAAGTAGATCGCCGTTCGAAATTGCTCCTGCAGCCGTTGAATGGATCGGAGTCCAACACTTGGCTCGATTCTACTTCGCAAGTTCGCTCCTAAGCGGACTAGAAGTAGCTCGCCATTCGAAACTGCTCCTGCATCCCTTAAACTAACCACACGATGGTTCGGAGTCCAGCACTCGGCTCGACTCTTCTTCCTCGGCTCGCCTACAGACGAACCGGAAGTAGATCGCCGTTCGAAATTGCTCCTGCAGTCGTTGAATGGTTCGGAGTCCAACACTTGGTTCGACTCTACTCCGCAAGTTCGCTCCTAAGTGAGCTAGGGGTAGTTCGCCATTCGAAATTGCTCCCACAACTCTTAAACTGACAATGGTTCCGGAGTCCAACACTTGGCTCGATTCTACTTCACAAGTTCGCTCCCAAGCGATCTAGAAGTAGCTCGCCATTCGGAACTGCTCCCACAGCCGTTGAATGGTTCGGAGTCCAACACTTGGTTCGACTCTACTCCGCAAGTTCGCTCCTAAGCGAGCTAGGGGTAGTTCGCCATTCGGAATTGCTCCCACAACCCTTAAACTGACAATGGTTCCGGAGTCCAACACTTGGCTCGATTCTACTTCGCAAGTTCGCTGTTAAGCGAGCTAGAAGTGGTTCGCCATTCGGAATTGCTCCCACAACCGTTGATTCCCTCACTTAAACAACGAGTTCGGAGCTCACCACTCTCTCCTTGGGTCGCTCCTCAAGCTCGTCTCGCAAACGGCTCTCTCCCAGAGTCAAGCTCTTCGCTCCGCTCGCCTCCAAAAGCGGACCTCTTCTCAACGAGTTCGAAGCTCACCACTCTCTCCTTGGGTCGCTCCTCAAGCTCGTCTCACAAATGGCTCTCTCCCAGAGTCGAGCTCTTCACTCCGCTTGCCTCCCAGACGGACCTCTCCTCGAACAGGTTCGGAGCTCACAACTCTCTCCTAGAGTTGCTCCTCGAACTTGTCTTCCAAATGGCTCTCTCCTAAAGCCAAGCTCTTCGTTTTGCTCACCTCAAAGGATGGGTCTTCCCACGGCTCTTACAAGGGTCTTCCTGGCACAAGGGTTTTTCCAGCACAGCTTCTCCGCCCCTAGGAGTGGAACTCCTCTTCCAAAATCCCCACGACCAAAACACTCCTCAACTTCATGAAGACAAGGATGTTGCGGGGCTATTTTGACCATGAAGGAGGGTGAATCCTCGTCTCACTCCTAAAGAGAAGTTGTAGATCATCGAATTAGCTTCGAAACAAGGGGTCGCACGCCCCGAGCCGACTTCCGTAGCACTGGGAATATCAAGAAGAACTCTGCAGGGAAAATTGGAGTTCGGCACCCGCGCCGAGCGTTCTTGCCACCGACCGTTTTACGGGCTTGAGCTCGGCACCATTTGAGTTCGGCCGTCAAGATCTCCAAAAAATTTCTAAGTCTCGAGCCTCGGCACCAGCTGCCGAGCGTTCTTGCCACCGACCGTATTACGGGCTTGAGTTCGGCAGTCAAGATCTCCAAAAAATTTCTAAGTCTCGAGCCTCGGCACCAGCTGCCGAGCGTTCTTGCCACCGACCGTATTACGGGCTTGAGTTCGGCAGTCAAGATCTCCAAAAAATTTCTAAGTCTCGAGCCTCGGCACCAGCTGCCGAGCGTTCTTGCCACCGACCGTATTACGGGCTTGAGTTCGGCAGTCAAGATCTCCAAAAAATTTCTAAGTCTCGAGCCTCGGCACCAGCTGCCGAGCATTCTTGCCACCGACCGTATTACAGGCTTGAGTTCGGCAGTCAAGACCACCAAAAAATCAACAAGTCTCAAACTTCGGCACCAGCTGCCGAGCATTCTTGACAACGAGTTCGGAGCTCGCAACTTTCTCCTAGGGTTCCTCCTCACACTCGTCTCCCGAATGGCTCTCTCCCAGAATCAAGCCCTTCGCTCCGCTCGCCTCCGAAGCGGACCTCTTCTCAACGAGTTCGGAGCTCGCAACTCTCTCCTAGAGTTCCTCCTCACACTCGTCTCACAAACGGCTCTCTTTTAGAGCCAAGCTCTTCGCTCTGCTCACAGGACGGGTCTTCCTAGCACAAAGGTCTTCCTAGCGCAGCTTCTCCGTCCCTAGGAGTGGAGCTCCTCTTCCAAAATCCCCAAAACCGAACACATTCCCCAACTTCATGAAGACCAGGATGTTGCGGGGTTATTTTTACCATGAAGGAGGGTGAATCTTCATCCCACTCCTAAAGAGAATTCCTAGATCGTCGAGTTAGCTTCGAAACAAGGGGTCGCACGCCCCGAACCGACCTCCGTAGCACCGGGAACATCGAAAACTCTCCTCAACCTCATGTATACAAGGATATTCTCTGGCTGTTTTGACCAGGAAGGAGGGTGAATCTTCATCTCACTCCTAAAGAAAAGTCGTAGATCTTCGAATTAGCTTCGAAACAAGGGGTCGCACGCCCCGAGCCGACCTCCGTAGCACCGGGAATATCAAGAAGAACTCTGCAGGGAAAATTGGAGTTCGGCACCCGCTGCCGAGCGTTCTTGCCACCAACCGTTTTACGGGCTTGAGTTCGGCACCAGTTGAGTTCGGCACCCCTGCCGAGCATTCTTGCCACCGACCGTTTTACGGGCTTGAGTTCGGCACAGTTGAGTTCGGCACCAGCTGCCGAGCGTTCCTGACACCGACCGTTTTACGGGCTTGAGTTCGGCACCAGTTGGGTTCGGCACCAGCTGCCGAACGCTCTCAGCACCGACCCACAAGCAACACAAAAAAAATTGAAGGGCTAACGGGTCGACAGTTCGGGTTCGAACTCCGTACCCGAACCCTACTACTGCGTCGCCCCCCCTTTCTTCTCCAGTAAAGTTCCCGCCAAAACCAGAAAGCACTGTTCGTCACCTTCAAGCTCCGAACCACCTTCTCGCGAGCTCAACCTCACCATTGCGGAGCTCCCCCCATTCCGACGCCGGCCGCCTCCGACACCGAGCTCTCCCCCAACCTCGACACCACCGTGTCGTCGCCCCATCGACGAGCTCGAGTTCTCCAAAAACACAGACCATCACCTTCACCGACTGCCGAGCTCCACTCCACTTCGACGAGCTCCGAAGCGCCGTTCTCCGCCAGGCCTGTCTCCAAACTCCGAGCTCCGCCATGGCCGAACCACGAGCTCTCCTTCTCCATGGCCAAGCTCCATGCTCAAAGCCGAACGCACCCCCTCCGTCGTCTAACTCCAAACGCCGAGTTCTCCACCGCTTCGAGCTCCAACATCGGCACCGCCTCCTCAACGACAAGCTCGCCACCGCTACGGCTGAACCACGAGCTCCACCCTCGCCGATGCCGAGCTCGAACCCAAGTCCCCGTCGAACTAGCCATTACCGAGCTCGACCTTCTCACCGATCCCACTGTTAAGCTCCCCCTTCACGAGCTCACAACAGCACCGAAATCCATCACCTTCACCGACTCCGAGCTCCGCCACAAAGCTTCGCTTCCTCCTCGTCGAGTTCACCGACGCCGAGCTCGAGCCCTCCTCTCGTCTGCACGCCGACGAGCACCATCAAAGCTCCAGAGCTCTCTCACTTCCTCTTCGAGCTCTCCATCCAACCACCTCACGACTGAGCTCCGAACTCGGGCTCCGTCTCCTCCGTCGAGCTCCCGACCTCGACTCCACCGCCAAGCTCGTAGACGAGACACGACAGGACGCCGTCGTCACTGAGCTCTGCCGAAGCTCAGTCGCCGACCTCCTCCATCGCAAGCTCCCCTCGCGACTGAGCTCTGAACTCGAGCTCCGTCTCCTTCGTCGAAGCTCCGAACTCCAACTCCCTTGCCGAGCTATCGCGGGCACCTCGAGCTGTCCTTCTTGTCGACCTCCGAAGACGAGCTCCCCCCGTCGATTTCCGCTTTAAGCCGCTGGCGCTTCAAAAATGGAGAAGACGAAGGGAGAGAAAGAGACGAAGAAGAGAGAAAGAACGAAGAAGAAGAGAAAGCCAGCGCGCGTAAAAAATAAAAAAAAATAAAAAAAATAAAAAAAAAGGGTCAAACTTTGACTTCGCTACGTGTCGCCCACGTGGACTTCGGACACCTTTCCGAGCATTCATGGCACCGATCCTATTACACCAAAAAATGGCCTCCTCTTTCTCCTCCCGATGCGCGCTCGCTTGATCGTGATCAACGCACACGATCGCGCCACGTGTCCAGGTATTATTTAATTGTTTTTTTATTTAAAAAATCCGAAAAAATATTTAAAAAATCGGAAAAAATTAAATAAAAATTCTAAAAATAGTTATAAATTCAGAAAAATTATTTTAAATTCTGAGAAATATAATTATTTAATTAGAATAATTATTTAATATTTTCAATAATTAATTATTTAATTCGGAAAATGAATAAAAAATTCAAAAAAATGAGGAAAAATTCAGAAAAATCTGGAAAAATCACCAAAAATCCAGAAAATTCTGAGGATATTTTTGGGTATTTTACAAGCCCAGAATAGCACCGTTACACCACCGAACAAGATCCAAACTCCCTTAAGAACATCGATAAAATTCTGTACGCCATTAGAACAACAAAACTACTCCCCAAAGACTGAAAAACTCAGTATTTAGGAGTGGGGGGCTCGTGATATGGCTAAAAATGGGATTAAATCGGGACCGTTCACATCGGACACGAATCTTAAAGCTTAGGGGTAAAATGGTAATTTCACCTACAAACGGGTCTGAAATGGGAACTGGGTCTTTATCCAAAGCCCAATAACCCATAAACGGATCCACATCAACTGGGTACGGGTTCCAACCCGCTGCACATCCAGTCCAGAAAAGATAGAATTAGGGTTTCTGATTAATCCTAATCAACGGCCCTGATTCACATCTATCTTTTCATCGGGAATTAGGGATTCAATTCCTTATCTGATTACTAGGAGAATATTCCTTATCTAATCACGGGGATTACATTCCTAATTTGATCCCTAAGACGCCTATAAATACCCCCCATCCATCTCCATTAAGAGGTAATCAATACTTTTCCAATTTACGCTCTTTCTTAATCATTTCTGATTACTGACTTGAGCGTCGGAGGGTGCGTCGCCGGGATCAACCCCGGTGTCTCGCACTTTTTGCAGGTTAACGGCAGGAGTCAACGGTCAATCTCCGGCAGAACAGGTTAGAGGTTTGCTATTCAGGTTTTTCGCGAATCCACAAATACTATCTGTTTATCCCCACACCAGATTTAGCGGTAACAATTGGAAAATGGTGGCAATAAATAGTAATTCACAAAATAACGAAAACTTAGACCATAGTTGATGTACTCAATCTTAACATAAATGGAAAAAAAATTGTAAACACAAAATAGAGTAAAATCAACTATACTAGTTCAAATTGTATGGAAACATCAAGTGTAATTGTATAAACAAATGTCATTAAAAAAAATTCTTTACCATTAGTTTCATTATATAAGTAAAAAGTCTTGAAATATCAATTAGCAAATAGGTAGAAAATCTTGCCTGCATAACATCAAGTTGCATGTTTGCCTTTATGACATCAGGTTGCAGGTTGCCATCTGGATATTCGGTTGCACATTTTGCCTCCCCAACATCCAGTTGCAATTTGTCTCCATTGACATCGAGTTGCATAATTGCCATCCCGACATTAGGTTGCACCGAAATGGTAAAATAGAATATATAACCTTCCATATGCACAGGGATATGGGACATTTAATTTAAGTATGATGTTATGTTTTGAAATTCGTGATATAAAAATAGTAGAAAAGCAAGAAATTGAGTTGAAAGTCACACAATGGAATATCAAAATAGATGTATAGATTATAAATATCAAACACAATAGTACAAAATAGTAGTAGTGATAATGATTTATAAACGTAGAGCGAAAAACGGAATGAAATACATGCATAAACACAATGCAAATGCGAAAGAGAAAATAAATATGCAGTGTAGCAAATTTACACAATAAATATATCATAAAAATACACAGTAACGTAGGAATTAAACAAGCATCTAACATATCGTTGAAGATCCACCGATGTCGATCGACGAACCAAGCGGAAAGAAAAGAATGGAAAACTCTAGAATCAAAGGAATATGGGCACAAAAGAATAAAATTACACCCAGTAAGGAATCAATGAATGTGAATGAATAGAAGGGACGAAACAACTAAGAAATGAAGGAACTGAATATGAAGGGATCAAAAAGATTAGAATTTAGATATATGTTGGTTATTACATGTTCATGTGATTAGTGTGGTGTACATATTGTTGAGTTAAACCTGGTTAGAACCAAACTTGACTAACGTATGAGCCAAACATGACTAACACATTAGCCAAAACCCAGCTAAACTTCAACATTGCTAGGGTCTAACCTGGCTCTGATACCACTAAAAACCTGTCACGCCCTGCTTCCCAAAATACGGGAATACGAGCCCGTGACAAAGGCCTAGCGAATGATATTAACATCATCCATGAGCTGTACCAGTCTTAACTCAACAATATGAAAAATGAATAATCACCACCACGCAGATAAATATAATCACATAAACAACAACTGAAATTAAGCATTCAATAGTTCAACATAATAGCCAATAATTGAGAAAATAAACAACGGTTATGGGTCTACAAGCCCGGGATACAAAGTTCAATCAAATGGATAACAATGCGATGAAGAAAAACATAAAAGAAGATAATTTATTCTAAGGCAGATCTTGCTCCAACCTAGAAGAACTGTTCACCAATACCTCCTGACAAATCTCCTTGTTCTCCTATAGCTAGATCAACTAGAGTGGAAAAGAAAATGTTCTTAGAGCAAGTATGGATAGCAAGTAGTGAAAAACAAAGAGTAAGGGAAACATGGTACATCAAAGGATATGAAGCAAGATCAAAGTCCAAAAGCAATAATAATATCAATAAACAATGGTCAAGTGTACAAGTGTCAACTTAGGCTTATTAGCATTTTATTTTCCTATCTAGTGCACGTACAACTGCGTCCCATACCACAGGTTCGGTGCACGCAAAACAATGTACGTTTTAGAAATAGTGGTGGGATCTACAGAGCGTGTACTCGGTGTAACAAGATAACAAGTTCACAAGTTCACAAGTAATTCTCCACCTTCCATGTCAATATTCCATGTAAACAAGATGGGCCCTACCCAGTACATTTTCTGAGATTATCCACTTCTAAGTCAACCCTTATTAACCCCGGCTTGTTTAATATTTTATTATTTCATTCTTGGTAATGCAATTGTATATATAAGAGTGTCAAGGAAATGATAAAGGTACAACAAAATGATACAATGCATGACAGAATACAAATAATTGCAAATCTGAAAAGAGCAGACGCAGCAGTGCTAACACAGCAGTAACTCATAAACTAAAACTCGAAATTCGATTCCACAAAAAGGAAAAGTCAACTAGACATCCGGGGCTACAATTTATGTTCAGCAAGTTTTTATTAATTCTGACTGTAGCTAGGTTAAACATCCTAATCTTTACAGGTTAGCTATTCTGGCAACAACTTATAGTCAAAATTTAATTGGTGAAAACTAGACATAAAATCAGTATAAAAATCTAAAAAAATTAGGAATGGATCCTAAACATGTCTACTAAGTTTTTTGGAGATTTTCATGACATTATACTACTGTTATCATGGTGTTTCAACTGAAAATTGTGTCAGTGTTTCAATAATTTGCAATTTGGAAAGTACAGACCAGCAGTGACTAAAACTGCGATATCTCACAACTCACATCTCGGAATCTAGATCCGTCAAGTGTGCTGGAAACTAGATTCATTAGGATACAATTCTAATTTATATTGTTTTGTTTGATTCCTATTTTAACTGGGTCGAAACCTCAGTACAAAACAGAAAAGGCAGCAAGGCATAATAAGAATCATCACATAAATTCATCAAAGTAACTAATCAACATGTTCTAGTTATCGTGCAATGCATTATCATTAATGTACAACAAGTTGAGGTGACATTATACTGTATAAAAAGCAAGATTATAATGTCACGATGCAATTCTTGAGATCTGAATCAATCAACATATGTTCATACATGGTATTTTTCTCATATGCAATTCTAGTTAATTCGTTCATATCGTGTGTGCATGTATGTTTGGGTTTGAATCAATAGATATTTGCACGAGTCAAGGACACTTCGGGTTAGCTCGTGTAAACCCTAGATATCTCCAACGGAAAGTATACAAGGCAGAGTTAAGATAATTGAAGTGGAATTACTTGCGTAAGAGGTCAAAAATCTTAAACTAGAAAATAAACCAAGTTAAGTGGACTTGCCTTTTGTAGACGATTATATTAGTCCGAATATGCGAGAATAACGGGATCGGAATTCTGGGGGACGCTCCAAAAATACGTGCGAGCGACACACAGCAAGAACTCCAATAGCAATAGCAAATAGCAGTAACCACAGCAATAGTGGATCCCAACAGTACAAGCAATTCTCGTGCACAATAAATGTCCCCGAAGAAAACATGTGCACACTCGTACAAGGAACATATAGCAACAGCAACTCAATTCCATGCTACAGCCACAATAATGGGGGACATCAGCAACAGCAATGACTGCGGCTTACAAGGGGCTGTTCGGGCAGCGGGAGATTGGTGGTTGGGGGCTGCAACCAAGGTGGATGCGAGAGGAAAGGCCCTGGGTGGTCGAGTTGTGACTGTGGTGGACCGCGGGGATGGCGAGGGTCAGCGGAGTAGGGTGCTGCGGGGATGCGACGGCGAGGCTTTGAGGAGAAGTTCGACGGTGGTTATCGAGCTTGGGATCGATAGGGCTGCAGTCGGTGGCTCACTACAAAAGATACTCGATTTACCGGCATTTTTTTACGTCTTTCCCGGCGTTTTTTTTACGCCGGTGAAACTTTTACCGGCGTTTATAATAGCGCCGGTCCAAATGCCGCCGAAGCGAGCGTCGCGGAAAGGAAGGGGTCTACACCGGCGGTTTTACTGGACGTCGGTAAATATTACAACTACACCGGCGGTCAGAAAAGGCCGGTGTATGGGGGTCTCTGAGTGCCGTTCTTTTACCCCCCAATATACATTCACCGGCGGCCATAAACCGCCGGTATTTATCCATTCACCGGCGGTTCTATAAACGCCGGTGTAGAATGAAAGTATACCGGTGGTCATAGACCGCCGGTGTATGTGCATTTATGAGTGCCCGGTTTTCCCTACTTACAAGCACCGGCGTGACCAAAAAACGCCGGTGTAGTTAGGTTCACCGGTGTTTTATAAAACGCCGGTGTTTCTTGGTGCCGTTACAGCTAGCGACATACACCGGCGTGTGTGGGAACGCCGGTATATCGCACACTGCAACTAATTCATTAGATAGACCGGCGTTTTATAAAACGCCGGTCTAGCTATGCCCGTTTGTTTTTCATGCTCCGGTTTTCCGTTCGATTTCAATTCACAGTTTCATTTACAAAACCTATAAACTAATTCACAACTGATTCAACCAATTTCGTTGCATATTACTGCGCAAATCACAACCAAACACAAGAATAATTAAAGATAATAAAGTTTCACACGTTTCATATCAACGTCCAAATTCACCGCAAAATTAACAGTGTCATAATTAATAAATTAATATAGTGACGAACATCCCAAATATCCAAACAAACCAGTCTGACAAATATCCCAAATATCCCAAATTAACAGTCTGACATAACTCTCATAAAAAAAACCAGACTGACATAACAACAGCAAGGAGGACATAAGAACAACAACCATACAGCAAGGAGGACATAAGAACAGCAAGGAGGACCGCAGATTCATACCCCTCGAGTAGCTTCAGTTCTGATCATCAGAATTTCCTTCATCTGGGCGACCGCTCTGTGAAAAAAAAACAATAGTTTAATTCAACAGTAGACCACAATACAGAATATACATATTTTTTGAACTTGCAAAAAGATCTACCTGTATCTTAAATTATAAGATCAAAGTGCCAATTGCAAATGGAATTGTTAATGATATATAGAGAGGTAAAATAATTACACTGCAATGCTAAAAATCTAGTACTTAATTTTGTTTTTAAATATATCTAAAACAACAAAACAAATGAAAATTCAGTATCTAACTTGAAACCTTAATATTCTCCTCTGATTGGGAATATCCACTATCTAAAACAGTAAAACAAATGAAAATTCAGTATCTAAGCATGTCTTTCATGGATTGTTCAGACAATCCAGGAAACTGTCATCGTGGAAAGAAACCAAATATAAGAAAAATAAGAAAAATAAGATAGGGCTCATATCAAGTGTATTTTTAGGGAACTGTCATCGTGGAAGGAAGCCAAATATAGAAGCCAGAAATGGAAACAGAAAGAAGAATGGTAGAGACTTTGGATACACCAGGCTAACATAGTGGCATTTTCCTCATCTCTCTCTCATCCCTTGTTTTCCTTCAGCACACGAACACAAAGAGACATCAGCAACAACAGCAAGAGCGACAAGAACAACAATAATAATAAATTATTATGAACAAGATGTCTCTATATGGGTTTCCAGATCTCCACTCGAGCCCTCTCTTTCTAATCACAGCCCAATTAAGAACATAGACAACAGCCACTAAACAATCCAATCACAGCCCAATCGAAATTTGCCAAAGATGGCAATCAGCTTCATTAATAGTATCTGAAAATGAAAATATCCATTATCTGAGCAAATATGTTGCTCTACTAATTCTTTAGCCCAACTAAATCTAAAACCCAATTGTTGTGCATATCCGGAGGATTTTGGCATACAGCTATAGCATCCTCAGTTCACAGTGAACCCATTTTGGTTAAAAAAACATGCCAAGCTAACAATCAGATGCATGAAATAAGCTTCATTAACAGTAAAAGAAGATGAGGATGCTAGCAGCATACTTAGTTTGGAAGTGAACCCATTTTTTGTTAAAAAATCATGCCAAAGATGGCAATCAGCTTCATTAACAGTATCTGAAAATGAAAATTTCCATTATCTGAGCATATATGTTGCTCTATTAATTCGACTGCCCAACTAAATCTAAAACCCAATTGTTGTACATATCCGGAGGATTTTGGCATACAGCTATACCATCCTCAGTTCACAGTGAACCCATTTTGATCAAAAAAACATGCCAAGCTGACAATCAGATGCATGAAATAAGCTTCATTAACAGTAAAAGAAGATGAGGATGCTAGCAGCATACTTAGTTTGGAAGTGAACCCATTTTTTGTTTAAAAATCATGCCAAAGATGGCAATCAGCTTCATTAACAGTATCTGAAAATGAAAATTTCCATTCTCTGAGCATATATGTTGCTCTACTAATTCTTTAGCCCAACTTAATCTAAAATCCAATTGTTGTATATATCCGGAGGATTTTGGCATACGTACCTATAGCATCCTCAGTTCACAGTGAACCCATTTTGGTCAAAAAAATGCCAAGATGACAATCAGATGCATGAGATAAGCTTCATTAACAGTAAAAGAAAATGAGGATGCTAGCAGCATACTTAGTTTGGAAGTGTACCCATTTTTTGTTAAAAAATCATGGCAAAGATGGCAATCAGCTTCATTAACAGTATCTGAAAATGAAAATTTCCATTATCTGAGCATATATGTTGCTCTACTAATTCTTTAGCCCAACTAAATCTAAAACCCAATTGCTGTACATATCCGGAGGATTTTGGCATACGTACCTATAGCATCCTCAGTTCACAGTGAACCCATTTTGGTCAAAAAAACATGCCAAGATGACAATCAGATGCATGAGATAAGCTTCATTAACAGTAAAAGAAAATGAGGATGCTAGCAGCATACTTAGTTTGGAAGTGTACCCATTTTTGTTAAAAAATCATGCCAAAGATGGCAATCAGCTTCATTAACAGTATCTGAAAATGAAAATTTCCATTATCTGAGCATATATGTTGCTCTACTAATTCTTTAGCCCAACTAAATCTAAAACCCAATTGTTGTACATATCCAGAGGATTTTGGCATACGTACCTATAGCATCCTCAGTTCACAGTGAATCCATTTTGGTCAAAAAAAATGCCAAGATGACAATCAGATGCATGAAATAAGCTTCATTAACA
This sequence comes from Hemerocallis citrina, assembly GCA_017893485.1. NCBI lineage: Eukaryota > Viridiplantae > Streptophyta > Magnoliopsida > Asparagales > Asphodelaceae > Hemerocallis > Hemerocallis citrina. The sequence goes on along the minus strand of CM030364.1, from coordinate 279,516,342 downwards.
GTAAAAGAAAATGAGGATGCTAGCAGCAAACTTAGTTTGGAAGTGTACCCATTTTTTGTTAAAAAATCATGCCAAAGATGGCAATCAGCTTCATTAACAGTATCTGAAAATGAAAATTTCCATTATCTGAGCATATATGTTGCTCTACTAATTCTTTAGCCCAACTAAATCTAAAACCCAATTGTTGTACATATCCGGAGGATTTTGGCATACAGCTATAGCATCCTCAGTTCACAGTGAACCCATTTTGGTCAAAAAAACATGCCAAGATGACAATCAGATACATGAGATAAGCTTCATTAACAGTAAAAGGAAATGAGGATGCTAGCAGCATACTTAGTTTGGAAGTGTACCCATTTTTTGTTAAAAAATCATGCCTAAGATGGCAATCAGGTTCTCTAACAGTATCTGAAAATGAAAATATCCATTATCTGAGCATATATGTTGCTCTACTAATTCTTTAGCCCAACTAAATCTAAAACCCAATTGTTGTACATATCCGGAGGATTTTGGCATACGTACCTATAGCATCCTCAGTTCACAGTGAACCCATTTTGGTGAAAAAAACATGCCAAGATGACAATCAGATGCATGAAATAAGCTTCATTAACAGTTAAAGAAGATGAGGATGCTAGCAGCATACTTAGTTTGGAAGTGTACCCATTTTTTGTTAAAAAATCATGCCAAAGATGGCAATCAGCTTCATTAACAGTATCTGAAAATGAAAATTTCCATTCTCTGAGCATATATGTTGGTCTACTAATTCTTTAGCCCAACTTAATCTAAAATCCAATTGTTGTACATATCCGGAGGATTTTGGCATACGTACCTATAGCATCCTCAGTTCACAGTGAACCCATTTTGGTCAAAAAAAATGCCAAGATGACAATCAGATGCATGAGATAAGCTTCATTAACAGTAAAAGAAAATGAGGATGCTAGCAGCATACTTAGTTTGGAAGTGTACCCATTTTTTGTTAAAAAATCATGGCAAAGATGGCAATCAGCTTCATTAACAGTATCTGAAAATGAAAATTTCCATTATCTGAGCATATATGTTGCTCTACTAATTCTTTAGCCCAACTAAATCTAAAACCCAATTGCTGTACATATCCGGAGGATTTTGGCATACGTACCTATAGCATCCTCAGTTCACAGTGAACCCATTTTGGTCAAAAAAACATGCCAAGATGACAATCAGATGCATGAGATAAGCTTCATTAACAGTAAAAGAAAATGAGGATGCTAGCAGCATACTTAGTTTGGAAGTGTACCCATTTTTGTTAAAAAATCATGCCAAAGATGGCAATCAGCTTCATTAACAGTATCTGAAAATGAAAATTTCCATTATCTGAGCATATATGTTGCTCTACTAATTCTTTAGCCCAACTAAATCTAAAACCCAATTGTTGTACATATCCGGAGGATTTTGGCATACAGCTATAGCATCCTCAGTTCACAGTGAACCCATTTTGGTCAAAAAAACATGCCAAGATGACAATCAGATACATGAGATAAGCTTCATTAACAGTAAAAGAAAATGAGGATGCTAGCAGCATACTTTGTTTGGAAGTGTACCCATTTTTTGTTAAAAAATCATGCCTAAGATGGCAATCAGCTTCATTAACAGTATCTGAAAATGAAAATTTCCATTATCTGAGCATATATGTTGCTCTACTAATTCTTTAGCCCAACTAAATCTAAAACCCAATTGTTGTACATATCCGGAGGATTTTGGCATACGTACCTATAGCATCCTCAGTTCACAGTGAACCCATTTTGGTCAAAAAAACATCCCAAGATGACAATCAGATGCATGAGATAAGCTTCATTAACAGTAAAAGAAAATAAGGATGCTAGCAGCATACTTAGTTTGGAAGTGTACCCATTTTTTGTTAAAAAATCATGCCAAAGATGGCAATCAGCTTTATTAATAGTATCTGAAAATGAAAATTTCCATTATTTGAGCATATATGTTGCTCTACTAATTCTTTAGCCCAACTAAATCTAAAACCCAATTGCTGTACATATCCGGAGGATTTTGGCATACGTACCTATAGCATCCTCAGTTCACAGTGAACCCATTTTGGTCAAAAAAACATGCCAAGATGACAATCAGATGCATGAGATAAGCTTCTTTAACAGTAAAAGAAAATGAGGATGCTAGCAGCATACTTAGTTTGGATGTGTACCCATTTTTTGTTAAAAAATCATGCCTAAGATGGCAATCAGGTTCTCTAACAGTATCTGAAAATGAAAATATCCATTATCTGAGCATATATGTTGATCTACTAATTCTTTAGCCCAACTAAATCTAAAACCCAATTGCTGTACATATCCGGAGGATTTTGGCATACGTACCTATAGCATCCTCAGTTACAGTCAACGCATTTTGGTCAAAAAAACATGCCAAGCTGACAATCAGATGCATGAAATAAGCTTCATTAACAGTAAAAGAAGATGAGGATGCTAGCAGCATACTTAGTTTGGAAGTGAACCCATTTTTTGTTAAAAAATCATGCCAAAGATGGCAATCAGCTTCATTAACAGTATCTGAAAATGAAAATTTTTATTATTTGAGCATATATGTTGCTCTACTAATTCAGTTAACCCATTTTGGTCAAAAAAATGTGCCAAGAAGACAATCAGATGCATGAAATAAGCTTCTTTAACAGTAAAAGAAAATGAAAATTTCCAGCATATAATCATTTATGTTTCTCTATTAATTCTTCATTAATGTTTGTGGCTCCAAAACAAATTTTGATTGGGCTTTGAATGGAGATTGTAGTCATAGATCAATTCTTCATTGAAGAAAAATACGAATAGGGCTCATATCAAGTGTAGTTTTAAGGAATTGTCATCGTGGAAGGAAACCAAATATATAAGCCAGAAAGAGGAATGGTAGAGAATGAGGATACACCAGGCTAACATAGCGGCATTTTCCTCATCTCTCTCTCATCCCTTCTTTCCCTTCAGCACACGAACACATAGAGACATCAGCAACAACAGCAAGAGCGACAAGAACAACAATAATAATAAATTATTATGAACAAGATGTCTCTATATGGGTTTCCAGATCTCCACTCCAACTCGTCTCTTTCTAATCACAGCCCAATTAAGAACAATTGTTCACAGTCACTGTTAAAGAAACATATATGCTCAGATAATGGAAATTTTTATTTTCAGATACTGTTAAAGAAGCTGATTTCATGCATCTGATTGCCATCTTTGGCATGATTTTTTAACCAAAATGGGTTCACTGTGAACTGAGGATGCTATAGCTGTATGCCAAAATCCTCCGGATATGTACAACAATTGGGTTTTAGATTTAGTTGGGCTAAAGAATTAGTAGAGCAACATATATGCTTAGATAATGGATATTTTCATTTTCAGATACTGTTAGAGAAGCTGATTGCCATCTTAGGCATGATTTTTTAACAAAAATGGGTTCACTTCCAAACTAAGTATGCTGCTAGCATACCAAAATCCTCCAAATCAGTACAACAACACGGCTGAACAAACCTTGTTTGCAGGTCATACAATGTCATCTAAGCATGTTATGTGCCAAAGTGGGGTTGGTCATACAATGCATGAACGACACGTATTAGTTGTTTGTGAATATGCAATAGGGTGCAGCTATGAACAGGGCTCATATCAAGTGTAGTATTACGGACTGTCATCGTGGAAGGAAACCAATTTAATATAGAAGCCATATATGGAGCCAGAAAGAGGGATGGTAGAGAATGAGGATACACCAGGCTAACATAGCGGCATTTTCCTCAACTCTCTCTCATCCCTTCACTCTCTTCAACACACGCACACAAAGAGACATCAGCAACAACAGCAAGAGGGGGTTGGTCCAACAATAAGTATAGATTATAATAAACGAGATGTCTCTATTTGGGTTTCCAGATCTTCACTCCAGCCCTTTCTTTCTAATCACAGCCCACTTAAGAAACATAGACGAAATGCTTATAGACGACAGCCACAATGCAGACTCACAAACACTAGTACGTGTCTTTCATGCATTCAAGACCATAATCTCTTTAAAAATACCAATTTAAAGACTTACCGAGGGTGGGACTTGGGATTGCTGCCCTATTAAATGGGCTATTTGTTCTTGTAGGAGTGCAACCTGTGCCTTTAATGAAGTCATCTCCTCGTCCCGATTGGCACTTGAACTAGATTCACTCCGTCCGAATAGCCGCGAGGGGGTTGGTCCTAGCCCCATACCACGGACACGTCCATGCCTCTCCTTTCCCCTAACCTCGGTCAAGGCAACTCTCTGCCAGGTACGGAAATCTGTGGGTGCCGCCGTAGGGTCAGAATCTGAAGCGGAAGAGATTTCATCATACCTTCTCCGAGCATTAGTCTGTAAAAGGACATAACAATCAGAGTTAAAAGCAGATGAGATTTCGACTACTCATTAGATATTATTTCACAAATTACCAGAATCCGTGCTGCCTCAAGGCTCGCATACGTCCCATCCTTCAATTTTTGGGTGGCATCGAAAAAGTCAATGTCGCCAAACTCCGTAGGGCCCCCCAAATCTTCTTCCTATATATTAGTAAGATGAAATGGTTATAAACAAATAACTGTAAGTAAAAAATGATGTTCAATACGATTGCGCCTACCAATTCTTCCCGAACCAGAGCAAAGCTCTGTGTACCAGCGGTGTGCAACACTAGCTGCTTTGATCGACTGGCAACACCCACCTCCGCCCTTTTCTGTACATGCCACAATGAAGTTAGCAGAAAAATTCATTAGAGTAGCCATACAACCACATACTCATTAGATTTTTTGTGCCTTTAATGTAAATACCTGACCGATCGCCGAACTCCAGTAGTGCACAAGGAATTGCCAATCTGAAGGCTCCACATTTTCTGGCACATCCCTTTCATTCTCCGCCTCTGAAAGGTCTTTGTCAAAATACCTCGCCTTCAAGTCACTCTTGTAGTCCCTCCACTTTTTGGAGAGTGACTTTTCAACCCAAGGCGTAAGGGAGTCGGCGAACGAGAAGTATTGCTGCAAAATTTATTACCCATCACTAAAAATACATATTTCAATAATATATTTGCGCCTACCAATTATTTATTTTAGATGGGAAATACCTTGATTGTCGTAATAGCAGTGGCCTTTGTCGTGGTTGGCACCTTCGGCAAACTCTCGTATGACAAAGGAACTATCCGGGGGTTCCTTGCTATAACCCCAATAAAGGAAAAAAATTTGCTGGCGTTATCGCCAACCGGTTGCCCGACACCGTTTACCTCCACCACAATCCTTTCGTCATTCTTAAGCCCCCAAATATTCGTCATCTTAGTTCGCCCACGATGTTTTTTGACAGTGGGCGGTGTGCTACCCTCACCCTCATCTGTTTGACTGCCACTATTATGTAGTGGCTGCTCATCCCCATGGCTCTCGTTGCCATCATTTATATTTACCCTCTTTCCACGCCTCGGCATGTTGTACCTGTCAAGGATTCAATAACTTCCTTAGAGATACAAATTTAATTAATAACATGTTTATAATAACAATCATAAAATTTGTACTTTATTCGGATTAACAAACCAACATAATTATAAAAAAATTAATTAAATGAGATTTGTAACAAACCAACATGCCAAGATGCCAATCAGATGCATGAAATCAGCTTCATTAACAGTAAAAGAAAAATGATAATGTCCAGTATGTAAGTATATATTTTTCACAGTGAACCCATTGTTGTACATATCCGGAGGATTTTGGCATACAACTATACCATCCTCAGTTCACAGTGAACCCATTTTGGTCAAAAAAACATGCCAAGATGACAATCAGATGCATGAAATAAGCTTCATTAACAGCAAAAGAAAATGAGGATGCTAGCAGCATACTTAGTTTGGAAGTGAACCCATTTTTTGTTAAAAAATCATGCCAAAAATGGCAATCAGCTTCATTAACAGTATCTGAAAATGAAAATTTCCATTATCTGAGCATATATGTTGCTCTACTAATTCTTTAGCCCAACTAAATCTAAAACCCAATTGTTGTACATATCCGGAGGATTTTGGCATACGTACCTATAGCATCCTCAGTTCACAGTGAACCCATTTTGGTCAAAAAAACATGCCAAGATGACAATCAGATGCATGAGATAAGCTTCATTAACAGTAAAAGAAAATGAGGATGCTAGCAGCATACTTAGTTTGGAAGTGTACCCATTTTTTGTTAAAAAATGATGCCAAAGATGGCAATCAGCTTCATTAACAGTATCTGAAAATGAAAATTTCCATTATCTGAGCATATATGTTGCTCTACTAATTCTTTAGCCCAACTAAATCTAAAACCCAATTGTTGTACATATCCGGAGGATTTTGTCATACGTACCTATAGCATCCTCAGTTCACAGTGAACCCATTTTGGTCAAAAAAAATGCCAAGATGACAATCAGATGCATCAGATAAGCTTCATTAACAGTAAAAGAAAATGAGGATGCTAGCAGCATACTTAGTTTGGAAGTGTACCCATTTTTTGTTAAAAAATCATGCCAAAGATGGCAATCAGCTTCATTAACAGTGTTTGAAAATGAAAATTTCCATTATCTGAGCATATATGTTGCTCTACTAATTCTTTAGCCCAACTAAATCTAAAACCCAATTGCTGTACATATCCGGAGGATTTTGGCATACGTACCTATAGCTTCCTCAGTTCACAGTGAACCCATTTTGGTCAAAAAAACATACCAAGCTGACAATCAGATGCATGAAATAAGCTTCATTAACAGTAAAAGAAGATGAGGATGCTAGCAGCATACTTAGTTTCGAAGTGAACCCATTTTTGTTAAAAAATCATGCCAAAGATGGCAATCAGCTTCATTAACAGTATCTGAAAATGAAAATTTCCATTATCTGAGCATATATGTTACTCTACTAATTCTTTAGCCCAACTAAATCTAAAACCCAATTGTTGTACATATCCGGAGGATTTTGGCATACGTACCTATAGCATCCTCAGTTCACAGTGAACCCATTTTGGTCAAAAAAACATGCCAAGATGACAATCAGATGCATGAGATAAGCTTCATTAACAGTAAAAGAAAATGAGGATGCTAGCAGCATACTTAGTTTGGAAGTGTACCCATTTTTTGTTAAAAAATGATGCCAAAGATGGCAATCAGCTTCATTAACAATATCTGAAAATGAAAATTTCCATTATCTGAGCATATATGTTGCTCTACTAATTCTTTAGCCCAACTAAATCTAAAACCCAATTGTTGTACATATCCGGAGGATTTTGTCATACGTACCTATAGCATCCTCAGTTCACACTGAACCCATTTTGGTCAAAAAAAATGCCAAGATGACAATCAGATGCATGAAATCAGCTTCTTTAACAGTAAAAGAAAATGAAAATTTCCAGTATCTAAGCATATATTTTTCTATTAATTCTTCATCCCAACTAAACCATTCATGTTAAGGAAATCAAGATGCATAATCTGAAAAAACATGCTAAGTTTGAAAAATAAGGGAAATCAAGAGATGATACCGAAGAGAGAGAGAGAGAGAGAGCGGGGCGACGAGCGAGGGGGCGTAGGAGATAGAGAGAGAGCGGGGCGACACGGTGGTTTCCGATCGCCAATTCACCTCCAAATAGAGAGAGGGAGGAGGAAAATCGAAAATGACGAAGGGAAGAAGGGACGATGACGAAAGGTCGAAGGCTGTCGAAGAGGACGAAGCGGCGGAGGCAAACGCGCGGGAAGTAGAGCGAGGAAGGAGGGAAAACGAAGGCGCCCCCCCTCCCCCTTTTTTTTGGGTTTTGGAAAATGGCGAGCGAAAGATTAGGGTTCGCGGGATTTATCGCAGCTTATTCACCGGCATTTCAATTAGACATGCCGGTGAATGTATCGGTATATTCATCGGCGTTTATTATTAAAACGCCGGTGAATAATACACTTCACCGGTGTTTGTAAATAAAACACTGGTGAATACGAAGATTGCCCGGCGGTTTAAAGCGACCGCCGGTGTATAACCTTCCCATCTGGTGTCCCATTCCTATTCGCTCCCTACCCCGGCGCTACTAGTAAAACGCCGGGGAATATTCGCCGGTAAATCGAGTATCTTTTGTAGTGGCTATAGGAGGAGAGGGTGTTGCTTTGGGAGTGATGACGATGATGGAGGAAGGTGGCGATGGCAGTTGGCTGAGTTTCTGCAGCGGTGCGAGGGTGGAGTCATTGGAGAAGATGAAGGGGGAAGGAGATGAGCGGGATGGCGGATGGGTTTGGTTTCGGTTGAAGGCGCGAGGGAGGAGAAGCTCTACGGGGATGTAGAGGCGATGGTCGGCGAGGAGGAGGTTAAGTGGGAATGGTTGGGTCGACGAGACTCGAGGAAGATGGAGACGGGGATGGTGAAGGAGGAAGACGAGGAGGTGTGGGGTTCTGTGTTTTGTTGGGAAAAGAAAGAGGGAGAGAGAGAGAGTAACAGGGGGAGAGAGTTGGTTATTAAAATAATAAGAAAATATTAATTAAGGGGTAGTTAGAGATAGTGGAGGATGTAGTTACGGGAATTGTGAAGTGGGAGAATGTGGATAAATTGTATACGAGTAAGCATTTAGGATTGACCTGTACAAACACATATGGGTACTGGGTTTGGATCCAACAATATGCGGGTTTGGGTTTAGGGTTAGAGTCCAATAGAAGATGGGCTTGGGTCGATAATAGTATGGGCTTAGAAATGAATTGGGCTAACAAAAGATAACAAGGATAATAATAATAATAATAATAATAATAACAATAATATAATAAATTGCAACAGAAGGCCCACAACAAGCCCAAGATTCAAAATACATTAAAATAGAAAAGAGTACCCTACAAAATACTAGAAAAATCCGTACAACCGGAAACTGGGGTTACACGTTCAATCAGACGAAAGATCATCCTTCATCGCTGAATGTTTATTTAATTTAAATATATCGGACGGTCCGATCCAAGTTTTTTTTAAAAAAATCGATCGGATGGGAAATCATTTCCTGTATGTTCGATTTTTATTTTTTTTTAAAAAATAAAGAATCGGACGAGGAATGATTCACTGTTCCTCCCTATTTTGTATAAAAATTACAAAGGAACTAGGCCCATAATTATTTGTATGTGTATAGATTAGTTATTAATTGAAATTTAATTATATATTAAGATTTATTTAAGATTTAATTAGGATATAATTAATAGTTAATTAGGAATTAATTACTTTCTTAATTTTTTTTAAATAAAAAATAAAACAATTTAATAGACAGGAAATCGTTTCTCGTTTGTCGATTTTTTTTTAAAAAAACCCAAAATTTGGGTTCAAACGACTACAGTTGAAACCCAAATTTTTTATTTCTATATGCCAAATACCCAAAATTTGAGTTAGGACGACTACATATGCTTTTAGAGCATCCACAACGGTATGCTATATTTTCCATTTTGCCAAAATTTTGCAAAATATCAGCTACATCGGTTTGCTATTTTGTCTTTTTTTGGCAAAGTGGCTACAGTCGCTTCTCATTTTTGAGAAATTTTCTACGAATTCTAAAAATATATTGTTCCATCCCTATTATCCTTTTATTTTAATAGGATCGGACAAAACAAGTTGTTTGGTCTCGAATTTATTATTATTATTTTTAATTCTAAAAGTATCAGACGAAACATGTTCTTCCGTCAAAAAAAAAATGCATCTGATGGGTTTTCCTGTCCGATCTCAAAATTTTGAGAAACGGGACAGCATGTCCTGTTTGAGAGGGGCCTGTTATTTTCAACCATCCTCCATTGAAACCCCTGTTTCCGATTGTACGGATTTTTGTTCTTTGTATTTTTATTGGTATCTTTTTCCTCCTAATTGATTGTATTTGGGCTTTTTTTGTCCGATTGTAGACTTTCTAGTTCCAATTATTTTATTGTATTATTACTTTTTGGCCCATTCATATGCAAGCCCAACCCATCCCCCTAATGGATTGTAAACCCAGGACCTAGTATACCTAAACCCACATTGCCTAACTAAAACCCCAATTCCCCTCTCCTCAATCCCACGTATCTCTAAATCCCCCCTATTTACTCTACTACACTATTATAAAACCCTCCCCACTCTCCCACAAAATCACAACAATCATGTTCACTCTCTCTCTCTCTCTCTCTCTCTCTCTCCCGTTCTCTCTCTCTCCCTCTCCTATTTTCCCAACTAAAAACCAAACCCAAAAACTCCCCAAAACCAAATCGAAACCCACCTCCCGCTCACTCCTTTTCCTTCTCGCCTTCACCCAAAACCGAACCCAAATCGTCGCCAGCTTCACACCACTGTCGCACTCTCCCAACCACCTCGATCATCTTCTCCACCCTCGCTGAGACCCCCACTGCCTCGCCGTCGCCATACGAGCCCGAAGGTCCGCCATTCTCGCCCTCTGTTTTCAACGCGAAGCAGAGCACCATTGGCGCTCGCGACCAGGGCCACCTTCCACCGTCGCTCTGCCGTCGCAGCGACCTCCAATCGCGCCGCCTCGTCATCACCGTCCAAGTCCCGTCCCCTCTCCTCTATTTCAGGCATAAACAGGGCCGGTCGCGCTCGCCGTCGAAGCTCTCGCTCATGTTGTTGCTCTTGTGGCTGCGTCGCTTCCCGACCGCTGCCAGCGCCGCACTCCTTCAGTCGCTCGCCCCACCTCCATGCCGCAATTGCTGCCGTTATCGCCGAGCTTCTCCCCCGCTCTTTCTCTCTCAGTCGAAGGAAGGAGGAGAAGGGTTGATTGGCCGTTCTTGCCGTTCTGTGTTTGGCCACACCAAATCCCAATTCCGCTATCCCCTATTTTGGATCCGATCCGGTGCGTGGGCGGGAATCTATTGGACCGTTCGGTGTCCCGTGTTCTGGACGCAGCAGATCCAACCTGCTGTTTCGTGTTTCGGCCGATCCGGTGTGGGGATTTCAGAGCTGTTGTTGCTTTGCTGGTTATTTCTTCGCACGTATTTTGCACGTATTTCTTGGGATTGCTCCTCGGGATTCTGATCCCATTATTCGGGTGATTCTAATCTAATCTTCTACAAAATGCAGGTCCACTTGAACTCCGTTATTTATTCTAGTTCAAGATTTTTGACCTCTATGCTAGTAGTCCCATTTCAATTATTCTAATTTGCCTTGTGTCCTTTCCGTTAGGAGTATCGAGGGTTTACACAAGCTAACCCGACGTACTCTTGATATCTTATGAATATCCATTAACTCAAACCCAAACCTACATACACACTTGACATAAATAAAATGAGTAGAAATTGTATATAAGGGAAATGAACGATGATTGAATATATTGATTGGATGAGAGATTGTGACTTTATCGATGACTTCATAAATTGAATTGTACACGGTAATGAACATTCTAATTGCTGTATAATAGTGTAATGCATTTCATGATATAGTAGTATGTTAATTACCCACTTTGATTGATATAAATGTGATAGCTTTTATAAACTTTTTGCTGCTTGTACTGTTTTGCACAGAGGTTTCGACCCTGTTAACTTGAGCATTAACACAACTGATACAAAAGAGAGTTTTAGCCTACTAAGTCTAGTTTCCAACCCAAGTGACGGATCTTGATTCGTAGTCCCGAGCTGGGAGAAATCACATTTTTAGTTTCTGTTGGTCTGCATTTTTCAGACTGCAGAATTAATGCAACATCGACACATTTATTAGTGAAATGCCATGTTAACAATATTATAATGCCATGAAAATTTCCAGGAACTTTATAGACATACTTAGGGTTCATCTCTAATTTTTGTAGATTTTTATAGTATATTTATACTATGTTTTCACCCCTTAGAAGTTGACATCTAGTTGCTGCCAGACTAAACTGCAAAGAATAGAGTATTTAACCTAGCTACAGTCAAAATTAGCAGAAAGTTACTGAATACAAATTGTATCCCTATCTGGCTAGTTGTCCATAGCATCCTGGAACTTTGAATTCGGAGATGTAGTCTAGGAGCTATCGCTGTTTTAGTGAAACTGTTTCAGATTTACTAGTTTATGCTATTATTGTGCAATGCATCATATTGCTGCATTATTATCATCCCCTTGACATTATTATAACTACTTGCATGTACATGAGTGACTTAATAATAAAATACTCAACAAGCCGGGGTTAATAAGGGTTGACTTAGTAGTGGATAGTCTTAGAAAATGTACTCGGTAAGGCCTTATCGTGATATCGTATTGACATGGAAGGAGGAGTATTTATTGTGAATGATTGATTGTAAAGTGTAAATTATAAATGAATTTTATTGACAACGAGTACACGCTCTGTAGAACCCACCACGAAGTCTAAAACGAACACTGTTTTGCGTGCATTGAACCTGTGGTATGGGACGCAGTAGTACGTGCACTAGATAGGAGAAATGACATTCTAATGAACATAAATTGACATGTATATACTTGATTATGACCATTGCTTTTAGTACTATTATTGTCCTTATAATTTGATCTTGATTCATATTCCTTCATGTACTTTACTCCTTTACTCTCTACTTTTCACTACTTACTGTCCGTACTTGCTCTAAGGACATTTCTTTTTCTTCTCTACCTAACCTAGCTACAGGTGAGCCAGATGATTTGTCAGAAGGCATTGGCGAGCAGTATTCCTAGTTTGGAGCAGGAGATGCATTAGAATAAACTATTTCTTTCCATGTTTTCTTATCTTGTTGCAATTCATTAATTAAACTTGTATCCCGGACTTTTGACCCGTAACTGCTATTTGTTTCTCAGTATTGGTTATTATATTGGATTATTAAATTCTTGAATTCAGATATTGTTTATGTGATGATATTATCTGCATGGTTGTGATTTAATTTTTTGAGTATTGTTGAGTTGAGACAGGTAAAGCTTATAAATGATCTTAATATCATTCGCTGGGCCTTCGTCCCGGGCTCGTATTCCCGTATTTTGGGAAGCGGGACGTGACATCCATCCATTAATTAAGGCACAAATCACTTTTAAAATGGATTTAATAATGGTTTATTATTATTTTAATAACTAATTATTTAACAAATGACTATTTAATAACTAATATTATTTTAATTTTACTAAAATTATAAAAAAAATCTTTGATGGAACAACATGATCCGTCCGATAATGTAGTTTTTTTATTTTTCAAATTATAGCAAACAATCGTTGTGCACACCCTCGCTATATGCTATTTTTCAAATTGTCATTTTGCCTTATTTGAGCAAAACTGCTGTGGATGCTCTTACAGTAATTTGAGTTGCAATTGGAAAAGCATTTTTAAAAGGTAGGAGAGGATGAATGTTTACCAAAATGATCCACTTTTCAAAAATATTTACCAAACTGACCCACTTTCAAAACTAATTACCAATATGACAAACAACGAGTCTAGTTCATAGAACTATCACATCTATCCAATCCGACATTGGACCGGAACCAACCCGATCAATCCGGGTTCGGATCCGGGTCCGGGTCCGGGTCAGGGTCCTAAAATAAGACCCGATACATGAACGGGTCAGGGTCCGCTCAAAATAGAACCGATTCGGACCGGACCCGTTAAAAAATACCCCCCAAAATATGAAATTCGAATAATAAGGTTAAAAGGATATACATATAAAAGTAATTGATGAAGATAGATGTATAAATACAATATTTATTCATGTACTTAAGTGCAAAAATTATTAGAATCGTAGGGTATCGGGTGCAAAAATACTTAAGGGCAAATATTTATTTCACACTACAAGACCCGGCAGGTAGACTTTTTAACTAGATCCCGGACCCTGACACGGTTCTTACAAGTCCGGGTCTGGTCCAATTTTTTGACCTGTGAGGTACTGGGTCCGTGTTCGGGTCCGAGTAGTGGACGAATCGATACCAGCTCTACTAGTTCAATTAGGGTCACTGTTTGAAACAGTGAGTTTAGCTTTAGTTTTTTTTAGACTTGGCGAGTTGAGAAATTTCATATAACTAATGGTTTCTTATGAAAAAGCAGTTCAGTTTAGAATGCACCTCCCCTTAATGAAGCCCACTTGTTCTTCACTAATTAGACTATCCATTACCATTCCTACTGTTTTTGTGAGGATTTAGTTAAGGGTTTTAATCTAGCAATTGAGGAGACTGATGGGATGGTAATCACCAACTTTGTGTGTTTCTTCTTTCTTGGGGATGAGAACTACTTTCGCAAAGTTCATCCTACCCAACTCAAGTCTGTGATAATAAAATTCTGCCAGGACCGCCATAAAGTTATCATTAATCTCGTCCCAAAGCGAGTGGTAGAAAAGTATCAGAAACCCATTTGGCCCTGTCGGCTTCTCCTTACCCATCTAGGAGACCACTCCTTTAACCTCCTCCTCTGAAAACTGCTCCTCTATGGTCATTAAGATTATCATTGTTCGGTTTTCTAAAGTCTCCTTTGCTACCAAAAAGACTTTTATAGTGGTTTTGGAAAACCTGTTTAATTGCCTCTTCATCCTAGAGGACTCTAACACTGAGTGTATGGGATTAGACCTCTGACGGACACTCGCTACCTGATGGAAGAAGGCAGTATTCACATCTTCCTTTTTCAGCCAAGAAATTATAGATCTTTGTTGCCATTTGGTTTCTTCCAATTTGTAAAGCCTTGTTAAGTCCACTATAAGCTCTAGAAGTCTATTTGTTTTAGTTTGTATGAGATCCCTTATCACCTCTAGTCTTCTCATTCGTCAATGCACTCTAGAAGTTTATTTGGATCTCCAAATACACAAAAATCTGGAACGATTCCATTTTTTCAATTTGGTTCTAAGTCTGTGAATCTTTTTTCACCAAACTATTGTCGCTTCAATACCTTGGGAAGTTAAAGCCAAGTTCTCCCACACCAAGTGGTGGAAGCCCTTAATTTCTGGCCAAGCTTTCTTGAACTTGAACTTAGTCGGTTTCCTAGCATTTAGTTCACTAGTTGCAAGAACAATGGGGACATGGTCTGATGTGGGTTTAGGAAGTGATTCAGCATTGGCTAGAGGGAACTTAGTCTCCTAGTCCAGAGAGTCCATGACTCTGTCTAATTTTTCCAGTATAGGGGTGGCCTGCATGTTAGACCATGTAAAAAGCCTGTGTGAAATTCTATATCCGCCAATTCCAAGTCTGTAATCACTCAATTGAACTCCTCTCTATCATTTTCATTTGATCTTCTCCCACGGTGCTCAAACGTAAAACAAGTGATATTGAAGTCCCGTCTAATACCCAAGGGCTTTGCTACCATGTTTGGATTGAATGTAGTTCTGTACAGAATGCATTTCTGGACGCCGCCTGATTGGGGCCATATACTACTGTAATCTTATGTGTACAGCTATCAAATTTACGTTGGAGTATATCTAAAAGGGAGAATTCCCATGGAATTCATCTAGGCAAATGAAAAGGTCATTGTTGAAGACAATGTCTACCCCCCCCCCCCCCCCCCCCGATGCCCCTTTTCTCCTGGAGGCCAATATTATAAACTTTGAATGTATTAATAACATCATTAACCATATCCATGTTCCTCCTATCCCCCAAACCCCTAATATTCCATAGGAGTTGACTCATTATAAACTGATGTGGGGGTCACATACATGGGTGGGTTCTAGGTGTACACCAAGACACTCTCTATCAAGTTCCCAACCTTGGATTTTATTAAGAAGGAAAGAAATTGTATCTTTATCACTCACCTCAAGACCACATATTTTGGCTAATCTAAGAACATCAATATTAGACATAAAATTGAAAATAGATGTGAGTAAACAACGCGTACCTCCATCAGCGGATCGTGCGACCTTGGTCGTTGCCGCCACATTGAGGTAGTCACCCAAGGGGCCCTCAAAGGCTCTCATTGACACCCTCTTCACCTTTAACCCCTTTAGGTGATGACAACTATCTATATTGTGCCTTTCATCTACTTGGAAAGTAGGAAAAGTGGAGGGGATAACATCAGGCATTGGGACCAAGTTCAAGATGGTCATGGTGTTCAATCATCTCCTATTCATAATCTGAGTCTTTTTCTTGATAGGGGTTTTCGTTTTCAAAAGTGAGGTGTTCTTCTTCCGTTCCTAATTCACCTTCTTTGTACATCTCAATTTCTTGAACAGTAGGTGTACAGATCTTTTTTTTTTGGGGTGGGGGTGGGTTGGTGTTGTTCTCATTGTTTGACTCCTTCTTCGGCCCAAGTCGAGTGTTTATGTGGGTAAACGAACTTGGGAAAGAAATCGGCGAAGAAAAGTTGGAAATACAATTAGCCTGGCTCATTTGCTGGACTCCTTCGACGGCCCAGTTGACCGATTCTTCAGGAATTTATGAGATGACCCACCTAAATTGGGCTTGGAATGTGGGCTTCAAATATGGGTTGATCTCTTCTTAGCCTGCAATGCGAGATTTGAATTCAAATTGAAATTAGGAGACAACTGTGGCTTTCCACATCATGCAGGATGCCGAAACAATCAGTTGTTACAGAAACAAGTGACTTGTTCTGTTGTGTGGGGAAATCCTGTCCTTTCTCCTCTTCTTCCCTGTTAAAGTTTTTGGAATGTTCTTTGTCTTCATTTCAATTGAACTTTTTAGGCAATTTTGGAGGCTACTACCACCCGACTGCGTGCGTTGTCCATCACTAACTAGCCTCACATTCTCTTGACCATTGGATTTGTAACGCCCCTGCCCCGAGATTGGACAATTTATACAATTTATAAGACAAATTAGATACTATGTAGTACAACTGCCCACCATAGGTTGCCTCTCAAAAGATGGTTAACCAATTTGGTGACTCTTGATCATAGGCTTTACTATTTATATTATATTATATTTATATTAATAAACGATATGGTACTATCTTTCTAACATCTTCAATTCCACCGTGGGGCCTCCACCAAGCACACCCACTCACGTTTTTTTTACCATTAAATTCCATGCATATAATCCATCACCTTTAATATAACACATCTGTATATATATTATAGTATATATATACTATCACTTATTATATTATTATTTTTTAATATCTTTTTGAAAATTACCGGGGTGTTACACACACCCCCCCTTCAGAAACCAGCATCCTCGCTAAGCACGAGCATGCACAATCTAGTGCAGGATCTCCTTTCTAGCCATTGTGGAGTGGAGTACCCTGATTCTGCTAGCTGCATCGTATCCTGATTATGCACAATCTAGTGCAGGATCTCCTTTCTAGCCATTGTGGAGTGGAGTACCCTGATTCTGCTAGCTGCACCGTATCCTGATTATGCAATACGCTCCCTCTCAGGCATACCCGACGTATATCTCCCCGACATACATCTGTGCATACTCGACGTACATCTGCTAGCTCCATCTCAGGCATACATCTAGCCCACTCTTATCCACACCTGGTGTCGAAAGTCGGCTCTGATACCATTTGTAATGCCCCTGCCCCGAGATTGGACAATTTATACAATTTATAAGATAAATTAGATACTATGTAGTACAACTGCCCACCACAGGCTGCCTCTCAAAATGTGGTTAACCGATTTGGTGACTCTTGATCATAGGCTTTACTATTTATATTATATTATATTTATATTAATAAACGATATGGTACTATCTTTCTAACATCTTACCTCTTTTTTTTCAATTCCACCGTGGGCCTCCACCATGCACACCAACTCACGTTTTTTTACTATTAAATTCTATGCATATAATCCATCACCTTTAATATAACACATCTGTATATATATTATAGTATATATATACTATCACTTATTATATTATTATTTTTTTAATATCTTTTTGAAAATTACCGGGGTGTTACTGTTGTGCAATCTAGCTACCTAAATAAATAGACAAACTAGACACAAATTAAAAACCTCGCAAGTGTACGAATCGTTTATAGAAGCGTAGCAATAGCAAAGGTCGATCCCACAGAGATTGTAGAAGTTAACTTACTAATCAATAAAAAGAATAAGAATCATAAAGAGTTGTTTTAAAAGTCTAAAAGAAATAAAAAGATTAAAATTAAATTAAGAAGTGTTGAATCACAAATATCTATTAAGTAGTTGGGTTTAGATTTCCACCAATAGTCAATAATGCTAAGTCACCTTCTGAACTTCTTCTTATTACTCATGTTTGTTCTCTTCAAGGGCATGGTATCTACTCCTTAAAGTAAATGTTTCCCTAAGCCAAGAATTAGGCATGGTATCTACTCTAATTCGTTTCTTTCCTTAAGTATTTAGCATGGTATCTACTAAGTTGCACTTAAAGAAAACATGAGAAAAGTGGAAACGAACAAACACTCAAAGTTCTAGA
Source organism: Hemerocallis citrina (assembly GCA_017893485.1). Taxonomy (NCBI): domain Eukaryota; kingdom Viridiplantae; phylum Streptophyta; class Magnoliopsida; order Asparagales; family Asphodelaceae; genus Hemerocallis; species Hemerocallis citrina. The sequence goes on along the minus strand of CM030364.1, from coordinate 279,498,089 downwards.
AATTGGTATCAGATCTAGATCCCTCAAGTTGATCAAACCGAGAACCCCTAAAGATTCCCTTGTTACAAGTTATGAACACGAGATACGGGTCGTCTCAATATGCATATAACAGATTCAGATAGATGGTAATGCAAACTTGATATTCTCAAGTTCTGTATGTCAGTCGACTGGCTGTCACCTCAGTCGACTGCTCTTAGAACTTGAGAACAAGTTTGATTATCATAAATCTATACCAATTCAATCAGATTCAATCAATAAGTAAAATAGAAGGTTTCAGAAGAATTTAGCATTACATAACTACGGCTTCAATCTACCCAACTATGAATTTATTTCCACATAATAAGACTTTCATTGATCAACAAGTTCGAATACATGATTAACATAAAAGAATTTGAAAGAGAAGGAATAAACTGATGTAGTTCGGCTAGATGGATCGGCTGGCTGTCACACAGTCGATCGGCCGTTCTCTTCTTAGTACTTGATCTCCTTTCTCCTTCTTCTATGTTGATACCGTGCTGCTCTTTGTTGATGACTTGATTGTTCAGAAAGTTGTGTGCTGTCGTGATTCGGGAGCCTCCGCGTATATCTCTCTCTCTTCCCCTCTCTCTGAATAATGCTTCTTGATTGGTATTTATAGAACACGGCTAGAGAATTAGGGTTTGCACTTTTCTTTTTATAGAAAAGTCCTTTTCTTTTATTTATTTCCTCCCTCGTTGCTCTGCGTATTATTTCTTTCTCTTTTCTTCTATTCTTCCTTTTCTGTTCTGATTTGGATTAGATTTGGACGAATCTTCAAATGTCTTATCTTTTAACTCTGCTGCCTACCAGTCGACTTGTCTTCGAACCAGTCGACTGTGTCGAGACTTCTGAAGATTTTAAAATTGATCATCCAAGTTGGCTGTTGACAATCAACTTCTCTGGGCAGTCGCCTGTTGTAATGGACCAGTCGACTGATGATCTGCAATTTTCTGTGTATCATCCTTAACATCCTGAATCTGCTTCGTTTCTCTGTTTTAGGCTGTTTCCTATGGGAAAGAGAAAATAAGAGTTAAATATCACATATAGAGCTTTAAAATGTCTAATTGCATTAAGATTATTGCTCCTAAATGTGAATAATATTGTGTTCATCAAATACACCAAACTTAGCTTTTGCTTGTCCTCAAGCAAAAAGTGAATTTATGAACAAGGGGAAAATAATAGTACTCCCAACCAAGAATTTTTTATTATGAGAGCATCAGCATATTAAACTATAAAAAATTTCAGATAAAGTAAAATTAAACATACCCACTTTCTCTAGTGCAATTGTTTAGTCATAATCCCCAAACTTCATCATATTTGTCATACAATTAATGTAGTTATAGTATGCGACTACTCAATCTGTGATTATCTCCTTTTCTCTACTACAAACCGAGTAGCAAACTAGAGTTTATATATATATATATATATATAGTCTCTTCTCTAAAGTTGTCACTTGCCTTTTTACGCGAATGCAAAACATTTGTGATGAATCCACCCGGTTACTCAGCAAATCACAAACTTTAAAGTGCTTCGCATACTCATATTTCAAGTTGCCGTTTGACGTAAAGGTAAACATTGGTGATGAATACCCCTAGTTACTAAGCACTCAAAACATTGGAGTAGATTGACTTTATTCAAATATATATATATATATATATTTTATCACTCTATTTACTTAAACTCAATTTAGGACTAGATCCAAAGGGAATAATCGCCAGAAAAAGCGTCACATTTGTTTATTATGTATAATCGCATGACTCATATAATTTTGTAGGGAATTATGAAACTCAACAATCCTAAAGTAAATAAGTATCCTGACTCTTACTTTATAAGAAATTGTTTGTCCTAAAAAAAAATTTCAAAAGACTCCAAATATAAATAACCCTAATAATACCCCCAAACTTAGATGGAACATTGTCCTCAATGTTCGAAAGAAAAGTTAAAAATAGGCATGTGTCACCATCTAGTAAGGAGAGACTGAAAAAAATGAAAATAAAAGATGAATAAATAAAAGAAAATAGAGGGAAAGTGTAAATACTCCCCTGAAAATTAGGTTGCCTCCCAATAAGCACTGTGTTTTCTGTCTTCAGCTAGACTTGATGAGGTCATGCAATGTATTGAATGGTTTGAAGATGCACATCTTCCTCTTGCGGTTCTATGCTCATCTCTATGTATGGCTTCGCCCTATGCCCGTTCACCTTGAATGTTTGATTTTTCTCTTTGCTATGAACCTCCAATGCGCCATGTGGAAAGACTTTTGTAACAATGTATGGCCCATACCATCTTGACATAAGCTTGCCTGGAAAAAGTCTTAATCTTGAGTTATATATCAATACCTTCTGTCCTTCATAAAACTCCTTTCTTGCTAGCTGTTTGTCATGGTACAACTTGGTCCTCTCCTTGTACAATTTTGCATTTTCGTATGCGTCGTGCCTTAACTCTTCAAGCTCATTTAGTTGCAATCTTCTTTTGTCGCCTGCTTGTTTCATATCAAAATTGAACCTTTTAATGGCCCAATAAGCTTTGTGTTCCAACTCCACTGGTAGATGACAGGCTTTTCCAAAAACCAAACGGTATGGTGACATGCCGATGGGTGTTTTGTAAGCTGTTCGGTAGGCCCATAATGCATCATTCAAGCGCAGCGACCAATTCTTTCTGCTTGTATTTACTGTCTTTTCCAAAATGCTCTTGATTTCTCTGTTGCTAATCTCCACTTGCCCACTAGTTTGAGGATGATATGGGGTGCCCACTCTATGTGTGATACCATATTTCTTCATCAAAGAAACAAATGGAAAGTTATTGAAGTGGCTCCCTCCATCACTAATTATTGCTCGTGGTGTACCAAACCTAGTGAAAATGTTCTCCTGCAAAAACTTGACAACAACTTTGTGATCATTAGTTTTTGAGGGGACAGCCTCGACCCATTTAGACACATAATCCACACCAACAAGAATATATAAATAACCAAATGATTTAGGAAAGGGACCCATGAAGTCGATTCCCCAAACATCAAAAAGCTCGATTACTTGGATGTTTTGCAGTGGCATTTGATTTCTGGAAGATATGTTGTCTGTCCTTTGGCATTTATCACAAGTCCTGCAAAAAGAAAAATCATCTTTGAATACTTTAGGCCAATAAAATCCATATTGTAATACCTTGAGTGCTGTTCTTTTTGGTCCAAAATATCCTCCACATGCATATTGGTGGCAATGTTGTAGAATACGCATTTGTTCTTCTTCTGCCACACATCTTCTTATAATTTGATCAGGACAAAATTTGAACAAATAAGGATCATCCCAATAATAGTGCTTGCACATAGCCATCAGTCTCTTTCTTTCCTGACTTGTCATACCTGGAGGAAAAACATGAGTAGTGAGATAATTTACAATATCTGCAAACCATGGAAAATTTGAGCAGTGAGATACCAGTCGACTGATCCTGGTACCAGTCGACTGTCCCGATGATATGTTTATTTCAAATAGATGTTCATCTGGGAAATTTTCATTAAGTGGGGGTACAATTCTTTCTTCCTCCTGCAGTAGCCTGGACATGTGATCTGCCACAACATTGTCGCTTCCCTTTTTATCTCTAATCTCAAGATCGAATTCTTGAAGCAACAGCACCCATCTGATCAACCTAGGCTTAGCCTCCTTTTTAGCAAACAAATATCTCAAAGCAGCATGGTCAGTGAAAACATCAACTTTAGAACTAATTAAATATGATCTAAACTTCTCTACAGCAAAAATAACAGCTAACATTTCTTTTTCAGTAGTGGAATAATTTAGCTGTGCATCGTTTAGAGTTCGAGAAGCATAGTAAATAACATGGGGTTTCTTATTGATTCTTTGACCTAAAACAGCTCCTAAGGCATAGTCACTTGCATCACACATGAGCTCGAAAGGATGGCTCCAATCTGGTGCCATGACAATAGGTGCAGAAGTGAGAAGATTTTTTAATGTAATAAAGGCATTTGTGCACTCTTCTGTCCATGCAAACTCAACATCCTTAGCCAACAAATCACAAAGGGGTTTGGAGATTTTTGAGAAATCTTTTATAAATCTTCTATAGAACCCTGCATGTCCAAGAAAACTCCTAACACCCTTAACTGTAGTGGGAGGGGGTAGTTTTGATATTATATCGATTTTCGCTTTGTCTACCTCTATGCCTCTTTTTGACACCACATGTCCCAACACAATACCTTGGTGTACCATGAAATGGCACTTTTCCCAATTCAGCACTAAATTGCATTCTTCATATCTCTTAAGCACAAGCTGCAAATGGTTAAGGCATTCATCAAAACAAGATCCAAAAACATTAAAATTATCCATAAATACCTCAATGAACCTTTCCACCATGTCTGAAAATATACTCATCATGCACCTCTGAAATGTAGCTGGTGCATTGCACAATCCAAAGGGCATCCTCCTGTATGCAAAAGTACCAAAAGGACATGTAAAAGTGGTTTTTTCTTGATCTTCTGGAGCAATAGCAATTTGATTATAGCCACTATAACCATCTAAAAAACAATAATGACTATGTCCTGCTAATCTTTCTAACATTTGATCAATAAAAGGAAGAGGGAAGTGATCTTTCCTGGTTTCGTTATTCAGTTTCCTGTAATCAATGCAAACCCTCCAACCTGTAGTCACTCTAGTAGGGATAAGCTCATTCTCTTCATTCTTCACCACTGTGACTCCACTTTTCTTAGGCACTACATGTATAGGACTTACCCATTTGCTATCTGAGATGGGGTAGATGATGCCAACATCTAGTAGCTTCAGAATCTCTGCTCTTACCACTTCCTTCATGTTTGGATTAAGCCTTCTTTATGCCTCCCTGCTAGGTTTCGCTTTGTCTTCAAGGAGTATTTTATGCATGCATTTGGATGGACTTATTCCTTTGATATATGCAATGGTCCATCCTATTGCACCTTTGTGTTCTCGTAGTATCCTCAGCAACTTCTCTTCTTCCTGTGCACTTAAGTTTGCAGCAATTATCACTGGTAGCGTCTCGTTCTCACCCAAATAGGCATACTTCAAATGATCAGGCAGTGGCTTAAGCTCTATGTCTGTGAGTCTCGGTGCAGTCGACTGGTTCCTGGTTGTGGCCGGGTCAGTCGACTCATCCTGTCCACCAGTCGACTTGTCCCTTCCACCAGTCGACTTGTCTGCAGAAACAAAAATGTCATCAGTCACCAATTTTTCAAATACAGGTGCAAACTTACCTGAGTATGACTTTGGAGTTTCAAGGTGATGTACTGTCTCTGCAATCTCCCAGTCATCATATTCCTGGTTAACATTAGATAAAGTTAGAGATTGTGTAATTGTGGCTTGTAGTGGTTCAACGCTATGTACCTGAAATGTTTGATCAACAATCTCCTGAACCACATCAACATTATAGCATTCATGATCATCATGTGGTAATTTTAGTGTATCAAACATTTTAAATTCAACCTTCTCTCCATTTATTTTCATGCTTATAGTACCCTTTTTAACACAAATTTTTATATCAGCCGTACTCATAAAGGGCCTACCTAAAATGATTGGTAGAGAAGATGGCATTGAAGAGTCCTCCATGTCTAACACAACAAAATCAGCAGGCAAAATGAAATCGTTTACCTGAACTAGGACATCTTCCAAAATACCTCTAGGTCTTTTGATGCTGCAATCTGCCAACTGCAACGTGATGGATGTTGGTTGGAGTTCCCCCAATCCTAGCTTTTCATAGACGGTGTATGGGAGAAGATTGATGCTTGCCCCCAAGTCTAGTAGTGCTTTCTCAAAGAAGTGCTCGCCAATCCTGCAAGGAATGGTAAAACTACCTGGGTCCTTTAATTTGGGAGGTAATTTCCTTAATAAAACAGCACTCACTTCCTCTGTCAAAGTCACATCCTCCCTAACCTGAAATGTTCTTTTGTGAGTACAGCATTCTTTCAAAAATTTAGCATAAGAAGGAATTTGTTTAATAGCATCAAGTAGGGGGATATTAATTTCTACCTTTCTGAGAGTTTCAAAGATGTCAAATAAATGTTGTTCTTTCTTTTACTTGACTAACCTTTGAGGGAATGGTGGCAAAATTGTCCTTTCTTTGTCACTTACCTTGTTGGAACCCAAAACTTTTGATGGTTGTGTTTCTGTTTCTTCGGTGTGTGCTCCAACCTCGCTGTCAATTGTCTTACCACTTCTGAGAGTTGTTACTGATTTGAGCTGTTCTTGGCCTCCAGGGTTTGGTATGGTTTGTGAAGGAAGTTCCCCTACCTTTCGTTCGCTTAATGCTTTCGCAATTTGGCCAATTTGTGTTTCCAACTTCTGAATTGCTTGTCCTTGTTGGTTGCTTGTTTGATGTTGTTGTTGGAGTAATTGAAGAACGGTGGATTCAAAATCCAACTTCTTCTGTTCTTGAACTGGCCTATCAAACCCACTTCCCATTTGGAAGTTCCGTGCATGTCCTTGTGAAGATTGAGTGCCTTGATTGTTGCTCCATGAGAAATTTGGATGATTCCTCCATCCTGGGTTGTATGTGTTTGAGAAGGGATTGTTCTTTTGTGGAAACACTCCTCGACCTACATAGTTTGCATGCTCCTGATCTGTGAAAGAAGACATGGGACATGTATCAGTGGTATGATCTACATGAGAACAAATTGCACAAATTTCTTTTGTTTGATTTTTAGCTCCACCCATCATCGACATTGCATTAACAAGCATATCAATTTTCTTATTCATGTTTACCATTTCTAATTGAATGTTATTACTATTAGAAATTTCGTAAACTCCCTGTTTTTTCGAAGGGCCCCTCCTTGTTGAGAATTGTTGTGAATTCTCGCTGAATTCTTCAAATAGTTCAATGGCCTCTTCACCGCTTTTCCTCATTAAGATCCCGTTGCAAGCTGAATCCACAATTGCCTTGTTAGTATCATTTAAACCTTCATAAAATGCTTGTACCTGATCATCTTTAGGCATGTTGTGTGTAGGACACTTGAGAAGTTTGTTCTTGAAATCTTTCCATGCTTCGAAAAATAAATCTCCATCCTTTTGTTGGAAGAGTTGAATCTCCCTTTTCAGCTGTTTGGTCTTTTGGGCTGGAAAGAACTATTTCAAGAACTTTGTAGCCAATTGCTCCCATGAGTTTATTGATCTTGGTTCCAAAGAATTATACCATAGTTTAGTGTTAAGTTTTAAGGAAAAGGGAAACAAGATTAACCTGATTTGTTCAGGGGTAAGCCCTTGGACGCTTTGTGTCCTGCAAAGATCGAAAAAGTCTTGCAGATGGAGATGAGGCTCTTCATCTGGTTTGCCACTAAAGTGGGGAACCATACTAAGTAACTGAGGAGATAGATGCATGTTCCCTGTGACATTAGGTTGATACGCAATGCAGGAAGGTTGCTCGATATTCTTAGGAGTGAACTTGTCCTGCATTGGCACTCGATTTGGCATTTCCTAACCCATTGCTGTATGTGAACTGGGTCTCTGTGCAGTCGACTGGTTCGTAGCGACAGTCGACTGGTTTGCTGCAACCAGCTTACCTAGTCTGTGCAAAGTGCGTTCTGTTTCTGCATCAATAGGTAGTAGCTCTGGACGAAGTGATCTCCTTCCGTGCATCCACCAAAATCCTGTAACCTAAAAGAAAAGTACTTATTAATAAAATTAAAAGAAAGAAAATAAAAGCTTTCTACTGATCTGTAAGTTAAAATACTAGACAATCCCTGGCAGCGGCGCCAAAAACTTGTTGTGCAATCTAGCTACCTAAATAAATAGACAAACTAGACACAAATTAAAAACCTCGCAAGTGTACGAATCGTTTATAGAAGCGTAGCAATAGCAAGGGTCGATCCCACAGAGATTGTAGAAGTTAACTTACTAATCAATAAAAAGAATAAGAATCATAAAGAGTTGTTTTAAAAGTCTAAAAGAAATAAAAAGATTAAAATTAAATTAAGAAGTGTTGAATCACAAATATCTATTAAGTAGTTGGGTTTAGATTTCCACCAATAGTCAATAATGCTAAGTCACCTTCTGAACTTCTTCTTATTACTCATGTTTGTTCTCTTCAGGGGCATGGTATCTACTCCTTAAAGTAAATGTTTCCCTAAGCCAAGAATTAGGCATGGTATCTACTCTAATTCGTTTCTTTCCTTAAGTATTTAGCATGGTATCTACTAAGTTGCACTTAAAGAAAACATGAGAACAGTGGAAACGAACAAACACTCAAAGTTCTAGAAATTGGTATCAGATCTAGATCCCTCAAGTTGATCAAACCAAGAACCCCTAAAGATTCTCTTGTTACAAGTTATGAACACGAGATACGGGTCGTCTCAATATGCTCATATAACAGATTCAGATAGATGGTAATGCAAACTTGATATTCTCAAGTTCTGTATGTCAGTCGACTGGCTGTCACCTCAGTCGACTGCTCTCAGAACTTGAGAACAAGTTTGATTATCATAAATCTATACCAATTCAATCAGATTCAATCAATAAGTAAAATAGAAGGTTTCAGAAGAATTTAGCATTACATAACTACGGCTTCAATCTACCCAACTATGAATTTAGTTCCACATAATAAGACTTTTATTGATCAACAAGTTCGAATACATGATTAACATAAAAGAATTAGAAAGAGAAGGAATAAACTGATGTAGTTCGGCTAGATGGATCGGCTGGCTGTCACACAGTCGATCGGCCGTTCTCTTCTTAGTACTTGATCTCCTTTCTCCTTCTTCTATGTTGATACCCTGCTGCTCTTTGTTGATGACTTGATTGTTCAGAAAGTTGTGTGCTGTCGTGATTCGGGAGCCTCCGCGTATATCTCTCTCTCTTCCCCTCTCTCTGAATAATACTTCTTGATTGGTATTTATAGAACACGGCTAGAGAATTAGGGTTTGCACTTTTCTTTTTATAGAAAAGTCCTTTTCTTTTATTTATTTCCTCCCTCGTTGCTCTGCGTATTATTTCTTTCTCTTTTCTTCTATTCTTCCTTTTCTGTTCTGATTTGGATTAGATTTGGACGAATCTTCAAATGTCTTATCTTTTAACTCTGCCGCCTACCAGTCGACTTGTCTTCGAACCAGTTGACTGTGTCGAGACTTCTGAAGATTTTATAATTGATCATCCAAGTCGGTTGTTGACAATCAACTTCTCTGGGCAGTCGCCTGTTGTAATGGACCAATCGACTGATGATCTGCAATTTCCTGTGTATCATCCTTAACATCCTGAATCTGCTTCGTTTCTCTGTTTTAGGCTGTTTCCTATGGAAAAGAGAAAATAAGAGTTAAATATCACATATAGAGCTTTAAAATGTCTAATTGCATTAATATTATTGCTCATAAATGTGAATAATATTGTGTTCATCAATGATCTCTTGTCCAATATCTGAGCCATTGATCTCTTTGGAGAAGAAACTTGATGTCGACAGCCATTGCTAGCCATCTTTATCCACAGCCACAGCTTCAACATTTCTCGAAGGGCTTTCATCACCTCATGTGCACCATTAAGTGTGGTTTGCTTCTTAGGAGCCACTACCTGCTTATACGACTTGCCATCTCTCGGTGACCCCAACGGTGGAGCCAACTTTGCCTGTGGATCCACCTTGGCCTCAAGAACAAACCTGATATGGTAGAATTGGTTGAATGCCAAAAATTTCCAAATCTTGGCATCAAACTCAAATTTGGACTTCTGATTTTGATCCTAACCGACTCGACATCGACTTTCTTCAAAATTTTGGGGTCGATCTCTATGATTGTCCAAAAATCTGAAACAATCTTTTCTAAACTCTCCTTCTTTTAGTAATGATATAGGACTTTGTGGGAAAAGATCAAGTACAACTCGCCATTGAGTATCTCCGCTCCAAAAGATGGTGTCCACTGGATGAAAATCACCTTAAAGCAACCAAAGTCAATCTCCTCCGGAGAAGCGGTGAATTCTAGAACTTTCTCTGCTGAGGGGAAGGACACTACAAAATTGACACATTCTTTTGATGGTACACTCCCATTGAACCCTCACTGGCCAATGGGTGTGAAGGGCATACAAGAGGTGGTTCTCCGATGGCCGGCCAAATGTGATTATGGCGATGGTGCACCATTTGCAGTGCCATTATTCTTCTTGCTTGATAATGCCAAGGCCAGTAGTAATAGTGATTATGGCAGGGCTCTCCGGCAATCTCCCCATAGTAACTTTCTAATTCTTTTCATCGATAGTGATGTTCATTTTGTGCCACACGTATGACATGTGCCCCCATTTCATGCACTGGAGGTAGCAAACTTCGGTTGTGCACTCCTCCCGATAATGCCCAAGGTCGTTGTAGTTGAAGCAACATACATGCCTCCTCTTGCTTTTCCTGGTTTTCCTCATCGTTTTCTCTGTAGTTTCCGCTGCAACTCTCTTCTTCTTTGTTGATTTACTTTCCACTGTAGTCTAAGTCTCTTACCATCCCGATCCCATTGTAGCAGACTAAGGGTGTGCCTTCTCTATAAGTCTCGCAACCACTTTAATTGTTTCAGGTTGTGTCCGAGGTCGCTCAATCACCTCCACTTCCTTTGCTAGACCTCCTTCCAATGCACTAGCCGGCATAGTGTGTTGTTTTTTCTATTGGCAAACCATATGATGATGGGTGGCGATGTTGGACATTGGGTTGTTGTGAATGGTGGAAGGGGGGGAGTAGATGACCGTGAGTGACGGAGGGTGTAGGATTGTTAGGGATGGTGGAAGGGGGTAGTAGATGATGTTCAAATACCTTTTGATGGTATTTCAACGTCACAGTCTCGCTTTGGTGATTCTAATAGCGGCAAACTAGACAATGCTTTAGGAACACGCGGCTTCAAATCACTTGTACAAGATTTTCCGTTCTCACAAAGCTCACAAAGCTGGTAGAGGTTGTGCTGACTTTGCTCATACCCATCTTTCTCATCATCACCATGCGACGACTTTCCAAACCTGATAGAACTTCACCTCAAGCAGTGTATTGCAGCCCCGTGCTTCTAGAGTTCTCTTGGATATCAGGCTCTATTTGAACAAAAGGAACATGCATGAACTTCTCTAGTGTGTACCCAATTTTCTCTGGGATCTCTGAATCCACTGTTCCCTCACCTACTACATCATAAATCTCACCAATCTATATTCTTATGCAACGATCTGTTGTAGGCTTGTAAGTAGAAAACATCTCCTGTTGACCCTAAGTTTGGTGTGCACAAAATGTGTCACGTACTACTAATATTTTTAGTTTAGATTTGCAGGAAAAACAATAAAAGGAAAATTAATAAAAGATTCAAAAGATTCAAAAACAAGCAAAAGAAGGAAAGTAATAAAGAAGGATTACAAAATCAAGCAAAAGAATACAATATTCAAAAAGAGTACATGTTGATTAGAACCCATGAAAGCCAGCTAGATCAGCTTATGTATTTCCATATATGTGAGAATTTTATATGTAGTTGATTGATTAGTTTTAGGTAAGAATATAAAGTGGTTTCATCACAATCAGTACGATGGCAGTAGACCGCATCACATTGTCAGTCAACCACACCATGGTCGACCGCTCTTCACTGTTAAAATGATGAGACAGTCGACCATTCATCTTTCGACTTTCGAATAAAAGATGAACGACCAACTGCCCCTTTTTGCGGTCGACCATACCTTGTGCTGATTACTCTTTTGGAATGTATCGTTTCTATTTTTGAGAGATACACTTTCCCGTCTATACATTTGGACGAACCCACTGCATATTCCTCACCTATTCCACTGAGAAAAAAAATCTTCTGAACTAATCAATTCAACAATCAATCCGAGTGTGTGATACTTATTTGTTTTCTTAAGTCAAAATCATTGAAGATCTTGAGTTTTTCTTATATTCCACTTTGGTGAGATTGATGGGGCTTATCTTAGAAGTCCTGTGGGTGTAATAGGTCTCTCGACCTGAATCTGAGAATCACCGTGCAAGGGTTTGATTATAGTGAAACGCTTGTGACGGAGAATTGCTACAAGTAGGTGGTGTGGACGTAGACCTGGGGCTCGAACCACGTTATATCGCTGTGTCACTAGTGCTTGCTGTATTTGCTTTCTCTATCTCTTCTCATTTACTTTGCAACTTAATTTGAATTTTTAATTTCCGCAAAATCACCCTATTCACCCTCCCCCTAGGGTGATTAACAGTGGTATTAGAGCGAGGTGCTTACTAAGAGCTTAAAAGCATAAGCAAAAGGTCCAATGGCCAAAATTTCTCATCTCGAAAACTTGTACTCATCGGAGCCATTCATTTCCAATGGGACAAGTCTAACACGTTGACCATATTTTGATGGAAAATGCTATGATGTTTGGAAAGTTCGTATGTCTCATTTCTTGCAGATGTTTAGAGAAGAAGTATGGAACATTTGCATAAACAAAACAGATATCTCTGTCAGCGATGGAAAGAGGGCTTTCACAAAAGCCGAACTAGCCCTAAAAACAGCAAACTCCAAAGCTATGACAGCTCTTTATGCAGGCTTAAACAATGAAGAATTGATGCGATGTGGGAAAAATTGCAAGATGGCGTACGAAATTTTGTACAACATGCTAAAACGGCATGAGGGAACTGCGTCTGAGGTAAAAGAAAAAGTTCATTTATGCTTTTATAAGTTTGATGTTTTTCGTATGTTGCCAGGAGAGAACGTCGATCAAATGCTCGCCCGTTTCGACATTATCACAAACGAGCTTGAGATCTTAGGTAAGGAGTTGGATGATGAACGAAAGGTCGGAAAACTCATAAGCTGTCTCTTACTAGAATGGGACGAAAAAGCTACCGCAATGAGGGAGACTCTTGAGGAAAAGGGGTTCAACTACTACACCTTCCAAGAAAAACTGATAACATATGCGATGGAGATGACCGAAACCAAGAGATACAAGCAGAGCATCAGAATATAACCTAAAACAGAAGAAAAGACCATCACGTTGAAAGCAGAAAAATCTCGGCCATAAAAAACAGAGTCAGATCGGGAAGAGTCAGATGAAGACATAACATTGCTAACCAAGGAATTTCGTAAGTACCTTAAACATAAAAAAATATGTCAGGTATCAAGGAGAAAGAGAAAACGATAAAGACGACGTATGCTACAAATGCAAGAAGCCTGGACACATTCACGCAAACTGTCCGTTCTTACAGGACAGAAACAAGGACTACTAGCACTCCTACTCAGAATTGAGAAAGAAGACGTTGAAGGCAACATGGCTAAACTCAGATTCCAGCGAGGAAGAGCAAGATTACAACAACGTTGGATTCATGGCTCTTGGTAATGGTAAGGTGCAATCATCATCTCAAGAAGAGGTAATCGAAGAACCCATTTATGATGATTTAGTAGACATGTGCAATGGATTGAAAGATTATGCTAAGAAATTGAGTCGTGGATTAAGACAATATAAAAAAAGTTCAAATGAATCACATGACTCTTGCATCTCCAAAAATCAAAAACTGAAAAATAAAAACTCTTTAATTATGGAAAAATTAGAGTCATTTAGAAAGGACAATGATGTGTTGATAGAGGAAAACGAGTATTTAAAATAACAAATTCAAGAATCCTTAGCAACACATGATGAAAACCTAAGAAAAAATCATGAGAAATCTGTTTATATTGCTAAACTCACTGATGATTTAAATGAATGCAAAAAAAACTTGATGAGGTAGTGGAAGGTTGTAAAGCTCTCGAGCAAAATAGAATACTTGATACTACCCTAGACACTCTTCGTTAGAACACAAAAAACGATGAAATTACTAGGACAAGACTTTGTAAAAGAGTAATTGAGCTCGAGAAAAATGTTGAAAAATATGAAGTGCCCATTTATCGTATTACAAAGAATTCAAGATCTTACATGATAATTGAGGGCTTGGTTACGATGAGCCAATACACCATCAAAAATCTAAGTCATCATGTCATACATGTATGCATAGTCACCAACATAATCACAAATCAACACAAAACTATGCACGTGTGCATGATCCAAGGCATAATCGTATCACATGTCACTACTACTATAAATAAGGACATATTTCTTACAACTGTGCATTAAAAGAAACACTAATTTTGTTTGGGTAAGAAACAATACAAATGCAGGAACAAAGCCTACTTGGACATCTACAAACTTCCATGTAGGTGCATCAACACCCTTAACTTAAAAGATCGCAGGCACTTTGATGGAAGATGCTCGACAATCACAACGAGCTACCATAACAAAATCTGCTTCTCTACCAAGGGAAAAAGGAAGGACATCAGTTCTTCAGATAAGTGCAGCACTGGGTAAAATCTAAATTAGCTTTGATTTATTTTCATCTTATAAGATGACTTATCTACAAGTAAAACAACTAAAACATTAGTTATCTATCTAAAAAATGCTTGTACTATGTGAATTTTATCTACAACATATAATAACCATCCCTGATATGCTATAACCTGATCTAAGATCAATTTTTTGAAATGGGTAATATTGTTGATTCGAAGAAAAATGTTTCATTAAACTAAAATGTCATTTTATTTTCGGTCGACTGCATGTTTCTCTTGAGTGGTTCGGTTGACCGACCGGTCGACCATGTTATACTTAGGAAATTCCTCTCTCATTTATTTGGTCGGTCGAAAGTGGACCGACCGACCGTCCTCTCTGCCAAACTTATTGAATCAAATCCCTTCTTTCCCTGTGTTGCGGTCGACCGTCTCTTTGAACCCATCGACCGATTCGATCGGCTGCACAGACTTCCTTCCCTCTATGACATTCGGGACCCACACATCCAGTATAAATACCTTTCCATCTTCTCTCTCAGCCTCCACGAAAAATCCTGGCCCCCTTCTTCCAAAACTCATCAAATAGACTTCAAATTTCCTGCAATTTTCTCCTAGGTTTTTGGGTGTTATCTTCTTCCTTGCTCCATGCTTCCCACGGCCCTTCCTCTTCTCACAGATCTAAAGGTAAGAAAGCTATTGCCTCTAAATATGTTACTAGAGAAAGAATTACATTTAGAAATTCAAATTGTGATGATCTATATTTTTTTTGTACTTTCATCTGCTCCGGTTGTTGTCAACCGTGAAATAAATGTAGCATCCTTAGGTAGGCAATTCTTTGTTATGGTTAGGATTCTTCGAGATTTTGGGTGGGGGAATTATCTTGCTATACCTAGCACCCACTTTGAGTCATTGACTCGGCATTTTTATGCAAATCTTGAAGGTTTTCAAGACAATGATCTCACTTTTCTTCTATTATTCTTGGGAAAAGGGTCAAAATTAGTCCTGAATATCTTCGTAGGAGATATGAATTTCCCGAAGGAGAATTAGATTCTTATCATCTTGATTTCAATACACTTTACTACAAACCGGGTCATGATAAAAATACTGTTAAATCCATGATTGTTCAACATGAATTTTCTCATATCCCTCGCGATTTTGCCCGTGTTTTGAACAAGATCGTTAATGCAAGTATCTAGCCGAAAAAGAATGATAAGTTTGAATTCCGGGTAGACCAGTCATTCATAATTTTTCTCATTCTTGGCGAATATAAATTTGATCTAGCCACATTCATCATTCTCACTATGAATTATGCAACTTCTCGAAATCGGGGCCTTCCCTACAGCTCTCTCATTTACAATCTAGCTATTGATTCCCGCATTGATGTTGGGAACTTTCTCCTTAGCAAAAATCCTATGCCAATCCTTCCTCAACAAATGGGTATTGACGTTCTGTTTACCCAACGTGCTCGCCGCCATCAAGCCCAACAAACCAAGTCGAACAAGCTCAACAAGCACCTTCCTCTTCTCAGTGCGAAAAATCTACCTCCTTCTCCTCATCATCCTCGTTCGTGACTCATGAGCAATTTGCTGCTCATCAAATGCAAGTATATGGTTACTATGTCAACACTATTGAATACTTGCAAGGCAAAGACAATTGGGAACTTCTTCCCCCTCCTGATGATGAGGAGAATGATGATGAAGACGATGAAGACGAAGATGATGATGGTGATAATGATGATGAGGAATAGATTGTAATACATCTTGGATGATTGTAATATGAATGAGTGCTCTCTTGTATGGACCTTCTTGCTATGTAACCACATCTATCTAGAAATCATGTCCATGCTGGCTATGATTCTCACGTCAAATTTATCTTGCATTTGTCTTGTTTTGTGCTACTGATTTTGATCGTTTTTCTCTATTAGTATTTCGGTCGACCTGTTCCTTCACTGTTTGTTCAATTGGTTTTTAAAATTCTTTGCGGTCGAACGGTCTTGGTTCTGTGGTGTTTTTGAAATTCTGGCTTGTTTTTTTTACTTTTGGTGTGTTCCAAAAAGGGGGAGAAGTCTTAGAAGTCTTCTATGGTTTCTAAGGCTTTCTAATGCACTTAGAAATTCTACGGTTTCTAATTACTTGAAATTTATCTAAATTTTTTTTTGAATCTTTTGATCTATATCTCTCGTTTGTGTTAGGAAAATCTCAAATCTATAATACCATGAAGAGCTCTCACTGTATATCAAAGAGTTTCGCGATCAACGGTATCATGTAAGTAGATTTTCCTTCTGTTTTTCAAAATGTAATATTTTCCAAAATTGCTTATTCCTTCTGTTTTTCAAAAATGTAATTGATATGGCTAAAAATGGGGTTAAATCGGAACCGTCCAGATTGGGCGCGAATCTTGAAGCTCGGGGGTAAAAGGGTAATTTCACATACAAGTGGATCCAAAGCGGGTACTGGATCTCCTTCGCACAAGACCCAATAACCCACAAACGGATCCACACCGATTGGGCACGGGTCCCGACCCGAGGCGAGCCCAGATCAACAAGAGACAAACCAGGGCCACTGATTTGACCAAGTCAACGGGCCTGATTTACTCTCACCGGGAATCAGGGATTAGTTTCCTAAACAGACTGTGAGGATTTTTCTCCTAGCAGTTACACAGGGAATCGAGCCTCTAATCACTCCCCTGGCGACTATAAATACCTCCCCTCTGCCACTGTGACCAGGTAATCACTCTTTTTCCACCTTAAGCTCTTTCTTTAATCACCACTGGTTACTGACAAGAGCGTTGGAGGGTGCGTCGCCGGAATCAACCCCGGTGTCTCGCACTTCCTTGCAGGTTGCGGCAGGAGCAAGAAGGCTTGGATCAGCTGTTCAGGTTTTCTCGAACTCACAAATCTTATCTGTTTACCCCCACACCGAAATCAGCGGTAACAGATTGGCACCGTCTGTGGGAAAAGCCACACGAACAGCCTCAGCCTCTTCCTTGTCATCCTCCCCAACCATGCCTCCAAAGAAGGTCAGATCTAGAGGGTCCAACCGCGGGACCAATCTCGCTGATCCTACGGAGGAAGCCCCTGTCAATCCTATTCCACAGCCCGAACTTCCTCCACCGGCCCCACAGGGCCAACCTCCTCTTCCCAAACAGCAACCCCATAATGGCCCTTCCGGTCATAACAGTCGGAAGCAGAAGCAACCCCTCAACCCGGACCATGTTTCGGTTCATAATGAATCCTCGGATTCAATGGCTTCTCATCACCCCGACCTCCGCAACACAGTCCTGAACCGCCAAAAAGATGAGGTGTAGCGCCCCGAATTTCTAATATGAGAGCTTAGAAAATACGTGGTACATTCCCAGTGATCCACTTCAATATAACAATAAACACAACCAAACACCACTAGAATTTTCAACATTTATTACAATCAAACTTTTACATATCACAGCGGAAGACTAAACAACTCAAATGAACTCAACAGGTCTTTACAACTCAACATTGAACACTTATAATCCATTTATCCAAAAAAAAAAAGCTAACTCAAGCATCCATTCTCCAACTCTAAGCAATAACCTGCAACAAGTGAGGCTAGAGTTGAACCCTAACCCCCAAACTAAAGGGGTCAGCCATAAATGGTGTGAGTGGCATAAAAATCAAATAGCAATATAAATGAACTTAAATCATAGCATCCGACCAATAATAACCAAAGGTGTAAAGTGTGAAATAGCAAGAAATGTAAACAACAAGTGATATTCAAAACCAAAAGTCAAGTGTGAAAAAGCAGGAAATCCAAATGCAGAAAAGTGAGTCAAGAAAACATGATGACTAAATGCTGACAACGATGACTACTAAGAGATGAAGATAAACTATGATAATTTGCCCATGCTTGATCATTCAGGAGATAGATCCCACACCTCAGGTATTTTCCCTGGATAATTCAGGAGATCTTCCCACATCTAAACACAGTCTCATCATCACAAGAATACCACAAAAGCGTCGCCTCGAACTTGATAATTCAGGAGTTCAATCCCACATCTCAAGATAATTACTTGGATAATTCAGGAGATTAAGTCTCACATCTAAAGCCTTACTGAGGTGCATAACTCATGTTCCCATTCATCATGACTTTACTAATGCGTGTCTTTATTAATTTGGGTTACTGAACAAAATCTCCTAGAGTAGTGTACCCTACCGGACTAAAAATATGATTAACTGAAAATTCGCCTCAATGGGCCTCAACAAATAACTCAACAAATATCTCAACACCGGTATACTAGGGTCACGTACCTCTAGAGACTCAAAACAAATATCTAAACAAATTCCCACTAAACAAGTGGCTCAACTGAATATCTCAAAATCAAATACTGAACAAATATCTCAAATCAAATACTGAACAAATAACAAAAACTGAACAAAGATCTCAAAATCAATTACTGAACAAAATGTCTCAAATCAAACACACAGATCCCTCAGTGCCAGTCGACTCATGCTAAGATAAGTCGACTGTCCAGAGGACAATTCTTCGGAATTCCACAAAATAATCTAAGGCAATATCAGTCGACTAGGAGAAGTCATCAGTCGACTGCCCCGAAACAAATCACAATAATTCTCAAGAACATAGTCTAAGTATATAAGTCGACTGAAAGGTTCATAGGTCGACTGTCTAGAAAGGACTAAACAAATTTACAATCAGTAGACCAGTCGACTGACACAGTCCAAGTCGACTGTCCCGAACAATTCTCAAATGACTGAAAATAATCAGTAGTGTCGTACCAGTCGACTGTACGGTAGGCCAGTCGACTGTCGGCCTACAGTTTTCAAAAATAAGTCTGGATACAAAATCGATCTGAAGATTTCTAAAGAATCATGGTTCATTATTTATCAAACAGTAGTTCATACACAAGCCAAAGATGACTCTCACCAATACAAATACATACTCATCAATCAATTCCTCAAATCTCAACTTCTCAAGATCTAAACCACAAATCTTCCATTAGGGTTTCACAACAAAACTTCTTCCTCAACTCTTAATCAAATCTGATCTAAAATTCATAGGATCTAGATGTTTATCATTCGATCACAATATAATTAATTCTTAACATGCCTTCCAATATTACGATTCCATAGATCAACATTTCCTCAACAAATCTTGATAGTTTCTCATACATGGTCCAAATATCAACAAGTATGCTCATCATCCATATCAAAATAAAAGATCCAGATTATGCATTTCAATGAGACAAACAAAACAATATCATAACGATCCAAACAAGTGTAACAAAGATCTCACATCGTTCATCAATCAAAACAAACAAAACAAATCGAGCAAAACAAAAACAAACCACTCACCTTGTTTTGAAGAAAAATTCCACAAATGTGCTCTCCTTCTTGCTAGATCCAAAATCCTCTTCTTGCTCCTCAAAACAATTCTCAAAAATTTGAATATTCTCTCAATGACGGCTGGGAATAAAAATCCCTTATATATGCCGGATAAAATATTAGGGTTTTACTCACACTTTGCAAAACAATCCTTCCCAAAAATACAACTTGCATATATATATATATACATTAGTCTTGTAAATTCTATAAAACTCCTTTAAATTAGGATCTAATAGAAAATATACTTTTAAAACCTCAGTCAATACTGCTCAAAACGTTTAGAATGCCCATTTTGCATTTCAACCCTTGAAAATGTCAATTTTGCAAATAAGTCCTTCTTTTCTCAAAAATTGCAAATAGTACTAATTAATTTCAGAAAAATCTGGAAAAATACTACATAAATCCTAAATAATAAATAATGATTTTTCATAAAGAAATCTTAATTTTTCAAACTTCTAAAAAGTTATTTGCACGTGTACAAAAGATAGATTTCTTAGAAAATATTAATTAAATCCCCAAAAATTATTTAAATTCATTTTCAAATAATTAAAATAATATTTGAAAATATGGGGTTCTACATGAGGACCTCCGCACCCACCTGGAAGAGAGGCGGGCCCGAGAGGGAGCATCCCGCCAGCATCATGGTGAGCGGTCGCCTCACCGCCGAGACGACAGAAGGTCTCCGGACCGAAGGGGCCGAGCGGCATCGCCCGAGCGCCGAAGGAGGAGGCCGCATTCCCCCGCGGATCGGCATCATCCGAGGAACAATGAGGCACCTATCACTCGTGCCGAGTTCCTACAATTTCAGGACACCGTGCTACAGGCCCTCAACCTTCGCCCCAACAACCAAAATGCCCAGAGGGTTCCAACACCCCCGCGGGTTATCAGTCCTCGCCACCGATCCCGAAGCCCCCTCCCGGCTCCCAGTCGCCAGCAGCAGCACTACAGTCCTCGCCGATCTCAGGACTACCGGCGCCGCAGTCCCCGCTCCCCTTCCTATGAGGAAGAGTCCGGGGGATCGTATGATTACCAGCGGAGGGACGATGCCCTCAACCGCCGCCTCCATGAGGTGGAGAGGCGCATTGGCCGCATGGACAGAGAGGAGGAGTCCAGAGCGGGGACCGTCGGCCCAGCAGACCCCCTTTCTCTCGGTCGATCATGGAGGCCCCCATACCGAGGGGTTTCAAACCTCCGCAGTTTGAAACGTACTCAGGGGAGTCCGACCCAGTTGATCACGTCGAAAGCTTCAAGACATTAATGCTGATCCATCAAGCTTCTGACGCCATGCTCTGCAAGACCTTCCCCGCCACCCTCCGGGGGTCGGCTCGGGAGTGGTACTCCAGGCTCGCCCCCTCTTCCATCTTCTCGTTCGAGCAGTTCGAGACGCTGTTCATTACTCACTTCGTGAGTAGCAGGCGAGCCGAGAAGACAAGCCTCTCCCTACTCAACCTGCGGCAAGAACGGGGAGAGAAGCTGAGGGACTACGTAAAGAGATTCACCGCAGAAGTCAGGTCTATCGCCTTCTTAGACCAGTCAGTGGCGACTGTTGCGTTCCAGTCGAACATCCTCAACTCCAACCTCCGGTCGTCCCTCGCGAAGAAGCCCCCGCACAACTTCGTCGACCTTCTAATATGGTGCGAGAAGTATATCCGGGCGGAGGAGGCCGAGTGCCTCCCGAACTTCGGAGGATCGGCCTCCGGATCGAAGAGGAAGGCGACAGAGGAGGAGGGGTCGAAGAAGACACAGAAGGAACGGCCAGCGCCGCCCTCCCCATAGATTCGAGAAGTTCACTCCCCTCACAACCAATGTCTCCACCATCCTGATGGAAGTGGAGAAGGAGGGGGTCATCCCTCCAGCTCCGAGGATGAACACCCCGACTAAGAGGAGGAATAAGAAGAAATTTTGCCGTTACCACAGGGACCACGGCCATGACACCAACGACTGCCGAGCGTTGAAAAATGAAATAGAGGCCCTCATCCAGAGGGGGCAACTGGCCAAATTTGTTAAGGCAAACGATCGGGCGGATCACAGCACTCCTCCGCCTCGGGGGGCTAACAAGCGCTCCGAACGGCGCGAGGAGACGCCCGAGTTTGAGGAAGAACGGGTCCTGCACCTCATCCACGGAGGGCCTATAGGGGGCTCCTCCAACTCCTCTCAGAAGGCCTTCGTCCGAGAGGTCAACTCGGTTCACAGCGCCCCTCCCCCCAAAGGCCTCGGGGTCCCGGTGACTTTCTCCGATGAAGACCTCGAAGGGGTTCGAACTCCCCACTGTGACGCCCTCGTCATTGACCTTCGCATGGCGAATTTCAAGGTACAGAGGGTCCTAGTAGATAACGGGAGCTCGGTCAACATCCTCTTCCTCTCGGCCTTCCGAGGCTTGCAGCTGTCACGGGACCGTCTCAAGCCGGCCGGTTACACACTCCACGGGTTCACGGGGGTCCCAGTAACTGTCGAGGGGGTGATAACCCTAGACGTAACTGCTGGAAAGACCCCTACTACCCGGACCGAGCCGATGGACTTCATGGTAGTCGACGTCCCGGCCGCGTATAATGTCATTCTAGGCCGACCCGGCCTAGCTGCCCTGGAGGCTGTCCCCTCGGCGTACCATCTTAAAATGAAGTTCCCCACTCGGTAACTTCCATTGGGGGAAGCCAAGAAACGGCTCGGAAGTGCTACATGACTTCCATTGGGGGACCGGTGCTCTCCCTCGAGACACTGGAAATCCCCGAGCCGAAAGTCCGACCCACGTCCGAGCCGGCGGACGAGTTAGAAGAAGTGCTCTTCTCGGACGAGGACCCGAGCCGGAAGTTCCTCATCAGCAAGTCCCTACCGACTGCGCTGTGCTCGGACTTGGTCAAATGTATCCGGGATAACCGCGACCTGTTTGCTTGGTCAGCCACGGATATGCCCGGCATCTCCGAGGAGCTGCTAGTCCACCGCCTAAGTGTCGAACTGGGGTGCAAACCGGTTCAGCAGAAGAGACGTAAGTTCGTTCCCGAGCGACAGCAGGCCATCAAGGAGGAGGTGGATAAACTTTTGAAGGCCAAATTCATACAGGAGGTAAACTACCCCGAGTGGCTCTCCAATGTTGTAATGGTCAAGAAGTCCAACAGCTCTTGGAGAATATGCATCAACTTCACCGACCTGAATAAGGCGTGTCCGAAGGATCCATTCCCTCTTCCGAACATCGACACCCTCATTGATGCCACCTCGGGTCATGAGCTCCTCAGCTTCATGGACGCCTTCTCCGGCTATAATCAAATCCGAATGTTCCCTCCGGACATTCCGAAGACCTCCTTCATCACCGATCATGGCCTCTACTGCTACCGGGTCATACCGTTCGGGTTGAAGAACGCGGGTGCCACCTACCAGCGCCTCGTCAACAAGGTCTTCCAGAGCCAGATAGGCCGGAACATGGAGGTGTACGTGGACGACATGCTCGTCAAGAGCGTCCGAGGCACTGACCACGTGACCGACCTCCAAAAGGCCTTTGGCATGTTGAGAAGGCACAGCATGCGGCTGAACCCGAACAAGTGTGCGTTCGGGGTCTCTTCGGCAAAGTTCCTCGGCTTCATGGTGAGCCAGCGAGGGATCGAAGCCAATCCCGAGAAGATCAAGGCCATATTAGACATGGCCCCGCCCCGAAACGTCAAAGGGGTGCAGAAGCTAACAGGTCGGCTCGCTGCTATCGGCCGGTTCTTCTTGAAGTCTGGGGAAAAGTGCCTCCCCTTCTTCAAAGCACTCAGGGGGGCTAAGGGTTTTGAATGGGGCCAACCACAACAGGAATCGTTCGACCAACTGAAGGCCTACTTGGTGAACCCCCCTCTGCTCAGCAAACCTGTCCCGGGGGAAACTCTCTTCATCTACTTGGCTGCTTCCGAGCAGACCCTAAGTGCTGTCTTGGTGAGAGAGGAGGACCGGGTCCAAAGGCCCATCTACTACGTGAGCAAGGTGCTTCGGGACGCCGAGCTCCGCTATCCGAAGATAGAGAAGATGGCCTACGCCCTGGTCATGGCAGCGAGGAAGCTTCGGCCGTACTTTCAATCCCACTCGGTCGTTGTCCTCACCGACCAACCCCTAAAGTAGATCCTCCACAAGCCTGAGACCTTGGGCCGGCTAATGAAGTGGTCCATAGAGCTGAGTCAACATGACATCTCTTACCAGCCTCGGACGGCAATTAAAGCACAGGCCCTCGCCGACTTCATCGTGGAGTCCACTATCCCCGAAGTCAGCCACGTCCCGAATGGACCCCCCATTTGGACAGTCTTCGTGGACGGCTCCTCCTGTAACGAAGGAAGCGGTGCCGGTATCATCCTGAACGGCCCTGACGACTTCGTCCTCCAGTACGCGATCCGTATGAACTTCAAGGCCTCGAACAATGAGGCGGAGTATGAGGCACTCATTGCTGGTCTCGAACTCGCACGAAGTGCTGGGGCGCAGCACCTCCGAATCCACAGCGATTCCCAGCTTATCGTGAACCAAGTCTTGGGCGAGTACAAGGCTAGAGACGAGCGGATGGCGAAGTACCTCGCTAAGGTCCGGGTCCTCATGAGCCGGTTCGAAGAGGCGCTCATTCAACGAGTTCTTCGTGAGGAGAATTCGCAGGCCGATGCCCTCTCCAAGTTGGCCTCATCCTCCCTACAAGGTCTTGAACAGACCATTTTGATCGAGGTCCTCTCTAGGCCGAGCATAGAAGACGAGACACCCGGTTCGGTGGAGTCGTTGCCGGTCATGTTACAAGATAATTGGATGAAGCCGTTGGTGGAATTCTTGAGGGACGGGGTCCTGCCCGTGGATCCCAAAGAAGCGCGCCGAGTCAGAATCCGGGCCGAGCGGTATGTCTTGATCGAGGGTATCTTATACAAACGCTCCTTCTCTCAAATAGACGGCCGACCATACCTAAGGTGCCTCTCCCCAGAACAGGCCGACTACGCTCTGCAAGAGCTCCACGAGGGCATCGGCGGGGCACACTCAGGATCCAGATCCTTGGCCCGGAAAGCTTTGAATTATGGATACTTCTGGCCGACCCTCCTTCAAGACGCCGAACGACACGTTCGGCAATGTAACTCTTGTCAGAGACACTCCAGCATCCGTCGCCTCCCTCGGGCCAACCTCGCCTCCCTATCAAGTCCTATCACATTCGCAATGTGGGAGATGGATTTACTAGGGCCTTTCCCTCCGGCTCCGGGTCAGTTCAAGTTCTTGGTCGTAGCCATCGACTACTTCTCGAAGTGGGTCGAGGCCGAACCCCTCGCCATTATAACCGAGAACAAGGTGGTACAATTCTTCTGGAAGAACATCATCTGCAGATTCGGCATCCCCCGTGTCCTCGTGACGAACAACGGGACTCAGTTCACTGGCGCAGCATTCCGAGCTCTGTGCGACGACCTTGCCATCCAGCAGCGCTTCTCGTCCGTCTCCCACCCTCAGTCGAACGGACAGGCAGAAAATGCTAATCGGCAGATCCTCACAGGCATCAAGAAAAGGCTGGACAAAAGTTCCAAAGGCTTATGGGTTGACCAACTCCCCAACGTCCTATGGAACTACCGCACGAGCAAGCGGACCCCCACGGGCGAGTCCCCTTTCAACCTCACCTATGGGTCCGAGGCCGTGATACCCCTCGAGGTCGGAATACCTTCCCCTCGGCTCGCAGCCTACGACGAAGAACAGAACGCCAGAGGCCTCAGGGCAGACTTAGATCTGATAGATGAGCTGAGGGAAAGAGCATCAATTCGGCAGCAGAATTACCGAAGAAGGGTCGAGTTGGCATACAACAAGAAGGTCCGACCCACCAACCTTAAGCAAGGGGATTTAGTCTTGAGAAAACTGGCCATATCCTTTCCCAATCAGAAGAGCAAGCTGGCTCCGAACTGGGAAGGGCCGTACAAGATTACGAAGGTAGTTCGCCCCGGAGCATATCGTCTTGAAGATCTAGAGGGCAGAGAGATTCCGAGGACCTGGAATGCCAACCACCTCCTAAAATACCAAGAAAGCGCCCCGGCGCCACTCTAAGTATCATAGGATATCGAGCCATTCCTCTCCTCTGACTTGTAATCTATTTTCATAAATTGTAATATGTAAAGCGGTTCGCCGTCGATTATCAATAAAGAAAGCCCTTTCATACTTATGAATTTGCATGCTTCTCTCCGCTCTTATCATCTGTTTTTTAAATTTTGATTTCAACCAATGGTTCGGAGTCCATGTCCGGCTCGACCTCACCTCCTCGGCTCGCCCCCGGACGAGCCAGAGGTAGATCGCCGTTCGGAACTGCTCCCACAACCGTTGAACTACACCGATGGTTCGGAGTCCAACACTCGGCTCGACTTTACCTCCTCGGCTCGTCCCCGGACGAGCCAGAGGTAGATCGCCGTTCGGAATTGCTCCCACAACCGTTGAACTACACCGATAGTTCGGAGTCCAACACTCGGCTCGACTTTACCTCCTCGGCTCGTCCCCGGACGAGCCAGAGGTAGATCGCCGTTCGGAATTGCTCCCACAATCGTTGAACCACACCGATGGTTCGGAGTCCAACACTCAGCTCGACTTTACCTCCTCGGCTCGTCCCCGGACGAGCCAGAGGTAGATCGCCGTTCGGAATTGCTCCCACAACCGTTGAACTACACCGATGGTTCGGAGTCCAACACTCGGCTCGACTTTACCTCCTCGGCTCGTCCCCGGACGAGCCAGAGGTAGATCGCCGTTCGGAATTGCTCCCACAACCGTTGAACTACACCGATAGTTCGGAGTCCAACACTCGGCTCGACTTTACCTCCTCGGCTCGTCCCCGGACGAGCAGAGGTAGATCGCCATTCGGAATTGCTCCCACAACCGTTGAACTACACCGATGGTTCCGAAGTCCAACACTTGGGTTTCATTCTACCGTCCAAGCTTGCTTCGCGATAGACTAGGAGTGAACCACCATTCGGAGCTCGGCTCACCCCTCCGCTTCGCGAGAAGAGGGAGCACATAATCCGAGCAATCTGGCCTAACAGCCGAAGCCCGAGACCCCACGCATTCGGTCGGCTACCGAGCAGGGGCCTTTCCGACCCTGCAAACAGAGAAAACTCACTTTCTCCTTAACTTTCGTGCATGATCTCGATCAGACGGCCCAGATCTTGCCACCGATGCTAAACGACAAGATAGCGTTTTCTTGGGAACTGAGCTGCCTCGAGATTCGCGTCAACATCTGACGGTTCAGATCTTGCCACCGACGCTAAACGACAAGATAGAATTTTCTTGGGAACTGAGCCGCCTCGAGATTCGTGCCAACATCCGACGGCCCAGATCTTGTCAGAATCGCTAAACGACAAAGTAACGCCCCGTCAGGAGCTCGTTCGCCTCGAGATTCTCGCCGGCGGCACCATGTGCTCGGCTCGAGGACCTCTGCACGGCCAACACACTCACAAGCAAAATAAGTACGCAGAGCAACAAAGGAAATTTTATTTATAATCGGGACACAATACAAAATAGTTTTTCCATAGTTACAAAGTATTAGAAAACAAAAAATACAGCGCCGACCCATCACACTTGGTCCTCAAACAGAAATGTCTTCACTGGTCTCTTCGGTTGCCAGCCCTTCCACTTCGGCTGTTAGCTCCTCCGCCTCCTTCCGAAACTTCGCCTCCACGGTCTGTAAGTGATGGATCTCGGAGAGCAAATCGTCGCGCTCGGCTAATATCTTCGACTGATTGTGCTGAATACACTGAACCCGAAGAGCGTTACTAAAAGCTGTCTGCGAGTCGTCGTCCTCCCCTACGGGGGTCGCCTCGATGATCCTGTTCTCCAGACACTGGATCTCGACGTCTCGTTGGCCGAGGACGGACTGAAGGTGGGCCCGCTCGCTCTCAGCTCGACGTAACTCTAGCTCCACTCCATGACGCCGCTTTCGGCACGTCGTCGAGCGTGACTTCGTCCCCCCTGAGGTCACCTCGGCATCAGCTTCACTGTCCGAGCCGTTGGGATCGGTGTATTGGTCTGACACCACGAGCTGAAAAGAAGGAAAAATGAATAGCAAGATTTCAATACACTTCCGAGGCACAACACTTGAAGAATTTTCCAATCATATTCAGATATAATAGCTCCACATACAACAAGACCGACTCTACTACAAAGTTTTGCGACAATCAGAAAGAACATAAAACGACATGATCAGGGCCTCTTCGGAAGGGGAACGCTTCGGTTTAAGGAAACGCGAGGACGACGAGGCCTTCCCTCCGAACTCGATCCTAAACCAACGAAACGTGACCCCCCTTCGCTGCTGACCCTAATTGTGGCGCCGACCGAGGCACCGCTCGACGAGACGGCCGCACTACTCTGAGCGTCAGCAGGGCTCCGCCTAGCCACAGGCAAACGTGTCGCGAGTTCGTAAAAAGAAATCCCTCTCTCGCTCTCTTCGCAAGTGCACGACGTACTGCGGACATTGGCCCTCTCCGGCAGAGGCTTCAATGACGCGACTTCTTCCTCCAGTTCAATGATTCTGTCTCTCAAAGCATCGTCCTTCGCCAACTTCTTCAAACGAGAAGGCATTGACGAGCCCGAGACGTTGACGCTATCGGTTGCGAGCCGTCGGAATGGGTGACCTCGATCCCCCTATCTATCGTGATCCTTCTGAGCCTGTCGACCTCGACCAACAACCTCTTACGCTCGGTCGACGCCTTCTCCAGCTCGGAAGCGAGTTTCTCTTCCGCTGACGAGCGTTCTCTATCCACTATCTCAAAGTGTTGGATCTCGGCCAAAAGCTCGTCATTCTTCTGCTCGGCGACGGTAAGCTCTCTACGAAGCCATTCTACCTCACCTTCGGGACAAGGAGCTTGGGGTTGCTTCCGCAGTTGCCACAACTCGCGGCAATACTTTCGCACAGCTGCCTTTGTCTCCTCCAGCCTCAAGAGCATGAGAAACTGCCTCTGTCGGCTATTCGAGAGCTCACCCTTCGTTTTGGCCAGCTCCTTACGAAGGTGTGCAACCTCCGTGATCGGACCGAACCTTACCTGAAAATCAGAGATAAATCCGAGACCCAACACTTGGAGAATTCTACGCCAAATCATACACAAAATCCGAGACTCAACACTTGGATAAATTTTGGCCAAACAAACTGTTTTCATTCAAAACCGAGAAGAAAGTTTACAGGAGCGGTGGCCAGTCCGCAGTTAGGCTTACAAAAAGAAACAAAACAACGAAAGACTAAAAGAGACAACCGAGTCAGGGGTCGACCTTTTTGTCGTTCGGGTCCGTCGACCCCCCGGCCTTGTCCTCGCCATTGCCTTCATCTTCGTCTTCGCTCCCGCTCTCCTCCTCGGAGTCGTCTTCCTCTTCACCCTCGGCCTCGGTCTCTCCTGGGCCTTCGACGCCTTCCGTCTCTCCCTCGGGGTCGAGCAGCCCCTCGGGAACCTCCTCCTCCCCTTCCACAGGGTCGTAAAAACGGTAGGAGGACGTGTCGAAGCCCGGGTTCCTGGCGGCCACGTGGAGCAAGGCTCGACCGTAGGCGTCCTCCATGTTCTGGAGCATGTGTTGTGCGGCCTCCTCCTGCACAGCCTTCTTCACCTTCTTCACCTTCCTCCGGTGTTTGGCCATGATCTTCTCGGTTCTCTTCCGAGCCCTCTCCGCTTCCGACCGAGCATTGGCCAGTTCCTCCTTCAGCTCGGCAACCTCCTTCTCCGAAGCTTCAAGCTTGGTTGCCGCGTCCTTCGACAGCTGAATGGCGTCGGCCAGCTGCTTCTCCAGCCCTGCCACTTTGGCACCCTTCTTTGCCGAGAGGAGCTGCTCGGCATCAAGCAGCTTCGTGGCCTTGACACGCTCCGCCCTCTCCCGCTCATGCTCCTGTTCCTTGCTCGCGAACTCCTCGAGCAGGAAATTGAAGTGGCAGAGGGTCTGAAGAGAGAACAGCACATTAGAACCCGAACCCAAGAACTTAGGAAAATCTCAGAAAAAATTTGGATGGGGAAGAGCTTGGGCTACTTACCGACATGGTGTTCCGAGCAATCTGCATCGCGGCGTCCCCTGCTAGCCCGGCCTTTAGGGTCGCTCGATCCTTTGGGGTCGGCAGGTGCCTCACCGCTTCCATGCAGATATTGCCGTCGCCCAAGAAGCCGTCGACATTCATCACCTGCCAGTCAGGGACGAAGATCTGCTTATGACGCTCGGTCAATATCTTCTCCGCCTCGTCAGTGAGGGGCAGAACTTGGAGGGACAGCACCTCCTTCACGCCGAACGCACCGCTCGACGAACCGGGAGCAACCCCCTTCGATGTCGGTGTCGGCGCACCCGAGGCAGGAGGGTCGAGGACCATGACCTCCACCTGCTCGGAACCAGCCTCCGGCACAACAGCCTTCGGCTGGTCGGTAGCCTTCTCGACCAAAGGCATCTTCGAGGCTCGGCCGCCTTGAGGCCCCGTCGAAGGCCTCTTCTTCTTCGTCTCGTGATCCGCCGCCCTGGCCTTCGCCATCAGAGCTTTGTAGTCCATCTTCATCGTCTTTGCACAAGCCGAATGAAAAAACTTAGGAAAATTTTCATAAACTTTAAGCAAAGAGTATAAATACCAGAAGCATACTAGGGTCGATCGGACTGAGACCCCCTCGGAACAGATCCTCCTCGGTAATATCTTTCCAGCTTAACGCTGGCAGGGCGAGGAGCTTCTTGTGGACCTCTGTCTCCTCGTCACTCAGCACCGGCTCCTTCTTGGTTCGCTTAGGCAGGCCATCCTTTGCCCAAACTATCGGTATCACCCACGGCGCGGGGGCTCGGATGATGAAGTATTTCTCCTTCCAATGTTTGATCGAGTCCGGATTCTCGATCAACTTCACGCCCGTTCGTGACGAAAGATAGAACCTTTGTTCGTTTCGGTTTGGCTGACAAGGTCGGTAGAGGCTCCGAAAGAGAAACATACTCGTCTCGGCACCAACCTCTTGGCACCGGAGGACGAATGCCATGACGTGCCTCCATGTGTTCGGCATCAACTGGGCGGGGCTCAAACCATACCATGTCAAGACATCAACAACGAACGGGTGGAGGGGAAAGCGGAGTCCGGCGATAAGGGAGTCGACCGGAAAGATGCACACATCTGACGAAGACTTCGTACTGGCTCGGAAACCCGGCCCGGGTAGAAGCAGCCCATAGTCGGCAGGGATCCGGAAGCCCTTTCGGATCAGGTGAAGGTCGGCCTCCGTAAGAGACGAGATGGTGTGGTCCACCTTGGACAGCTCCCTCGGTTCATTCTCCTCCACCGACTTAGCCGTGCCTTGGGTTACTTTCTCCAAGATATCCTCGGCATAGTCCCATACGCCTCCCACACTCGACAGAGCAATGGGCTGCCGACCGAACGCTCCCGCTGTCTTCGGGGTCTCGACGATTGTGACCACCGCCTTACCCTTCTGGGACGCCGCCGGGACCTCCTTAGGTGGCTCGGCCACCTCGCCCTCTCTATCCGGACGGACGACGTTCTGATCGGTCGGCTCCACCACCTCCTTCCCTTTACCCCCTCGGCCTACTGCTTACTCCGAGGCGGGGGTCTCATCCGAGGATGTAATCTTAACCATTTTCTAAAAGAGAAGGGGAAGGAGTCTGACCTTGAAGTGACAGCTACGGTCGAAAAAGCTCGCCGGAGACAAAGAACGCCTGCCGCGACAGCTAGCACCGCCACCAAAGAGCTGAGAACTTCGAAGGTGAAAGTAAAAACTAGAGAGAGAGAGTAAAAGTGAATAATAAGACTTGGATTAGGGGGGTGAAGATTTATAGTAAAAAAGGAACGTCCCTTGGACTTCCAAACGAAGAAGCGCGGCTCTTGGGCCGCTCTCGAAACGTCGCGGAGGCCCAACACAACTGTCTTCTTCACTAAGTCAACTAGCTCGGCATAACGGGATCGGGAGCCGAACTACACTCGATCCGAGTTCGCTCGCAAGGAGTCCGGTCGGCCGCCGAGCAGGTGCCATTCCAAGGCTGCAAACGGAGAAAACTCACTTTCTCCTCAACCTTCGCGTAAGATCTCGATCAGACGGCTCAGATCACGCCAGCGACGCTAAACAACAAGATAGCGTTTTCTTGGGAACTGAGCCCGCCTCGAGATTCTCCGCAACAGCTAACGGCTAAGATCGCGCCACGTCGCTCGGATGATCGTACCCTCAGGCATCCCAAGTCTATCTGAAAGAGCCAGAAAAAATTTGGATTCAAAGTTTTAAGGCACCGCCCTCGGCGAGCCCCCCAGGCCCCAGGTCTCGGTCGGTATTCCGCCGACCCACGGGGCCCGGTCAAAAACAGATCGGCACACCCCCCATCTCTAACTCCTTCGGGCCAACAACCATCGGAAGCCGTCGGCCCGGAAGGAAGACAGAGATGGGAAGAGGCCCATCATTCCGAAGCTGCTGCAGTAACTCGAATCCGGACATGGGTCATCACCTCTTCTACCGTGATCTTCTCCGACCCTGACACCCGCCTCGGGGGCCGTCAGAATCGGGAGAAGACCACAGTGAAAGAACGACCACCCGTCCTCCCGACCAAAAATCATCCTCCGGTTCCGGACTAAGGTCATCACCTCTTTTACCATGACCTTCCCCGACCCTGACACCCACGTTGGAGCACTCAGAATCGGGTTAAGATCATGGTGGAAGAACGACCACCCGTCCTACCGAGACAGATCGCCCCGCGGATCTGGACTTCGGCGGTCAACCCTTCTGCCGAGATCTCCCCCGACCCTGACACCTCTACCCGGGCCGTCAGAATCAGGAGAAGATCTAGGCGGAAGAGCGACCCCCCCGTCCTTCCGAAACACACGGTCCCTCGGATCTGGACTTCGGTGGTCTACCCTTCGGCCCAAACCTCCCCTGACCCTGACACCTCCACCCGGGCCGTCAGAGTCAGGAGAAGATTTGGGCGGAAGAACGGCCACCAGTCCTTCCGAAATGAACCCCTCCGTCGGATCCGGACTAGGGTCATCACCCCTTCTACCATGATCACCCCCGATCTTGACACCCACATCGGGCCGGTCAAAATCGGGTGATGATCATGGTGGAAGAGCGACCACCCGTCCTTCCGAACAAACTCACCCCTCGGATTCGGACATGGATCATCACCTCTTCCACCATGATCTCCGCCGACCCTGACACCCACTGCGGAGCAGCCAGAGTAGGCAGAAGATCTTGGTGGAAGAACGACCACCCGTCCTTCCGGATTAGCTCACCCCACGGCTTCGGACATGGATCATCACCTCTTCCACCATGATCTCCCCCGACCCTAACACCCACGTTGGAGCAGTCAGAGTCAGGAGAAGACCATGGTGGAAGAACGACCACCCGTCCTTCCGAAGTAACTCATCCCTCGGGTCCGGACTACGGTCGTCACCTCTACTGCCTTATTCTCCCCCGTTCCTGACACCCACTTTGGGGCCGTAAGGAACGGGAGAAGAACAAGGCAAAAGAGCGACCACCCGTCCTTCCGAAGTAACTCATCCCTCGGGTCCGGGTTACGGTCGTCACCACTACTGCCTTATTCTCCCCCGACCCTGACATCCACTTTGGGGCCGTCAGGAACGGGAGAAGAACCAGGCAAAAGAGCAACCACCCCTTCGGACCTCGAAAGAGAAGTTACCCAGGGCAAATACCTCTGAGGTCTGAAACTCTACATTGTGGCGATTGAAATGACAAAGGAAGTGGGATACTTATAAGCTCTCCTCCAAGATCTGGCCATTATGACCCTCGGAGGTTGAAACGCCACGCATTAATTAAGGGAATCATCCTTAATGACCTAGGGAAGGTGAAACGCCGCACAAACCCTGGGGTACCATTAATGCCCTTGGGAACAGGATCGTCTTGAAACTCGGAGATAATAGGTCGCCCGGACTGCCAAAACTTCACGCCTTCGGTCGGCTGCCGAGCAAGTGCCTTTCCGACCCTGCAAACAGAGAAAACTCACTTTCTCCTCAACTTTCGTGTAAGATCTCGATCAGACGGCCCGGATCTCGCCGAGGACACTAAACGAAAAGATAGTGTTTTCTTGAGAAATGTGCCCGTCTTGGGATGCGCGTCGTCATCCAATGGCTCAGATCGCGCCACGTCGCTCGACCTGCCGAGACCGGACGCCTTCGGTCGACTACCGAGCAAGTGCCTTTCCGACCCTGCAAACGGAGAAAACTCACTTTCTCCTCAACTTTCGTGCATGATCTCGATCAGACGGCCCAGATCTTGCCGAGGACACTAGACGACAAGATAGTGTTTTCTTGAGAAATGTGCCCGTCTTGAGATGCGCGTCATCACCCAATGGCTCAGATTGCGCCACGTCGCTCGACCTCCCGAGACCCCATGTCTTCGGTCGGCTGCCGAGCAGGTGCCCTTCCGAGCTCGCAAACGGAGAAAAAAGCTTCCGAGCGATAACAGCCGATGGGTCTCTCAGAAATTCGTGCTCATCCATGATCAACGGTTCAGATCAAGCCACGTCATAAATCGGTATTAAAAATCGTTTTTTATTTATTTAAATCGTTTTATTTGTTTAAAAATTGCAAAAATTTTGTTAAAAATTCGGGAAAATTAATTAAAAATTCTAGAAAATAATTAGAAATTTGGGGGTATATTTTTGAGCCCCTAAACGAACAATTATTGTCTAGAATGTACTGCTAAGGCCCCCGAACAATTAGTAAACACATCGCGAAATTAAATAAATAGTCTGAAAGAATAAATAAAAGCCGTCGAATACTCGATATGGCTAGAGAACTGCACATGGCATCAAAAAATCACCTCACTATCCCCTTCGAGATTCAAACTCCTCCATTCAGACTCCGATACAACTCCACTAGCCACCAAAACAGTCAAACTACTCCTCAAAGGCTGTTCACACTCAGTCTTTAGGAGTGGGGAGCTCGTGATATGGCTAAAAATGGGGTTAAATCGGAACCGTCCAGATTGGGTGCGAATCTTGAAGCTCGGGGGTAAAATGGTAATTTCACATACAAGTGGATCCAAAGCGGGTACTGGATCTCCTTCGCACAAGACCCAATAACCCACAAACGGATCCACACCGATTGGGCACGGGTCCCGACCCGAGGCAAGCCCAGATCAACAAGAGACAAACCAGGGCCACTGATTTGACCAAGTCAACGGGCCTGATTTACTCTCACCGGGAATCAGGGATTAGTTTTCTAAACAGACTGTGAGGATTTTTCTCCTAGCAGTTACACAGGGAATCGAGCCTCTAATCACTCTCCTGGCGACTATAAATACCTCCCCTCTGCCACTGTGACCAGGTAATCACTCTTTTTCCACCTTAAGCTCTTTCTTTAATCACCACTGGTTACTGACAAGAGCGTCGGAGGGTGCGTCGCCGGAATCAACCCCGGTGTCTCGCACTTCCTTGCAGGTTGCGGCAGGAGAAAGAAGGCTTGGATCAGCTGTTCAGGTTTTCTCGAACTCACAAATCTTATCTGTTTACCCCCACACCGAAATCAGCGGTAACAGTAATATTTCCCAAAATTGCTTATTCTCATGCATGCTCTTCATTCACATTTTGATCATTATATATGTGTCTTCAAAAATGTAATATTTCCCAAAATTGCTTATCCTCATGCATGCTCTTCATTCACATTTTGATCATTACATATGTGCTATATCATGTACACTCATTTATTTATATTTTCCATGCTTAAATTTTTCATGCATAAATTTAGCGGGAGTACTAGATCTAGGGGGTAATTAAATCTCTCCTAATACATCTTGCTTTACATTTTTAAATTCTAAGATATGTTTTGTCCACACCAAAAGGGGGAGATAGTTAACCCTAAGTTTGGTGTGCACAAAATGTGTCACATGCTACTAATATTTTCAATTTAGATTTGCAGGAAAAACAATAAAAGGAAAATTAATAAAAGATTCAAAAGATTCAAAAACAAGCAAAATAAGAGAAGTAATAAAGAAGGATTACAAAATCAAGCAAAAGAATACGTTATTCAAAAAGAGCACATGATGATTAGAACCCATGAAAGCCAGCTAGATCAGCTTATGTATTTCCATATATGTGAGAATTTTATATGTAATTGATTGATTAGTTTAAGGTAAGAATATAAACTGGTTTCATCACAATCAGCACGATGGCAGTCGACCGCATCACATTGTCGGTCAACCACACCATGGTCGACCGCTCGTCACTGTTAAAATGATGAGACAGTTGACCATTCATCTTTCGACTTTCGATTAAAAGATGAACGGTCGACTGCCCCTTTTTGTGGTCGACCGTACCTCGTGCTGATTAATCTTTTGGAATGTATCGTTTCTATTTTTGAGAGATACACTTCCCTGTCTATACATTTTGGACGAACCCACTGCATATTCCTCACCTATTCCACTGAGAAAAAAATCTTCTGAACTAATCAATTCAACAATCAATCCGAGTGTGTGATACTTATTTGTTTTCTCAAGTCAAGATCATTGAAGATCTTGAGTTTTTCTTATATTCCACTTTGGTGAGATTGATAGGGCTTATCTTAGAAGTCTTGTGGGTGTAATAGGTCTCTCGGTCTGAATCCGAGAATCAATGTGCAAGGTTTTGAGTATAGTGGAATGCTTGTGGCGAAGAATTGCTACAAGTAGGTAGTGTGGACGTAGACCTAGGGGTTGAACCACGTTATATCGTTGTGTTACTTGTGCTTGCTGGTTAGATTTCTCTATCTCTTCTCATTTACATTGCAACTTAATTTGAAATTTTAATTTCCGCACAATCACTCTATTCACCCCCCTAGGGTGATTAACATCTCCCTCATGGAACAAATATAGGAAGAACTATCTTAATCAAAAGACCGGCCGGAATCCACATCTAAAGTACTTGAAACAAGAAGGCAGGCTAAGTTATTACTTGATTTAGCGGTGCTCATCACATTGGCACCCCTTTGTTTCAACAACTTGCAACAGTTTTTTTTGTAATGTCCAATCCTTTTATAACGGTGGCAATGGACCCCCCCCCCCCCTACGTGCTTTTTTCTTCCAATTGAAGTATCATCCACCACCAAGTAGCTGACAGAAGTAGACGTCGATTTCTGACTCTCTTTCCTAGGTACATCCTCTCCAAGTCCTCGATCACACCTACTACCGAAAACTTTTCCTTGGCAGATTTTTTGTCGAGCATGGTGGTTAACATGTTCGATAAATTTGATAGTGAATATAACAAGTTGGAAACTTTAAGAACATTTGCGTTCATCGCTCTCGGTTTAGACACCTTTGTATTCAACTCCACTGCATGATCTTGAAGAGAGGTACATTCCTTCATCAAGAAACACCACAATTTTATCTTTCATTACATCTGATCCTGTGACGACGATTCCACGTAGTCTGTTATGAGTCTCGCCCATAGACTCGTCGCGCTTCTCCTGCACCTGACTTCACTAGTTAATAACAACCAGATTAAACCCAATTTTTCTAAACAAATGTCATCCCAATTTTCTTGCTTTATGGTCATTGGTCTACTTTAATATCCTTCTAGGGCTAGATCCAAGCCCTATTTAACAGATGCTTCGTGCATGTTCACCTTCCAAAGATCAAAGTTGTTCTTACCATTGAACAGCTTGATCTTCGTGAACTGGTCTGTCATCTTCTCCAATGAACTCAAACAACCCCTTTCTACAACTTGATGCTCCGATACCACTAGTTAGGATTTCCTGCCGAGTTCTGTAACATGATCACTTCAAACAAACCACCAAGCAAATAATAGATCAAATCAAACACACAAAGCACACAATTTTGTCCCAGTTTGGCCATGTCTATTCCGATGGAGAAATAATTGATATATTATTCAACCACTCACCACGACCATATCTCTCTCTCAAGCCTCACTAAAAGATACTTGTTGTTTACAATGGAAAACTCTCTAACTCAAACTCTCATATGTGGACACTAAAAGATTGCTCACTATCTTTGTTCTTACCTCTTAAAGGAGGTCGTTACAATGTATATAAAGATCTAGAAAAACTCTAGTTTGCTATCTTGATACAACAATCATCCGATTATCCAGAAGAGATAATCATACGATGAGAGCCGTACAATCTAATTCGGAGAAAAAATGGCTTTAAACAGATTACCAAACCTGATACCCATATGATGGGCAGTCGACTGCAATGACCCAAATCAAGTCAGAGAGCCACAACAGTCGACTGCTCCTAGTGGACAATCGACTGTCTTGTTGTGCTACTCTTCCTGTCATCTGTTGCTCTTCCATTCTTCATCCAACGTCGCTTCGAACATATTTTCACTTCACCCGTCTTCTCTTGTCATCATATCTAATATGCAAGACATAAACCCAACATGAACAATCTTACGAGTTACGTCAGTCCAAAACTCTTATACTCGTCTTTTTTGTCATGCATTGCGTCGAACATAGTGTGCATTATTTGGATATCTGATCGAGATATAATTGTAGTGGTACAAACAACAACTCATTTCCATACTCTTCAATCTCTCCTCTTTTTCTTTTGACTCTTCTTTGGCCATGAAGATGACCTTGCAACAATTCAACAACACTTTCTCTAAAAAAAACAATTCAACAACACCATCTATCACACACAAAATGAAGATTTCACTAATTAACATGTATATTTTTATGCAGGAATGCAGTTAGAGACGAGAAAGGGAGGAGCTAACTTTCTTGCAGAATCCCATCGTCGAGTCCACGCCAAAACTTGAGAGAAGGAACTCAGCCAGTGAGCCAACACTTTGCTTTTGCTATGATTTCGGCTGGTACGAATCCAGTTCTTCTTTTTTATTTGTTGTATCTACTCAAAAATTAACTATAATTGCCTGTGATTCCAAACAAAGTTGATGGTTTCCATAACAGCTTAATATAGAGTAAATAACAGAGCAAAACCTTAATTCCCGAATGCTCACTGCTTTTAGTTTCAATACAAAACTCTCCTTATAGTAATACCTGGTTGTCGGGGAATTCAATTAAATTCTGAGGTGACAAATATATATATATATACACACAGGGAGAGAGAGTAATGTGAGTCTCATATTTGTATGAGAAAATTTTCCTCATACAAAGTGATTATACTCACTTGGTGGGGCTCTTATGAAAGATCTACCCCGTCCATCATATTTATCATACTAATGGATGTATGTATAGAAAAAATCAAGTAGTTTGGAGGTCATTCACTCATGCATCATATAGATCCAATTTGTGGTTCGATTTGTATTACTGTTGAAATCGTTCATTTTTCAACCACATGATGCATGGATGAATAACCTCTAGGGCTGCAAACGAATCGAGCTATTTGCGAGCTATTCGGCTCGAGCTCGGTCCAAGCTTGGTCAAAGCTCGGCTCGAACCGAGCTCGTTTCGTAAACGAGCCGAGCTCGAGCTTGATTTTTTTTTAGGCTAAACTCGCGAGCTATTCGGCTCGAATATGATCAAAGCTCGGTCAAAGCTCGGCTCAAACCGAGCTCGAGCTCAAAATTGAGCTTGTTTAGTAAACGAGCCGAGCTCGAGCCTGAAGGTATTCGGCTCGGCTCGGCTCGATTGCAGCCCTAATAACCTCCAAACCACTTGAATTTCTCTACACATACATCAATTAGCATGATAAACATGATAGACGGAGTGGATCTTCCATAAGGGCCACACTAAGTGAGTATAATCACTTTGTATGAGGAAAATTTCCTCATACTCTATATGAGGCTCACTTTTCTCATATATATATATATATATATATATATATATATATATATATATATATATAAGTAATGTGAGCCTCATATTTGTATGAGAAAATTTTCCTCATACAAAGTCATTATACTCACTTGGTAGCTAGAGCCATTATGGAAGATCCACTTCGTCCATCATATTTATCATGCTAATAGATGTAAGTGTAGAAAATATCAAGTTGTTTGGAGGTCATTCACTCATGCATCATGTGGGTCTAATTTGTGGTTCGATTTATATTACTGTTGAAATCGTTCATTTTTCAACCACATGATGCATGAGTGAATGACCTCCAAACAACTTGATTTTTTCTACACATACATCCATTAGCATGATAAACATGATGGACGGAGTGAATCTTCCATAATGGCCCCACCAAGTGAGTATAATCAGTTTGTATGAGGAAAATTTCCTCATACTCTATATGCGGCTCACTTCTCTCTCTCTCTCTCTCTCTCTCTCTCTCTCTCTCTCTCTCTCTCTCTCTCTCTCTCTCTCTCTCTATATATATATATATATATATATATATATATATCTACTACTATAATGGGAGAACCCCTTAGTCCTTAACCCAACACGTGCAACGCACGTGTTGAAATTTTTTTTTTCCCCTTTCCATTTCCCCCCCCCCCCCCAAAAAAAATTCCCCCACGTGCAAATCACGTATTTTTTTCCCCTTTTCATCCCCCTCAAAAAAAAAATTTCCCACGTGTATAATACTAGCGTGCATCGCACGTGCAGTTACTAGTATATATAAATACATATGTGTGTGTGTGTGTGTGGATCCCTGTCATTAATACTACTAATAATCTGCACATGCAATGTATCATTCTAATAATTTTTAAAAAAAGTAAATATTAAGACATAATCTGGGCTTGAACCTGAGACTTTCTTTTACGCATCACATACTCTTTACAAATTACCTAGTAGCACCAACTTTTATTTTATATAAGTGACACTTTTGTAAATAATTGAACTTTGAGAGTATTATGGTAACTAACAATAGTTGAGTAAATAAATTGTTAATATAACTCAACTTAAAAATGAATGGTTAAGATTAGATGGTTGATTGTCTACAAATTATGGGTTGTCTACAAATTACACAACCCCAACTATCACATTATAGTCATAGAGATGGTTAAGATTAGATAATTAATTGTCTACAAATTATAATTTGTTTACGAATTATACAACATCAATTATCACATTATTGTATGAGAGATGATTAAGATTAGATAATTGATCGTCTTTAAAAAAAAAAAAAAATAGACATTAGAGATTGCATAAGACATAAATGACCACTTGTAGTACATGTTCAACCCCACTATTTAAAACTTATACTTAAATGGAGCTTACCAACCATGAGTTACTTATAGTTTAATGGACGTGAGTTTGAGACGGATACAAAGAGATCTCAGATTTAAGATTATACTACATCGTCTAGTAGTCATCCAACCCTTCATTAAAATAAAATGGAGATTTTTTTCCATAATGACCTACTTTTGAAAGTATTTACCAAACTGGCCCACTCGCTATCTCAAATAGCAGGTTTGGTGAAAATGTCCACATTGTTTGAGATAGCGAATGCAGATTTAGGTGTTTGTCCACAACTTGAAGAAAAACTTGCAGAAAAAATATCAAAGTAAGACTTGTTGTTAGGAACAGCGAGCGTAGTTTCAAACAACCAGTGAGTTTTACTATGAATTTTTCTTGTCACTTAATCAAAACTGGTGCCAAAAATAACTCTTGCATGGGGCGGGGTTAAGATGGCCTGACATTCGTATCCATAGGATGTGGCGGGTGCACACAAGTCGCATGTAATCGGTCCGAGATTTACACCCCTACTTACGCACGCGAAAGAGAGCCTTCTGGCTTGTTTTCTTACAATGCAAAGAAATGGTTTATTATGTATACCCTTCTAATTCTTATGAATTTTTTTCATATGGGACTAAAGTACCTCAACTCATTTTCAGACTTCAAGTGTCTCACTTTGGGAGACAATTTCTCATTCACCTCATAACCGTTTTGAGCAAGTAAATATATGATTTCGATGTACTCATAAAGGAGAACACAAATACATAAAAATCTCTCATTAATTCATAGTGGATTTTACTCAAAAATTTGCCTCAAAATTGGTTCGTAAAATAGTATTAAAACACTCATTTTCTAACATTATGTTTGTTTGATTGTTTGGTTGAGTTTCTAATTTGGGTAATGATAGTGAGATGACCACAAAATTTGTTGGAATTGTGCTGAAAATCTAGAAATGAACCATATATATATATAAGAATTTGTAGCGGCAGATTACACTTGAAAATGTCATAACTATACTCATTATTGGAGACAACAAGCGTTGTTTGGGGTGGTTTTTTTTTAAAAATAATTTTATATTTAAATCGCACTCTCAACTCTTACTTCATTTTCCTCAAAGTCTTTGGAAAAATAAAAAACATACACTCACTATCTCAGATAGCGACTGTGTGTGTAGAAATTTTTACAGAGACTTTGAAGTCTCATAGAAATTTTATCAATATTAAACCCACTATCTGAGATAATGGGCCTCTTTGAACTAAACTCACTATCTCAAATAACGAGTGTAGTTATGAAATTTTCAAGTGCAACCTGCATCGACAAATTTTCTTGTATACATATATGGTTCATTTCCAGATTTTCAACACAATTCCAACACTCTCTATGGTCATCTCACTATCATTAACCAAATTAGAAACTCAAACAAACAATCAAACATAAGGTTAGAAAATGAGTGTTTTAACACCATTTTACAAACCAGCTTTGAGGCAATTTTTTGAGTAAGATCCACGATGAATTGATGAGAGCTCTCTATGGATTTGTGTTCTCCTTCGTGAGTACATTAAAATCATATATTTACTTGTTCAAAACGATTATGAGATGAATGAGAAATTGTCTCCCAAAGTGAGACACTTGATGTCTGAAAATGGGTTGCGCGACTTTAATCCCATATCGGAAAAATCATAAGAATTAAAAGGGTATATATAATAAATCATTTTTTGGCAGTGTAAGAAATGAAAAGGCTAAATTTTAAAAAAGTACACAAAATTTTGGGCCAGTTTAAAAAAAGTACACAATATATATATATATATATATATATATATATATATATATATATTAAAAGGACACGATGTTTAAATAAAGTCCACTCGGTTAGTTAGGGTTAGGGTTAGGGTTAGGGTAGGGTTAAAAAAAACCACTTTCATCTTTCATTTGTGTTTAAAAAAACCACATTTATCTTTTATTTGTGTTAAAAAAAATATCACTTAACTAATCCGATGTTTAAATAAACCCCCGCCGAACTAACCCTAACCCTAATCCTAACTCTAACCCTTACTAACCCAGTGGACTTTATTTAAACATTGTGTCCTTTTAAAAAAAAACTTTTGTGTAATTTTTTTAAACTGGCTCAAAACTCTGTGTACATTTTTTAAATTTAGCCAAATGAAAATAGAAGGCTCTCTCTTTCACGAGTAGGGGAGGAGTGCAAATCTCTAACCGATTGCATGTGGCTTGTTTGCGGAAATGAATTTTGGATCATCTGAACTCCACCCTGTGCAGAAAATATTTTTGCATAGGATTATTTTTTACACCAGTTTTAATTAAGAATACCACACTCGCTGTTTCAGACAGCGAGTTTTACTTTGCTATTTAAGATAGCGAGTGGATCAGTTTGATAAATATTTCTAAAAAATGGTCGGTACGGAAAACAATTCAGGCAGGGAGCATGTTCCACGTCTTCCTGTTGAGGGATTACTGATTAGATCTATGTTATATACACACTCACATGAACCAACTTCCCAAATAGACTTTATTGCCAAATGGTTGCCAACTGCAGTTCTTTGACATATGTGACATGACCAGAGCATCCCTCACAAGCTCACATGCCTTCTTGTCACCTGCTCCCAACAATTAATATATAATATATAATCTGAATCAACAGAGTTTAGTCTTGTGATTCTAGTTTAACCTATTTCTGATATTAGAGATTGATTTAGCAAAGTTTGTTTTTAGGAAAGTTGTACCTGTATGCTGTTACTCTCATTCCATAATTTATTTTTCAGAAATTGATGCAAAATGAACTGGATCCTCTAATCTCTTCCTCACTATGTACCAAAGACATTTACCTCCAGATCTTAGTAGCATTACGAGGAAGAAGACAGGTAAGTATTTTCATACGGTATTTTACTGTTCTGTCTTACATTTTTACTTGCTTACTTCCATTGGTAATGTTACACCTACTATTAATTTTACTATTTTTTTTTTACCATCTTAGTTGACACATTTCTATTGAAGAATTCTACTATATATTTTTTACCTCGCCTTCAATAAAAGTGTGCCATCTAAGACAGTAAGAAGAATGGTAGTAAATGAAACATTACTCTATTTCCATAAAGATAGTTTTGATAGTTGCAAGATGAAACTCAACAATCGCTGTCCTAGTTGGTGAATGTCCCGAAACTAGCAGCTTTATATGCTAAGGACGGAAGCATAAGTTCACTTTTACAGTTTTATCGTCACTTCCTTCTTGCCAAACATCCCTGTATTGGTCTGGTCTAAGAACCCCTGAACTTAGCAATCTCATTCCTCTAAACCCATCACAATTAGAGTAATATATACAAGTCCACCGAGTTGTGAAACTCATTAGAGCATCTG
Source organism: Hemerocallis citrina (assembly GCA_017893485.1). Taxonomy (NCBI): domain Eukaryota; kingdom Viridiplantae; phylum Streptophyta; class Magnoliopsida; order Asparagales; family Asphodelaceae; genus Hemerocallis; species Hemerocallis citrina. The sequence goes on along the minus strand of CM030364.1, from coordinate 279,454,122 downwards.
TGTTGTCCTTAATACTCAAAATTTTCCAATTTGGGAAATAGAAATATGAATTTTAAGTTTGCTATGTAGTCGTTAAAAACTCAAAATTTGAGTGAACGGTGGATCTAACAAATTCAAACCAATCTCGACAATTAATTAAAAAAATAAAAAAAATTGAGTCCAACACATTCACAAAAAGAAATTGGTACACATAACAATTCCTATAAGCCCATTTCATCTCAACCCTTAATCAAAAAATCAAACCAATCTAAAAATTAGACTATATGCATAAACAATCCTCTAGGTCCTATTCCAAAGAAAAAAAAAATATTTTAGGGAAAAATGCAACGGAGGCAAGACCTTGCATCCGTGCTGTTTTGAGTTTCTTTTTTCTTTCTTCCGACACAAAATGAATTTGCATCCGTTTCCTTTAGTTTTTTTTTTTTTATCGGACGCAAGATCAGACACAAGATGATCTTGCGTCCGATACTTTTTTTTCTTTTCTCCTTTTTAAAATTTTAAATTGCTCATACACAAGATCATCTTGCGTCCAAATTTTTTTTTATAGAACGGACGCAAGATGATCTTCCGATTTCTATATTTCAGAAATTTTTATATTGTCTCTCAAATATAGACAAGTGTTGTTTCATTTTTTTTCAAATTTTGAAAATATAGAAAACTACGACTATAACAGTTCGTTCTCTATATTTTCCAAAATTTGAAAATATAGGAAACAAATGCTCTTGCTCTTACAGCTCATAGTGTCTAGACTCCACTTATATACAGTACAAGTCCCCACCCAACTACAGTAACCCATAACTCAACTCTCCATTTCTAGTGCCTCTTTCTCTACTTGGATTCTACGAATGCATCCATAGATCTAAGCATCTTCTCATCTTCAAAGCCCCATTTCTAGCAACCAAATTACTGTAATAACTAGCTTTAGATTTGATTTTTAAAAAATGGATGAAAGAAGAGGAAGAAGTTCGAGCTTACTACTCTGCTGCTTCTTCTTCTCTGTCTGTCTCCTCCTTTCATTCTCTGAAGCTGATAACCCCTACAGGGTATACACCTGGACCATCACCTACGGCGACATCTGGCCTCTTGGCGTCAAACAGCAGGTTCCTCTCCCTCTGTTTAGCACGCGCAATGCACATAAAGTGTTCTAGTTCGTTTTCTAATTTGTTTTGAAATTTTTTTGTTTTGGGAGAACAGGGGATATTGATAAATGGGCAGTTCCCAGGGCCTTTTATAGATGCAGTGACGAACGACAACATTGTCGTCAATGTGTTCAATAGACTGCCTGAACCCTTCCTCATCTCTTGGTTAGTACTGCTCTTTGTCTAGCATTTCGTTTATGTGAAATTCAATTATAGGCAATTCCAATGTAGCTTCTCCTACTGTAACTCTATATAAATGTTGCGTACCAGAGGCTTGTCGCTAGAGTCTGGTGTCATTTGCACCCGACACACACACAAACAACCGAGGGATTAATGCAAGCAGTACAACACCCGAACTCTTGCTTCGAAGCGAAGAGACTTATCACTAGCACTTCACTAGCACTGTCACATCTACCTGATACCCGGACCCAATCCGGACCCGGCATTGGACTAGAACCGACCCGATCTATACGGGTCCGGGTCCGGGTCCTAAAATAAGATCCGATGCACTTTCGGGTCCATGTTCGGGTCCGCTCAAAATAGTACCGATCCGGACTCGTTAAAAAAATACCCCCAAACATATAAAATTTGAATAATAAGGTTATAGGAATATACATATAAAAATAATTGTTGAAGATAGATGTGTAAATATAATATTAATTTATGTACTTAAGTACAAAAATTGTTAGACTTGTAGGGTATCGGGTGCAAAAATACTTAAGTACAAATATTTATTCTTTACTACTGAACCCAACGGATAAATTTTTAACTAGGACCCGGACTCGGACCCTGACCCGGACCCGGTTCCTGCAAGTCCGGGTCCGGGTCCAATTTTTGGACCCGTGAGGTACCGGATCCGGGTTCTAATAGTGGAAGACCCGATACCAGCTCTACTTACCACAGGATCATAGTGCCCTTTGCACCCCCAAACACACACACACAGCCCTGGGATATAGTGCAAACGATGCTCTGGCACCCGGCCCCAAACACACACACAACCCAGGGGTATAGTGCAAACGATGCTCTGGCACCCGGCCAAGACGCTTATCACTATATCCTGGCGTCATTTGCGAAGTTACAGTAATTAAGTAATATTAGCTTGGAAGTCCAGTAATTTTTTTCCGTGGACGGTTTGCTGACACGTGTCAAATAGCTGTGATGTTCTTGGGTGTTGCTTTGTGTTTGGATCCACTGTGTAGGAAATGTAATAAAACAAGGATGCAGAGAATCTTATCTGACCTAGGCTACTAGGCTGGTTTTTTTGTTCTTTCCCCCGTCGCGGGGGATGTGGCTGATGGAGGCGGGACCTCTGTAGAGCTGGAGTTGTGGGCAGGGCCGGCCCAAGGGTAAAGCAACCAAAGCTAGGGCTTTAGGCCTAAAAAAAAATTATCTAAAGAATAAAGGCCTCCTCACATACCAAAAAGTCCGAAATAGGTCTCATCACATACCAAAAAGTCCGAAATTGATTACAATAATATAATAATAAAGGCCTCCTCACATACCAAGAGTCCGAAATAGTCTTCCTCACATACAAAAATGCCCGAAATTGATTACAATAATATAATAAATGATTTTGCATCTCAAAAAGCCCGAAAGATAACATTTAAATAAAAATATATTAATTTTAACAAAATATTATTATAAGCTTTTAAAAGGCCTCATTTAGGAGTTCGCTTTAGGTCTCAATAAGTGTTGGACCGGCCCTGGTTGTGGGACCCACTTTGGAGGCTAGGTGATCATTATGTACACCCATGGGTCATATGATTTTTACTATGTAGCAGAGCAATTGGATCTCTTCAAGATCGGTGTTCGTGTGCGATATCTTCTAAGTTGTGTACTAAGGAGTGGTTTATACGGAAAAAAGGGAGTAGTTTAAGCATCAACTTCGATCCTACTGATTTAGAGATAGAGCAACAGATGTAAGTTCTTTTTTCTTAGAGGAAGAGATAGATCTCAACCACAGATCTGAATCTGAGATGAAGATTTTGTGAGGAGCAGGAGAGGGGTGCTGCTGGTTGTTGGCCGTCCTGAACACTTGCAAAACGCCTAGAAACACTAAGAGAGATCTCGACGACAGACCCTCCGACGGTCTAGTCAGTCACTGGGAAAAAATGTGAAGCTAGGATTTTAGTGGAGAAAATGACATTACCTTAGAAAGAGGGTGACTGCCTGGTATTTATAGGCAGAGAGAGGGGACCCTAACGGGCCGGGTTAACCCTCTCTCTATGGGCCTGACCCGCAGAAGGCCCATAGGGTCTACAGGCCCGGTTATCATGGATTCGCGCATCCTAAGGAGATTAAATGGCTCAGATTGAGGGGCTGGACTTTTACCCACATCATAGGCTCCCCACTCCTAGAGGGCTAGATGTGTCTGCCTTTAAGGAGTAGTCTAATCTCGTAAGAGAGGAATTCAACCAGAAAGTGTGCCTGAGAGTAGGACGACAAATCTTCGTAGAAACATGCGTGAAATCGACCTTAGAGTCTGTAGCGACGAGCTCCTGGGAGGAAGTTATGAGCCGAACGTTGAGCGTCGATCGTAGCGCGAAAGCTAGGAGCTTGCTCGATGTTAAGGTTGAGTGCCGAGCGCCGAGCGTCAAAGACGGGGCTAGCTCGAGGTCAATGCCGAGCGTCGAGCTCTGTAAGTTTTTATGAAAGACAAGAGCTTGCTCAAGGTCAATGCCAAGTGTTGAGCTCTGTTCGCTTGAATGAAAGACAGGAGCTTGCTCGAGGTTAATGGCAAGCGTCGAGCTCTGTGAACTTGTATGAAAGACAGATGCTGGATCGAGGTTAATGCCGAGCGTCGAGTCCTATGAACTTGTATGAAAGGCAGATGCTTGCTCGAGGTTAATGCCGAACATCGAGCTCTATGAACTTGTATGAAAAACGGATGCTGGCTCGATGTTAATGCTGAGCGTCAAGCTCTGTGATTTTGTATGAAAGACAGGAGCTTGCTTGAGGTTAATGCCGAGCGTCGAGCTCTGTGATTTTGTATGAAAAATAAGAGCTTGCTCGAGGATAATGCCGAGCATTATGCTTTGTCAGCTCGAATGAAAGACAAGAGTTTGCTCGAGGTTAATGCCGAGTATCAAGCTCTGTGAACTTGTATGAAAGACAGATGTTGGCTCGAGGTTAATGCCGAGCGTCGACCTCTGTGAGCTTGAATAAAAGACATGAGCTTGCTCGAGGTTAATGCCGGGCATCGAGCTCTGTGATTTTGTATGAAAGACATGAGCTTGCTCGATGTTAATGCTGAGCATAAGAAAGATGGATGCTAGCTCGAGGTTAATGCCGAGCGTCGAGCTCTGCGAACTTGAAGGAAAGACAGAAGCTGGCTCGAGGTTAAGTCCGAGCGTCGAGCTCTGTCAACTTGAATGAAAGACAGGAGCTTGTTCAAAGTTAATGCCGAGCGTCGAGCTCTGTCAACTTGTACGAAAGACAAATACTGGCTCGAGGTTAATGCCGAGCATCGAGCTATTTCAACTTGTATGAAAGACAGATGCTGGCTCGAGATTAGTGTTGAGCGTCGAGCTTTGCGAACTTGAATGAAAGACAGGAGTTTACTCGAGGTTATTGCCGAGCATCGAGCTCTGTCAACTTGTATGAAAGACAGATGCTGGCTCAAGGTTAATGCTAAGCTTCAAGCTTTGCAAACTTGTATGAATGACAGGAGCTTGCTCGAGGTTAGTGCCGAGCATCAAGCTCTGTCAACTTGTACGACAGATAGATGCTGATTCGAGGTTAATGCCGAGCATCAAGCTCTGCAAACTTGTATGAAAGACAGAAGCTTGCTCGAGGTTACTGCCGTGCGTCGAGCCCTGTGAACTTGCATGAAAGATGGGAGCAAGCGTCGAGCAAGTTATACTTGGAATTTTTTTTAGGAAACTTTGCCACAGTTGGCACGTGTTTAGTACGTGGACTCATGACATCTTGGTTGAGGAAATCGAGGCGTCGAAATCTCATCCACCATTGGATCAGGATCAGAAGGTTGAGATGGCTTCGGGATATCGAGGCGTTTTCCCTTGCCTATAGATGCCTCCACTCCCCTCATTTTCTACCTTGCTCTTTCTTTCCATAACTTCCAGAGCTTCTCTTTCTAGGCACTGTTCAATCGACGGCGGTAGGTTCTTCGATGTATTCTCCAGCACCGGCAAACAAGTTAGTAAATTTATCATTATCTTAAGGGCTCAGTCCAATTCTTCGGCCTCTACGTCTGACGGGGCGGTGCTGATCGTCTCAGCAACTCCTCGAACTAGGCAGCATTCGAAGAGAGTATGAAAGTGTATAATTCTGAGTCACTCCGAACTCGCAAGCCCTTCGTCATGGAGTCGAGCGACTCTGAGGAAGGTGTTGAAGAGGTGGACGCGGTTGTCGGGGGAAGAGTAAATGATGAGGGCGAAGGAGATGGGGAGGAGGATGATGGCGTTGAGGGAGTGGGTGATGCTTTTGATAAAACTTCTTCACCAGGACCTCAAACCGAGCCGTTCGCACCGAAGGTTGCTCGAAGAAATAAGCTAAAGTGGACCCTTACCAACAGCCCTGAGGACCTGCTCGAATTCCTCCCGAAACACGGACCAGACGTTCCCTGTCTTCTGGAGCCGGGTTCAATTAGGATGTCTCCGGACGGTCTTGAGGACAAAGTTCGGTATGGAGTGCAGCCTTCTTATCCAAGCCGACCGAAACTGAAGATTGATGAGGAGCAGAGCATAGTGGCGAGCACTGATCTTCTCCTGATATGGGCGAGATATTTCATTCCACTAGAGTATGAGTTGATGGTGCCGAGCCCTGGGCTTCGACCTGCCGACACCCTGTCCGAATGGTTTTGTATGTTTCCGGTTGATGTATTCGATTCAGGGTTGAGGCTGCTTTTGCATCCGTTTGTGAATGAGGTGCTAAACTGGGCCGGTCTAAGTCCTATGCAGTACAGTCTTAATTCTTGGAAACAGCTGTGTGCTACATCCTGCTTAGCGAAAAGAGAGGGGTGCCGCAAAAGCTAAAGTATTTCCGAGTCGCCCTTAGTGTGAGTTCGTCATCGACGCATGAGTGCATATATTACGTCTCCCCTCGGCCTCATAACCGAGTCATTCATGGTCACCCGGATTCCATTAAGGGGTGGAAGAACATGTACTTCATTATTCGGAGTCCAACTCCATGGGATATTCTGACCACATGGGCCTTATGCAAACCGAACTTCAAGCCTCTGAAGGGAAAGGAGATTACGGAAGAGGAGTGGGACGACGTGAAATGGGTCGCCGGGGGCAAGAGCATTCTTTGGCAGATCGTGCACGAGAGGCACCTAGCCCGGATTGAACTAAGCCCTGTCGATGCCTGTATGTTTTTCTTTTCCTTTTTTCTTGCATCTTTTTTCCTTCGTTCTCACAACTTTGATCTTCTTTTGCAGCAATGGACAATGCTAAGATTGAGCGGAGGAGGGCTCAGTTGGAGAAGAAGGCTACCCAGCAGTCGAAGCACAAGAAAAGGCCACCTCAGGGAGGCTCTGAAGGGACTTCCGATCTGAAGTCTAAGAAGTTGAAGGTTTCCACGGTACTGGGGACTCCGAGGTCGACGAAGATGGTATCGAGCTCCAGCAACCTTAAGGTTGCTGAACTGCTGATGAAGGGTGTCCCGCCCCTCAAGCCCTTGGCACATGAGATTGTCGGAGAAGCTGGGATCCTATCGTGGGCCTCTGATTGGTCGGTGAAGGTAGCAGACTCGCTGACCGAGGAACCCATAGTGGTCGAGGCGGTGGAGCACCTTACCACACCCCGTGATCGGGAGGGCTTTGCCACCGAGACGACTAGGTCATGCTACATGAGGTGGGCTCAGGCCGATATGGTGGTAAGTGCTAACGAATTTCGTAACTTCAATTTCTTTTCTCCTGTAAATGTCTAGGTCTTGGTCACTCATTTATAGGGTACTATTGTTGGGGCCTAGTTGAGGAGACTGCACACTCTAGAGCTCATCGAGAAGTAAAGAATGCTCAGCGTTATGAGTTTGAAATGAAGGAGCAAACGATGCGGGCCGATGACGCCGAAGCTCACGAGCGGGCCCTCCGGGTGGAACTGACCTCTCTCGCCAAAAGCCAAGCTCGGAGGAAGAGGGAGATAAAGGCAGAAATTGAGAGGAAGCAAAAGCAGGTGAAGACCGCCGCCATGGACAAGGTCATCAAGTCCCAGAACAGGGCCTACCATTGGGCCATTGAGCATGTGCTTCGCCAGTATTCCCAATGTAACCTCGAGGAGTTTCATTATTTGATGAAGTTCGACGAGCCTCCGCCAACCCCTGGGGGAGACGAAGAGGAGAACGATGGTCGTCAGCCTGGCGAGGAGGAAGAACAACCGGTGGTGGACCCCGAAGCCGGCATTGCGGGGAACGATGAGGTGCTCCCCTCCACTCAGCAGTAGTTTTCTTCTGCTTTGTTTTTTTTTTATTTGCCGAATGCGGACTGACCACCGCACTTTTTGTACCGTTTTTGAATGAATGGAAGAAACTTTTTTGGGTCAACATTTTTTTGGGAGACTTTTTGTGATTTGGCCAAGTCTTATGAGACTCGGAATGATTTTGTTTCTTTAGGTCAGATGACCGACCTTATTTTGTCAGACCCTTGTAAAGCTGAGCTTGAACGTCTTAAGGATCGCGTGAAATCCCTGGAGGCTAATTTGGTGCGCTATCGCAAAGAAGATAGGGACTGGGAAGCGGCCCTTACTTCATGAACAAGTCGAAAGAGCTGAGTTTAGAATTGACTCGTCTAAAGGGGACGATTTCCCACCGAGGCCTGGGTGACGCTGAGTCCGGGTGGTCGAGATCTCTCGCTTCCATTCAATGCCCCACTTATGAGTCGTTCCTTCGCGAAGTGATAGTGGAGAAGGAGTTGGAGATCCCGAGATTGAAGGTAATGCTCGAAATGGGTGGATCCCAAACCCATTTCTTCGGGAGCGGTTGGCCCTTCGATGGGGGCCTGTCTCCGACCCTTAGGCTGGAGCCGCCAATGAGATCGGGTGATGCTTAGAGATCTGTTGCCAGAGCGTCCACCTTAGCATCTCCTAAGGATCTTGATGGGCTCGTCGACGAGCAAACGCGTTTGGTTGGGCTCGAACTAGTTTGCGTCAATCCTAAGGCCCCTCAAGTGGAGGTGTAGGCCAAGTTTTTATTAGTTGTAACTTTCATACTTAGTGTCACTTTGTTGTAATCACATCCCATACGGCCCTGCCGATTATACCGATGAACCTCTATATGTTGTAATAAAATGATCCTTCCGCTTTTTGAGCTCGAGTCCGATCTGGATGTGTTGGTGAAATGGACCTGCCGCATGGAGACGTTTCGCCTTCTGAGGACATTGAAGGACTGGAACATGGAGACGTTTTGTCTTCCAAGTCATAAATGTGCCTTGTTGGAAGGTGAAATGTTGGGCCTTGGGAAACATATCGACGCCTTTCCTGGTCGTTGGATGTAGGCGAATGGTTGGGATTCGTCCACATCAGCATCATAATTATCGAGTTCCCCACTCCCCTTGGGCTATATAACCCTCCCCAGCCACTTCTCATTTCTCAGTTTCCTACGAGCTCTCATGACTAGTGGTTCTCCTATTACCCGTTGACAGTTAGGGGTAACAGCGATGAAGGCTACTCTATCCCTGGCGGTCAGCCGGTGAAGAAGGGACCAACTTGGGGCATGGAGCCTGAGGTCCTTGCTGTAGGCGAGGGCCGCAAATATAATTAAAACTTTTGCAAGAGCTGAGGTCCGAGTTCGACGCCGAACGGTGGGGGCTTGAGGGGTTGAGAAATTTCTCGCTAGTGTTTGAGGTCGACGTCGAGGGGCGAGGGCCTGAGAGATTGAGGATTCTCTTGCTAATGTTTGAGGTCGACGCCAAGCGGCGAAGGCCTGAGAGATTGAGGAATCCCTTGCTAGTGTGGTGAGTCGACGCCGAGCGGCGATGACTTGAGAGATTGGGGAATCTCTCATTAGTGGGGAGGGTCGACGCCGAGCGGCAATGACATGAGAGATTGAGAAATCTCTCATTAGTGTGGTGATTCGACGCTGAACGGAGATGACGTGATAGATTGAGGAATCTCTCGCTAGTGGGGAGAGTCGACACCGAGCGGCGAGGACGTGAGAAATTGAGGAATCTCTCGTTAGTGTGGTGAGTTGACACCGAGAAACGAGGACTTGAGAGATTGGAAAATCTCTCATTAGTGGGGAAAGTCGACGCCGAGCGGTGAGGACGTGAGAGATCCAAGAGCTGGCTCGAGGTTAACGTCGAGCGCCGAGCTTAGCGCGAAATTCAGGAGCTTGCTCGAGGTGAATGTCGAGCACCGAGCTTGACGCGACAGACAGAGGCTGGTTAGAGGTCGATGCCGAGCGGCGAGGACCGAGCTTATGGCGAAAGCCAGGAGCTTGCTTGAGGTGAATGTCGAGTGCTAAGCTTGACACGACAAACAGGGGCTGGTTAGAGGTCGATGCCATGCGGCGAGAACCTGAGAGATTGAGAAATCTCTCGTTTGGAGGAGTAAAGCCGAGACATTTTGACCTGTTTCGAAAAGAAATTTCATTGCTTTTATTCAATGCTTGGGTAAAAAAGAAATGAGGCATAACACCTATTACAACCACAGACGCCTGTGTTAGTCCTCATGGCCCCTCATGGAACTTAATAAGATGCTCCGCATTTCAGGGTCCCTTAATTACCGTGCCCCCCAGGTCTTCGAGTCGGTACGTGCCTAGACGTACCACTTGGAAGACCTTGTACGAGCCCCTCCCAGTTTGGGGTCGATTTGCCTTTTTTGGTAGGGTCGAAAATAGAAAGCTTCCTGGCCACGAGGTCTCCCTCCTTGATTTTGGCCGAACGGACTTTCTTGTTGTAAAACCTTTTAATGCGCCGCTGTTAAATATTTGTTCTGATGGCGGAATTTTCATGGGTCTCGTCGATTAGGTCCAAGTTTGCCCTGATGTCGCTTGAGCTCGATTCCTCGTTGAATCCCATGATCCTAAACGAGAGGAGCCCAATTTTCAGGGGGATGACAACCTATGTCCTATAAGCCATATTGAACCCTGAGGTCTTCGCAGAACTTTCAAAAAAAATTGCCGGAGAATTGAATTTCGTTATCAGTGATGAGCACCTGCGGGATCCCAAACTGACAAATGATAGGCTTCCAAACGAATTGTTGGAATTGATGCTCAATGATTATGGTCAAGGGTTCTACCTCGACCCATTTAGTAAAATAGTCGATGGACACTATGAGGAAGCACCTTTGGCCCGTAGCTTTCGGAAAGGGACCGACTATCCATCCCTCACATAGCAAAGGGGGGCGAACTGGCGATTGACTGGAGTTCGGCATGTGGCATGCGCCTGATCGCAAAGAATCTCTCGCAAGGCTGACATCTTTTCACAAGATTGTGGGCATCTTGCAATATTTTGAGTACTATCATTGCGAGCGACCTGCTGCCCATGTGGCAACCACCAATTCCATCATGCAACTCCTTCAGTGCGTACTTGGCTTCTTCAGGACTCAGACAGTAGAGATATGGTCTTCCATCCACTTTAGTGTATGAGCGCTTGAAGAGTACATCGTTAATCATGGTGAATCTCTCTGATCGGACTCTTATCTTCCTGGCTTCGGCCGAGTCTTGCGGGACTTCCCCCTCTATCAAGAACTTTCGGATGGGATCCATCCATGTTTTAATTTGTATGCCCGGATTGAGGTAAAAGACCTCGGGGTTCTCGATGCTAGGCTTGAGGAGGACCTCGACCAGGATGGTGTGATCTAGGCCTTTGAGGGACGACGAGGCGAGCTTGGAAAAGGAATCAGCCTGATTGTTCTGTTCTCTCAGTATACACACAACAATAGCGCCTTCGAAGACAGCTAGGAGGAGTCTGACACACGCCAAGTATTGGATTATCCGAGTGTCATGGGTTTCATAATACTTAGAGATATGGTTTACCACGAGCTGAGAGTCGCTGAAGGCCCTTACTCGTCTTTCCCCTGCCTTGTGGGCTAGCATGATCCCGATGATCATCGCTTCGTATTATGCCTCGTTGTTGGATGCCAGAAAATTGAGACGTAGGGAATACTGAAGGACAAAGTCATCGAGGCCCCTGAGTATGACCCCAGCTCCGCTTCCATCCTCGCAGGATGATCCGTCGACATAGATCTTCCAGACTGGTTCATCCTCTCGGATTTCAGATGCTTAGGGAATGGTACATTCTGTGATGAATTTGCGAGGGTTTGCCCTTTGATGGCTGTCCGAGATTGGTAGCTAATGTCATGCTGGCTCAGCTTAATTGACCACTTAATCAAGCAGCTGGAATTCTCCGGTTTATTGAGGACTACCTTGAGAGGCTGATCTGTAAGGACTTGGACGGAGTGGGCTTGAAAGTATGGTGGGAGTTTCTGAGCGGCCATCATCAATGCATAGGCGACCTTTTTCATCCTGGTGTATCGAAGCTCAGCATCGTGCAGGACTTTGCTGACATAATAAATGAGCTTTTGGACCCTGTCTTCCTCCCTGACTAGTACGGCACTGAGTGCGTGTTCCGAAGCAGCCAAATAGAAAAGGAGGGACTCACTCGGATCTAGTTTGCTAAGGAGTGGGGGGTTAGCCAGGTAGGACTTCAGCTGATCGAAAGCCCACTGTTGAGGATCCTCCCATTCTAAGCTTTTCGCCCCCCCCCCCCCCCCGGAGGGCTTTGAAGAACGAGAGCAACTTTCCTCCGGACTTAAAGAGGAAACGACTGATGGCCGCCAGTCGACCCGTGAGCCGTTGGACCTCTTTAACATTTCTTGGAGGGGGCATGGCCTGAATCTTTTCGAGGTTCGCCTCAATGTCTCGCTGGCTAACCATGAATCCGAGAAATTTCCCCGAGGTGATGTCGAAGGCACATTTAAAGGTGTTGAGTCTCATATCGTGGGATCGTAGAACTCCGAAAACCTCATCAAGATCGATGATGTGATCTTGTCCCTTGCGGCTTTTGACGAGCATATCATCGACATATACTTTCATGTTCCAGTCTATCTGCTCCTTGAAGAACCGATTGACGGGCCGTTGTTACGTGGCACCGGCGTTCTTCAGCTCGAAGGGCATGACTTTGTAACAGTAGAGGCATTTGTCTGTCACAAAGGAGGTCTTGAGGATGTCTGGAGGGAACATTCTGATCTTGTTGTAGCCGGAGAATATGTCCATGAAACTCAGCAGCTCGTGACCTGATGTTGCATCTATCAGGGTGTCGATGCTCGGGAGAGGGAACGGATCTTTGGGACAGGTCTTGTTGAAATCTGTGAAGTCTATACATATCCTCCATTTGCCACTTGGTTTCTTCACAACCACAACATTTGCCAACCACTGCGGGTAGTTGACTTCATGTGTGAACCGCGCCGAGAGGAGCTTGTCCACTTCCTCCTTTACCGCATGTTGCCTATCGGGAGCGAATTTACACTGCTTATGCTAGTCTAGCTTCGAGTCCGGGTGGATGCTTAGTTTGTGCATGATGAGGTTCTCCAAAATCCCTGGCATATCTGAAGGCATCCATGCGAAGAGGTCGGCATTCCGACGAATACAGCCAATATGGTCAGCTTCAGGCCTGGAGCGAGGGACTGGCTCACTCGGAATTGTTTAGATTCGTCCTCCCCGAAGAAGGGGATCTCCTCCAATTTGTCGATGGGCTGCAAGTGCAACTGGCTCCTGTCACATGGGAGTTCCACCGCGTCAAGGGGGAAGACCCTGCCCCTACTGCGGCCATATAGCATGCACGGGCGAATTCCTGATTGCCTCGGACAATGCCGACCCTGTGGTCGGTAGATAATTTCAACTTCATGTGACAGGCGGAGGGCACCGCCGGGAGGGAGCAGAGGTCGGGTCTACTAAGGATGGCATTAGGCGGCCTTGACATTGACCACTATGAAGTCCATTGCTTATGTTCGGATGATCGCGGCCATTCTAGCTACTACTTCGAGAGTGACAATTCTCTCAATTTGGACAGGGACGCCTGAGAACTCGTGGAGTGTGTACCCAGCCGGCTTCAGCCTCGCGCGAGAGAGTTTGAGCTTTTTGAATGCATCCAGGAATAAGATATTGACGGAGCTCCCGTTGTCAACTAGAATGCAGCGGACCTCATGATTAACCATGCCGAGGCTGACTACTAGGTCATCGTAATGGGGAAATCGGGCGCCTTCCTGATCTTCACTGGAGAATGAGACCGCCACTCCTTGATCCCTAGGGGGCGGATAGTTGTGGATTGTGTTAACCTCCCGTACGAAGGCCTTGCGGGAGGTGCTCGATTCTCCTCCAATGGGTCCGCCGTGGACACAGTGAAGGATGGACGGCCCCCCGGCTTCTTCGGGCTTAGGTTCCACCTCTGGATGCCTGTTGGCCGTTCGAGGAGGGGGCGAAGCCCTCTGGTCCCTCAGGTTACTTCGGGTGAACTCCCTTAGGTACCCCCTCTGGATGAGGGCCTTAATAATGTCTTTGAGGGCTCGTCAATTATCACTCTCATGCCAGTGGTCCCGATGGAACCAAGAGTAGAATCTTTGGTCTCTCTTCTTGTTGTTTTTCGCTCGGGGAGGATGGCAGACCATCTCTTTATCCTCAATCTCCATGAGGATAGCTGACACACTCTGAGTTAGCGGAGTGAACCGCTTGAAGCGGGGGACATGAGGGGGCCATTTTTGGCCGAATGTATCTTTCTGAGCCTTCTTCGGAGATTCGGAGTCATTGGTGTTTCTCTTTTCTTTGTTTGGGGTTTCTTTCAAGCCATCAGGGTGCAGAGCCTCCTTGACTCGGATGTATTTTTCGACCCTGTTGAGGAGGTTGGAAAAATCGATGGGCGGCTTCTTCGCCAAAGAGGCCTTCAGCTGGTCGTGGCGAACATTGTGTCGGAAGGTTGCAGACGCGACGCCAGCATCGAGAGAAGAGACCGACCTAGCCTCGACAGTGAACCTTCATACGAAGTCCCGAAATGACTCCTTCCTTTTGCTTGAGGTCCCGAGGGACGCGCATGTCTTCTCGACCTTCTGACTGGTCACGAAGTGAGCAAGGAAGCTTGCTTCAAGCTGATCGAATAAGAAAATCGAGTTGGGGGCGAGCTTGGAGAACCACTTCCATGTCGGGTCACGCAGCGTGGTTGGGAACGCGCGACAAAGGAGATGATCCAAGAAGCTGTGAATCATCATGAGGGTTTTGAACCCTTTCATGTGATAAGCAGGATCACTCTCTCCATTGTACGTCTCGAACTGAAGTGACATGAAATTCCTCGGAATCTCAACATCGAAGATTTTAGCGGAGAACGGGGATCGGCTAGGCTGATACCCCTGGTTGGGTTGTGACCCGCCTTCGCCGATCCGAGTGAGGCGTTCTCCATTTCTTGTAGGCACTGAAGGACGACCTCATCCTGTCTTGCCGGCTGAGTCGAGCCGTAAGACTCACTGCCTTGGGCTTCCTCCCGGCGAAGGTTGTCATGTTGAAGCTCGCATCTGGGGCCACCCCGGAGGATCGCGTTTCGGAAATCCCGTAACTTGACTTTCGTGACTGGGACCTATTCGCCTTGACTGTTCGGAGGTGTCCTGTCTTTCGCGAAGCGGCTGCGCCTCTGCTCCCGAGCCTGGGATGGGTGAATGTTGTGGGTCGGAGGCTAGTTGGAGGGGGTAGTCCTGCCCCTTGATCGGTTGAGCTGGTGCCGGAGATCCTTCACCGGCTACTGATTGTTGAAGACATATCGAAGGTCAACAACGACCGAGCGTGAAGTGCTCGGACCAAGTCATGATGGCTTGTTATCTACGGGACCCCTGCGTGTTCACGTGACTGCGATAAGGATGAGGTTCAGCATGATGTCCAATGCCAATCTGATGCTGCTGATTTAGAGGTGGGAGCAACAGATGTGAGTTCTTGTTATTTGTAGAGGGAGAGATAGATCTCAACCACAGATCTGGATCTTAGATGAAGATTTTGTGAGGAGGATGAGAGGGGGTGTTGCTAGTAGTTGGCCACCCTGAACACTTGCAAAACGCTTAGAAACACTGAAAGAGATCCCGGCGACAGGCCCTATGACGGTCTAGTCAGTCACTGGGGAAAAAATGTAAAGCTAGGGTTTCAGTAGAGAAAATGACATTACCTTGGAAAGGGGGTGACTGCCTGGCATTTATAGGCAGAGAGAGGAGTCCCTAATGGGCCGAGTTGACCCTCTCTCTGTGGGTCTCTGTGGGCCTGACCCGCAGAAGGCTCATAGGGTCTACCGGCCCGGTTATCAGGGATTAGGGATTCACACATCCTGAGGTGATGATTTAAATGGCTCAGATTGAGGGGCTAGACTTTTACCCACATCAAACTTGTTTGATAGATACTTATTTATAATGTCGTTTCGAGAGTAAATTTCATCTATATTTGATCACCCATAGTTAGACAAATGAGCAAGTTAGAGAACTGGGAATTTTCAGTTTTCATTTTGCCAAATATCGTTAATTTGAACTAGAAACTTAATAGAGCCTTGAAGGATATCTTGAGTGGGTAAAGACTAAAGAGTAAAGGAGAGACATCTAGATGGAAAGTGACACAGATGGTATTGGAAAATTAGACTTATTTTGCATGTTTATTATCTCACATGAGAAAAATAAGGGACTCCAGATATGTAATGTTAGCTTCGATCTACTTTATTTTTCTTGTTGAGTAGTATGATGCATTCCATGATGTTGCGATGGACATTTTGTGTAGCTTCATATTACAATTTCTTTAATGAAATACGGTGGTATTTTTGCGTCTTTCTATAAAAGAAAAACAGTAACAAGACTACTAGACTGATCGGTGTTTAGAAATGATCTAATAAATTGTCGGACCTGTAAATATTAGCATATAGGTGGAAATAACTTGTCGGTAATATTGGAAACCAGTCATCTAAGGTCTTGGGATGCAATGAGGCACGCATACCATAACTTGTCCACAAGTTCTCCTTGATCATGCTAAGGAAATCATCTCAAAGCACCTACCGCTGCATCTAAGGACTGACTAGAGGAAATGTGTTAGTTATCCACCAAAAACTAACTTCACAATTGATGAAAATAAGTGAAGAAGGTTTCCGTATTCATAAATATACACTGTACACAAATTTCGGTGGTATTTTGAAACTTGAAAATTTTGACAAACATTAGTCCATGTACGGATTGCAGTAGTATTGAACTCGAAAAGGTGGAGCCAGTCCTAATATTACAGTGTTGGGTGATAGCTATACCAAAATTTATAGTTATGCCTAGATATTGCTACTACCAGCCGCAGTATTTCTGGAGCAAGAGCCAGTGCTCATTATATTTTTTTAGGATTAATTCTCCCGTGATCTATGCAGGAACGGGTTATACCAGAGAAAGAATTCATGGCAAGACGGTGTTGCTGGCACTAACTGTCCTATCCCTCCAGGAAGGAACTTTACTTATAATCTTCAGGCCAAAGACCAGATCGGAAGCTACTTCTATTTCCCATCCCTCGCATTCCATAAGGCTGCAGGAGCTTTCGGTGCCATCAGGATCTACAGCCGCCCCTTAATTCCAGTGCCCTTCCCTTCTCCTTCTGGTGATGTTAGTCTGCTAGTTGGTGACTGGTTCAAGGCTAACCACAATGTAAACAAATCCTTCCTATCAAACTTTATGCTTTAAACCTCAACTATACAACTTTCTTTTAAAATTTAGCAAATACCGTAACTTGGTGAAGCATGTTTTTTCACTACTTCAACAGAAAAAAATTACGAAGAAAGTTTGTTAGCTAGGCCTTTAAAGTGTTAATGGAAAGAAGTTTTCTTTTCATACAGACTTTGAAATGGATGCTTGACAATGGGCGGAATCTCCCCTCTCCTGATGGGCTTCTCATCAATGGCAGGGGATGGAATGGGTACACCGTCACAGTTGAACAAGGTAATTATCGTGTTTTTCTGCTATTTTATAGACTACTTTGTTTACCTTTTTAAAATTCAGACCTCAAATTTCTTGCCTACCACTTAAAAAGTGAAATTTAAAGTTTGTTTTAAGCCTCTCATTTGTCTCTGTTTTTTCATTAACTTCTTTGGTACACTGAAGACCTCCCTCACATCCAAAATGTTATAAGATACTTGTACTGGTTTTTCTTGGATGAAATACTCCTAGTTAGAACTTAAAAAGTATATGTCTCAATAGAAGCAATCTATTTTAAAACAAACAGAGTGTATTTTAATTAAGAAACAATATCCTTTTGTTAAATAAGTAGGCATAATGTAAGCAATTATCTTCATGGACTATAGTCTCGTCTAACAATAAAAGAGTACATTACGATAAAGGATATTTTGCACTGTAATTTGTGCCAGTCGACAACTTTTTGTATGAACAGATTTCTCGAAATATTTTGAATGGTCTTGGGTTAGATATATTCTTAATTATAATGTTCCATCAAACTCTGACAGTCGCTTAGATATATCTACATTATGGCTTTTCAGGTAAAACATACAGGTTTAGGATATCAAATGTTGGGCTGGTGAACTGCATCAACATAAGATTTCAAGGCCACACCATGAAGCTGATTGAAATTGAGGGATCCCATACAGTGCAGACTACCTACTCTTCTCTTGATATCTGCCTGGGTCAGACACTCTCTGTGCTTGTAACTGCTAATCAGCCCCCACGTGACTACTACATTGCAACTTCGACTAGATTCACCAGCCGTGTGCTAACGACCACCGCAATTCTTCACTATAGGAACTCTTGGCAGAAAGTAACAGGCCCGGCTCCTGGTGGGCCTACCGTTCAAATCGCCCCCTCTCTTTTCCAGGCAAGATCTTTCAGGTATGTTCTCCTACATTCACTTGGTAATATACTCGACATTTTTGTTTGAAGATACACTTAAACAGAATGAGTATGTCCCAAACCCTATACATTTCCCTTAAGATACAGTATTTAATCTACAAAACAGCAGCGAATTTTTAGGAAAAAAAAGTAGTCCGTCTTAAGGAAAAGCAATGTGTCTTACAACAAACAGAATAGTTTGTTAGGGGTATTTCCATCTAAAAGTTTTCTTGAACTACTTTTCAAAATAGGAACAGTTTTCTGATTTATTTTTTTTGTATGCTGTGGGATTTTAAAATATATATAACAAAGTAGAAGCGCAAAAATCACCGGCAATTGAGGGCCTTTAAACAAAATATGACACCCTCCACAAGTTTCCCATCTATGGAAAAATACCTAATCACTACATTCTTCGCTGACTCCATTCTGTCTCATAATTAGATGGAATCTGACTGCAAGCGGACCGAGGCCTAATCCACAAGGTTCGTATCACTATGGGATGATCAAACCCGTGCGAACCATCAGGCTGGCAAACTCAGCACCTATCATCAGTGGAAAGCAGAGATATGCTGTAAATAGTGTATCTTTCCTTCCTGCAGATACCCCACTGAAACTTGCTGACTACTACAAGATCCAAGGTGTCTTTTCATTTGGAAGCATTCCCGATAACCCTACTTATGGCGGCGGTTATCTCCAAACCTCAGTCATGGCAGCTAATTTCCGGGACTTTGTAGAGATTATATTTGAGAACTGGGAAGATACCGTTCAGTCTTGGCATATAGATGGTAACTCCTTTTGGGTTGTCGGGTACGCACATCAATATCAACAAAACTTATGTATAAAAAACCTGATTTTTAAAAAAAAAATCTTTTCGTTTCTATTAATCATAATTTGGGGTAATTTGGAATTAATGAGCAGAATGGATGGGGGGCAGTGGACATCGGCAAGCAGGAATAGCTACAACCTGAGAGATGCAGTTAATCGTGTTAGCATTCAGGTAAATATGCTGTATATAGAACTGGGTTGAATTGATTTACTTGTTGAGATTAACCTTAATAACCTAAATTTGGTTGGACACAAGTTTTTAATAACATTATGTATTTCTACGGGGATTTAATTAGTGATGCTAGCTAAAAATGATTATTTTTCAGTAAACGTTGTTTCTCCGGAGATTGGATGTAGTATTTTATATTTATCTGACCTTGCTATCTTACATTTGTTTTGACATATTTATTTTGACATTCAACGGAAGTGTTCATTAGTACCCTACAAAGCTCGCACACTTCTATTTGGAAGTTATGCAGTATTATGCATGCATATCTAACATACACTTCCTTTTTCTGTTTTTCGCTAATTATGACACTTTATCACTATATAGTATTTTTAGGATTGTCCTTGGCATGTCGTATATAATTGTGCCCATGTCCGCGAAAGTTTGTATTTACACCTTATATCTCTCTAATGCCAACATACTTAATTGATTACTGTAGCACGCGATCAATCATGTCGAGCTAAATTCAAAATCAATTCCACAAAATTATGAAGATTACCACATATATATTAGACCTTACAACGTTCTTCATTATTTTTCCAGGTGTATCCCAAGTCATGGTCAGCAATCTATATGCCATTGGACAATGTGGGAATGTGGAATGTCAGGTCGGAGAACTGGGCAAGGCAATACCTCGGCCAGCAGTTCTACCTCCGAGTATACTCACCAGCCAACTCGTGGAGGGACGAGTATCCAATCCCCAAGAACGCCCTCCTTTGTGGCCGTGCTAGAGGCCGGAAAACCAGGCCGCTTTAAGATTCCAATGATATCCCTTACGGTTTTTGTCACGAAAGGGTGACTCCAAATTGAGCGCTGTTGCTAGAGAAGAGTAGAGATGAGATGGTAGTAGATTGAAGGCATTGTTGCTGAGAGCTCAGCTTGAGCTGCTGTTGTTATCTATTCTGATTATTGATTTTGAACTATTCTATCTCCTTCAATATTTTCTTTTGAGAGAGAATAGACAACTATTCAAGATGGCTAGCTAGCTCTTTCTATATTTTTTTAATAATTCTTGAAGTGAAATTGCAAAGTGACAAGCTTTACATCAATTTTGGTTTTGGATTTTTCTTGCAGTGACAATGTGAATCAAATAATCAAGGCCCTGTTTGGGAATGAAGTTGCCGCTGAGTTCTAAGTGCGAAATAACTCACCAATGAAATGCAAAACAATAGAATCAAAGTAAGAGAACAAGAACATTCAAAAGTCAACACACAAGAACACACGATATTTTTTCAAAGTTCACCCAATGCAATGACTACTTTCCTTCGCAGAGGCGCTCATGTAATTTCCACTAGAAATATGAAGAACAAGTTTACAAATCTCTCAAGAACTCATTCTAAAGATGTAGAGTTTCTCTTTATCTCCCTCTCTCTCTCTTTCACGGCTGATAGATATCTCTTTCTTTTTCACTTTTTCCCAAAATTGTACACAATACAATATATATAGGTTTATATTAGATTTAATCTCAGCCGCACATCAAACAGCGCCGCGCGTTCGACCGCAACTGTCTTTGAGTATACAGGATTCCAACAAAGAGCAGGACAGTCGACTGTATAGCTCTCGGCTTGAGAGCCTGTATAGTTGGTTGGGTGTGCGGTCGACCGCAACCTTGGATAGTCGACCGCAACTTCTGCCTACAGCTGTTGGCTGCTGTTGAGCTGCTTGCTTCCACTTCGACTCTTCTTCTCATCAATCTTCATCAACCCTTTGTCATGTATTGGATCCACAAACCTAAACAATCTCCCACTTGGACATATACAAGAAGTTTCTAATATGTTCTTCATTTTTTTATTGGCCTAGACTAGGCATGTGCCTCTGCGAGTCTCCTTATCTATTAACCTAAAGACAATTCGATAGTTGTATAACAGAATTGATGCTTCCTGCTGTCCTCTACCTTTGTGAGCATGTTTGCTGGATTCTTAGTTCCAAGAATCTTTGATAGCTTCAACCATTTCTTTCAACCGTCATTCTAATAAAATGATACCTCATCTGAATGTACCGAGTCCTAAGTGATATGCCAAGTTTTCTACGAAGAAAACTGCATTTTAACTGTCACACCATAGCTCTCCTATGGGTTGCTTTCTGCCCAACTATTTCATAAGCTCTGAAATTCACAACATGTCTTCCGTTACTTCTGTAAGTACCATAAACTCTAACTCCGTGTTTTGCTACAACATTTTGTAACTGTGAAACCCAACTAACAGTTTTACCTCCAACGGTTGTTAAGATTATTGGATGGGAATAATTCTTTATTGATTGATTGATTAATAAACTGAGTATAATATGGTTCATACATATTGGAGAGAATAGAAGACTAAACTAATACATAACCAATATGGGACTAAACTAATATATCATCTAACACCCTCTCTCAAACTCAAGTTGGTTCAAGCAACAAGAGTTTGGAATACTGACGATGTTGATGTGGAAAGAACGACAAACTGTGATGCAGTAACGGCGCTTGATGGCGCATATGACGGAACTGAGAAGTAGAGTATTACGGAAGGAAGTAATGGTGGCGCACTGTTGAGATCTCAACCCGAACAGTGGCGGGATCTCCATATCCCGATCTGTGATGGGATCTCACCCCTGACTTGAGACATAGTCGATGATAGGATTTAACCCCAGACTTGAGAATTGTCGATTATGGGATCTCACCCCAGACTTGAGAATTGTCGATGTAGTGGGATATCATCCCTGAACTAAGAACTGGATGCTGATAACACCCCCTCTCAAACTCACGATTGATCAACCGGAGTGAGTTAACGATCTGGATGTAGAAGCACAAGAAACGATCGATCAATCGGAGTGAGTTGATGATCACGATCGATCAACCGGAGTGAGTTGACGATCTGGATGTAGAAGCACAAGAACCTCCAAGAAAGTTTTTTTTTGTTTTTTGTTGGAAAATCGGGTCGGGTATGGGAGTTGGGTATTGGATCTTAATCAACAGCAGCACTAGCAAGACAACAATTGAATTTGATCGATTTGCATCCACATCTGAATCAAAACAGCAGCACCCGGATCTGGCTCAAAATAGTAGCACCCGCAACTAGATCTGATGCGCTGGTCTAAACAGGAAACAGCAATCCCCCAGCCAATTGGAACGTCAGATCTGGAGGCTGACCTTAAAAGGCGGTGATCTCACCGCCACAAAATCCATCGACAAGAAGAAGAAGAAGAAGAAGAAGAAGAAGAAGAAGAAGAAGAAGAAGAAGAAGAAGAAGCATGACAAGTACAATAACGAAGAAGATATCGAGATACCCTCTTCTAACATCGGCGAGGATCTTGAAGGCGGCCATGGTGGGTGCTCTATGCTCGGGGATGAAGAGGAGGGTGAGAGTTGAACGGGAGAAGATGCAGCAGGGGTTGTTGCGATGGCGGTAGTGGTCACGGATGAGGAGGGGTGCAGTGGGCGGTCGACGAAGGCGAGAGGAAGTCGTGAAGGTTGAGGAGAAAAGGGTGAGGGGGATGAGGATGATGGCTCGAGGAAGAGGATGACGGGGTGTGCAGGCGATGGAAGCAGGGCGCTCGGGTTTGCTGGACGGAGTGGAGGAGATGAGCGGAGGATAGACGAAGGTGACAGTTGCAGTCGATGGCTGGAGGAGGAGCTTGATAAGGAAGATGAACAGGGTTGGGTTTCAAAAAGATACAGAGGAGGGAGGTAGGATTAGGGAGGCGGCTGATGATTAAGAGGTAATTAGGTTAAGTGGAGATTTAGGGTTTTGGGGGAGATTAGGGTTTTGATCAAGATCGGGAGAGGAATGTCGGGAGGTGGAGTGATTCTGATGAAGACGAGAACCACCCCACCTCGACGATGAGGATCAAATTAGTATAGGCCTTATAAGACGATAGGCTCTGATACCATATTAAGATTATTAGATGAGAATAATTCTTTATTGATTAATTGATTAATAAACTGAGTACAACATGGCTCATACATATAGAAGAGAATAGAAGACTAAACTAATACATAACCAATATGGGACTAAACTAATATATCATCTAACAGCTGTAAATACATATCCTGTAGTACTTCTGCAACCATCACGATCGCCCAAAAATCCGCATCTACATAACCATTTATATGCAAAGAATCTCCCTCAAAACAAAGAGGGTGATCTGAAGTACTTGCAAGATACCTGAGAATCCACTTCACTACATCCCAATACTGTTTACCTGGATTCTTCATGTAACGACTGACAACTCTCACTGCTTGTGCAATGTCTGGTTTTGAAGAAACCATCGCATACATCAAACTCCCAATGGCTAAGGCATAAGGAATAGCAACCATTTCCTCCATCTCTGCCTTTGTTGTTGAACACAAGTCCATAGATAACTTGAAGTGAGCAGCCAAAGGACAAGTGACTGGCCTCGTGACATCCATATTGGATCTTTTCAACACCTTCTTCACGTAGTTTGCTTGTGATAACCAAAGCTTCTTACTTTTCTTGTCTCTACTGATCTTCATGCCAAGAATTTGCTTTGCTTCACCCAAGTCCTTCATTGAAAACTTTGAAGCTAGCGTCATTTTCACAGTCTTGATATTCTCCATACATGAACTTGCTAACAATATGTCGTCCACATACAATGGAAAAGTAATTATATCATTGCCTTCATATCTACAAACATATACACAATGATATGTTTCGCATCTCTCGAAACATTTTCCTCTCATAAAGAAGTCAAACTTCAAGTATCATTGCCGTGGTGCTTATTTGAGCTTGTAAAGACTCTTCTTCAGTCGACACACCATGTCTTCTTTCCATTCTACTTCAAAACCTGTTGGTTTCCTCATGACAGCTCTTCTGCGACATCACCATGGAGAAATATTATTTTCACATCCACCTACTCTAAGTGCAGGTCTTCAACTATTACAATACTAAGTAGAACCCTTATTGAAGCCATCTTCACTACCGATGCAAATATTTCACTATAGTCGACATATTTCCTTTGAGAGAACTCTTTCATAACAAGTCTTGACTTATACCTCTTACTGCCATCTGCCTCATCCTTGACTCTGAAAATCTATTTGCTTATTAGAGTGCATTTCCCTGCAGGTAACTTGGTCAACTCCCAAGCTTGGTTATGTTCCAACGAGTTCATCTTGTCCCTGATGGCTAACTCCCATTGAATTCGAGCATTATTCTTCAAAACCTCCTCATGAGTCTCTGGTTCTCCTGAAATCATATACAGAACATGATCATGAACTACCTTAGCTGATGGATCAAATATCTTGGTTAGCCTTCTCTTTCGTGTCGATCTCCACTATGTGGGTACCAGTTCACTGACTGGTTTAGGTTCCCCGAACTACTCTGCATGTACCTATTCGTCTTGGATAACTTTCTCATTTTCAACTGGCTCATCATGAGCCTCATGTGCTGTCTGTGGTACATGTACCTGCTGCTACACTGTATGACCCCCACCACTAGAGCCACCTTCAGGATCTGAACCTGAGATTGAGTCTGAGTCTGAATCTGAATCTGAATCTGAATCTGAATCTGACTCTGTACTAGTTGTACTGCCTTGACCTGTGTGTCTGTCCTTGTACACGATCTCTTCATTGAACACTATATTCTTGCTGCGAATGACCTTGTTGTCCACAAAATCTCAAAGTCTATAACTGAACTCATTGCCATCGTAGCTAATAAATACAAACTTTCTGGATTTCAAATCTAGTTTCTTTTTCTTCCATGTCGATTAGTGAATATGCAATACAACAAAAAAACATTCAAATACGAATAATTGACAGGTTTACCTGACCATAGTTCTTGCGGAATGGTCACTCCAAGGGTACTAGATAGGCAACGGTTAATCAATTATACTAATGTATTCACTATAGAGGCCCAAAGATGGACTAGAAGATCCGTATGAAGTCTCATGCATTTCGACATTTCGAGTATCGTGCGGTTCATTTTTTCAGTTACTCCATTCTCCTGCAGAGTTTTAAGAACTATCTTGATTCCTTGGATACCTTCCTTTGCTAGTTAGTCAACAAACTCTTTACCTGTGTACTCAACACCATTATCTGACTTTAATGCTTTCACCTTGCAACCCGTCTCATTCTCAACCCTAGCTTTCCAAGCTTTAAATGCCTTAAACACCTTTGGTTTCTCGCGAATTGCATGAACCCAAACTTTTCTTGTAGTATTGTCGATGACTGTGACAAAGTATCTCTTACCACCATGATAGAATTCCTGAGCTGAACTCCACACATCTGTATGTGCCAACTTTAGCTTCCTAAACTTCTTCTCACGCCCATTCAACTAAAAGATAACTATTTTCTGTTTGCTCATCACGCAATTCTCACAGAAATCCATCTCAACCTTCTTAAGTCGTGGCAAAAGATCCCTAGAACAAAGCTCTTTAATACCCTTCTCACCAGGTGCCCCAACCTAACATGTCATAGAATTGAAGAAGAACTACATGCTGATGTTGTAGCAATAATATCACCTGAATCACCTCCTTTGATTAAGTATAGCGTGTCACTATGCTTTCCTTTTGTCACCAACCTAGCACCCAGAGTAACCTTCTATTTTCCATGCCCAAAAGTTATCGTGAATCCTTCTTTGTCTGGTTTATTAGTCGAGATCAAATTCTTCATCAAGTCTGGAATATGTCTTGTTTATTCAAAACCAATTATTCACCATTGTGAGTCTTCACTCTCACTGTGCCTCTACCTACAACTGGACATACTTGCCCATTACCAACTGAGATTGCACCAAAATTACATGTCCTATAATCCTCAAAAGCATCCCTCATGGATGTACAATGATAAGAAACACTTGATTCTATACACCAATCATCTTGCATAATATCAAATCCAATAAATAAACACAATTCATCTAGACGAGGTTTGATACTTACCACATTGGCTACATGTGACCCTGTTTGCGCTTTGTTTTACTCTTCGCATTGGTCTCTTCTGTGTCTCGGCTTCTGATAGTGCCAACACTTATCTTTGCGATGTCCTGCTCTTGACTTGGACTTATGATTTCTACTTTGCGACCTTGATTCCTACTTTGCGACCTTCTCTATTATTGCTTCTACCACAGGTATCGACTGACCGTGCAGTGTTGCTAGGATATGACATCGAAGACTCTTCATGTCTCTTCCTTCTTGCATTCTCATTTATGATGTTGTTCATAATATCCTTTAGAGTTTTTGCATTGGTCATAGTGCTTGTAACAGTTTGTTCTACTGTACCGTAACTATCGGGAAGACTGGATAGTAACAACAACGATTGTGCCCTTTTCTCAAACTTCAAACCTAACGATTCCATCTGATTGTAATCCATATAGAAATTGTTGATGTGCTCCGCAATCGAACTCCTTTCTGAAAACTTCATGTTGACCAACTTCTTCAGATAATGTATTTGGTTCGTTGCATTCAGTTTTTCAAACATATCTGTCAAGATCTCAATTGCCTCCTTCGCTGTGTGAAATAACGACTTCCTACTCAGCGACAACTGAATCTGTCCAAGTGCTTTATGATCCAATCTATTCCAAGCCGCCATCGCAACTGGATCTTCCTCCGCCCCTTCTGGCTTCACGTCAAGTAATGGATCATCTAGATCCTTTTATCGAAGATACGCTATCATATGGATCTTCCACATTATGAAGTCTGTTCCATCACACTCCTTGACTCTACTCTTGTCTCCCATCTCAATCAACACTACCAACCTGGTGCTCTGATACCATTTTGTTGAGTTCTAACTGCGGAATAACTCACCAACGAGATGGAAAACAATAGAATTAAAAGCAAGAGAAAGCCAACACACAAGAATACACGAGATTTTTTCGAGATTCCGCCAAAGCAATGGCTACTTACCTGTGCAGAGACACTTCTACGATTTCCACTAGAAATATGAAGAACAAGTTTACAAATCTCTTAAGAACTCATCCCCAAAGTGCAAGGTCTCTCTCTCTCTGACGGCCGATAGATCTATCTTTTCTTTTTCACTTTTCCCTAAAATTGTACACAATACAACACATATAGGTTTACATTAGATTTAATCTCAGCCGCAGATCAAACAGCGTCGTGCGGTCGATCGCAACCTTGGACGGTCGACTGTATAGCTCTCTGCTTGAGAGCCTGTACAGTCAGTCGGGTGTGCGGTCGACCGCCACCTTGAACAATCGATCGCAACTTCCGCCTGCAGCTGCTGGCTGCTGGCTGCTGTTGAACTGCTTGCTCATACTTTGACTCTTCTTCTGATCAGTCTTCTTCAATCATTTGTCGTGTATTGGATCCACAAACATTTTCCATATATAATTATAGTTATTTTTAAGTGGAAGAAAATACCTGCAATTTCAGGTTACATGCTTAAGAAAATGACCTGATAATGACACTTTAAACAGATATCTCTAATCTCTAATATTATAATGGGAGAAGGTGTGTCAATTAAATCTACCAATGTATGCATTGCACGTCCATAACTAATATGAAGGAGGTCTCAGGTTCGAGTCCTCACTACGTTAGTTTTTTACTTTAATTTTAAAAAAATATATATTAAATGCGCATCACACGTGTAAATTATTATCTATCTATCTATCTATCTATCTATCTATCTATCCATCTATCTATAATATAATATATAATAACTATTATAATGGAAGAGTTGGAGTTGTAAATCTACATACTTACGTGCAACTCCAACTCTTTCATTATAGTCTTCACATTTACTTTTAAAAATATATAACCATATTTATTAAGACATGCATCACACGTGTAAATCAGAGTTTCTACTTTATTTTTAAAAAAAATAATACGTGCATCACATGTGTATCTTACTAGTATACATTAAGGTAAGGAAATATGATTAATTGTAGCTAAATGAGTCCTCGTGACGGTTCGTTAATTGGACGCTTGTAACACAAGATGTAACCGAAAGAAGCCAGACACCTTGAGTACTAAAACTCGCTAACTAGCAGATCCTTGTTCGTCCAAACACTGACCAATTTTTCCCCCCTAACAAAAGCATGTAATGACACAGCGACACAAGACAGGGATCGGCAGGTGATAAAATCCTGCCAGACTAGTTTCAGGTGGGTGTGCATCTACTGTGGAGGCAGTGTACGAAGCTAAACTGACGTACATTCAATTCTGCTGGACAGAGCTTGTTTGTCGGCCCACCCTCCAGGGTTGTTGGAGGAATTTGTTGTTTGTAGGGATCATGTTGCTTCATGTATATTTTATTTCCTGTCTGTAGATTGTAATCTGGCCCAGTTCTCTGGGTTTGTATTATTAATTTTTTATTAATGAAACAGAGTGGCATACTCTACCTTTTTAAAAAAAAAAAACATGCAATACTTGGAAATAGTAGCCGAGAATGAGGATAATGAGTGCTCAAAGGGAAGAAGTCCAAACAGCTACCAATTTTCAATTTTTCTCTCTAACGAAAGCATGTAATACTTGGAAATAGTAGCCGAGAGACCGAGGATAATGAGTGCTCAAAGGGAAGAAGTCCAAACAGTGACCAATTTTTCCGTCTAACAAAAACATGTAATACTTAGAAACAGTAGCCGAGACTGAGGATAATGAGTGCTCAAAGGGAGGAAGATACGGTTCAGAAATAACTATATCCAAAGATCTTTTGGATTAGTTTAGTAATTGAAAGATAAGTTTTAGTTTGCCTGAAACGCAACAATGTGTCAAGACTCGAGATGTAGTTATTGCAGGAAAGAGGCTTTTAGAAAATGACTTGATAATGACACCTTTAAAAGTTATAAATATACAAGTAAAGAAGTAGGATTGTCGTTAATTAAGTCCCTTATCTATTGGGCAACAAGTCTAGGACAACAAACGGTTCGACAATTGGAGGTTTGTAGTACAAGATATAGCTGAAATAAGTTAGACAGATGGAGTACAAAAACTCAGTAGGTAGCATAAGCTAGTTGTTTCAAACACTGATCAATTTATAATTATAGGATGAAAATTTAGTGAGAGGAGAGGGTTAGCGAGTGCTCAAAATCAAATAGGGGATTCAAACGAGTAGAGGGTTAGTGAGTGAGGGTTAGTTAAGTCCGAGTTTAGGTCGATACTAGAGCTGCTATCGGGTCTTATCGGGTCGGCCCCTCCACTACCCGGACCCGGATCTAGACTTGCGAGAATTGGGTCCAGGTTAAAAAAATCTACCCGTCGGGTCCGGTAGTGTAGGGGTGGCAGATGGGTCGACCGGGCGGGGCCGGGCCCAACCCGTGCGGGTTGGCAAGCTTGGGAATGTGGGCCGGGCCGGGTTGGGGTGTTATACGGGCCGGGCCGGGCCGGGTCAGATTATTAATTGGGTGGCCCGCCCAACCCGTTAACCCATTAGGGCTCAACCCGGGTTGGGCCGGGTCGACCCGCGGGTTGGCCCGTATAATTATATATATATATATATATATATATATATATATATATATATATATATATATATATATATATATATTCCTTAAATTGAAGTAATACTAGTAATACTACATTACTACTAATAATAATACTAAGTGAGTAATACTACATTACTAAGTAAGTAATACTACATTACTACTAATGGCTAATAATAATACTACAATTCTTAAAAATTATAATACTAAGTAAGTAAGTAATAGTGTAATACTGAGTAAGTAATACTTAGTAAGTAAGTAATACTAAGTAATTAAGTACAATTCAATTTTAAAGTAATACTAAGTAAGTAAGTAAGTAATACTAAGTAAGTAATTTTTTTTGGTAGTTTAAAATTGTAATACTAAGTAAGTAATACTACATTACTAGTTTACTACTAATAAGTAATAATACTACAATTCTTCAAATATCCCCAAATGATGTTTAATTATAATACTAAGTATGTAATTCACTAAATTTTGTAATAATACTAATAAGTAATAATACTACAATTCTTCAAATTGAATCAAATATCCCCAAATAATGTTTAATTATAATACTAAGTAAGTAATAATACTAATAAACAAAAAAAATCGTGATAATAATAATAATAAGATTGAAAGAGTGAAATTGACAACAAATTTTGAAATTTTATTCATACGAATTTAAGTGATACAATTTGAAAAATTTATAACGAAATGAAATGAAGAATTCAATTCACAAATAAGTTTTATACAATAACATATTTCTTATGTACAATTTTAATTGACTACAATTTTTCTAATTTAACATGAGATGAAAAGCTATTGTTGTTGTTGTTCTTCTTCTTCGGGCGAGTTGCTCCCACTTGTAGAACTTGATAGTGCTTTCCCTTGCGTCCTATCTTCAGCCTTCAGCCAGTCTTCTGTGCAAACGAGCATCTCCAACGACTCCGGCTTCAACCGGTTTCTGTAATCAGATAGAACCCTGCCACTTGTAGAAAATGCACTCTCAGAAGCAACTGTAGAGACAGGAGGAGTTAGCAAATCTTTAGCCATAATAGACAGAATACTAAAAGTGTGTTCATGTTCTTTCCACCATTGTAAAATATCTAGTGGGGAAAGAGTAGGCTCAGTATCCTGTTGGTTATACCAATTTAATTCATTTGGTTGATTAGTCCTAGGTTTTTTAGACTGAATTTGTTCAAGTAGACTAAATGTTCTATCACCAATTTTACTTTTACCTTTAGAACTACCAGAAGAAGAACTAACTACAGAAGTTGTACTACTAGAAGCAAAACGTCTATCATAATAATCATACAAGTTATTTAATGTAGATTCAAACTGAACTAAAAAAGTAGCGCAATCAATTGTTAATTCTACATTGTTAGCTAAACATGCAAAAAACATTTCTATCAAATTCTTCGTACCTTCTAATTTGATACGAGGATCCATAACAGTAGCAACACAAATCAACATAGGAGGAGGAAAATAATATTTCAAAAATTTTTGAAATGCAGGTATTACAATGTCACTAATATAGGGATCATTTAACATTCCGTTAAATATTTGCATCATGCTAACTAATTCAATAAAAATGCTACTAGAAGTAGATTCATATGTTTTTGAAAACTTTAAAGTTGCGGTTTTAAAAGGTTCTAAAAATTTCAACAAAGCTTCGGCAAAATACCAATCGGGTGGAGTCATTTCAAAATTGTGCATATTTTTTGCGATACAAAAATCATTTACAACTTCTTTATAATCGGTGACAACATTTAGTAAATCAAAAGTAGAATTCCATCGGTGTCTAACATCCTTTGGAAATTTTCTAAAAGGAACATTTCTAACCCTACACCAAGCTTTCCATTCTTGTAAAATGCTTGGACTTAATGCAATGAAATGTACACAATTTCTAATTTTATGTATATATGGATCAGCTATTTTTAATGCATCTTGAACACATAAATTTATAATATGACATGCACATCTAATATGAAAAATATTGTCAGATGGAGGGTTTAATACAGCTTTTAAAGTAGTAATTGCTACATTGTTGTTAGATGCATTATCAAAACTAATAGCCATAATTTTATCGCGAATATGAAAAACATCACAAATTTCTATAATACGGTTTGCTATTTCAGCGCCACTATGGGGATACGGCAACGACGCAAGTGATATGATTCTTTTTTGAAGAATCCAATCATTGTCGATCCAATGACAGGTTATTCCCATCGTTGGAATATTGTTGACACCCGTCCAACAATCCGAAGTTAAACTAACCCTACAAGTTAAACTCCATAAAATTGCAATCAACGCGTCCTTCATTTCAACATACATTTTAAAACAATCCGATTTGCAAGTATTTCTCGGAATTCTTCTAAAATGAGGGTTTAAGGCCGTTTGATTAAAATTTTCCAAGTTCCTACTCTCGGGATAGGAAAATGGCAACTCTTCCTTAATGACTAATCGGGCCATTTCCCGACGAACGATTTCGGGATCATAAGGGTGGCTATCTACTTGACCGGTCCTAGGGTTAATTTTTTGTTGGCCTTGTATTTGATCAAGAAGTTCTTTGTGATTGTGTTGTATGTGTCTACTAAGTGTACCGGTTCCGTCACCCCTCTTGAATTTGTATTGTTTACCACATGATTTACACATTTTCACACCTACACCCGGAATATGTTCGTCCGGGATATACTCATAAAACTTGTGCCAATCACTAGTTTCTCCTCTACTTTTTCTACTACTACGGGTTTGTGTGGTTTCGGGTTGTTGTTGTTGTTCTTCTTCTTCTATTTGAATGCCACCTACAACATCCATGTCGTGTGTACCCCATTGTTCCATAGTAGGATCAATGTAATCTTGGGCGGGCTCACTAATTGGGACAATTGGTGGCCTACGTGAAGAGGAGGAGGAATCTTGTCCGCTACGACCGCTACCGCGTGATCTAGACATAGTGTAGTAATGTGGTATGTAAATAAAATCTACAATGTAGAAGCGGTGAATTATACAAAAAATAACTAAAAAACAAGAGGGTTGAGATAGAGAAGTTCAAAAAACAAACAATAATATTAACTACAACGAAAAAAAAAACAAGAGAGATAGAGATATTTTGATACCGTTCACCGTGGAATACGCGTATAAAAAAAAACCGTGAAAAATAGAATATAATAGAAAAGATGGAGGAGCGCGTTGCCGATTTCGCAATTGAAGAGTTGAAGTAGATTTGAGTCGATGGTTGAAGAGAGTTGAAGACGTTGAAGACGTTGAATTTTGTTCTCCGATACGACCGAAATTTGATCGTGTATACGCCTCCTTGTACACTTGTTTGATGATTACTACAATTGTTCAAATTTTTTTTTTTGATGTATAATAGTAGAGAGAGTAAGAGAGAGAGGTGTGATTTTTTTGGAGATTTTTGGGGGCTATTTATAGGCTTAGAATTGGGTAAAAAAAAATAATAATAATAATAATAAAAAAGAACAACAACAGCAAGCAACGGCTCCTAGCCGTTTGCTGCTGCTGCCGTGCCCAACGGGCCCAAACCAACGGGAGGATCCAACGGCTAGAAAAATCCCAACGGTACCAAACCCAACGGGCGACCCGCGGGTTGAATTCGCGGGTTCAATTCACGGGTCGGAGGTCGAAATTCGCGGGTCAACCCGCGGGTTGGCGGGTCCAATTCGCGGGTTGACCGGGTTCGTGGGCCGGGTTTCGCGAATCCAATTCGCATAAATAGCGACCCGGGTCGACCCGGTACTGTTCACCGGGTTCGACCCGAACCCGCGAAAGCTTTAACCGGGCCGGGTTCGTGGGCCGGGTCGCGGGTGGGTCTCCGGTTGACCCGGCCCAGTTGCCACCCCTACGGTAGTGGTGAATAAATATTTGAACTTAAGTACTTTTGCACCCGATGCCCTACAATTCCAACAATTTTTACACTAAAGTGCATGAATAAATATTATATTTACACATATATCTTCAACAATTACTATTTACATGTATATCCTATAACCCTATTATTCAAATTCCATATTTTTGGGAGTATTTTTTAACGGGTCCGGCCGGGTCCGGATCAGTTCTATTTTGAGCAGTCCCGGAAATACATCTGGTCTTATTTTAGGACCCGGATCCGGACCCATATATATCGGGTTAGTTCCGGTCCAATGCCAGGTTCATGTCGGATCCAAATATCGGGTAAATGTGACGGTGCTAGCTAATACTTTGAGATAAGATGAAGATGCTAAACAAAGTTAAATATCTGATTGCATACCTCTTCTGTGAACCGGAGATACTTCGCCATTATGATGAACAAAAATATAGAAATGGTGGCGCTTATATCTTAATGTTTTACTCTTTCAAAATGAATGGGTCCGTAACTGCCGCCATCGCTCTCTTGATTGTTTCAAGGGGGGTAGTTTAATAACTTCTAAAATAAATAGGGGGTTAGCTGATTAAAGTGAAAACAGCAAAACCAAATCTATGGGTGTTTTTCTGCAACTTACTGGCCCACTAAAATTGGCATTTTCAGTACATATGCTGTACCTACTGCATATTTTACGATGGTTACTCTTTATGCCATAATATGACACTTACTCAGTGGAGGTGACTATCATACACTATGATAGACACCTTGATTAAATAAGTGTCACATTAGGGTAAGGAGTAAAAGTTCCAGAAGATGTTGTAGGTATAGATTTATCCTAAACTGTACTTTATTTGAATTATTGTTACATATGGTACACAACAAAACCATGAATTACACATCTATCTCCTATAATAACTAATTTTATACAATAGTGGGGTCCACAGATAAGAGCATCCACAGTCGTTGGGGGTCAAAATATGCATAAATAGATAAATGAATATAGCAAAGTTACGTTTTGCTGCAGTCGTTGAAAGCTATTTTTTATAAAAGGTGCGACGACACTTCAAGTGCAAATAAAAAATTACAAAAATATTATAAAAAATTACAAAAAATAATCAGAAATTACGAAAAAATTGCAAAAAAATAACAAAAAATTACAAAAAATTATAAAAAAAATGCAAATAACCCCCCTACAGGTGGGACGACGGTTTTTTTTTATAAAAATGGATTTGAAGTGCAAAAAAAAATTACAAAAACAATTATAAAAATTACAAAAAAATTACAAAAATTACAAAAACATTACAAAAAAATTCAAAAATTGCAAAAAACTACACTGAGTGGAGGGACGGCACTTCAAGTGCCGTCCGACAAGTGGGGTCTTTTTGGGTTTTTTTTTTAATTACGAAATTAAATTTTTTTGGTGGGACGGCACTTCAAGTGCCGTCCGACCATTAAAAAAATTATTTTTTTTGTGCGACGACACTTGAAGTGTCGTCCGACAATTAAAAAAAACATTTTTTTTGGTGTGACGGCACTGGAAGTGCCGTCTCTCATATATGGATAATTCTCATCCTGTCTCTCATTTATGGCAATCTTCTGTAGTGAAATATGCATAATATGCATATTTGGCCAACGACTGCAGCGTTGTTTTCAACCTTATGCATATTTGGCAAACGACTACAGATGCTCTAAATAACCTCCAGAGCTTATTGTGTTCTAAAAATATGAAATGTTCCACTTACCTTAACTAATAATTTCTTTATAAATATATATAGTTTAAAAAAAAAATCTAATGTTGTCTAGCATCGAATATATTTAGACATCCTTTACATTAGTTATACATGTGCATTGTACGTATTTGTTGAATTACAATGTACGTGTTTGTTTGATTACAAATAGAGTTTATTTGGTAACAAACTCTCCCATTAAAATAGTAGAGATTATATATTATATTATTGATAGATAAATAGTAATTTACTAGTATGATGCACATTTAATATATTAAAAAATTTAAAATAGAAAATCTGACACAGTGAAGACTCGAACCTGAGATCTTCTTCATATTAATTACGCACGCGTTGATAAATTTACAAAAGACATCAAGACATTCACCTATTATAATCTCTACTACTATAATGGGAGAACCCCTTAGTCCTTAACCCAACCCGTGCAGCGCACGTGTTGGGTTATGGACTAACTTTGGTAAATAGTTTCGGAAGTGGACCAGTTTGGGAAATATTTTCGAAAGTAGATCAGTTTGGAAATTTTTTTTTTTTACCCTTTTCATTATCCTTCAATTTTTTCCACGTGCACGTGTGCACGTGTATGATACTAGTATTAGATAGATGGATTAAGCAGTAGTAACAGAAAATGGACACAACAATGATTAAATCCTCCTTTTATTTTGCATCTATTTCCTCACAAATTTTCTACAATTGTCCATCCATTGTCCTATTTAAAGGGGAAGCTATCAAATTAGCGAAGAATCCAATAAACGAGGAAAGTCAGTTCAAGAGAAAAATGGAAAATGGTAAGTTAATCGATAGGATTTCTACCGGTAATGGTAAAGATATCATTAACTATTTAATCTTTGATCAATATTATCTAATATTATAATAGAAAAAGACCTTAGTGTCATTTGGCAATCTATCAATGTATGTGATGCACATACATAACTTACATAACTAATATAAAGGAGCAGGTTTCAGATTCGAGTCTTCACTACGTCAGAATTTTTATTTTTAATTTTTTTTTTATTAAGATGTGCATTGTTCGTGCATAACTAATATAAAAGATGTCTCAGATTCGAGGTAAGACAACGTCAAAATTTTTTACTTTAAAAAATGTATATTTATTAAGACATGTATTGCATGTGTAAATTACTAATCTCTACAATTTTAATGAGAGAGTTGGGGTTTGTAACAAACAAATCCTAACTTTGTAACTATATAAAATGCATAATACACGTTCATTTAATTTGATGACTTACTTTTTTTTTTTTAAGATGTGCATCGTACATATATTATATTAGTTACTTTTAATAAGGAATAAGTTTTATAAACTTGAAACTACATATTGCGTGAATCCCATACTTTTTTCTTTTTTGGAAGCTACCAAATTTTCCTTTGAAGAAAATACAAGGATAATCACAATCTCTAATCTCTAATATGTAATCTATAATCTGTAATCTCTATCTCTAATATTATAATAAGAGAGCTGGGGTTATCATTTGTAGACAACTTGTAATTTGTAGACAACCATTCAATCTACCATCTAATCTAAATCATTTATTTTTAAGTGGGAGTTATATTAACTATTTATTTACTTAACTGCTCTTAGTTACCATAATATCCTCAAATTTTAAATTTATTTACGACATAATTTTTTACAAAACTGCCACTAAAAAAATTTGATGTTCTTAGGGAAAATTTATAATGAGTATGTGATAAATAAAGTGAGATCGCAGCTTCGATGTTAGATTATGTCTTAATATTTATTTTAAATATTCAAAAATTATTAGAGCATGCATCGCACGTGCAGATATTATTAAGACGTACATCGCACGTGTAGATAACTAGTTTTTCATTAATGTACAATTAAATAATAGAATAAACTGTGAAAGCATATCAGCCAAAGCAAAGAAGGAAAGAAAAATAAAAAGTGAGAAACATAATAATTTTCAAAAGCATTAGCATTAGCATCTGTAGTCGTGGCTAAATATGCTATGCATATTTGGTCAAAAAATTTGTTGTAGTCATCTGCTGAATATGCATATTATGCATATTCTGCTACAGTAGATTACTATAAATAAGAATTATGCATATTATACAGGACGCAACTTCACATTACGTCTGACGAAAAAAATTATTTTTTATTCCTCCGACGCAACTTCACATTGCGTCCCTCAAAAAGAAAAAAATTAACCGTAATAAAAAAATAATTGACCGTAATAAAAAATACAAAAAACTCAA